>CM066577.1:7695000-8895000 GCA_033816785.1 Picus viridis
GAGTGTACAGACTACTTAAAATTTCTGACTTTTGAGTCTAGTGTAAATGCATGCCCAGGTTTTTCACTGCTGCTTAGTTCTGACACTAGCAATGGTGCTTATTTTTGTTTTTTCAGATACTAACATATCAAGGTCTTGGTAACTAGCATGTGTCTGGTCAACATTTATCAATAGCCAAACTGAACGAGAAGGAAATAGTGTCACAAAAGAGATTGAAAAGGTCACTGTGGAATTGCAAGTGTGAAATGTAGATCAGCAGGATATAGTTCAGATTTTCTGCCAGTAAAGGAAGACAACAATAATGTTTTTTAAGTAATTTGGCCATTCTTTAATAACGAATGCACAAGAAATACCTGTATTACTTAACCTTCATTTTCTAATTCAAATGTTTATTTTTATGATAGACTTTCTCTGTGAAAGTACTTTTTAAAATACAGGAAGAGTCTGCTGAGTTTAGTTTGTTTCACCGTTCTGATCCATACAGGTATGTTTTCCAGGAGAGTATTTTTTCCCAGCAAGCTGAGCATGGGGATTAAATATAATTTTAGAGATTTAGGGCTCTGTCCCAATTCTGTAATGCTTTGGCAACAAGTTTTCCTGCAAAGATAAGTTGCTTTGAGTCAAGACATTGAAGTCCTGGTGCTTCCTTGGAAGAAGCTTTTAAGAGGAATGTGGTTTGCAATTTGTTAGTCCAAAGCACAAAATACTAATATTACTAGATCACAGTCAGCTTTTTTTTGTCTTTAAAAGGAGTTAAAGTTTTTTATTATCAGATACACTTCCAATTCTCAGATGACTTGAAAGGAAAAGAAAGGTGAGAGTTAGGCTTATTTCCCTCAAGTAGTTTCCTCATTCAGCCCTGTTTACCTTCAGGGTGGGTTTAGATGAAATACAGGGTCATTTTTAATTGCCTCTGGATATCTGAAATTAAGTTCTAGTACAAGAAGAATCAGGTATTGCCTCTTTTCTGAAGGAGAGAGTTGGAGGAAATTCTTATCTTCCTACCTGTGTCAGATGACTGCATTAGCACAAAATGAATCCAAATCTGTAGTCTCCTGGATGTTGTGATGCATTTGAATGCAAGTTTGACATAAAGGAATCCTTAATTAACTGTATGCCCTTAGGGATTTTGCAACACAAAGTTGCACAGTTATACTGAGAACTCTGTTGTTCTAGAATGTAGGAAGTGATCTATGTGATTTTCAGTTTGGGGGTATTTTTATTTTGTTTTCTGGGTATTTTTAATTTTTTTGGTAACATATCACCCAAGCTTCTTACTTTTCAGCCATGTAGTTCATCTGCTAATTTTGCAAATGGGAAATTATTCATCTGGTAACTTTGCTTATTCAGATAGATTGTACCAGAATGCCTTCTTGCACCCTAGTCATTCTCTTGGCAAACTGGAGTCTTCTGACGGCAGAACACAGCTTTTTCTGGTAAAAAGAAGTATATATATAAAAAAGAAGACGCTACCTCTAAACAAATTTAGTTTAGTATTTACTATATGCATAAAACAATTGAAGGAAACACAAACTAGCTATTAATTTGACTTATAAGGTTCCTTTTGTAATCTTTATTTGACACAGTGCTTTCAGCACATTCCGCAATCAGAATTCAAATAGTACATGCTAAGAATCAAGCTAGTGCATAAAAGCAGTGTCTGCTGGGAGAAGACATGCCACCGGCAGATGACAACAGAAGTGGGGAGAGGAATGCTGGAGTCCCTTGAAATTCCTCTTCTGCCTCGTGTCAAAGGCTTGAGAATGGAGAATGAAAATGGTGTTGGATGTTATCTTCAAATATGCAGAAGAAGGCATGTGTTTTTTTCATCTAGATCTGATAATTTTAAAATAACACAACAACTTTTGAGAATCAAACATGTTTCAGGAATAGCAAAAACTTGTGCGAGAGTCCTGTTAGACCCAATTTTCATGGTGAATTTCTTTTAGACGTGGTCGTTTGCTTAAATACCTTATATTTGCATTTACATCTGCTGCAACTGAACATGCAATGCCTGACCACAGATACAAACTTGGATGTGCCTTAATTATTGCAAGAAAATTTATTTTGCAAAAATGGCATTATAGTCATTCCACATATGTAATAAAAGCATATGATTTAGTTTCAAAATGAGCTATTTCTCTGACAACTGTTTTTTTTTCTATTGCTGAGTAGTTATTAAGCATCTCTGTCTTCATTTAAGGAATGCACAGATACAATTTTACTCCCAAAGGAAGTAAAATACAGATCCTCTCACTGAATTGGAGATAAATGCAGAATTGTATTTAATAATGTACAGAAAAATACAGAATTCATTAATCCTTAGCATGTAATACATAGGCCACAAATATGTCTACTGCACTATGTTACCATATAAGGACTCCCTCCAGAGCCAAAGGGAAGGAGAAAAGAGACTGAGTTGGCCTTGCTGTCAGTTTATAAAGAAATAGCAGAATTATGGTATTGAATAACAAAATTACAATTTCCTGGGTTCATCTCCTGGACTGTCTAGCCCCTAGGAAGACTTTCTGTCTCAATGGTTAATACTTCCAGTGCTTAACCCCATGACAGTCTCCTTTTTGGTAGCTGAACATCCAAAAAGCTGGTACCAAAGAAATCTCAACTTTTTTCATAGCGGGTAAATAGTTGGACTGTGTGCTTCCTGCATTTCATCACTAACCAAAGATGTTTATATTATCATGTGTTCCTGTGCTAGGACAGACCATTATCTACTAAGGACAGGAAAAGGCATTTACTCCAGTAAATTAGGATTACACAGTAACCCTATATGTTCTGCAGCCTGAATTCCCTTGATCTATATCTATATCTGCATCTGTATCATCTATCTCTCTATCTGTATCTGTCACCTATAGCTATCTATCTGTCATCTGTATCTACATCTCTGTCTATATCTATCAATATCTATATATCTACATATCTCTATCTATCTATTTAATGACAGGCACACTAAATTTGTCATTACTAATAAGAAAAATATTCTTTTCATAATGAAGCTGACCTAAGGAATCTAGGGATCCTTTACTTTAAAACAAGGATAAGGTTTTTGAAAAGGAAAGTAAACATGAGAAATTGTGGTGATATTAATGATATTGGTAATTTGCCAATTACCTTTGTAAAACATAGAGAAATATTTAGTCCCTTTCAGTTTGTTATACTGCTATGATGTTGCACAGTGCCAAAGGTGTCTTAGTGACTTCATATTGCTAATGCTAAGGACCCTGAAGTCTCTAAGGCAGTGTTTTCTAGAGCCTTTCTGGAAATATTTTCTGCTATAGCTTTCATGGTATTATTCTTGGAATATTTTTCTTGTGGCCTTGCACCTGCAAACCCCAGCAGTAGGTTCTTACAATGGAGCTTCATGAGACCAGCTATGATGCTTTGAGAATTGCCTCTCTGCAGCAGGTCTTTACCTCCCAAAATGTAGCACACAACGAAGTCAATAATAATGTAAATACTTGATAAGTATTATCTATTAATATATGTACACAGATGCTTAGAGACCTGTTGGTGTACAACACTTGCACCATGTTAACATACTCCACACAGCAAAAATAGCATTGTCAATGGGATCAACCAACAGAGAGTTTGAGCAGTTTGCAATGGAAAGTGTATAAAGCAGCAGAGGGAGACCATGGCAAAACCCCACTGAGCAACAGTGCTGGCATCACCTGCTGAACTCAAGAGATACTCTCTCCACTCCCAATGCAAGATATTTTGGGGAGCTTACGTGCTTTTCTGAGTCAGCCATTAAGGAGATGATTTATATTTCATCCCATTCCTCCCTCATTTCATCTATCTCTGTAGTTTTAGCTGCAGATTAGATGCACTAGTCCTTAAAGATGGCTGGGGGTGGGGGGCAGGATGGGGATGAAAAGGGGATGCATGATCCATTTTCAGGTAGTCATTTCACTAGAGCAGGATTTAGGTGTATGTGGACACTATGGAATGTGCTCTTTAAAGTTTGGTTTGCATGGTTCGAAAACATGGTTTTGCATGTAAGCTTCAGTAGATTTTGTACAACTTCACAATACACCATCTGCTAACATGCTTTCCATCAGCTACAGACAGGCTCTTTTCACTTCCTTAATACAGGTGTATCAGAGGAAAGCAAAATAACAGCAATCTCTATCTAATACCTACATTGGACTGATTATTTGGGAAAGACTCTGGCATCAGACCACAGATAGTGTTTTAATTGTTCAGCAGTGCTCTATTTACATGGTTACATTTTTGTCACACATATGTTGGTCTACATTTCTATATTGTGCTGGAAAATGTATTGTTTTTCATGTTTTAAAGCAGATACACAATTCTGTAAGGAACATACTAGTTCTTATCAGGCTGAAATTCCTAGTGACTGCCAATAGCAGGATAGTCTCTGAGACCACCCCTGCTCCCTAGGAATAGCCTAGGGAATAACAGCAATCTTCTGGGGATGGCCCTGGTAAACACTATTGAGTAAAAGGTAATTTGCCAATCTCTTCTCCTACAAAAAGCAGTCTTTTAGTTAATGAATGTCTTCCAGAGTTTTTAACCCACAGGAAGGCTGAGGAGGTTACATTGACAGTGCTTAGGTATCTGTGATAAATCCTAAATGTAAAAACCAATTTGTGACAGTGGAAACAAAATGGTTTGTGTCACCAATGCAAATACACGATCCAAAAAAAATACATAATACCTGACTAGAGCTTCAGCAGATGAAGACATTACATTCAGTTACTTGTATTGTTGGTTTCCAACAAATATGCTTCTCTTTAGAGGCTGATGTAAACCCATCTGTTTTCTCAGGTGCAGAAAGCACTAGGGTTAGACAAGCTTTGATTAAGTTTTTATTTGAACTGTCTGTGGGGGGATCAAATTAGGTTTTGACTGCATAACTTTCTAGTATTACACCAGAAAGATCAGGATAATATGGTAGGTCATCCTTTTATAGGGATGATTATGTGCAGTTGATATGGCTATTTAAATTACTACTCTACGTGGTTTTGCCCTAAATAGACTACAAGGAGCTACTCTTTTAAGTAAAACAAACACTTACCTGACTGATTCTGTGGTTCTTTCAGTCTACACATGCATCATTTATGATGCCTCATGTAAGGTGACTGGAAAAGCTAAAAGAATGTCTGTGTCAAATAGAAATCCTAGATCAAGTTTAGAGCTTCATTCCTTCCAAAGTATTACAACTAAGTATAATGACATTTGACAGTATTGACATTTTTAATACAACTTCCTTCAGCTAACTCAGCATTCTGTAAAAATAAATAGTGTTCTCCCTTTGTGATTGAAAGGGTTAAATAGTACCAATTCATTACCACTCACAAAAGGATTTATTTTGTTCTCATAAATCAGTTTTATTCCACATTTTTATTATTCCCTTGGGTCAGCTGCTCCAATTGAAATCAATACAAGTGCAAGTGACACAATCAATCTAGATATTTGATTATGGATTTGAGACTCCCAGTTCTGCTCTGTGTGTTTAGCTAGTCTCCTTCCAATAGTGTCCCTGGAGAATGGAAAATTCTTATTGGCATCCATGAATTATGGGCACAGATTCAGAAACCAGATACTGTGATAATCTCCATTTATGTACTGCTGCAGCTAGAAAAAGAATGTCCCAACCATGGAAAAACAAACAGATTTTAAAACTGTTTCTGAAATTTTCTTAGTGTGAAAGATCTCATGAAATACCCTTACAAAGTCTCATCATTTCTCTATAAAACCTCTCAAGCAAAATGGATGAAATCAAAACCCATATGCTCTCTCGTCAGCTTAACATCACAAGGGCATCAAATGTTTTTGCTATTTGATGTTATGCTCTTTGGGATACTGAGTTGTGCTGGGACATTATCTCTTGCTCATATTGAGATAATACTACTTGGAGGGAGGAAGTTTATGTGAAATCCACGTAAGATGATTCTTTTCACAGAATGCTTTGCAGAGTTGGGTAACCTCACCCTATTTTATGATTTCTTTAGGTTGTGGACCAAGTTCTTATAGTCTGTCCCTAGAATATTTAGTTGGAGAGGGTGGGAGGGGTCAGGGGAGGGAGGATAGGGAGAGGGTGTAGGAGGTGGTCCAGACCTGATGGCCTTTGATGATGTTACAGCAAATGAGTTTCAATATGGGTGAATATACTTGCAGCAGAGATTTGACACTCTACTGAATACACTAGTTTAACCAAAAGAGCTAAATGAGACAGAATCAATTGCAAGATTCATTAGACATTTTTATGTTTATGAAAGAGTAATGAGAAAACCTAAAAGAGTAATTCACATTTGAAAAAAGTTTCTTGAGACTCTCATCTACAATTACAGATTTTTTAAAGTTGAAAGCCTCATGGCACTGAACTGTAAGCTCTAAAGGGTAATGAGACCACACACCGAACATCCTACTCTGCTTACCGTCATGACAGAGCCTAATCTTGGCCGCAGTCATTAACTATCCGTGGGGGCTGCGCTAACTTACTTGTATGATCTTCCCCATCCAAGCTGTGGACTTTATTCATATTTCAGTCCATAGAATTAATGAGCATATAAATGCACTTCCCTTTGTCTTTGTTACACTAATGATCACTTATTTTTCCTGACAGGAACAGGCTTTCACTGTAATGATTACCCCTGCTTTGCCTTAGGGTTCTTGAAGTATTCTGCAAATTTCATAGATTCATAGAATCACAGAACAGCTGAGGTCAGAGAGCACCTCTAAAGATAAATAATCTATTGCAACCTCCCTTCTCCAAGAAGGGTCAGTTGCAGCACACTGCCCAGGACAGTTTTGAGTTTTGAATACTACCAAGGATGGAGACTCCAAGACCAGTCTGGGCAATTGGCTCCAGTGTTTGACCAACCTCAAAGTTTAAAAAAAAACAACAAAAACAAAACCAAAACCAACAACAACAACAAAAAACCCAACCAAACAAAAACACACAACAAAAATCCCCACAATTATTACTGTAAACAGAATTTCTTCTATAATTTTTATGTAGTCATTGCCTTTTGATCTGTTGCTATACACTGCTGAGAAATGTGTGGTTTCTTTATACTTTCACATCAGATATTTATGCATGTTGATAAGATCATCTCCTATCGAGGCCTTTTATTCTTGAGGCTAAACAACCTCAGTTCTCTCAAACTCTTTTTGTGTGATAGATGCTTCAAACCATTCATCATCTGGAGATGGTGAAGAAGAAGGGCTTGGGGGTGTCAGTTAATGATAAACTCAGCATGAGTTGGCAATGTGAACTTGCAACCCAAAAGGCCAATTGTGTCCTGGGATGGATCAAAATAAGTGTGAGTAGCAGGATGAAGGAGGTGATTCTGCCCTGCTACTCTGCTCTCATGAGACTGCACCTGGAGTACTGTGTCTAGTTCTGGTTCAGCACATGCATTCTGTACATTTCAAGACAGTTTAAGATAGCTGTACCAACTGAGTAAAGTCACAGAATGTGCCTTTGCCTGTGTTAAAGTGAAGGAAACTGAGCAGCCAAAGAAACAATTTGGGTAGTAGAGTCATAAGCTTCATCGGCATCTATGAGCTTTCAGATTTCTATTGTATACGATCATAAGTACATTCATTTTGTTCTTTAAATATTTCAGTCTTAAAATGAAAGGCTTCTTTAATTACCAGTGGGAAAAGAAAAAAGCTAAATTTTTTTCAATACAGATAATGTGAACTGTTCATTAATGATTTACAAGATAAAAATAATATTTTGGATTCATAAGTTTTCCAGTTTGTCACACTGCTTTTTTTTTTTTTTTTCAATTATCTCATCCAGCAGCTCCTCTTAGCCCATGAATGAGGGTTTTCTGGGATAAGAGAGTCTTTAAGGTTTGGACTTAGTTTGATGGATTGAAGCTGTGATATGTCCTTAGGAATATACACCTGTCAACTCAGGAACAGAGGAAAGAATAGTGGTTCAGGAGACTGAGATACAAAACTGACAGTGTACTCTTTAGGAAAACAAAACAAAACAAACCCCAAAACACAACACTCAAAAAAAAAACCCCTAAGACAAACAAACAAAACCAACAGCAATACAAACCCAAATAAAGAACAACAACAAACCCACCAAAAACCCAACACAAAAATCCCACCCCCCAACACTTTGTAGAAGAGAGAAATGTGATGTCAAAGCACAGCAAGTACTTAGTAAGATCATGGAATACTTGGGAGTGCAGTTGGAGAATAGTTCATTGTTACAGTTCTTAGGAAAAGAGAGGTGCCAATATGGATAAGGAAAGATGTTTAGCTATGTTTATGGGACAACTGGACTAATGGAACAATCAGGTTTTTAAAATTCTGAATACTGCAGCAGAAACAGTGGGATAGGGAGAGAAGAAAAGTCTTAGCTGGGAGGATAGGAGTAGCTTGTGTGGAAGCTAATGAGTCTGAAGAACAGACAACACTAATGGACAAACATAGGAGCCTACAGGCAAGAATGTGCGTATTTCACAGATTTTCCCCCAGAAAGGTGTGATGCCAAAGAGCCACAAACCAGCACAGGGACAGAAAATGGTGTATAATTAGGATCAGGGATGGGGAAGGATGGGGAAAGGGATGGAAAAGTGAGGTCTTGTTTAATTTTTATGTAGCATTATGACATAAACTTTTTCTGTGGCCCAAGGTAAGATGCTTAACTTCTGTACCCTCACATACATATAAAGCAGGTGCAGAAATAAGTTTTTGTGCTAGGTCATAAACCAATTATTCTCTGCTCCTTATAGGAGCTATTCCTTGACCTGGATTTTTGCTGCCTTTGTTCTTTGAGTACTCTTCTACAGTGTAATAATTCATCATTAAAATAGCTTCTATCTATTTTAATATTGTGGAGCAAAATGCTCTGCAATACAAAAGAGGTTATCAGGACATGTATGTACATAATACAAACAGTGATAATAATATGTCAGAGCCTGACACATAGCCTTTAAGTCACTAAAAAAAAAAAACACCTTCTGCCATGTATTAGTGCCCAATATGTAGTGTACTTTTATGACTGAAGTCTCTCATTGTCATGAAACAGTGGTATTGAAGGAAAAATAACAGTTCATTGAACATTCATGATATGAAGACTTAAGTGTTCAGGCTTAAATACCTTTTAGATGGAAATCTGTCTGCATTTCACAAACTAAGGTCTTGGAATACCATTTAAGTTCAGACAAATCTGGAGGTAAGAAGAGAAGTCAGACACTTTCTTGGACCCCACAAATAGGAAGAGGTAGAAAGCTGTTTTACAAAGGCAGCTCAGTTTTTGAAATCCTGTAAGAATATAAACAGAGAACTATAACAAAGCTTAGTTTTGATCAACATCTTCTGTATAATGGTGGCTAGCTCTTGATGGCGAGAGGAAGAAAAGTATGTGCCTAGAAAGTCAGCAGCACATGTATATCAATGTGTTTGCCATACCAACGTGTTAGACTGGTTAAGTTTAAGCTTATTACTTTAATGAGCAACATGCAGTGGCAGTAACAGAAATATTTGGGGGTTGCCCACGCATATGAAACATGAGGTTTTTCTCTTCAATATGTAAAAATGAAACCCCAGCTTGGTACCTTTTTCCTTAATTTTGATCCAGATAGGGAGAGTGTCTCTGAACACGGTGAATTCTCGGAGGACTCCCCACATTTTCAATGTGAGATGAATGCATTTAGTTTGCATTATTTCTTTCTTCCACTGCAGTATTTGTCATGAGAATGTTTTCATGTTATACCATTTCCTGCACTCCTTACAACCTTTGTCACATGAATAAGAGATCAGAACACTAATGACTAATATACAGTATTCTGTGTCTGCTGATGCTATACGGTACTACTGTGACCTTTGCAATATGAGGTACTCTGATTGGCTGTCCATTTCACCTCTTCCCCACAAGTTAATAAGGCTGTAAAAAGGAGAGAACTTGAAATAGCCAACCAGTCAAATTACAGAATATTGAAAAGGTCAGATCAGTACAGCACACAGAAAAAAATTATGGAATATATGAGGCATTAAAATTCTTGTGACAATGATTATAACAAGAATGGAAAAGGATACCCATTTATGTTATTACAATCTAGTGAACCCCATAGGATGACAGACCCAGGACAGCAGTAATTTACGCACCACCAGCCCACAGGACTTTATTCACCTATTTACAGAGGCACTCGGTAACAGGAATGCATATCTGCTTGGGCGCTCCCTTCAAGGTGTTCACCCACAGTGACCCTTCAGACACAAATACTCAGCACCTAGAGTGACATGTGAAGCTTAGCACTTTTATACAATGATTTTGAATGAAATATGTATCTATGCATTTGTTTCAAGTATACATACCATCATGATACAAAAACATGGAAAGATTAAGGAGCATGGGGAAGCCTTTCATGTCTGCAAAGGTTTTAGGTGGTTTTTTTTTTTTTGAGATGTTATAAGAGATGGTGACCCTGAGCCCCTTTCCATCTGAATTCATGGTGCTTGCCTGTCTAAGCTGGTGATTGTTCATGGCAGGAGTTACATGGCAGAAATGTGCAAGAACAAGGAGGTATTCTGGTAGAAACCACTTGTGTGAAGTAAAGCAATGTCTCTTAGGACTTCATTGGTATCTGAGGCAGCTGCTATTTGGGTCTGCAGCAGACTCACTGGTAGACTACAGTAGGTCTTGTGAGCAGGATGGAGAGAATAACACATGAAAAATGGAAACAGAGAGGCCTCCTCCACTTATACTCACAAATAGGGTCCATACTGAAGCAGTCTAGGCAGGAATGGCACAGACTGATATGACAGTGTTATCACTATGTTGCTTTCTCTCAGGCTGAACCTATGTGTCTGCATTTTCCAGCCCACTGAAAGCAAAGTTTAGGTAGTGAGAACTGGCAAAGCTGTATATTGCAAGTCATTCCCAGTAAAACCTGCATTTAAAAAACACTCTGGCAAGAAAAATATTTGAAGTAGCAGTAAGTTGCTTGGCTAAAAACTGGGATATAACAGTTTTTGTTTGTGTAAAATGCAGGTCAGGAAACTTGGAAGTAGTCCTCACCTTTTTATTAAAAGCAGTGAAAGAATTTAAACTGCTATGTTGTCTATCTCATTGTAAATTTGCCAGTTCATTTTTGAGCTGAATAAAATGGTTATGTAATTACATACTTCTCCTAATTATTGAGTAATTATATGCTTCTTATAATTGCCGAGTAATCACTCTGCTATAACTAGAATTTAATGTTACAACTAATTATATAATTACTGTATATTAATGTTGTTATCCAGGCAACTTGGAATCCTTTTAATTCCTCTTCTGTTACTCGAAACTGTATTTTAAAATGTATTGTATAGCTAGCCATGTGAAGAAAGATTAATTGTGGAATAAAAATATCAGCAGAGGAAGTACATGCTTTCATTCAGGGCTCAGATGGATGAGAATATTAACACGTTAAAACTGTAAGGTAGTTTGAAAAAGTTTAATTTTCTCATGAACTGAGTACATAAATCGTGGTTAAAGAGGCTACTTTTATGCTTGTGGTTTGAATCTATCCTATGCCCCTTGATCAGTCAACACATTGAAGGTGAAACATTTTAAAAATGCAGCCAGCCAAATCCTGAAGTGTTTTACTTCACTAGAACCTTAATGTAAATGTCAGTTTGTCATCTCTCATGGCTTTATTGTTGTTAATATGACAAAAGGTGGATATTATAGTCACATGTTGGGTGGTGGTCACAGTACTGGGAGCAGTGATGTTTAACATCTTTGTCAGCAATGTGGAACTGAGTGCACCCTCAGTTAATCTGCAGATGACACCAAGCTGTGTGGTACAGTTGACACCCTGGAGGGAAGGGATGCCACCCAGAGGGACTTGGACAGGCTTGGGAAGTGGGCCCAAAACAGCCTCATGAAGTTCAAGGCCAAGGGCAACATCCTACATGTGGGTCGGGGCAATCTCAAGCACCAATACAGGCTGGGTGAGGAATGTCACAAGAGCAGTCTTGAGAAGGAGGACTTGGGGGTGTCAGCTGACAAAAAACTCAACATGAGCTGGCAATGGGCGCTTGCAGCTCAGAAAGCCAACCATGTCCTGAGCTGCATCACACAAAGTGTGACCAGCAGGGCAAGACAGGTGATTCTCTCCCTCTACTCAGTTCTTGTGAGACTCCACCTGGTGTGCTGCATCCAGTTGTGGTGCCCTCAGCATGAGGGGCATGGAACTGCTCAAGCAGGTACAGAGGAGGGCCCATGAAGATGATCTGAGGGATGGAGAACCCCCTCTATGGGAACAGGCTGCAAGAGTTTGGGCCATTGAGCCTAGAAAAATAAAAGCTCTAGGAAGACCTTCCCATTGTCTTCCAGTAGCTGAGGGGGGCCTACAAGAAAGTCAGGAAGGGACTTTTTTTATGAAGCAATGGCTTTGAGCTTGAGGGCAGGTAGGTTTAGACAAGATATTAGGAAGAAATTCTTTACAGTAAGGGTGGTGAGACAGATTGCCCAAGGAGGTCATGGATGTCCCCCTCTCTGGAGGTGCCCCAGTTGGATGAGGCCTTAAGCAATGTTATGTAGTGGAAACTGTCCTTGCCCATGGCAGGGGTTTTAGAATTAGGTGATCTTCAAGGTCCCTTCCCATCTAAACCATTCTGTGAATACATTGCAGACTGCCTGGTGGTGCACAGAAAAACTGTGATAGGTGATAGAAGAAATGCACTTTATTGGATTATATCTAAACTCAAATCACACAGAGGGATGATTTTACAGAGGTGCAGAAGGAGAGTTTGATATACAATTTAAGAGCTAAGATCAAATAATGTACATACATTTTTCTAGCCCTATCTGAGTAGCTTGTGCACATAAGAGTAATCTCAGATAAAATAACTTTGCTTCTGCAGAATTGTTATGTCTGCATATGGAACATGTAAAACGTGGCTGTTCCTCTTGCATGACATGAAATTTTGCCTCCATTGCTATTTCTAAAATGAGGTCTCTCAGGCTAATGTAAAATTCAGTGAATTTCAAAATAAATCTATCAAGTTGCCTGAAATTATTCTGCATTCACAACACTGTAGTCTATTTGGGCAGTCTGATGCTATAAGCATGGTGTAATCCACATAGAATTTGAACAATGAGGAGCTAGACTACAAGAAAAATTTATGAACAGAGTTTTATGAACCTGACCCCTTTCCCAAAACTTCAGGAAGTTTGCCATACTTTACTAGGAGGATCACTGAAAATACCCTTTGTGCAGCTCTGTGATCATCAGAATAATGGAATGGCTTGGATTTGTACCCGAAGTGAATCACTAAATGTTCACAGGAATCCCAAAACTAAAGGGAAGTCCAGATCACTCCTTCATGCTAAAATACAATGTGAGCATGACTAGAATCAGCAAATCTACCACTGCATGTGCATATGCACTATGCATTTCCATAGAAATATGGAACATTTGAAAAACTCTTTAAATTCATTAAAAGACAGTTTCCAAGGTTTCTGTGTGGATTTTTTTTTAATATGGTATCTTATTTGTATTATTGTGGAGGGCTCAGATGTGAATATTCAGTCTGCTGTCTGTGACAATACCCCAATTAATTTAATCTCGTTCTTATACCTGTGGTCTCAGACTTGTGTGATTCTGCTGTCATTTGTAATGCAGAATTTCTGTCAACTTCAACATGAGAGCTCTGCATGGAATAGCATACAGTAATAATATTAATCATTTATATAGCACTTTGTATGTTCAAAATTATGGATATTTTTTAAATGAGCTCAGCTTTGCCCTCAGAAAGATGACTGAAATCTTTGTTGAGTCAAAATATTTGTTACTTAACATAGAATTTCTGTATTTTCTGGGCTTAGTCATCAGGTATTTTGGAAAAGCTTATTTTGTTATTTTTGTAGGGTAGAATAGTCTTAAGTTTGAGATCTTAAAAGGACATGCAGGTTACTGTAGCATTCTCTAATGATTTCAACTGATAAACCAAATACTTCAAACCCTTCTTTTGTCTTTGAGAGGACTGCAGGCCATGCTGGAAAGCAGTTGTACAACTACCACACACTGTTGACAAAAGGATGAGAAAATAGGGCATTCTGACCAATTTTGTTATCAATGGCAGCTTTTCATTTGAGTAGACACAATACGATTCATAACGACAGCAAACTGTAGCAGAATAAAGATGTAACATTTGTTCTTCTCCCCTTCCTTTTTTTCACAACAGCTGATGCTAATTATTCTGTTGTATATGATACTCGGATGTTATGCAGCAGCAAGGAATCCAGTGTATGGGTGCCCATTAAAGGACTGATTCCATTTTCTAACTACACAGTGCAAGTGAATGCTTCCAACAGCCAGGGCAGCTTGAAAAGCGATGCTATAACAATAGCCATGCCTCCAGGAGGTAAGTATGAAAAAGTGCTTTTTCCATGCATGCAACTATTACACAAATACTCTGTGAACAAATTGTTATTTATTATTGAGGACTCAAAGTTCAGAAGAATGTGTTTGCATTAGTAGTTTTTACTAATAAAAATTACGGTTTTTAGGTTCTAATTTCTCATATTATTCAATATAAGACCTAGAGAGTGAAAACAGGTAGTTGTGTAGAGAATGAATTATATAGGTGAGTAGTGCACTACATACTTGGGGTTTTTTTCTTGTGGTTTGTTTTTTTTTCTTTCTTTCTTTCTTTTTTCTGTGAATGTTGGCATATCCTATCATGAATGGCTTATCTAATTTAAGCATACAGATTGACCTGCATTTTGTAATAGGTTTTAGAACGAAAGTTGTAAGAGTAAGAACACTTACTGGATAGACTTAGTTAATTTGTTAGTAATATAAACCATTGGCAGTATATTCAGCCAGAATCCATAAACTGCTGTAGTTGTAAGGTGCTATCTTCATAAAAAATTTAAATAAGAGAGTTGAGAAAATGTTTCCTAAACACTGTGCATGCATATTATTTTTTTTAAACTATTTTTTTCCATGAAAGCTTACATTTACAGATGGAGTATATGTGATCCTTTTGCGTTCTCTTTATGTGGACACCCTAGTGAATTATCTTTTGTTGAGTAAATGCCAGTGGAAACAGTGTGTTTAAGGCAATTTTGAGTTGTAACGTGAGAGCGCAAAAAATCTTGATCTTAAGAATCATGGAATCATGAGGGTGGGAAGGGACCTTAAAGATCATCTAGCTCCAAACCCTGTAGGCCCCCTTAAGATACTGGAAGGCCACAATTAGGTCTCCTCAGAGCCTTCTCTTCTTCAAACTGGACAGCCCAAACTCTTTCAGTCTGTCCTCATGGGAGAGGAACTCCAGTCCTCTGATCCTCCTCATGGCCCTTCTCTGGACATGCTCCAGCATGCCCAGATCCCTCCTGTAATAGGTGCTCCAGAACTGGACACAGTGCTCTGGGTGGGGTCTCACCAGAGCAGAGTAGAGGGGGAGAATCACCTCCCTTAACCTGCTGTCTGTGCTTCTCTTGATGCAGCCCAGGAAGAGAGATGTGTTTGTATAGGTAGTCAGCTGATAGTGTAAAGTGGCATGTATTTCAAAGTATTAAAAAAAAAAAAAAAAAAAAAAAAAAAAAAAAGGAAAACACCAAACATCAGATAAAGAAATCCCATAAACCTTACTGCTCAAAACTAAACTTGCACTTGCATCAGTTGGCTTGCAAACAGAGGGCCAAACCAACAGGAAAACTTCTGAAAAGTAAATGAATAAAATGCAGAGCTTCAAATTACAGATTACTGAGCAAGAAGGAAAAGGTAAATTCCCAGAAGATTCTATAGTTTTGTGAGTTGACTGCCAAATTCTATCTAATATTAATAAATATACATTGTCATACAGTAATAGAACCACATGCGAGTTTTACTGCTCGGTTAAGACTAAGCAGTAAGACATTGACATTTCTAATCTCAGTGTGACACTTCAATTTTGCATGTGGAATTATCCAAATTTGGTAGTGAGAATTTTACTGAATGAGAAAGTAAAGGATCTTTAAAGATAGGCAAAGATGTGCACAAGTTTATGACAGCCATTAAGGTACACTTTCTTTCATCATTAGATTGTTGTTGATTACAATTAGAAAACTTATAGCTTTGAAATTATCTTTTTTATGACCTTGTGGTAGTTTAAAAGCAATACCTCATTGATTAAATAGGTTTTAGTTCATGCTTCCCTTTAGTTAATGATCTGAAAACATATTATCCTGATTTACACATAAAATCATGCTGAAAAGCATGTGGCATTCACTAGGATATGTGTGTTTAAGTAGAATTAAATTAGCAGTGAGAGTTATTAAAGAAATCTTCCATACTATTGTCCAGTGGACTGTGATGTGCAGTGAAATGAATAACAAATGAAGCAGTGCATATGAGAGAAGTACTCTCACACACACTATACTCTTGCTATATGTGTGCATGGATACAGACACATGTATATTCAGGACAGTGTATGTTTACTGTGACATTTATTATAATGACTCTGAATGCCATACAGCTCCACTGCATGCCAAATTTTGAGTATAATGGTAATGTTACACTGGGCTGTATCCAGTGCTTTCACTTACAAACACCTTTAAAATTATCAAGATGCTACTAAAATCAGAAGGAATTTTATTGTTTTACTTCAGTGTCCAAATTTCACTTTGACAGAGGTTTTGTTTGGTCAAACAGTGAAACTGTTAAAATGTAGCATTCTCATTTCAAGAACAACAGAAAAAAAAGCTGTTTCAGAAATCTGTGTTGTGGGGAGCACTTCATGGGGCTCGATGGAAGATTGTGTGACAGAGAAAGAGAACAAAGGAGTATTCCATTTTGAAGTTACTGTAGATCACATTTTTCAACTGAGATACAAATTTTCTTCCAACATGCATTTCTTTTGCTTCATTTTTTACCTAAAGTGTATTGCACACAATATAAAGCATACCAAACCTTCAGTGTTACCTGATCGAATACATCTTAATTTCTCGTTAGGCTTGTATGCCATGCTTAAAGTCAGTGCTTAAAAAAATCATCTTAGAAACAAGGAATATATTTTATCTAAGCTCCTGACTAAAATTGCAGTACAGGTTCAAGAGTTCTTGGAAAGATTAAAAAAATAAAAACTGAATCCAAATGTTAATCCATAAATATGAAACTTTCTTTTGACCCTTACCCTGTAGTGGTCTGGAGTTACTAATGGGGTTAGGATTTCAACTCTTAATGGGACTTGGTGCATTAGTGTTTTGTATGCATGGAATTCAGCATTCAGTTTAATAAGTGGTTGACATTGGTGATGTCCCTTAATTTGCTTAAATCTAATTGGCTCTTTTATCAGTCAAACCTGTATGGATTGGCAATTGATCAGGAAGGGTCAGCCATGACTGTGCATGTACTTAAATGCTGGAACCACCAGTTAAAGTCACTGTTGCATAATAAGAAGCTGAAACCATGAGAAAAAATGATCTTCAGAGTCGAAGGCAAAAGAAAGCAGAGAAGTTTTTCAGGATGTTCAAGTTCAGAACAAAGGCATTATGGAGTATATAAATTTTAAATACACTGCTTTTTGCCTCAAGACTTAAAGCTTTTTTTTTTTCAGATGAACTGAAATCTTGTCTGAAACTGTCTTTGTTACATCAAAGAACTGTACAGAAAGCTGAAAGAGATGGAAGAAGCATAAAAGGGCATAGTTTAAAATGATTAGTGACAAATTTCATACTGTAGAGGTAGAAGCAAATTTTTTGAGTTTTGTATTTTTTCCAAAAAGAATAAATTTGTTCTATTTATCTTGTCCTAAACTGCTTTGGTAGAAGTTGTAAAAAATAATATACTAACCAGTACTTCACATAAATTTGAGTATGCTAGCTATTAAAAGATCTGGAGAGCAAATTGTTTTACAATTAATTTAATTAGGTAAATGAAATAATACAGTGGATGTAAAACTGCAAAAATCTGAGAGAAAATCTTCTGTAAAGAATCGCTGGTATTTCTGATGTAGTAGCACACAGAGGACCCCATTAATTTAAAATTGCTTTGTAATATGGTAAGATCTTAAAAAAGAAAGTTGAAGCCACTATCAGTAGCAGTTTATACTCTAGTTAGATCCACTTGTTCCTTTCCTTGATCCACTTGTTCCTTACCTTTAACTACAAAAGCCCTAGTATGGAAGGTACTGAGAAGTCCTGTGTGAAGAAAAATAAAAAGATAAATTATATTGAATAACTGTATGCAAAGACAGATAGCAGTGAGAGACAGGTGGTCATCAGATGGGGAAGCAGAAAGGTATGGACTCAAGCATCATCCCCAAAGCTCTGAAAAGGACTGGATTTCCAAGTAATGACAAGGGACATAAAGCTTGTTGTGAATGGTAATTCTGTATCACATTGCAGAGTTGTTTCTGTGTGGTTACTTGTGCTGGAGATTACAAACCGTTAACTTGGTGATGACTTCTCTATAGAAAAAAGCCACAAAGTATTTTTATATATCCCCTATGTAAAACATAAAAGGCAAGATACTCTGAAAAAAATATTTGCCTAAGCAGTCCCTTTAATATCTGCCATAATTTATGAAGTATGTTGTTCATTTATGTGCTTTATCTGTGATTTATACAACATAGGAAAGTCTAGTTGTGAAATATGTCAGGTTTTAGCTTGAACTCTTTCGCACCTTCCCTTCGCTGGTCCCTTGTTTGCATATAGAATGCTGCATGCCTCTGCCTACAAGCTTGGGTTAGTTGTCAGCAGCAAAATGTGAGTCTACATACTTGTAGCTGTCAATGATTGTTCAATGTCTATGAAGGATGATGTCCTGCAACCGAAGGATTTCAGCTACTGATAGTTTAGGTAGCAGCACCTCTGAGACTGAATATTGATCTAATTATGCAAGCAAGTAAGAATCACATCATACAATTTATATTCACATCTGAAAGAATTTGCTCACACAAGCTGATTACTGAAAATAGTAGGTGATGAATGAATATTCAGTAAACAAATCAAACTGATGCCATTAGGCCAGAATTGTTTAGGAAGAAAAAACAGACCTGAACATGCTAGTTTTCCATGGTATCCTGAGTTAACACAGCTTGCTCTCACAAGCCCCTCTCCCCAGGCACAGACTGAAGTAACACCAAAGGCCTTTGGGTTGAGATAAAGAGTTTTACTGTAAATGATATATGCACAATTACCTTAGCCTACTTTCAGAAAAGTGCAGCAAAATGCAGAAGCAGCAGCAGAAACCAGTGATTTCCTTCACCCCCTGACCCACAGCCCACCCAGTGGAAAAGACCAACAGCACAAAACCAGAAGAAGCAGCTGGAACAGGAAGCCTCTCATGTTACAGTGTGAACTTCAAGACCCATGACACTTCGCTCCAGCCAGCACTTTCATTTTGAAGCTGGCATGACTGCAGCGTGATATTGAATATCATCAGATTCAATTTAACCCATGACACCTGGGAGACTAGATGGTTTTACCACGATGCTTAATATCACACCATAAAACTTTTTCTGTGAGAATTCACTTCAGATTTCAAATATTTCTGAGGCATTATGTATTCCTCAGTTCTCTTCCCTTCCTTTCAATCACTGAGCTAGTTACACAGCACTAGTGGCAAGCTATGCAAATTGCAAAAGCTATGCAAAATCTTTATTTTGTCCAGAAAGATGATTTCATGGGGATATAAGGGTAGGAATGCAAATGTGCTTGTGTGGAAAACTAGGAGTTGTTTTAATGAAACAGTGATTCTTCTCTAACCTCAGCAGCACTGATTGTCATTTTCATTAGTTCTACTTTCTTCTTTTATTCTTTTCTCCCAGTCTGTTCAGCACATCTTTCAGCGAGCTCGTGCCATGTCTATTTTTAGTTTTGAGTGGAGAGTGGATGTTTTGGGTGGTAAGAGAGAGTCTTATTCCTGAAAAGTTGTATCTTCTGATTCTGGCACTGGGAGGCATAGATGTGCCCATTTACTGCTCACTTTCCTAAATTGCAGCCACTTCGGCTCAGCATAGCCCCATATATGATAAAGGCCCATTTCAAGGTTACTTTACATCAAATTGTAGTGTAAGACACTACTTGTAAAATTGGAGCATGCCAAAAGACAGTGACATTTCAGCTATACCTTTTTTCTTCTGATTGCCTCCTTTTCTTCACCCCTGCACCTACTCTTCATTTTCAGGCTAAGCAAATATCCCATAATTACAGCTGTTCCAGTACTCCAGACAGGACACTATTTATCAGCTCTTAGGTTGTTTTATGTCTTCTATAGCTTCATGAAACAGTTAGAGCAAGAAGTTCCAAGCTGCAGTTTTAGTTGCCTTGAAAAACTTTTGCTTACTTGGTGAGTGTCAGACAAGAAAGAAAGAACTGTGCAACAGCTTCAAATATCCAGCTGATTATCTATAAGGAGGCAATTAACCTCATTGTAGAGGTCTCACTCCAGGTCTTTCCAAAACCATAGCCTTAGCATGAGGTCCAAGCATTACTTAAGATCTCTTGGAAGAAATCTGTGGTAGAGCAGATTTCACCCTGGAAAACTGCAGCTTGACTGTAGTTCTGAAAAAACAGAAGAATGTGTAAAAGTGGGGGAAATGGTCTGTTTTGTAATTTAGCAGCAGATCATTATTTTAAATGATTACCTACTATCAGATGTACCTTTTTGGGACTGGTTGCAGTTGTGCGTAAGAAAAAGGCCACAATCTAGATGAAGTATGCAATTTTTATGTAATCTTAAGCCTATTCATGGTTCTGCTTTTTGGTGTTTTGGTTTGGTTTGGTTTTTTTTCATTCTGTGTAAATCTGAACTAGACTGCTCAGACACTAATTAAAGTCAACATTCTTTATGTGATTAATTAGATTCTCCCGTTGAAGGAATTCTACAATAAAATGCTGTTGAAATTCATAGTGAAAACATGAAGACATTTGAAAAATCATGCCGTGTGTGGTGGGTTGAAGCTTCTCCCCAGCATGAACTTTTCAGCTAGACTAACTCAGTTAGAAGCAAATGAAGCTGCATTTACAAACAAAAACTACACAAAATATGTACAAAACATACATTATTTACAATATTATACAGGCATTTACAATTAGCAAACAACACAGAAACCCCTCTGGTCAAAAAGACCAGAGAGGCTGCTCCACTGACTCCCCTACACCCCACCCCCCAAACCTCCCAAATCCCCCTGTACCAAGAGAGAAGCTGAGAGAAAGCAGTGCTAGTCTTATCTCAAGGCCAGACAGAAACAGCACGTGAAGGTGAAGCAAAATAGCCAAGATCAGAAGAGAAGAGAAAAGGCATGGGAATGGATGTGAAATGTAAAGACTTGTTATGATATAGCTTCTCTTATCCCAGACATTTATCCAATGAATTTGTTTAGAATAATCTTTTGTTTTCCTTTTTTTACACCCAACGGTGATTTATTTATATTTTTCTACTTTTCTCTTCAAAATCTGCAGCTAATTTTAAAGGCATAGCCTAAAACTACCACACCATGAATTTTGTCTTTTAAACCTTTTTCCAGAGATATGCAAGTATCAGGAGCTGGATGGATTTTTATGTTACTTTGCTACTATGATTTGAACTGCCTTTCTAAAAAGCTTACTTCATTATGTTTATTTTTGACAACTTATGCCCCTGTGGTTTCCAGAATAAAATGGCATTTTCATTAACTGTCAGCAAAGGCAAATGTCTGTGGCTTTGAGGTTTTTTGTTTGTGGTTTCTCAGTTTTAGATTTGTTTGTTTGTTTGGGGGTGTTTTAATCATAGAATAGAATCACAGAATCAGTCAGGGTTGGAAGGGACCACAAGGATCACCTAGTTCCAACCTCCCTGCCATGGGCAGGGACACCTCACACTAGATCAGGCTGGCCAGAGTCTCATCCAGCCTGGTCTTAAACACCTCCAGGGTGTTTTATTTGTTATTGTTTGGTTTATAGTTGTTGTTTGGTTATTGTTATTATTTGGTGATTGTTATTGTTTGTTGCTGCTGGATTTTTGTTCTTTTGGGTTTTTGCCCTTTTATTCCCTATTTTCTGCAGCTGAAGTATCTGGATGGTGGAAGTTACCCTGCTGCTCGTAATGCACTTGAGTAAAGTAGCCATAAAAGCATTTCTCCTTCTTTTGCTGGTTCCCTTTATGGTTAAAAATAATTCCTACTTGAGGATTCTCTTTGTAGGTTCAAAAACAGATGTGAAATTGGATCTTAAATTTCTTAAAACACTTGGGGAAGTGTTTAAATGTTTTCCTCTCTATAGTCATTTGTCATGCTTGTGTGTCCAGTTTTACTTTTCCTTACTTTTTCCTAGTATAGTGCTCCTCATTATATAACCTCTATCTTTGGGCTAGATGACTGACTACCTAAGGAGAATAAAAAGCTCCTTTATAAAGACAGAAATGGAGACAAAAAGGAAATTGAGTGAAAATCAGTCATTAGAGTCACCATTTCTCCTCTGGTATGCCTATAATGCAGCATTTTTTAATGCTGCCCGTGATTCCTGACATTTGATAGTTTTTCCTCATTGTGC
Organism: Picus viridis; assembly: GCA_033816785.1. Classification (NCBI taxonomy): domain Eukaryota; kingdom Metazoa; phylum Chordata; class Aves; order Piciformes; family Picidae; genus Picus; species Picus viridis. The sequence goes on from CM066577.1 coordinate 7,717,466, forward strand.
TTTTCTTTCTGCATCTGCAACCAAGTGCAGATGCATGTATACGTCTGGGTGACCAGTTCTAATGTCTTACCATTCTCACTGTAAAGTATTCCTTCCTAATATCTAACCTAAATCTGCCCTTCTCAATCCATTCCCTCTCATCCTATCACTAGAGCCCTCATAAAAAGTCGCTTCCTGACGTTCTTGTAGGCCCCCTTCAGCTACTGGAAGACCACTATAAGGTCTCCCCAGAGCCTTCTTTTCACCAGGCTCACACCCCAACTCTCACAGCCTGTTCCCATAGGGGAGGTTCTTCAGCCCTCTGATTACCTTTGTGGCCCTCCTCTGGACCCGCACAAGCAGCTCCATACCCCTCATGCTGGGGGCACCACAACTGAATACAGCACTCCTGATGGGGTCTCATGAGAGCAGAGTAGAGGGAGAGAATCACCTTTCTTGCCCTGCTGGTCACATTTCATGTGATACAGCCCAGAACATGATGAGTTTTCTGGGCTACAAGCGCCCATTGTTGGCTCATGTTGAGTTTTTCATCAGCTGACACCCCCAAGTCCTTCTCCTCAAGACTACTCCTCACCCAGCCTGAATTTGTGCTTGGAATTGCCCCAACCCATGTGTAGGACCTTGCATTTGGCCTTGTTGAACTTCATGAAATTGTCTTGGACCCACCTTTCAAATCTATCCACATCCATCTGGATGGCATCCCTTCCCTCCACAGTGTCAACTGCACCACACAGCTTGGTGTCATCTGCAAACTTGCTGAGGATGCACTTAATTCCACCATCCATGTTGCTGATGAAGATCTTAAACAGCACTGGTATCAGTGTACCACTCAACACCACTTGTCACTTGTCTGTATTTGTACATCATGACATTGACTGTAACTCTGTGTGTGGCCATTCAGCCAATTCCTTATCTTGTGAGTGGTCCACCTCACAAGTCTGTACTTCTACAATTCAGTGACCAGGATGTCATGCAGGACAATGCCAAACACTATACATGTCCAGGTAGATGACATCAGTTGCTCTTCCCTTCTCCACTGAAGCTGTAACTTCATCACAGAAAGCCACCAAATTCATCAGGCATGATTTGCCCTTGGTGAAGTCATGCTGATTACCACCAATCACCTCTTCTTCATTTTCTGTATTCCTCAGTCAAGGCCTTCAGTAGGATCTGCTCCATGATCTTGCCAGGCACAGAGATGAGACTGTCTGGTCTATAGCTTTACTGTTATTCATAAGAAATTGATATACCACCCAAAAAAATCAACAGGATTTTCCTGTTGGTTGTAATCTGCATTAAGCAGTGATAACTTTTCTGTGATGCAGAAAAGTTCACTCCATGTCTTACAAATGAACAAAGGAGAGGAAGTTTTCCCTGCCTCTTTTTATCAAAAGGTTGAAGAAAAGCTGTATTGTAGAGAATAAGCATTGCCAAGGTGTTTCCTTTACCTTTCACATATGTCTAATTTGATATGCAAACTGTAGTGTGGCTTGTAGCATATAGGGAAAAAGACAACCAGCCTGGCTTGGCTTTAAAGAAAACCTGATAGTTTTACTAACACTTTAAATCAATTAACATCCCCAGTTTTGAATAGGAAGACAGGAGGCAAGGTCTTTCAGTTATACTTGGGAGCAGATAATTTCCTGTAGATTGACACACTTCCACCAATTTAAGTGAATTTTTATACATTCTTCAGCATTACCTGAGGAAGGAAAGCCAAGAGATAATTACTACAAATGGTTTATTTGTTAAAAGTATCTGGGACAGGACATTAACTGAGTAGCTACTTAATAATGCTGCATGAACATTCCTGTGTAGCTGAGTAGTGTATAAAAAGCTGTAATCCTTTTACCCTATTCGTCAGATAAGTCAACTGTATATTTTGCACAGATTATTTCCATGTGTGAATGGGCTTGTCTGAATTGCTTTTTATTCACCTTAAATATTAAATATTTTGCTTCAGTGCATAACACCTGGATCATATTTCTGTCAATTGACATGCTATTTTTAGAGAGGGTCCAATCCATAAAATAGTTACGGATTTTTGCCACAGTTATGTGGAACAGAGATGTCATACTTTTCATATCCTGCCACAGCTTATCTCTGTAAGAGCACTGGCTGAAAAAAAGATCTGGATTGTTCATCCTAAAGTGACTAACATTCCCATCTCCCACTTGCCAGCAGTGTAATCTCTGGATTCATAAGGAGGGTAGGATAATGCCCATCTGTCCTACTGAAACTCTACTGTTATTGGGGAAGAAAAAAGTCTTATTTATTGGAAGAGAAGACAGATAAAATACTATTGTAACTCACAGCTGAAGACATTTCTTAGGTTGGGATGAGGCAATTTACATGTCAGCAACAAAGTGGGGGTAAGAAAACAGATCCTGAGTTCTGGGCATTTGTGGATCTGGACATATGTTCTTTCCCAGTGCTGATACTCAGCATGAGCATCAAAACGTGATCCTATTTCTACTTTCTAATACAGCTTAATTTATTGATAGTGCAGCTCTTGAATGAGACTGTAACATGAAGTGACAGCCATAGCATTGCAGTTGGCAATTTTGAGAAGTGATAAGAATTCTTGTTTACTCTGTAAATGTGATAGTTCAGATTTGTTTGCCCCAGCCTCAAGTGTTGCATAAGAGAATAATATACAGTGGTCTGTTGTTGTTTTCCTAATTAGAATAGTTTTATTTCCAGAACTAAATTTTTGATTCTGCTCTTTCCCATTGTGCAGATTACACCCCATGAGAGTGTTGCATGTTAAGCAATGGCAGGATTTGGTTATATGAGGAAAAAAAAAATTCCATATTGTTAATGATGACAGATACTATGGAGTTAAATCTCTGCCATCTCCTTTGATATACACAGATTTCCCCCCATTAATATTGATGGATTTTGGAATCACAACCACATGTTGAGAGGGGAGCAATCCCCTGAATGTTGTATTTTATTCTTTGTAAAGCTGACTGTATCACTTTATGTCTAAATATAAGGAAAGCTGCTGACAGTTTTGATATATTAAATTATAACTGAGAACTAATTCAAGGATCAAAGATGCTCTTAGGGAGACATCACTTTTCTGGTAGGAAAAATCATTACCTTTTCTCCCACTCTCATATATTTGTACTGTATGTCTTGGAAATACCATTCCCTACAGTTTCTGAATCTTGATGTTTAATTTAACACAAAGGTCTTTGAGCAGCAGAATGGGGAGGGGGATTCTGTTAGTAAAACCTCACAGAAGGAAATTGAAATGTACATGTTTTTCCTCATTTATCAAAGAAATGCAAAAATCTAAACTGACATTTTATATCAAATGAATTATGAACTGTGTTCTTTGTACCTAAGGGAACAACAAATAAATTAGACTTTTGTTAAAAAGAAAGAGAGGAGAAACATAGACTTTTAATAAAATATACAGTCATTTTTTGTGTTTTGTCTGAATCTGACATATGCTGTACTTTGCAGAAGAAAACTAGGGAGTATAGGCTATTTCAAAGGCTATATGCTTTGAATGCCTTAGAGTGAATTGAGAAGCAGTTTAAGATAACACACAACCTGGAGTTTCTACTCTAATAAGTATTGTTGCTTTAATATTTATGTTTTCAGGTTTTTCCTACTCAGGTGAACAAGAAAAGATAATATGCTTTCTAATAGCTTGAAGATTGGAGCAAAGTAATAAATGGGGGGAGGGTTGTAACTTCCATTTTTGAGATTATGGTTGTTATTTGAAAGGCTTCCAGGAAGCAAAATTTTAGAAAACATTTGATTGAAACATAAGGGGTAAATTTTCCCAGAATGCTGTCCTCAGTATTATAAGGGCATGACTTCCACTGTCTTTATAGAATCATAGAATGGTAGGCACTTGAAGGGAGCTCTGAAGACCATTGAGTCCAACCCCCTTGATAACTCAAGTATGCCTAGATCAGTTTGTAGAGGAACATATCCAGGCAGGTTTTGAAGCTCTCCAGAGAATCATAGAATGGCCTGGGTTGGAAAGGATCTTCAAACATCATCCAGTCCAAACCCCTCTGCACTAAGCAGGGGCATCCTCAACTAGATCACATTGCCCAGAGCCCTGTTGAGCTTCACCTTGAGTTTCTCCAGGGATGGGGCCCCAACCACCTCCCTGGGCAACTTGTTGTGGTGTTCCACCACTCTCATAGTAAAGAACCTGTTCCTTACATCCAATCTAAATCTTTTCTGGTTACAAGCCATTGCCTCTTGTCCTATCACTGCAGGCCTTTGTAAACAGTGTCCCTCCATCCTTTCTATAGGCCCCCATTAGGTATTGGAAGGCTGCTATTTGGTCCTTCTGGAGACCACTCTTCTCCAGGCTGAACAATCCCAGCTCCCTCAGCCTGTCCTCATAGCAGAGGTGCTCCAACCCCTGATCATTTTTGTGGCCTTCCTCTGGACCTGCTCCATCAGGTCCATATCCTTCCCATACTGAAGGCTCCAGACCTGTACACAGTACTCCAGGTGTGGCCTCACCAGAGCAGAGCAAAGTGGCAGAATCACCTCTCTGGATCATCTGGCAACACGCCTTTTGATGCAGCCCAGGATGCAATTGGCCTTCTGGTCTGCAAGTGCACACTGCCTGCTCATGTCCAGCTTCTTGTCCATCAGCACCCCTTAGTAGAGGAGGAGAACCTCCTTTGACCTGCTGGCCATGCTGTTCTAAAGGCACTCCAGGATACCACTGGCCTTCTTGCCCACAAGGGCACATGACTGGCTCATAGTGAACTTGTGTTCCATCAGTATTCCCAGAGCCTTCTCCACTGAGCTGCTTTCCAGCAGGCCAGCCACTCACCCATACTGATGCATGGGGTTATTCCTCCCCAGGTGAAGGACTCTACACTTGCCCTTGTTGAATTTCATGAGGTTCACCTCTGTCCAACTCTCCAGCACATGCAGGTCTCACTGAATGGCAGCACAGCATTCTGGTGTATCAGTCACTCCTCCCAGTTTTGTATCATCAACAAACTTGCTGTGAGTACACTCTGTCCCTTCATGCAGGTCCATGAATATTTCAAACAAGCTAATCTAGTACTGACCCTTGTGGAAAACCACTAGCCACAGGCTTCCAACTAGACCCTGCACTGCTGATCACAACAGTCTGTGCTCAATCTACCTCATTGTCCACTCATCTAACCCACATTTCCTAAGCTTACCTGCGAGGATGTAATGGAAGACAGTGTCAAAAGCCTTGACAAAGTCAAGGTAGATAGCATTCACTGCTCTCCCCTCATATAACTAGCTGGTCACACAATCATAGAAGGCTATCAGATTGGTCAAGCATTATTTCCCCTTTGTGAATCCATGCTGACTGTTCCTGATAATGTATTTCCTCAGCTTGCTTAGAGATGACATCCTGAATGAGCTCTTTCATCACCTTTCCAAGGATGGAGGTGAGGCTGACTGGCCTGTAGTTTCCTGGGTCCTCCTTCTTGCCCTTTCTGAAGATTGGAGTGATGTTGGCTTTCCTGCAATCCTCAGGCATCTCCCCTGTTCTCCATGACCTTTCAGAAATGATGGTGAACAACACTTCATGCAAACAAAGCGGAGACTCTCCATCTGTGAAGTTGGAGTTTTTAATGTTTATGAGATTCTGGACATTCCCAATTTCTGAATTTCCTTCATAACTTCCAGTGGGAATATATTTCAGTGCATTGACATAGAATACACTTTGATATTGTTGTGATAAGCACCTACATCTTAGAGAAAATGGTAAATAAGAAGATATAATTCCATGGTTTCTTTGACAACGTATTCCCTAGTGTGCTTCTATGACAGTTTTTGATATATGAACAAAATAACCAAGAAGTAGTTGCTTTTCTCATATGTTATATACATATATTCCATAATGATAACTTTTAGAAGATCAGATAAGTTAGAATACACAAAAGCTTTCAGAAATCCTGCAAGCTCCTCGCAAGAAAGTGTGTGAACATCAATTGTGGGAATATTATACCTTCACAGTTTTTTCATGGCCAAAAGGCAGTCAGTTGACCCTGTCAGATACCTATGTTCCTGTGTCACTTACTCTAGGTGATCCTGCTCTGGTAGGGAGGTTGGACTAGTTGATCTTTCCAGGTCCCTTCCAACCCCTAACGTTCTTTGAATCTGTGTGACATTCAAGATACATGTCTACACCATCCACTGCATAGAAGCTCCCTAACACCTGCTAATCATTCATCTTCTCAGACCTGTTCCCTATCTATGGTTACTCTCAAGCTTGAATTCCAACCGAAATGGTGGTGTTTCACATCATTCTTTAGGTACTCCAGAGAAATGTACAGATTAAAAACTACAGGTTGGCTTATTTCTGATCTAATTTATTTGCAAGTCTGCATTGTTCTCTACTCTGTACACTTAGGGATATATAAATTGAATGTTTCTGTCAAAATGTACATTATCTGCTAACACTCTGGTTTTCTGCCAACAGGGTAGACTGTTCTGTGAGTAACAGTCCATTGACACATCCATACTGCAGGAGTGCACACGATGCTAGCATTTGAGCCAGGAGTCTTCATATTCAGTGAGGACATTCAGATCTAAGACCTCACTTTCTTTAGCATTCAGATAGGTCACTCTATTTTCTCAGTTTCTTTTGTCACAGTGAGTGGAGATATAGCCACAATCATTTGTAGAATCCAGGCCCTCTTGTTCAGCTAGAATGCTGCTTTCTGTAAACCTTTTGCTTTCATAGGAAAAAAAATAATATTACAATTAATTTTAAAAAGTATACTTCAAATTGAGGCATATGATTATTATTGTAAGACCACCACCTGTGTGCCTTTTCTATTTTCTTTGTTCTTTTTTCATCTTCTGTGATGTTGAAGACCCCTTCACTGAATTATTAGGCTGAAAAGGAGTTCATTGGGAAAGCATCTCATGCATCTTCTTTCCTCAGAACCATAAGTTGTCTTGTTTCTCATAAAACATTTGTTTAGTCTTAATGGAGACTTGAAACCATTCTTGCAGCATTTTAGTCTGTATTCTGTTTCCCAGGACACAGAGATTATTCTCTTTGTCTTCACAAACTTTGGTAAATTGAAGATTCCTGGATGTCTCTTTGCTCTTTTGTTATTCTTTAAACCTTCTTCCCTGGTATTTTCCCAGCCATAAGCAATATAATTTGCCTCTGTTGTTGTTGTTGCTTTCAGGGAGCCCTTATTTCCAGAGACATGTAAGAACAGTTTAGTTTCAAACATGAAGTTGTCTTCATTTAAGCATGGGGGGAAGACAAACTAAAACTACTCTCAAAGTAGTTAAAGAAGACTCCACACAGGGTTGGATAGGAAAACAGAATATATTGGAAGATTAAATGGAAGTGATATTCATAAACTACAATGTTGCAGGGGTACAGTGCCAAGCATATAAAATACACAAAAGCCATAGTCTGTCTTAATACAGAAGCCCATTAAAACAAAACTTTTCCAGCCTCCACCAACCAGGCCAAACACCCAGGCCTTAATGCCCCCCCAGATTATGCCTCTCTGCACCTCCCTTCCCTCCTCTGCATTACTGAACCCTATGTGACACAGGAGAAATTTGACTTGCCAGCTTCAGGCCCCTGCCAAGGCTGAGCACAGCCTCACTTCCCTGCAAAGATAAGGAATCAGCATTGGGAAGGAGAGAGGAAGGGAAAAAAGGGAAAAGAGAAGTGAAAGAGAAGTCCAGAGGCACCTTATGCTGCCAGTTTTATATTGGAAATGCAGGACATTATGAGAATGAAATACCATAATTTCCTGTGTTCAGCCATGGGGCTGGACTTTCTGGACACTCTGGACTTCATGGAGGTCTGAGCTCTGCAGTTTTTTAAAGCCACCCTGTCTCAAACCAGGACAGAAGTAAAAAGCATAAAAGCCATCCTGCAGATCTTCAAAACTGTACCATCAATATTAAGAAAGAAATTTCAATGTAGCCAAGTAGCAGTCTACTTAGACTCTCATGAGAGATGTTTCTATCAGCATGGAAGCCTCTGGTCATAGCTCACTACCCTCACTGCCTGTCCAGTTGTAAGGGAAGCTGCAATTTTTTTAAGATTGTGTCCATTTTTTTTCACCTTTTCTCTTTCAAAAATAAAAGTCCTGAAATTAATCTTCAAAGCTGCTTCATACAGGAAGCTGAAGCCACTGCATGAAGATAAACAGGATTCTATTCCCCCTGCACTTCCCACATCGGTTCCCCTAAGTGAAAAGTCACAGATCTGATAGTTTCTCAAAGCTGCTTCACAGAGATATTTCATTTTCCAGTAACCAGTCACAATTAACCCACAGGAGCTGTTTGTTTAATTGTGGCTTCTGCCTGATTTTGTAATACTAATCCTTATGTTTCTTCCTCACAGTATTTTACAAATAATTAATTTTCTGATATGACAGTTATTGGCTAGTCATCCTTTTAAACAGTCTGATGAATAATTAGTTTTACTGGGCAGTTATAAATTCTATCCACTGTCTTTATTACAGGTATTAAAATCATTAATCATTCAGCTAATTGCTTATTGGCATACTTTTGTAGCTTTTAGGGTTTAACAAAGTTCTTGATGAGTAATATGGATAAACTTCTATCTAGCACGAGGAAGGAAGGCAGGTTAGTTCTTACATAGAGGTAAGAGTGACAAGTCTGTAAGACATTTCTATAGTGTTGACCCTAGTAAAATACAGCACTTGGAAATAGGGCATATCTTACACATATTTTGACTTGAGACCTGTATCTGGATTGTAGATGTACATGAGGAGAAGCTCTTTAAAAGGAGGAACTTTGATTTTGGTTTTTGCTAAAGCAGTATTAATGAGAAATGGGTAAGCTTGCTAAGCTTACTCTAGGATTTTTAAAAGACAATTATCTTCAGGTGTGCAAGCCTATGCTGAGTTTTAGGGCCCTACTAAAATTGTGCTCTACAGCTTGAGTAGTGCAAGTAGAGGAAAATGTGCGTTTCAAACCTACACACTCAATCCAGATAAATTTTAGATGTTTTGACTTTCTTTTTTTTTTTTCAAGGGACATTGTGCCTTGCAAATAACATTAAAAGACAATGCTAAAGTGCAAAGATTTACAAAGCCACTCCTTTTCAAGTGAAATTGCCACTATAGCAGAGATCAGATGTATAAACCAGGGTAGATTATGAAGAGAGAACAACATATTTCGTTTCCCTGTTGGTGTTATACTTCTGAAAAGAAAATTCCACTAACATGAGGTGTAAACAGGTTTAGATTGACTGGGAAGTTTTTGGAGACTTTTTGCTACTCTTTTATCTCATTACTTGCTGGTTCTGATAGCACAGAAGGGCAAGAAGGCCATGAAGAACTTTTCACATTGTATATTCCAAAGTGTGTGGAACACGGGGTGCATTGTCCTGGTATATGTGTCATTAGATGGAGATTATCTGTAACAGAAAATGAGTATCAGTGAAATAATAAAATTAGGCAGAAAATCCAAGAATACTCTATGAATTGTTTGGGTATTGAGTAGGTGGAAAACAACATGGTTAAATACATGTATTAAATGAAAAATCAAGAGCAACTGTGTATAGTTGCTATATACTGAGTAGGAAAGACAGCTGTGAAAAGAGAGTTAAAAACGAAACCAGAGTAAACTTCAATGAACCCTTCAAGACAAGCAACAAAAATGCAATCCTCTGCTTTGTGAATAGATAAAGGTTTATAAGTAGCATGCCCTTCTAGTGATGACATACAGTCCATCATGGCCTTTGAGGTTAAATGAAACAAAAACCACATGCCCATGTTGAGAATTACAGAGAGTGCAATGACTAAAATTATTTGGACTGAGCGAACAACTAGATAACAGGCATACCTGGGAAAATCAGAAGAAACAAGTGTCAATGTGCAGAACATATTGCCATAAAAAGTGCCATAATGAGATTACCTCAGTATGAGCACCTAAACTAGAAAATCAGGAGGATCTAAACAGCCACCACAATGAGGTAAAGAAATGGAGTTTGTGAATTGAACCTGGAAAAGAGTGAGAGTAAACATGGAGTGAGACATTCAGAGAAAGGCAGGCTGAGTGAAACTTTTCTTCACAGTTAAGGCATTACCCTGGACAGCTTATTTTCCTTCTCTCTAGATAAATGCCTGTAGTTAGTTTTTGTATGTATGTATGTAAAATATTTTTGTAAGATACAATTGCAGCAAAAGTGTCTTGCTGTCCTAAAACAAACAAATCCTTACAAAACTGACTATGATTGCATATGGAGCTCCTCTCCTATGAGGACAGGGTGAGAGAGTTGGGGTTGTTCAGTTTGGAGAAGAGAAGGATCCAAGGAGACCTTACTGTGGCCTTCCAATATCTGAAGGGGGCCTACAAGACAGCTGGTGAGGGACTTTTTAGGGTGTTGGGTAATGATAGGAGCAGGGGGAATGTATCCAAGCTAGAGGAGGGTAGATTTAGATGGTAAAAGAGTTCTTCCCCATGAGGGTGGTGCAACACTGGAACAGGTTGCCGAAGGAGGTGGTAGAAGCCTCATCCCTGGATGTTTATAAGGCCAGGCTGGATGTGGCTCTGGGCAACCTGATCTAGTGGAAGGTGTCTCTGCCCATGGCAGGGGGGTTGGAACTGAATGATCCTTGAGGTCCCTTCCAACCCTGTGATTCTATGATATGTTTAAGGTAAGGAAACTGAGGCAAGTTAAAACACTTTTCAAAGACTGCTTAGCCCATTGGTGGCTGAGCACAGACCAAATCTTTCTTGACTCATCTGTGTGTACCTGAGTATCTGGAATACAATATATCATTGTCAGCCTAAAAGAGTTTTCAGGTTTTATTATTTTGCAGAGCTGTTTTTTAATTCTTTTATTAGAATTGACATCTGATTAAATATTTTATTTTGCCTTTGTAGTCTCTTCGTATACAAAGCATGACTTTCTCCCCAGCTAAGTGAGGATTTACTGGGCTAGATGTTGATTCAGTAGGTTGCAAGTGGAGTGGTTGCCCCCTGAGGGTCATATTAAAGCTTGAGGGGAGCTTTTTGAGCAACATTGCATCTTAAAGACGATATATCAAACTGATAGATAAATGGCTCTTCTGCTGAGAAATTCACAGTAGAATTATTGCTGGTTGCCACTTATTACTTGGGTAGTAAGGAGTCTCTTGGGAATATGGATTGGATAAAAAGGATTAAGCTGAGGGAAATGTTACACTGAAGCCCCTGGTGATGAGGAGTGTTTGAAACAGTCAGAGGATGTTTTGTGTGCAATTTAGAATTACCTTTTTGGTGGGGGAAGTGCTCTGTAGTTTTAATGATCAAAGCATGATTAGTTTAATAGAGTTCCTTTCTCATTATGAGTCAGCAGAGTATTGACAATTTGTTTGTTTTACCTTCCTGCCCCTTGCCCCATTCCTTCAGAAGCACCCAGCTGAGGACACTAGCTAGTGCATAGCTGAGGACATTCTCTGTGAGATACAGGAAGTCTTTCAGACTCAATAAATTTGCTGTATATTCTAATATGTTGGTTTGAATGTAGTGGGCTTGGCTTTTTCTACAGGGCAGTCGACTTTCACAGAAGAGATTTGTCCAAATTTCCTACTCTTTCCTATGTTGTGCTTTTGTTGGTAGAAGAGATTTGAACATTTCGCTGAGATTACCTACGCCATTAAAATAACATCCACACTGTGAATCATTATTGACATTTAGACAGCTACATCTTTGGGCTTTTCTGAACATTCCTCTATCGCTATAATAACCACCACTATACATACATAAAGCTTAATCAGAGCTTTTACTTTGTAGATCTCAGAGAGCTTTACAAAGAAGGATAAGTGTTATTATCTCCATTTAACAGGCTGAGAAATGAAAGACAAAGGTGGGGTGTCCTAATACTTTGGCTTCTGCACTGAGTTGTCTCCTCAATAACAATGTGAACTTTGGCTTCCTGGCCAAATTACAGCTCAGCTGATGATATTCATTTTTAAACGTAGGTTTTCTTTCTGTGTAGATGACCTGGTTTGAGGCCAGACAGATCCTCTATTGTCCCAAGATGGACAAAAGAATGACACACAAAAATATATTGCAGAGCGATGGAAAGTTTAGATGGAAAAGCAATTAGTGTTTTACAGAAACTACAAAGCATAGTGGCAAAGAATCCCAAAGTATACAGAATCCCTCACAGAACACCCAAAGGCTCCCAACATTTCCCTTCTCCCCACCTGAGGGTATACCCAAAACCCCAGGGCTCTTTCTACCCCCTGCCACTGATAGGCTAGTCTCAGGCTGGCCAGGTCTGAGACTGCCTCCCCCCTCCTCCCCCACTTTCTCCTCCTGGCATTAGGCCCAGACAGGCATAAGAAGCCTTGAGATACTCCCCCACCATTACCCAATAGGGAGCAACTCCCATGGGAGCAGAGAGGGAAGAAAGAGGAAGAGAATGACTTTGCAGATTGATTTATAGGGCACAAGATTTATGGGTATGAAATACCCTGTTTCCTGTGTCCACCTTACTGGGCTGGACCCTCAGGACACCAGAGGCATAACTTATGTGGCAGTAACAGGAGGCACCCAGCCTAAACTGTCACAGTAGAATTTCTGTGTGCACTTAAACTACTAGTGCATTTTAAGCTACTGACAATTCAGTTTTAAATGCAGTAATACCCTGCTTTGAAGAGATATTGAGCCTTTCTGTTAGTATCATCTCATCTAAATGCTTAAAAACCCGCTAATAAAAGTTTTTACATTAATTGCACCATCTTTCTCATGCTGCCTGAGTTCGCCTGCTAACAACATTAGGAATCACTTTATAAAAGGATGCCAAAGTAATTCATGATTGTCTGTGAGTACTGTACTTCATAAGACTTAAACCACCTTATCACAGAACTTGACTCCAACATTTGTTATGTTGCCGCTAAGTAGTTAAGTGAGATAAATACATGTTCTCCATTTTCCTCTTAGAGTGAAATTTAATTCACATACAGAGGCATTTAGTGTGCAAATGTTTCATTTTGATGACTCAGAAGGAGGGATGTTTGGGGTTGTTCAAGTTGAATCAGTCATCCTCCTTCTGAGTTAAGGTACTGACAAGCTCTTCATTGGCCTTGAAGGTATTGGCAAGGGATTTGAAAACCATGAATTACCTTAGTTTTTGATATCTCCTAGATTCAGAAACAGGAAGATTTCAAGTTTACTTGGGATCTACTGGATTATTGCTTAGGTCTAGATAAAGAGTGGCAGGAGGCACCATTCAATGGCAACCAGGCTGGCTCAAGCCCAAACATTTTTTTGGGGCCTTTTTCTAAGAGTAACAGAGAGGTGAGGAAGGGAGTGAGGGAAGATGGAGATCCTATTCTGCTTCACCTTGTCCTGAAAAATGAAGGAGGCTTACAGAAGTAAAATACCTGGTAGTAACTCAGGTGACTCAGCAGCCAATTTTTAGTAAATAAATTTCTTGTGAGACCTGGCAGCCCTTGAACTTGAGGTAGAGGGAACGAGTCTCTAGATTGCACCATGACATGTCTTGTTCCTTTCTACATATTACAGTGTGGAGCTGGAGCTGAACAATTTAGAAGTTCCCTGGTCATAAGTATGTATAATTATAACGGGAGTAAAGCTCTCAGATGCTAGTTCACATATCTCTTTATGTGTGTGTCAGCATAAATAAAAACTGTTGGGTCAGTCTGATGACTTTTTTTTTTTTTTTTTTTTTCAGAGCCAGTGCAATCTTTTAATCTGTTCCAAGAAGACAATGATTCAGTGTTTCACAGAGCCTGTTTCTTTCCTCTTAGTAATCACTTCATGTACAGGTGGTAAATGAAAATCATAAAACTTTCTGTAAAAATACTGTTTGCTAATCTTACAACTAGGGCCTGGAGGCTTAGAACTACACCACTACTATAAAGGCAGTAACTTAACAGTATTTAAAATCTCTGGAACAGAATTTCAGAGCTATGGCTATGGATATATGCTATATATAAAACTTCCAGATGTGTTTATACACAGGAAGTTTCTTCAACAGATTGTTGTCTTCTTGAAAAAACAAAGCCATAAACTGAGGGGTGCAAACTGGCATAGTTCTTTTTACTGCATGCAGTGAAACTTGCAGCAGTTAAAGGTCATTGGTGATATCATTACTGACACATTTTGATCTGCAGTTGCTGGACTTCATAAAAATTAATTTCCTTATCAAAACAGAGGCTAGAGACTGAGACTTCAGTGAATTTATTTCAATTTCTATAGAAAGACCTTTTTTTCCCCCTTAAATTTTCTTTTTATATGTTTTCTTTTAAAATTATTATTAATTTATAAGAGTGAGAAGTATTTGAGTGAGGAAAAGTCTGATCTTTTACTCTTACTGGGTAACATTCTGGTGAGCATTTCTTTAACTTTGTGTGGTGGCAGAGCTGGGCACAAGGAGAAGTAGATAATATTTGAACAGGTGGTGGCAAATATGTTGCTTCTGAATTACTTTTGGTGTCTGGAGGTTTGCTTGTAGCAAAATGATGTTCACGTAACTGTATTGGAAAGAAGAAAATGAAGAAATAACATTGTTCAGTAGTGAAAATGTTAAACTAAATGGACCATGTTAACATTGCTGTTGATCCTGAGGAACAGTTTTTCCAGTATATGGAGCATTTTGTTTCCACCCGGCATATGTTCTCTGTGGTTTTCTCTGCTCTAATTCATCCATGTTTTTCGACAGCTCCAGATGGCCTGATGCCTCCGAGGCTTTCATCTGCCACTCCGACCAGTCTTCAGGTTGTCTGGTCTGCACCAGTTCGCAACAATGCCCCGGGCGAGCCCAGCTACCAACTCCAGATGTGGCGGAGGCATTCTGCTGGTGACATTTTTGAGTACGCAGAACATAGGAAGGCCACCATCAACTGCTGAGCAAGAATAATTCCAGTATCTTGAATATGGCTCACCTTTAGAGTGGCTGGTTTTGTTACAGTACCTGTAGTCCTTTAGTTGTTCTCTAGGCGCTGGGATGTTTGATGATGTAACTGATTCTGCTTTTCTTTGCAGTTTGCTTTCCAGCCCTACTGCTTCCTTACAACACAGGGTTGGAGATCTTCAGCCATACACTGAGTACAAGATAAGAGTGGTTGCCTCCAATGGTTATGGCAGTGCTTATAGCAACTGGTCTTCAATGACTACAGCAGAGGACAGTAAGCAGTCTGATCTCACTTAACTCCTTTAGCAGAAAATATAAATAACAGTTCAACTGCCGTTGCACAGAATTTCTTTTGGATACTTAGCTTTCTTGGTTAAAAAGCAATAATATATTTCTTGAGCATTAACTTGCAATAATATTTTCTAAGGGATCATGTATTTGTTGTCTTAGATTTTCATAAAAATACTAGCTTTTGGAAGTAGTATGATTCTTTATAACATGTCCCTCCATAAGTATGTTCTTATATGGTTAGTTTAAGACATACTCTTAAGTACAGCTTTGTAAGTGGTATTCCTTTATATTCAGACTCGATTCTGATTTCTGTCATAGCAGAGAAAATAAGTTGAAGTTAAGAGTATATGACAGTTTTCTTATCTCTGGTTTAAGAATAGCTAAGCTGTACAGAACTTGTCATTCCCAGTGATCTTTGTTAATTCAAAGTGTGTGATCTAGTGGTTTGAAAACGAGTTTGTCATTGCCTAACCCATCATTTTCCTCATTAATAGCTCTACATTCTGCAGACTCACTCCATGTAGTTTGATTCAAGCAGCATTTAGGTAAAGCCATTTAGTTGACATGGTAGGATTTTGAACCTTTTAAATTATGTAAGCAGAAACATAAGACAAAACTTGAACTTGTTGTACGTAACGCATATGCAAAATACATAATTTCCAGCTTTTTAAAAGGAACTGAGCTGTCAGTTTTCTGTTACAATGTAGCAGGACATAGTATTTGTTGGTTTATTTGGGTTTTTGTCAGTCAATCATGGATGATGTCATTGTACCAAATTTTAGAGAAATTACGTATTTTCTGAATATACTTTTCCTGTCATACTTTCTTTAATATGAAAGTCGTCCTGAGCAGGAAAAGGCAGCACATGTTGTGTCAGGGGGTTTCATTTCCAGTTTCATTACTGTGTTGCTTTCTCTGCTTTTACATTCAGGTACTTTGTGATCTTACTCTAGTTCACACTGATGAGACTTGCATTTCAGACTGTAAATGTTAACCTGCTGCTCTTATGCAATTGCTGTAGCAAATATTCAGCGCAGGTGACCCAGTTTCATTTTAGTATCCTCACTATATAGAAAGTTGTCTATCTTGAGAAAACACTCAGGAGAAAACATGTTCCCACAATTGTAAAACATTTTTCTTTGAAGCTGAGCAAATAATTCATAGCAGAAATTTATCTAATAAATTGATTTAATCTCCAGGGGTATAAATGATTCTATGAACACATTACCTACAAGAAATTACCTAGTAAAAGTAAGTTCTTAACTTGGTCATTGCATGCCAGAGATTACCTGGGAAAATCTTTGCTGAGATTCAATTCCTTGTTAGTAATCATTTGCTACCAAAAGTGGATACAATATTATTAAACTTGTCTGCATTCACCGTGTAAATACAAGCAGTATGTCAATGTCATTGAAATGGCAATGATTGCTGTCCTGGTTTGAGCTACAGCTCTGGACAGAATGTAGATTTTTACCCCAAAGGAGTACATAAAAACATTTGCACAGAATTAGAAGTTAATAACAGTAATATTTACAAAAGTAAACAAAGTACAAGAGATATTAAAGCAAAAGGAATACATATAAAAAAACAGAATTGCTAATGGACTAGGCCCCACTATGCAGCAAAACAGCTCCCCACCAGCAGAGTCTCCCTCCCACGCAGCAAAAGCGAAAGCAGGAGCCTCTTAAAATAGAGAATAGGCAGGGAAAGGAAGGGAAAAACACCATCATCGGGTGCCTCCCACTTGGGATGGTCTTTCCACCCCTCTGGGAGGAGTTCCACTCTGTGGTACAACAGTTAACCCTTAACCAACAACAATTACTTACCTCTGGCCAGACAGTTTACAAAGTGTTCTTTCTTTTTAGAGAGGAGGAGCACAGATGTGCATCAAAAAGGCATCACTTGTTAGTATACCTAAATATTAGTTTTTGTGCAAAGCAGTAAGGGTAGAATTTTAAAATTCTCTGTTTGGAATTATGGGTAAGACAGAGGGTCTATATAGGATGTGCATTCCTATCTAGTCTTGACCTGCATAACGTGTACGGTCTTTGTGCGCTATGAAATGCTACCCTTTGCAAAACCTGGATGCAAAAAGGCCTCAAGTTAGAGATATTGCCAAAGGAAACTTTAGAACAAGAGAAGAAAAATATAATCCCTCTGATAGTGTTTAATGCAATTAAAATATTTTGAGATTAACAAACAACTCACCTCTTAAACTATGTTTCTGCCTCTTGTACCATAGCTCAAAATCAACTTCTGTCGTATATTTATAAACTTCATGTTTCCAAGAGAAAAGTTATTTTTCTTAAAATGCCTTCTTCCACTTGCATTGATGCTACTATAGAATATAAGTCCCCAGTATCCATGAACCCTTGTAATTTGCAGAAAACTCCCAACTTTCGGTGGTGACAAAGGTTTTGGTGTCATTGTGGAAGGCTGCCATCTGTGAAAGGATATTCAACTCAATTGCTTAAGACTGAATGATTGTCATTGGGTATAAGCAGTATTTCTGTCAAAGTTTCAATATGCTGCTTATAAAACTGCTTACACTGACAACTTGTTGTGGAAGTACACTTAATTCCTGACCCTGCTATCCAAGAGACTTTGACTATTTAAAGTACAATGTGACAGTGGAAATTTCCTATTGCTGTTGAAATATATGTGTACACACATGTTCTTGAATTTTCTGCCGTGAATATGTGTCTTTTTCTGTTTCACCAAAACATAAAATACCTGTAGGAATAAAATATATGGGGGTGTGTATGTGCACATATACCTGATAGCAATAGATGTAAATCAACACACCTACTTCTAAAGTCCACAGGGTTCTAATAACACAAGCTGATGATTTCACCATATAACTGCATATTATGTTTTATTTATAATAAATATTTAGTAAACTAGGAGAATAATGGGAATAACTAAGGAAAATTAAAAACTGCTGCATCTGATGATATATGAATTAGGAGGTTTAGTGTATTTTTTAATGCAAGACAAAATGCTATAAATAATTTCCAAACACTTCCATTTACATGAGTGTGGCCCTAATAATGGAGTCCACACATCTGCTAATGTCTATTTTGCCCATGCCAGATAACAATAATGCATATATCCTATGAAAATTTTAAACCTGCTGAATGTGTTAGTAAAAGCTTTACTCCAGTCATCTTAGTGAGTACAGCATCAGGCTATTTACTGCCAGACAAATAGAAACAATTGATGAAGTCTCTGATTTAGATCTTGCTTTCAGTAACTTTAATGTAAATTTAAGATAACTGTCTTGCAATCAGTGTAATCACCCATGATCTGAGAGGTCAGTATGTACCGTTGAACTTAGAGAGCAACTTTATGCATTGCATTCAGAAATAAACCAAAAATTTATAGATATAAAGAAGAAGAGATAATTAAGTTTTCCATTTTGTTATATCAGGAAAAGGAAGCTGTGAAGGAGTTGGTTGTAGCTATCTGAATCTGGCCCAATGGCAGCTGCTGCATTCTTATGGCATAGCTTTATATTTCACAAAATGATTTTGCCTGGTAACCACACAGTGTAGTCTTTGATCAGAGGGAGAGATCCCAGATGAGAAAGGCTTTTTCTAGTGCTTGAGAAAATCCATCTTGATTTGGACAGGTTTTAAGCTAGCAAAATTGCTACTTCAGAGAAAAGCTGCCTGTTCCTTTCTTTTCTTTTGACTGTTGCAAAAACTGCAGTCCAATGAATTATGTACAGTGGGACATTTGTCACCAGCATGTTCTCTACATTGACTACATTTCAGTCCCATGAGTCAATGTACAATTCCAGTGTAGAAATCCCTTATTGAAGGCCTTTTTTAGGTGCCTGGCTTTCACAAGTTGAGAGACAAGTTTTTGCGAGTTGCCTGTCAGGCAGTCCAATTTTTTGGTTTTCAGTTCTTATACAAGTAACTGCAAGTCCTTTTCTTTTATGTATGCAATTATAAGCCAGTTCATTGTTTATTCACAATAAACAATGCCAAAAGCACACAGGACTCATCTGAGATGATTACATATGGAAGCTGTTGAAGGGAAAAAGAAAGGCTATAAAAATAGAAGAGCTTCTTCAATGTATTAGTTGAGCTATTTCTTGACAAAACAGGGATGTGTTATTCCTATCATAGAATGCTATGGAGCACTTCTCAAAGCTTTTGATTTCCGAGTGAGAAGGCCTGCTCTCTTAAAGCTTCCTTGTGTAAACAAGAGAGGAAATGAAAGAGAAGAGGTGTTGTGGGTTTAAGACTGGTATCTTAACCATAGAGTTGAAAAGTCCTCCAAGGGACTAGATAGGTGCATGAAATTGTAATCTTTTGTTAATTTACCCCATAAGCACTGCATCTGCTACATAAATGGGTTGCAGAGTCAATTCACCCATTTCTGCATGTCTCTCTGCCTTCCCAGTATGGAGCCCTTATGTCATACAGCAATGTGGGGAGGCTTGCCGCCTGGCTCGGCCTTGGCAAAGCTGGTTTTGTAGCTGTGCCGTTTGGCTTAGCTTGAGAGGGGTAGGGAGGAATGGTGGGAGGCCTGGGGGTCACTGAAGACTTGTTTGTTGGAAGGTTTTTGGCTAATAAGGTTGTTGTAAGCTGAAATGTGAATTTGGATTCTTTGCATTTGTGCAAATAGTGTAAATATCTGTAAATGGTATTTCCATTTAAATTTCCAATTCCGTGAGGAGCATTTTCATTTTACTCCTGTGGGGACTGGTAAAATATCTTTCTGTCCACTCTAAAATTGAAACTAAGACGAGAGGGTAGTTGATGCAGTTCTCATCTTTTAGAAATGTTTGCTTTCTTTGTTGATTCTATTAGTTGACTGAAAAGGCATGTCTCCTACTCTAGCTACATAAATTAGGTCCATATAATTTAGGCATATAAACTAATTGGTAGTTAGTTGATTTGAATGTGCTCACCAGTGATAAAGGCCTATTCCAACCTGGCTTTGGAAGGCTGGAGCCTGGCAGGGTTGGAGTGTCCACAACTTTTCTGGGCATCCTGTTCCAGGGCCTCACCACCTTCATGATGAAAAATTTTTTCCTAATGTCTAATCTAAATCTAGTTTCTTCCAGTTTGAAACCATTACCCTTCATCCTATTACTAGATGCCTTTGTAAATATCTCTCTCCAGCCAACATGTAGGGCTCCTTCAAATATGGGACAGCTATTAAGGTCTTCCCAGAGCCTTCTCTTCAGGCTGAACATCCCCAACTCTTCTGGCCTGTTTTCATAAGAGAAGTGCTCTCATCCTTTGATCATCTTTGTGGCCCTCCTCTAGACCCACTCTAACAGTCCCCCATCCTTCTTGTGTTGGAGGCACCAGAGCTGGATACAGTATGCCAGGTGGGGTCTTATGAAATAGAAGGAGAGAATCAGCTCCTTGGACCTGGTGGCCATGTTTCTATTTATGCAGGCCAGGATACAGTTAGCTTTCTAGGCTGCAAGTGCACATTGCTGGCTCATGTTGAGCTTCTTATCTACCAGCATGTACAAGTCCTTGTCCTCAGGACTACTCTCTATCCATTTTCTGTCCAGCCTGTATTTGTGCTTGGGATTGTTCCAAACCAGGCGCATGACCTTGCGCTTGAATTTGTTGAACTTTATCAGGTTGGGAGTGGCCCATCTCTCAAGCCTGGTAGGCTAAAGTTCTGGACCCAATGTGCATTTGGAACAGTAGAGTACAAAAAAGTGTAAGTATTCTGAAGATGGCTCTTGATGCATATTTGAAGGGGTTCACATGAATTGCATGACATTGCATGAACAGCTTAACACCTTTTCAGTTGTGCGATTGCATGCGATAGAAGATTCCTGTGATTTTTTTTGTGCCAAGAGCTACAAAATGTGGGTTTTCTGTTTTATATGGTTGGTAGTATACGAAAGATAATGAATTTTGTTGATATATATAATTGCATTGTCCATGTTTCTGAAAAGAGTAAATGATTCAAGAACAAAAGGCACAGAATTTCTGTTCTGCTTAGTGAGAGAGTTTCCCAGCAAATCAAGTATTTCTCATTAACTTTAAAGGGCAGTAGTCCAGGTAGATGTCTCAGTATATTAATGAAAGTATAGATTCCCCTAAAATATATCCATGAGAGTATAGCTCCTTTCTCACCCAGTCCATACAATAAGTAAACAAATGTGTGATTACAGTCAAGGAATTTTAGAAGGCTAGCGACAGTTATGTGCCTTCATTTTAAGTCGAGTCTGAACTTTTGAAGCAGATGAGCAAAATAGCCTGCTGTAAAAGATAATTTCATTTGCCAAAATGAAACTAGCTTCTAGTATTAACACTGTAATGAAATGGTTTGAAATATGAACTAAGAATTGTCGCGAAAAAGATGCCCACCATTCCCATCTTCAGCAGTTACTTCTATAAACAATTACATCCATGTAAAAAGCTTTATGATTTTATTTTCATCATTGTCAGGCTGAGCTGTGTAGCTGTCATACTTTGCAGTCTTCCCTCCAGTGACAACCACATTGACAACATGTTATACTCCACATTGATTTTACAGTTAAGGAGCTGATTGTGATATATAGGGATTTTAAGAATTCAGCTGAGAGGCTGACTTTTGCCTTTTATCATTCCATTAAAATTTTATAACCATCTTTTTCATGTCATTTCATCCATGAATTCTTACTTTAGAAAGTGATAGCTACTGCTGTGAGCATAACTTTTCTCATGTTCAGAGCTTTTTATTGTATTAGCAAACTATCCCAATTATAGTTAATACTCATGTTTTACATAATTGTGGTGACCCTTTCAACCAAGCAGTATTGTGCTGGTTGATTTGTATATAGAATTAGATGTTTCTGCTTGCCATTTAGAAAGAAGCTACACTGAATGAGTGTTGGGGACCAGGATTTAATGCTTTAACATCCAGTGGGGCCAATTAAGCATCTCTCCAATGTCTTGTTTGAACTCAGAGAGTCTTAAAAATCTCTCTTTTAAAAGGGCAGTAGGGAATGTGTGGGTAGGTGTGCTAGCTACCAAAATATGCTTTCTTGAGGGGAGGGGAGGGACTAGGGGGACCCAAAGTTTAAGTTTGACAGCTCCTCCCATACATTACAGATTGTCCTTAAGGAATATGTCTGAACTCTGGCGGGGTTGAAGCACCAGTTCAACTAATTACCATGAATGTTTCACCTGTAATACCAGCAACTTATTCAACAGGATAAAAAGGCTGATCCGTTTCCCCACAAGAAACTGCATGATTGTTGCGTTTTGCCTTTGTGTGTGTGTGTGTGTTTTTTTCCTCCTGCAGAAGCTCACAGTAGGATAGCTTATTTACGAGGCATAATTAGATAAAATGCAAGCTTGTAGCTCAGTGGTAAATATTATACCTTTCAACTCCCCTCCCACATTAGACTAGAATTTGCAGCAACTTACTTTCCAAGCCTTTAATTCCAAAGCAAATTTTCCTCTTCATCCCAGCAAAATTTTCAGTTTACAGAATAAATATCTAATTCAGTTCTATGCCTTCACCTCTCCTTCTTTCAGTGAAATCAAAATAATGGACCAAATTTTGTTACAGCTGATGACCTAATTGATTGTACTTAGGAGTACATGCAAATATAATTGAATTGCTCTTTACAACAGATCATCTTTTATACTTGTAAATTCAGAGGTCTAAATTAATCCTAGAGTGCACAACCATTAAATATAGAACTCCATCCTTATTATCACTGTGAGTAGAACAGAAAATATGATATGGATGAGTTTTATGGAGTTGCTTCGTAATGCATCATATAATGAAAGAAAAAACAGTTACTTTTTCAAATTAAAAAAAAGAAAGAAAGAAATAAAAGAGTTAAAAGCTCACCATCTCAATTTTATATCACCATTTCCACTGGCATCAGTGGAATAATTCAGATTTACCTCTTTCTGTATGTAAGAGGAGAACTGGGACTTCTGGCTGCTTCAGCTGTTATTTTAAAATATAGAAAAAGCCACTCATGCTAAATTTATTTCTTTTCTGTGGTTCCCTTTGTTTCCCTCTATCTATTTCTTTTCACTCTAATAATTATCAGGAATTATTTACCTTCTCGAGAAGTAAATTATTCTTCCTATAGAAGTAATGGGGGGCAGGGATGGGGTGTGTGTTTTAGACTGCATACTGCTTCACTAGGAATAAAAAGGTGATATTGTTGGCTACCATGGAATTCAGCATATGCTCTGTCATGTGTCCTGGAGTCTTAGCACACCCACAATCATTAATAAATTTTTAATTTTCAACCCTTGTCATTTGAAACTTAGCCTCTCCACCCCAAAATCCCCAAACCTAAAGCTATTTGAAACAATCACTAAATCCAAGTATATCTTTTTTTAAGATTTCTATAAAATGTAATGTTCACAGAAAAATCTCATAAATGTCAAAATTGCTTTGGGCAGAATAGGGGGAATATAGTATTTTCTTGATCTGCTGTAGCAATTTATAGATTTCAGGATGTGGTTTATAAGAATGCTAAATGTTCTGGAATTACAGCTGTTACTGATCAGTGATTGAGCCAGATTTGTGTTATTGCACCATGTTCTTGCTTGTACCTAGAGAGCAGTAAAGCCTCAATATAATAAAAAGCACCTGCATTTTAAATGAAATTTCAATTGAAAAACTTAACAGCCCTTCAAATTGCAGAATTTAACGCAGACCAGTAAAGCTTAAATAACACTTTGCCTCCACAGGCTGAGGGTTTTGCATTCAAGGTGACTTGATTGTGTCGCATGGTGAAATTATTTACAATTAAGGAATTTCTCTGGAGGGCTGCAGAGTATTTGCTGTTCCACAACACCTATGCAGGCATATGGTCGGTCTTTTTCAGTATTCATGGAAGCTCCTGAACCTTTATGATAATTGAATCAGTTAGAGTGCTGAGTGGAGGAAGCATAAAACCTGTTAACCTAAAGGTCAGATCTGTGCATTGTTTATTTATCAGTAGGTGAAAGAGCTAAATCGGCAGCTTCTGTCACAGTCGAAGTAAAAAATCACCTATAATATTAACAGGGAGTAGATAAATTGCAAAAAATGGATTAGAATTATAAACAGAATGAAGTAAAATATTGCATATATAATGAGAGATGCAGTAGGGGCTTACTGAGCTGTAAAATATGCAGCTTTGTTATGCCTGTGCCGTTGGTTTCAATTAGCAGCTGGAGCTCTAGAAAAATATCAACAAAAGCTAGAACTGCAGATCTGTGTTGATACTTAGCCATGCACTTTCACCAGGTGCTAACAGTATTGATAAGACACATTTGAGGGAAAAAGATCCAGTGGAGGGAGGAAGGTTAGAAGGAGAGAAGGTCTGCCTGCAAATTAGCTTGCCTTTGAGAGCCATATCCATCACTTGAATAGCTAGGCCTACAGTTTTTGAAGAAATAGGCTGTTTAGTAGATTTGAACTTCTTTTGTCATTTTGAGCCTCATTTGATGAGTACTGCTTGCTAATGCTGACTTCTACAAATCACAGACTATTAGTAATTTTGGTTTTTTTTTTTTTTTTTCTTTCTTTCTTTTTTTTTCCCTGTTACAGAGCCTGGACCTTTAGATCCACCACTTCTATTGAATGTTACAGCAAGGAGAGCAAGCATCACCTGGCAGCATCCTTTAAAACCAAATGGCATTATCACTCATTACAATATTTACCAAAATGGCCAACTGCATGCTACGGTGCTAGGAAACACTTCTACTACTTGCACTATAGAAGACTTGCATCCTTATACTGTCTATGTGTTTCAGATAGAAGGATGCACTTCTAAAGGATGTTCTCTTTCACCTGAGACCCCAGAAATGCAGACTCTTCCAGATGCACCTGAGAATATTCCTGCTCCACAGCTCTATTCTGATACTCCAACTTCTGTCGTCATATGCTGGAAACCACCTGCTCACCCAAATGGCTTGGTGGAAAATGTTACAATAGAAAGGAGGGTGAAAGGAACAGACCAAATATCAACTGTGGTGACTCTTCCCATCAATCACTCTATGAGCTACATTGACCAGAGTACTGCTCTGAGCCCTTGGAAAAAGTATGAATACAGAATCCTGATGAGCACTCTTCACGGAGGCATGAACAGCAGTGCATGGTCAGAAGTTACCACTAGACCATCAAGACCTGCTGGTGTTCAGCCACCTGATGCAGAAGCATTGGGACCGTATTCAGTTAAGGTAGGAACTATTCTTATTGCCTTTTGGCTTTTATGAATTTTCCTTCCAGCAATTGTGTATTTAAGAGAGACATCTACTGGCTGAGCCAAGAGATTTTGTTGCTGCAGGGGTAGGTGCATAATTAGTGTTGTCCTTTGGCTGAAAAGCTTTAGATTCCTTTCCTTTTTTTTTTTCCCTTTACACCACCCTGTGACATGGTGTAAAGGAAATCCAGTTTATTTTCTTCCTTGCACATCTGATGTGTTTTCAATATTAAAATTGAATGCTTACTGTTAGGTCCCTAATCAGATCAGAATACGACCTATTACTTTCACCAAAATTTCAAGTCTTCATTAAAATCATAAGAAGAAAACATATTTTTCATGTAATTAAATCTTGTGCATAATTATCAGATTAAAAAAAAAAAAAAAAAAAAAAAAGCTAATGAAGAAAAACCCCAGCATTGTGGTTCTGATTTATGAAAGAAGAGTCTTACAGGACTACGTAGGAAGTTTTCAATTATTCACATCATTCTGTTGGGAATGAACTCTAGAGGACAGGATAACTACCATTGTTTTGGCTTGCATACAAACTTCATTCAAGGGAAATTAGTGTAACCAAACAAGAGGGATTTTTGTGGCTTAGAAGCCTCTTTTGTGTAAATACACACATGCTTCCATGGATTCAGTCTTGTACTAATGCCAAAAGTATTGGTACAGTAGCTTGCTCACCAGAGCACAAAACAAAGGACATTTGCATAAGACTGAAGTTCATCTGTTAGATTTATTATTTTTGGTATACATTGTATTTTCGAAAGGTAAACAGTCTGGTGTTACCAATGCAGTCTAAATAGGTTGAGAATATGAAATTAAGCTTTAAAATAATGCTGATTATATTTTTTTTTTGCTTTGTTCACAAAAAAAAATTAGCAATGAAAAGAGTTATTCACCATTAGCCAAAAAGAAAAAATCCTGAGGTTTTAAAATTATGTTTTAATGTCTGAGGAATTGCATGTTACCTCCATGTTAATAGCAAATCAGTTCAGTATGAGTACATTGGTTAGAGTAAGAATTAATAATAATCGACCGCTAGTAATTGTGATGAATTGCCAGACTGTTTATTGAAGGTTCGGGCAGCCTACTTCTAGAACTCTACCCTCTGTGCTTCTGTAGATATGTCTTAATATCCACCACAATTTATGGTAAAGCATTTTTTCATGGATTAATCAGAAAGAGCAATGCTGGGTAAGCAGTAGCTCTAGTTCAACAGCATGCTTACACTCATGTCCACATTCTGTTGCATAAACTTTTATACCTTTGCTTCAACTCTGAGCATAGAGAAGTCACCATTCAAACATTTAATGCTTCAGTTAATGTGATAAGGGCATAATAACTTTATGTCTTCCTCACATTTTTTCTTTCTCTGAGTGCACTCAATAGCAAATCCTGATTTTTAAAAACTCTGAGTCTTGTGCTTCTTTACCGGATGCCTTTTCTTAACATCAGAGGTGTGTGCTTAGTTGTGATTTTATTGTATTTTGCTCAGCTCCAAGATAATGTGATCTACCAGTATTGAAAACCAGTATGATCATTTATTTCATCTGAAACCTCAAATTAGGCAGCACAGTCTTCACTATGAAATTAATTTAATTTTGGTCTGACAGTGCTTCTTTAATCTGTTTTAAATTCTGAAGAGTTTAAATACTTCCCCTCCCCCTTCTTCTTCAGTCTATCATAGAATCATAGAATGCATTGGGTTGGAAGGGACCCTAGAAGGTTATGTTGTCTAACCCCCTGCAGCTAGCAGGGACAGCTTCAACTAGATCAGATTGCTCAGGGCCCCATCAAGTTTGACTTTGAATTCTCCACAAATGGGGCTTCCATGACCTCTCTGAGCAATCTATTCCATTATTTCACCACCCTCATTGAACATTCAAATCATGAACATTCAAACATCATGAACATACAAAGCTCTTTAAAGCCCTTTAATGTCTACATTGTATGCCCTTCTGTAAGAGTGGTAGTCACAGAATCACAGAATGTTAGGGGCTGGAAGGGACCTCAAAAGATCATCTAGTCCAACCCCTACCAGAACAGGATCATCTTCACCAGATCACACAGGAACACATCCAGGTGGGTTTTGAATATCTCCAGAGAAGGAGACTCCACAATGCCCCTGGACAGCCTGTTCCAGTCATTTTGTGTCACTGTTCTTGTAGTCTCAGGTTTGTTTTTGTACCTGGAGACACATTTGTTTGACCTGTTATGGTTAATTTCTCTCAAGAATGCTGCCCCTGGATGATTTTATTTCCATGATTCAGATTTACTGTTGGTTGTTTTTTTTCTTGACTTTGAACATTTTAACTTAAATATTTAAAATAATTAAAGGTGACAGCATTTAATTGAGGAAAGTGGCATATGTATATACCTTTCCAAATATACTCTTTTTATCATGTGTCTTTCAGCAAAAAATTATCTCTCTCTGTACAATGTGTTGCTATCCTTTGCTCACACAGACATTAATTCTTCTAATTTATCCGGTATTATTTTACTTAGTGTTGTTTAATTTGTTAGTTATCAGAACTGGGGGAGAGCTGGAAATACTTGGTGCCATTCCGGTGCAGAGCATACGCTATGGCTGAGACATTGCTTCTCTTCCGATTTCTAAGTTTCTAAGACTTCTTGAAAATCTGAAAGCTTCTCCTAATTTTCCAGGACAGCAAGAGATTAAAACTATTATTAAAAAACAAACAAACAAAAAACTTCAATAATTCTTTTTTAATAATTATTTACTATCTCTTAAAAAAAATTGGAAATAAATTTGTATTTGCCAAAGAGCTCAGAGCACTTCATCACTGAAAAGATTGTGGACAAGGCTTGCTGCACCCAATGGTTTTCTCTCCTTCTGCTTGTTTGCAGTTGGGAGCACCAGAGGAAGCAACTGAATTTCATCTCACTTATTGGTCTTCTTGCAGGTCTGTCAAACAGATTAGTTTCCTATTAGTAGCAGTGTTTACTTCTCAAATTTTATGGCAAGTTTATATCAGAGCAGTAAGACTCTGAGGTTACCCAGTAGGCTGTGCCATGGCACTGAGGCTGTCTTGTAGCTTTTGTGAATATTCAGTACTAGAATACAAGAACAAGGTAGCACCTGTTTTCATAGAATTATGGAATGGTTTGGATTGAAAAGGACATTAGAGATTATCTAGTTCTAGCCCCCCTGCCACGTACAGGGACACCTTCCACTGGACCAGATTGCCCAAGGCCTCAAAAATGTTTTAAAAACATCCAGGTTTTTTCCCTGCTTGTTCAAAATGGAGTGTAGATCTGAATAGCTGTTCTGCAAGCTCCTTGTGTCCCTTCCACTCAGAAGTATGGTAGCTGCAAAAGCAGAACAACTGTGAAGTGTTGTGCAAAGATTGCCACGCAGTGATTGGAAAGATTTCCTATGTGGAAATAGGTTGGATCTGTTTGGGATTGCTTTACATTGGTGCCTTTAAACTTTGGTGAGAGTCCCAGAAAGGCATACTTTCCCACCTAGGGAGATCGTGTGCCACACCTGCAAGGCACGTACTACCTATGTAGTGTTGAAACTAAATTTGTGGAAGCTGCTTGTGTTGCACAATGCTCTCATTCAATGGTAGCTCTTAAGCTCCCAAGCTGTCTCTTTGGGAAAGAGGTTGTAATCACCTCTTGCCCTAGAGAGAGCTGTTTTCCCAGGTTAGAGCGGAAAGCACTGGAAGGGCACTGTGGGAAAGATCAGTGAAAGGCTCTTTTACCAAGCCACGGTTTCAAATCAATAGAAGCTTTCAGCTGTCAGTGCAACCAATCCCTAAACCATGACTGCTAATATTTACTTCTGGTGAAAACAGAGAGAATTTACAAAAAAGAGAAATGTATTTCCATTCTTTTATTTAGTCATGGAATCAACAGAAATGATTTGAGGATGTGAAGAACTCAAAGTGCTCCAGGATAGTACTCACTTGAGTATACAGCTTATTTTCATAGACCAAAGCTTTCACTCTGTAAGGAGGAAAATATCAGCTCAGCAGGTCACTCTTGGCATAAACACTTCTGATGTGTATGCGCTCCTTAAACATTTAATTTTAATCAGAATGGACTGGTATCTCTCCATAACATTTAGCTGCCTTGCTTCTTGTGCAACAGAAAGTGTAAAGCTGTCGATAATTTTTAGAGTACCCATTTCTGTGACACCTGCATGATATTTTTTAATATTTGCTGAATTGATAATGTTCATGGTAGCGGAGTATACTGCACAATAAACTGCTTTTGTGGCTGATTAAATGCCAAAGTGAAGTGAAGGTATTCACCAACTGCAAAAGCCATTTATTTAGTATATGCCAATGCCATGAACATTATTCCTGTTACACAAGATTTGCTATACCCTAATGTACAGAAGTATAAAAGAAATTGTTTCCTTTTCTTGTGAGGGTTGCAATTGCTTTGCTGCTTCAATCTCACACTTCATACTGATATGACATTCGGGAATGTAGCTAGGCTGAATGACTTGAGAAAGAACCTGGTTTACACTGAATAATTATTTAAAGGAGTTCTTTGTGGAGGAAAAGCATTATGTGGCTGGGTATGTTGAAATATATTAAATATAGTGTGGAAATTTTCCAACTTTGACCATTTAACTTTTGGTTCTCCCTTGAGAGCTTTGGCCTGTGGAAAGCAGCTGGAGTCTTGATTGGTTTAACTGGAGACTTGCTGATGCCTATATTGTTCTCCCCTACTGACCAGTGTCACCAACCAGAACACTGCTAGATAAGAAACTGTAGCCATTTCCTGTCATTCTTTATGTAATTTTTTTTTTTTTTTTCCTCAAGATAGAAGTTGACATGAGCTGTATGTAATCCTGATGCTTCTCTCAAGGGAAAAGGAATATTTTTCCTTATTTTTGGTGCTTAGATAGGTTATAAGCGAACAGTTTCATTCAGGTTGAATGAAATAAGTATCTCACTGACATAGTTCTTGTGCCATGCTATTCCTTCATGATAACTTACTTACAGAAACTTCCTGAAATTTGATGATACAAAATGAGAAAACCAAAAAATTATGATGATTTAATTATTTTCCCTTTAATGTATTTTTTATGTTGCATGCTAGAAATGAGGGGCCTTGGTAATTATGTAGCACCAAACTGTCATTGTTCTAATTTCTCTCTTTTTTTTTTTTTTAATGTTGGTTTAGTAGGAGGCCATTTATTTTCTCTGGAATATTTCTTTTTCACAAGTATTTCCTCATGACTCCTGTGACTGAAGAAAGGTTTTAGGCTTTTAAATGTCATTGTCATTCATGTTTGTTGATACCCTTAGAGATGATAGTCACTTAATTTACAGTTCACCTGACATTCTTTTCTTTGTATAGAATAGACTGAAAGATTTCATCAATTTGCTGTCCACAGGATCTTCAAGAATTTCAGTCTGCACCCTTTCCTTGAAGAAAATTATCATTTCTTGCTCCAAAGTGATGAATGTTTCTAGTAGCTATTTCTCAAATTTGATTACCAAATCACATATGCATGTGAGCAAACACAAATAAACCAGCTTCTGTTTTTATAGTTGTCTTCTGTTCTTCATTAGCCCCAAAACTGGACAGAGGAATACTAAATGCCTATTGTTCTGTAAATAGCCTAAAATAAACCATGGGGACTAAAGACTGTGTCTATTTTGAAGAAAATTATCATTTCTTGCTCCAAAGTGATGAATGTTTCTAGTAGCTATTTCTCAAATTTGATTACCAAATCACATATGCATGTGCAAACACAAATAAACCAGCTTCTGTTTTTATAGTTGTCTTCTGTTCTTCATTAGCCCCAAAACTGGACAGAGGAATACTAAATGCCTATTGTTCTGTAAATAGCCTGGGACTAAAATAAGCAGAATCATAGAATCAATAAGGTAGGAAAAGACCTCAGAGATCAAGTCCAACCTATCACCCAAACCCATCTAATCAACTAAACCATGGCTCCAAGTGACACATCCAATCCTATTTTGAATACCTCCAGGGATGGTGACTCCACCACCTCCCTGGGCAGCACATTCCAGTGGCCAGTTACTCTTTCTGTGAAGAACTTTCTCCTCACCTCAAACCTAAACATTCCCTGGCACAGCTTGAGACTGTGTCCTCTTGTTCTGTTGCTGGTTGAAGAGGGCTTTCATCTGTATGGAATGGGTACCACTGACATTTTGAAAGCAATATACTCTGTAGTTACAGTTTGGGTATCATACATCAGAAGGAAAGTGTTTTCTTTATCCATTTTCCTCATCCTATGGAATTACAGTTAAAGGCACATGTTCTGAAGTTGGTTTTTATCTCACACATTAGTGTTTGCTGTCCTGTGAAGTTGCTTCTAATTACAGAATGTTGGATGCAGTGGTAATGACTCCATGGTCACAGAAGTCAGTGACTAACAGAGATCCTTCACTGTTTTGCATCTGCAGATCACTGTGTAATAGAGAATAAAACTGTAAAGACCTTCCCTGTTTTCCAGGTTAACCCCACCCCGTTGCTACTGCATTCTCAAAATGCTTCAGACTGCAGTTGCCTAAGAATGTAATTTTGAAAATGCAAACAATCTTGATGCCTAGGCCTTGGAGGCTAAAGGGAGATGCAGTCAGGCCACATAGCACCTTTGTGCAAGGGAAAAAAAGAAGTCTGGACTTTATCCACCACGCTTCCAGTTTTACACGAGTATGCCTGGTGCATTGGGGAAATTGTTTAGGAGCAATCAATCCTTTCATGAAGATTGCCTTGTAATGCGGCTAAGGTCAGTGAGACCTTGGTTTATTTGCCACATAAGTGCTGCTTGAGCGACTTAGGATACTCCAACACCCATAGGAGCAACCTTAACTTGCACACTAGATGTTTTCCCCATTTTAGGACTGTGATTTCTTGCACAGCTTGCTCATTTGGTACAGATCATACAGTGGGCTGAAGTAATCAGGGTTTCATCAGCATTATCCCTCTGTCTTTGATATTGCTTAAACACCTTACTGCACTAGGTTTTTAAGATCATAAATAAATGTTCTTTTCTGTTTTTCCACTACTCAAGCTAAGTGCTTCTAGAAGTTTTTGTAGTAGCAATCTGCTATTGCAAACTTGATCGTGCCATTCTTCTGTGATAGTGTTTGCTGAAGTTGGATGTAATTCATGTGCAAAGTGTATGAGAATAATTAACAGTGACCTCTGTCAGGATTTGCTTTTCTCATGTAATACTGGCTCTTGATTGAATCCCACTATAATTTCTGTTGAGACAGATAAGAACTCATGAGGAAATTTATCTCCCAACTTCTTTTGGGGAGGGGGGCTGCAGGGTTGGCAGAGCCCTGGAATGGGTTGTCCAGGGAGGTGGTTGAGGCCCAGTCCCTGGAGGTGTTTAAGACCAGGCTGGACGAGGCTCTGGCCAGCGTGATCTAGTGTAGGGTGTCCCTGCCCATGGCAGGGGGTTGGAACTAGATGATCCTTGTGGTCCCTTCCAACCCTGACTGATTCTATGATTCTATGATTCTATGATTCTATGACTATAGTCCAGTAGGTGGAATGTAGATTTAGGGGAGCAGGTCTTTGTTTTCAGTTTTGTGTCTTTCTGATATGTGACTTAGTCTGGGATTTAGTCTTTTCATCTGTAAAACTGCAATAATAATACTTGCAATATGAGACTTGGAACGTGCTTTGAGACCAGCAGTGCAAAGCTCTCAGTAGTGTGTTTGTTACATTCTGTTTGTAGATTTTACAAGCAGTAGCTAGGAGAAATGAGAATAAAATTGGCAAACATGCTGATTTAAAAGTAAACTGTTAAAACCAGGCCTGAGCTAGTAAAATAGTTATTCATGTGCCAATGCCTCTCTTCATAGAGCTCAGAATTAAACTGAAGTATTCCAACTCCTATCGGAGGGGAAAAAATGAAGAAGGGGGGAAATTACTTTCCAAGGTTATAACAGTTTAATGGGGGAAGAATGGCTAATTTCTGTCTCTTTAAATTTTGTGGTGGAGAAAATAAGGTGCTTTGATCTTTAAATGACAGCTTCCAGAGTCATTACATTGAATCGGTTAATCTCTCCAAGTACTTACCTTATTCTCTCTTCCTCATGGGCATCTGCTTTCATGGTCTCAGGGCTGAGCTTCAAATCAATGAACAAACTGTTACTGCTTCCAACATAGACTGTCTAGTGAGCTTTCCTGCTTTCATGCATTGCCAAGCTCTTACCTCAGACCCTGGCTCATCGAAGTGGAGAAGAGGTCCAATAGTGCCACGTGCATGTTAACCAGGCTGGCTCAGTCTTCCTTCATTACAATGAATGTATGGGTCAAGCAGTCTCTCACCTCCTGATGAGAGGTTTATCAGAGGCTGTATGTCCTGTCATTCACAGATGCAACAGTAATTCAAAGCAGGTCAAGTGACACAGCAGTGACTGTGAGTTTCCTTGGTCATCCTTTTATCTTCTTATAAAAAAAAAAAAAGATAACCAAAGTAATCACTGATGTGCATATGAGATATCCATGCTTAGACAAAAATAAGTTGCCTACTGTGTCATGCTGCTGACCGAGTATTCTTTTAGTTCCAACTGGGTTTAATTTCTCTTAGAAAAACAAACGAACAAAAGGACACATTTTGAGTGTATCCCCATGAATCATCTTTGTTACGTACAGTATAAGGTATTTCATCTGCTGTGAACAGCAAATGCTGTGAATTCACACCTGGGAGTTTTAAAAAGTTTTACCATCTGATGTATATGCTGTATAAAACTCAGTAGCTGTGGCTCTGGAGCAGCATCTGCTTTCCCACCCAAACTGTTAATCTGTGCCTTTATGTTCAGTATATGCCTTTACGTACAGGGTGAAAATCGTGCAAGTTGTATTAAAGTAATTTTGTGTGTTTAGGTGTGAAAATTAGGCATCTAAAATGTATTGTAATTACAAAATAACCTCTCCTGTCTTTCACGGAATAAACTAAGATTTGGTATAAGGTGAACATTTTGATACACTTTTCTTTTCTGAAAAGTAGCACTAGGAATTTTCCAAAGCATTTGACATAGAGTTCTTTCATTAGAAGCCACCTTGTATTCAGCGACAAGTAAGAGATTTCCTTTAGTAATGATATCTTTAGTAGTAATTCACTGAGGCAGAATTCTAAGACAGGTGCTATGCCTATCTTGAATATCTATCTGGTCAGTTGAGGTTAGATGTCCTGGCTCCGTATCTTCCCAGCTTCCTGTGCACCCCCGTCCTACTGGCCAATGGGGTGGTATGAGGAACAGAAAAGGACTTGACCCTGTAAGCACTGCTCAGCAACAGCTAATATACTCCTGTATTATCAACGCTGTCTCTAGCACGAATCCAAAACACAGGCCCATACTAGCTGCTGTGAAGAAAATTAATTCTATCCCAGACAAAACCAGTACACACTTGCACTTGATAACATTTTCTGCTGTCTATGCTAATTGTCCATTCTTCTGTGCTTCCTCAGCCTATGGCTAGACCACATAAAGTACTTCAAAGTGTGAGTTTTGCTCAATGTCTATGAGAATGGTGTGGAATTAATTCCTACTTTCTGTGAAAGTTTGCATTACTTTATCAATAAGATTTTTGGCTGTTTGTTTTTATTGTGATTTGAGGCTACAAGTAACAGAAATCTGAATGTAGCATTTGATAATTAGCCAGTGCTAAGCCTTTCTTATTTGGGCACCAATAATCTTGTTTGTGCTGCCTTTACTCAAGATTACCCTGTTTCTAATTCTCTGTTTAATACTGTTCCAGAGTCTGTTATCAAAATCCTTCAGCTTTCTCCAGTACTTTGCTGCCAGGTTTCTTACAGGTCTGATGGCCTAAGAGGTCCTTCTGTACCTAAGATATAACTTTTCCTAATCCCCAAGGGTCCTTTAAAAATCATTTTATAAATCAAGCTTCTCTGTTTCTGCAGCCACATGTAATCGTGCATATACATTTTTTTTAAGATACATACTATGGAGGCCACAGAGAATTAAGGAAAAAGTTCATCTTAACTTAAAGTATGTTGATATGACTCTTTACTGTTACCTTTGGTCATTGTAGTCTTCACACAGCTTCATCTAGATTGTCTCCATTTCTGTGATCTTTGCTGATCTTTGCTGCGATCAGTGTTTGATTCAGTCACAGAATGGTAGCATTTGGAAGGGCCCTTTGGAGCTCTAGTCCAAACTCCCGTGCCAAAGCAGGGTCACCTAGAGAAGGTGAATCCTTAATTGTCCCATGACTGGGAGGGAAACAGGCAGTAGTTTTTATAGAGGAAGTGGGTCAGTAGCAAGGAAAACAATCCCAGAGATGAGCAAAGCAAAGCTGCTACACTTCCTACACTAGGACTTCTAGAGGAAGGAGAATTGATATATGCTCTTACACTACCTTTATGAAACTTTGAGATTCTTAATACAGTTGCATGTCTTATGTCAGTCTGATGTCACCATGGCAAAAAGACGTGAAAAACTATGGAAAACATCCTTTCACTTTATGGTACAATGATTTGAATGCGATTCCTCACTGGAGCTGGTAAGAATAAATACATAAGGTAACATGCTATGAAAAAAAAATTATTTTTTTAAAGGCTCCCCTAACCTTAGTGTGTGTAGCAGGATGTATGCATCTATTACACTAATTCTGTATGTGATATCCAGGTTTTTTAGGATAAAGTTTTAATCGTCATTATTTTACAATTTTAAAAATGGAAAATTATGCCTGTTCTTTGATACTTGCCAGCATAATTTATGGCTGAAAAACAAAAGAGAAAACCTACTTATTTTTTTCTTTTGAAGAGCATGGACAAATCTTGTTTCTCATAGGAGTTAATGCATCTACATATTTCTGAAAAATGTACAGACACAAAATAACATTTCTTTTTACTCTGCCACTAATAGAAGAGCACACCAGGTAACACACCCTAAGAAAATAAGTTGCAGTGTTATTTATGATAATTAGTGTACTTTTGCTAATGCATCTGAACATCTCGTAAGCCAGCAATGTGCCATTGTGGCCAAGAAGATCAATACCAGCCTGAGGTGCATCAAGAAGAGCGTGGCAAGCAGGTCAAGGGAGGTGCTCTTTTCCCTCTGCTTTGCCCTGGTGAGACCTCATTTGGAGTATTGTGTCCAGTTCTTGACTTCCCAGTTCAGGAAGGACACAGAACTGCTTGAAAGGGTACAGCAAAGGGCCACAAAGATGATTAGGGGCTGGAACATCTCTCTTATGAAGAAGTCTGAGAGTCTTGGGACTTTTTAGCCTAGAGAAGACTGAGAGGGGATCTTATCAATGCTTAGAAATACTTACAGGGTGGGTATCAGGAGGACAAGGTCAGTCTTTATTTCAGTAGTTCCCAGTGACAGTACAAGAGGTAATGGGCCCAAACATGAACATAAGAAGTTCTATGAGGAGAAACTTGTTTACTTTGAAGGTTGTAGAGAGAGGTGGTGGTCTCTATCTCTGGAGTCATTCAAAATCTGCCTGGATGTTGTCCTGTGCAAACCTGTTCTAGGTGAACCTGCTCTGGCGGGACGGTTGAACGAGATGATCCTCAGAGGTCCCTTCCAACTCCTGCCATTCTGTGATCTTACAGAATTTGAGTGGAGCATTCATATTTTACTGGTAAAGATAAATAGTGGATTTTTCAGTGGCTACTCTCACTAAAATTAAATAAAGTTAGATTTCTAACTAATATACTTTTACAAATAAAAGCAGTCAAAGTCGGTTTTGATGAACAAGGGAAAACACATCATCGGTTCCCAGTTGTGTCCATGTCCAGTTTGTAGCATGTTGTGCCTGTGTTTAGCATGTTGTGTCTGTGTTTCTGCTTTCTGGCTGTAAGAACTCTCTTCCTATATTTCCCTCCCCCCTCAGGTCTCGTGGAAGCCTCCTCTGATACAGAATGGTGAAATTCTTAACTATGAGATTCGCATGCCTGATCCACGAATTGTCATTATTGGAAACACCACATCAACATTAAGTCATCTGGTGACTAATCTTATACCCTATACAAACTACTCTGTTACTGTAGTCGCTTGTTCTGGAGGTGATGGCTTTCTTGGGGGCTGCACGGAAAGCTTGCCTACAAGTGTGACTACACCTTCAACCATTCCTCAGAGTGTTAGTCCGTTGTCTGTGACTCCAATCAGTGAGTCCTTTATTGCTGTTTCCTGGCAACCACCACTAAGGCCAAATGGTCCTCATCTAAGGTAAGCTTAAGTTGCAACTGAGATACTAGTTTTCTTCTCTTAATCTAGATCAGAAGATTTGGAGTGATGCAAACTTTATTATGTTACCTCTTAATTTCTGCCTTTCTGACATAACTCTTTAGAGTTCAGGAGTCAGAGAGTGGTGTCATGGAAAGTGGGTATGCCTAGAAGCAGATAGCAGAGTGAGCTTTGAATTGTTTGGAACTAAGAATTAGGATTATTAAGATCAAGTGAGGTGTCTGTGCTGTGCCATTTCCTTTGCAGAACACATAAAGGATGGTCTGGGTCTTTCAGATCAGTGCTATCTGAAGAGCCAGAAGGAGCAAGCACAGGATATTTGCAAAATCATACCTGGTTTGGGTTTCAGCATCAGCCACTTTTTGGGTCAAATCATGCAATCCACTAACAAAATTATAAGTATGACCTTTCTTTGAACATAAATATTTAACTCATCCAATATTCTCGATGGTCTGTGTGGGATATTCCTCATGAAGTCTTCTTCAAAACTTAACCGATGGAAAAATTGCAAATGAGAGAGTGCATGAGAAAAAGATGGAAGTTTAAATGCTACGAGTTTGGGGGTAAAGCCAAAGATGGGAAATATAAGGGGCTGAATATAGCAGGATGGATTTCATCACAGAAACCAGAGAAAGGCCTTTTCTCTGAGTTTTGTCTGAAATGTTGGGATGGGAATTTTTACTTGCATCTTTTGATTGCTCTGTGTTGTGTGTATACATTTTTTTTAATGTATTTGAGTGCCTGAAGTGAAGTGCATCTTCATGTACACACAATAAAAAAACAAAATTGTCAAACAAATCTTTCATTCTAGTTCTTTAACCTATTGTGAAGTGTTGTGCTTGGAATGATATCTTTGTACTCCATATGTTCTGGTTAGCAGCTCTCTTCTCGGTGCACTGATGGGTTCAATAATTATCACATAATACTTTTTCATTTGCGTATGTTATTACAGCACAGTAGCTTGACTCTTCAGGCTTAATTAGGGCACACTACTACTGAATGAAATGATGATTGCTCTGCAGTAGAATTTGAAGTTTTTGAAAAGCAGTCCCTGTTATTCTGGGGTTAACAACATGACCGTTTTACCATAGATTATTGAAGTAATTCAGCACAACCTACATCTGCAGACTTCATTTCTTTCATGTTGTGCCATGCTGCCCTCAACAAGAACAACCACTGAAGCAGCTGCTCTGTACAGCATGACAGAGCAAGAAGTCTGCAGCAAGCAGAGTAGCAGCAGCAGCTGCCAGTGGGAGCGATTTACACATGATCACCATTCAGTGTTCAAAAAGATTTTGATGTTTTTCATGACTTGTCTATGAAATATATTGGACAGAATATGCTAACAGTGGCCCTAATAAAACTGCAATGATCTGTCTTTGGGCTCTGGTGACAGTGATTAACCACTCCTGTGAGAGTTATTCTTGGGGTATAAAGTCATCTGAATGCTTTTATAATCTTGGAGCTTATTTAAGTTTTAATATTTAATTTCTGAGGTCATACTCCTAACTTCATGCCATTTTTTGGTTTAGTATCACTAAGGTGGCATGATACTTATTTGTACCTGTTGAGGATTGTTCCCCAAACTTGAGGGCAAAGGTTTTTGGAAGCTACATATGTACATTCTACCTGCCATGTAGGATGGAAGGTCTCGGCTCTCTTGTAAGAGAGCTGCTCAGTTGATTTCTGGTTTTGAAGCAATGCAAAGTCAATGTATGCAGTACCTATGAAATACTCTCTTAATTAAAGGGAGTGACATTGTCCAACATTTCATCATCAGAGATATCTTGACTTGAAAAAAATGTCAAATGTGATGCAGTGGTTAGAAAGATCATTTCAGTGCTCACCAAGGCATTTTTCAGGATGCCTATAAACCAGAGCAACCATTCTAACAAATGGGAGCTTAAAGTGAGAATCTTTAAGATCTGCCTGAGTATCCGCATATTTTTAGATGGAATTTAACAGGAGCACCTTTCATAAATGGAAGGGAAAGTCACACAGCAGCTCAGTGCTTTAGAGAATTGCTTATTTAAGTGACTATATATGCATATGACCCTAATTTGTTGGGAATCAGAGGAAACACTGTTGTAACTACAGTTTGATGAAAAGTGCACCTCACTATTGAAAGCAATTTCATAGTGGTTCTTTAACAGGTAGGAAAAGCATAAACAATTGGTGCATTACAAAGAAAACACCACTATCAAACTGAAATAAGAATTCTATTTAAAGTACCACGGAATGTAATAAATTATCATTAAAAAAAAAGGGGGGAAAAAAAGTGTAATAATAAAGATTTTGAACATATTTATTGTATTTTTATTCCTTTATCATTTACTATATAATTCCCAGAATGGTTAGGAAATACAAAATCTAATGTTATCCCCTGTAGTTTGTGTAGACTGTGCGTGATTAAATCTTTATTCAATTCCACAAAGGTTTTGTTAAAAAGATGATGAAGAGTGTGATGGAAGGCATATTTCCAAATCAGTCTCATGGCTGACCTGCTATTTGAAACAGACAGAGGAATACAACTTCAGATACCAATTAAGACCAGGATGAAATAGTTTGATCTTCCAAGCTCATATCATGAAAGTCTTTTCAAATACAAAGGTGCCTCATTAAGGTCTACAGATGGAACAGTTAACTCATTCTATGCTTGTTTGTCACTGTGGGTTTTTTGCAAACATGGTAAACAAAAATGCACACTTAAAGTACAACTACCAGTAAAACAGTAATAGCTATGAGACATGTTTCAGTGCTCTTGCAAGAAAGAGAGACATTGTCATTTCATGTTCTGGAGCAGGCTGTACATAACAGATGGCATCAGTCAAGATAGTGTTGCTGGGCTATTTGGACTTGATCTTCATAGCATTTGCACAAAGTTTAAAAACTGTAAATCGTTAAATAAACTCAGTCTTTCGAATGGAAGTGCTTAATTTTTCATTTTCAAAGTGTGTTTTTTAAACAATTGAATGTTCTAAACCATGAAACATTAAAAAGAATGTTTATCTCTGAAAGTTTCCAGCTGTAAAAACAAAATAATATGTGGCTTAAAAAAAAAAAAAAAAGGAGAAAGAAAGAAAAGGGTTATTTTTGTGTAATAACATTAGTTGAGATAATCCTGGTGTTCTGCTTGTCTTTTGTGTTAGATATGAGCTCCTGAGACGTAAAATCCAGCAACCACTTGCATCAAATCCCCCTGAAGATTTAAATCTGTGGCACAATATTTACTCAGGAACTCAGTGGTTTTATGAAGATAAGGGTCTTAGCAGGTGAGATTACAAAAACTATAAAAACAAATGCTGGCATTTCGTACAGTGTGTATTTAATAGTTCAAAGTATTTCTTGTGTCTTTATGTAGTGAACACATTAATTATGTAATGAAATTTTTTTTTTCATAGTCTTTAGTATTAATCATTTTAATATGCAGGGATTTATTATTAGTTTGTCGTTCTTGACTCATATTGTTTTGCTCCGAAAAACAAATAAAGATATTTTGAAATTTTAGCACTGATATGTTCATTCAGTTAAACCATTTGTGTATACACATGCTCTAGTTTGGTGTGTTGCAAAGTCATAGCATAGGCAGAACAAAAGTTTGAGAAGCAGTATCTGGGAAATATTTAAAATCTGGTTTCAGCATTGATTTTCTTACAAGGTTTTAAAAGTACAAATTAACAATTGCTTTACTGTCTACAAAGACAAGAGTATTTATCACACTCTCAGCAGATCTAATTTAAGGGGAGCTTTGTGTTAGTTCCATTGTATTTAGATGCAGAGTGTTGAGAGTGGAGAAGTGGAAGGTTCTGTTTCTTAATATGGAACAGACTTACTGTGTGGTTTAGAACAAGGCATTTGTCAAACTTAGTTTCCACATCTCAAAGTCAAGGCTGCCACCCTTGAGACACTCATACATACACATTAAGAACTTGTAACAGAAGATGTTATGTTGGTTCTTTGTAGGTGAAGTCTCAGGAAAAATGGTTTAAGGATGTAGATGGTTTAAGGATGTGTGTGTTCTCTCTTGTGTTCTGGCATTCTTTAGGAGGGCTGTATGTTGCTTCTATTTTGCTAAAAGCTGTGTGAGCATCCCTCTTGAATACAATGAATAGAATGTGACCTCTAATCCTGACTGTTGTGTAGACTGGAGCAAGCCAAAGGCTCTGCTGCCTCTGCCTTGCCATTGCCCGCTTGCTGAGAGTCACTGCTCATTTTCATTCATTGCAATAACAGGTCATGAAGTTGTTCTACCCAATCCTGCTCAAGTGTCCATTTCTTTCAACCATTTTGAATTTCTACACAGAATTTCCTTTGGTTTTAGTTTAGCTCATTTCAGTAGCAGTGATGTGTACAGTAGTTATGTTAGCAGTTCAGAGGGGGAAATATATTCTGACAGGGCCTCAGTGACAAGTCATTAGGCACAATGACCTTTTGGGTTGAATGAGCTGTGGCCAGAAAAGTGTGCCTAACCCTTGGAGGCACCTGAATACTTCTTTTTTGGAGAGTTCTGCAACCTGCAGCTATGTTTTTACAGTCAATAACTTAGGACAAATTTGTGGTTGGAAAGAAGATGCTGCAGAAAGACTGAAGCTTTATTTTTCACAGGAAGAAAATCCATATATCAGCATGTATTTTCATTTGTGTCATGATTAAAGCATGATTCACAATTAGTGGCTTTTTTCAATTTTTTTTTTTTTTATTCCTGAATGAAGTCTATTTTTATAATATATTTTTTTCAGATGCTTTCTTCATTTCTGGTAGGCTAAATCAAATTTCTTTTATTTTCATTGTTGGAAATATGGATCCAAAAATTAATCTCAAATTCTCATCATTAAATTGCAAGACTAGATCCCGTTCACGTGTGCTACAGTGTCCAAGAAAACACTGCATGTTCAGAGGTGACAGAAAATGCAGAGAGGGAAATAAGATGTGTTACGTTTATTGTCACTATTCTACAGTGGATATGGTTAAAGCTGGAGCTAGCGAGCTCCCGTTAGTTTGTTTTCTTCTTTCTCAGTGGCGCTATTAAAGCTTAACTCTTTTGCAAATCAGAATGGATTGCTGCAAAATATGAGGTGCTAGAATAAAGCAGTTAAAGTGAGTGACTTTTTGTGGTGAAATCTCTAAACATTAGGCATTTCCTGTATATTCCTTGTGTGTGTGTTGGTAGGTGTCTATCTCAAGGTGCTGCATCTTCAGAGAAAATTTGAACAAGATGATTCTGTGTTTCAGTGATTGTGCAGTTTTGTGTGAGGCTTTTTATGAAGTGATTACTACATTTGAGCTTACGAAATCTCTCATAAAATGCATTAATATGCCATTTGATACAAAGAAATTATGGACTGATGGTCATTTGGTTTACAAAATATATATGCAAAATATTTAATAAATCTACGTTGAATATACACAGTTGCAAAGTAAGTTACTTTGTTAAGTGAATTTGTATTCCTATGCACTGTTTTTTGGGTTGTTGGGGGTTTTTTGCATGATTTTGAGGTGGGAGAGTCCTGGCTGTGTGATGAATCACTTTTACAAATGAGACTATGCAAGCTAAAATCAGTGGGTTTCCCAAAAGAGGGAAAAAAGCCTCATTTGATTAAATTCTGATCCAAATTTTGGCAGGTTGCCACTACTCTCATTATATATTGAATTGAGCTATAATCTCTCCACACCTCAGATGCTACAACTATGAAGAAGTAATGCATTGGGTTTTTTTGTTATCATGTTAATCATGCTGAATTATTGAAAAAAAAGAAAATAGACCCCTCTTGTAGAGTCTTCAGTGGTGCAAACAAAAGAAACAACAAAACTTTGGCACATGCAAGAGGTTTACAACAAATGTTTTCTATGTCTGCATTTTGCATCCTGTTTAATTATTTTTAAAATGTCTTAGGTACACAACATACGAGTACAAACTCATAGTGCACAATGAGGTAGGATATACATCAAGTGAAGAAGTAATAGCTACTACATTAGCAGGATTGCCAGAGAAAGGAAGTGTCCTTGTTGCACGTGCTGTTAATCATACTGCTGTAGAAGTGGAATGGTCAAAACCAAGTAAGTGTGCTTAGTATTTATTCCAGTAGCTAGATGTTAACCTGTCATCACTTATGTTGCTTTGCCTTGCTCTCACAGGAAACACTGTTCTTGTCTTGACTTATTATATACCTAAATGTCCTTGAATGGAGAGGAAAAAAAATAGGTTAAAATATGTGCACATGTTGCCATTTCTCAGTTATGGTCA
Organism: Picus viridis; assembly: GCA_033816785.1. Lineage (NCBI taxonomy): Eukaryota > Metazoa > Chordata > Aves > Piciformes > Picidae > Picus > Picus viridis. Next base: position 7,761,241 of record CM066577.1, read on the forward strand.
TATGTATTATGTGTTATTTTTGCAGAATTAGAATTGTGAATAAATAGTTAATTCAAACTCATGAGAAATCTATTAAGTAGTAGTACTCAAAACCTTGTTGTATTTGCAGCATATTTAATCTCTTTGTATAAACATTTGCATATACTTTCCCTCAGGATGAGGGGATACCCTTTCTCTTTTTGCTCTGCTCCTTAAAATGAATTTAGTTGCTCTGCTAAAACAGCATTTGGGAATTTCTTCAAGACTTACATGCAAATGATTTTGGAAGGTCTGGGTGCTGATTTGCAACAAGTGTAGTCCCTTTATTTTATAATTGTATGCCTGAAGTAAGCATGCTTATAAAAGCTGACAAATGTAATAGATCCGAAGCAGCTCACTGCAGTTTCATTATCTTAGTAATCCAAACCTCTGGGCTTCTAGATGTAGGTAATGCAGTCTTGTTTTATTTTCATCCATACCTTAGGAATTTCCTCCATGTATGTTTGTGAATGCTGAAAACCAAGACAGAGTCATTCATTATTTGAAATAATTTATCATATTTTATGAATTTTTATGCTGCAATAAGAGTATTAACTATTTTGTATACCATTTCTTTTTTTTTCATAATATTTGTTTTCAAATTATTTTCTTGGAACTTGGAAGTCTTTAATGTAAGTTGCCTTAATATCCTTCTTTTTCTGGAAAACCTACTGAAGGTTTTGGACTTCTAAGAATTTAGGACTTGCATCTGTACAACTTAAAATAAAAATAATATATCATACTTAATTAAGAATGTCTATGACAAAATGGTGTATTATTAAATCTGAAAGTATGCCTTTGGCTTTGATCAATACTCTTTCCCAGTTAGCTGAATCCTGTTCAGTGGCACAGTGTGTCGTCTCAAGCAATATGTATTAGTACTTACAGTTTTTGCCATAATTATTCTTTTCATCTTGATGGCTACTGGAAAAGCAGTTACATTTGGTCAGATCTGAACTTAAAACTATTTGACACAGGACGCATAAGAAAGATCACAGAATGATAGAATCAGTAAGGTTGGAAAAGTCCTCAGAGATCATCAAGTCCAACCTATCACCCAACACCTCATGACTACCTAAACCATGGCTTCAAGTGCCACATCCGATCCCTTTTTGAACACCTCCAGGGATGGTGACTCCACCACCTCCCTGGGCAGCACATTCCAATGGCCAATTACTCTTTCTGGGAAGAACTTTCTTCTCACCTCGAGCCTAAACTTCCCCTGGTGCAGCTTGAGGCTGTGTCCTCTTGTTCTGGTGCTGGTTGCCTGGGAAAATAACAGACTACATCTGAGTTATTAAAATGGAGAAGAAAAACTTGCCTGGAATCCTGCTTTATCCACTAGCTCAGACCAGTGGATGTCCTTCCCTGTGTAGCCAGAAAGCCATACTGTTTTGGTTTTTTTTTTCCTAAATTTGATTCACAGGGAAACCTGGCACAGGGCAAAAGAGGTTGAAAGTGCAGTCTTCATCCCTGCTTATAAGGGAGACATTGAAGGCACTTGATGGAATCTTTTTTCAAATAAGGGCATCTGCATACAATTTGGTATTCTCTTCAAGATAACTGTTGTTGATAAGAAACTTGCTGACTTTATGTTTCCCAGCTGATCTCTCAATGTTTTTCTTTTCTTAGCACTAAAAGAATTGCAAGGAGATGTGGCATATTATACCCTCCTCTTGAATTCTACTGATGACAGAAGATCTCTGAGAATCCCAGCTGATGCAAATTCAATAGTCATTGGTGATTTGCAGCCGAACACAGAGCATCAGATATTTTTTCAAGTTTTTAATGGAGTCCACAGCATCAACAGTGAAGTTGTACATGTGACTACCTCAGATGGAGGTTGGTTAGCAGTGAATGTGGCTTGGCTTAAAATCCGAGAATGAAATTGATTGATTTTTGTGAGGGTTGAGATCAGTCATCCTTCCATTATAAAATTTCCGGTATAAAAGGAAAAAGGGCTAAAATGCTAAAATGCTTAAGTGCTGGTTGTCATCATGTGGTAGATCAATAAAAGGTCCCACTGAGACAGATGCAAAAGCTCTAATAGCAGATATTAACCTAGTTTGTTCTCATCTTCTCCTGCATATTCCTATCTGTGTGCACTACGTTTAGAACTGAGTTCATATCAATGAATTGTGGATTTAGAAACAATTAATGGGTTTTTTAAAAGATTTGCTCTGTGAAGCAGTGTGCTTTTGACATGACAGTCATACACGAGATCTTTTCTGAGCCACCAGAAACTCTAGGTGTAAATTCAGCCTCCAAGAAAATTCTTTGAGAGTAATTTCTGTGCCAGTGGGCAAGTGCAAGGAGGTGAGGAGAGGATAAGGATAAAATAATAATAATTTTTAAAATGGTGCATCTGAAATGTGTTTAGAATGGATTTTCTAATCTTTTTTGCTTTATAAAGTCTCATTATAAACATTATAATATCATTACCTCAGAAACAAGTGTTCCAGGTCATTAGCAAAGCACTTTAAGTGAGGATTCCATTTCCTTTCTGATGCCAAAGGTCAGCACCTTTTGTTTATAAAATAGAATTGATCATAAGGGCAATTTTTCAACTGGTAAAAATGATTTCTCGGGATAAAAATAGGTCTTTGCATGGTTATTTCTGACAAGCTTAGATAATTATGTAATTTAACTGTACGGAAAGTATTGGTTGGGTTTGGGCTTTTTTTCTTTTTCTTTTTTCATTTTTAATATAAATAAGTGTTAGACTTCATCATTACCTACAGTAATCAACATCCAAAACCATTTACATAATGACAATATTGCATATTGCTTCATATTGCTTTGGCTATAAGACTGATAACCTCATGTTCCACCAGGCAAAGTATTTTTGTCTTAGGTCTTGTTTTTAAAGCAAAATATTCTGCTTTTCTCTCTGTGGTTTTTTTTTCTTTTTCTTTTACTTTTTCTTTTTATCCTTTTTCTCTTTTTCCTTTTCCTTTCCTTTTTTTCTTCTTCTATTTTTCTTTTTATTGTTCTTGTTATTTTTCTTTTTTCTTTTCCTTTTTTTTTTTTTTCCTTTTTTTCTTTTTCTTGGAAAGGTTAGGATTGAGGAAGACATATAAATAATATTTGTATGTTGGCAGTGCAGATGGGTGAATAATTTATCATCATATCTCACTGGCCACATACTACTGATGATTGACACTGTGCTGCTGGTATAAAGCATTTTAACATCAGCTCTCATGGTTTCTAACTGAGAGTATAATAAGTCAATTTACAGAAGACTACAGACTGTGATAACTTCATCAGAGGAAAACAGATAAGCAGTGAACCCTTTGCTAAACCTAAATACTAATCTGCATTTGGTTAAACAAGTGCTTTTGCAGAGACAGCTGGAGTTTATTCAGTTTATTCCTTTATTTCTAGAGCCTGAGGGCATGTTCCCTCCAGAGGTTGTCATCATCAACAGTACAGCTGTACGTGTCATCTGGACATCGCCTTCAAACCCGAATGGTGTTGTCACAGAGTACTCTATCTATGTAAATAATAAGCAGTACAAGACTGGAATGAGCGAGCCGGGGTCCTTTCTTTTAGCAGATTTGTCTCCATTCACTGTGTATGATATACAGGTTAGAATATTTTTTTTTCTTGGTTATGTAATAGATCTAATTTTACATAAAATAAGTATATTTCCATGTGCAATATTGTTTCATGAATTTCTTTTCATGTATGGACATAGGTTTGCACTGATGTTTGTGTGCATATATGTACAAGGCATACATTTATTTTCATAACATTTTAAGTCTGTGTACACTTTTCACAGTACAAATTTCCATTATCTTTTTTCGAGCCATCAAAACTCTATTTACTTACCCCTAAATGCTCTGTGGTACAACATTAGCACAGCCCCAACATGTAAAACAAAGAGGCAAAGATTCTACTCCTACTCATTAAAAGAAAATTGCAATTGTTTTAGAAACATCAGGCATGCATAATATATCATCACAGAGAAATAATGATGTTACATTTGCCATCCTTTTTTTTTTTTTTTTTTTTTTCTCTTTTGAGGAGGAATCAGAACTGATCTCTGAAATCATAGTACTTTTTATGCGGTTGAGTACAATATATTTTTGCTGCTTTTCCTTTTCTCAATCCTTGCCTCTCTATTCATATGTCTAATAAAAGGCATAATAGTGTGTGCAGAATAATAATAATAATGAAAAAAGGAATATCCTTCTGTACTTTAGTTGTATTATTATATTTAAGAAATCTAGCTAAACACTTCATTGTAACTATTCCTGTCTATTTCATTCAGGTTTCGATTGCAGTACATATGAGAAGGACTTAGCAGTATCATGTGTACTCCATTCTGAAAATTTACGTCCAGTTGCTACATGCCATAAATAAACATCACAGACAGGCATGCCATAACCGATCTCTGTGTTCCAGCCCCTCTGAAACAGCAAACCTCTATCCATGAATACACATATGACTTTTCTGAATGCCACTTGGAAACACATTTGTCTTTTCTCAATAACAATGCAAATTTAATGTACTGCCTCACTTACAGACCCTCTATATTAATTTACCATGGCCACCTTCTGTTGCTTGAGATGTTAATTATTCTTCTTTTCTGCTTTCCTACTCTTTATACTGGACTTATGTTTGAAATATTATAATAGGTAAATCCAAAATAAATTGAGATCAATTTGATTTTATTTTGATTCTTTTTGTTCGTGTCCTTGAAAAAAAAATAATCTTGGATGCATGTGCATCTTGCTGCTAATTTTATGGCATTATCTTTCTTTTCTGTGCCTTTTTATTTTGAGTAATTTCTCTGTTGACAATACCAAAAGAAAGTTATCATCCTTCACTAACTAATTCACTTTACTTTCATTTAGTTAAATCTCAAGAACTGAAGGAATAAGTGTTTTGTTTCTGTGGCATTTTTCATACTGAAGGATATCACTCCTAGTTGAATTTTTCACTTTTAATTTTCCAGGAAAAACATGAAAGGATAGAAAATATTAAGGAAAAATTATCCTTATTTTTGTGTAAGAATGTATGATAGATATCAGAACCTTACTCAGGGCCTCAAATCAAAGTAAAATGTTCACTGTTGTGTGCCATATTCTACATATACATGTAAAAAATAAATTTTATGCATTTCTGTGAGTGATAATTTAATAGAGAACAACAATTAGTGCCAGAGGGCTGTGTATATGTGAGTGTGTGCATATATATATCTATATATTCTTTTTTTTTTTTTTTAATGGTGGTGGGGGAAATGCAATATATCTCTGGTAGATATCTTAAAATTGCAGTATTTTCATAGTAGTGTGGAATCTGTTAAATAGAAAAGAATAAAGTCTTGAGTGAAAAGAGAAGTCTGAGCAATTACCAGATCTGAATAACTTCTGTAGCTGAGTATCTGAAACACATGTTCTTCTTCATCAGATTGAAACCTGCACGGTGTATGCCTGTGTGAGAAGCAATGGGACTCAGATTACAACTGTGGAAGATGAGCCAAAGCAGCTGTTGGCACCCATTATTCACATAATTGGCTCAAGGTACAATGCTATGGGTGGCTTTCATACATCAGACTTTTATCTGGAATAGAGGCCAGAATTTGAATTGAATCATTTGCATGTGTACACCTTGAAAAACATTTTTCATGGTTATTATTTTTGGTCTTGGAGTTTTTGGCCAAAGGAGCAATTGAAGAAATCTCAGTCTTGGTTGATAGTACATACCCATTTGGGTAGCACTATGGTGGGATAATAAATAAAGCATAAGTGGAAGTAGTTGAGAAGTGTAGAGGAATGAAAATTATCACATTTTGCTGTCAGTTAAAAAGAGGAAGATTAATGCTCAGGGAGCAATGTGATGCTGATAATGGAAACTTAGAATAATTGGGGGTAAAACTAAAAAGTCACCTATCACAAACAACAAGAATTAGCAAGCTACCTTAAATGGCATGCCTATCTATGTCTCCTTGAGCCACCATTCCAGTCTGGCTATCCACTACATCCACAGGCGTGGGCAGACATTTGAATTGTAAAGGGAACATCAGATCTGCAGTTCCTTGAAGCAGCCAAATAGTAACATGTTCAGTGAGTAGGAGTTCATATCTTCCAAAGACAGACTAAAAGTAATCTGGCTAAACACGTTTTTCAGAATTATACCAACAATAAAACAGATAGACTTCTGGGTTTATGCTACTGTTCATGCGATTTTATTACACTTCTGGTAGAGTATGCTTATTTAGCAGCATTTCTTCTCTAGAAGAAGAATTTTCTTTAAAAAAACCTTTCTTTTTTTTTCTGAATAATAATAATAATAATAATAATAATAATAATAATAATAATAATAATAATAAATTAATAAATTTAAAGTCTAGCATCTGAGCCTTCAGAACTGCCCAGGAGCTTGGATTTGCTTCTTCAGTCTTTTAAGGAATTTAGTTTGCTGTTTATTATTTCTACATTTTGGTTGAATTCAACATTTGCCTCTGTATGAGGGTGAAATTAACCTTGCTATTTTTCTGTCACACATATAGATATAGTCAAAGCTTGTTTGATGATAAGAACTCAGTTCAGGATCTCATCTTTTGCCCTTGGCTTTAACTTATGTATGCCTTTGTCTGTATTGTCTGTACTGCAAACACTTATGCATGTTTCTGCTATTATATATAAACTAAATATGTCATAACACATGAATGCAAAAGGATCAAAAATGCTTTCCTACTTTATAATCTGCTCAGCCAGAAACAGACTCTGTTCCTACACTGCTTTTTCCTACATGTCATATTATCATCAGCTGTTCTTATATCCCAAAAGAATACTAACTACTGATCGATTGCCCGGACATGTCTGGCCGTGGCCTACACGTGCCCCGGGTAGTTCATTTATTTGCCACGGTGGATTTGCTAGAGTGGAATTTAATCAATAGCTAATTCATTAATTCTGGTCCTCGAGTATGTAGGGATTGTGCAGTATAAAAATGACTGGCTGGCTTCAGCTTTGATTGAAATATGACAAACACTACAGCTGACAGCTTCAGCAGGTGCTGGGCTGAATATGAATTTTGCTTATTTATCCTTCATAAAGGGAAAAACTTGGGCAAAACCCCAGTTTGTGTAGACAAGAGGACATTTTAATAAATGTCTGTCATCAGAGGAAAAAAAACCCTCCAACATTCTAGAGTATAGGCTCATGGGATACCTGAGATATAATACAGACTGTGCAGTTTATTGTCTTTAATTGGAATCATGGTGTTTTTCCCTCTTCTGCATCAGTTTGGGGGCTGTATTATTGATGAGAATGCTGTAGGATAATGTCTTTGTAGCATTCACAAATAATTGTTTTAAAATTTGCCTCAAGGTGCTGCATGATATAAATTATAATTTCACCAGCCAACTTCTTAGAAGTCTTTCTGATAGCAGCTCCATCCATACTGTTCTAATGAAGGTTATACCACTGGAGCCATTAAAAATACCTTACTTTTCCACCCCTTACAGTTAATAACTCAGCTTCAGGCTGAAACTTGGCACAAAAGGTCGCAGTCCTGGAATTATTATTTTATAATGCCAAACTTCAAATAGAAAACAGTATGGGATCCAATCCTGAAGCCCTAAGTCCTCAGTCCTTCAAGACTGCCTCTCAAGTGACTCTGACTGGTTGAAGGTCAAAAGGGTACAGGAAGGTTGGACATTCTTCAAGAGGGCAATCTTTAGGGTGCAGGAAAAAGCCATCTTGTTGTGTCATAAGACAAGCTGTTGGGAAAGAAAGCCAGCATGGCTGAACAGAGAGCTTTGGCTGGAACTCAGGAATAAAGGGAAAGTCTATGGCCTATGGAAGAAGGGGCAGGCTATTCAGGAAGCTGTTCAAAAGGCAAAGTGTCGGGTCCTACACTTGGGTCACAACAACCTCATGCCATACCATAGGCTTGGAGAAGACTTGTTCAGTTTCGGAGCCCTCACTGCAAGAAAGCACATACACCTTTGTGGATCAGTTTGTATCTCCTGGAAGTCCAGCAATGCCTCATGGACTTCATAGTCTGAAGGACTTCTTTTCTATGAGCCTGGTTAGGCTGCCTTTTTTATCTTTTTGGGTGGGAGCTGTCAGTATTTTTACTATGCATTTTTTACATCATAAATTGCACATGCTTGAAGTGAAGTTTTTTTTTTCTGAGCAGACAAGGATTATATTCCACATGCCAGATGTTTTACATTCATCTGTGCCTAGAATTATTTGCAAGTTTGCTTCTATTGTTTGGACTGTGGGTATTTCCCAGCATAGACACAACTTCAGTTTATTTGAGGGGAGTAACTAGTGAAAGAAGAAAAGGAGAGAGTGGATAGGCTCCATCCCCATGTTTCTGCAGCTGTATCAAATGCACCATATGTAATACAGCTGGCTGTACATTATAGTGCCCATCATATCCCATTAATTCTGTATCTGCTCAATGAAGTTTTCCGCTCAACCTGGGCTATTTCTTCAGATGAGTTGTGTCAAAAAGACTCTGCAGTCCTGTGAAAACCCTGAGGTTTTATAAACTGAACTATGCATTGTTCAGCCTGGAGAAGACTCCAGGCAAACCTAATAGCAGCATTCCAGTACCTGAAGGGGACCTACAATAAAGCTGGAAAGGGACTGTTTGCAAATATCTGTAGTGATAGGAGGAGAGGCAATAGTTTTAAATTAGAGAAGAGTAGATTTAGGTAGGACATTAGGAGGAAGTTCTTTACCATGAAGGTAATGGAGCACTGGAACAGGATGCCCAGGGAGGTAATTAAGGCCCAGACTTTGGAGATATTCAAGCCCAGGCTTAACAGGGCTCTGAGCAACCTGATCTAAGGGAGGTTGTCCCTGCCTACTGCAGGGAGATTGGACTAGATCACCTTTGGATGTCCCTTCCAACCCAAACCATTCTACGATTCTTTGAGTCTATGATTGTTCTTGCTGTGATGCTTTCAGTACCACCACAATTTGCCATGGGTGGCAAACATCAGAAGATGCAGACATAATGGAAATATTCATAAAATTGCAGAGGAGTCTCCTTATCTGTGAGCCATTATTGGAAGCTCATACTTAGTTTTACCCTTTTAGTAGCACTGGTCAGTGAACTCCCATGTAATTTTATTTTGTTATGTAGCTTTACATAATATGAGGCTAAGTGTACCCCAAATGTGTATCTAAATATCTCTTGTTAAAAGTAAAAGATACACACTGGGCTCTGCAGAAAAGACAAAATGTTCAAATCGTTACATTGATTCTCAGGCCTAATGTGAAATTATTTAGAGAGATGGGTGATTTGCAGAACTGCAAAACTTAACACAACACTTTGAAAACATACCATCTGAATGGTATCTGAATGATATTTACAGAAAGCAAATAATTCAAAAATGTCACTGGGAATGCTTTCTTTGCTCCTGTGATCTATACTGTGCAAAGACCAGGAAAGAGCTGCAATGGCATTTATAAAGGCTAAAGTACTACCCTTCTTTTCCTTTTAATTCTTTGTCTGAGGCTTATACAATATATTTTCCTTTCTTGCATTTTTAAGTTAACTCCAGGAACATTATTTAAATGTAGATGTGTGTATGTGAATGTCTGTTCATGTGCATGTAGTAGGAAATGTAGTGAATATAAAATAGCCGTGTACAGAATATGGAATTAAATCTGTGGTTCAGATGAAGACCTTGGAATGATAATGCTGACTCTACAAGTCACCTATGAAGTTATTTGTTCATAGGTGACATTAATTCCTGTTCTGTAAAAGGCTTATGGCTGTGTGTATTCCTCTGTTTATACCTCAAGGAAGTGAAATAATAGTTCAGTTATTCTTATTCTGTTAAGATGTCAAAGTTTATCTCAGCAGCTGCTGTTCCACTGTAATATTTTCACTTTAAATTAATGCTAATTTGTGATGTCACTGGCACACTGACAAGGGCTGTGTAATTGGGACATGGAGAATAGAAAGAGGTGTTTTGAGCCTGACTATATACTACACAATGTTGTCAGTCCTCCTGTTGATCTACATGTAGCATGTGGATCTCTACCCAAAGATAGTCATAATGAAAGAAATGTGTGTCTTGTGCAACATTCCAGAATGATTGTTCAAGAAATTAAATTTTCCTTTGAAATAAAATAAAACATGTACATTATAAAAGACAGAGAACAGTTCTGTTTCAAATGTCCTGTTTGGTATTTTTTAAACGCATGATTATATTAAGTGAGGTTTTGGAGCCAGTATCTGCACACTTTTATCAGTGATAGGCTTGCTACAGTTTAACATAAATTTTCCCTTAAGATACATCCTTAAACTGATGATCTGAAATCAACAATAGGATTTCATTTTACAGACAAACTTTTGCAGGCTGATGCAGTCATTCTTTTGTGCTCAAAGTCAGAAGTTTTGAGTCTTACTTTAGATCAATACTTGCATTTTGTAAATCCAATTTTATGCCAATTAAAATATTTAAGCACAGAAGAGAACCAGTGCTTACTGTTGCTATGATTAATAGTATCTTTTTATTCTGTGCTGAAGAACACATTTCAAAGCAACACACTTCTTTTTTTTTATTGGAGGGGGATATGTTTTTGAATGCAGAAAAAAAGGCAAGATGAATACAATTCTCATCTAAATGGTGACTGAGTACAATGCGAATAACCTGCACTGGTGACAACACAGGGTTGTCTTTTGCTCCCCAGCTGCCCATCCTCTCCCAGATTCCTATCTGTGAATGGAAAGATCATGCCAGCCCTGAGAATAGTTCATGTACGCTTTTGCTATAGCAAGATAGCATAGTGAATCATTTTTCCTGAGACTGCAATGAAACAAGTAAAATGCTAGAAAGTTTATTACACACAAGTTTCCAGAAGTATGAATGAGATGTCTTTTAAATGGCAGTCTTTAAGAACATAGATTGAATGTGTTTTCCCAGAGTACTAGCACATATTGACACTTTTTTCAAGCCTTCATACCTTTTGGTTATTAAAGCAGGTGTGAAATTCACCATCCGTAGCAACATTTTGGACACTTCAAAATATTATGCCCCGTGTGAACTAGTATGAAATGGAACTGTTATAATTCAATAATTTAACAGGCGTTAATTTCCTGCCTATTATAGATCTCTTCAAATCAGCTGGGCATCGCCAGGACAGCCAAACGGCATTATCCTGGGATATGAACTCTTACGTAAAGCTTGGCAGAGGTGTACCCCAACAAAGACTTCAAGAAGCAGCAAAAGTAATGGAATGTGTATCTCATTAGAATGCAAAAAGCATGAAAATATCTGTGGAGAAGAGTGTTATCATCCAGAGTTGAAGGTACATTTATGTTCTTAAGTTAGTGATATAATAAAAAATTATACTTTATGAACAAGTGTGTAAGCCAAACCAATTTAGTTGTCAGAGAAAATGAAGTGGAGGGTACTGCTTCTTTTTAGGTTTTAAAATCAAGGTTTTAGTATGTGTCTGGAAACTTTTTTAAATCATGGAATATTTTAAAATCAAATAGAGATGTTTAAGCTCAGCACAGGGATAGCTGTGCAAAAGTCTGCAGCAGTGTATGAGAGTCAGATGATGACAAGGGATTCTGTTGTCATGAATCTGTGATTGTTGTCGTCTTTACTCCTTTCAGAGGAAATTAAATGTTTGGTGTTGAATGTGTCTTGCATTAACATATTGGAGCAATAGTGCCATTCCAAAGTGAACCCTCATATTGTTTTCATTCAGTACATGCTGGTTCAGAGTGGAAGTCATTTTAATATACATGAATGAGTACCCCTGCACAGCAAGCTAAGACAGAAGCTGCATTTCAAAACCCCTTCAAACACACTCCAGCTCTAAATGGGGACTTTAAGTTCCCAACTAGTCTGTAGCCCACCATGCATCTGAAGTTTCTTCCCTTCAAAAAACTTCGCTCCACATGCATAGTGCAGGAGTTCATCCCAAGGAATCAGACTGTATCTGATCCAAAGTAAATCTAACAGACCGAGTGTAATGGAAGTTTGAGAAATGTCAGTACCAGCCTTTTTAATCTGCTAATCCAATCCCATTGTGACAAATTCCGTGGTGGGTATATATGTGCATAGACTTCTGCATCTGCTTTTGCATCCCATCTGGAACAATCATTTTGCTCAATCATGTGCCATAGATTGCACACTGCAAACTACAAGAGGAGATTTTTTGTCAGCTCAAGTATTCAGGTGTTTGTGGAGCATGTTATGGTATTTATTTGACTACTTTGGAACAAAGTGATTGCATGGGACCAGTTAAAAACCATAGGAAGTTTTCTAGGTGTACCCAGAATAGCAAAATTACTAGTAAAACAGTGAAGTGCCTGGCAAATAGTGGTTATTAACATGTCTTGCTGTTTGTTGTTTTTTTTTTTTCTCCTTCAAATTCTTTCTTGACTAAATGCTTAATGACAAGATCCTCTAGTACAGAAAATCTATTTAGATTCTGCTACAAGTGGGTGGCTGTACATGACAATGATGAGCAGCTCTGAATGAGATCCATTGTGATTTGTCAGATGTATTTTTAAATTATGGCTATTTTCAGGTTAATCTTCATATGAGTCCCTGTTTAGGAGTAAGATCAATAGTATAGCAGGAGTCTGTAATGGTTTTTATTGACAAATGAGGTAGAAAACTCTTAGTTTGAAAGTAAGATTTAACGTAATGAAATAGTGTCCCTATTTGTCAAAAGCATCATCACATGTTCCATGACTAAAGCAAACAGTATGTATTCACAAGATTCCCTGTCAGACAAGACAGAAATTAAAGGAGTGAGTTATTGTAGGGGTTCAAATCAAAATATAAATTATTCCAGACAACACAGCTCTAGCTTTTGAGTTCTCTTGAAAGCAATACTATACTAAACATATGAATTTCTCAAATCCTGCAAGTGAATTACAGGCAACCCTTCATTCTAAAAGGTAAATTAACTTATTTCAGATTTTTTATGTGGTAGACTCTTGAGCAGAGCTTGGCATGCATATGAGTTAAATTTTTATTATAGTAATTGGAAAAGTTTTCTCCATTTTTAATTTTTCAGCCTTTGTGCAAAGGCTTCTCTGAACTTGAAGAGTGTCCATTTATTTTTATAGCTTCCTGACTTTCAAATTTTTTCAAATTAATTTTGCATTAATTTCTTATAATGGTCTCTCTGTATTCTCAAAGGCTGTGGTTAGGAGTGAATGCTATTTGTTAAGTAATGGCTATATAATAAACGACTGCAAGATCCACAGGAAACTGAAGCACTCATACATAAAATGACATGGGAACAATTTTTGCGGGTGAATTCATTAAGATTCCCAGCCCAATGCTTTGCCTGGTTTGCTATGTGCAGCCATGCTAGCCACCCCAAGCGTCTGCAAGAGACATCTACAGTGTTCCTGGCACACCCGTGTTCCTCTTAAACTAAAGTCTGAGACAGGGACAACATTAGACCTTACATGCCAACCCTCTGTCAATCTATGCCAGTCATAATGCTGAAGCATTATGGTCCTTAGGTTTGTCAGTATGCTGGTCAGAAGCAAAGAAAAGCAACATTGACCAGTGTACACTTGTTCTGGAAAGAACACCTCTTATCCACAGTGCCAGCTGCTATTTACCATACTTTTATTGTACAGCCAAATGCAAAGAGATGCCACTGAGAAATACTGAGCAGCCTAAGTAATGCTCAGATCCAGAATAGTAAGCAAGTTTTTTGTTCATCAGATGTTAAACTGGTCAGCAAAAGATGCATTCCTATGTGATCTGGTATAGGTGAACCTGCTCTGCAAGGAGGGTTGGACTAGATGATCTTTTGAGTTTCCTTCCAGCCTCTAACATTTTGTGATTCCGTGAGAAGCAGACAGATTGTATATACATAGTTCTGACAGACAAACACGTTGTGGAGGTCTCTCTTTTGCCCAGGTCATTTGTTGCACCTTTGTACAAGACAATTTCCTTTAATTCAAGAGTATAAAGTGGTATTGGTTTCTACTAAACCAATTTGGAGATATGTCTTGGGTTATTTATTGATATTTCCTTTGTGGGCTACCTTTGGCATCATCATCTTGCTTTTGTTAGACATTGAAGAAAAAGGTGGATTTTTTATAATTTCTTCTTCACCAAAATAAAATCCCCTCCATCAGCAGTAGAAACACAAGTGTGTGTTTTCACTGTGCAGCAGAGTGGAAGCAGAGCACTCTTTAGCTGACATTGGTGTGGGGTTACACTAGTATGTGTTTGCTCCACTTGGAATCCAGGTTAGTATTTCTGGATAGCACTGTGCTTTGTAAATAAACTTGCTCAGAGCTGTCTTGGGACTCTCTGAAAGAGCAAATGACACATGTACATGCACATTCACGGGCTCATATAGGCCTGTTATTAAGCCAAGACCAAACAAGATTCCTGCTATCCTGAATAATCTTTGCATCAGATTCCTACTTCTTGTTTACAGTTGTTACCCAGTTTTATGCTTCAGTGTTAGAAATTATTTTCATTTTAACCAAAGCTAACACAGAGCTGTGCCTGGTATCCTTACCATGGTGTTTGCAATCAGACTCAAATGGATTTGTAATTCTTGACTGCAGAACACATTTGGAAAGGGGCTGGGTTTGTGTGTGTCGTTTGTGTAGTTTTGCAGAAAAGCTGATAGTACACTCTCATAATGAATGTTGTCACCTGCCAGGTGGGTCTCTGTGTCCTGTGTACCTTTTACAGTAACAGACCTGTGCTTCCAAAATTGATAGTCTTTTCCTAGCTGTTTTCAATAAGGTATGATCCATAGTTCTATCCATAGTTCAAATCTCAGAACAGATATCACTTACAGAGTACGTATCACAAGACCTGTACAGATGTACTTGAGTTCACAAGGGAATATGCCCTAGCTTCACCTGCCAGGGAGCATAATCTCAGAAGTGATGGGGAAGGCATCCTGTATTATCCATGCAGCTACTGAACTTCTGTTGTGAATCCTGAGGTGACCACTGAAAATTATTGGACGGGTATAGGCAAAAAGTAATTAAAATAGTGGCATAAAGGCTAAAGATTTCAGTACAAAATGGATCATGAATATCAACACCAACAGTTAAAAGTGTCCTGACTGAAGGTGTTAATACATCTTCAGCATTTCTTATTTTCAGTGGTAAAAAGCTGTATAAATCTGCAGTTAATGAACTAATCAAATATAACTCTGACATTACTATGAAGTACAGGCTTACCCCTTTACTCGTAGCAATTAGCATGTGCCGTTTGTTAAAATCCCCCAGCAGGACTCTTTTCTTTAAGAACTGGAGAAACAAAATGGTGGCTTGCTAGATAGCCTCAAAAGTACAAATTTGAGGAGTGAAAGCCAACACTGAAGAAGGATGTTCTATCATTATTTATGTAAATTTTACTACTAATGCTAGTGGTGGTGGTCAAATTCTTCTCAAGTTCTTTCAGGCTTAGAGAACCTTTAAAAAGAATCATAGAATCATAGAATCAAAAAGGTTGGAAAAGACCTCAGAGATCATCAAGTCCAACCTATCACCCAACACCTCATGTCTAACTAAACCATGGCTTCAAGTGCCATATCCAATTCTTTTTGAACACCTCCAGGGATGGTGACTTCACCACCTCCCTGGGCAGCACATTCCAATGGCCAGTTACTCTTTCTGGGAAGAACTTTCTCCTCACCTCCAGCCTAAACTTCCCCTGGTGCAGCTTGAGACTGTGTCCTCTTGTTCTGGTGCTGGTTGCCTGGGAGAAGAGACCAACCCCCACCTGGCTACAACCTCCCTTCAGGGAGTTGGAGAGAGCAAGAAGGTCTCCCCTTAGCCTCCTCTTCTCCAGGCTAAACAACCCCAGTTCCCTCAGTGAATCCTCATAGGGCTTGTGCTCAATACCTCTCACCAGCCTCGTTGTCCTTCATGACACTTCATGTATAATGTTCCTGAAAGACAGGAAATGAAATAATTTTAGCAAGATAATACACAGTGAACTATAAGAGAATAACAATGATTTCTGCTCATGGATTTTAGTTCAAAGGCTGTAAGCAATTACCAAAAGAGAACAGCAGTTTGGGAAAAGAAATGGATGAGTAAGTATACTTAGCAAAAAGGGGGGTCTATATAGATTCAGAGATAATTTAAGTAAAAAAGAACAAGCCTTGCTAATTTAAAATATTCCCTCTCACATGAGAACATGATGAGTCAATCATTACTCTGGTGTTTGCTCTGCAGGCGGAAATTTTTAATGAACTCTTGTAGCTAATAGGAATTCCTCAGAGTGTTTTGTGAATTGCTATTTCACAAAGTGGCTCTGGCAGCAAGCGTTTGACAAGAAGGATAAACATGGCTGCCTAGTACATCTGTTTATTTGAGTAAATCAGTCCTAGCTCAACTGGCATGTGTCCATAAGGCCAGATAATATCCTTTAGCAAAGTCTTCAGCAAGCAGAGGGATCAGGGATGACACAATTTTAATTAAAAGTGAGTTGCATAGATAAGTTTGGTGTATTTTTCTAAATTGTTAAAATATTGTGTAATCCTGCCTGCCAGATTTGATATCTAGCTACTCAGACCTAGTGTCATGACCGACTGGGCCTTTCTCAGGTATTATAATAAGCCTTATTTTGTGCCCAGCCCCGGGTCCCCATGCTTCTGGGTTACACTCCCTCTGTGGGGTTGGATGGGAGGATAGCTACAGGACTGATTTGTGAAAAACTCAGTTTACAAATATTTTCAAGGGCTCCCATGTTATCTAAGATTAACATCTTTTGTCATGGCCAAAGATCTAGTTAGCAAGCATATGTTAAGCATTCAGCCCTCTGTTTGAGGGTGAGATCTCTGACCTGCCTGAAATGTTGGCGTCACTGTATCTGATCACTACGAGGTTTCTACCTTCATGTACATAGTAGCACCACCCAGTCGGGACTATCACTTTTAGATCTAAGAGGATGAGATAATAATAACCTTTTGCCACTATAACTTTCAATCCATTTACTTTTCTTCTTTGTCTATGACATAATTTTAGCATTACTTGAATGCATTTATTTTATGGATTGATAATGCAAAATCCTTGGGCTGAATACCAATGCAAATAGAAGCTATCTTCAGAGGTCTGCCAAAAAAGTGTTATTTAACAATTTACAGCAGACTGCAGAGGGTGTTACGGAGATACATAATAATAGCACCAACTATATCAATCAATAATGCCAGGCGAGAGCCTGAATGTGTTTTAGAGCTGACTGGACCCCTTGTTGGAAACTGTGTTTTGAGTGTTGAAAAATACTGAAGAACTTAAATAATTTTAAACAGAAAAGTAGCTGCTGAAACTACTGTAACATATGTGAATGGTCAGCTGGGCATTCTTTGGAGGCAATTCAGGAGGAAAAGAACAGAAAACACAAATCATGCAATCTTACAAATATTCTAACCAGAATGCTTTAGTTAGAACTAAAATGGCCCTCCTACTATCTGTGTGAAATATACAGAGCAGCTGTTTCTGATGAGGATTCATAAGAGAAGGGGAATTTCTTAAAACTGGAAACAGTACATGGGAGATGAAATGGCTGCTCAACCATTTGAGCGTGGGTAGTGCCAAGGATGTGCAAGTTTATCTGAAAGACGCAAAGACTATGTTCAAGTTAAATTGGGGTGGTGTGCATCAATGAAAAGAAGGAAACAGTACAGGAATAAATGAAACCCATGAAAAGAAGAGAAATTGGGCTGAACAGATCACAGAGGGAGACACAACCCCAAAGCACAAACAGACTGGCACCAAGAACAGGAAGAACATGTATTTGGCCTGTTTTGATGCAAGCAGGCAAAGCATTCACTGGCTTTGCTGTCTCATGCTCAGGATGCAGTAAACAGGTTAAGAAAGAGGTCATTTTTTAAGTGTCAGTAATAGTTGCTAAATGCCACCGATTCTGAGGACAGTGGCATGCTAGTACTTGATCTGATATTTTTCCTGGAAATACAGAAACCAGGTATTCTTTAAGGTTGCTTTGGAGCTAATTGCAAACGAGCAAAAACTCAGCCTGGAGTGTGTGCCAGTCATAAAAAAAAATATCCAAAAGATAGGAAGCAGAGAAGAGGTGCAAAGCAGAGCTTTATTTGACATCTTAACTAATGATCTGGAAGAATGAACAGTAGGTTAATTAAATTCATAGATCGGATTATATTACTAGTGACAAGGTGGACAGCAAAATAATATAACTGGACCTACAGAGACTCAAAATTCCTGAACATGTAATGACAAAATTCAGCTGTGTTGATAGTCTAAAATAGATGCTGAATAAGAAAGTGTGCTGGAAAAGCACAAAGCATATAAGATTATAAAACCTCAAAATATAATGAGGAAACAAGCACACCTTCTGCCCTACCTCATGCTAATTTTTAGTTACATACCATTTATGTATTGTAGATTTTAACATCAGTATCTAACCTAGTGCTCCCAAAGGTCATTGACTAAAGGCCATTCAAAGGTGGGCGAAAGGAAGAATCATCTTTCAATGGGAGGAAAAAATTATGACTAGACAAAAGTAATAATATTTTTTTCTGTATGTATATATTTTTGTATTATAAATGTGATGCAAATTAACTCTCCTGAGCCCAGCAATATATGGTTTTGAAACTGTTTTGTCAGTTAGTAAATAAAAGAGCTAGGTAAATAAAAGATCATTCTATAGGAACAGTTGCTTTCTGTGCAGTTAAGACAACCTGATTAGAACCTGGTTAAAGTCAGGGGCAGAAGTTCTCCATGTCAAAAGAAAACAAAGGAAAAACTTTGTGCTAACGTCTTTGCTGTACCACCATCTGCATTTTCTGTCTATCTGTAAGAGGCATCCTTCTGGTTAATAAAAGTTGTGCTGTCTGCTGGTTCTGAGTTTACAAATTTTATGATTCTATGGACTGTTCTGTATGATTTGGTTTGCATACAGTGTGCCACTCCAGTGACACAGGACTAAGTATACAAATAATTATTTGATTGTTCAAGCGTAGAATTTTCTCGACATCACCTAGAAAGAAGTCTGCAGTTAAAAGGCCTTTACAAAATTCATTTCCATGTAAATTTTATTTTGGAAAAAAAACACATATATAATCCTTATATAAATACTATTCTCTTGAGATCGCATTGTCTGAAGAACTGTGGTCATAAATAAGTGATCATGTGCTATAAAAGGGAAATTCCACTTATTTTTATGTGAATGAAAACCCAAGAGCTCATGTTGGGAAATACTGTTTTTCAGTTGTAAGGCTTTCAGATTACATATTTCATCATAAATGAATAAATAAATAAATAAGAATTGGGGAGAAAAGAAAAGGGTAAGGTGGTGGTAGATTGTATCTACATATTGTGATAGCCTGCAAGGCATATGAAGAAGATTCATATTAATGGACTATTTTATTAAGGTGCAATATGGTCAAAGGCCACAAAATAGCAGTATTCTGTCACATATACAGTGGTTTATTGAAGTCTGATAATGCTGGAAGACACTGGATTTTAGCCAAGCTGCGTTTTATTTCACGGTAGTCATCACAGTGTCCATAATACATACATGTTGTTTTGCTAGAGAACAGGTTATGTTCTGTTTAACAGATATTGCCTTACTGAATTATGGGTTGTTTTTTTTTACTTTTAGGTATGTTGTAATGGGATTCTGCACGACAATAAACCTGACTTCCAATGCTGCGAGGACAAGTACATTCCATTTATTCTTAATTCACCAGGGGTTTGCTGTGGTGGTCAGATACATGCTGTGCAACCAAAACATCAGTGCTGTGGTGGTTATTACACTAGGGTACTAGTAGGTAAGAGACAACTCCTTTCCAATCTTGAAAGAAACAAACCAAAGTTGATATATCTGTTAAACCAAGGAGAACAAAAACATAGCAATAAATGTAGCATTTATCAAGACTTCTAGATGTCCTCAAGACTTGTGTGCAGTGGGATAAGCAAAGAAAATTGCACTGACTGTCTTCTAAACATAGGACACTGTTTATACACAAAAAGCTTAATCGATGAAACCTGATGATTGGGTCATTTCCCAGGGAACTAATTTATGCCAAACTATACTTAATTGCAGTAAGTGCTGCCTAATGGGGAGGGCAGTTCTGCTTAATAGGAACACCGTCAGGCAATTTAGTGGTGAGGTTTAGTTCTCTGCTTGACTTGACCCCGTGTGATTTTCCTAGCCATTTCTTTTGTGTTAGTGTTTGGGGTTGATATTATGTATTACGTCACTTATACCTCGTTGTTGTTGCTGTTGATTTCTTTGCATTGTTTACTCTTTGTTTCTACCAATTTTGCAGAGCAAAGTACACAGCCCACATGTATTTTTATCCTTGACGGGAATTTATCCTTTTCTTAATGCCCATCCTACTCTTAATATCAGAACTCTTTGGGAAGTTTGCCAAAACTTTGCTTCTCTGCTATTGTCCAGTTTGGTTTTCCAGTTTGTTGGTGGGTTTTTGACAGGGAGAGGGGAGGGAAAGGGGCAGAAGAACCCTTTCAGGGGGCAGTGTTCAGAGCATATATCTCTTTGTAGGCAATTGTCAGGTCAGGAGCTAAAATGCTTCCATTACTCATGAGCTGGCACACATTCCCTAGACTCAAAAATGTTTGAATTTCTGCCAACACATTCAGCACATCTCAAGTTCTGATCCTTTGAAAAGGAATTCATATATCACAATATTAGAATGCCTTCCATGATGTCATCAGAAAAATTTTATCACATGGAAGAACCAGAGAAAAGTATTCTGCTGGCCTCATTAATCTCAGTGTACTGAAATGGAGAGATTATACTGTGACCTCTGTCCCCATCCAGTGGTCTGTGTTAACTAGCTTAATGTTGTTTACATCAAGAAAGGCACAGTGAAACAAAATGTCTTATGTCTGAAAGCAGTTCTTGTTCAGTCAGCAGTCCACAAGCATGAAACGTGAATGTTTGAACAAGATTTTAAACATTTTTGTTCCTAAGTATACTTGCTGCATTCTCTTTTTCCATATTCTAAAGGGCAGCAACATGAACAATGTTGGTCACTTTTTTCCTTTTTTATTTTTATAAATATGCTAATAACCTCAAGCTAAATGTTAATGTGGGTCATTCTTTGATAAGGATAACAATTAACTGGTAAGACTGCATGGTAGTTTTCAGAGAGAGTGTATTTTCAAGCCTAGCTTGGAATGGATCCCATTTTGAGAGGTTAATGAGAAGGTTACTGATCCTTTGTGTCTTATGTCTAAACCTCAGTTTTATTTCCAATAGATGTAAGCTACATTCTGTGTTTTAATACTTTCTCTGTGTAGCAACTAAATTAGATTCTGGGGAATGCAGCAAAAATATGATGAAGTATCTAAACAGATTATATCTATTATACTCTAAAAATGTGTTCTCATCCTTTTTTTTGTTTATTATTGACTTTATTTGATAAAGTTATTTATACAGGAAACTCTCTAAGCATACATATTTCCCAGATGTTGTTTGGCCAGCTTGATAGCTCTAGATGTACTGAAGCACACTGGGCTGAAGGCATGAAGATTACAAATTAGGAAGACAGGGATCTCAGTTTCTGAAACAGTAGTGCACAAAGAAGTGCAAACATTAGCTCCAGAACTAAGATGGGAGGAAACATTCTTACAGCACAGTAGAACAAATAATGCTACTACCACCCAGGCACCTTTTTGACAAAGAATGTGAAGGAGAAAAACTGTCATTCTCCCACATCTGTTACAATCACATCATGTTTATTTCTGAGAAAGACTGCATTTGGTTTAGAGTGCTCTCTCTGTAATTCCCTACCTTTCAGAATAAAAAGGCTTGAGATATTACTCTAAATGAGAAGAAAACAGTTTTAAAAATCAAAATCACATTTATTAACAGCCAGGAATCCAAATACTTGACTCTCTATCACCAATCTTCAATGGCAGAATAGATCCCCTGCTCCTTCCAAACAACATTTGAGCCACAGAAAACATTGCAATACAAAATGATCATATAAAAATATAACTTCTAGAACACTGGATCAGATCAGGTGCAGGCACTAGTGAAGGAAAGTTATTGCAATTTATCATAAGTTTTGTATCCTTTATATCAGTATCTACTCCATTCATAGTACACAGTTCATTGTCCCAGCTCACCATTACAATGTCAGTCTCATTGGCAGCCTTATCCTAAGGCTTTTTCCTGCAAAAGCTGATGCTTTTTCTTAAGTAGCAGTCAAGTCCACTGATTGTGATAGTGGTATTTAATTTTTAAAGTTAATTTTATCCTTAAATCCTTTGGTAGATGAGGTCCTGAGTGACAATGGAAAACTCTCTAAGCAATGTGAATTAGTCCTTCAAAACAAGTGTGGAAGTATTTTAGAGACACGGAATGATTTTTTTTAATGAGAATTAGAAGGCTGAATGTTTGTTAACCAAACTCTACCATGCAGCTGCTTCTATTTAAACATTTTCAGTTCTATGACTAGCAAATTTTTGTCTCTTTCCTCAGTTTGTCATGCTCACATTTTGCTATCTTTGGCCCCCACTCCAGGAATGCAGGTTTCTTTAATTATTATTACAAATTAATATAATTAATTTGTAACATTCTAAAGTACTGAGTGATTCCATGCTTTCAGGTGGAATGCTTTTTACCTGAGGTGTATGAACCTTGTTGCTATCAGATGAAAGCCTCTCATAGAATCATAGAATCAAAGAGGTTGGAAAAGACCTCAGAGATCAAGTCCAACCTACCATCCAACACCTCATGACTAACTAAACCATGGCTCCAAGTGCCACGTCCAATCCTTTTTTGAACACCTCCAGGGATGGTGACTCCACTACCTCCCTGGGCAGCACATTCCAGTAGCCAATTACTCTTTCTGGGAAGAACTTTCTTCTCACCTCCAGCCTAAACCTCCCCTGGCACAGCTTAAGACTGTGTCCTCTTGTTCTGGTGCTGGTTCCCTGGGAGAAGCCACCTGGCTACAACCTCTGTTCAGGTAGTTGTAGAGAGCAATAAGGTCTCTCCTGAGCCTCTTCTTCTCCAGGGTAAACAACCCCAGCTCCCTCATCCTCTCCTCATAGGGCTTGTTCAAGAGCTACATATACACAAAATTTTTATTTGTATTCTTACATTGATAGGAGAAGTATGTTGCCCTAATGAAGAAGAAAACAGAGTTTCAGTTGGAATTGGTGACTCTTGCTGCCAGGGAATGCCTTACTCCACATCAGGAGATCAAATCTGCTGTGGGGGATCTCTTCATGACAGTTTCAATCATCAGTGCTGCGGTGGAGAAGTCATAAGCAAAGACTTAGTCTGTTGTGGTGATGAAGAAGAAGGCACTGCACACAGAGCTCACACAGGTGAGTGATAAATTTCAAGAAAAAGAGGTGTTCATCTTTCTAAATCTCTCGTGTCACTAACCATTCAGCAGTGACACACTCAGATTTTAGGTGTCCATGCTGGTTTGTTAAAATGATGCTGTGCTTTGCTTGGCTGTCCTGATAAACCACACAATGGTGACTTTTCAGTAAACCTTCTTTGCCTTTGTTCAAGCTGTGAGGGCTGGAGACATCAGAAATTTCAAAAGGAATGCATGACCTTTCATTATGCCAGTCAGGAAATAGGCCAGTGTCAATGAGTAGAGCAGAGGTGTGCTGTCATGCATCTTAGTGTAGGGATTTTCTGTTTGCTTTGGAAGTATGGGTTTGCTCACCTAGAAAGCAAAAATTATGATGTTATCTGCTTAGGGGTCTATGTCCCCCACTTGTGCATCTACACAGGGATAAACCTGCTGCAGTTTAAAATTAACAAAACTTAATCAGTAGCACCGGTAACTTGATCATTTAGTGTATCCCATTAATCTCCTGCATACCATACAAAATTACTCCATCACTCACAGGTACAACCTGAACCCTACTTCCTCATAAAGTACTCTGTGACTAGGTAGTGACAGAGATTGGAGGTATTATTACAAACCCTCTTCAGGTGTTTTCATCTGTCTTTTCTTTCCACAGTTATTAGACAAATTATATACCACCAGCCTCAGGATTTCTAAGCTTGACAAAAAGACTTCAGAAACAATTACAGTCTCAAAAGGGAGCCCAAATTCAAGACACAGAAATAATGAAGGCTTAGTTCTTAATTCTGCTTGGCAAACAAAGATGAGTGATGCAATGCTTTCACCATACACATGTCAGTTTGAGCCTCTAGTTGTATAACTAAGGATCTTAATATATAACTAAGAATCCAGATCTAAAGATTGAACTCCTCCTTTTCCATAACACAAGCTCTATCTTTCCTTTCCTTTCCTTTCCTTTCCTTTCCTTTCCTTTCCTTTCCTTTCCTTTCCTTTCCTTTCCTTTCCTTTCCTTTCCTTTCCTTTCCTTTCCTTTCCTTTCCTTTCCTTTCTTTCCTTTCCTTTCCTTTCCTTTCCTTTCCTTTCCTTTCCTTTCCTTTCCTTTCCTTTCCTTTCCTTTCCTTTCCTTTCCTTTCCTTTCCTTTCCTTTCCTTTCCTTTCCTTTCCTTTCCTTTCCTTTCCTTTCCTTTCCTTTCCTTTCCTTTCCTTTCCTTTCCTTTCCTTTCCTTTCCTTTCCTTTCCTTTCCTTTCCTTTCCTTTCCTTTCCTTTCCTTTCCTTTCCTTTCCTTTCCTTTCCTTTCCTTTCCTTTCCTTTCCTTTCCTTTCCTTTCCTTTCCTTTCCTTTCCTTTCCTTTCCTTTCCTTTCCTTTCCTTTCCTTTCCTTTCTTTCCTTTCCTTTCCTTTCCTTTCCTTTCCTTTCCTTTCCTTTCCTTTCCTTTCCTTTCCTTTCCTTTCCTTTCCTTTCCTTTCCTTTCCTTTCCTTTCCTTTCCTTTCCTTTCCTTTCCTTTCCTTTCCTCTCCTTTCCTTTCCTTTCCTTTCCTTTCCTCTCCTCTCCTCTCCTCTCCTCTCCTCTCCTCTCCTCTCCTCTCCTCTCCTCTCCTCTCCTCTCTCTCCTCTCCTCTCCCTCTCCTCTCCTCTCCTCTCCTCTCCTCTCCTCTCCTCTCCTCTCTCTCCTCTCCTCTCCTCTCCTCTCCTCTCCTCTCCTCTCCTCTCCTCTCCTCTCTCTCCTCTCCTCTCCTCTCCTCTCCTCTCTCCTCTCCTCTCTCCTCTCCTCTCCTCTCCTCTCTCTCCTCTCCTCTCCTCTCCTCTCCTCTCCTCTCCTCTCCTCTCCTCTCCTCTCCTCTCCTCTCCTCTCCTCTCCTCTCCTCTCCTCTCCTCTCTCCTCTCCTCTCCTCTCCTCTCCTCTCCTCTCCCTCTCCTCTCCCTCTCCTCTCCTCTCCTCTCCTCTCCTCTCCCTCTCCTCTCCTCTCCTCTCCTCTCCTCTCCTCTCCTCTCCTCTCCTCTCCTCTCCCTCCCTCCCCTCTCCTCCCCTCTCTCCCTCCTCTCCCTCTCCTCTCCCCTCCTCTCCCCTCCCTCCTCTCCCTCCTCCTCTCCCTCTCCCTCCTCTCCTCTCCTCTCCCTCCTCTCCCTCTCCTCTCCCTCTCCTCTCCCTCCCCTCTCCTCTCCTCTCTCTCCTCCCCTCTCCTCTCCTCTCCTCCCTCTCCTCTCCTCTCCCTCCTCTCCTCTCCTCTCCTCTCCTCTCCTCTCCTCTCCTCTCCTCTCCTCTCCTCTCCCTCTCCCTCCCTCCCCTCTCCTCTCCTCTCCCTCTCCTCTCCTCTCCTCTCCTCTCCTCTCCTCTCCCCTCCCCTCCCCTCCCCTCCCCTCCTCTCCCCTCCTCTCCCCTCCTCTCCCCTCCCCTCCTCTCCTCTCCTCTCCTCACTCACAGAATCCTTCAGCAGCTGTGACATTAGAAGTACCCTAATTCTGTGCTGACTCTCAGGAAGGGCCAACTATAGGAGCCATTGTAATGTTTTCTGCAGTTTCTATGCTGTCCTTCCCTTCCAGTGGTGACTCATAAAGTGTATGCTGTGATCAGCACTGCTTGCATGATTTTAGCTCCCCCTCACTGTGATCCCTAATTGTGCCTGATCTACAGCGGCTACACAGGGCTCACCATATCATCCTTGAACAAGGCCCTCTTGCATAGCCATGCTTTGTGTGGCTGCCACAAGACAGGGCTGGCTCATAAAATATCTCCTTATGTACTTTATTACTTAAACTCTTTTATTTGCCTGCAGGAGCCCTTTAACAAAATCACATTGAATTGACTTTCTCACACCAAATCAAATCTCCCTGGTCCCAGTTCAGTTGTCTTTGTCAATATGTATTTTATAAATGGAGTGAATTAACAGATGCTGTTGGAACAGAACTGCTGGGGTAGCGTTTATGTTTTTACTGCTCTCTCTGGGCAGATGAGTTGTGTAGGAGTGTAATACAGGTATCTTGGGATGGAAGTTATGTTCTTCATTTCAGTGTATATGTATTCTTAACAGTTTTTTTCCTTAAATATATATATTTTTTTAAAAACCCTTTATACCTCTCTCTTTAAAATGTGTTTAGCCTATCATTTAGAGCATTTTTCTTGAGAATGGGTCAGATGACTTTTTTTGGCTATTAAAAATGAAAACAGAGGCTTTTTCCATCACTCAGAGGATTTCAGTGAGGACTTTATGCTGTGAGCCAGCACACAGCTGAACACAAATGCAGGTTTGAAAGATGAATGGACAGCACAGATGGAAAGAGATCATATTATTTTGCATTAAGCATAGAATAGATTGTGGTTTCTTATCATGTCATATACACCATGATCAATAGATTTTTGTTCAATTTCTTAGAGTAATTCAGCCTTGCTAAATACATCATGAAAATGCACAAGCCAGGCACAAAAATCTACTCGCCTCCCTGTCCCTATTTTAATAATGATTCTAATGGAAAAATGCTCTCACGTAATAACATTACTTACTGGCCAATGGCTTAGGAGAATTTTGCAAGCATATGACTAGTGGGAAATGTATTTCATTGTCTAGAAGGGGAAGAGATAACAAGGGTGAATTTATGCAACAGTTGAAAAGTTTCTGAAGCACTAGTCTTTGGCAATGAACACCATGGCTAAGAATATAATTACAATTCAAAGCTTTTGTTTGAGGCTTTTAGTTCCTTGGGAAAAAAAATCATGCAAGAAAACCATGATCACTAAAAGTGCAACTCTTGTGCACATCTTTGTTGTGGCATGAATCATGACTCATTTGAAAGCAGCATGTTTCTGCAGTATCCAGATTCAGATTTGCATTGAATATTAAAAGGCTTGAATTGCACCTTTCCATTTGCCATTGTATGCCTTTTTCAGAGAGTCTACCCTGCAAAAACAGATGTTTTGTCCATTCTACACTAGCCTTTTTTTTTTTTTTTTTTTTTTTAATAATCGATTTTCTTAGGTTTTATTTTTAGCCCCTCGTTGGCCTTATTTAGTGGGGTGACCATAGAGACATCTACTGGCAAAGGCTGGCAGTGGTGCTGTTGGGTACACACATCCTGAGCCCCACTGCTGTGAGCCAAAGTTGTCTATTTCTGGATAATGTCAGCTAAAACCACTCTTGGATTGTCTCTTTTTTTATTAAAAACAAACAAAACCAACCAAACAAAAAAAAAAACCCTAGCTTGAAAACGCCACTGCACTGAAATCCCAAAATCATGAAAGATGATGTTTTGTACTGTTGTGGTTCCTGATCTGTAGTAGTTGCAATACCCACATGTAAGCCAAGGATTTTTGGAGTAGTTTGCAATGTACACTGGCTCTGTATTTTGTTGATCCTCTATTCTGGCTCCAAAAGCTAAGCCTTTTAATACTCATTTTTCCCTTTTGAAAGCATTGGTTTTGGGATTTACTAAATTAGTAATTCATCACTCTGCTATGTTTGTAAATTTTTTCAGTTGCTGAGGATGAACATGAAATAATTGTTGACAGTAATCACTGCTAGTAGGAAGTGTCTTTTCCTGCCCATGGGATTTCTTTTTGCTGTGATGCACTATGTGCCTATGAAACATAAATATATAAAGCACGACAAACACACACGCTAGCAGATTTACAAACAAACAGTTTGTGGTTTGGTATTTTGCTGAATTCAGCAAGGGTTTATAGGAATTTCTGGATCCTTAAGCAATTGAATAAAGTGATTTTTAGAAAGCAAATCAATCCATCAATATTACATGGTTCTATTTTGTTTTTCTTGGAGCATATTTAAAATTGTACATTTCAGGTGTCAAGGTTCAGGAGTCAAGTGTTACATATGATAAATTAAGCAAAGGTCAGAGGCTATGCAATGCAGTTTCAGAAGATTGTCTACTTCTGCCTTTGCAGCTCATTCATGCTGAAGTGATGCACTATGGGAATTACTACCAAACTCTGCTCTGCAACATCTGCTCTCCCTAAGTGAGTTAGTGCACGTCAGACATCTTTATGTCAGAATATTGCAGTGATGGATGCAGTCTTCAGAAAATGCTGCATAAAAATCTGGTGTGCCGTTCTGGCCATTAAGTGAAATTACTATTTAAATTAATGGCGCTGTCACAGTTTATCTGTGCAAAGAATGAACGCTGATTAGGGTATTAAGTAATTAGCAATTTATCACACTGGAACAAGGTTGATAATAATTAAAGAAGTAATGGTTTACCAAAGAAACTAGAAAGGGAGTCACTTCTTGTTATGTGAGTGAAATCTTGGCTGAAAAATTTAATTCAGTTAAACAAAGATGAGGTTTGCAGTGAAAGAATACATCCTTGTTTGTTTCAACAGCAAAACAGTCCATTATCAAAATTCTAGTTTGCCTGTCAAAAGTCCCTTGGGGCTGTCTGAAGTCCTTATTAGTATTGAATTGAGTCATTCTCTGCATTAATTCTCTACTTAAAATTGGTAGAATCCTAGGACAGTTTGGAAAAAGGGCGTGAACAGGAGTTAAAACCTGTCTCTTCGAGAGCTAGTGATCACAGTATCATTGCTATGAATGGAACTTGCCCTGAAAAAAAAAGTTGAAGTATGAAAGTAATGTCACTGTTTTTAGTCATTTCAGGGCTTGGAATTAAATGTTCTGAATGCTTTAGCAGGATCATACCCTTAAAGAGTAATTTTCATTATGTATGACTTCCTGAAAGTTCTGCTGCAATAAATGGCACTGAGAAAAGTGACGATTTTTGCATGTTTGAAATGCCTACATACTGCAGAAATTATGTCAATGGCTGACTATTTTGTAGCTGTGAAAGTATATCGTAGCCTGATTTGTCATATGATATCTTTCCAGTCGAATTAGTAATAAAATTTATTTCTTTGCCAATTGTTAAGGTATTTGTAGCGTTTGATTCAGGGTAAAAAATAACCCCTTTTCCTTAAATGGTATGCAGTTTAACACTTGTTATTTCACAGTTGAAGGATAATTCGTGTGAATATAGAGAAAACTAGACTGGTTATAATGAACCTCTCATTTTAAAATAAAATTATTTTAAAATGAGAGTGGAATTAATTTTGGCAGCTTATCAATTCCACTATGGAATTGCAAATTATATTTAGATACTAACTTCTTAAAGAATAATTGTCTGTATTAAGTGACTGGGACTTCACTGTTGGTATTTGGAAAGTCATCCGTTCAGTTCAACATACCTACTACAAACCCCCACTTTAAAACATAAAACATATTGTGAAACATTCTGGAATGCCAAGATGCACTATTGGAAGAAAGCCCATGTGAGGGGAGGTGGGATGAATGAGACCTGACTGGAAAGCGCATGAAGAAGCTTTCTCACTTTCTACATTGTACAGGAACTATTCATTAATGGTCAGCCTTCAGCCTACTGTGTGCGGTACCTTGGTATTGGATTTCATAGCAAAGGTTCTTACAGAAGTTCAGCAATGGTGTAAGTTGGTTGTAGGTGACCTTTTTATATAACTCTAATTCTTGATTGTTTTGAGCAGGTCTAGAAGTCAGGACACTTACTTCAGTCACCTCACATTTGAATTTAATCCCACTTGAGCTGCACCCACATAATTCTGGCTGCTGATGGTTTTATGCCAAGTTAGAGTGTATTCTGAGCTTTCTCCTTTCTTTATCTATTTACTTATTTGCTTACATTTAATATTCAGATATATTCTTTTTGTTTATTCATTTCAGGGATGTTCTGCTGTGGGCAGGAATATGTGAATATGTCAGATACCATATGCTGCTCAGGTTCCAGTGGTGAGTTCCTAGCACATGTTAGGAAGAATGACCAAGTGCCAGTAAAATGCTGTGAGACTGAGCTTATTCCAGAGAACGAAGAATGCTGTAATGGAGTTGGATATAATCCTTTGAAATATGTTTGCTCTGACAAGATTTCAGCTGGAATGATGATGAAGGTAATTGATAGAAAATCTCTCAGTAGCTCTGATTTGACAATGGAAAGAGAAATACACTGTTCATAACTATTTTTCTAAAATAGGAATATAAAAACTCTTGTGTGCATTATTCATTTTCACATTACATCCATATTAATACCGAATGAGTTCACCATGATTGATGTTATTGCAATGAATTCTAAAGGAATTAATAATGATTAGCTGCCTCTGTGAAGTGTTGCCCAGCACTTCAGATTAGTACAGTGGCTAAAAGCTGGCATACTAACAAGACTGGCATGTATATCCAGCTTCCGTTCTGTGACCACAGTTCCTGATGCTGTTTCTTAAGTGAAAATTGAAATTGAAATGGCCAGTTCTGAAGTATAAAATTGCTATTACATTTCAATTTGAGCAGGTAGTGTTAGATTGCCTAACCTCTTAAAAAAAAAAAAAAAAAAAAAAAAAAGGTATTTTGTTGATAGACTTAAACTTGATCCTTATGGAAAACCAATGGCAATTTTGGCATTAGTTTCAACAGTACTAGAGTATGTCCCTGTAAAACTTCTAGCAACAAGAAGAGTATTGTATTTTTGGTGCCTTTTATGCCTAATGAATTGTATGCTCATTGTAATTCTGTTTTACTGTAAATTAAGCACAAGAAAGGCTAATTCCATTTTTCCTAAGAGTGCCCAGTGCCTAGGGGTGTCAGCATGAGACAATTTGACAAAACTTTCAATAGCTGCAAAGTCTTGCAACTGGATTCAATAGAAATCTTAAAGAATTAGCATCTTGGTGTTATTCATAAGCTGTAAAAAAATTGTCAACTGTTGTTACAAATTTTGAGTAAGAAAATGAACATTATAAAAGGATGGAAACCATGTTTATATATGTGTATATTCTTTTATATAAATTTCTATTGATATTTAGAGAGAGGGACAAAAAATAGGTAAGAGAGAAAGAAATAGGGTGGGATATTCTACAGTATGGAAATTAGGTAGATATTGTGGAATTTATCACTAAAGAAAAACAGACTCTATCCTGCCATGTACAGGTGTTCCTGTATCCTTTTTGTTCACCTGCTAAGTTAATACACAAATATTTCTTCCATCTTCTCCTTTTCATGTCAAGGTTTTCATGTAATTTCATTTACAGACTGAAAAATTTTCTCCCAGAGAAAATCCATGTGTTACAATGAGTCAGCTACTGTTCCTCAATACAGTGTATTAGTAGTTTATGCAAGGCAAAAAAATGCTGAGAACAGGTTAATGAATTCTGGTAGATGACATGCTAGATCCATGCCTTAGGTAGAATGTATAAACAAAGGAAGTGCTTTGTATTGCACTTACCTGCAGTAGAAAAGTGATAGCAGTGCCGGCTTTCTGATGTATATAGATTTACTAACATTAAAAGGGATGATACTCTGAAACATACTCTGGAGCTACTTTATACGTGAATCCAATCCATCTGCAGCCTGCATCCTACATCCTATATTGTTATCTATCACAATGTAATTTTTGTAAAATGGCCAAGTCTAGGAAAGTAGCTGAAGTTCATGATCAACAAGTGAACTAATTTCAGTAAGTGAATTAAAGAAGCATTAGCTATATTCTGTTTGTTTTTCCATTTAAAGTTTGTAGCCTAGTGGGTAGAAATGTTTGCAGCAAATGCTGCAATACATTTCTTCCTGCAACAACCTATCTTTTATGAGAATTATTGCTCTCTAGCTTATGGTTTGGCAAAAAAAAGTATTATTTCATGAATTTCAATGGAAACTTGTGGATGTTCAGTATATACTTCAATTTCTGTGAATTGTTCTTATGAGCCAAATCTTATATCTGCATCAACATTTTCAGAGGTCTTCTTATTGAAGCAGAACTGCTGTTTAGGAATGATGTGATAGAGGACACAATTTGCATCACTCGTGGACAGAGTTCTCAGTTTTGACAGCTGCCAAGGAATTTCACAGACCCCTCTTGTGCGCTTGGCAAGCTGTGTGAGGGGCTGGGAATTTGCTGTGGATTTGCCACAGGATATTGGCCTGTGCAGGAGCAGAATGGTCAGATTCTCGAAACCTGTTCACAGTTGATTACAGACTCTTCTGCTGTCAACAAACCCAGCCATTTGGGCTTCCATTGGTTAACATTTGTGATATTTTCATGCAACAACACCTTAAAAACAAACAAACACATACACACATTTATATTAGTAGGGATTGCAAAAGCATTAATGACCAAAGACAGTAGACAGGCCAAAGGCAGAAAGGGTCTCCCATATGCTAGAACTATCAACATACTGATGGAAGCATATGTAAAGAAAGGAAGATGCAATAAATACTAAAACTGTATGTATATTCCTTAGGTAAAAGAAGAATGCAAGGCTAATATCCTTTGCCCTTTATCTACGGAGGCAACAGCACATTGTGGAAGGTGTGACTTTGATCCTGGGGAGAATATCTGTGCATGGATAAAAGGTTCACAGAGATCCACAGAAAAGGAGATGAAGGAAGGTGTGTGTCCAGCTGAAGAGGAGATTGTCTACACCGGAAGTCCAAACCAGTATTCATTTACAGGTAAGGAAAAGTAGCATATCACACTGGTGGTTTAATTCACTCCAGAGAAAAAGATGTCCTGAATGCTATCAAGTATTCTAATTAAATGTGAAACGATTGTACTGAAGTACCATTCTTTAAGAATTAATCTGCAAATCGGGACAGTATCTTAAGGGAAATTAAATGAGCAGCAAGGAGCTCAATGAACACATAGGATCTAAAGCTGCTTTCACAAAAGTTCAGAGAAGTACTGCTGTATCAGAAAGTAGCCATGACTAAAGGAACAACCTCCAAATCTATCTGTCTTTAAGCACAGAAATTGTCCCATAGGCACAGGGGAAAAAAAAAAAAAAAAAAAAACAAAACAAAACAATCACCACAAAGCAAAACAAAAGATGAGCTGATTTGTATTTTGAAAAGATTGAGATGATCTATATCTATTTTTTTGGTTTTTTTTTTTTCCTAGATCTGAACCTCACACCTTTTGTCACATATGAGTACAGAGTGGCTGCTTGGAATAGCTATGGAAGAGGCTTCAGTGAAATCACCAGAGCTGTCACTAAACAAGATGTGCCACAGGGTGTAAGTCCACCAAAATGGACCAAAGTGGATAATAGGGAAGACATGATACTTCTAAACTGGGAAGAACCACTTCAACCAAATGGTATTGATACATGTTAAAAAAAACAGTATGTTCTATCAGTCAGCTGATAGTGCTCCAGAATAACAAAATGTTTCTTAACTAGTCACTGACACTGAAAAATATGTTTTCCGAATCTCTGCAAGAGGAATTTGCCCTAGGTTGAGATACTTTTCATAACAAGTAGGAGTAGGCTCTAACTTCACAGAAGACAGCTTATGATGTTCAAACAGTGAGAAAACTTGGAATAGCTCTCAGTTAAAACTGATAAATACTGAGATGTTAATGTAGGGGTTGAGAAGATTAGCTGGTAATGGATGTTGTCCTTTCAAACAGGTCAGTTGTCTGTTGCAGTTCTTGCCTAGAGATTTAATTTAATATTTTGTGTATGCAGAACAGGTTATTACAGTACACCTATCACACAGGATTTCTTATCTAACTAAAGGGAAAACTTTCTTCCTGCAATAGGTCTTATTATTCACTATATCATTCTCCGAAATGGAATTGAACGTTTTAGAGGAACAGAGACGAGCTTTACAGACACCAGTGGTGTCCAGCCATATCAAGAATATTCATACCAGCTGCGAGCCTGCACTGTTGCTGGCTGCACAGACAGCAACAAGGTTAGTAAATTGGTCTTTATGGAACTGGTGCCAGAATTTTATCAGCCAGCATGGTAACATAAAAATGCTTTTGGAAAGGTGTAATTTGAAGACATGATGATTATTGAGTAAGCAAGTGAAAAACATCAATAATCTTATTTGGATTCAGCTACTGACAGGTGATTATATGGTACCTAAGGCTGGTACAAGCAAACAGAAGAAGAAAGCAGTATCTCAGACTTGGCAAAGCTTAAATTGCACTGTAGGAACTAATGTTTGTTAAAGAGAAAGCTGTACATGTTAGAATAGAGTAAGGAATATTAAAATGCACTTTTCTAAACACTGAAATTGATTCTTTGCTTCTCACTAGGGGGTCTATAGCCACTTCTTCCTTGGTATTTCTTGGTTTATCTGCTTTAGTTCTACTCTACCAATTTGTTCAAGAGCCTTCTTATTCACAGTCTTCTTCCACTGTATTATGCTTCACTGGCTTTCCATGTCTGCCCCTGCCTCAGGCTTTACAGTCCCTTTGTGTCCAACCTGCCTCTACTTCAGTTTTAAGCAACCTGAATCTCTTCCCTCCCTAGAAAGTCTAGTTTCTATTCTGCAAAGTGCCAGCCTTGTTTATCAAAACTATTTCTTAAGTGACCTCTTTTTCACAATATCCTTTCTAGGGCTGCAAATGTAAGGTCTGTGGGGCAGAGATGGGGAATAGTGGTTGTACTTTGTAATTTTAATATCTAAGGGATTGAAAGATTTAGGTTTGTTTCAAGGGTTTAAATGTTTTCCTAATTGGTGCAGATCTCAGTCAAAAATATAAGAAACCCTGGTACAGAAGGATGGAGGTAGATACATAGTCCTGCACACACAGTAATGGTCAGGAAGCTATGTAGGCACAATTACTGCAACCATCAGCCTGAGCTAAGAACTCCTGCTTATTTCACTTGCCTGTAATAAAGGAGTTTAGTGTTACAAACACTGAAATTTGCAAGTAGGGACTGATTCCAACAAATGCACTAAGACAATATATTATAGAGGACACATTTTATATTTACAGCATAATATGAATAATTTATGATGGTAATAACAGAAAAAAGAAAAGTGATTCTCAAAGAGAAAAAGATCTGACTCACTTATTAAACCAATGTAATTTGAAAATGCCTGTGTAGAGATGGTAGATATGTGTCAATAGAAAATTAGCCTTTTCCTTCTTTTTTGGTGGTTTTGTGGTTGTTTTGTTTTTTTTTTCTGGTTGTTTGGGGTTTTGTTTGGGTTTTTTTTTATTGGGTTGTGGGTTTTTTTGTTGCTGGTTTTGTTGTGGGGTTTGTGTTTGATTTTGCTTGAGTTTGTTTTGGTTTGCTGGTTTGTTTTGGTTTTTTTTTTTTTTGTTTGGCTGGTTTTGGTTTTTTCTGTAGAAAGAGCTTAAGAAGTGAAAGTTGTTCTATATTTTAAGACTTTTCATTTCCTTACAAATATATGGAGTTGCAAATAGAGTTCAAGTTGCACGGGATATATGGAGACTTAGCTCCATGTTTACTGGTGCTTAAAATATATGAAATCAGGCAGTTAAAATGCAGAGACACTGACAAACCATATGGAAGGGAGTTATCAAGAGTTTTCAAGCAATACAGTTTTTGTTGCTTCACCCTGTGCTATACACTGCAGCTAAAATGTGGTGAACCTGTTGTGATAAATTGTAGATATAGACTTATGCAATGTATTCAAGGTCAGATTGCATTGTGAAAAAGGAGGAAAAAAGTAACTAGTTCTCCAGGCCCTTGGTAATGATATGCCAGCCCAAACAACATTTTAAAACAAAAGTGACATTCTCATTGATCATGGTATCTAGTGTACTATTACATTAAATTGCCATTTAATTCATATGTCTTCAGGTAGTTGCAGTCACTGTCCAAGGAGTCCCAGAGAGCGTTCAGCCACCAGACATCAGTGCTTTGAACTCAACAGCATTACAGTTGGGCTGGATTGCACCCAAGAAACCAAATGGTATCATCAGAGAGTACCAGATCACTCAAGTAGGGGAAGGACTTATATACACTGATGCTGCAGGCAGAATGCAGCACACAGTATCAGGTAAGGAGACAGAGCTCCCTGACAGACTAATGGCCTCCTGCCATTAAGATATAAGAGTATTAACCTATGAAAAATGCTAGTCAGTGACTTTTAAATCCTCAGTCCTGTGCACAGTTTATAATGCTTTGTCATTGCATTGCATATCTTGAGTATCTTTTTTTTTCAACCTCTTTCACTTCTGGCTGCTGTTTGTTAAAATATTAATAGATTTAATTTCAAAACTTTAAAATAAATCTACCCAGCACAATTCAAGATGCATACTTTGTGGTGTGCTCGAGGTCTCAGATATTCTGTGTAGGCTTGCCCAATGGCAAGCTTCCCACAGATTCAACTCTTTCTTTTACCCTCATTAAGGTGCAGTAGGGCACTGAAGGCACTAGTGGTGCTTCTCTGCAGCAGTTTAGGAAAGGGAAGGACCCAGTACTTATGCCTGAGATGATAAAAAGGAAAACAGAAAGGGAAAGATCCTGGACACTGTTTATAATATTGCTTATAGCCATTTTCTAAATTCTTAGTGAATCTTCATTAATGTGTTTGTGCATCCAAAAGCAGCTTTAATCAAGGGATTTTGGAGGAAGATTTTACTCAGATATCAAAGTAATTATTTCCACTTTTTTTCTTTTTAATTTTTTTTTTTTCTTAAATATTTGAACATTATACAAAATCATTTTTGGAAATGTTTCTGTTGAACACAAAATGGGAATGCAAGCTGTCTGGGATATCTTTTTTCTCTCTTTGATCATGGGTGGTTAATCAAATTATTGTATCTGTGATTTTTAGGAATCCATAGCTACTTGTTTTGTTTTTTTTTCCTGCTCAAGTAGGAAACTTAGAGATTCATGTGTTAAAGCACATAAAATTTATACATCATATATGGCAATCTCAGCCACCCCTTAAAGCATGAGTCCTGAGTCCAAGTGCATCCTTTAATGTTTTCAAAGAATTCATCGTTGCTGTCATCATTCACAAAGGAGTAAAAGATTGCTCTTATTTAACACTATCGTGCTCAAATGTGAAATATGTGTATATTATGTCTATCTCCATATTCAAGGCTTCTGGACATGAGATAATAACTAGAGTGTGGCAGTTGGTGGCATGCCTTGTAGAACTGCTGTTTTGAGTTTATACTTATACTGTAAAGAGCCCCTATCAACACTGAATGATTTATCAGACCCACTGAAAAATACTGTACATGCTCCTATTGTCCTTCCCAAGAGGCAGACATACTTCCGGAGTAACTGAGGCTGTAATGCAAACAATATTGGTTTTCTTAGCAGTTGGGAGGGGAAATGAAATTACCCCCTAAACCCAAGGATTTTTTGTCCTTTTGTGTGCCTGTTCCTCTAAGCCACCGTTCAATGTTGCCGTGTAAAGCCAGCAATGAAATAAGTGATTGTTCCTCATGACAGACATAATCAAATCTTACTACGCTGTTTTCTGCCAGAGCTTCCTTGGGTAATAAGGTGCAATTCACGCTAGTGATATAACAATGTGGATAATTATTGCTCTTTAAATTAAAAGAATAAGATAAACCAATCAAATTTATTTCATATGTAATCTCAAATGTTTGAACTGTTGCCTTATTCTCTGCATAAGTATGCTTTGATTTTCCCATCTTCCTTTTCTTCTTCTTTTTTTCTTTTCCTTTTTTCCAAATCTGTCTGCTTTTCCCTGAGCAAGAGCAACAGTTGAGCATTAATGGAGCTGTAGCGTTAGTATTTCTTGAGACTTTGAATCTAGGGTCTTGCAAATAGCAGACAAGGCGGCTAGCACCTTGACACTGCACCATTGTCTTGCTGCTTATTTTTAATTACATCAAAGCTTTGGAAACATGATCCCACAAATGCTTTGTGGGAATAGTGGTGAATGTGCTCATCATGTGAAATCCATAAATTGCTTATAATCCTCTCAAGATGTTAAAAAAAGCATTAAGTAATTGAAGACAGGAAGTCCTCAGTTAATTATTTAGAGGTGTTATCAATGCTTTAAGCAAACTGAAGCATTTTCTGCTATCTCACTGAGTTGAATGCCATTGGGAGCTAGGGGCAGCAGCCATCATCTTCTCATATTCTCTAATGCAAACAGCACATGGCAGCTTGTCAATAAAAGACCTTTTTATATCATTTATTACTGAACACTTCCACTGCCCTGTACAGAACAATTTGGATGACAGTTATGGCATTGTTTCACTTTGTGTTACTACTACTTTACAAACGGGCCTGATAATGCTTTGCAGTAGGGGCTAGGCACAGGGTAAGAGTGCAGAAAATAATTAGGGTAATTGTAAATGAAAGCTAAGAGTGCCCTCTTCAGCTGCAGAAGGTGGCTTTATAACAAAAGGTCATTCCCAACTCCTTCTTTTTGATACACTAATGATAATATCCCAAGTAAAAGGCTTTTTCAAGAATTTATAGGATCAACAGTCCTGAGTTAAAGTCAAACACGATAAAGTAAAAGAAATAAATAGTTTATGACTCTAGAGTTTGAAATTCTTTCAGATGAACATATTCTCCATTTCAGAGTGGTGCAAACTGAAGAGATACAGAAATGCTGTCACTGGTCATCTCCATGCAGCAGTGAATCATTAGGAGTATTCATCTAAAGGAAACTCTTGGAGTTGAAGGGTTTGTGTGAGGCTGTGGTCAGCACTCTGACATCCTCCTGAGTAAAATTCCCATGACAGGGCCCAGGAGCATTGACCTGGGAGCTAATTACTGACCTTCCTGGAGCCATGGCCACAAATGGAGACAAACAGTACCAGAAGAAATTGATTTGGCTAATAGAACAATGCATTCTTTAAAAAAAAAACACCACCCACAAACCACTAAAAAACAACACACACACAAAAAAACCCCACCCAACAACAAACACCAACACTTTTCCACAGCCTTTTAGCAAATGACAAATGCTGCAATCACAGAATAGACTGCTAAATTAAGAAATAATTTAACCCCCCCACAATAATAGGCAAAAAATAAAAAAGAAATATCCTCTAGGGAAAAATCAAGTAAAGAAATTGGAAAAGCAAAATGCTATTTATGTTTCAAGATTACCTTACTTGATATTTTTGTTATTAATCACATATGTAGATTTGCAGAGAGTTTTCCAAAGCATGCATAAGATGAGGAGTTAAATGCAAACCTTTAATAATCTAGATAAAAATCTGCTGTGA
The DNA here is from genome assembly GCA_033816785.1 of Picus viridis. NCBI lineage: Eukaryota > Metazoa > Chordata > Aves > Piciformes > Picidae > Picus > Picus viridis. Next base: position 7,800,502 of record CM066577.1, read on the forward strand.
CTGCTCCATGTATGTCTAGAGGTTTCAGGTATCAGAATTTCACTAATAAATTTAGCGAAATCACATGCTCTTCTTTTTTTAATGCTCATTTTTCTCTTTAAAGTGTAGTTGTAAATGAGTATTGCTTTATTATGCATGTTTCCTTTAAAAGTGAACATGACTCCCTTTAGGGGAATTCAAGTAATTTGTTGCCACAGTAATCTTTTCTATCCTGAAATGTTAAATACTTGGCTTTCCTCCATGCCTTTGCCTCTCTCTAGTCTTCAACTGTCATTTTCTCCCTTTCTACTTTTATACTCAGTGTTCAGATGAGTTTTCTTCTCTTCCAGCTTATGATTAGGTTACAGCCAGGGCTGTCCCTCTGAGTCATCTCTTTATTTTCTCTCCTTCACGTCTTGTTCAATTTGTAAGCAGCCTGCATGTCTTCCATTCAGTATTTTACCTGTCTACATAATTGTTGCTTATTCTTTCTCTCTCTGCATTTGTGTTATATTTCAATTAAAATATCTTCCTGCTGGCTATAAGCAAGTATTTGTTTATAAACAAAGATCTTGCCTGGACCTTTTTTTTCCTTGTCACAGAATTACATTGTTCTTGAAGTAATTACAGTTGGGCACATGAGCTACATCAAAAGTACATTATTAAGGTCACAAAGCCATGCACTTGAAAAGCGATTTATATAATATGTACGAATTGACCTGTATGAGCCTAATTCAGCCTCTCTCACACAGGCACTCTGTGTGTGTAGAGTAGACATTTGTACAAAAGAAAGAAGGCTCCTGTATGTAGGACTGCTGGCACAGCTTTTGCCATGTTTGCTAGGTTCATTCTTTCTGGGATCTAGGTGTAGATGGGTCTAATTCTGCATCTGCCCAGAGCTAAATTTCCTTTCTGAAAGGAAATTCTTGTACTGTATATCCTGTTTGCATTCTGGAACAGGATTTTTTAAAATATATTTTGAGCTGGTAACAAGAAGGTCCTTGAAAACATGTAAAAGAGAGATTTTCAGTAGCTATATCTGGTAATATAAATTTTGAGAATATCTTGAGAAATACTGGAGTATGCTCTGTGAGGCAGTCTGATCAGCAGTTAAAACTGAGCTCTTAAATTCCAAAACTGTAAGTAATTGTATTTCCAGGTACTTTTCTTTGAAAGTCTACGGCTGTTACCACTGATGAAGATTATGTCTGTACCAACAATGTTTAGGTGCTTTCAAGTTAATTTTTAACCATTTTGTGCAGGCACAAGCATAGAATAATAATAATAAAAAAAAGACAACTAACAAAGCAGCAACAACTTCGAATGCCAAATAAGTTAACAGATTTGAAGCTGTATGAAGGGCATCCATAGATACATTGCAGCATAGACACATTCAGTATGACTTGTTTTGTCAAACCCTCTAAAGTAGTGGAGGAGATATATCTAAATCATCAAGAATTCACCGTTTTGGTGTTGTTCAGATATAAAAATGGTTTGCATTTTATGCTTGCCGTGAGTAAAATTTAACTTTAAGTCCAGTATAATTCTATGTAGTTATAAAACTCTTTGGGATGCCTGATGTCAACATCTCAGTCTAACCTCTGTTTTTTCTTTCTAGGTCTGCAGCCTTATACTAATTACACCTTCATGCTTAGTGCATGTACATCTGCTGGATGTGCTTCTAGCCAGCCACTTTCAGGTCAAACTTTACAAGCTGCTCCTCACGGTAAGGAAAAAACACATTCTTATAGAACTGCAAAGGGACGGTCATATGGGTTTGTATTTTATGATGGTTTTACAAGGTGCAAAACTCTACTATCATCCATCAAGCTATCACGTATAAATTTACACAAGAGAATCCATCTCCCTCGGAATATTTGTATCTTAACACATGCTATACTAACTGCCTGGCACTGCATTCCTACTTTCTTTTTGAGACAGTTTCCCCAAGTTCATCTTTAAGTTAGTACTGTTAGAAATTAACAGGCGCATATATTTTAAAGCACAGATAAATAGGCACAGACAAATGGGCACATAAAGACTGCAGCCTTTGGCCTTGTCCTCCATTCATCTGTACCTTGGCTAGTTGGTTGCATTTGATATAGGATAAATACAGAAAGTGCATTAAATTCTGTCATTCTCTCTGGAAACATTTTCTGCTTTCATTGCATCACTGGAAACAACAGCACAAACTGTAGGAAAAGGGGAAAAAAAACCCACCAAACCTTTATGTTTCTGTCATAAAATTATAATGGTGTCATTGTGATGTTGATAGGGGTATGGCCAAATCCTCATCATATCATAGTCAGCTCGACAGAAGTGGAAATCTACTGGAGTGAACCAGAGAAACCAAATGGAATCATTACTCAGTATCAATTATTTCGTGATGGAGAACAGATTTTTCTGGGTGGCAGTACAGATCTGAATTTCACAGATGTTAACCTGCAACCTAACAGTAGGTAAGGCATGTTAAAGACCTCTGGTAATATGTGAAAGGTGTACCAACTATATGTACCTATGTGTGTGTGTGTGTTTGTGAGATAAGTTACTCTTTTAACAAAAGGAAAACTTAAGATATTACTTAATTACTGAAAAAATGGACAGAACACTTTTTCCAAATGTTGTAAAGCCTTAATCAAAAGATTTCTCTTTTTCCTTTCCTGAGAATGGGTGATTCTGATTCAAAGATGGGGAGGCTTTTTTTTTTTTTTTCCCTTGGGAGGTTGTTGGTGGCTCATAGGTGATTATCCTCAGAAAACTGTAAATCTTTATATGGAAGACAAAGTTGTCCATGGTTTATAATTTTCCTGTGCTTATTGAACACACTGGCTCAAAGTAGCAGCTGCTAACATTTTTACAGAGAGGCTGTTCTGACAGTCTTTTTGACAATTTGTGTCAGTACTTCTCTCTCATGCTAACGTGAATTTTAGCATTGAAATTATTCTCATGTTAAGTTATAGTTACTTTCCTCACGTTAAGAAAACCTAAAGGTGAAAATCTTCACTAATGCAGTATTTCTAATACTTTGTGTATAGTCTGTTTGCTTTAAATCGGTGAAAATGCAAATGGTCTATTACTGATATGCCTAAAGCCTCTAACAGTAGTGTCTACTGATCTTTTTGTGTTTGTGCAGATATGTTTACCAGCTGGAAGCCAGCACTTGGGGCGGCAGCAACATTAGTGATAAATATGTTATACAAACACCAGTAGGAACGCCAGAGAAAATTCGTGCCCCATATAATGTCACAGTAATTGATGCATATTCTATATTTCTAGCTTGGGACGTGCCAGGTAAAAATGTAAAAATGTATTTTTATGTAGTACTTTCTAGCAAATTGAAAGGCTGGAAAAATTAGTATATTCAGGCAGGCAGCAGAATCATTCTGTTATTTTTACTCTTCAGATTTGGCTTTAGTGTTTGCATGACTTAAATGACCAGTATCTAAAGCTGCTGTTTCCTAGAGATATATTAATACTATTGACCTATATACTTGACATGAGTATTGTGAGGATTAGCTGTTCAAAAATCTGTATGTTAATTTGAAATTGTGAACTATTATTGAGTGTGAGTATCAAGGGGGAAAAAAGAACCCAGACAATTACACTGGAAAGAGGTTCCACATTCTGTGCAGACTAACCTGAGCTGTCAACAGTGAAATTTGACAACCTTTTTGGTTGATGTTGACTTGATAGCTATCACAGCAATTAGAATGTCTAGTTGTCTTGCAGGTGTGCAATGTTAAGCTCTTTTAACAAAAAGAGTGTGTGTGGCACAGAGGTCCTGTGCTGTCTTTGACCCGATTGAGCAAATTTTGTGTGCCAGAGCGCCATAGTGGTACGTGGACAGGAGGGTGGGTCAACAAAGGCCCAGAAATATTTTTACCTGTTATTCTTCTCCTGAATGTCACCAGGTGGTCTTGGCCTGCTGCAGAGGTGGGCTAAGGCTAAGAAGGACTAACTGAAAAATGGCATTTTTTAATTTAAGAGACAGTGTTCTATTTCGTTAATATATATCATAGCTTCAGTGATTGATGTGCTTCACTGGTGTTATAAAATGATACGGTGTAGTTATTGTGAGACAATGACAGCATTCTAAATGGCCAATTCTTTGTCTTTTGTAGTTTGTCTCCAGGTAGGTGTTTTTCCAGTTTCTTGATACTGTTCTTTTTCAGTTGAAATTAGGCCATTTTTTAAAAGAAACTTTGCATTTGCTTGTTCCAATAACCACAGTATGTGTTTTATCAATGAACTCAGGAAGTTCTTGTTATCTTCTCTTCCTAATTATTTAAGATGTTCTCTCCTTGCATAGCAGTCACAGTAGAGTCAACTGGCATTAAAAAAAATAAAAAAAGTCTCCTAGAAAGAATATTTTGCCTTCAAGCCTGGGATTGCAAGTACTGTGGCAGTGCTTAGCAGCATTCACCCTACCCATTTAGGCAATGATTAATAAATCTATAATACCCTGAGCTGTCAATCTTTTAGTTTTCACAAGCACAAAATCCATTATCGAAATGCTATAATATATGAAAAAGATTAAAATCTTAAATTAAACTTTTCCCCCTACTGCCTGAAAGGATTTAGAACCCAGCAGAAGGCAGGTGAATTCGAATGGCATATAATCTACAGTTGGCTTTATTGGAAAGTGACTCATGCTGTATTACAGTTTTGATAATAAGTATAATTTAATCTATAAAATATGTAGCAACATTATAAACAGATTAAAAACACAGGCTTGTGAAAAGTGGGGTGTTTCCCAGAAAAGCTTGTCCTTGTTCTAGGTATTTTCTTATCCTGCTGCTCTAATTCCTGTTACTCACAGAAGATTACAACCCTGTAAGGAGAATTGGGTTCAGTGTAGTACATCTGGTTATGCTGCAATTAAGATTTTGCATAGAAAAGTTCACGTATTCCTGAGACCACCGAAACAGAGGGGTCAGAGGGTGGCTGGATTCGGGCTCTATAGCAGTTGCAGGGTTTTATTCACACGGATGTTTGAAGCATTCTCCTCGTGCAAGTGAATGCACATCCTTCTTCCCAGGTGCTGGGGCTCACCTTGAACACTCATCTCACTTTAATCAATATTTGCTAACTCAGTCCCTTCCTCTCTGCCTTCTTGTTGTGGGGCCAATTATTTAAGTTTTCAACTATGAATCACAGAATCATAGAAGCATTTCAACTGGAAAAGACCCTTAGGATCACTCAGTCCCATCATCATCATGAACTCTACTATGTCTGGTGCTAAACCATGTCCCTTAGCACCACATCTATGCATCTTTTAAACCCTCCCAGGAATGGGGATTCAACCTCAGCTCTGCGGACACCTGTTCCAGTGTTTGAGAATCCTTTCAGCAAAGAAGTTTCTCTTGACATCCAATCGCTACAACCTTCTTTCATGAGGTTGAAGAACACAGTCTCCTTTTCTGCAGACTAAACAGCCCTAGTTCCCTCAGCCATTCTGGTCATTTTGCCTGCCAACTCATCTTTTGACACATGGGGACAGCCTCTTCCTGCACCTTTAAGACTGTATTCTTGAAGAACATCAGGCCTATGTGGACTCCTTGGTCCTCGGGAATGCCTCCTGTGGGACTCTCTTGCCCAGTATCTGTAACAGTCTGCCTTCTGGAAGTCCAAGGTGGCAGTTATTCTGACCCCCTTCACTGTCACCATCATTAAGCCCAAACAATCAAACCACTCCCTGACATACAGAGCCACCCTGCTGCTGTTCCTTCCTTACCCATCTCTTCTGAAGAGTTTGTTGCCAATGATTGAAGCAGCCAACTTGTGTGAGACAGTCCCACCACATTTCTATGGTGGCCACAGAATAAAGGATTGTTTTTCATATGGTGCCCCTGTTGGATAGACAGGAACGGAAAACTTGCTGTTCTTTTTGTTACAGCACCTCAGGTTCACTATCTGATCTCACTCTCTGATGGGGAGTACTAACAGCTGAGAAATGCTATGAAATGCAACTAATGTTACTAAAAGAAATCCCATGTTCAGAAGCATAGGTATATACAGAAGATAGCAAATTAATTCTTGACCCGTCATAATCCTGCTTCATCCTCATTCTGAGACTTTTGTGCTCCCAGTGATTTTTTTTCCCAAGAAGACAACTGTCAGGGGCATGCAGGTGGAGATTTATTTTGGAGTTTCTGATCTCCTGGAATAATATGCATCCTCTTAATATGTCCTGTGCATGCAGACATTTGGGGCCACATGCATCTCTAGTTTGGTAGGATTAACTTCCAGACACTACAGGCTTTTGTCCTTATTTATATTCTTGTTCATGGAGACTTTTTTTTTTTTTCTGATCTACTCTTTTTTTCTGTGTATGAATCCTTTTTTCACAAGTCTATATTGAGATAAGAGAAGTTTTCCCTTATAAACCTAGAATGCAGTGTTTCTGGTAATGATTGTCAGGCTTGGCAGTCACTCTTGGACAAGATGCTTCTTTTAATTGGTATAGTTGCCATGAAAAGGAAAAAAAAAAAAAGTGCTTTTGATTAATCAAGTTTTAATGAGAGGTTAGTCATAGTGTCTTCCTGTCTGTGGATATCAGAGATGCTTTGGCATTCTATCTTCTTATCTGCTGTAATACATTTGGATCAAATGGTCACTCTCAGGTTTAATTATAGGCATCACATTACACAGATCTTCCTTTTGGATGGCTTTAATTATAGTCCTTCAACATCTGTAATATATCTGAATCTTATGACTTTATAGATAGGTAGCATTTTGAACCTCCTGACTTAGCTAAATAGCAAGATGGCCAGGTAGTGGTTAAAGTGATGGATTCAGAAAAAAATATTTGACACACTTCACTCACTATAGAAAATAGGACTTTATTTTCTGAAATAGGTATCCCATTATCTTTTGTTGCATTGCCTCAGTGCACAGACCTCACGGGTATGGTACATTTCACTGATACGCTACAGAAGGATATGTTACAATTATTATAGAACAACTATTAGTGACATGGATAGAAGCAGAAAGGCTGAATGGAAAAAAAACCTTACCATATAATTCTTCCAAGGCATATCCATAAAAGTTATTGATAGGTAGGCTGGTAGCCATCCTGCATTTCAACTCATTGACAACCCCACTGGTCCTCAATGGGGGCCTGATTCTTCTAGGTATCCTCAGTTGCTGCTGACAATAACATGAAAACTGAACAAGCTTAAAAAAAAATAATCCTGTCCTCTGCCTCTGTGTTACTTGCTTCATACATTAATGATCATCTGAATGAAAATGTCTTCTTTAATCATGTTGTAACACTACTTCATCCCTCTCTGGGCTTGCTTGTCCATTAAAATGAAAGGTGTGTAAAATGCCTGGATTCCTACTTTGTTCTTCTTGGCATCAGATTTGGCGTTTGAATTACGTTTATTTGTCTCTTAGTTCCCCAGCTGACCTGGTTTCTCCCTTATTTGAGGCCTAACAAATTGTTCAGACTTTTGCTAAGCCAATGTTACAGTTTTTAAATTTTTGTCTTCTCATGGAAATTGTTCGCTCCACACCACTGTAGGACAAGCTTTTCAAGCTCAGCATCCAAAGTGCTGTATCTTAAAAGCAGTCAGCACCTCCAGCTGTTACTGTCTTCAGACAGGAATATTTGATACAACCAGAGTGAGATATCCTTCAGAAACTCATGGCACAAGCCTTGGATAAGTGCACTCTGCACCGGATCAAAAACTGGCCGGATGGCCCGGCCCAAAGAGCGTTGGTGAATGGAGTTAAGTCTGGCTGGCAGACAGTGGCCAGCCTGGAAAACATCATGACTGTCCCCCACTGAGTTCTAAGCATCTTGTGTTGCAAATTCTATTTTATGAACTACCCTAGTTTTGAAGTAGACAGAGCCATCAAACCTAATTTGCAGAGTTTTGCACAGCATTGTCCATTAAACGTTACCCAAGCATGACCAAAAAACCCCAAGGTTTAGTCTGATTGACTTGCCCCATTGCAAACTGTGCACCTGCTGTGAAATGAAGTCACAGAGAGAAAGAGGGGGAAAATGGAATAATTTAACTTTTTTATTTGTAAAGATAAGCAGAGTTTTTCTGATTACATCTTAACTTCATAAATGTTAAATAACCTATCAGCATCTAGTTGTTGTAAATTATGAAAAAGAGTATTGCTGGGAATATTAACCAACTAAATCCTTGTTCTTTAGTGATCATGAAAATGTGTTATAGCAGGTTGTCATTGTGCTCCTGGTAACTTTGACACCAAATAACAAAACTGCCATTTGCACTTAGGGTAAATTGGTTCACTTGTGCTTTTACGGTTCCTTTTATTCCGACATAAATTTATGAACTCTGGAACTAACCAAGTCGTGTGGTTTCCCAGCTGACTTTAACAAATATGCCCATTTCATTTCCTTCAGTCATCAGAGCACACATGGTAGTAGTTTCAGACTGGCTGCAGATACTGAAGGCTGTTCTAGAAGAAAGGAGTGTTTTACAAGTTTCTGTGTGGTACCAGGATATATTTTTTTTTTTTTATCCCGATTATAAAGAGCTCCTTTGATCCTCTCTTTCAATGAATTTAATCACATCATAGATAGGTTTCTGTTGGATCGGAACTGAAATTTTTCAGGATGTTTACTTGGTTTTATTTACAATTGCTTCTTCACTTCTTGAGAATATTTGTTTCTCCTGAGCCTATTTATTGTTGGTACTATTCCTAAAATATTGCAACATCTAGCAGAATTTGAAGATTTGGGATTTTGAGGTGGGGTTAGAATTTCTGCTACATACTGAATAGTCAACATGAATAGGTAAATTATTTTGAAATCAGTGTCTTTTGCTGCCTTTTCCTGACTGGATTCAGCTGTCCCTTTTTGTATTTAATCTTTAATTAATACAATACAATACAATACAATACAATACACCAGGTTGGAAGAGACCTTCAAGATCATCGCGTCCAACCCATCAAACAATCCAACCCACCCAACAACTAGACCATACAGCCAAGCACCCCATCAAGTCTTCTCCTGAACACCTCCTGTGAAGGTGACTCCACCACCTCCACGGGTAGCCGATTCCAATGGGCAATCACTCTCTCCGTGTAGAACTTCTTCCTAACATCCAGCCTAAACCTGCCCTGGCGCAGCCTGAGACTGTGTCCTCTTGTTCTGGTGCTGGATGCCTGGGAGAAGAGGCCAACCTCTGCCTGGCTACAACCTCCCTTCAGGTAGTTGTAGAGAGCAATAAGGTCACCCCTCAGTCTCCTCTTCTCCAGGCTAAGCAACCCCAGCTCCCTCAGCCTTTCCTCATAGGGCTTGTGTTCCAAACCCCTCACCAGCTTTGTTGCCCTTCTCTGGACACGTTCCAGCAAGTCAACATCCTTCCTAAACTGAGGGGCCCAGAACTGGACACAGTACTCAAGGTGCGGCCTAACCAGTGCAGTGTACAGGGGCACAATGACCTCCCTGCTCCTGCTGGCCACACTGTTCCTGATGCAAGCCAGGATGCCATTAGCCTTCTTGGCTGCCTGGGCACACTGCAGGCTCATGTTCAGCCTACAATCAACCAGTACCCCCAGGTCCCTCTCTGCCTGGCCACTCTCCAGCCACTCTGACCCCAGCCTGTAGCACTGCCTGGGGTTGTTGTGGCCAATGTGCAGAATCCGGCACTTGGATGTGTTAAATCTCATGCCATTGGACTCTGCCCATCTGTCCAGCCTGTCGAGGTCCCTCTGCAAAGCCTCTCTGCCCTCCAGCAAATCAACTGCTGCCCCCAGCTTGGTGTCATCTGCAAATTTACTGATGATGGACTCAATGCCCTCATCCAGATCATCAATAAAGATGTTGAAGAGCATGGGGCCCAGTACTGATCCCTGGGGCACACCACTAGTGACAGGGAAGTGAATTGGAGATTCGAGCATTCCTAACAGTTCCAATTTTAAAGGTTTCTGGATAATTTTGCTAGAATAATTGATCCAGTCACAAATTAATTATGTGTCACTGTTTTTCTGGATTACAAATCTGGTCTATTGTCAGGACTGGAGGAGAGAGGAAGCTTAATTAGGACATGAAAAGGTAGTTTCTATCTGATGTGTTGTCTGCCATTTCAAATTCCTACTGTTGGATCTTCTGTTGCATCCTTTACAAACACTCCAATTACAGGGGAGGGTAAGGTGGAAGAAGAATAAGAAAAAGGGGGGGGGGAAAGTTAGTTACAGTAGTTTAGCTGTAATGTTATGTCTTTAATTATGGGTATAAATACAGAATGCACACTCAAGTGTACTACTCTGGAGCATTTTATCTTCCCTATATCACAGGCAAAAAAAAATTTCTTTGTTACAGTATCCTTCTACTTCAAGATCACCTCTCAGAAGTTTAATCTATAACATCCTGCACAACTTTAGAAGTTATATTTCTATTATTCTAGTCTTAATGTTTAGATCTTGGGATTTTTCTTTGAACTTCTACACTGAAAAAAGGCAATTTTACAGTGGGATTTTTGCAATTTATGTCTCTTCATCTCTTCCAGTGTCTAATATCAGTATCTTTTTCCTTCACATAAGCTGTGCAGTGGAATAAGATTGAAATCATGTCTCCACTTCAGGGCTATTATTCCCATCTTTTTAATCTGATGACATTTCCTTTGTCTAGCATTCAGTGAGGCACTGGTATCTTTTATTTTGGGATGCTTATGTCCTCTTTTCCTTCAGAGAATTGTAAAAACATTGTATTTCAAAGATTTTTCTGATCTTCCACCGTGCATTCATTGTTTATAGTACCACAATGAAACCTGAAATCTCTCCGCTTTCCTGTATTTATTTATTTATTTGTTTGTTTGTTTATTAGTGAAGGTGCATGTTCACATACATACTTAGATAAAAATTCCATCCAAAATACACACAACAATGGGGGGAAAAAATGCCCTTGGTAGCTTCAGGGCAATACTACCAGTGTAGATAATTCATCAGAAAAGAACCAAAAACCAAAGTTAGGAGAAAGAATGGAGTTGTTTTCCAAAGTTACGGATGGAAAGATTCTCAAGATCTGGGCAATTCTCAATACTGCTCACAGGCATCTGGGTTTTAGTGCAATCACAAACACGTCTCTCTGACACCTGAAGTAGGTGTTTTGTTGAGATGTGTCCTCACTAGTCAGATACATCATAACTCATTTCAGAAAGGTACTTTGATTGCTTTGCACTTTGTTAAGTCTGTGTCTTAGCTGATTGCAGAATGAAGGAAACATACTTAAGCACTGTTTGGTTATTCTCTTGGTTTTATGGAATTGCTGCTCTCTGCAGTCTATGGTGGGAAAAACCCCAACCCAACCCAAAAATAAACCCTGAAAATCTACAGCCCATTTCCTAGCTTCAAAACAAAACTAAAAGAGAACCCTCAAGAAATCATATAGGAAGAAGCAAGAGAGGATTCATGAACCTCTGCCAACCATTCTGAGGGGAGTGGCCTAGGGTTTAGCATGGTCTCATGGAAAAAATGGTTTTTTTTCATCCTCTCAACAGGACTGGGAAATCAGGAACTGAGAGCATGTGAAAGCAATAGATGAGGAAAATGTTTGAATTAAGACAAAATAGCAAAATCTGAGGCTTTTTTCTTCCACAAAACCTGAACACTTTTTATATCCGTTGAAATTATGTTTCTTGGTTCAAGCTAGTGTATCATACTTTACTGGTAAAGGAGACTAAGAACCTACACTCAGGACAATTTGCTGAACGGTGGCAATTCAGTGTTTTGATCATGCAACCCTATATTCAAACAGCAGTGCTAAGTAGCTGTTGTCTCTCCAAAATAAAGACATAAAAGCTTCATGGTTCCCAGTCATAAGGTCACTCTTCCCAGAAGCAGTAATTGCAACACAGGCATTGACTGAATTGCATTTGATTTTTAGCTAAGAACTGTAATGCCTGTCTTCCAGTTGCGATCTGCAGATATACCTGTTTCAGTTTGTATTTAAATATTAAATGGATGCAGTTGCAAAAAAAAGAAAAAAAACCCAGTAGGTAAAAACCTCCAGAGGGGGCTTACATTTAAAATTACATGGGATGAATGCCTTTTTGAAGTTGTCCTGCACTGTTGTTAGTATTTCAGATAATCACTGATTCTTGTGTTTCATAACAGGGATATTCATTGTCAGTATGCCTTTGGAATACAACATCTTACTAAATGCGAGCAGTCCCACTCTGGTGGTGAAGCCAGTGGGACGTACAAATTATGCTTTTGTTGATGACCTGGATCCCTACACCCAATATGAGATAAGAATACAAGCATGCCAGAATGGTAAGATGATTTTAAAAGACTCATCTCTGTGTCTGGAAAGGAATGGAGATTTACCAAATAGATTCAACTCAGTAAACCAGATAAAATCTAATTCTTACATTGGAGTCAAATGTTTACCTAGTGAAAAAGAAAGCCTAGCTCTGAAGGAGGCATTAAATATTTCTGCATGCTGTATCATGAATATTTTAAATGGAGATTTTTTTAAAATGTGGTTTAGGTAATATATGCCATTTTATTGAAAACTTTTCACAAATAGCTTAAAAATTTATTGAAAATGTGCATACAGAACAAAATTGGTTCTGTAACTGTTTGCCAACAAGAAGCAATAAAGTCAGGAGAGAAAAGCCCAAATACTATTAAACTCCTTAACGTCAATGGCAATTTTCAGGAACCAGGTGAAATAAGTCTCTCTAAAATGGCACTTTGAAGCCAATTCGCTCCTTGTCTGCAGTGTTGAATGCTGGGAGTATTTAATTAGTGCAGCTGCAGTAATTTGAATGAGTACTTAACAGTGAAAGGAGGCACTGTTTCAGCCGGAGCTTTTTCTTTTGGTGTTGTACTTGCTTTTACTATATGTTGTGTTAGGAAGAAGCTCTCAGCATTAGGCAAACTTGGTTTTGTAGGTGGATGTGGAGTAAGTGCTCAAACGTGTTCAAGAACTGCTGAAGCACCTCCTGAGGAACTGAGCCCACCTATTGTCAGAGCAATGGGCCCTGCACTCGTGGAAGTGAAATGGGCACCACCTAAGAAACCAAATGGCATCATTACTAACTACTTTATTCACAGGTAAATACTTTTCTCATCTCAGAATCTTGGTCTTATTGAACTATTCTTTGATATGCTAAGGATGTGGGGAAAAGTGTATAATTATGTGGCAAAATGCATATTACCTTTCAAGTGTAAAGATGAGATGCTGATCTATGGATGGACAAGTTGAGAAAAAGAGATAAGAATCTTCTTCCTGATCTACAAATTACAAAAAGCAGGTGAAAACATATTTTTGAAAACTCAAAAGGACTGGCAAAAATTGTTAGGATAGATACTCCCAGTGTGTTTACCTAGACCACTAGGTACATTCTTCAATTCTCTTTGATACACAGTGGAGAATTTTGCAATGGAAGCAAGCGTAATTCACCATTTCAAAGATTATTAAAAGTTATTAAAAAAAAAAAAAAGGTATCTAGGTTCCTAATACAGGTAATTTTTCCAAGACAAATTATAATGCTTTTTATAAGTAAGTAATCTGGAGTGTGGTTACAGATCATCTATTTATGTTCCTTGGTGTTTGAATTCAAATGCCTTATCTAGGTGGTTGATCGATGCATTCTCAGTCCTTATGAGGAGCTTCATAAGCTGCATGTGGTGACTTTTCTATCTAGATAGCTGCGTTTAGGGAAGTATCAAAGTAGCAGAGCACTGACATCTGTGTGTCCATTGACCCTTTTGCAAAAGTTTGTTGAAGGTACCTATGCTAGTATCTACAAAAATCAGTGAATATGAAACTGAAGCCATGTACTATAGAGAAATTTGAACTCTAAAATTCCTGAGTTTCCAAACTCTTAATATGCATGGCAAACACATGCTGGGCTGAACCTAGCCTCCCACAATAAGTTTGGGGCATTTTATTATATTAGAGCTGTGACTGAGCAGAAAAGGAATTAAATTACCTTTTGGAAGCAGCAGTGATAATTAATATGAATTCACTTTTGCCTTAAACACTGAAATAGTCTCTAAAAAATCCTGCTCTCCTGAAATATCCTTTTCTTTCCCCTTTTTTTAATTGTTTGATCAAATACCGAAGTCCTCCCCTGTATAAATAGGAACAAAGTATGTGTTGTAGCCTAAGATGTGCCTTCACTCTGTTGGTTTTGAAAATAAAGCTGCTGATTACTACTGCTATTCCATGGCAGCCATAGAAAGGGAAAACAGGAAATGTAATGCAGAAAGCCTGCTTCAGTGAAAAATACTGTAAATTGAATTTGACAGGATTTGATGGCATTTGATTATTCTAGTCACAGCCAAACAATGATATAAAGAGTAATATGAAACAGAATGTGTTACTGCCTAGCAGACTCAAAAGCAATAAACCTTCCTCCAATGTGACACAATCACTTCACAATCATAATTGTAGCCTGTTTGATACCTCTGAGTACAGCAGAAGGGCATTGACTGACATAGATACATTTTGTTTTTTATTTAAAGTGAAATGAAAATGGCGCACTGGGGCTCCAGATACAATCGTTATATTCACCTACATAGGCATGAATCACTTGGCAGTTATTTCAGCTGAAGTTTAAATGTGCTTAGACAACAACAATATCAAATCTTTCTCAGATAGGTGAAGAAAAAATCAGAAATGGGATGTAAGCACATAGTTCTTTTTCATTTTGTAGCCACACATAACCTTACGTTGTTACAGCACCAAGACTGCAGTGTTTCTATGGGAGGTTATGCCATGCAGTTTTTTCTTCATTGTGTGCCTCTTTCTTACTGCATCACCACCAAAATAAATTAATTTTATTCAGAATCTAGGGGGCTTGGGGAGATAGTGTGTGTAAAGATCTTTGCATTAAAATGCCAATAGCCATTTCCTCTGGAATCTTAAAAGCACTTGAAAGTTTGCAGCCATTTTATTAGAAATTGAAAAAAAAAGGAAAAGGTTGGTTTATGAATTAAGAGATAGTGACGACTTCTTATTTGTACAGCAGTTTTAAACACAGATATGAGGTTCCTAAACTTTTCCAGCAAGGACCACAACTCAGAAGAGATAATTGCCCAATCTACTTCTCTTCCCATTCATCATTACAAAGTATCCCTGTGACAACCCCAGAAATTGCTAGTTTGGAAAAATAATATTACGGAAATAGATGATGTATTTCATGCTGTATTTTAATAAGATGTAGGTCACAGCAGCTAATGGAACTGCTCTCTGTTGACCACCAGCATGCACTGAGTAGGATGCATGAGATGACTCTTAAAGAAATATTGTCTAAAATTATAACTATTTTGATTCACATCTTGCTTGAGGGAGCGTCTGAATTTCTGTCGAAGCATCTGTCTCTCGCGTCATGTCAAACTCATGTCTTGGTGAACACGAGTTCAGTAAGATTATATTATGCGGTGTATATATAGGTGGGATTGTAACGTAGCTCATTAGCTCAGCAATCCTGATGGTGAAAATGTTGCAGAAAAATCATCAGGCAATTGAAATCGGGACATGTCTGAGTGGCTGTCGACTGTTGGGACACAGGGCGCGTCCCAGTGACCATTGGCTAGTGACTATGACTTGCAGTGTAGAGACTTCTGGACTGGCTCTCTGTGATTAATTCATTGCTTACCCTTGTATCCTTAGCCACAAGCTGCACCAATGACAGCTTCGAAGGCACATACATTGGTAGATAGTTTAATATAAGAATACTTGTGGATGGATGAGACATTGAGTATAAGAACTCCTGAAGGATTTGGACTTGATGATCTTGGAGATCTTTTCGAACCCAAACAACTCTGTGGTTCTTCAGTTCTATGGTTTTAATGATACCTGTAGTTGATATAACACCTACTTTATACTAGCATATTGCACGCAATAATCTCAAATTCCTTTGGTTCAATTTTTGACATCAAAACTTGTTAAGAAAAAAATAATGAAAAAAATGCAAACTACATTGTTGTAGATTTGTTGAATCTGATTCGTAAGTCAGGCTGCTTTGTTTAACTGGATGTGAAGCCGTAGAGAGGGAGCAATGCTGATGTTGCATGACTGCCCCGGTGGATAGTGCCATTCCCCAATCATTTGAATTTTACCCCAGGACTTCTCAGTGTTGCTATAAATAATTCACTATCGCTCTGGTAACGAATACAGCAAGCATTGCTAAGATGTGTACTTCTATTGCACGGTGGAAGGTAAACACATGAAGTATAATTCTGGGCTGACCTGCAAGACCTCAGGGATTCACTGAGTCTCCTTCCACTTAGGAAAGCTGAGGGGTGAGTGTTGCAGTCAGTGTTGCTGCAGTCCTCTGCATACAGCTCTATAGTTATCTGTCACAAAGAAGATTATATTCCTCTCTTTATGTCAACTGGCTCAGATTGGCAGTGGGGCACGGAGAATTTGCCCTTATGAAAATAACTGTCTGAGCATCTTTAAAATGAATGTGAGTAGCAAATCAGACTATGCAGATTAAGAGACAGCTTCTAGCTCTTGGAAATGTTACTCTCCTTTGCAGCTCATTGTACATAAGAAACACTTCCAGTTAAATGAGCAGTTGAATCTTAAATCTTAAGACAATTGAAATGATTACAGACTGTTCAACCACTTCTGTTCAAAGTTTATTCATACATGAAGATATTCGGGGTTTTAGCACTACAGATGGAACCATTTACCTAACCATAAGTTTCATTCATTAAATATTCAGCAGTAATAAGATCTAAATACTTAACCAGACTACATTGTACAGCTTTGCTTGTGGATGCGCTTACAGTTGGTGACATATTTGATGTCTCAGTGTGGAAAAAACCCCAACTGTTTACTGTAGAGTTTCCAAAACTTACAAAACATAAATTCATGTATTCATTTAAGTGTCATGCTTCTTGGTCAGACAAGACATATAAAGCATGAATTTATTGCACTAAACCATACTCCTTTTTTCCAGTTATCTACAGAGAATTTTTAGGCATTTTTTACTACACAGGGAGTAGACTATTTTTAGGGGCAGAAGAAAGACATAGAGGTGATTCACCTTTCAGAAGTATGTGTTTTGCTTTAAGTCAGTGAACAGCATCTAAGATACAGTTCTGCATAGGGCTTAATTTGTTATTATTGTAGAGCATGGAGAAATGTATTAAAAAGAGGTGGTGGAATTTTGGGGTCAGTGTAAAATTGTTTACCCTTCTAGACATTTTGTTGCAAAAGAGGGGATTCCTGAAGAATCTTTCCTGCCTGTTCTACCTGCTTTTTTTTTTTTTTTTTTTCCTTCATCCAGCTCTGCCAACCAATTCTCAGTATCAATGCATCATGTCATTGGCTTGTTTTACTACAGCCGCTGGACCTCAAAACTCGTACTGGTTGTTGTTTGTTTTTTAATCGTGCTTTAGCCCTTTTAAATTCAAGTGTCCATATAGCCTACTTATCTTAGAGAATAGCAACAATTCCTTAGCTTCATATAAGAAAGTAATGGATGTGTGCATGCCTTTTATATGCATGAGTAAACAGCTGTGTACACACATTCATCATATTTACATGTAAAAACCTGGGAATATATTATTACAAACAGGTAAGATTATCAGATTTGAAAAATCAGTGCATTTCATGGTTTTAGAGTAATTGCTGTGGTGACTGCAAAATAAAATCTGGTCAAATTCTGTGAAATACAGACTTTCTCCTGTCGAAGAAATGTTCTTAGCTTCTCAGTGTGTGTGTAGTCATGATGACACCCAGTAGTCAGACAAACTAATTTTATTTCTCCAAATTTAGCCTACTCGCAATCAAAGCGGCAGATAATGTAATTTTGTGTTTGTTGTAAAAGCACTTTCACCATCCGTGCCAACATTCTGAAAAGGCCAGGGCTCCTGTGAAGAGCAAGAGAAATACTTAAATTCATATGCAGTGCAGCACAACCGTCACTGAGATTTACAGCAGTGTTTAGATGTAACCAACTTAATTTCACACAAACATTTTTATGCCAAGTGAAAGAATTGATTTGATAATTCTGTTTTGAAGATGAGTGTTTGCCTTAGTACAGCTGTTGTAAATTACATACTACAAGGCACCACATTAGAAAGGGGCTGAGGATCATCTGTTATCTCTGATACTTAGAATATCACCAGGTCCAACACAAGCAGATCTGTAGCAGGAATGCTCTATATATATATCCACATATGTACGTACACACACACACATACATATATAGAAAAGTAAAACCTCACTGTGCCAAAAGCTTATACAGTGACTTGTCATCCTAAGTTTGCATTTTTAAACAAAAACAGTATTGGAAAAATACGTGGTCTATTACAGAATGCACTACTCGTGATATTGTAATGAGTTTTTGTGTTTGAGTTGCAAATTCTGCTAAGTTTATGCACAAGGGATTGCTTATCCCATTTCTTCTTGTGCATGGAATATTTATTGTGAGTAAACCAGAAATTAAAAGTACATAG
The DNA here is from genome assembly GCA_033816785.1 of Picus viridis. NCBI lineage: Eukaryota > Metazoa > Chordata > Aves > Piciformes > Picidae > Picus > Picus viridis. The sequence goes on from CM066577.1 coordinate 7,818,892, forward strand.
CTTTGTTTTTGAGGACATAGTAGAACATTTATCCCTTGTTTATTAAGTAACATTTTGCTCAAGTAAATTGGTTGTAAGTTTTGCTTAAATGAGGGAATGTCGCAAATTTGCAGCCATATTGCAATTCAAGTCATTACCTAGCCTCTGCACAAGGATTAAAATCTCATGGTCTAAATTCTGAAAGTCTCATATCCTGAAAGGACAATATGCTATTGTATTGTTACTCTGCTACTGTAGACTGAGACAGCACTCTTAGTTGGTGTGTTTTATTGTAGTCTTCTAGATAAAGGAGGATAATTAAATTATTTCCTCAAAAAGCTCTTCACCACTCAGCACCTAACACAAGTTCAGGGAAATGCTTCTAACATGCAAAGATAGGCAGTTCCTTGTGTATGTGTAATGTACAGAAATAAATTCTCTACTTTTCTGAGGTACGGGTTGCACTTACAACTTCAGGGTCTAATACCATAGGACTCCCAAAGTTATGTTCAATTTTAAACATGTTGCCTTTGTTTAATTTCAGACGTCCTGTGGGCAGTCAAGAAGAGCTGCTCTTGTTCATCTGGTCTAAAGGAGCTTTGGAATTTATTGATGCCTCTGATGCCCTACAGCCTTTTACTCTCTACGAGTACCGTGCCAGAGCTCAAAATGCTGTGGGATCAGTGGACAGCCTGTGGGCTTCGATCCAAACTCTGGAGGCTTCCCCACGGGGCATGGGAGCCCCTTGGGCACAAGCAACAAGTGCATATTCAGTGCGGCTGAACTGGACCCAGCCCGTCTCCCCCAACGGTGTTATATCTCTCTACCGGGTGGTCTATCAAGAAAAACGCAGCGATCCGACGTTTAGCACCCCAGCTGTTACTGCACTAACCGTAACGGTAAGTACTGGACCTCAAATCCAACTTTAAGTTGCTTTTGATTTTCTTTGATCTATGTCCTATTTTCGTATCTCATTTAACCCTGATTGGGAGAGCTGGATTTCCAATTGCCACTGGTTTTGCTGGTTTAAGTTTTGTGTTTGGCCCTACAGAGACCAAAAATTTCACATTAATACCCAATTCCTAGTAAGGTAAGTGGAGTACTGAAAAGCCTAGATGGGTCATTTCTGGAGGAATTAAGCACATGTATTTAGCTTCATCAGCCTCGCTGTGAAATACAGTCTTGAGAGTTTTGTCTGGCTCTCAAATTAGTTTCACAGAATCTGTGGAAAGAACAACAAAATCCATTCTCCCTGTGTGTAATTCTAGTTTCATAATTTGGTTGGAATCACAAAGTGAATTCATTACTGATAGATAGTTGAACTGAAGTGGTGCATATTAGGATAGTAGCTGTACTTGGCTATCTCCTGAAAACAAGTTTTATAAAATCTTTAAGCAGGTTGTAATAAAGTTGGGTTTCCTGAGCAATACTACCTCAGTTTCATAAACCTGGAATTTTCATTACATCTTATTCATAGGCCATGTTTTTACTGAATAATACCAGAAATCCCCTAAATGTTTCCATACCTCAATCTGCACGTTTGACATCCCAGTAGGAACCTAAAGAGCTTTCTCTGGAATATCCAATAGTAACCTTTAAGTAACTCCCGTAGACAAATCTTGATGTGACAGGATGGGAGAAGTTTCTCACCTCAGCAATCTTGTGTGCTGTTGTGATCGTGCGTTTCCAAAGCAGTTTTTGCCTAGCTTACTGGAAGCCTAAACAGATAAGTTTGTAATGTATCTTCTCAAGGAGAACTGAACTGAATGCTAGGAACATATACTTTTTTGCCTCCGAAATAGTTGCATTTGCATTGTACAGTATGCTGGGGATTTAATAGTAGAATTTTGATACCTAACTCTTTGAACTTGTGCTTTCAAAAAAATAATCGGAGTTGTCATTGTGATGGGATAGCTAAAGTTTGAAAACCAGAGAAATGACAGTGCTTCTCCTAATACTCTACCTCAGCAGCACGCTGTGTGTTGCTGAGCGTCGGAATTGACCCGGCCAGTCATGCATTGCAATGTCCTCTAAGCATGCCAACAACAACACAAAATGTCCAAGATGGTTGTATTGTGGGTAATAAAACCTAGCAAAATGGCATTTTAAATAATGTTGCCACAGTGTGGGTTTTTAACAGCATCGGTTAAAAGCCTTTTAAATTAACAAGTTGTTATTTACTGAATTAGCATTTTCTTGGATCCAAAATAGTTTATTTTCCCCAAACAGTATCCTGAATCTAAATGACATTCTGGCAGCATATGTACAGCTGTTCTACTAGTCTTGCAGCGATGCGGACTTGCATGGTTTCTTTACTGTCTTTTATCAAGAACATATATTGATTAGTATGTTTGCTACTCTTTTTTTATTTTAAAATACTATACTACCCTTTGGGGAGAAATCCGTCTGTGCAGCCCTTCCATCAGTTGCGCTCACTCTGAGCTGTGGTAACTACAGTAACTCCAAAGAGTTATGACTGATTTGTACTAAGAACCTGAGATCTGAACCCTACCTCTTCTGAATATAGCAGAACAGTTAAAGCTTTGAACCAAAGTTATTGATATGAAGTGCACAGAGTCCTGTTATCAAAGATATCGTCAGGAGGTACGGTCAATTATCCCAGCAGGCAAAAGCCTGGACACCAACTTTCACAGTTATAACCCTTTAAAAATAGAATCTTATCATTAAATTTCTGATGTACCCCTAACTGTAGCTTTGTGAATGAGACACTTTTTATTTAAAGCAATTTTATTGAAGGAAGTAGCAGTCCAATGATAAAACTTCTGCCCCTTTAAAATATAGCTTTCAGGGGTACTAGGCTACATCATTTAATCTCCTAAAGCATCTCTATTGGAGCTCCCTCATGGGATACACCATTAGTCATTCTCTCACACAAGCTTCCATGTTACAAGTAAGACTTAAAGTATTAAGCAAGCAATGAGTTTGGTTCTTTATTTAATCTTCAGACTCCATTCTTATCCCATTAGATTATTGCGGGGGGGGGGGAGAAAAAGAAAAAGCAAAAAAGGGCAGTGCTAGAATCGTGTACCCAGTCCCACCCTGCTCATGTCAGTTTCTCCCTGGTTGCCTGCCACAGGCCATAAAGCTTGACCAAAACCTGAAGTAGAAATGCAATCCTTGTGACGCTGCAAGATACAAATTAAAGCTCTCGCTAATATCCCTGCAGACTGTTCTCATTTGACAGCTCATTTCTATCCATTTCCAGAGTCAAATGAGCAGCATCTTCTGGGTTTTCAAATTATTTGACAGACACATACACTCTGCTGCTCTGAAATGCAGCTATTCACTCCCCAGTTAAGGTGCACTTACTGTATTTGAATTAATGTATCAAAGGTATGGCTGCCTGGTACCTTAAGGTTATGCTGCCTGTGGAGGTAAAAATGAGAACTCCGTTCTGAGAGCAAAAGCTGTTTGCCACTCAAACAAAAGAAGGATGTCCCTGCACTGTTAGAAGCCAGTGAAGTACACGTACGCTATTTTGACGCTTTGCAGTTAAAGAGCGGTGTCACCCATCTCCCTAGCTTGTTTGACCAGGAGTGTAGTGACAGGTGTTAGGTGATAGCAAGTTAAACTGACATTCTGGTTTATTTGCAGAGCAAAGTCAAGTCAAGACTGGTTATAGCAGTACGAGGGTCTCCTGCAACATCTTCCCAGTTCATTTTAGCCCTCTGAAGCAAGAATGGTATTTAGTGTCTTATTGACAGCATTAACATGAGGCAGATGTGTTTATGGAGGAATGGATTGACAGTAAGTTCTTATTTACAGAAATCTGCATAAAATGACTAGATAGTCAAAGCTTTTCATTGTTTTGAATTGAAGGTTTAATCTTGTGAACATAGGACCCAGAGTCGATTTCATTATAAAGTCAGTATCTGCCAAAATGACATCAATGCGTCGCAGCTCTCTAACAGCTCTGTTCCAGATGTTGCTATGAGGTAAAACTGTGGCTAAGTTTGGACGTTGGCTTGGTAGATAGTTCTGTGGGTGTGCAACGCTATATATCCTATGCCACTTATATCAATTATTTGGTGGTTTATCATGAGCAGGAGAATTCAAAGCCAAGTAAATGTGAGAAATGTAAGAATATGTAGGTAGAATGTGCTCGGAGAAGGAAAAGCATCCAGAGATGAGGGATGGACAGTGATCTCCATTATTATTGTGAAGAATCAAGGCCTTGGGGAGTTAATTCCACCTCCACAGAACATAACTAGAAGTACAATGACAGGATGCAAGAGAGAGGTATAAGCAATATAGGCTTCATTCGTGGGAAATCCTACACCTGTGTCTACCTAGAAGCACGGGTCTACTCACAATTTGTAGTATGAGGCTTTCAGTCGAACTTTATTCTGCAAGGCTTTTTTTGTTTGGTTGGTTTTGGCATAGCTACGTCAACTTGGGACATAAAAAATTACTACGTCTCTCAGCTGATATCGCTGCACCAGCAAAGCCATCAGTTTGGATGCAGCTATGCTGACAGCTGAGAACACACATTGGCTTACCTTACAATATTTGGGGTGACGGTAAATAACTGTATTGGCCAGGGTCCTCTTGGCAGATGCTTTATCTGTGCTAGGGAAATCTGTAAACATATTGCAGAATAGCAATAATAATAGGCTCTGGTACAAGGATTAGGCTTTGGCTTGCATGATTATGCTGTTATAACCGGACAGTAATTTGTGTGTTGAATGTATAACCAGACTGAAAATTATAAATAAAATCTACTTGCTGAAAAACTCCATATAACATATACTATATCAGAAATAAGTTTAAGTGGCCAGTACTACCATATGCAGGTGCCTATTGTGCAGGACTTTACAGGTATCAGAAATCTTGCATCTAGAATTAGTTCTTGTGTATTCATCACATTCGGAAATACTTAAAACAGCAGGGGTTTCTTCATGTAGACCAGTGAACATTTGGATGCATTAGAGAGAAGATACCACATAGTTAATAACTTCCTTGTAAACAATATTATTCAATAATGCACTATGCAGAACTGTGCATGAAAAGTTCCACATAGGTGAAAGAATGAAGTTTATAGCCAGAAGATGCGGGAATATATACCAGGGAAATATACCTGCGAAACTTTTTTTAATGCCTATTTCAGACACCTGGGAAATGGACTACACTCTAAGAAAACAGGATGAGAGTAAATGGAGGAATCCCTGCACAAGCCATAAATTCAGATGATGTGCTGCTTAGCAAAGAATGAAAGCTGTAAATGGCAGCAGAGGGCAGAAGTTAATTAGGCTGCCATGCTGCTGTTAGTGGGTGGAAAGTAGCCACAACCAGAAACAAGATGGCTGCTCAGCAGTGCCCTAATACAGGCAAAAGATCATATCCTTAGCTCTGCAAGGGCTTATGGGTTAGAGGGAAATCATACACAGATGACTAATTTTTTTATGGTTCACAGCCGATCAAAGTGAAATTCAGCAGCTGTTCAGGACAAGTGACCACTCTAACGGCTGTAATATAACCTGCTAAATAGAGAGGGAATTGCATGAGAGCAAGAGGTTAGCTGTGATTATCGGCAGGTGAGTGCTTTATTGAAGTTGAAAGACCATTAACATTGATGGAGTAATTATTTCAACTTGAAAGTAATTACCTTGATGGGTGATAACTTCTCTAGTGTTCCCAGATTTGATTGGACCAAACAATTGTGAACTCTTGAAGCCTAGAAAAATATTACAACAATACTGCAATGTTTAAATTACTGAAACCACTGTTAGAGTATTTTAATTATGCCTAACAGTGAAAAGATTTTTAGCTTACAACAACTGGTGACCTCTCATGTATAGAGACATTTGCTTGCTAATTCCAATGAAATGACCCACACACCTGCTATGTGTGCACTGTATGTGATGTATTTGCAAATGAATCGTTTGATTTAAACCCAGGTTTTAAGATTCAAAGCCTCGTTAGCACAGTTTCAGGAAAAGCTTGTACTGGAATTGCTGTAATTGTTTTATTTGCCAGGAAAGCCCAACAATATGAAATGCTTCCTGTGCTTTAATCTCTAGACCTGTTAAGATTACACAGGATGAATACAGGACAAGTGCTCCTTCACATTGAAGGATGATTAAAAAAAAAAAATAAATATTGTGCGAGGCAATCTGTGTCTCACAGATTCTGTTGTTTCCATGCTGCTGCAGAATATGCTGGGTTTGGCACTCCGGCTCCCTTCAAACAAGCATTTGGATTGGCACTACGATAGCCCTCCAGAAACTGATTAAGTGCCTCAGTAAGCCCCACCTATCAAGACAGACATGTAGAATTGCCTAATTGAAGTTGAAAGGATGAAATGGATTGTTGCACAACTTTGATGATTTTGAAGTACTGTAGTAATAGAACTGGATGAGAATGGGGAGAGGCTTGAGCTCTTTTATTTATGTGATCCTTGCTGGCACTTCAGTGTCTTCTGAAAGCTCTCAGCAGCCACAAAATCATAGCTTTAGACCCTGTTGGAGCTCTGCCAAGAATGAAAAAAATCTTGTGAATTAGGATGGGGGTAGCAGGGAAAAAGATGTATCTGGCGGGTGTGAGGTTTTAATATGTCACCACGCAACCGGTGATTTGTATTATTGAAGGTTGCATTCTTTTCCTTTCTTGAACATTTTCTCCCTAATTCAGTTAACATAACTTTGCCTTTCGATATATTTGTGGACCAGAAATAAAAATACTGATAGAGTTATGTCTGACCATATACTGTAGATTGACTAGACCAGAGTGCCTGGATCAGTGGGTATGTTTTTCCCCAAATTAATTAGTTTCCTCTTTGGAAATATCCTGTGTATTTTACCCTAGGGTTTCTCCACGTGCAAGATGCTGTTTTCACCCATTCCATAGGTCATTGTTGGATGAGTGGAACATACGTAGACTTTGACCTTTTGAGGGATATTTACAAATTCTGACTTCAGACATATAATTAGATAGGAGCATGGAAGTCCTACAGGACATCTATAGATAGATCGTGAAACCTTCAGAACATCTAACGTGTGGACACTTACAGACCTTGGGCTACAACCGTTCATACAAATCTGCTTTTCTCTAGTACACTGGTGTGCCACTATGGGCATGTGTCAGCAAAAGAAGGTGCTTGATTTTGAGCTGGTTAATTAGCTAGTCTTTGCTAACCCACACGATGGGATTATGCAAACCGAAAAACTTAAGAGGTGGTACCCTCTGATGAAACAATGGCATTGGGGAACAATCTGGAAGGGCAGATTGTGCACTTGCAGTCATGAATGAATAGGTGGCAAAAAACCTAAATGCAGATTGCTAAAATGAGATTGTAGAAACGCTCCATAGACTGTTTCCCTAGATATGCTTTACAGTTATGCTTTTCTCAGTGATGTATTTGGTTGTGAGAATAAGATTTACCTAATCAGGCGCTGATTGATTGTCAATCGCTGTTTGACAGGGATGTTTTCTGTTTTGTAAATACAAAATAATCAAAAGAAAATCCTTACAAGCCTTCATCTTATTAAGCGTAATTTGATAGGAATATGAGGGACGTTCTTCCCTGTGTGATATGTTGTATGTGGCCGCACTGAAACTGCTTTAAAAACAAGGTTTTAGTCAGCTGCAGATGCTTTTTCATATGTAAGTAGGAAATAACAATGGAGAAGAAGGAGGCAGAAATTTGTTGGGTAACACATGCAGCTGTTTCTCAAATTAGGTATCTGCTTAAAAACTCTTAATTGGATTTGACTACATTTTAATTCACATTTAACTGACATTCTTAAGTGGATGTATCAGGCAACTCCAATATAAAGGTCTGTGTTGGTAAAGTCATGGGGCGGCTGGTAAGGAATTTATTGAATAATTAAGATATGGCAAGTATGGATGTTAATAAAAATATGAATCACTTTTTATTAATATGAAAAAAGTACCAAAACTTATCAAATTGGGTCGATGCATGGTTAGAATATATATATATATTTACAATGGGAATGTAGGGTATTTAGGCAAATATAACCATTTTGAGCAAACAGGTAGGAATAACAGGGAAAGAGAATTCCCCAGCTCAAAATGGCGCTCGACCGCAGCGGGGGAGACTGGACAAGAACCGTTAAGACAAAGAGGCAATGATTTAATTGCGCACAGCTGATTCTACCCAAGCAGGGAGTGCTGCTGCAGTGTATTAGCTGTTGAGGCTTTGAGGCTCTGTCGAGTACCAGGCAGGGCAGGTTGCTGTCAGGAATGACACGTGGTCTCGGGGCTGGTCAGACTCTGGCAGGATGGAGGGCCGTTTGCGATGCCATTAGTGTGACAGGCTCTTGGCTTTCCTGGGTAAACTGAGGCACGGCAAAATGCTAGTTGCAAAGGGAAGCAAGGCTTGGCTCCAGCTCCAAGGCTCGTGTCTTCTCTAGTTTGCAGTGTGTAGGCTCGTGGCTTTCATCCCAGGCTCTGGCCTGGGCAATTTGGGGAGAGACGAGTTGAAGCAACTTCAAGCAAGGCAAAGCAAAGGCAACTAGAAATCGGCTTGTGTGTATATCTTGCCCAACATTAAATTGGGCCGATAGGGCAACCGAAGCCAGCACGTAGTTACCCAATGAGAAGGGATTCTTTCGGGCTGTGTCCATAAAAGGCAGAACCGTAGGCCCAGTCGGGCAGGAGCCGTGGCCAGTACACGTGCTCTTACCCCAGAAGTAGGCTTGCTTACCAGACGCGCATGGTCCCCTTCCCTTTGTTCCTTGTCCCGCGTTACCCTGAGTTTCTGCAGGAAGGAGGGAAAGAGGAAGACCACGTCTAGACGCATCAGGGTCTGTCTGGGCTTGTGCTAGGGCTGTTTGACCCTACCATGACCGCAGCTTCCTAAAATCTCTAGGGTCATGCCCACAGCTACAGATACAGGAATTCTTGATTTGATAATCAGAAAGGCCACACTCCAACCTATCCCCCTACCCCACTCCCCTCCACATAGAAGTCTTTTATTCAAATTGGCTGATAAGTGTTATGCCATATGCTGATGTTTCATTGGGAATTTTAACAATGTGTAATTTTAATAAACAGAGAATCCTACCTATTTTTTTTTTTTTAAAAGCAAGAGCAAACCATATGACACCTGGGAATGGGTAATATAACATAGAGCCTCATACCTCTGAGAACTCTGTTTGCATCTAATCCAGGTCTACAGTCACCAAAGTCATTCTCATCAAACAGCCGTGGGGTGCCCTACCCAAGATAAGTTTAGTATTCTCAGCTGACCTCCTGTCCTTTCTCTTTACTGCTCCCTTTTGAATCCATTCCCATCACTCAGCCTCACAGCCTCATTCAAGCACATCTCCCCCATGCCTGTTGCGGTTTCCCATTTGCTGCTTGCCAAATGACCTCTCTTTCTCCTCCTTTCAGAGTCTGCAAAAAGAACTGGAATGCATGTATAATCCTGCCCCACTCTTTTTTTTTTTTTTTTTTTTTTTTTAGGGGGTGAGAACCTAAATCCTGCACAGTGCTAAAACATCAGTTTATCAACAGAAGGCTCTTTGAGAGTGAGAATGGATGCCTGTCTGTTAATTTAGCACACTATATAAATATTTTTGAGGCTACCACAGCAATTATGGTGAATAGGGCCAGATGGCCTCTGTATCTAGAAAGCAGAATAGCAGTGTATTTTTAATGGACTTAAATGTTACTTTTTGACAGGAAGCTAATATTAAATTCTGCGTTATAGGTGTCTGTCAGGTAAATGAGACTCAGAGTTAGGTTTTTGTTGAAGCAATTACTCATATCATGCCTGGATCCTTTTCTCCACTGAAGTCTTGTTCTGAGGTGGGGTCTTTGTTGCTTTTTTGCTTTTTTTTTTTTTTTCTCTCCTTTTTTTTTTTTTTAAGGATGGTTATTGATCTCTTGCTGAGCTGAGATTTCAGCTTTATGCCAGATAGTTTGATTAATGGGGTGGTTTCTGTAAGTGGACTGAATGGGGATAGGAAGCACAAGCAGCTCGTGCCGCCAACCCTACCTCCGTCAAGACGCATAGCTCATTATGAAACAGTTATCAAGTATACATGAAAAATTAATTGGGCTCAGTTTGATTCTGAAAAGGATCAGCTTTCTACTTGGCGGTCCCCCAATCTTTCCAGATGTTGCACGCTAGCCCCTCGAGAAGCAGCGAAGGGAGATGTATTAATACATTGTATTGATTAGATCAAGACCCCTGACAGTTATTTGTAGAGATACCATCTGGCTGCTGTTCGAATTCCTTCACCAAAAACAGGACGTGACATGTTATTAATCTCAACTCTCTAAGTATAGACAGTTGCCTTTTCTGCTAAACCGCATTTTACCATTCCGTAGGAGATGGAGGCAGACCTGAAGGGTGCTGAAATTAAGGTTATTACACAAATTGAGCCATATGGTCCAAATATTTCAGCAAGAAAATTGCCAGGCAATAAAAATTGCTCCTGCCTTCCTAATGGTGTAAATTACAGTTTAACCATGGCTCTAATGATGTCCTTCTGCCGCGCTTAACTACTGTTACATGAAGGACATTGTTTTAAAAATATAAAAAACAAGTAAATGCCAGCAGCGTGTTTTACAATCTGTTAGTGTGTCATTAAGAACACTGTCAGAATTACATAAACATAATGGCAGGCAACCTAGCATACAAAAGAACGGGTATGGAAATAAGAAGTGTCTTGAAAACTCCTTTGGCTGTGTAATATCAAAAGTCCTTTCCCTTCTGGAACTTTTCCAGCATGGGAAAACATGGCTGCTTATTTATTCCAGCTCTCTCACGGGTTCTGACGAAGATGTAAAAAAATGGAACGCGCCCACCCCACCCCCCCACCAAACCCACAATTGAATATTCTGATGCATTTTGGACCTGATGCATTTTGGACAGGTGACAATGGAGGTGTATAAATGTATTGCCACTGTAAGGGTATGAGAAGTTAACCGAGTATGAAAAAGAAATCCAAACGATGACACTCTTTTCAAACTGAAGCATTGTTTTTATTCTTTTGCATGTTTTCATATTCTTAGGCATGTTTGAAGAATTTCAGGGTTTTAAAATAGTTGCAAAGCTCAAAAGCTCTCTGGATTTTGCTAAGAGTTAGCAATCCTTATAAAAAAAAAAAAAAAAAAAAAGGGGGGAGTATTAACAATAACTTATTATTGAAACCAAATCAATGCATTACTGACTGATTCTGGTGATTTATCAAAGGATGTAGAAATTAAAATTGTAAATAAATGAAGTGAATAATTAGCCAATGAGATTTAATTTTGAAAATGCTCATCCAACACGAAGATGGCCACACAAAGCAGAAAAATCCCATAAGTTTGTAATAAATGCTGTTTGAAATACTGAATTTGACCACTTCTACTTTAAAACATGGTCAAATATTAATAGTTTTGGATGCCAGACCTTTTGGTAAAATAGCTGAGGATAGCCATGGTACCAGATGATCTCATTTGTGTGTGAAATAGGGAAAAGATGACAAGGGACTCTTACTCTTGACAAACTTAAATTGAGCCCAAACCAGACAGTTAATCTGATTCAATGAAGTTCAAAACAATCTTTATATCTGTCTTTCCAATTCCCAGTACTAGCAGGCTCACAAATGAAAGCATAGAAATTAAAGTAATTAATGATTGATTGGCCTGTGGGTTTCCAAAGAAACCAAAGACAGAATGTAGTAGACTCTTCTGAGAGTGGTAGTCTAAAAACTTCCTGTGTACAGTATGTGGGGGCATTCAGCAAGTAACATTTCTTCTGTCTTTGAAGAAAGAGAGAGATTGGTACAGATGCCCCTCCCCTCTGACAGACTGGAAGACTTGGAAAGGATATGCTCATTAAACTCCTTTATGAATGCCAAGAATAAATCTGAGCATGGAGAGAAGATTTCTGCCTATGAAGTGGAGGGTTTGCTGGAAGAACCCCTGCTAAAGTTGCTACCAGATTCCAAGAAATTTTTCTGACCTTATCATCAGGTGCCATATTACAACCTCAAGTCATCAAACATCATCTGGTAAACCTCTCGTAACTGTAGGCTGCTTTACTCTCTTCATCAAAACTGAAAACTAAATTTCTCTCTTCCTTTCTCTTCTCGAACTTTCCTTTCCAAGAGCACATTTAGAGACATAGGGATATAGGGTGCAGGAATTAATTCTCATCCTGAGGGTCCGGTAGATTTTCGTTGGGAACTTCTATTTCCGTATATTCTGTGGGTCGCTCAATCCTTACAACAGGTAATGTCCTTTAAAGGTCTTATGTTACTGGCGGTTGTGTAGTTTTGGAGGCAAAGCCTTAGGAAGCCAGCAAATGTGTTCACCTACGACTGCTGCAAGGGCAGCAGCTGGACATGGACACAATATCCTTCCCTAAGCTCTCTGACTTTGCAGCTGTAGGATGTATTTGTATACTAATCCACGACCTCTCCGCCTTCCATCTTTATGTACCGTGTATGTCTTCTAAACACTTTTGTGTCCACAGCACCCTAATACACAGATGATGTTACTGCCGGGTTATTGCTCATCTGAATGAGACGCTCCCCGAGTGCGTGTGTTGTCTGCGTGCCAAAAGACTCCAAGGAGCTGTGTATTCACAACAGGAAGATGAGCGGAGGTCTCGGTCTCTGTTTAACCTACCTGGCCCTATCACAAATTGTTATTCAATTTGCTTCTGAATGTTGCTTGGAGTATTTTTCCAAGTCTATTTCCTGCAGGCTTGAATACACTGATTCTTTTCTCCCAACCACAGCAGAATTCCTAGACACATCTTCTGTTTGGTACAGAGGTGCTACTCTAGTGGCTGCCGGGTGGGGGTGAGAGAGAGAAAGGAAAAAAAAACGAGAAAAAAAGAAAAAAAAAAAAAGGAGAAAAAAAAACAACCCTGAAGCCCCCACACCCCCTTTACAATTGTCCCAAAATTGAGAATTTCAAATACAGGTTTAATATAGCAGGAGCTCAAAGAAAGCGGATTCTTTGGAGCGATCAGTTTTTTATTTTTTCTATGAAGAAAACTTTGCGTAAGGAAAGCGAATGAAACTTTGCATAGCTCTTATGTTCAACAGGCTCTAACAAAGAATTAATGAGAAGTCTGGAAAACATCTTTTCCCCGATGAAGTGAGGTATTATTCTTGTCGTTATGGAATCGGTAAATTATTTTTTCTTGTCTCATCCTCAGGATTTCAAAGCAGATGATAACTTACATTTTCTCTAATGCTAGTTTATGCTAGAAATGCTAGACCTGGGATGTACCAGTAGATCATGAAATTTATGCATTGGCTGTAGCTTAAGACAGTGAGACATTTAAGTGCTGTTCTTAATGTTACTGGAGTGTCCTGGCCTTTAAAAAATGAATAGATACTCTGAGTGCAAATGAGGGGAGGAAAATCACTTTTCCCACAAATTAGCACAATAGTTTGAGCTCTAATTGCTCAGGTGTTAAATACGGTGTCCGCTTTGAGGACGAATGCACCTGAGAACTTGTGACTTTCAAAACAAGGTATTTCTGAGAGACAAAAAAAAGTTGCAACAGCTCTTTAGCATAGTGGACTTTTTCATCTTTCTGGCCTTTTAGAGAAGAATCAAGCTTTCAGTCGCTTTGTAACGATATGTGGTTTAAGGGTTTTAATATACACTTTAAACATCACCGACTCAAGTAACATCATCTCAAGGTGGAGGTCACTGCCAACATACTGACCTTGATGCATAGACATCAGAAGCCAGGGATGTTTGCTTCATTATTACAGATTATCTAAACCTCATGTCTATTCTGGTTGAGTGCCATCTATATAGACCATTTAGTTTTGCTCTTCTACTTAGACAAACCCTGGACCAGGATCCCTGAAAATGCAAAAGGAATTCTCTGTTGATTTTGAAGTCTTTTGAAACAGCTGCAGTATAAGTTCTCAAGAAATGAGGAAGTGTTCATTGGTACAGCCTGTTGCTGTGTGCTGATTGAAAATGCTGCCACAATCCTCTTGACTCTGTGACTCTTTAATGAATCTAAGTAAAAGTCACAGCTCTGAATTCTAGAAGTTACTTTAGATGCCCAATGTAGATTAATCTGTTTGAGCGAGGCTTCTCTGACAGGTTAAAGTTAACCTCAACAAGCATCTGGCTTTCCCTTTGGAGGAATCTCCCTTTCCCTGCACAGAGTATAGAGAGTAACTGAGGACACTAGCTGCTCAAGCTTTGTGTCATAACATAGGAGCACAATTTCCCATAGCGCCTATCTTCATATTTGAGCCCTGGAATACATCTACAAGACTGGGACAAAACCACTAGGTTGTAGAAGCTTCTTTTTGGATTGTTCATTTATAGCGTGCATACATGCAGCTAATCAATAGATGAGACGGTCAAACTAGTGGATTTACAAGTTAATATGCTGGAGTCAATATGATCCTGTAAAGACATTTTAAATTCTGAAATCGGTACGATTTGTTTTGTACTAGGATTAACTATCTACCTGTTGAATATGTTGCTCTATTTTAATTCCACAAGTACCTTCACATGCAAGCAAAATACAGAATCTGAACTGAACGTGTTATGCTTTGGTCTTCCGGTTGTATTTCAGTATTTAAATCTACTGCATCTTGCTAGTGCAAGTCACAGGCAGCTCTTCTCTTGTGGCAGAGCCTTTGTACTGAGAGGCCCAGTCTACACCAGAAAGAGGTAATGAATGTGTAACCGTGAAAAGAAAAAGAAGGAATTGCAGAAGGATCTGGAAGTTCATCTATCCACTGAGTTCACTTGGTTCCAAGATACTAGACTTGCAAGCATCATGTCTTCCAGTTACTCTACCAAACTCCGTAAGTGCTCTTTCTTGTCTTCTTTCCACCCCATTTCTTGGTGTGGAGTTCATTCTGGGCCTTCAGATTCACAGATTGCATTGGATAGCATCAAGTCTGATCTTTAATGTCTCCAGGGATGGGGCCTCAACCACAGTCCTGGACAACGTATTCCAGTATTCTACCGCTCTCGTTGTAAAGAACTTACTCCTTATGTCCAACCTATATCTACCGGTCTCCGGTCTAAAACCACTGCTGCTTTTCTTGTCATTACGAGCCCTTCTAAAGGGTCTTCCTCCAGCCTTTCTGTAGCTCCCCTTCTGATTTTGAAATGCAGCTCTAAGGTCTCCATCTCCTTGCTGGGGTGACCACCTCCATTTTTTTTTTTTCCAGCCTGTTTTCATAGGAGAGGTGTAGATTGGCGAGGCGTAGCTGCTCAGGGGCACAACAATGTATACTTTAATCTGCATTGGACCTCATTCCTCTCATTAATAACGTATCCCACAGTATCCCCAACAGGAAACCAAAGTTCTGTTCCTCTTACTATCGCACGACACTGGGGCTTTTCAGGCTACTTACGGAGGCCTTCAGCTGGCTCCTATGACAAACAAGGGCGGGGATCCCCTGTGGCAATTCCCTGCTCCCGGCACGGATTGGCACGATTGAACCACACCTTTCCCAAATTGCTGCCCGTGCATTTTAATTTACTTTCAGGCTGTCTCTGTTTGGCGATCGGGTGTTTTTGTGCAGGAAGTGTAAAGCATTGAAGAAAAAGGGTGAAGGAAAACCTTTCGAGAGAGGGGTTTGCATACTATTTGGCCCACAATGTTTAAAAATACTTAGTTCATTTTAAAGGTGACATTTTAAGTTCAGCCACATAATCAGTCTAAACTGTGGGCTTTATAATGTAGATCCATGTAAAATGTTTATGCTTGAGTATTTAATATCTCTCAGAAGTGATTACGTGCATAGCAGGCAAAGCTTGAATGAAAAGCTAGGACTGTTCGGCGCAGGGCAGAGAGAAAAAGAATGAAACAGTAGGAAGTAAAACACTCCTAGTCTTTAATACGTGGCTTTTATTTTTCCATTGTTAGTAGAAAGCAGGGATTTAGAGCCGTGAATTGCCTTGAGGCTGCGTTATCTTCCTCTGCTTAGCAGCAATTAGAACCGCTGGCATTTTCCTAGGATGGGTGAGGGAGACAAGGACTCGGGATGCTAGAGAAAAGGGAATGAAGTAAGCTTGCATTTCTCAATAATATGATACATTTGTTTTGCCTGTACTAAACAAGCTCTAAACCGATAATAATCGTTTCCCGAAGCTGCGCATGGTAATACAGGGGTATATCCTGAGACTTAATGAATTAGTGTTCGTAACATGATGTGAGATCCTGATGAATAGAATAGAATAGAATAGAATTACCAAGGCTGGAAGAGACCTTGAAGATCATCGAGTCCAACCTGTAACCATAACCTCACAACTATACCATGGCACCAAGTGCCACATCCAGTCCCCTCCTGAACGCCTCCAGGGACGGAGACTCAACCACCTCCCCGGGCAGCCCATTCCAATGATGAATCACTCTCTCGGTGAAGAACTTTCTCCTCACCTCCAGCCTAAACTTCCCCTGGTGCAGCTTGAGACTGTGTCCCCTTGTTCTGGTGCTGGTTGCTAGGGAGAAGAGGCCAACCCCTTCCTGACTACAACCACCCTTCAGGTAGTTGTAGAGAGCAATGAGGTCTCCCCTGAGCCTCCTCTTCTCCAGGCTAAACAGCCCCAGCTCCCTCAGCCTCTCCTCATAGGGCTTGTGCTCAAGGCCTCTCACCAGCCTTGTTGCCCTTCTCTGGACACGTTCAAGTGTCTCAATGTCCTTCTTAAACTGAGGGGCCCAGAACTGGACACAGTACTCAAGGTGCGGCCTAACCAAAGCAGAGTACAGGGGCACAATGACCTCCCTGCTCCTGCTGGCCATACTATTCCTAATGCAGGCCAGGATGCGGTTGGCCCTCTTGGCTGCCTGGGCACACTGCTGGCTCATGTTCAGCTTCCCATCAACCAGCACCCCCAGGTCCCTCTCTGCCTGGCCGCTCTCCAGCCACTCTGACCCCAGCCTGTAGCGCTGCCTGGGGTTGTTATGGCCAATGTGCAGAACCCGGCACTTGGATGTGTTAAATCTCATGCCATTGGACTCTGCCCATCTGTCCAGCCTGTCGAGGTCTCTCTGCAAAGCCTCTCTGCCCTCCAGCAGATCAACTCCTGCCCCCAGCTTGGTGTCATCTGCAAATTTACTGATGATGGACTCAATGCCCTCATCCAGATCATCAATAAAGATGTTGAAAAGCATGGGGCCCAGCACCGATCCTTGGGGCACACCACTAGTGACAGGCCGCCAGCTGGATGTGGCACCATTCACCACCACTCTCTGGGCTCGGCCCTCCAGCCAGTTCCTAACCCAACGCAGTGTGCTCCTGTCCAAGCCACGGGCTGCCAGCTTGGCCAGGAGTTTGCTGTGGGGGACGGTGTCAAAGGCCTTGCTGAGGTCCAGGTAGACCACATCCACAGACCTCCCCACGTCCACCAGGCGGGTCACCTGATCATAGAAGGAGATGACCATAGAAGGAGATGATCATAGAATGAAATGACATATATAACTGTGGGGTCTTAATTTTATGGAGCACAAATGACATTCAGTGGCATTTTCAAGAAAACTGACGTGGGAGTTCTGCCATGTATGTTAAGATTCGGATTGTCCTCGTACAAGTGGGGAAGTGTGCAGTCTTCCTGGAGCCCGAGTCAGGGATATCACTAGAGTACTCCCCAGCACGGCGCAGTCAGGCGACACTTATCCATTACTGACCTTCCAGACAGGTGGGGAGGAAGCTGCATCCTGTGGTCTGAGGGGAATGAAGAGAGACTTCAAGGCCTTGGGTTATGTTCTTTTCCCTACTCCCAGTACCCGACCACCATATGGAAGGGATTAGAAGAATCACGGACTTGCAGAATGTCAGGGGCTGGAAGAGACCTCGAGACATCATCCGGTCCAACCTCCCTGTAAAAGCAGGGTCACCTATACCAGGCCACCCAGGAACTCACCCAGGAAGAATTATTTCACTGTGAAGGAGAGCACTGGAACAGGCTGCCCAAGCGGGTTGTGGAGTCTCTCTCTCTGGAGATATTCAAAACCCACCTGGTTGTGTTCCTGTGTGATCTGCTCTAGGTGATCCTCCTCTGGCAGGAGGGTTTGACTAGATGATATTTCAAGGTGCCTTCCAACCTCTAACATTCTGTGATTCTGTGAAGTTAGTTTCTCTTAATACTTTTTTTTTTTTTTCTGTTTAGATTTCTTTTCCCCCATTATGGCTGTTAAGCTGTGCAAAGGTAAAAAACTGAAGTAATTTCTTTTATAGGAGAAAAAGAAAATGTTGTTTTTCATTCACCAAAAACCACAGCCAAAACATCTTTGTCAAATCTTACAGAAAATAGAAACCTTTAGATACTGGGTCCAGATCATTTTAAGATCAGGTGGGAGAAGATTTGCATTGTTCAGAACCCATTTTGTGTATAGTAGGACATGCAGAGACATAATTTGAAGGGAGACAAAGAAAAGGTGGTTTATGGCATATATATGTAGTCAGAAATGTCATAGAGTAAGGTGCATGCCTGAAAAACAAAACCTCCAATGAAACCAAAAGCCACACCGTTTGATAATGACGAGGGCGTGTTCTTTCTATAACAAAGCAAAACTGTTTGCCACAAAGCTCATAGATTCATAGAACGGTTAGGATGGCAGGAACCTTAACGATCATCTGGTTCCAACCCCTTTGCCAGGGGCAGCGACACCTACCTGAAGACCAGGTCGCTCGAGGTCTCATCCAACCTGACCTCGGACGCCTCCGGGGAGGGAGCACCCGTGACCTCCCTGGACAACCTCTTGCAGTGTCTCACCACCCCCGCTGTAAAGAATTTTTTCCTAAATCTAAATTTAGTCTAAATTAACCCTTCTCAGGCTTAAGGCCGCTCTTGAGTTGAGAAGTTCAGCTGCATAAATTGTCCATTTTTATAGATAACAAAACATTCGCAGTGTCATTCCTTTGGTTTTAAATTACACAAGCCCTTCTGCAAAACACCTGCCTCTTTGGGCATTACTGGGGGGGCGGGGGGGCGGGGAAAGAGACTAAGGACACAGACTGTACTGATGTGGCAGTCCAGATTTTGTTTGCTCTGAGAAAAGCATCCAACTTCATTCTGGCTATCAGCCAATATATCAAATGGAAAATACGGTTATGGCATTAGGAAAAATATAACATTAACCCCCTAATGCTCTATATTAAGGGATGTACCCCCTACCATTTGCAGGTTTGAGCCCTTAGGCTCTAGCTGCTGTTTTACAGCAGCGGTATTTTGTCTTTCTTTTGCCATGCCTACAGACAACATAGGACAGATCTGTGAGAGGAATAGTACTTCTAAATATTAACAAACAGTGGATGGAAAGTTGCTGCTCAGCAGAGGCATTATGTCTGGTACTTAATTGAAACGTATTCCAGGAGTTCAGATTGTGACTGGACTAGTAATACAGAGGAACTTACCCCAGGCAGTTTACATGCTTGCTTTTCCTCACTTTTTACCTTCTCTGAAGGCTTATATCTATCCCAGATTATGAAGCTCCACTGGAAGCTTCAATCCCGTTTGTGGCTCAACAAACGATAAGTTCTACAGTGCCCTCCTGAGTTTATGCAGATGCCAGGTCGCACAGTGTTTGAATTCGGAACGTCAGAAAACCCACCCAGCTCAATCCCATAGGGTTTGACGTTGCTTTAATATGACGCTGGATTTCACATGTCACGAAGTCTTTGCCAATATATCATCTCTATCCTTTCCTGTTTCCATCAGCTTTCCACAAACCTTGCCCTACTCAGCGAAGGACCGCAACGTATGGTACATGTGCACTTTACCAAGGGTGCCACATAATTGTTTTTCAGGAGGGTTTAAGTATTTTAACTCACGGTTTATTGTATCTCAGATGAACAAGATTCTGCCTGTCTTACCTTAAAGAGAAACTTAGTCTAGGTCTTCATTTTCACAGTAACGACTGAAAGCAAGAAATATCAATCAAGGTAAGTAAAGATGACATATTTGAACTGGCCCAACCCAGGGTTTGGGAAATCGGTCTCAACAGGTTTCAAAGTTGTAAAAAGACCACCTTCTGTCCTCCTCATGACGAGGAATGATAAACGTGGTTCGAAGTGGAATAATAGAGAGGGTGAAGAAGGAAAGTGCAAAACTATGGTTTAATGTACAGTAGGTCTTGTGAGATACATAGAGATTAATATTAATGTGAGGAACATGTGTTGATGTTGTCCTCTAGATGGAGTCAATAGGAGAATGTCATGTCATTTATATCTGATTTGTGTAATCATATAGGAAAACATCTTTTTGGCTTGTCTTTTTGGCTTGTGCTTTTTCTTAGTACAAATTAGACCGATACAGATGAAATGCATTTTTTAAAAGGTTACGCTCGGCAATGTTTGGTCAATGTTAAATAAATAATTATGGGAGAGGAGGAAGCGGAGGGGAAAAGGGAGGTCTTGCAGAAATAGCATGGACTAGGGTTGAGGTGCTGAATTTTAAGGTTTTACCAACAAAAAGGCAGCATTGTAGGTGGTTGAAAAGTGTACTACTACCCACAGTCTAACACGGTGACCGAATCCAGATCGCTAAATGTGCTTGATTTCACGTCAACGTGCAATGCATTGTAATTTTCCTTGTGGTGCTTTCCTATCGGGCCCAAAATGAGGATTCGGGTGCTCGGAGAGATTGCGGGAAGTCTCCTGGTATGCCAGGACAGAACATTTTGAAATTAGATTGCTGCTGTTTCTCAAGACTTCTGCCTGGTACAGCCCACAAGCCCATCAAGGACTATTCATACAGAAATTATTCAGTTATGCCCTGAGTGAAACGGTCTGAAAATTAGAGATTTTACTTTCAAAAAGCTTCTAGAATTGCACCCTTAGGAAAGGATGGGAAGGGAGAGTCACAGAAGTTAGATGACATCTAATGCTGATGGTGGGATTACCCATTTGTTTAAAAAATAAAAATTATAAGAATGTTGCTAAAGTTTGGGGTCAAAAAAAACAAAACAAACCAAAAACAACCAACCAACCAAAAAAAAACAACCAAGGAACTCATTCAATTTCCAGGAATCTCAAAGAATATTGTGTGCTCACATAAGCAAAGCTTATGTTTTAATAAGAAAACCACTTAATGTGCGTTATGTTATAATTTCGGTCTCTTGTGATATAATTATTTTTTCCAATTTGGAATAATATTCCCTGGGCAAAAGAAAAGTTTCAAAATTGTTTTAGTTTTAATAAGGAAGTTCCTGGGAGTACAACCTTAAATTTTTTAATTTAAATGTTTATCTAGGTTTCTTTCATCTTATTTGGGAGGTTATTGCCACCAGTGTGGTACTGCTATTGGAGGCCTGTTGAGTAACAGCAAATAATAGAATATTGACTTAAAATGCAAAAACGTATGGAAAGGCAATTTTAAAATTCAGAAATGCGACACAAAGGTCTTCAAATGCAAAGTTTTAAAGTGATTTTTAAAAAAAATAAGAAAAAACCTGAAATTATTGTTCTATACAAATTGGGAGGAAAATAAATAGTGCAACATCAGTTTCTGGTAAAAATGGAAATTCTGATCACCTCCAGGCAAGATAAATTCTGGTGAAAGGAATAACTCTTTGGTTTTTGTCTGCCTAACCTTTGAGATTTTTCAGTGTTACCATGGGAATAATTTATATTCTAGTCCACACTGCTACAGGAAGAGACTCATAGATTAGTGGTGTATCTCTAAGTTGTATCCTTGTGAATTTGAGCATAAGGCTTTGGGAATAGAGCAGTTTGGGTTTTTTTTGGTTTTTTACATTAAAAAGACACAGCGTGTATGATGTAAGCCTGAGAAGGAAAGGAAACCGACGAACGAGCGAGGGATTGCCAATGTATAAAAAGTGCAATTTAAAATTTTAGAGTGATAGCAGAGCCTAAGTATCAGCCTAGGAAATAAGAGACATCAGACTCAAGGTGGAAGTGCTCCCAGTGCTGGTCAGAAAATGGCAACGAATCTGGATTAGATCGGGAACTGGGTAAGAGGGTAATGACAGAGGTGATCATAAACTGACTATCTTAGTAAAACCCCAAGCATTCCTTGTCACTTCTGTTACTCGTTAAAGAATCTGACTTCCTTGATGAAGAATTTGAAACATTGCAGTGGAAGATGGTCAGTTTAACATTCTGACTCCGAGGAGATCGTAGCTTTCTCCTTCATCTAGGGGCTGTTCAGAAGCTCTGCATCTGTAGACAAGGGAATGTCATACCGCATTACCTTCTCGTCATTTATGTCTGCAGTTAGGAAGAACAGGTTAGGATCCCTGTACTACTGCTACCATTAACGGCACGGTAGCATCTGGTGCCGCTGAGTTTAGCTAAAGAGATGCAGAAAGAAAGACTTGGCTTTTTAATCAGGTATCGAAGATACCTGCCAAGTAGGGATTGCTGTACAAAGAGAAGATAAGGAGTAAGAAGAAACCGGAGCCTAACCTTAACTAGACCGGTAGCGGCTCGCTGAGCTTTGGTGATTATCCCTGAAGAAGGGACAGATACTGGCACCGGCCATTGGGCGGCTCTTTGGCGCTTCGGAGGTCTCGTGACGTATCTGTCGCGTGTTGAACTCGTGCCCTGAGACCTGGGAAACTGGCTAAGTCGCCTGCCTTTGAAAAAGAGGAAAAGCCCAGAGTGACACTACTGGAAAGTGCCGCTTCATCAGATCGATAGATTCAAAGATGACTAGGTTGTGTAGTTGTATGCAGTTTAAACATTTGTGCAGGGAGTCCACCCGAGCAGAGTATTATTGACAGCTACAGATCAATGCTAATTTTTGATCATTTTCAACCTACAAAGACCTCTTGACCCTGTTGCCACCTTAGGGGCACTTCAAGTAATCAAAAGCAATCACAGTAGGCAGTGTGAAATCGTCAGACCCTTGAAGGCTGCACAGCCTTGCCCGTACCCAGGAGGAGGACCAAACGGTAGCGAGGAAGGCAGGTGCCTCAGGTTACGGATGCCGCCGCCTTTGAACGGCGTGAAAGACTATGCTAATTTGTTGCCGGAATTTAAGTGACTTCTGCGCTCATGAATTAAAAAATAAACAAACAAAAAAGGCAATCTGAAGCAAATCTTGATGGATACATTATTCATGATTCATGTTCCTTCATTTTATGTTTTGAAAAATGTGATAAAGCAAGGTTTTGTTTTAAATAACTTTTAAATCACAGCGAGAGGAGTGGAATTAGCGGAGGAGTGTCATTTGTTGCTGTTAACAGCTTGTGCTGCCACTGGCAATGTGTGAAATATTTTACACGGCAAAAAAAACAAAGGCATGGTCCCGCCCGGAGCGGCGGCGGTAGTGGCACTGCCAGCGCTACGCGGAGGAAGGGGACCGGGATTGCCGATAGCAAAGGCCGTGTCGGAGTCTGGGCTCCAGGCCGCAGCGTGGGGGTCGGATCATGGCAGCTCAGCACTGCTTCCCTTAGGGATCCGTTTCTGTAGGGTTTGCGTTGAAAGGACGGGCCTTACTGGGGGAACGTGAGAGTGAGCACATTTAAATGGTTACTGGGTTATTCTTGATTTAATGACTGGATGTATGAGAGCGATTCCCGGTAGGAGACAGCGAAAAGTAGCGCACGGGCTCGTAGTCTGTTGGATTTCATGGTCGGTCAGTCTATGAACATCCTAATGTTGGCATTAAGATTTTATTTTGTTGGTTTGCTTTTAATGGTGAATGAAATCTGGACTGTTAGTGGTGTGTAAACATGGAATGTGTGAGTTCATGGCTTTGCAGATAAAAACTGGGAGAATATTCCAGGCAACGATTTTGATCCCGTGCCTGTTTAAGGCTGTGTCGTCGTCTGCCGAAGCCGGAGGTTACGGTGCTAGCTTTTGCGAGGTGTATTTTGCTATTGGTATTTGACCGTTCTGGCGGGACAATATTTCAAGGCTGAAAATATCGTGGGAGGACATAAAGTAATTCTTACAATGAATCAGCGAGAGTGCCATCCCTCCCCTTTTGAGCATCGGCCTCTCAGATGAGCAAATCCACAAATGGCAATGGCAGCCGTACAGGGGGAGAAAACGTGGCTCTGTATCCTGGGAGTGTGTCCCCTGAGCTCACTTCAAACCAAACTGAACAGAAATGCTTGTAAACAGTTTGCTCTTCAAGAACTATCTGTAGGAGCCGGGGATAAAAGTCATCCCTGGAAGGAACGGTTTAGCAATCTCCAGAGAACATAATGAACTGCAGGCAAGGAAATCCCTCCATCCTTGTTTCATTTCAAAGTGCGGTGAGGATTGTAAACAATTAAATCTTGGGGTTTAATGGGAAACTGAAAGAGGGTAATGAAAAATATGCCACTTTTCTATTAAAGAAAAGAGAAAAAAAAAAAAAAAAAAAGAGAGAGAGAGAAGACAAAAAAGAAATTGTGTGTTTTGTAGCATTGCTGTCACACAAGCCCATCCTGGTGATGCAGCTGATTAGAAAGCGGAGCCATTGCCTTTTGTGTCGTGTTTCTAATGATGTGTTTGTGCCTTTGGAGAGCCTCTGTGTGGCAGTTCAGGAGCGGTAATTTAATGTTGTGTGTTCCTTTCCTCCCATCCCCACCTCCGAACCGTGGAATGTAAATTTTAGGCTTTTAAAAGTTCTGTTTTGAAAACGTAATAGGTAACTGTCCTCATAAAAACCATTAATACAGACTGCATCCAATTGTAAAGCTAATTTTAATCATGTTTTGTGCCAACATAATTTCTGGTGCTAGATTTTTATGCTAAGCATGAACTGCAATTTGAGCTCTGTTCTTTAACCCGCAGTTCATAATTTTGCATCCGGCCGTATAGTTTTTTGGCTATGGCAGTTTGAACGCTTCCACTTTCAGGGATCTAAGCCATAAATGTTTATTAAAAGAATCTATAATGAAATCAGTTTTGTTATTTTTTTAATGGCTGCCTTGAGTATGTTGGATGACTGAATGCACGTTGTTAATCATTAAGTACTCATGTTACAAAAAGTGTTTGATAGTATTGCCATCTAGGGGCCGAACTAAATTCTCCATACTGAAATGAACTGCAGTTGAACAGGTGCTGCTATTGACAATATACATATGCTTTTGCTTTACGACCCACATGCTTTCCATGTTTCTTATGACAAAAGATACCTCTAAATGTCCCACAGCAGCCAGAGCTTTCTTATATATAATCTGTTCGAGGTGATTGCTATTTGCATTTGAGCTTATGCTTTTTTGGCAGTGGTGACTGGGAATTCTTAACAAAGAATTATACTTTTTTGCATTATTAATCCTGCTAGTGTTTGCCCTGTTTAACAGAAAAAGGAATCATTTATCTGAAAAGTATGTTTATAATCTGTACTTGTGGCATCCTCAGATTTATTATTCATAATGGTCATTCAAATGCTGTGCTATATTTATCTAAAAGACTAACTCATTGTTGTGAGGAAATAACTACTTAAATATTTATGACAGAACTTTTAATATTTAAAAAAAAGAAATTAATATTTCTTTAAAATTTGTTTCTGAGTCTGATAGTTTAACAAATGTTTAAATATTAAACAATTGGAAGCGTTGGGATTTAACAACTTAATACGACTTACCGAAATGGGGAAATTGACTTCGGCTTTTTGTGCCGCACGGAAGAAACTCTCGCCCTTCCCTTCTGGAGATGTATGTAGTTAATGCGAAAACAGAGCTAAAGATGGGACGAAATGCATAGTGATGTATAGTGTAGGTGATGAATACAATACAATACACCAGGTTGGAAGAGACCTTCAAGATCGTCGCGTCCAACCCATCAAACAGTCCAACCCACCCAACAACTAGACCATACAGCCAAGCACCCCATCAAGTCTTCTCCTGAACACCTCCAGTGAAGGTGACTCCACCACCTCCACGGGCAGCCCATTCCAATGGCCAATCACTCTCTCTGTGTAGAACTTCTTCCTAACATCCAGCCTGAAACATCAGCTGAACTCCTTTATTCCTTGCTGCGTTCTGTGAAAGGCGTTACTCTGGGTCTTTGTTAGATGCTTTATCTGTTGCGACGGAAGGGTCTGGGCCAGGTAGGGTCCATCGTATTTGCCTGTGTCCCCATCAGCGGTATGGCTGCTTCCTCCAGCCTGGAGAAACACAGAAGGTTCTTGCAGGTTGCCCCACAACCATCTTGCCTCGTGCACTTAACTCGAGCCACGCGTTTACAAAGCGGGAGCACAGAAACCCGTTCGTTCGCTCCCTTCTTCCTCTCTCTTTCTTCCCTCCCATCTCCCTCCTCCCCCCCCCCTTTTTGCCTTTAAGGGGGCTGTTTTGAGTAAGGAAATTAATCTGTGCTCTTGGGGACCCTGGTACGTATGCAGATCATAGTGCTCCAAGTATCTAGATCAAAACCAACGTGCCTATCAAACACCAGCTCTACGAGATGCGTAAGGATTGTGTAGAGGCAGAATCGCCCGTACGCCACGGGTTTTTGTGCGTGCTGGAAGTCTTCAAAGTACTAGGCACCGTCAGTCACGGAGCAAAGCTCAGGCACGTGCTGCATGAACCCTGAGCTGTTTGCAAGCTGAGATTTGGGCTGTGAAGGGTTCCCCAGGAGTTATTTCTGAAGGCTCTACTGCAATGGCAGATATGTTTTAAAAGCTGGAGTTCTTTTTTGAGTTTTGCCTATTGAAACCCACCAGAAAAATCCCGGTAGCCAGATGCGGTATTCTGCAAAGGGGTCAGAAGCAACCCAGTGCTGAGACCTCATTTTCCAAGTGACATAAGCCACAGAGGCCTGTTACTTTTTTAACTAACTCAAACATCTGTATTCTTGCTTTAGGGAACGAAGCATCAGGCTCATTTATTCGGATTGAAACCTTTCACAACGTATCACATTCACGTCATTGCTGTAAACGATGCCGGACAGGTTTCGAGCCCCTGGACATCTGTGCGCACGTTGGAAGCCTCACCCAGCGGCCTGAGCAACCTCACTGTGGAAAAGAAAGAAAATGGCAGGGCTCTGCTGTTAAAATGGTCAGAGCCCTCCCAACCCAATGGTGTGATTAAGGTAATCCTCATCCCGACCCTTTGCTTGATCGAAAAAGAGAATGGAAGTGCTGAGTAGCAAATTAAAACATTTTTGCTGAAAAGGACTCAATCACATGCATTATACTTTAAAATAAGACAGAAATCCTATGTAGGCACAAGGCACTCTGTGAACGCTCTCTGCTCGCGGTTATATTTAAAATGAGTATTCACATTCCCAAGATACAAAACATTGATTTACAGTGAAACAAATTGGTCATTGAGTGTATAAAAGTTATGCACGGCAGCTCATCATCTTACTTGGTGTAGAATAGACGCCGCCTAGACGCGTTTCCTAAAAACCCAGGTTTGAGAGGGTGTTGTTCTGAAATCTGGGACTACTTTAAGGTCGATGGTTTCAGCTGAGTGTAAACCTTAACCAGCAAGGTTTGCAGGAAGAGAGGTTTGTGTAGAGTTTTTTCCTGAGTGATTTTCTCCAGAATTGGTTTACAAAAAGCTTTCTGCTTACCTGTGAGAGCCTTGCAATGAAGCCTGATAACAAACAATATAATGAAAACTGTCACTAAGTGATTTATTCCCGCATCCAAGGCGGGGCGGGAATCAGGAAGAGTGGTTCAAAACATTCCTGATCTGTTTGTGTGTTGATTGTTACTACTAAGGAATCAAGTTTCGTAATCATCAGTGAATAGTCTATCACCCAGATTAAGGTATCATCTGCTTTTTAGTGACAAAGAATTGTAGAGTTTTGGGAAGGCTTTTTTCGGTTTTGTTTTCCACTTTTTCTTTCTTTATGTACCAGACCTACAATATTTTCAGCGATGACAACTTGGAGTACAGCGGTTTGTCTCGCCAGTTCCTCTTCAGGCGCCTTGAGCCGTACGCGCTCTATACCCTCGTCCTGGAGGCTTGCAACGCGGCGGGCTGCACTCGCTCTCCACCCCAGCCAGTCCGAACAGATGAAGCACCCCCAGCGTCTCAGATGGCACCCGTAATCCAGGCGGTGAACGCTACCAATGTTGAACTGAGTTGGTTGCAGCCAATTAATCCAAATGGTAAAATAATTCGCTATGAAGTTATTCACAGATGTACAAAAGAAAATGCTGCAGGGTACAGAGCAACAACAGAGGATGAGAAAATTGTTTTCACGGAATATAACACTGAAAGTAATACATTCGTATATAATGATAAAGGTTTACAGCCGTGGACAAGGTATGAATATAAAATACGCACCTGGAACACAGCAGGGCACGCTGACAGCTCTTGGACGGCTGCAAAGACTAGTCAAACGGCCCCGAAAGGTCTTGCCGTCCCCAGGTTATCCTCGGTGTCAGTTAATCCCCATAAAGTGCTCATCTCCTGGTCCTCCCCGACGCAGCCCAATGGCGTTCTTCAGTCGTACAGGCTCTTAAAGAATGATGTTCTCTATCCTTTCAGTTTTGATGCTGCTACTTTCAACTACGTGGATGAAGACTTACTGCCCTATTCGGTCTACAGCTACGCGATAGTCGCTTGTACAATGGGAGGCTGCTCTACCAGCGAACCCGCCGCAATACGAACGCTGGAAGCGGCTCCCGCCTCGGTGGAGCCACCGTCTGTGCGGGCTGTCGGTGCCACTCGAATTGATGCATCCTGGGCGCCTCCCCAAATACAAAATGGAGACATCACCAAGTACATATTGAAAGTAAACAATGAAGAGTATTATCCCGGCAAAAGTTTGCAAATGTCGGTTTCCAATCTCCAGCCTTACACGCGGTACGATTTTGTACTGGTTGCCTGTACCGCAGGGGGCTGCACACCTAGCGTATCCCAGTCGGCGATGACCATGGAGGCTCCGCCATTGAACATGGATGCTCCCAGGCTGCTTGTCATGGGCTCAGAGTCAATTGAAATCACATGGAAGCTTCCAGCTAACCCTAATGGTGAAATTACAAGCTACGAGCTGAGAAGGGACGGTGTACTTGTTTATTCGGGTCCGGAAACTCGGTATCTTGATTTCACACTAATGCCAGGCATGGAGTACAGGTATACTGTCACTGCAAACAATAGTCAGGGAAGCGTGACCAGCCCATCAGCTCTGATAAAAACCAACCCCTCTGCGCCGTCTGGGATGTTGCCTCCTAGGTTGCAGGCGTGGTCCTCCAAGGAGATTTTGGTGGCCTGGGATCCTCCTATCAAAGTAAATGGTGACATTAGAAATTACACGATCTCGATCCACAAGCCTGCCGAAACGGGAAAGAAAACCTTTGACTTTGATGCATCTCACGTTTCCTTTCTGAGGCGGTCATACGTAGTGGGAGAGCTACTGCCCTACAATAGGTAAGTGGACGACCTCGTGTGTGGAATAAGCGCCGCAAAGCGGGCCGGCAGACGGCCTGTCTAAACAGATAGTCGGACCTACGGTGTTTTATTTCCAAAAAAGGACATGATAAAACTAGGATCACCCTATTTTTTAATTTGTGGTAACACCCACTATATATCCTCACGATAAGTGTGTAGGAATGACTTAGGTTGTCATTAATGCAAGGAGTAAGTCAGCACCCTTTTACGGATTCCAAAATCTACAGCGCTAGACTTGTGCAGTTTTCCAGATTGGCTGCATTCAAGAAGTTTTACTTGAAAAAGTCTAGGATGGGAAACAAAACACCTCTCAGCTACCCATTCACGGTATAGCCAAGCAAAAATTAGCAGCGTCACGGCAGGAACGTGGTCACAACCTGAGCTGAAAGCGAGTGACTTGTGTTTAAGTGAAAGCTAAAAACCTAACAGAGGGTACTGGACTCTGCCACAAAAGGACACCACTTGATACTGCAGATATTAATCTTCCCCACTGCTTCTTGATTGTTTACCTGAGCTTTCCTTCTGTATGTTACATAGTTGATAAGTTTGTCTTCAATTTATGTACAACTAATTTACAGACAAAGGGAGCATAGTAAATAGAGTGAAGTTCTACAGGTCTCAAATTATATCCAAGGCGTCTCGTACAATGAGTCATTATTTTGACTCATATCATCAATAGCCAAACTATTTTAGTCACTTGCCTCCTGCACATCTTAAGTTTGCTCTGGGGAGGAAAAAAAAAGTTTAAAAAAACAAAAAAAGAAAGAGAGAAACCCCAGAAGACTGTTCTTCCCTCGGCCTTCCTACGCAATGAACAGCACATAATCTCTGCGTTCGTATAAATTGTATAGTTACCGAAAATGCGGAAGACTGGGAGAAATTAAGAAATGCCCCAGAACTCACACACGGTTTGTACGTGTAGCGTTTTAATAGCTTTGTTCCCGATTTGCATTCCCAAAGGTACGAAGCGCAGCTCCAAGCTTGCACGGAGCTGGGTTGTGCCTCCAGCGAGTGGGCATCGGTGCAGACGCTGGAGGCGCCCCCGGCGGCGCAGCCAGCCCCTCTCATAGAAATACAGACGACGGCCGGCGGCTTCCAGCTGACTTCTTCCATCCTGTGGACTGGCCCACAGCAGCCAAATGGGAAGATTTTATACTATGAGCTTTACAGGAGGAGAGTGACTCAAGCCCATGCGGATGTAGACCTCACGCTTGTTTATAACGGTTCTTCGACCTCCTTTAGAGATGACAACTTGCTGCCTTACACAGAATATGAATATCAGGTGGGAATCAAAGCCGTTCGGCAGCTCTGATTATGATGTAATCTCGCTTTGAGAACCTGACTTTGCACATTGCACAAATATACATTTTGTAACTTCTAATATTAATAGTTTTCTGGTATCTGAATTTTTGCTGTTAGTGTATTTTAAATGGTTGAGAAGCTGAAAGTAGTTTTACACGAGCAATACGTTCATTTAGCATTCATTTTTCTGCAGTTCAGTCTTAAGTGCCTATGTTTCTTATGTGTTAAATGTGTGTACATTCTAGAGCTTTTTTGAGGCTGTGAATTAGTGTGAAATTCTACTTCCTAAAGGAAGTTTCATTTCATGTGGTTTTCTCTCTTTTTCCATCCTTTCCCAATATATTATGAATTAATTTTTACTTTTTGGTCTTGCAGCGGTGTACATCCTGAGGGTCTGCGGTTGTTTTCTCTTGAAATTTGATGTCAGGATTGCAGGCAGTTTTCATTAGTTCAAAAGTGAATTTGTTGTTGTACTTCTCGTGCACACAGGTATTTTTACTATTGCTTCTCTTATGAGGCTAAGATAAAGCAAGGAGCCTGGTTCTACCATTCTTTCATGCGTATGTACTTTCTATGTCAAAAGCACAAGGTTTAGCATAACTTTGTTTACCATACTGTACTAGTGGATATGCAGAGGACAAGCCCTGTGAGGAGAGGCTGAGGGAGCTGGGGTTGTTTAGCCTGGGGAAGAGGAAGCTCAGGGGTGACCTTGTTGCTCTCTACAGCTGCCCGAAAGGAGGTTGTAGGCAGGTGGGGCTTGGTCTCTTCTCCCAGGCACCCAGCACCAGAACCAGAGGACACGGTCTCAAGCTGTGCCAGGGGAAGTTTAGGCTCGAGGTAAGGAGAAAGTTCCTCACGGAGTAATTGGCCCCTGAAATGTGATGCCCAGGGAGGTGGTGGAGTCCCCATCCCCAGAGGTATCAAACAAGGACTGGATGTGGCACTTGAAGCCGTGGTTTAGGTAGTCATGAGGTGTTAGGAGATCATCAGGTCCAACCTATTACTTAGGTATTAAGTCTTTTCCAACCTGGTTGATTCTGTGGGTCTGTGTGGAGTGTTGCTTGTTTTTTTTAGCCTGTGCAAAAAAGAATGTTGCTATTTATCGCCATGTGAAATGTATCTTAAGGTCTTGTATGTGTTAGTGGAGTTCAGACCCTTGTCAAAAAAAACAGCCATGCATTTGTTGCTTCTAAAAAGGAAGCGGATGTAGTAAAGGTGTTTGTTTTTTTTTTTTTTTTTTTACTTCCCCACAAAATCTGCTTCCTAACAGCCTGCATGGACACAAACCTCCCTCAAACCTCCTGTAGTCTGGCTAGATGGGTTCACGGTAGAGGGTTTCAGCTGTAGCTCTCCATGAAAAAATGTCACTGTGAGAACAATTAGATGCTGGAGTTATTTCCCAGGGGAAGTATTGGAATCCCCTATAATATACAGTTTGACCCAGCCTGACAGGGTTTTGGGCCACCTCATTTCAACTGTGCTATTAACCAGAAAGGTTGGTCCGGATGTTCCCTGGGATGCCTTGAAACCTGGAATTCTGTGCTTCTGTGAGGCTGTTGTGGTTTTGGGTTTTGGGGTTTTTTTTTTTGTTTTTTTTTTTTTTTTAAAGCTGTTATTATGGATGAAGACACGGTCACTTGTCACCAAATAGCATACCGGTAAGCCTTACTGCTGATTTCTGTATGCAATAGTTGCACACAGCGTGTATCCTGAAGATGAGTTTAGCGACATTCTAAAGTCTTCACAGCTTTGTTTCCAAAACCTCAAGGATTTTTAAAAAATATTGGTCAAGCATGGATTTGTTTTGATACATACAAAGCATAGTGCATTGCACCTCCTAAGGTCCTGCAAGGTGGCACAATCTTTCTTTTACAGGCTTATTTGCTTTATAGGTCACAAAATAATTCAGGGCACTCAGGAGGCCATGCGGTCAAACTTCCTGCTGGAAGCAGAGTCGGTTAAGAGGTCAGGTGAGGTTGCGCATGGTGTTATCCCATTGGAACCTAAAAACCTCCAGAGAAGGAGGTTGTATAGGCTCCTGGGGCAGCTTGCTCTGCTGCTTGGCCGTCTTCATTTTGTTACGTTCATTCTGAACCTTTTGTGGCTGAGGTAATAATCGTTTTCTGTTGTTCCCTCCCACCATGTGCTATTGTGAGGAACCTAGACCTAGTTAGTGTGTCGATAGGTGCTGGGGAACTGAAAGCAAGTGCCTTCAAAGCCATGTCTTCTGGAGGCTGAAGATGACCTGTCATCGCAGACCTAAGCCCTACTTATTTAGGAAACTTTCTTATATAAATAAAAACTTTCCAGGATGGAATTTGTAGATGTTGACTGTGGGAGCTTCACAGCTGCGCCAGCTGTCAGTGCCGAGTCAAAGGCAGGTTTTGGGGAAGTTGTTATCACAGAGACTTTCCTGAGCCCAAGCTTTTAACGATCAGTGGCAGATAAGAAAGAAAGCCTCGTGACCAGATCGCTGCGCTTTATCGTGCTATATTCAAGACTGCTTTTAATCTTGTTTTTACTCTATAGTCAAACTGACCTGGTGACTGGGACCCTAAATAATTTTGGATTTTCCTCAATGGTTACCATTTAATTCACCGTGAAGGGTTGTTTGCATGCACGTATTAGTCTTCTGCCTGTGTCGCTTTCAACGGTCCTCTGGGATCTATTCAGAGCCCCTCCATTGTTGACAATTTATATCTTGCCTGTGAGAAAAGTTATTGGTAAGTATAGGGCTTGGCTTTTGCTATTATGCTGATGAAACCCAGATTTATATTTCACTTAAACTGGATATTGATCCTGCTGTCTCCACATTTGAGCCTTGTTTGCCAGACATAAAACTTTAAATGCAACTGAATTTCCTCCAGCAGAATGCAGATGAAATCAAAGTGCCGTGTTGGGACTCTACAGCCTGTGGAGGCATTGAAATTTAGTGCAATGAACCCCGACGGTTTCCTTGGGTCTGAAGTTGGGATTTTAGAGTTTGCTTGTTTTGGTGTTTTTGGCTGGAAAGTTCAACTGAATATTTAGGGCTTGGAAGACTAGACATGAAAGTTGTACTTTCAGACATAATGAGGTGACTCTGTAAGCTCT
The DNA here is from genome assembly GCA_033816785.1 of Picus viridis. Taxonomy (NCBI): domain Eukaryota; kingdom Metazoa; phylum Chordata; class Aves; order Piciformes; family Picidae; genus Picus; species Picus viridis. Next base: position 7,852,496 of record CM066577.1, read on the forward strand.
TGGTCACTAAAGGGACTGTGCTTGCTAAATGCTTAGGTCACGGGTTTTCAAGGAAACACTTTCATTCTCTAAGGGCCAGATCTGCATCTTGGCACCTGTTAGGTATCAGTGGGTTTTTAGAGGACATTAAAGGTGCCTACTGTCCTGTACTTGGAAAGAATTAGTCGGATCTGTGACATTTTCTGTATCTATTTTTGCAGTTAGGCATTTGTATTTTTCTAGAGCGTCTGGCTTTTTAATTATTTGCAGTATTGTTGCCTCAGATTGTCATCTGTGTTAAGCAGATGCAGTTGCGTGATTCTCTGGAAAAAATAAATAAATCCCCGACTTAAAGGAACTCTATGACTCACGAGGCCTAACGGGTTTGCAAGTATAATCTTTTGATTCCCGGAATACGTCTGAGACGGCGCGTAGGCTCTTCCGAGGGTGGTGTGCAATGCGGCGCTACGACATCCTATAGAGTCAGACCTGGTTTTCTCTGCTCAAAATTGTGTACCTAAGTGCCTCTTTAGGGTAATGGCCTAATGTCTTCCCGATTTAGACTGTCTCTGTATTTCCATTTGGCAGGCGCAGAACACGTGAAAGACAGAAAAGTAGGTGTGTCCTTTTTATGAATGTTTTATGGCTCCCTGCAGAGGTTTATTCTCCAGGAGGGTGCACCAAGACAGGATCTGCAGCACTGAGGCTGTCTGCCTCCAACCGCTGTAGGAGGCATAACATCCCTGCGGCTCGTGAAGCGTGCCTCTCACGCTCCAGTGACTGCAGCCAAGTGAAGGATCTAGGAAGTACCGTGAGATATACCAGAGGTGATATGTTTTGGGTCTTCAAATTCTGGACTCTACGAGAGAGAAGAAATCATAATCTGGCTTTGGCCAGGGAAGGATTTTCAAAAATGGGTGCAAAGGCCTGTAGTGTAAGGAACGACCAACCGCACAGAGCGCAGAATACGTCCGCCGCCTTGGTCTCTTTTCGGGGATGACAGGAATGACGGTTGGTTTACCAGCCTGTCTGTCAACTCGTAGGCTGATGGCTTTTTGCCGCTTAGTTTCTGACAAACGACTCGGTGACTTCTGTAGCCTAAAATGGGTGAAACTCATTTTCTGACTGACCAGTGAGAAATAGTCACCCATTTGTAATATCCCTTATATCGGTCCCTTTTCGTAGTTTTAATTCATCGTTTCCCCCTGTCTGCCTGATAGACAGATGCACTGCAAAGTGGTGTCATGAAATACAAGTAGGTAATTTTTGCAGTCTCTTCTTGTTTTCCCCTCTGGAAGAGGTGTGTGTGTTTGTTTTCTCACGAGTTTCACTGTGCTCCCTGCTTGCAGGTAAAGAGTTTCTTGTACTGCACCTGTATTAGGCTACTGAGCCTGTCCTCAGCCTCTGAAAAGAAAAGCAGATAGAACTGTATCGTTTCCGTGATGTAATGGTGATATGGACTCTAAATACCCTCTTGCAGAACGAGATGCTTCCTTGTGCACCAGTAGAGGGTACAGAGTCAGAAGGGCCATGTGAAACCTCACGATTGTGCGCAGTAAGCCCCGCCTCAGACGTTTCTGCTGTCAACGCTGTCCTAAATTCGAGTGTGTCAGTGCTGTCAACGAAACTAAATGTCCTTTCCAAAAAGACATTAGTGTGAGTACCGAGGGAAAATGAGTACCGAGGGAAAATGTACTCCGGGGCTGCAGATGACTTGATATGATTTCCCTGATTGTGTCTTTTTATTTATGAGGCATAATGTATGACTGCTGAAAAGCAAACTAAAATGAGTGATGACTAACTACAGCCAAAGTAATAAATCAGAGGCAGAGAAAGAAGTGGTGATTTTGATCGAATCTATTGAATTAGCTGTTGCCCTTAGCCATTACAGGTATTGGAAAGACCTTTTAATATCTGCTTATCTCTCTCATGGGAACTGGGTAACTATCTCATTATATACCCACAGGAAACAAATTATTTAATTTTCTACCCTTTAGAGTTAAAACTATTTACATCTGTCATTAATTACTGGTGTAAGACTCTGTTATGTGAAATGAGCTTCCTTTAGAATTCAGTCGTTTTATTTACATCTGAAAGTTTTTTCCTGCTGTCTTTCCGTTTTCAATCCCTATGGTGGATTTAGTACTTCCATTATGAGCAATGGAACGGCGGAGATTAATAGCAACGGTAAGAGGCTCAAAGTATCACGGTGCCGCTAGCCTGGACCTTAAATTTATCCCATTCTGTGTTAATAGCCTCCCTAAGGATGCTAGCAGCGTCGAAGATGGAAAAGTATGGATCTGAGGGTGGGCGATCATAAAGCGCACGTGTCTTTACCACTCGTTTGTACTCCTGATCGTGAGTGGATGTGGTACCTCTTTTCCCTTGCCTTTGCTCTCTCCTGGCAGACTCCAGTCGCTTCCTAACTGTCAAACTTCCTATTTTGGTAATACCCGCCTGACACTGCCGCGCCCAGATGTGATTACATTATCCTATTGCTAAATGCTACATTTGAGTAAATAGGCTTTGTACTCTGAGCGATGCCGATGTTGCATCAACAATTCCGAATCGCCCAAGCTGCATGCCGGTCGGTTCCGACGCGGGGATGGACTTGCGAAAGGGTGCCGCGGCGCACGGCACGAGGGGGTCGTGCCGCTTTTCTCCTAATTGTAACCGGCCAAAATTAGGGCCTCCTCAATTTTCTTGCAGATGGCTATTTGGACACAGCTGAAAATTGAGTGCTGTGTTTCTGAAATTACTGATGGCATATCCTACATACCCCTAAACCGTCGTGCAGTCTTGGAAAGGAATCGCGCTGTGAGAACTCTGTCTTTAAGTGTAGCGTTCGAACGGAACAAATGTAAGCCAGGAAACCAAAGCAAGTGTGTACGTATTGCTGGTTTTGGGACCTCCTTGGAACAACTCTGGAAAGAGTGGTGTGAATTCCTGTCTGCTACCATTTGTCTCTCCTGGCAGTCGCTGAATGCTGCCAGTGTGGAATCCGTTTGGAAAGATGGGTGCAGTCCGTGCGTGCCCTAAGGGCAGAGAATTGAGTCATACCTGATACTTACCCACAAGGAAGAGTTATGTGAGTGTGTGAAAGGGGTAGCTTGGTCTGATGTTGTGGTTCCCCAGAAGCCGCAGCACTACCTAACTGCCTCGTAGCTCTAAGTGGCGCTCTAAGATGAACTTAGGTGTTCGGCTCTATCTCTGTTCTGCTGCTTTCCTGCAAATAGGGAGAGTGAGCAGCACCTGACCTCCACGCAAAGCAGAGGAGCCTCGCTCTCTCTGGGAAGTCGGCAGGAGCTCGGGACTGCTACCCTCAGATGGGCAAACTGCTGCCAGCCGCTCCTCTCCTCCGCCTTCTGCTGCTCTGCCGCACTTGAGCAGAAGCGAACGAGATCTCTCCGGTATAGGAGAGACAGTTGTGCTTCGTCACGTAATTGGAGTTGCGTGGCCGAGGGTTTGCTCTTTTGTTTTGGGGACTTGTGGCTGAGTGCCTTATGTTTTGTTGCCCTTTATGGAAAGAGCTTTACTAAGCCTGATCAGACCAGGTTTACCACGGTAAGGCTGTAGTCACCCTCTCAGCACTTTTCCTGTTCTTCTCATAGTTTTCCCTTTCTTGCTGCGCTGATGAACCTTGAGGTTGGTCTGAGATCCTTTTGAGCAGCAGCTGATTGCTGGTTTCCTCCAGGAGAGAGGTCTGCGACGGCTCATTGGGTTTTTTTTTTTTTTGGGGGGGGGGAGCGGCAGCAAAGGAAAAAATAAGCTCAGTTACCTGTAACTGGAATTCCTTAGTTCAATACAGTCTTCGGAGAGATTGGAGAGATTTCCGTCCTTTCTGGCTCCACTTCAAAGCGCAGTGTGGGCCAGGGGCCAGGAGATGGATAAAGCGTTGTAAGTACTAACTCTTGTGGCTGATTTTGGCGCCCTCTCCCGGCTGTTTTGGGGCAGTGCAGCCAGTAGCACAGTGTCTTTTGGCAGGGCGCTGAGCCGTGCGACATGATCTCAGACTTCGTGATTTTGGAGGCAGCGTAATCAAAGTTCAGTTATAAGAAACTTTGGTTGGCTTTCTGTTGTCTGTGTTTTGCCGTTGAATACCTCCCCGAGATGTGATGCCTACTTGCTTACCCCACATTCTTCTCTGTTCCGGTCATCCTGCATTATGAGCAGCAGGTAATGCCGCTGCTTGGTAAATTCTTGACATGTCTTTGTGAACCTGGGGGTGGGAGGGGTTGTTTGGGGCTGGTTTGATCGTTTGGGGTTTTTCGTTTGTTTGTTTTGGTGCCGGTTATGTCGCAATTCGGAAGGAATTTTTGGGAGGCCCAAAAGCTTTTTGCAAAATCCCAAACGACGGAGTTTCAATGTGGCCAGGCTAGCCAAGCAACAGTGACCGTTTTGTGGTGACTTTTTGAGGAGTCGTGACCCAGCCTCTTCTTTCAATAGGCGCGTCTCATTCAGTTTTGTCTTGCTATGCTGCTCCATGTCTCTCTGCACGTGGCTAAACATCAGCATTTTCATCTGCAGTTAGTTCTGGGTATTAAGTGCTCTGAATCTTCAAACGCTGACCAGGATTTACTTGGGCAGTGATTCTCAAAGGGAAAGGTTTTTATTCCCATCCATCCTTTTACAGATGGCTGAGCAGAAGCTGAGAGAGTCAAGGGAATCCAGCTTAGGTCAGTGTAATCCTGAATTTAGATCCTCAGAAGTCCTGTTTAACTGTTACAGCTGTCCCAGAAGCTGCTGTTAGAGAGTTTCCTGGACACATAGAGGTTTTCTGCTAGGAGCACATCTTGGCAGGGCCGAGTAGCTGGTATCTGTCTAAAAGACGTGCTCGTAGCATACCTGTCTGTCAGGCCCACATCCCTGGGGCCACGGCCTCAGCGTTTTTCAGGAAGGACAATTGTTGGACGCCTGGGGGTGGACATCAACCTTTTCTTCCCCTGAGGTCCCGAGGGAGAGGCTTTGTCTGTTCCCGCTTGTTTGTGCTGTCCGGTCAGCCTTGTTTTCGGTGTTCATTCAAAGCGAAACAGACTTGTGGGCAGCGCTGGGAGCGTCCCGAGTGAAAAGATGGGTGACCTGCTGGTGTTACTCCCGTTCTGGAGAGTGGCAGGATTTGCTGCCTCCACTGAAGCGTGTGGGTCAACCTAAATTACCTTCCTCTAGCAGGAGTCCTCTAAGAACTCGGTTGTATTGTGAAAGGGCACGAGCATCCTCTTTTTTCCTCGTCGTGACACAGTATTTTAATGAAAAAGCCCTTGTTTGTCTGGAGTGAGAACTGGGTTTCTGAAAGACAAGGTGTGGGCACCGGAGCAGGAGAGTGATCTGTGGAAGTAGATGTCCCTGTCTGACCCTCAGCGAGACATCTCTTTCCCAAGTGACTTACATCCCTCTGCCCTCCAAAATTCTTGGGAGGTCCCATTCTGAGAGTGAATTCCTGTGCTACGTGGGAAGCTTCCCTTCCTGACCGATCGCCGTTCTGTTTGCTGTGGGCAGCTTCCTTGGCTGGTCCGGCATGACGCTGTTACGCTTTAGGCTCATTAAGGCCACACCCTGGATGAAACTGTTGCGTTTGAGCTCCTGTCACTCTTGATTCTATGCCAGTGGCACGGTCAGGGCTGGCTTTTCCATATGTGGCTTATCCTTTCCACAAGGAAAAGCGCCCTTTGAAATGAATGACTGTCGGTAAATCTTTGTAGTGGCTGGAACGGCACTGAGAGGAAGGGTTTGACCTGCTGCAGTAAAGGGATTGGAGTTTGACTCTATGAAAAGTTCCTAACAGACATATATGAGTGCTTTCACTGCAAATGACAGTTCTTTGGCTGAGCTTTGTGTCATGGGGCATCATCTGTACTTATGTAGGGTTTCACTGGATAGCGCTACATGTTACCGATGACATCGGGCTGGAAATTTGGAGTTGTAATTTGCAGAATTACGGCCTTCCAAGCCACTGTGGTGGATCTGGGCCTTTTTCCCTCCTGGGCTCCTTGTGGAGTGTTGCGTAGTCTTGGAACCTAATATTGCAAGCTGGAAGGACTCCAGGGTCAGTGTTGAAGTTCTCTTAGTTCTAAACCTCTCCTTTTTTGTTTTTTCCTTTTCTTTCCTTTTTTTTTTTTTTTTTTTAAGCCACATTCCCCACACCCACTTCCCCAGAACCTCTGCGCAGAGCGCATCACGTAAAAATATGTTTTGCTGTAGTTAGAACCACTGGACGTGAAAGCTTACTAAGGAATACTTAGACTGAAAATCACTCGGACAGTCCTCTCGTATTGCCATTTAGATCTATCATTCTGATTGATCACTGTGCGGTTGGCTAATATTGCGCCTAATTTAACCCTATACACTCACGCATCCATCTACTGTGTATATTGTACCTGACATTCTACAAATTACTTGCTCATGCAAATGATGACCTAAGGCAACCTTTTTTGATATTCGTGTTTAATTATACAAATGCTTTTTGATAAATAAGATTATACATCCTTCCATATGTTTATTCACTCCTTGATGAAAGCAAAATTTAATTTTCATGCAGATTTGTTGGAGAGTGTGTTGAATAAGTGCTGAGTTTTAGGTAGTCTGCGGATCGCTCCGGGTTTGGGAAGCTGACAAAATCGGTAGGTGTAGCGCACGGAGATGTGTGGGTTTTTGGCGGTCCTAAATGAAGCTGGTGAAGTTTGAAATCTTGGAACCGAAGCCACTGCCTGTGGGCGCGTGCAATAAAGGAAATGTTGGTGTGGAAAATAATGGAGATGCTGACTTGAAGCCTGCCTACATGTACAGTTATTCATATTAGGTGTTACTGAAAATGTTGACAAAAGACTGACCTGTTCATATTTTCCCGGAAAACATTCCAGTGTGGAAGGGTAACTGCAGTTTGGCTTGTGATACTCAGGCAAGGTGAATGTAACTTAGGTGTCAGGCTCAATTCATTGGGACGGTTTGCATGCGTGGAGAGAGCGAGTGAATTGCGGTTTTGTTCAGGTATCTATGAAAACATTATCGGCGCTGCTTGCAGCCTCTTGAGGCATCCCGCAACACAGGTAGCGGTGGGAACTCGGTCTGAGGATCAGGTGTTAAGAAGGCGCACAAACGTACGCTGCCTGTGACATGAAATCTGCCTGTTTTCCCTAAATGTAGCAGTGGCAAATATTCCATTCCTCTGGTAGAAAGTCACTTAGTCAACATGAGCATTGGGTGGTGGTCAAGGAATGTTTTACATGAGTGTCACTGCTTGGCCTTTTTGTCAGTGTCAGTACAGCTGCAGTGGTATCCTCGGCTAACCGTGGGTGTTCTGTGGGCTCGAGTCCCTCGCTAACTTTCTCCGGTTCTGCTTTTCCTGTGCCGCAGGTGCGGTCGGTAAACTCGGCAGGCGGGCGCCAAGCAGCTGGTCCCGCTGCCGAACGGGCCCTGCCGCTCCCGAGGGCCTGGGAGCTCCCCTTTTGACACGGTGGCATCCACGGTGGCTGTGGTGAACATCAGACCCCCTCTTAAGCCTAATGGGGTGGTCAGCATCTACAGACTGTTTTCCAATGATACTCGAGGGACTGACGTGGTGGTGAGTATTATCCACGCTGTTTCTGTCCTTCCACTTGGACCTGTGCTGTTTTTGCTGTTACAGTTTTGGTTATACAAGCTGCTGCTGTCGGTTTTGGTCTGCGTTCCTGTCCTGCACTCGCATTGTTGGGTGGGTTGGATTGTTTGATGGGTGGGACGCGATGATCTTGAAGGTCTCTTCCAACCTGGTGTATTGTATTGTATTGTATTGTTAGCTGTCTTCCTCTGTAATGCTGTTTTTTGGCTGAAGCAGCACCAGGACTTTCACTTCTGTCATCTTTAAATGCCTCTGATGTAACACTGTGCTCTGACAACATGACGGGCATCTGTGTTGTTCAAGGGCGGCTAACCGTCCACGTGAAATGTGCTCCAGCGGCACATCCGGAAACTGCAGCTGTTAGGCGATGACTGGATAGCCTGTGGATTTGGAGGTCCCATTAAAGTGCTGTGCATGAGCTCTCCCTAAATACTTTCTGGTTGGTAGGAAGCATGTAATGGTGAAGCACCGATGCAACTTTTATTCGGTTCCTCAGCCAAAGCGCTGTTAGGTGTCTGGAAACAATCGACCTCAGTTGAGGAAACCTGCAGGGCTTCGTAAGAGACATAAAACACAAAAAGGTTAGGACTGTGGAAGGTATCTGGAACGGTTGCCATCAAATCGGTGTCAAACACCTGAGTAGTTCCTGTGTGTGATGCTACCTGTTTGATTGTTACAAGTAGGTAAATAGTTGTATGGGAATGGTTTCCATCATGCAATGTTGGTCAGCTTGGAAGTGCTAGGGACACATTCCCGGGTCATCGGTCCTGTCCGTGAGCCTAAGCTGCCTACCGGTGGCGCGTTACACGTGTCCGCGTTCCGGTGCGGTGGGCTGTGTCCGTTTCTCGGTCAGCCAGTTCATCTCGTGTGCGCATGCACGGTCCTCCGTTTCCATTCCCTTGCTGCTGGCTCATCTCTGGCTCTGGCGTCACGAGGTACCGAGCGCTGTCCTTTGCTCGCTTGCCTCTTTCCTTCCTGCTTTTTGCTGTGCTCTGCTAAATCACATGCTGCCATATGGGAGCAGACGTTTCCCCCTCAGTGGTGTTTTCTACATAGTTTTATCTGTGTGGCCCAAGAAACTGTAGCAGCAACAAGGTAAAGTGGCAGTTTCTGTGAGCAGTTTTAGAAGGAGAGCGCTGTTTCCTTTGCTGGAACTGCCAGGTCTGAGCACGGGAGAGTTTCCTAACCAGCTTGCCCAGCACCACAGCCACTTGAATGCCTTGCTGTGCCATAGTGGCCTGCAACTGAAAGGTACCTACGAGGGAGTACATTTGCCTGTGTAGGAGCGAAAATGACTCACCAGACCATATTTGTAGCACTGCCCCGTGCTGTGTCCTATATCTGTTGCGAGGAAGCTCATGAGACACGTGCGAGTATTTTCCGGCGCTCTAATTGTGGTGCTGTTTTCCACAGTAATGTCTTTTTGCCTTAGAGTATCTTTTTCCCGAGTATCTCCTTGGGGGTTTTGGTTTTTCTCTCTTTTTGACAGAGATGTTTGCTAGTTGACATCCAGTGCTCAGCACTAGATGCAAAATGTCTGTGAGGCCACTGATGGCATGGTCTTTTCCTGTGAACAGAGCCCTGTAGCTTCTGTTGCAGTTTGGGCTGGGTGCCCCCCTGCCTCTTGTGTCCAGAGGTCCATAATGTGATGGGGTGAGGCAGCCCCCCTCCCCACCATGGGCAAAATAAAACAACTCGGACAAACGGATTGTGAAAGTGATGGAAAGTGTAATTGAAAAGTGGTGAATATTTACAGAAAGCCAGAAGCAGAGTGACAAAAGAAATTCCAAAACAGTCCCAGGAAGATCCCATCCCCACCTGGGGGTACATCCAAGACCCCCAGGGCTCCTTCTTTGCTCCTCCCCACTGCTAGGCTAGTCTCAGCTGGCCAGATCTGAGACCGCCCATCCCGCCGTGGCCTGGGGCCTAGCCAGGCCCATGGCAGGGAGACAACATCTCCCCCATTACTGGGTGACGGTGAGAAAGAAAGAGGAAGTGCGTAGGCCTCACACGGGATCTTGCAGTGGTGCAGAGAATTCTGGTAGAAATACCCAATTTCCTGTGTCCACCCACTGGGCTGGACCTCTGGACACAGGAAGCACGGTGGCACCCAGCTCAAACTGCAACAGCCTCATAATGGGAGAAAAATGAAGGCAGGGTTCCTAGTACACAACAGCTGTGTTGAAGTTGGACTTGAAGGACATGCAGAACCCTGTGCCTGTCTTTCTCTGGAGTTAATTCACCTCAGTAGCTCTTATTTAGTGCCTGTGGTACGTGAAGCTGTGCCCAACTCCCTCTTAATTTTTATAGCTGTCGGAAGGGACTGCCACCCAGCAGACGATACATGGGCTGAAACCTTTTACCACATATTCTATTGGTGTGGAGGCCTGCACCTGTTTCAACTGTTGCAGCAAAGGCCCTACGGCCCAAATCACCACACGTCCGGCTCCACCCTCGGAGCAGCCCCCGCCGCAGATCCGCACCGTGACCTCCAGAAACGCTTCTTTCCACTGGAGCGGCCCTCAGTCACCCAACGGCATCGTTACCAGGTAGGAGCTGCCGCCCGGTTGTACCTACGTCTCTTGGATAGGGGTGGAGGCTGGGCGATGTGAGATGGAATCTCAGGGCTGCGAGCGGTGAATGGGTGTGGCTGTCATACTCCTTTTTCCTTGTGTCGATGGAGATATTCCCTGTGGCCCGAACGCCATCTGAGAGGCGTTCACGTGCACGATTGCTTTTCTCCCGAGCGGGAAGCTGGGGAGGATGGAGGCGGCGAGGATGAGCTGCGGTAAATGGAAGCGCTCGTCTGACAGTTGCGGCTGCGCAACCAAAAATGTGTGAGCTCACCTGGCATTGAGGAGGCAGCTGCATTTTGCAGTACTTAGGCAAATCGTGATGTGCTGAAGTAGGTAGCAAGGTAACGGGCATCGACAGTTGCATTGCGTGTGAGACTGAAACCGTGCTCATAGGTGTTTTATGGCCAGGGCCAAAATCTCCCAGACAGGAAATGGAATGAGGTCCATTTCCCTTCTCTGGTAGGCAGACATGCAGCTGTTAGGAGGAAATGTGTGACAGGCTGGAATGTGATTAAGGCTCCTGATTAATCCAAATCCCAACTCCCTTCTCAGCTATGAACTCCACGTACATGTGGCATGTTCCCTGAACCTACAGCCGTCGGTGAAGGCTTGCAGTCCTGGCCCGACCGAGGTGAAGTATACGGGAAAAGGACAGAGTGCCAATGTGTCCAACCTGGAACCTTACACGACTTACAACCTGCGAGTTGTGTCTTACAACTCTGTTGGCAGCAGCGCCTCAGAATGGATCGGGTTCACTACGGAAAAGGAGCGTGAGTATGAGAACTAGACCAGTGGTGCCCGCCTCTGAGGCATGGCCGTGCGTGGTGTCCAGGGGCCTCACCTCTGTGAAAGAGGACATCCCCAGAAAGCCATCTCTTCAGTGTTGTCGGTTACTGGGCCTCTGGTGCCCATTTGTTGAAGTGGTGCTCTGGGGCCTGAGTGCTCATTCCCTCCAAAATATGTCTGTGCTCATCAGATGATAGCATATCCTCTTTCAGTGAACTCAAAGGATTCCGGGCTCCCAAGACAATGGGCAGTGCAGCTGCATGACACGAAATAGTCAAGTTTTACCGGAAGGATGATGTGTAGTGATGTGTAGTGCCACGAATAATCCCTGGGGAAAGAGGAGATCCTGAGACCGACCTGAGGAATGGTTTTAGGTGCCAGCTTCCTCTCCTAATTCATGCCACCCCTTCTGCCAGGGCTCACAAGCGTGTTCCCTGGAAGTCATCTGAATGATTGGATTGTGGTTGACACTGAAGGAAGAAGTGGTTGCTGTGTGTCTAACTGCCAGAAGGAATAACTTAAGGCCGTGTGGTGGTCATTGCGGAAACTGAACGTGCAGGACCCGTGCCTACGGTCAGACTACTGCAAATGAAGTTGTGATGGCAAAATGCATTCTAAGATCAGCTGTTATTGAAAACATGTATGGTATTCTAGCTAGAGTCATGTCATAATAGATGAGATTGGCCACACCTGGCAGCCTGAGATAAAATGCCCAAGAGGATGGTCACTCTTTGTCATGCAGTCTCATGTCAGGATGTTAGAATCACCTCTCTAAAAATTTCTCTTGCATCACTTGGTACTCTGCCTAGTAAATACTGGCCAATGAATCTGTTACGTCTGTAGCAGAAAAGTTCAGGTGGAATAGCCCCAGATGTTCTGGCAAGTCACTACTGAACCCCAAAAAAAAGGAGGACAAATGTAAAGGTCCTAGTCTCTGAAGCTGTGTTTTGTTAAGTTACAAACCGACAGGGTGGAGCATGATAATAAACTCGGGCATGGACAAAATGTGTGAGGAAGTGGTGAAACCTAGAACAAAAAGGTTTGGATGGCATTTGTAAACCCCTGGCCACAGCTCTCTTCTTTCGGTCTTGCTTTTCCTGTCTTGCTAATGTCTTCACAGCAAGTCTCCCGAGTCATTCTGTGTCTCCTTTGTGTGGCCTGAAAAATTTGCTTTAGTGGCAGTGAGCAATTAGCAGCAAAGTGGAACTGGGCACGCAGCTTTCCTAGGAACGACCCGGCATGTACTGGGCACACGGCTTCGCAGCGAAGCCACGGGAAAGGACCACCTCAAACCTAAATGAGCTTTGTCAGCAGGCTTTTGAGCCGAGGCGATGGACTATTCCTCCCTGATGTGAGGTCTGAGTTTCTTTTCTGTCTGCCTGCCATCTGCTCTTGCTTCTCTGCAACCTCTTTTTTTCATGTATGTGCGTGTGTTAGAAAAGGGTCTTGCACTATCTGTAGGGGCTTGCAAAAGAGCCCTCGCCTTAGCGGTGCAGCTCCCGCAGCCTGGCATGCTGCTTGGCCTCCTGCGTTTTCCCTGTCCCCCCACCCTAAGCTGGAATGCAATTTGTACCGTTTTAGTGTCTGTGCCACATGCACATAGGCGCAGGAAAGGAGGTCCTGGTCTGTCTGGTAAAGGTAAGACCAACCTTAGCTTTTGCAGCGTGAAGCCTGGTACCCTTTCTCTGTTGTACTTGTGTCTTCCCTACTGGTGCAGGTGTCCCAGAGGGAGAGGGAGCACACGTGGTGGAGTCTATCCCCTCTGAGCTACACTACGTGGGCATGCCTGTTAGCTAGACATGAGCCTCTTTCCTTTTTTGGCAGCACCTCGGTATGCGGCTCCCTTCTCGGTTGTCAGCAATCTATCTACCATCCACGTAGACTGGAGCCGCACTTTTGTGCTGAACGGCCGGCTGAAGGAGTACGCGGTAGCGGAGAGTGGGCAGCGCATCTACAGTGGCTTTGACACAGAGCTGTATCTACCGAGGACGTCTGATAAAAGTGGGTTTCAACTTGCTGTCGTTTCCTCTTGGGGAAAGACTGCTGAGGTGCAGTAACGTTATCATGTGCTAAATTGGAGAAAAACTCTCTGTAGGTGTCTGAGCTAGGAGCACAGGAGTGTGGTAGAGACGTGTCTAAGGAGATGCCTGCAACAGAAACGCTAGGTGCTGAGCTTCGTCCTAAACATTGCACCTGGCTGGGGTAGAAAGACCCCTAGGAGTCGGGCTTGCCCAAATTCTGGAGCTGTGCTGCAATTCTACCCCTAAGGGCTTTGCTCTGGGAAATGTGTGGAAATCCTGAGCCTCCGAAAAGATTGGAGCCTAAATTTGCCTTTGAGGCAAAGTAAGGTAACAGGAGAAACTGCAATGCCAAGCACAGCTGATTCCAAGTCCTAAGAAATTCCTTGTATGGTGAACATTGCAAAACTGGTAACAGGCAAAACAAAAAAAACCAGAAAACATTTTTTCTTCTACTTTTATTGTTTATTAGCATTGCTGCAGTAACCAGGAAAGTAGTCTTTTGTGTTTCACTGAACTATTTTTAACATGTCTGTAGCAGCCGTGAATGGAGTATGAGAGACCTAGGGCAAAATTAGGAGGGAATTGAAAGTGTCCAGTTACATCCTTTCTAGCGACGTAGGAATGGTGACTGGCTGTGGTGTGCTGTGAGTCTTAGTTCAGAGGCTCAGTAACCTATCCGTAAGGGATGGTGAGGCTCTGTGCTGGATCCTGGGTGGGTTGTGTGCTATGCCTGCATCAGGTTTTCTCGGACTTGCCTGTCTCGGCTGACGGATCACAGTGACGTAGTACCTGCTGACAGTACTTTCAAACCTCTGCTTTTTTCTGTTTGTTTGGTTTTTTGTGTGTGAGCAGCCTTTTTGTTTCAAGTAACCTGCATCACTGATGAAGGAAGTGCCATGACACCAGTCATCAGGTACAGCGCTGGAGATGGAGTTGGTAAATATGTGAAGAAATTACCTAGCACCCTGTTTTTATTCCCTCCCTCCCCCCCCGCTCTTTGTATTGCCCCAAAATGTAGTGCTTTTTCCTGCTGAATAGAATCTGCTGTCTTGCAGGTTTTACGGCCAACCTAGAAATGTTGTGAGTTCTAACCCTGTCCTCCCGAGTTATTTCTCCTCCCACCTCAGTCACCCCACATAAGGGTGCTGCTTTCATCTGACTGGCTAAACTAGTCTCTGCAGTTTCACCTCAGAGGTGTTCCCCTCAACAGTCTGTCAGGCGAGATGCTGCCCAGACCCAGGTCATAATATTTTCTGCCTCCCCTCTGTGCGCACGGCCTTTGCCTGTTTTGTGGAAGCAAAGGATTTTGGTGTAGTGAACTCCTGAGTCATTTGCTGTCCATTGAGTAGTATGTATCCCAGTATCCGTAGATGCCTCCCTGTAAAAGGGTGAGGTGTTTTGGTAGAACCACAGCCTGGACTATTTCTAACTGGTATACTGCTTTTAATTGCCATATATCTATGTTTTGATTTGGAGTTTCATCCTGTTTAGCTTCCTGAAACAGCTGGGTTGTGACTTTGTGCTTAGTCATCATGCTACATTGCCCTTATATCCCTTTGTGTACTATCACTGTATTCTACTGCAGAATCGCAGGCAAGGCTTTTGCATCACAGAATGGTTCCAGGGGCTTTACATCCATCACTTTCTGCACCCTGCTCCTTGTTCTGTCAATTGCTGCTTATACCCAGCACCACAGGCCACTTGCAGAGGACGCTTGGAAGTGTGGATACACACATAGGGTTGCAACTAAGAGCAAACTCCTGTCACTGTGAGTTCTTGCACTCATGTTGTACAGGAAGCAAGGCCAACTGAATGGGTAGTTTTTGCCCTTCCTCTCCACCTGTAGGAACAAAGATGTTTCATGTTGGTTGCTTTTGGGGTCATGCATCACTCGTTTCAGTGAAGTCTTCCTCCCTTTCTCTGTAACTGCACAGGCCAGCCGTTACACATTGCTGCAGAGAATGTCCTCTCTCTGTACCGCAGTGAGATTACTGTAGTCATTTGCACTCCTCAAGGTTACTTGGGGAAGCGCCCCCTTTTTTTTTTCCCCCCTGGCATTCACCCTCCTCTGCCCTCTTTCTCAGGAGCTGGTGATGCACTGGTAATCACCAGCCGAAGGAGCAATGCCAGAACTTTAAGCAGCGTCTCCTGAGGGTAGTAAGGTTTTTATGGTAGCATACCAGCATATTGAACCCTTATGGCACCTTGAATGTAAGTGTGAATAAGCACACGATGACAAAATTACTTATAAATTAGGCAGAAATTTTAGTGAGGAAAGGGTTAGCATGTTGTTGAATGCATTCTGCAGTAGCAGTCCTAATCTCCCCCTAATCCCTCCTGTGGTTTTCAGGGCTGATCCTGACAACACCTGGGGAGAAGGACAAAGGAGAATCCAAACGGGCAAAATTCTACAATGAGTTGTGGTTTGCAGTGTTGATGGTAGTGCTAGGCCTGATCCTCCTGGCTATTCTTCTCTCCTTGATTCTGCAAAGAAAAGTCCACAGGCAACCCTATGCACGAGACAGACCTCCTTTAGTGCCACTCCAGAAAAGAACATCACCAATGAGTGTGTACTCATCAGGTGAAATCCATCCGGTAGGTTTGTTGAAATGTAACTGTCTGCAGTGATTGTGTTCAACTTTTGTCTGTCCACATAGGGTTTTTTTTTCCCATCTTGCACTGTTTGGGCAGGTGGTAACCAAGAGTGCTGCACTGTTCAGCATAGGAGAAGGGCTGTCACGTGCAGCTGTGAAGGCAGTGAGCCAGGCTGCAGGGGTTCGGTGTCAAAAGATCTCTGCGGAACTGGGCCTGCAGGCCTGGAAACACTGTCTTGGAGACCAGAAAACTGTGAGGCTGCAGGTACAGGACATGCAATGCCATTGGTGGCATCTGATGGTAGCTGACAGCTGCAGTAGACCTGAAAAGGCCTTGGCATGCTGCAGGTGCTGAAGCACGCTTTTCCAGAGGAACCCTTCCTGGGTTCCACACTGTCTAGTGTGGGTGGCTAACCAGGCCCAACCTGACAGTCTCTGTCATCTATGTGGCTGTAAAACACACAGCACTTACTATAAAACCTCGGCTTTTTACATTTTCCCCCCACCCAGCTGGAGTGTTCTAGGATGAGCAGTAGGTGAGGAATGTTTGGAGAAGAGCAGTGAGTGCAACCAGGCAAAATCTAAGGGCCTTTATAAATCGTGTGGGTGCATCGGTGCTTGCAGATCCACAGTGGGACCTGAGCCCTGCGAGGAGGACTGCTGGGGACTGATTAATAAGCACGATGATACAAAGCCTTTGCCTTTTTGTGTTGCAAGGCGGGGGGATGGGGGGTGTGTGTGTGTGGGAAATAGACAATGAGCATACTCCAGCTAGCAGTGCTCTCCTACCCGTCAGGAAAAAGCAAGAGAAAAGGACTGTGGCAATTGTTACAAGTCTGGGAATGGGAGCAGCAGAGCCTTACATTTCTGCGCCTCTTCCCTGGCACAGGCCATGAGATGATTCTTCCTGTCACCACTGCTCAGCCTCTTTTTCCTGTGAGCACCATCGAGCAGGATAGTGACTTCTGCAGCCTTCATGCATTCTGTTTCATCTTGGCTTAGTGCGAGGAGGGTACATCTGTGCCTTGCTGATGGAACTCCTGGAAACAGTGGGATTTCCAGTGTTGGCCCTCTGCTGCCAAAGACTAAGAGGATAGGAAAAAAAAAAACTGTTGGGTGTTTTTGGTCTCCCAGTTTTGACTCATTTTCCTCAACAGCGTGTCATCGTGCTCCTGACTTTAAAATGTTATTGCTGTGGGCATACCTGCACAGTTCCTTTCCATCTTTCGATGCTCCTGGTCCCACCCTGTCCTATAGTGTCTTTTTCTTTGCAAAACAGAAAAGGCGGGGGGCGGGGGGGGGGGCAGAAAGCAATGGTGAGGTCATGTGACAAGCCAGTGCTGACTTAACAGGAAGTACTGTGTGGGCTAAAATGTTACAGGCCCTCACCTTTGAGAGGTTCCTTCCTCCTCCATGTCCTTTTTACATTACTGTCCTCCAGAGCTGCAGCTAATTCACACTGCCCATACCCAACAGACTGCAACTGCACTGCCACGTGCCCCACCCTAACTGTTTCCTCCCTCTCCAACCTCAGTTTGAGACCATTGCTGACACGTCGGATTCATCGAGCAGTGTCACTCTGAAAAGTTACACAATGTACTTTGAGGTAGAGTTGCTAGCCTGCAGTGCTGCAGGTGGTGTGACGTGCCAGTTGACCCAAAGAGCATGCACAAAGGCAGCTGACACTGCATGTTTCTTCTTGTGGATGAATGTCTTTCCCTCAGCACACTACCTGGAAAAAAGGTCTGCTGCCATCTCCATGCTGTGGAATCCTGGCTATCAGTCCATCACAACTGTTTGGACCTCTGCCTATTGCATTACCCTAAAAAAAGGGGAGGGGTGGGTTGGGGTTGGAGGTGGAAGGACAGATAAATGACAAATAGGAATTTTTGCTTTCATTGATAGGATTGACCTACAATAGGGAAAGGTCCATCTGTTTGTGGGGGTTTTGATCTTGCAGACACTTCTTTACAAAACGTATAAGGTCACCATATTTGTAAGGATGACTGTTTGAGTTTTGAGGCATGGGGTTACTCTCTCTCGTCTTCCCCTTCCGCCTCCGCTTTATCTGAACAAACTGCTGAGGGCCATGCCCTCTATTTTTTTTATTTGTGGTGGTGTTGTGTGTCATAACAGTTAGAAGAGACCTTTAGGATCATCAGTTTGCATCTTCGTCATAGGGGCTATCAGATACAAAAATTCCAGGAGCTGGTTCTCCCACAAGCAACTGCAGTGCCCAGATTATTGCCGCTGGGCCACGAAGACCAAGTCAGAGCCATCTACATCGCAGCTATTCCCAGGCCTCTCTCCACCGCAGCGTCAGCCAGCTTCTTGACCTCTACGACAAAAAGTCTCTTGGTGACGCATCGCCCTGGGACGCCGTCATTCGCAATCGTCGCACCACTGGCCGTGGCTTGGTAAGTCCTCCTTTTCCCCTGTGATGCAGTTGCATGTTTGCAGCTGTTGATTTCTCTGTTTAGTTAGTCAGGGAAAAGCCTAAGCAGCAGAGGGTGTTGGAGATACAGCCAAAAGACCTAAAGATCTGGGTCACAGTAGACCTGCTGCTCTCCTACCCATCTGCAAGCTGTAAAGGCTCCTCCATGTGCATCTTCCTATGCTTTTCCACTGAGTAACAACTTTAGTCTTCCAGAGACGTGCACAGTGACAAAGTGGAAGGGAGTTCTTCCGCCTTTCACCATGGTTATTTCCTGAAGTGCAGGGGGGAAAAAGCCTGTGTGAGGCAAGGGCTGTATTGCCATCCTTCCTACCCTCAGGGCAAGCAAGAGGAGGTAGTACTCCAGTACTTTCTGTTCTGTGACCTAGGACTCACTTGCTGATGCGACCTGCTCTCTAACCTCTGATCAGTCGCCTTGCAGAGACCATGTGGACACACAGATCTCCTGGCATTTGTGACTTCCAGGCGACTGGAAGCAGACTGAGGGGCAGGCAGGGTACCTGTCTTTTAACATGCAAGGGCTCAAGGTTGGGCAGTGGTGCCAGCATGGCCCTGAACACACCTCCGAGTTGTTATTCTCACCTCAAGGCCAGTAGCAGCTTCCATTTCTCCCTGTCAGCAGGAACCACGCTTTTTACCTTCCCCCCTTCCCTAAGTAAATGAGTTGGAAGAGGTTCAAAAGCAAGCAACAGGTGAATGGTGTTTCCTGCCTTACATCCTCCTCAGCCCTGTGTCCCCTTTTTAAAAAGCTTTTTAGCATCTCTCCAGGAGCAAAGTTAGATGGACTGTTTATCATTCAGTAGACCTGGTCCAAAATGCAAACTGAAATTTGTTAGCTTTACTTCCACAGGAACTAGATGGATGGTCTAAAATATAAAAGGCCAGGCAGCTTCCTTGGGCTTTCAGGCTCAGCACACCAAACATCTAGACTGGCAGGAACATACAGGCATGCCACAGGAGCAAGGGTGTTCCTACTGCTGCTGCCAGCAGTAACAGCAGAACCAAGCCTTACGTAAGCACACGGTGCTATTTAGTTCCATGCAAACTCCGCATAGGTACAGCCTAAGCTTCCAGTCTGCATCGATCTGCAGCTCACGGAGTTCCTGTAACTCAGCCTTGAGTCATTTTTCAGAGGCATCACATCCTGAGGATTTCATGCCTTGGGGGCTCCCAGCCCACCCACAGCACATCTCTCTCTGACCTCAGAGGCCAGAATAGCTTTGCAGTGCTAAGGCAGCTCTTGCTCTATCTGCTTACCTTGTCCTACCACCATGATTTGGTTGAGCTTGCACACTCTCCCCCTAACCGATGCTGGATGTCAGTGTGTCAGAACTGGTTGACAGAGGGAACCGTGGCCTTTCAGAACTGGGAGGAGCAGCCCAAAATCTCCCTTGCTTTGGGTGGCAAGCATGACCTGAGAGCAGGACCTCAGCTGCACTGCATCCTAGGCTGAGCTCTTCTGCCCACCCTCTGTACAAGGCTTTACAGTTCCCTAACCCTAACCTGCCTCTGCTGCCATGCTGCTCAGCACCTCCCACCATACCTGTCACTCAATTCTGCCATTATGACACAAACTACCTTAGCACAGCCAGCAAGTTTTGCTCACCCCTCCATTCCTCCCACAGATGAACACTACCTACTTACTACCACTAGAACCTCACTGGTTTCCATTTCCGTGCTTAAATGTGCATCAGGGTCCTAGCTCAGGCTCAGAAGAACAGGCCAACACACACAAGGCAGAAATGCACCTAGCTGTTTCAGAACCATGTTTTGTGAAACTGTAGCACACTAAAGGAGATCCTGTTCCCTCTGACATGTTTCCTCCCCCCACCCTGCAGTATGCAGATGAGGAAGATTTTGTCCATGCGATCAAAGGCTTCAGCACCGTCACCAAGGAGCACACCATGTTCACCGATACCCACCTCTGAGGAGCACAACCACCCTCTCTACAAAATGAAAGTGGGGAACTTGCCAAAAGCAGCCTGCAAGGACGCAGAGGAGGGGACAGGGCTGCCGTGTCCCCACCCCCATGCACACTACGTAAAACACAGAACTGTTTTGTTGGGGAAGGGGGTAAGTTGGTCTCTGCCTCCAGCCTCGCTAATAAGGTGCACTGTAAAAAGCTCTGTGTTAGAAAACAGTCTGACAATCCCTTTCTCCTCTGAGGTGTCAGCACTAAGCCCGACAGCAGTCAAAGACTGCAAGGGTAGAGGCTCATCCTTGTCTAGCATCCAACTTTCACAGCTGAAGAAGATTGTGGGGGAAGGAGGGGGGAACAGCGTGTTTGCTAAGGAAGAGTCTTTTTACCTGTCCAAAAATGCAGCACGTGGCTAAAAGCGGCCTCTGTGGCAAGACAGCCAGGCCTTGTCCCAGCCATTCATGCTCCAGTGAATAAAGCACTCCATAAGACATCCTGCAGTTGCTGTTTACCGTTTGAGTCTTTAACTCCCCTCTTTCCCACTCTCTCAGCTCCAAGCTTTCGGAACCACCAGCAAACCAAAAAACTGCACCAAAAAGGGCTATTAATTACTGCCTCACTCCATGCATGTTTTCCCACAGGTAGAAAACCTCCCAACCCACTCCCTATTACACACGTGCTGTCAGAGCCTTGTTTTTATTTTATGTAATACCAATCCACAGGCAGTAAAATTTGCTTGTAGTGTACTGTGGGTGGCGAGACAAACAACGGGCATCCAGCACAACACAGGTAGGCAGTAGCACATCAGGGCACTTGCAATTGAGAATCGTTACACCATGACAGTAACGCTACTCCCATATTCATCCCTGTCCTTTCTCCATAGAAAGCGACAAGGGAGCCCTCACGAGACTGCCAGGTCTGCATATTGTGCCAGGCTTATTTTTATGCACGCTCTCAGTGACAATCAGCAAAACCCATCAGATGATACCACACAGTTTCAGAAAGCACAGCCAACACTCCTCTGCCAATTTATCTGGACTAAGAGGCAAAATAATATGCTATTTTGAATAGCTTCCTCCCTAACCTGCACAGACCATTTCAGACTGCAGACAGCAGCACGCAGAACAAAGATCCCATTCCTAAAACACTACAGTGGCGGCCCTGTGAATTAGGCAGAATCCAGCCGAGAGACAGCAGCAGCTCTCTAGAGCACTCCGAGGCTGTGTCTAAAAGGCATCTCCCGCCGAGCACTCAAGTACTCCTTCAGCACCCTCCCTTCTCCCAAAACAAAAATAACCACAACACATCACATGCCCGGCCACGTTTACGCAGGAATGCACACCAGTATTTTTGGACCAAGTATCAGACTACGGCATGGAGCACGACAAAGCCACGCGCTGTCGTGGACAACTGTTCAAAGGCTTGGCAGCAGCCAGGTACTTTCTCGTAACTGTCCCGTTTCCATTCTGGATATACAGACCAAGGTCCCGTTCCAGAAACAACCCGCAACACCCATTGCGATGCCTGCTACCAGCCAAAGGGCACCCGCGCCTCATCTTCCCCACCAGTCACATTTTCACAAGCCATAGTCTTGACAGGAGGCATCATTCTTCCGGTGACGCGGTGAGGCCGCTGTCTTGGTAGGCGAGGGAGAAGCCGCACCAGGTAATTCAGGCGCACCTTCAGCGAGGGCTAGTGCAGAGGCCAGGAGTGGCACTTTCTTCCTTCCCAGGAAGCCAGCTCCCTCAAACCCCATTTTCTTTTTGCTTTCTCCTTTGGGGTCAGTCTCCTCTTCTGGCCCTCTTCTTTTGAGATCCAGAAAACTTTCTGGCAGACGGTGAACCTCTGCACTGCAACACCCACCTGCATCTGTCACACCTGTGCCACGTACTTCAACCGCAGCTGTCAGGACTACCTTCCTCTCAGCTGCGCTGCCCTCAGCCGTTGCCTTCCTGGCCTCCGTCTGGCTCGAATTCCCATTTGCAGCCGCAGCCTTGTCCGTCGGGCTTTTGCTGGGTAAGTTAAAACCCTGGAAGTCCCGGTAACTGTGGAAGCTCTCCGTCCGCCTTGCTCTTGCCAAAAGGGGACTCTCTCTGTATGGCCGCACAGAACCATAGGTGGCTGCTTCATGAATGGTTTCGTGGTGCTGCAATTGGAGACTTCAAAAGCAAAATAACAAAGGACAAAAAGAGCAGATGTTAGGCTGCAACTGGCAGCCACCTCTTCCGCACGCCTTGCTGCCACCCCTCCCAGCAGCTCCCCTAGAACCGCAATGTCATACCAGTCATCAGAAACCACCCTGCCCGTACAAGGACTTCCAGATCACTCACTTCAGACTCTCATAGGATACTTAAATCTACAAGCATATACAGCAATAGAAATACTGAACTCTGTCTGTGTGTGTGCAGGTCAGGCAACCTAACACACGGATTTAGGGGCTCATCTACACCATTCAGGTCATCAAACCTGACTTTGCCTACAGGAACGCTAAAACTTCCGGTTTCTGCAGCCGGCACCACCCTTAATGATTTACCTGGAATTGGATTCCCGCAGCCGGTTTGGCTGAACAACTGAGGTTGCGGGACTGATGTTGGGCGTGGCACAGCGAGATGTACTCAGGTCACACTGGTCAAGCAACTTGAGGAGCTCTTCCTCCGTGGGGCCACCAACATCTGAAAGGGACAGCTCTTAGTGCCCAAGTCCATTTACCATAGCCACGCTCATCTGAGGGCAGAAAACTAACCACAACAGAGTCCTGGCATACCACAACCTACCTTTGTCTTCACTCTTATTAACCATGTCCATAGCTGTGGTCAGGTCCCACATCTGGATGCTGCCATTTGAATGTCCAGTGAAGAGGTAGCGGCGTGGCCGGGAGCCCATTCTGCTGGATCCTTCACATTCCCGCACGGTAAACGATGAGATGGTAGTGCAGTCCACTGCCTGGATCTCACAGATCCTACACACAGAGAAACTCAAAGTTGCCCCAACAATTGCACCCGGCACTGTTTGGGCAGTAAAGTCAGGACCCTTTCACCCTTCTGAGACAGCACCAAAACTTGCCATCAGAAAAAGTCATCTCTCCCAGACAAAATTCTTGCCCCGTGACCACCATGCTACTCAGCGGCACCAACTCCCTTCCCACCGCTACCCATCTGCACACTCTTGTTACTTTTTTCTTTTTATTACAGAATTCCCACATGGTGAGGTCAGTTTACAGTTATCAGAAACTCTGAGACAAATGCCAGAAACTGGGTCCTTCCTATGGGGGTAAAGGTGCTGTGTCTGCAGCTCGGTTTCACAGAGCGCCCAGCATAAGTGATGCCAATGAAGCAACCTTGCAGTATTATCCCTCAATATTATCTATGCAGAACACCCTTGTCTTGCCATATCAGGCAATATTGCAGTTGAACAAAGTACTGGAGATGCATGACAATTCATTTAGGAGGCCCAGGCAGGCAATGCCAGGACAAGCTGGGCTGCTAGCCCACACTCTCTACCCGAAGGTCCCCTATTCTGCTAATTTGTTTTATTCATCTCTTGGAGCGAGTTTTTTGAGGTGGGTAAAATAGAAAAGCTTTTCAAAACCTACAAATCTAGCCTGAGGTAGGAAAAAAGGCACAACATGTCTCATGTCCTCAATGCAGAAGCTAACAGTGTTACGGCATCTACATTTGCCTAATAACATTGAATTCGAGCACCAGAGATGCAAGAACAAGAGGCACCATAGCTGCGAGAGGCACCAGCTTCTCAGATGGCTTGCTGTCTCCCTAGCTTGACAGCAAAAGAGGCAGCTGTGGTTAGTTGGCAAATCTTTCATGACATTGGCGGCAGTAACACAGTAAGATATTACGAAGTCAGGCCTAGGGAAATTGTTGCAAAGCTGAGGATACTAGAAACTTGAAAAAAGAGAGACTTGTAGGTCAGACTACTGCCAAGGAGAAGAGAAACTGCTTCCCTCTCTCCACCTGTGAGCAGAATACTCTCACTGCCAGCAGCAACTGCAGCATTAGTTTTGAAATTTAGTGACAGCAGGGAACCATGTCTGAGCATCCCACATTCCACAGGAGGACATCAATCTTTGGTGGGCAAGCTCCTCAGGCGATTCCTCATGAAATCTGCTTCCGATATGAGTATTGCCAAAACGCCATTTACATTCCACATTACAGTTTGTGTGGTACTCACAAGATTGTACTTAATCTACTGCGGAGTTGAACCAGAGCTGTCAGGCCCATTAGAAGCCCGCTATGTGCAACCGCTTACATCCTCAGGGGACAAGAGACTCTGCCACGTGAACAGGCCTGCTCCTTTCCCCCTTCAAACCCTAGGCCTGCCAGTACCTTCTCCCTGTTGAAGACAGCCTTACAAACAGCTTATTCGTGATGGGCACAACTTTTTGGATAAACACTTGTTGATCATCACGTTCACCAAAGGGTCCTGGAAATAAACAGAGAAAAAAAAAAAGGAGATCACTTTAGGTCCCCTCTCCCTCTTTCCCCCACACAGGCTTGAGGACCCAAACTCCTACTAGTATGATTGCCAACGGCAATTTCAAAGCATCATGACCAGGAAATGAAAGATGACCAAGAGCTACAAAATGCCACCCAATGGCAATATTTACAGGCCTCTACAGACAGCAATCTTTAATGTTCTTTCGCTTTAAAGGACTCCTATTCTTGAGTTCCTCGCATGCTCCCAGAAGACTTACCCTATCACCAAACCCCACATTAGGCCTCTCTAATAACAGTAAGTACATCCTTATTTTGCAACTCTGAGATGTCCAGAGCCCTACGCAGATTTCTTGCCTCAGGGCATTCTACTCAAAGGTTCATTTGCAAGACTCAGACCACAAAGGACTCCAGACTACCTGTCTGCCCACCTTTACTGACATGCATTCCTTCCAGTATCTTCCTACAGCACTGTGCTACCACAATTTGCCTGCCTCTGTACATTTTGCTACAACTTCAAATTCACCGAGGAGTTTTTCACACATGCATCATTTAACCCCAAGTGACCGGTCAGCTGCAATTCACAGTACACCTCAACCTCACTATGCTCACATACTTCTATTGCAGTCTCCTGTGATTTCTGTCACTCTCTAGGTCAACCACAAAAGTAAAATGCCCATCAACTGGCTCTAGCAAGAGGAATATTATCTATCCTCAAAAGTCCTTCCTCCCTTTTTCGCACCTTCAGAGCAAGGCTGTTAATATTTAGGCTCTGTAGAGTGAGTACAGACAGGTATTTCCAGGTGAACCTTCCATACTTCTCTCGTCGTGGAAAGATGGCAGGGATCTGTAAGAGCCTACACCCATCACCTCACTTGCATGCTATAAGGGTGAGGGTCTCCAAAACCTTTGCACGAGCAGCGAACGCGGGCTGACACGGCGCATCGGAGAAGCGCCCTACCTATATCATTTCCAGAAGAGTAACTGCCGTGACTCTCTGCTTCCTCCAGCGATAAGATTTTGAACGACGCAAGAGGAGTCGAGCCCGGCTGCGTTGAAATCATGCCCCGGAACCGAGTCACAGTCCATGTCCGTACGTGGTTGTTATCAGCACAAACTAGAACGGAAAAGATGTTACCGTGACATTCGCAAGAGAGGACAAAACTGTCAAGCCACACTTCTCCAATGATTTCCATAAGGTAGTTTTTCCAAACTGAGTGATCGAGCCAAATTTAGTCACTGTCCAGGTCACACAGCATCTCCAGAACATTACCAAACAAATCTACACATTGCTGATGGTGTCCTGCTTTCCACAAGTATTGTCTCTTCCCTCAGAAAATCAGAAAACAAAGCAAGGCAGGAGGCAGGCCACAACACGCAGGTCTGAGTCAGCACCAGCAGCCTACAGCACACCTCAATCCCGCACGCAGGTGCCAGGACAAGACATATGCTAAGTGCAGCATGGCACCAGAACCCTCACCACATAATACTGTTATTCCATGTCGTTCCTCAGATCCTCAGTTTTCCACATATAACTGTGCCCTTTCCCAGCACTGAGGCTACAGCATCAAGTTGCAGGGGAACAAAGACCCTGCGAGGTGCTTGTTTGCAGTATCATTAGGTACCAAGACGGTTAATGACATCCTGGGGTGCATCCAGAGGCGTCCCTCAAGTCCAGGGAGTTTTTTCCTCCCCGCGTCCTCTGCCCTGGCAAGTCCACACCTGGAAAACTGTAATCAGTTTGCGGGGTCCCCAATTCAGCAGAGACAGGGACCTCTCAGGAGAATCCAACCGAGAGGCATGAGGCTGATTAGGGCACCTGAGCACATCCCCCATGCAGAGAGACTGAGAGCCCTGGGGCTGTTCATGCGCATTGGTGACATCCTCTGTCTTCTCCAGACTGAAGACCTGAGGGATGGGTGTCAGGTGGAGGGGACCAAGCTCTTTTCGGTGGAGCACACTACCATGACAAAAGCCAACAGCTTCAGGCTTCACCACAGACCACTTCACCTCCACATGAGGAGAAACTTCTTTACAGTGTGGGTGACAGAGCCCTGGAACAGGCTGCCCAGCGAGATTGGGAAGTCTCCTTCTCTGCACTCTTTCAAAACCCACCGGGATGCATTCCTGCACCGACTACCCTAACCGCTCCTGCTTTGGCAGAGGGGTTGGACGCGCTGCTCTCTGGAGGTCCCTCCCAACCTCCTATGTGCTGCAAGACCCTGTTCCTCCTTCAAAATACATGGAAAAGCAACTCTGTTCTCTGCTAACCCTTGCTTCCTAGATTCTGGGCGGAAGACATTCTTTTCCCACAGGGAGGAGAGACTGAATCCTCCCTGAAAGCAGGACACTTTCCCAAGCATAACGCAGGCCAATCGGGACACTGGAAAACTGACGAGAAAGGAGGAAACAGACAGCCCTTTGAGGCCACGGGAAGGCATTTTTTCCTGCAACCCAGAAAGCTCCTAGGAGCTGTTAAAGGAGGACAGGCCCTACAGGACTTGCCCAGACCAGAAAGACCTGGCAGGGACACATTTGCTTACAAACGCCTCCATTTCCACAAACAGCACCCTGGGAAAAAGATGCAGAGGAGTCAGACCACACTTCAGCCTTTCAGCTGCTCAATGCTTTGCAGAGTGTTTACTCCAGGACAGACAATCCCCGTCAATCTAGCCCACCTTTCTCACCACAATAACAACCTGTCCAACCCCTTCTTATGACTTTGGGGAAGTTACAAAGCAATGCATACCAATACTTCATTGCTCGAGAGGAGGGAAGAACCACCAATACAAATCTGTGCACAGAAAAGATTACCTGACACAAGGTGTTTCTCTGAGAGCATGATCTTTGTAACAGGGCTTCGATGAACTGTGAAGGTTTGAAAGAGCTGAGGCCCAGACCCAACTGTCTCAGGGTGCTGTACAATCACCCGCACTGCTCCAGAGCTGGTTCCATACGCAATCTCAATCCAGTTTCCGCTTGCACCTACAACAAGCAAGCACACAGTTGCTCGCTCCAGGAATGAAAGCTGGGACAAGGGGCCAGGGAATGACGCAGTAACCATATCCAGCCTTCACCACTAGGACAGGTATTTCAGTGCTTCTCACTCATTTTCCCATGTGCCTACAGACCACGTTGTCATACCAACACCGACAGCAACCAACAAATGCAACATTAGTTCTGTACCACACTACACTCTTGACCTCTGCTGCACAGTCTCCCCCGGCAGTGAAACAAAGGATGGATAAAGCATTACGACCTGGTATTTCGGTACTCCTCACAGTGAGGTTGCGGTCAATACATTCCACATAGAGGCAACCAGGAAAGAGCAGTTACAAACCCCACTGTGGTACACGCAGAGTTCTGTTAGCCACTTTCTCTTGGTGCAAGATTTTTTGAATTTTGCTTTATTTGGATTTTTGGGGGAGGTTTGGCATTCAGCTCGCTTTCGTTTTTTTTGGAAATAGAAGACAGCTGGGCCGTGATTGCAAAAGTGCGTATATGCACAATACCTAGGCATCATTCACCTGCACAAACAAACGGGTTTCAGTATATCGCTTCCAAGACAAAGTATAGCAGGAAGGTCCTCTCCCCCCTCCTCAGTTCTCCACACACTATTTCAGAGCTTACAATTCATAATCTAGGTGCATACCTCATGTACAAGGCTTAAACCCAACAAAGGTCCTGCAATGATTTCTATATTAGCGTCTGCACATACATTCTTACCGTACAATGCATAACGCCCAATGCACAAGTGCACACACCCACAACGCCTATTTACACATGTCTACAGAGGTACAGGAAACCAGTTACGCCGAGTACACATCGCTCATTTGAGGATGATTCACGGCAGATTAAAAACCACCACTGAGGTCAAGGTTGCTTGGCTAGGCAGCAATAACAAAACCTATTTAGGCAAAATGAAAAAAGCCTCATCTGCAACAGCCTCTGAAGAGCCCAGGACAGAATACTGACTTGTTTTAGGTGTGAGGTAGACACTGAGCGCTGTTATAGCATCATTGGAGGGATCATGATACAGTTCTGTCACCAGAAGATCATTGTCTTTCATTCGCAATGGGAACTTCTGCATGTCTGTGAGGAAGAGACATTTGTTTATTGCTCCAAATACACAGAGATGTTCTGATGCAACTTAGACCCACCAGAGTTTCAGAACAAAGCTACTCAGTACCACCTCCTCTTTATCTCTTACCTATATAATAGATAGAGCCATTGTTACAGCCCAGAAGCAGAAACGACCCAGCAGTGTCATAGCTCGTAATAGGAACAACATCCTGAACCTAGCGTAAACAAAGGGAAACAAAAATATAAACAAACAAAACCCGAAGTCAGGTTGCTGCTTTCTCACTTCCCCGACACATGCAATACATTTCGTTGAAAGGCACTCGAGTCCAACACTAGCCTCAGGCTGCTGCACATGCATTCACCCACACAATGGCATTCCTAAGGTACTGCTGGCAGATGACATTCCTCTACCAACCCGGATCTTAACTCATGCAGTTCAGCAGCAGCCGCGTGCAGATAGGTTAGCACAACGGCCCCGGAAGGTCCTTCTCCGCATGAAGGCACACAGCTTAGAGTGTTGCGTAGCCAAAGCGCATCCTCCAAATCAGCTTGGTTTTGATTTCGTGTATGTTTTTTTTTTCTGCCACGCTACACAAGTGTACTTCACACTTGCTGTCCATTCCTTCCTCCCCTTTTGACAACTCCAGGCTGCTGGGCAAATGACCTTGATGCTGCCTCTCCAAGCCTGCCTTCACCCTCAGTCCTTAGTCCCTCTGCCAGCCTCTAGGGAGATATCACCCTCTAGCACTTACATAATGAGCAGAAAAAATACTATTGGGCCCTTAAAATTTCCCCACTTCCAATACACATCCACACCAAGTAAACTGGAAGCCAGCCCTGTCACAGGTTACTTACTGGTCTATGACTTCAGAGAAGCAACTAGGCATGCTCCCTCTTCACCCTTTAGGATTAAAATGAGCGCTTGTTCCTTCAGGTGTGACAGAGCTCTCAGGCAAAGGAAAAATTAGCTCATCCTAGGTCTCATCCCCTATCTCAAGCAAATCCTGCTTCAGCCCTGAGGAATAACAAGTCAAAAGCCATTTTTTTTACTCCACAGCACTTGCACATGTGCAGCCGTAACTTTTTCCTGCACTCCACGTATTTCAGTCAGCCAACCTAATGCACCCTGAGTAATACTTCACGGAAATTTCAGCCTCAGTTCTCATTTCCCTCTGACTGGCAGCATCTTTCCTATTCCTCTGGACACTGGCAAAATCATTTGCTAAACAGCTACAAGGGATCCGTTGGATAAAAGCAAAATACACCCACCACAGAAACTTCTCCACACCTTCCAAAAACCCTTCAGAGCTTGCACTCTAAACCAGCGCCCCTTCCTGACCTAAGAATGGCCCATAAGCCCCTAAAACATATTCTAAGCCTATCACATAGCCTAACCAAAAAAGCGACACCACGACTATAGCTTCTGCATAATTTTGGGGGTGAGGCGGGAGAAAGGGGAGAAGGAAGGGAAAAGGCACTTTCCCTCCTGTCTTGGTTTCAGGACCAACATCTCCTTCACTTCTGTTCACCCATACTCCAGCACAGATCCCACACTAAACATGCAGTGTTCTTGGAAAGCACATGGGTATGACGGGTAGACCACTAGATGGATGAAGAACTGGCTTGCTGGCCGCACCCAAAGAGCGGCTGCCAACGGCTCCATGTCCCGGTGGAGGCCAGGGACAAGCGGCGTCCCTCAGGGATCGGTCCTGGGACCTGTCTTGTTCAACATCTTTGTGCGTGACACGGACAGTGGCGTCGAGTGCACCCTCAGCTGGTTTGCTGATGACACCCGAGCTGTGTGGTGCAGCACAACAAGCCGGAGGGAAGGGATGCCATCCACGGGGACCTGCAGAGGCTGGAGAGGTGGGCACAAGCCAACCTCAGGAGCTTTACCAGCACTGAGTGCAGGGTCCCACACCTGAGTCGAGGCAATGCCCGGCACAAATCCAGGCTGGGCAGCGACTGGCTGCAGAGCAGCCCTGAGGTGAGAGACTTGGGGGTGCTGGTGGACAAGAAGCTCAACAGGAGCTCCCAGTGTGCACTTGCAGCCCGGAAAGCCGATCGGAGCCTGGGCTGCATCAGGACAAGCACGGCCAGCAGGTCGAGGGAGGTGACCCTCCCCCTCTACTCAGCTCTGGTGAGACCCACCTGGAGCTCTGCGTCCAGTTCTGGAGCCCCTGTTACGGCAGGGATGTGGACCATGCGAGAACGTGTCCGGAGAAGGGCCACGAGGATGAGCAGAGGGCTGGAGCACCTCTCCTGTGAGAGCACACTGCAAGAGTTGGGGCTGCTCGGTCTGGACAAGAGAAGGCTCCGAGGTGACCTCATTGCGGCCTTCCAGAATCTGCAGGGGGCCTACAAGAAGGCTGGGGAGGGACTTCTCAGGCTATCAGGTAGCAATGGGACTAGGGACAATGGCATGAGGCTGGAGGTGGAGAGATTCAGGCTGGACACAAGGAGGAGGTTCTTCTCCCTGACGGTGGTGAAGCCCCGGAATGGGTTGTCCAGGCAGGTGGTTGAGGCCCCGTCCCTGGAGGTGTTTCAGACCAGGCTGGATGAGACTCTGGCCGGCCTCACCTAGTGTAAGGTGTCCCTGCCCATGGCAGGGGGGTTGGAACCAGATGATCCTTGCGGTCCCTTCCAACCCTGACCGATTCTATGACACTATCAAAACCAAGAGCCCTTTCTTCTGCAGCAAAGACTGGGTGGGACACCAGAGCCAGGATGTCAAATTTCAAAACAGAGTGACACCATACAACAGTCACCAGTAAAGCACAGCTGATGGGAAACCCCATTTCACAGATGAGGCTTTCCTGCCATATTCTATGCTTTCCTGTTACCTCCTGTTCCATACGACTACATATGCTGCTTCCTTTAGGCTCTCCTATGAAGGCACGTCATTACAGATATATGTAGCACCCACCACCTCTCCTTCCTGTTCCATGCAACCAACACATCGCCAGAGGACCAGGCGTTAGGGAAACCATGCGTCAGCTGGTCTGCTCTAATCTCCAAGACAGGAAAAGGATGGAGAACCAATTATAGGCAGAGGCAAGCTTCCTTAAAGAAGATTTCGGAAAGCCTTCCGGAAAGAAAGCCTGAAAGGAAACCAAGTTAGCTTTGGACTGGCACAGCCTGTTCCTCAAAACCTCTCTTACTGCAGCCTCTGTGATTACATGTTCAGTTCAGTGCTGTGGGCAACCACAGAAAGCAGTTACACAAATACCAGATATTCTGATGAGTAATTCAAAGCCCAGAGGCACAACCCTGCTATTTCGGTTGTCAAAGGAAGGATGTGTTTGAAAGGGAGCCAAATATTTACAGGAGGATTTTTTTATCCCCTCCTTCCTATCAGATGAGCAGAAGGTACAGAAAGCACCTTGAAACTGGCCAAAGGTGGACGGGGAGGGGGTTTGTTTGGCTGTCCCGTTTTTTTTGTTTGGTTTGTTTCACAGAAAGCTCTTCACACCCCCTGGGGAAGGGAAAAAAAAAAAAACAAACCAAACAAACCCGAAACAGACACACACAAACTGTTCCTGTTCCAGCGGGGATCTTGCTCGGGAGCTCACCGCGACCGGCACCCTCGGGAACACTAGCTGCTTCCCTTTCAACCTACGGGGATCGGCAGGGCACCCAGGGCTCTCGGCACTCGGCTAGACTCGGCACGACCGTTTCTCCACGTGCTTGCTGCTCGGGATCGCTCGGGCTCCCCGCGTCACTGCCGGCGGCTGGTTTAAAACCCAGCGGCGGCTCGCCACAGCCCCTGTTCCAGCGGGGATCTTGCTCGGGAGCTCACCGCGACCGGCACCCTCGGGAACACTAGCTGCTTCCCTTTCAACCTACGGGGATCGGCAGGGCACCCAGGGCTCTCGGCACTCGGCTCGGGACTCGGCACGACCGTTTCTCCACGTGCTTGCTGCTCGGGATCGCTCGGGCTCCCGCGTCACTGCCGGCGGCTGGTTTAAAACCCAGCGGCGGCTCGCCACAGCCCCTGTTCCAGCGGGGATCTTGCCGCCTGCTCTCGCTCGGCACGCGCCGCCACACTTTTTCTAAATTTTTGTCCAGCGGGTCCCGCGGGCAG
Source organism: Picus viridis (assembly GCA_033816785.1). NCBI lineage: Eukaryota > Metazoa > Chordata > Aves > Piciformes > Picidae > Picus > Picus viridis. Next base: position 7,885,034 of record CM066577.1, read on the forward strand.
GGCACCATGGTGGTGACGCGCCACAACCGCTCCTTCAGAACATCAGTCTCGACTCAGACTGAGGGGGAATACAAGCGGGTAGGCAAGTGTCTCAAGCAAGAGGTGGGTGTCCAGGCTTATGGCTGCAGAGAGTGCTGGAGCCTGGCAGTTGAGATGCAGGGTAGTGGGGACAATTCCTGCATCAGATGCAAGCAGATTGACTATCTGCTTAACCTGGTGGCCAGATTGAAAGATGAGGTGACTAGACTTAGAGGTGTCAGGGATTGTAAAAGAGAGACCAACTTGAGTAACCAGGCTCTGCAGGCTCCCCCAGCAGAGGCTGATTATCCAAAAAGCAGAGGGAAATGGACGAAGATTCCTCTCAAAAGACACAAATTAAAACCTCCCTGTCTCCCTTCACCTCCCCCACTGCCCTTGGACAACAGGTATGGGGCACTGGAGGTCGAGGGGGAAGTGATTCTGATGCTGGAGGACACACCATCTGGGGTTTTCCAAGAGGCAAAACAGCCCGGGGGGGTCGGCCCGGGGTGAGGCGGCCGGGGGGGGTCGGCCCGGGGGGGTCGGCCCGGGGGGGTCGGCCCGGGGTGAGGCGGCCCGGGGTGAGGCGGCCCGGGGTGAGGCGGCCCGGGGTGGGTCGGCCCGGGGTGGGTCGGCCCGGGGGTGAGTCATCGCAGGGTGGGTAAGCCTGGGGTGAGTCAGCTTGGGGTGAGTCAGCCTGGGGTTAAACAGCCTTCCCCTGGCATCAAGACTTGCTCCCTTAAAAAAAAAGAGGAGGGTGATTGTTATTGGTGATTCCCTACTGAGGGGAACAGAGGGCCCCATATGTCGGCCAGACCCTGCTCACAGGGAACTTTGTTGTCTCCCAGGAGCTCAAATTGCTGATGTTACCAGAAGGCTGCCTAGTCTGGTGCAGCCCTCTGACTACTTTCCATTAATAATTATGCAGTTAGGGAATGACGATGTTGCAACTAGAACTCCCAGGGCTATCAAGAATGACCTCAATGTCCTGGGGGATCTAGTGGAGGACTCAGGTGCACAAATAATTTTTTTGTCTATACCCTTAGTTGCAGGAGGGAATATGAGAAGGAACAGGTCAGCAGCTGTAGTCAACAAGTGGCTTAGAGGTTCGTGCAGTCAGAAGAATTTTGGGTTTTTTGATCTTGAAAAACTTTCTACTACACCAGGTCAGCTGGTAACAGATGGAGTACATCTGTCCCAGAGGAGGGGAAAGGTCACAGTACATGAGAATGGCCTGTCCCCCAAAGGTAAAAAGATTCTGGGAAGGGAATTAGCAAGTCTCATTGACAGGGCTTTAAACTAGCTTCGAAGGGGGAAGGGGCTGAAACCAGTCCCCCCAGACAGGAGTCTGAGGGTGGGAAGCTGGAGTCAGGGGCAAAACCAGCAGCCCAGCTGAAGTGCATGTACACTAATGCACGAAGTATGGGCAACAAACATGAGGAGCTGGAAGCCTTGTTGCAGCACGAAAGATATGATGTAGTTGCCATCACGGAGACGTGGTGGGATGACTCGCGTGACTGGAGCGCTGCAATTGACGGCTACAGGCTATTCAGGAGAGACAGGCAGGGAAGAAGGGGTGGAGGGGTGGCCCTGTACGTCAGGGAGGCTCTTGATGCCATTGAGCTAGAGATCAGGGATGACCGGGTTGAGTGCGTGTGGGTAAGAATTAGAGGGAAGACCAACAGGGCAGACATCCTGGTTGGAGTCTGTTATAGACCACCCAACCAGGAGGAGGATCTTGATGAAGCATTCTATAGGCAGCTTAAGGCTGTCTCAAGATCGCCTAACCTTGTTCTCGTGGGAGACTTCAACCTGCCTGATATCTGCTGGGATCACAACATAGCAGAGAGGAGGCAGTCTAGGAGGTTCTTAGAGTGCATGGAGGACAGCTTCTTATCCCAGGTGCTGCGTGAGCCTACCAGGGGTAAGGCTATGCTTGACCTCCTCTTCACCAACAGGGAAGGGCTGGTGGGTGATGTGGTGGTCGGAGGGTGTTTAGGCACCAGTGACCATGACATAATAGAGTTTTCAGTATGCAGCCAAGCCAAGAGGGGGAGCAAGAAGACCTCCACTCTGGACTTCCGGAGGGCGGACTTCAGGCTACTCAAGGAGCTAACTCAGAAGGTTCCTTGGGAAACAGCCCTTAAAAACAAAGGGGTTCAGGAGAGCTGGACCTACTTCAAGAAAGAACTCTTGAAGGCGCAGGAACAGGCTGTGCCGGTGTGCCGGAAGATGAGCCGCCGGGGCAGACGGCCAGCCTGGTTGGGTAATGAACTTCTAAAGGAACTAAGGGAAAAAAAGAGGGTGTATTATCTTTGGAAAAAAGGGGAGGCAACCCATGGAATGTTTAGGGATGTTGCTAGGTCTCATAGGAAGAAAATTAGGGAGGCAAAAGCACATTTGGAGCTCAGACTGGCCTCTGCTGTGAAGGACAACAAAAAGTCCTTCTATAAATATATTAATAGCAAGAGGAAGGGCAAGGAGAAGCTCCACTCCTTGGTGGGCATGGAGGGGAATATTGTAACAAAGGATGAGGAAAAGGCAGAGGTGCTTAACACCTTCTTTACCTCAATTTTTACTAGCAGGACAGAACGGCTTCCAGACAGCTGGCCTGCAGAGCTGGCAGAAGGAGCCAGGGAGCAGCATAGTTTTCCCCTGTTCCAGGATGGGACAGTTAGAGATCTTCTCAGCCGCTTGGACCCCCACAAGTCCATGGGACCGGATGGGATCCATCCTAGGGTGCTGAGGGAGCTGGCGGATGAGCTGTCCAGGCCGCTCTCCATCATTTTTCAGCAGTCCTGGCTCACTGGAGAGGTCCCAGAAGACTGGAAGCTGGCCAACGTGGTGCCCATCCATAAGAAGGGCCAGTTGGAAGAGCCGGGGAATTATAGGCCTGTCAGCCTGACCTCAGTGCCAGGCAAGATTATGGAGCGGGTCATCTCGAGTGCGATCGCACAGCACTTACAGGATGGCCAGGGGCTCAGGCCCAGCCAGCATGGATTTAGGAGGGGCAGGTCCTGCCTGACCAACCTGATCTCCTTCTATGATCAGGTGACCCGCCTGGTGGATGCGGGGAGGCCTGTGGATGTGGTCTACCTGGACCTCAGCAAGGCCTTTGACACCGTCCCCCACAGCAAACTCCTGGCCAAGCTGGCAGCCCGTGGCTTGGACAGGAGCACACTGCGTTGGGTTAGGAACTGGCTGGAGGGCCGAGCCCAGAGAGTGGTGGTGAATGGTGCCACATCCAGCTGGCGGCCTGTCACTAGTGGTGTGCCCCAGGGATCGGTGCTGTGCCCCATGCTTTTCAACATCTTTATTGATGATCTGGATGAGGGCATTGAGTCCATCATCAGTAAATTTGCAGATGACACCAAGCTGGGGGCAGCAGTTGATCTGCTGGAGGGCAGAGAGGCTTTGCAGAGAGACCTCGACAGGCTGGACAGATGGGCAGAGTCCAATGGCATGAGATTTAACACATCCAAGTGCCGGGTTCTGCACATTGGCCACAACAACCCCAGGCAGCGCTACAGGCTGGGGTCAGAGTGGCTGGAGAGCGGCCAGGCTGAGAGGGACCTGGGGGTGCTGGTTGATGGGAAGCTGAACATGAGCCAGCAGTGTGCCCAGGCAGCCAAGAGGGCCAACCGCATCCTGGCCTGCATTAGGAATAGTATGGCCAGCAGGAGCAGGGAGGTCATTGTGCCCCTGTACTCTGCTTTGGTTAGGCCGCACCTTGAGTACTGTGTCCAGTTCTGGGCCCCTCAGTTTAGGAAGGACATTGAGACACTTGAACGTGTCCAGAGAAGGGCAACAAGGCTGGGGAGAGGCCTTGAGCACAAGACCTATGAGGAGAGGCTGAGGGAGCTGGGGCTGTTTAGCCTGGAGAAGAGGAGGCTCAGGGGCGACCTCATTGCTCTCTACAACTACCTGAAGGGTGGTTGTAGCCAGGAAGGGGTTGGCCTCTTCTCCCTAGCAACCAGCACCAGAACAAGGGGACACAGTCTCAAGCTGCACCAGGGGAAGTTTAGGCTCGAGGTGAGGAGAAAGTTCTTCACCGAGAGAGTGATTCGTCATTGGAATGGGCTGCCCGGGGAGGTGGTTGAGTCTCCGTCCCTGGAGGCGTTCAGGAGGGGACTGGATGTGGCACTTGGTGCCATGGTCTAGTTGTGAGGTTGTGGTTACAGGTTGGACTCGATGATCTTCAAGGTCTCTTCCAACCTTGGTAATTCTATTCTATTCTAAACAAGAGAGGCCACAAAACTTGTGTTTAGGACATCATGACATAAAAGCCCCTCTAAAAGATTTACTACACTCCAACAAGACATACTTGCACCACAGCAATAGCCAGTCAAACTGAATACCTATTGATGTGCTCAAAACCATTTCTGTGGCTCCCCCGGGCAACAGAGATGATGAATGGGACGTCAGATTTCACTCCTTATGACCTGGTCCTTCACACCATATTGTCAAATGCCAGCTTGTCACACAGCATAAGGTTGTCTCTTACCATTTCACAAGGCATCCATAGAGCTTGACACAATGTTTTGCTTAATTCCAGACCGTACCAACACATCTGCAGCACAGGCAGTGCTATCCCATGCTTATTATCTGCGTTATTTGTGAGTAGTACTGTCACCTACAGGTTGCCTCAAAACTTAGTCAACTTGGTCAAAACTTAGTGCAGCAGCCTCAGGTCAGTTTTGCCTCCTGAGATTTGCAAGGCAATTTCAGGATTTTTTTCAGTGTCCAAGTTCTGTGCCCCAAAGATGTATGTCTGCCCGCATTACCAGCTTTGTTATTCACACGAATACTGGGCTGTTTTCTCAGACTCTAAGGACCTCTCCATCTGACGCACGGTCTGACAGCGGAAATGCAGTCAGAGCGGCCCGAGGTATCCGCATGCAAGACAGACATCTCCAAAGCATCATTTACATTTCACGTCTTCTGCGGAGGAGTCTCCCACTGTAAAACAACTTTAGGGATCCTCACATATCAGATTGCATTGTTCTCTTCTTTCTGATGGTCCAGAAATTACTATCACACATTCCCCAAATTTTTTTCCTACTTACAATGATCCCAGTGAGTTGTGACAAACCTACTCAATCACAAGGCACTTTAAACTCACACACACACACTAACAACATTCATTACTCCCTAATAATACCACATCCTTCCATTTGACAGCCTATACAATGCACGCTTGGTAGTACCACCAACCAATTCCCTCTTCTGCCCACAGGGATAACATTGAGATATCAGGGCACCAAAGGCTGTAACTCAAGTCAGAGCTACAATACCTATGACTAGCAGGCATTTCACACATGCTTTTAGCTCACTTTAGTCTCTCTTTACTAGAAAGACACACCAGCTTCCTGTAAGTGATGCAGAACAATGAAGTGAACACACCTGCCAATGCTGAGTCACAGCGTTCCACACTCCTACTTTTCCTGTATGGCTCGTAGCCACCAACTGGTTGCCAATGAAGAACAGAGCATCTACAGGGACTCCAAGACTGAACACTCCTACAAAAAAAAAGAAGAGTCTGTGAGGTGCGTCTCAAATACACAGAACAAGGCGGTAACAATGCAATCTCTCCGCTACTATCGTGTGTCACATTTCTTACAGCAGCAAAACCGAGCATGCGGATGCTAGGTGAGGTACCAGTCAGGCAGCAAATTGGGTTCCATTACATTAGATCGTGTCTTCTCTGATGATGCCTCTATTACTTGGGAAGGAGAAAGGAGGTAAGACCAGGAAGAGGAAACTCTGCCAAATACACATTCCATATTTTTCTACAGCCATCAGGTTCACAAATGGCTTTATCCATCCTACGGTATCCAAAAAACCCAAACATCTCTTACAGCAAAGCAGGATTGTGTGGTTGGGGTTCTTGGGGTTGAATCCATGACTTTCAGGCATCACTTAGGAGGCAGTCACTTCATGGTATTTCACAGAGGTTTACTTCATACCAGTTTGCAGTTACCTTTCAAAGCATTGCACGACTTCTCACCACTTTTTTCCCCCCAATCCAATCTCATAGCTGTAGTCTGAAAGTGCATTTCCAGACCCTAAACACAGCCACGGGATTCATCCTTATTCTCAGGAAAGGATGGAACAAGTCCAATGTGACACTACTGCAACACATTCCAATCTCTCCGTGGAACCTAGAAACACAGGCGGCTGCAAAAGGCTATTTTTCTTCTTGTCATCTCCAGATCTTTTATCTTTGGTTATAGACCATGAGTAGAGACCACAGACTCCTAGAACTAGCAGCTACATAGGCAGCCAGTTTCACCACTCCATCGCATACTAGTCAAAATCTGCTAGGTAAGACACACCAGCAAATGCTGGCCTTCCCAATACAGGCAATGTGGCATCAAAGGCATTTAACTTCCTACCAATTGGAACCACACATTGAAGACTACGGGAACCCTTACCTTCTGAGCATTTCCACAAAGTCTGCCCCTTCCTTAGAGCCTTCCAGTCTCACCAGTATTTTCAATTGACCCGCAAACTGGGATAGGATACTACCTTTGGTCTATTTATTGTACCACGTACTTACAAGTTCCAGCAAACTGCAGTTCATTTCCAAGTTTGCCAGCCCCAAAGTCCAGTTAAATGACCGAGTAAGTAACTCGGTTGGCAATTCCTGGCTAGGTTTTACCGCCCGGTAAATACAACATTCATTACCGCGGGGGATACAGTACACTACCCGGCGTCAAGCTTTACTCAGGAGTTTGCTATTCCATGCTGCTCATTCCACATATTTATATTACTCTTCACTACCATACTTCACCTGCAGCAGAAATCTTCAGAACGAGAGTACCCAACTTTCCTGCCATCTTTGGACAGATTCAGGCAGAGAGCCATTACGAACCAAGAGGCCGCCCTCAGTTAGACCCCTGGAAGGAACCTCAGGAAGCTCAGTATATACCTGTGTTTTAATTAGGATGCTGAACTGTTTTCCAGGGTATTTGATGCAGATAGGATTCAGCAGTACAGGGGACATGAAAAAGGCAATCTTAAAACAACCCACAGAGGCAACTAGAATTGATTACTCCAGAGAAGGATGAGGTTCGAGGAAATCAGGGAAGACAGCTTGAGTGGTCTGGAGGAATTTGAGGTGTCAGTCCTGCTTAGGCTCCACAATCTTAGGACCCATCCACAGGGGAGACAATGCTATACATAATGACAGGCTCTTGCCTTACGGGTCCCTCCACAGCAAAACACACATCGCAGCAGCGATCCAGCAGCTGTGTCGAATACAAGTGATATTGAAAAGAGAGAGAGTGTTCTGGGAGAGCTCTGACATACACATGCCAGCCCACACACTTTTCAGAGAGCGGTGCCACCGGGCTCCCCCGACTATTTGGAACACATCGCTTCTTTCACAAGATGATGGTAATGTACTCTCTCTCTCTCACACACAAAGGAGGACAGCAACCATTTGCCACCACTAGGAAACAAGACAGCTACACTCAAGTGATAACTTATTACACACAGGCAGATATCAGAGCTTTTCCACAAATGGGGCACCATGACCTATTACTCAAACGTACCGGTGCATTCTGCTCAGCGGGTTGGACTACAGACTCAGTCCTGACAGCCACTTTACCCCTGTTCCCCTCGCCTGAAGTGGCACTACTGTGACTCTCAGACACTTCAATGCGCTACAGTCTGTGCAGTAAGGGTGTATCCTCCAGTTTTGTTGTCACATTCAGCTCCAGTCCAAGTTATCAGAACCTTCTCATAGTGGCATATTTTAGAATTTCCATCTGAAACAGAAGTCCACCCAGGGGTTTTGTATTTCCTTGCACTCGATTTCCAAAAACTCCAAGACACCGCTTCACTTCTCTCACTGGAAACCCCAAGTTAACACAGCAGCTAAGCCACTCCACAAAATGCAGAAGGAATACCACACCAAAGTGCTTCCAGCAATGCCTATTACAGGAGTCCAGCTGTCATGCATGCCAATCGTTCCTGGTCCTCAAAATTTGGTCGGGGGAGCCTAACAGAGGAAAAGGCTTCTCAAGTACAGTATTTACTCCCTCTTCAATAGAGGCATTTCACATTCCATTGTAAGACACACCTTTCACACCTTTTTTTTGCCCCCTTTAATACAACGGTACTTATTCCTCTGTTTTGCTGCCCACGGTTACATACATGACCTTGATGAGTCACAAGCAAGAAAGCAGTATCATCTCCTGAAAGACCTTTACTATTCTCCCTCTTCAAGTGTGACTTGGTGTTTCCACTCATTCAAGCACAGGAAAAAAGTACCAGCTGATACCATACCTAGAAGTTGCCAGAGTATCTTTCAAGAAAGCTCTTCCTTTGCAGGCACATGGATCAAAGCTTTAATTGGATCATTTTGACTTGAATTAATGACCGCATTAGCTCTCATTAATTCAACCGTGGAGATAGCAACTTACCCAGCATCAAGTTTCAGAGAACAGTGTCCACATAAAGACACTGTTGTCATACTTCGTTAGCAGTATCCACTGCCAGAGAAAACAGACAGTATTGGCACAATAGGGGCAATTCAAACACCAGGGATTAGGCTACAGGAAGTGAATAGTAACGCTCCCTTCGCCGCCTCCTACACTCGCCTCGCGTCTCACTGGTGAGTCAGAGAAGCCATCGGATCAGTACTAAGGAATATTTACTTCTGAAAATATCTTCCTGCTGTTTCTAAAGCCTCCCTGCTGGTGTGTCCTTCAGTACCAACGTGTACAGGCAGCAATTCCTGTGCTGTTAGGTCAGCAAAGCGTACCCTTCCCTCCACAGAGACAGTCCAGTTCTAAATAGACTTCCATTTTCTAGATTACCTTCATGCACCACATCAGGCAGAGAACCAAAACCTTACGATGATCTTGCGTCAAAACACAGCTTTAATAAAGCAAAGTAAAAAAACCAGCAGAATCTATCAGTATCTGCATCTTCCCATCTCAAAAATTCAGTTCCACTGAACTACGGTCCAGATTCCAATGCAAGTCCAGGGAAAAGTTTAACTCCAATTTGCATGTTCACACAAAAACTCAGGCTGACCTGAACAGTAAGTACGAGTCAGCATATGGTCAGTAAACAGTCTTCCATATTCACCTTTATTTTTGGAGACCCATTTCTCCAGCAAAGCGGGGCAAGTTAATCTACTCCCGTACATTGCTTACTACAGCTTGTTTTGTCAGTTTGTGCAACCGATCCCCAAACGCTGCTGATCGCACAGACTTCTTTCCAGTTAAATATACACACACAAAAACAACCCACAAACCACTCCACCAATTACACTTACCAATTTCACTGCCACTTCCACCATCCTGAATGCTCCATAAGATTATGCTACTCTCTGAGGCAACCGCAACCATCTTATCCTTGTCGCCATGAGGTCCTCCGACTACCTTTGCGTTGAGAGCCACTCGCTCAATTGTCCAGTCCAGGTAGGGACTCGTGAACACCTGCTGCCACCCAGATGATTCTTTAATTCTGGAAGGGTAGACAAGGGAACAGAGAGCAAACATTAGAGATTCAGAAATAGCTCAGTCGAGGCTTGCACTACTGTGAATGATCCAACCAAAAGCCCGGGTTAGCTCACAGATGAGGCAACCTTCAGACACTTCTCTTCAGGTCCAGAGGCAAGGAGTCTCACATACCATGTCACAAGACACCCATCATGCTCCAGTATAAAGTTGTGCTATGGGATCACATTTCTTTCCTCTTTATGGTACATTGTAAAAAGACTACACTGATTTTTACAGAATTGTTGGGCTCTGCAATTTCAGAGATTTCCATGATGCCAGCAAGATACCATTGAACTGACTTCAATTGAGGCAACAATTTAGATACTTTGTATCTGAGCTACACCACAACAGTTCCAGGCAGCTAACTTATACGCACATCAGCGTGGAAACTAGCAACGCATCTATAGCATTTTTTTCTGCCGGCCGCCCTTCTTTCCATTCAGCGTCGCATTCTGCAGCACCACAGAGCGCCGCGGTCTACCCATACGGCATGCAGAGGAAACTGCATTGCGGTGACTTATGACCAGGATTGCAACATCCGTAAGACTTTAAACACAACCAAGACTTCTCACAGGCTTCATCATCCAGTTTGGAAACATTCTGTCGTACTTCAAAGGGAAAACAAATTACGATCCTTAGGATGCACTGTGTTTTGCTGTAGCCTTCCACTACAGTCATTATCTTTGGGAAAATAATAATCTTACGTATTTACAAACTATCTGTTGCAAGAAGCATGAAAGCAAGTCTGCGACTACACCTTAGGTACTACTTCATTTTTACTAGGCAGGATTGCATGTTCAGTCCCCTACAAATTACCACGTACATAGAGAGGTGGCTAAGATTCAGATGATGATATTATGTTACAATTATCCTGACAGGAATCTAAGTCACATCACTCAAGCGCAGCATAACAGCGTAACCAAACCACGTTACGATTTGTGGATCCAGTCCGAAGCTCAAAGCATACGGTGCCTGCTCAAACGGCCTCACTTGTGAGGCTACGAAAACCAACCACATAGTAAGACACAGCAAACAGGGGGGAAGAGTGCTACCAAAGCCATATATCTGCATAGAGAGGAAGACATTCCACCATTGTACTTCTAGGGCTCCTGCAAGTTCGAGAGGAACAAAAATACATCCTCAAGTCAGGACTGCTGGTGGCATTTCAAATTAGCATCTTCACCAGTGCCCTCTTGCAGGAACCACTCGAGCCTGACATGTGTCATCAAAAGCATCGTTTATGACTGCAGTTCAATGGCAACAATCTCAGTGAGCAGATTTCCAAGCAGGAAAGAGACAGAATCCCTCACTCGTGTAAGCCAGCATCCAAGAACCACCAGTCTCGGATAAAATCCTAAGGAGGGGACAATTAGTATGGAAACCACTGCAAATCATTGCCTCTTTCTCCAGTCAGACCACATTAGGCATAAATGACACCAAGGCCTTCAGGCAGAGCCAGAGAAGCTATATCCAGTACAAATTAAAACAAAACAAATTGCACCAGCGAATACAAGAGACAAACTAGATGTGATTTCAGTTACAGTCAGGCAAGTCATTTAGCCTTCCATACAGTGAAAACGGCAGCAAACTATGGCTTGAGCTTGGCAGTAAAGAGGCTATTCACACTACACTCTTTATTCTCCCTTTTGCGTCTGAACCACACTCCGACAGCAGCGCTTGCTTTCGGCAACAGATCTTGCTAAAACATCACGGTGCGCTGCAAAGACGGCCACCAATTAAATCGCAATTACCAGATGTCACCTACAAATAGTTTCTGTATTAGGAAGGTGTTGTTTTCACCTCATCTTCACAAATAGCCAGTTTGCGTAGAGGATACTTAAAACCATTTTCCAGCCATGCAGGCACAGTTGCAAGTTCTTCTGCTAGGGCACAAAACCTTGACATTTAGGACCGGGTACATCATTTAAACAGTTGAAATCCACAAACCGATCCAAATTCTTTGCTATTCTAACTTCACTGTCTTCAACCCCATAATAAAAGCCTGCTTCCACACAGACTTTTGAGGCAGCATTACCATTACAACAGCGTGAGGAATTGCCATAAAAGCAGCAAAATTTGCATCCCTGACGAGCCCTGCATTTACAGAAGCAAAAGTGACAATTCCATTTTACAGGAGCAGACCGCACGCACGATCTACCGTCATTTCAGAGTAAAGCAAACCTCTTCCTCCGCTCATCATGATCTTTATTTTTTTGGACTCCACTAACCTGACAAGCCGCTGTATTCCTACCTGTAGCAAACAGCAAAATGGGCATAGGCAGCTACTATCCAGTTGTGGTGGCCAGCTACTATTAGAACTTTCCGTGGGTCCACAGGAAATCCTAAAAACAACAGAGCTGCAGTCAATAGAGAAGCGATGGGCGCTCAAAGATGAGCAACAGCATCTAGACATGGATAGAGCTCGCCAGAAGGATACGAAACAGGAACTTTGCTAATGAAGATCCTCCGCACTTTGGGCTACATTCTAGCTAGTGATATGACTTCTCCCCATCCTTACACCTATGACAGTTATGACATGGAATGTAAGCATTCATACAAAAAGCGTTGAAAAGACAGAGTGGCAAGTACACGCTTCGGATTTAAACCCTGCTACATTGGTTACAATTTGCGGACTGTTAACAACTAAGACACAATGCTGACATAACAATTCTTTGCAAATATTTGGTGCAACTCCATATTACTGTCACAGGCTGTTACCATGCGATGTCCAGTGTCTCAGAATTCCTACAGACTGCTGTCTGTTCACAGTCTGTAACTAAGTCAGGTTTAGCAGAAGTGTTGGATGCACTTTCCCAAATCACCACTCGGCCTTGATATGCTAAGAACTAATGTCCACACACCGCATTTTCCACCTCAGTTTCCTTGAGACTGCCCTCTTCCAACCTGCAGCAACTTGCTAAGAACAATCAGCCACTCAGGGCTCAATTTTGCATTACCTGAATACAGACTCACATTTTTACACACTCCAGATTTTACTACCATAGCTACACTTCACACGATTGCAGAGAAATAACTTCTGACAGCTTCAGTTTGCTTGCAAAGTCAAAAGGCAGAAAATGACAGAATTCAACCCTATCTTACGCAGGGGTTTTATATATATCATATGGAAAGTGCTGCATATAATTGAGCACCTTAGGACTACCTTTACTCCCAGAACTCAACTCTTGCAGGGCAAGAGAGGCACCCAAAGGACAAAAAAGATGTGCAAGAGCAAGACGGAGATCCTGAACCAAGACCAAAGAGACATTGATTTGTCCAGATTTTATCATTAGTTTTACTACAGTGTAAGACATTTGTTTAAAGGACCATACCAGGTCTGCATGAGGAACTTTGCCTTGCTCTTCTCTCAGCCTCATGGCTTGCTTCTGCAGCAGCAAGCATTAACTGCTGTGTAAGAAGCAGTGTTTACAAAAGCGTTCAGCAATTTCAGATCAGGCAAACATAGAACAACAAACCGAACCAAGACACAGTCACTCGGGTTTTATTTCCGGGTCACAATCGTCCTTCCGATTTGGTTTCAGTTTAGAGCCCAACATTTCTCACCTAGCTTCACTGTACCTGCCCCAGGACCACCAAGCGTAGGCTGGACACCACCTCCGTGATTCTCACTGTCAGAGCAGTTTTGACCAGTTCTAACATCAGGCAGTGGCCCAGAATTGTTATTTATCTTACGACTGGGAATGCCTATAAAACAAAAGAGATTATTTTGTCCTCCTTCATAAACTTCAGCAATACAACAGATAGTAATTCACTTCAAATGAAAGGATTGATACTTGTGCATTTCGATCCACAGTCCAATTCATCTGCTGAAAGAATAAAGCAACATCGTAGCAGAAAATGCTTTTGCTCTCAGGGTTGCCATTCACAATTCAAGGAACTATCCCCAGAAAACTCGTGTAAAATGGCCTAGACATTCCCTTCACTTCGGGTTACAGATCCACTGTGTTCATCTCTACCGAGAAGCAAAAATCGAGAAAGCGCTCACATTATTTGTGCTGATACATCACATAGACATAGAGCACCTAATGTAACTGTACCCAGAGATAGAAAAAAACATTCCATGATGACACTTAACTGAGATCTACTCATAGCAGCTCCATTCTACTCTACTCCCAAACACAGCCTGCTGCGTATTAACCTGCCACAACTGCCTGCTCAGTACTCTAAATATGCTATTTCATAAAGGGTATACATAAGTCTTGGGTTCCTAGCAGAGCAGTGTTTGATTCAACCACTCCTCTCAATCTTTCCACAGGAAAACCTTCTCCGGACAGCTGGATACCTAGAGCAACTATGTCAGCACCCCCAGCCGCACCCACAAACCAAAGCTTAAGTGACTGCAAGCAACAACAGACCACGAACAGAACAATACCTGGAGGAGGCAGGTAGCCATGAAAGAGGACGCTGCCACAGGATGAGCGTTCCAGTTCTTCACACAATAGCAACCTTCTCACTATGGAAGAAAAGATATATGACCAGTTTTACTTCCTAGGAAGCACTACATTATCTCCAATATCCTTCTATATCAGTACTTTTGAAAACCTTCAGGATCACAACTCCCCAAGACTGGGTCACTACTACACTAATAAATACGAGATGACCTCATATTACAAAACCCACCAACTCACCTAAAGGAGTGATTCCATAGAATTCAGCTTCATGCCTGAGAACATTAATACTGACTCCCCTACAGAAAGAAAAGGCAAAACAACCAACCAACAAAACATGAGGACAAAGCGAGTCAATGCCTTGACCATAAACACGTTACACACTGTGCATGTCAGTTACCACCTAACGTATTCAATATGTTGCTGTTTGAGGTTTCAAAGGGATCTTAGCACTCTCTCTCATCAGAATAAGGATACAGACACAACAAAGTACCACGTTGCCCAAAAGTGGTTTACCTAGCCCCACGAGACGCTGAGGGACCTTGGGTTGCTTAGCCTGGAGAGGAGGAGGCTCAGGGGAGACCTTCTTGCTGTCTACAACTACCCGAAGGGAGGTTGTAGCCACGTGGGGGTCCGTCCCTTCTCCCAGGCAGCCAGCACCAGAACAAGAGGACACAGTCTCAGGCCGCACCAGGGGAGATTTAGGCTGGATGTTAGGAAGAAGGTCTTCCTAGAAAGAGCGATTGCCCATTGGAATGGGCCGCCCAGGGAGCTGGTGGAGTCACCATCCCTGGAGGTGTTCAGGAAGACATTGGATGGGGCGCTCGGTGCCATGGTTTACTTGACTAAATAGTACTGGATGATAGGTTGGACTCCAGGATCCCACAGGTCTCTTCCAACCTGGTTAATTCCATTCTATTCTACATTACAAGAATCCACCAACACAATGTAACGCCACCATGCATACAGTCAAGACACGGCCCCAGACCTACAGGGCAGCAGAGTCAGACTAGGCACCCAGAGAGATGACTACACCTGACCAACCCTAATTTTAGGCATTTTAATGCATCCACTCAGGTTAATTTTCACTTGAAATCAACAGACCTTCTTACCTTAAGTCTAACTCCTTTGTGCGGAGAAAATTTAAAATGGGAGCAAACGCTGCTGGATCTCGGTCAATAAATATCTGCAAAGAGGAATTGCTGCACTTCAGCACCTGTCACCTAAAATGCTTTTTAATGCCAAGCACGGGACAGAGGAGTCGAGGATGAGACAGTCAGCAGGCAAACAAAATGGGAACTCTTACTGTCTAGCATGTGTTCAGAATGCAGTAAATGTAGTAAGAACAAGGTATGTTTATAATTGCTTTTAGTTGACAGTTACAACAGTTGCAACTCACCAACACTGGCATAAGTATAGCTTCCCATTTAGGAGTATCACATATACAGATCTGACACAGCCACTTGGCTATACAAATATAGGCCACCAAGAGCCACATTCCATGTCAGGATTCTTCACCCAGATAGGCAATATCTATCTAATACCACTTACACCTCTCTTTGCGATACAGCACTTGGCAGTTTTTCCTTTCAAAATACAGTTGCTGCCTCTGCATTGTCTGCACAATGCAGAATAAGCACAACAACATAGACATTGTTCCAGTTACCTTGGAACGAAAATGAGACCCGTGCAACCCAGAGAGGTCACCAATTTTCCTATTTCTGGCAGTGTAACTCCCCATGAATACCTACAGCAAACTATTCTTTAGGAACTAGCCTACCAGAAACCATGACAGCAAATTAATATGTTATCAGTGGGTTTATTACTCACAGCACCAGTTTCATCCTTCAGTGTTGAAATTCTTCCGCTCAGTAAACTGAAACACAGGAAAGCATCGTTACACGCTCCTCAGAGATGCACTAACTCAAATACAAGACGGCAACAGTCTCGGTCACTTTGCTCTTTATGTGCATTGCTGGTTGCGCTTTGGTACAGCAGCGTAACTGAGCAAAGACTGCCTTGGTCAGGCAGAATGCTGGGGATGAGTCCAGCATCTCTCCTGAAAAAGGACTGCTGCATGCACACTTCAGGGAAAGATAAAAAATGCATCATAAGGACCTTCAGATTCCCAAAGACAAGAGACACAAGGCCTAGCCTGTAGGGATGGAAAAGTTTTTCCTAGGCACACGGACGGTTGCATAGTTTGTTATTCTGCCGTAAATTGGTAAACGATGCTGTAGCAAAAAGGAAGAGCGAACAATTCATTCTGCGAGGACTTACTGGGTAAGAACTGAATGGATGAGTTCTTAGACCATTTCACCACAAAGCTTCTCTCCCTACAGATAAAAATACTTTTGCTCTAGATCTATGGAAACACCGGTTGGGATTTTTTCTTTACATTACTGATTGTTTTTCTTTATTTAATGTCAGGATATATTACAAATACCTGGAAAAAAGGAGTCTGGAATCCACATCAATGTTTGCCTTGAAGTGCTGAACCTAGGAAACAAAAGTTAAAAGTACAGAATCAGCCGTAAAATTGAAAGGAAGTCTGCCTCATTAATACATTTTTACTTATCCTACAAAGGTGATATCACAAGGATTTGGGAAGTCTAGGAACACTTAAATGCCTGCACCGAACCTAAAAGGCTATACAAACTGTCCTTAGGCATGAAGCAGGACTGTTCAGAGTCTCCAGGAGTGTCATTCTTCATGCGTAACACTCTGTTACAAGTGTCCTACATTTCCGCTTCTTGTACCGTATCAATGTTAAATGCACCAAAATAAGCAGCCGCTAAATTATAACGTCATTAACACTGTGCTACATTCTTCATTAACTGGATATTATTATTATCCTTACTAGGACTCAAACTGCCACACTGTGTACCGAGGAAGACTGCAATATAGTTCAAGTTAGTATTTACCCACGATTTCAATTAGTTGCCATTTTGCTGTTGTGGACCTTGGCCCTCCAAGAGGGCCCAAACAAGAGTTACAAGACAATGTTTACTCTGAATCACATCATTTTAAATAACATACATTATAGTACTCTGTACAATGCATGACACTATTTTACATAATAAATAACTATGAACATCTCTATACTTCTGGTTTTGATTTAACCTGAGGGAGGACAACTGGACTGGCAGCATAGACAAGGGCTTATACTCTGCATCAGCTCCCCAAATGTTACATATCCTTTTACTAGTACCTTGACTGAGAAAACTCTGGGGACCCCTAAATAAATGGGACTCAAAACAAAAAACAGAAAGGCAGAAGTAAAATTCCCCGACAGCTTTCCCCACAGCACAGGAATACATTACAAACCCATTTTTAACCACAGGCACTTAATCATAATTTTTCTGCTTCCATTTTCAGGTTTAGGAAGGGGAAAACCAAAAGGTAAATAAACAGATTACTTCACAACACGCCGCCCCCCCCCCCCCCCCCCCCCCGCCGAAACAAAAGCTATATGGAACTACCATCCTGCATAAAAGATGGCTTGTGTAGCCGCTAACCGCAAGTGCAACAATGACAAATCTGTTCCTAACAGAAAATCCACAATGTCAGCGTTCTAAGCACAAAGTCTTTTCCAAAACAAGGAGAATCAAAGCAGTTTGCTATGTAAATGCACAGTGACACAAGTGTATTTGCAGTTTTGCTAAGCTTTTATCATCAGCAACACAGATCACTTCCCTACTTCAAGAGATGATTCAGTTACCTGTATTATGATATGTGCATAACCAAACAACGAGTTACATGAATTGTATTCAAGATTAAACAGACCATTGCTTGTAACTATGGGGATAGATGCGGCACCACCAGTTAGGAGGTCTTTACAAGCTGGAGATTTTTGTGGTCTGATAATCGAAATGTTTCACAACTTTCAGTTATTTTTGTGTTTTGGGGACAAAAAAAAAAAAGACAGAGAAAGCTGCAGAGGACTTTTGGTTTCCGTAGAAGTGTGCATAGACTGAAAGATGTGGAAAAAGTACTACCACCACAGCTAACTGGCACTTATTGCAACACTGAACGATACATGCCAAATAACTATGAAGCCAAAAAGAAGTCTGATGTGACCACCACGACATTCAGGGCATTTGAATAGATATGTGATCATGCAATGGCACTATCCTCTCTGCACACTGCAGCCCAACTTCTGACCCAGAGGAACGGTTGCATTTAGGCACACGGCTCACAGTCAGCATCACATTGCAGCTTTGACCATTTGGGTTCCACTCCGGCACTTCCTAAGCCAGCTCACGTTCTGGCCCAGACCGTGTGCCAGAAAACCGAGCTACACACAGAGGAAAGGAATAAGATCCTCAGCTGATTCCATGTTCCTCTCCTTGCAAAATTCATGGTTCTGCATAATCTGTGGATTTGGGTAACAAAGATTTCCCATCTGTGATTTAGAACTACGGTATCAGTTTAGTAAGCAACACCTCGTACTAACACGTACTTCAGACCTTTCAGTACATACCCATTCATCTCTGTGAACAACTAGACAGGAGGGATGCTTCCCAGGATGCAGAAAGAAGCCTAGCTAGCAACAGTTCACAGGTGTAAGCCTAGCTGCTGTACCCTGCAGGCTACAGTCAGTGGTCAGACTTGGTATGAGGAAATTCAGGCACACACACAGCAATCTCCTCAACTACTCTTAAGTGGGTGGCAACCTACAGCTATTTTACAGACAATACATGCAACTGCAAACAGGCACACTTAGCTGTCAGTTCTGCAACAAACGTTTTCATTACCTATTACAATTGTTGAGTTATATCTCATAACCAGAGAGAAAAAAAGGGTGAAAAATGCATTACATTTGTTACAGTAATTTCTGTGACTGCCACCTCGCAAAAGGCTTGTGCTCCCAGCAAAGGAATCCACAAAAGCTGAGACCATGAACTGCTGTATCAACAAAACAAAGCAGCTCTGGCAGTCCCAGGGAGCAGAGGAACCTAGAGTCACACCACAGAAAGTTTAGGTCTCTGTACTAGATGCTCCTATGCGTAACTGCTGTCACAGACGGAGGAGACCGCGGATCTGCCCTTCTCACGCGACTCTACCACAACGCCGGACTTTCAGGTTTCCAGTAAAGGTAACGGGCACTAATGAAGAGAAGGAAATGTGCATAGTATCGCATGCTCCCCCTCTGGCTGTCCAGATCATCCACTCTGCTGACAGTTTGTCTTTGCAGGCCGAAAAACCTCACTCAGATGTATTTTTCATAGACGACGGGCAGGGGAAACTGAGCTTCCAAAAGACCCAGCTCTCTTACACAGAGGACTAGTACTTACACGTTGTCTCCCCATCACAAGGGAAATGTCCGTGTACACATTTTCTGCTTCTTAATCCAAATGATACCTGCTGACTAGAATCTACACCTTTGACTAGAAATGAAACGTCGACAGTGGATAGCTTGCCTTATTCTTTATACTTCTCTGCGTTGACAAGACCTCTGAGGATATGGATTTCTTTCCCGATTCCTACGCTGCACACAATTCTCTATTCTCTGCAGAAGAGTTTAATAAGTCAGATGTATTCAACATTATGAGATTGCGGCATCTTTGTCATTCCGCTCGCGACAAAAACCTTAAAGACTGACTGGCCTATAATTTCAGAGAAAGAGTTCACTACGCAAACTTACTTAGTGCAACGTCAAATTTGGCCCAAACCACCATCAAAATCATCCCAAAAGCATCATTAAACGTGAGTTTTGCCTATGGAAGCTGCAGGCGATTCCTCTGTACTGCATCAGGTTGTTACTAATGTCTTACTGTAACAAAGGAATTCTGCATCATTTCTTATGCCTCCCTCCTTTAGGAAAGGCTGCAGCACACCCTTTAGTTGTAGGACTGAGTCCATCTTCTGAGTAACGCAAGAAAATTCTTAAAATAGCGATAGTAGCTCCTACTACTTGTAGCTAGCGTCGCATTGTGCGCAGACTCCGGAAGACACGTTACTCCACTAATTACTAGCTACGGGAACCTCAACAATTTCATGCCTGAGCATTTTGACAGGAACATTTGCACTATTTATCACACAGAGTCGGATCACAGCTGTCACACAATTCTCTGTGTCAGCCTGCCAAAATGTCCCCATATGCCATCGTGCCATTACAAAACATTTCTTTAATCTGGATGATATCGGCACTATCATACCAACTCGTTCATTACTTCAGTCTCTGAGGCTGCTGACCATTAGAAGCCTACGGATCTGACGGCAAAGCGAATCTCAGCTCTCTGTCCCCTGCTCCCGAGAAAGCAGCATACTCGGAGAGTCCGTAAGACATTCCAGGAGTACGTGTGGAGCAATTCCAGACGCTACATGCAGGCACCGGGCTGGGCTGTCAACACTTCCCGTATCTGCCTCCAAGTACCCCTGGCTCTGCTCCCCTACAACATACTTAGGTGACTCTTTATTCAGGCCTCCTCACAGGCAGCACCAGAACACGGAGCCCCAGCGCACAGATCCCAAGGGAGTCGACACCGCGGTGGAGCGGCTGCCAGCCACCCTACCGCCCTGCTCGGCCAGGCGGCGCTTCCTTTCGGGTAGACTCCCGGCAGGAGGCCGGCCGAAAGGAGCGCGGCTGCCTCCCTCGCTCCTCTGCCCTCCGCCGCTCGCTGACCGCCACCCGCCGTAGCGGCCCGCCAGCAGGGCCCGGGCCTGTGCCCTCTCCCGCCCCGCCACCCCCGCGGAGGCCCCTGCACCCTCGCTCACCTGGTGCCGCCCACGTTGAGCTGGATAATCTCCCCGCTCCCTGCGCCAGCAAAACCTCCGCCGTTCCCCGCCATCTTCCCCGCCGCCTGCTCCACCCGGCGCCCGCCGCCGCCTCCCGCCACCGCCGCCGGAACCTCGCGGTCGAGGAAGCAGCGGCGGGGCAATGCGAAGGCGGCGGGGAAGGAGAAGGCGGAGAATCGGCCAGCAGGCCCGCAGTCCTCCGCAGCCGCCGGCGGGCAGGGAAGGGTCAGCGTACGGACAGGCTACGGCTCCGCGAGCTCCCCACCGCTCAGGCGCGGCCAGGCCTCGCCGCCTGCCCGGTACGAGCGGAAAATGCCATGGCAACGCGACAGCACCTGGAGGAGGGGGCCGACAAGGGCCAAAACGCCTCGAACCGTTCGCGGAACGAGGATGGCTGCAAAGAGGCGGAGATCCCGCCGCGGTGGTAGCGACGGCGGCGGCGCAGGGGAGTAGGTCAACGCCCCTCGGGGGCAGGGACGCTCCCTGAAAGGTCTGGTGCGCTCCGGTTGCTCTTCACGGTGCGGCTCTTATCTGCGAGTCGGGGGGCGGGGCTGGGCCCAGCAGGTGAGCGGTGCGATACGCCACGCCCAGCCCCATCACCGCCGCTGATGCCGGTCTGGCCTGCTCCGGCCCGGCCTGTGCATCGAGGCCGTTGGCCGAGCCCGCCCGCCCCGGTTGCAGCGTCACGCCTGAAGGAGAAGGAGGCACGGCGGAGTAATTCCTGCTGTTTGTTTCAAAGGGAAGAGGAGAGCCCCCTGTTCTGCCATCAGGCACCATACCCCAGCGTAAATGAGGCCACTGCTTGCAAGCGTGGCCCCCGCCTCGGCCCTTGCGCCGCCCCCGCCCGCAGGGACCGCGGGCGGGCGAGTACACGTCGCCGGAAAATAGTAATGCCCTGCAAGAGAGACAAGGAAACGGCAAAATCCTTGAAAACTCAACGAAAAGGCAGTGGCAGCGCTGTGGAACTCAAAGCCTAGGTTACCGCCCACCCTTGTCAGTCAAATTCCAGCCCCGTGAAAGGAAAAAAAGTAGACATGACAAATCTGAGCCCGCAGTGCAATTTGAGGAAGAAATCTATCACAGCAAGTGAAGGAAAACTGAGGAGGAAATAAATGACAGTGCGGTTAGGACAGGAAGTAATAAAGTTGTGGTTTACAGATGCAAGGATAGGCTTTATGAATAATTCCTACCCTCGAATAAAGACAGGAATTAGCAAATATGAGCCAGGTATTGCAATTGCAATGAAATTGGCCTAGAGATTGAAAACCCACTGTGAGGATGGGTTTTTTGCAAGGTCGCTTGTGTGGAGTAAGCGTGCTCAAAAATCGTGTTTTGAACATGCTGTGAGAATTACGTGACCACCCTAGGAATACATTTAGTTTACCTGGCCATTTCCTCTTGGAAATTCCAGTTTTATCCCCTCAGTCATATTGCAGAGCCCAACTGATCAGAGCTATGAAGGTGCCTTTGCGGGTGTAGTATTTTGGAGACGTGACTTTGGTATTACAAGGTTCTATCGCTGTCACGGAGAAACTCTCGGCCACGTTCTGCCTGGAGACCTCAGAGCAGGTTTCCAGTATTTGACGTGGGCTTCCAGAAGTGTCAGAGAAGGACCTTTTCGCAATGGTGTGCTGTGGCAGGATGACGAGTAATGGCTTCAGACTGGGAGAATACAGATTTAGTTTAAATGTTAGGAAGAAATTATTTCCCATGATGGTGGTGAGGCACTAGAACAGGTTGCCCAGAGAAGGTCTGGAGGCTCTGAGCCTGGAACTGTTTACAGCCAGGTTGGGTGGGGCCTTGAGCAACCTCGCCTAGCAGGAGGTGTATCTGCCTAAGGCAGAGAGTTGGAACTAGACGATTTTTAGGGTCCCTTAGAATCCAACTCAGCCTGTGATGTTAGGCTTCTCAGAATAACTGGCTAACTACCACAGTGTATTAACCATGGGGTGTGTGCCTACAACTATTTCAGTAATGTCTTCTGAATAATGTCAGTACAGATGCTTCTGTGGTGTGTTCCACCCTGCGGCCTTAGGGGGAGAGGAACATTAAATAGCAGCCTAACGCGTCACAAAGCCCTAAACCTTCCTGCTTTCTGTATGCGTTGCAGTGCGGCTGCAGTTTGGGTTTCTTTTGGAGTTTAGGCAGAGCCCACTCTCAGATTTCTGCTGAATTGTCTTCTTCCCTGGAGCATAAAGGATGTCCAAATGCACTATTAGGCAGAGAGGAAAATTTACCTTCCTTTCTTATGTCCTGGGGGAGTCCTGTAACTCTTAAAGTATTGGGTAAGAGTGTGAAGGGGTATTGCTTTTCCTGCATTTGGAAGGAAAGCTCCCTACTGCAGCCCATCAGCTTTCAAAAGAAAAACTGCAGTCAGAGAGGGTTTGAGGCTGTGGATAATGCTTGGAAAACCTACCTTTCCACTTCCTCCTGTCAAAAGACTCTGGATAGAAGACTTGCACAGTGTTTCCTAAGGGTCATTTTGAGCGGTTGCCCGTTCAGGCAGCTGACTGAAAGATCACTTTCCCAAATGCCTAATTTAGGCATGTTTTATAGGGATTTCAATAGCTTAGGCAGTCAGGGACTAAAATTGCCCTGCGACTGACCACCTGTCTGAAAGAAATGACACTGAAAGCATTGCCCACATAAATGCTTCCGTGGTCCATCTCGCTTAGGGCAGTTTGGAAAGATATATCTTAGGCTCCTAAGTCTAGTTTGCCTCACAGTGCCTGAATACCATTACGTTTAGGCTTTGCTTTTTCTTAAAGAAAACGTAAACGGCATGGGCATTTGGAGTTTGATTCGCGAAAGTCAATCTGGGAAGAAGTAATGCAGGAAACTCAGCTGTGCGTTGTCTCTAAAAGCTGCAATCCTCAAATACTTCCGCTAGGTGTCTCTGTTCTTTTTCAACGTCCAAAATATCATTTCTGTTTGGCCTAACCATTTAAGGCATATTCTCAAGACTATTTGTCTTGCTGTTTCAATTACAGATTTGCAATCATGCATTTAAAAAAAAGAGAAAAGCTCCTCTCAAAGCACACATCAACACTACACAATACTAACATGCAAAGCCACTTCATATTTCTCATTTCTAGAATATTTTCATTAATTCATTAACAAAAAAAAATTTCAAAACAGAGTCACATGTGGCACCACACAAAGAAAAGGAGACCAAATAATTAAAGACACGTGCCTCTGACTGTGCAGTTTAGGGAACAGCACCCATGCAATGAATGTTTTGCTATGTGGTGGTGTACATTGCAATTCATAATTTGATCTCTTCAATTGCGGTAATTAAAGGTAAGGGTCCAAGGAAGGATTTCTTATGTGCTTTTTTGCACTTGAGTACAGGCATAGTTTTCCTGCTTTCTGCAAGAAAAGGAAGGCTCCGAGGTGACCTCATTGTGGCCTCCCTGTATCTGAAGGGGGCCTACAAGAAGGCTGCGGAAAGGCTCCTTAGGATATCAGGTAGCGATAGGACTAGGGGAATGGAATGAGGCTGGAGGTGGGGAGATTCAGGGTGGACGTGAGGAAGAAGTTCTTCACTGTGAGAGCGGTGAGGCCCTGAATTGGGTTGTCCAGGCAGGTGGTTGAGGCCCCATCCCTGGAGGTGTTTAAGACCAGGCTGGATGAGGCTCTGGCCGGCCTGATCTAGTGTAAGGTGTCCCTGCCCATGGCAGGGGGGTTGGAACCAGATGATCCTTGCGGTCCCTTCCAACCCTGACCGATTCCATGATTCCAAACTGTTTTCTGGACAGACTACTTATTCCACTCAGAGGAAGGCAAATTCTGCTGTATAAATTGTATTCAGACACCTCCCAATACCACGATCATCCTTAGGCTATTTGCAATACAAGCCTAGAGAGGAATTGCTGCTCATTGTCATGTTTTCCAGGTATGTGTTTTGCTAGGTTGCTACCTGGGAAGCAATTTGGCTCACCAAGTAGCCAAAGGAAGCTAGGTAATAAATTCCTTTTCTGTCTCCTCAGCAGATCTGTACAGATGGAGATCTTGCACCACCCCGGACAGGCTCTTTTCTGGACACTTACACCACTGCTAAATGCAGTGTAGCATTCTGCATAACAGTGACTGAGATACATTTTTAGCTCTTTCTGCAAAGTCCAGGTCAGACTTTTTTCCTTTTTTCTTTTCCTTCTTTTTCATAGTGCCTGGTTTGGAAAACCCATTAAATGTTCTCGGTGTGAATAAGCATTTACTTTTGGTGATGATACAATACATTGTGATATTACTGTCCAGGATTCCATTTCTAAATAAATTCACGCTGCACATTTGAGAGGAGCCCATCACCACTTCAAAGTCCCTATCTGTTTTGGGTTTGTTAACAATTTTCCCACAAAATGTGAGAACTTCATGACAGGAATTTAGTTTCTGTATCTTTCTGTAAACTACGATCTCGGTTGCTGTTTTATACAATAATAATGCCAAATTAGCCATTTTCTACCATCTGCTTTAAAGGGTGGAGTCTGGGAGCGTCACCAACATAGTCACTCTGGGAAATGGTACTGTGAGTCACTGGAAACAACAGTTAGTGTATGCTCAGTTTTTCCCCAGATTTGCTTACAATTACTTAGCTTGAGGAGTCTCAGTTTTGAAGGTGCCCACTTGACAGCTGAAGTTCAATAAAGAGTACCAGAATAACTGCAAATAGGCCTCAGGGGAGAGGAGAGGAAGCTCATGGGACTAGGTGGAGTATGTTTTTCTCCGTTCCTGAACATGCAGTCGTTGCTTGCAAATTGGGAAACGACCTGGGTTTTTTAGCTCCAGATGCCATGCTGCACAGTGTGTGGCTACCACAGATGTTTGTTCCTTTTGCCTGGAGCAGCTCCACCCCACAGCTAAATAAAAGATGTATTGGCAGAAATGTCTATAAAGGCCAATTTTCCCTCTGTTAAAACAGAATGAAAGGATGAGGTTTATAGATCAGGTCAGAGGCAGCTTAGAACGGAAAGAAAAGTTCTGCAATATCTTGGAAATAACTGTGTACATATGTACATATGAGCCTGCAGTGTGCCCAGGCAGCCAGGAGGGCCAATGGCATCCTGGCCTGCATCAGGAACAGTGTGGCCAGCAGGAGCAGGGAGGTCACTCTGCCCCTGTACACTGCACTGGTTAGGCCGCACCTCGAGTCCTGTGTCCAGTTCTGGGCCCCTCAGTTTAGGAAGGATGTTGACTTGCTGGAGCGTGTCCAGAGAAGGGCAACAAAGCCGGGGAGGGGTTTGGAACACAAACCCTATGAGGAGAGACTGAGGGACCTGGGGTTGCTTAGCCTGGAGAAGAGGAGACTCAGGGGTGACCTTCTTGCTCTCTGCAACTACCTTAAGGGAGGTTGTAGCCAGGTGGGGGTTGGTCTCTTCTCCCAGGCAGCCAGCACCAGACCAAGAGGACACAGTCTCAGGCTGCGCCAGGGGAGGTTTAGGCTGGAGGTTAGGAGGAAGTTCTACGCAGAGTGATTGCCCATTGGAATGGGCTGCCCAAGGAGGTGGTGGAGTCACCATCACTGGAGGTGTTCAGGAGGAGACTTGATAGGGTGCTTGGTTGCATGCTTTAGTTGATTGGGTGGTGTTGGATGATAGGTTGGACATGATGACCTTGAAGGTCTCTTCCAACCTGGTATATTCTATTCTATTCTATTCTATTCTATTCTATTCTATTCTATTCTATTCTATTCTATTCCATTCTATGTCTGCTGAATCCCTGTAAAAGTCTCAAAATCTTCAATTTGTCAGAAAATAAGTCTTAAAATCTATTTTCAAGAAATCTGGGGAAGAATACTATTATGCTCCAGGGTTGTATGTTTTTCCCAATTACTGCTGTGGGATATCCACTAATCCTGCTAGAGAGCACTACTGAGTTCTGCTTTCCAGAGGACTGCCAGGACCACATGCCACTCAACAGCTTTTCTCTCAGAATTTCTGTACTTGATTTTTCTTCCCTGCAAAAATAAATTAAAAAAATTAAAAGAAAATAATAACAAAAAATATTCCAAGTCCACTAAGTCTCAGGAAAAAAATCTTGCTCTTCCCAATACTCCAGACAACTTCAATGCAAAACTGTGTTGAATTACTTACACCTTCATAATTTTCAGCATATCCTGTCAGAGCTTAGTGTATCAAGGGACAGGTCAGGTGCCGTAGATTTGTGTTATGTTACCAGTACACGCTGTGTCCACGGCGTGGCGCCGTTTGCTAGTACACGTCCGATGTGACCACCAAGGCTTTTCTGGCATTCAGGACAGCGCTGCAGGCTCCTGTTTGATTTGACAACTCCTTGAGGTTGTGTGCAATGTACACATTTCTGTTCATCATTTCAGTCATTCAGCTGAGGCTCTCTACATTTCTGCATTGAGCCCGATTCCATTTATAAACTGGATGCTCCATAAGACTGCAATCTAAACCAAAAAAGGATTAGATTGTAATAAGTTGGCACAGCTTCATTTATGTTGGACTGCTGTATAAGCAGGCACCGCTGTGTAGCAGGTTAAAGGTCCATTCAAAAGCTGAATATGCTCTCAGAACAGAGGCACAGGTTGTAATATAGGCATTTGTCTGGCACATTAATTAATTTATATATTTTGTTTGTCAAGGACTGTTCATCAGTCTGTTTTGTTTGCAAGAGTTGTAGAGAAAGGAACAACATACATATTAGAAATTGCTTAACGATAAGAGCAGAACAAACTCTGTCAGTACTCTGTGAAATATATATATGTATATATGTCTATGTGTGTGTATATATATATACACATACATACACACACACATACTCAGCTCTCTTTATGCTCCTTCTGACATTTGTCAGCCCATCCGTGTTGTTTAGTGCCGGTTTTATGGTTCATTTCAACGACAACCATTGAAGGGTTAGAGACAGAAACTTTATATTCTGCATGTGAAGTCAGTACTGCACCACCAAAATGGTGTTTGCCTTCTGTGGCTAGAATAACTGTTACTTGGTCTGTCCCTCAACATAGTGCCAGCAAAATAACCTCATGTAACAAGTTCTTCCTCATTCTGGCCCTCGCTGCTCGTTTCTAATACCAGACCTCGATATCTTGCTGAAAGGCTGCAGTGACAGTATCAAGGCCAGTGACAAAGTATCAAATCTGTGGCATAAGCAGGTGACCTGTCTAGTATGTAGCTACCAAATCCTGGGTAACAGTTTACGGCATGTCTGCCATCCAACCTTACTTACATTCATTTCACAGCCATCAGCTGGCCTTTTAAAGGCGAAATGTTGCATTGCCTTCTTTAGGTAGGTATTTGTGGACTGATCTGCTGAACTGCTCTTGAAAACCCGAAGTCTCATACCATACAACAGCACAAGGGGGCATGCTTTTTCAAAACATTTTCCTACCGGTTGGGTTCCGGTGCCGGCTTCAGCAGCTGGAGAGCCGTGACTCCAGTACACATCTCTCAAATGAGCCCTGAAAACTGAAATAAAGCTGAGAGAGAACCGAGGTTTCTGTCATCTTATTTCTTCTATAGACTTAAATATACTTCATACTCACAGGCAATTATATTTGTCTAAACTGGATGGTTAGCTAACTGTGGCAATGACAGAAAATATAACAAAAAAGTCATATTTGAAGTTTTGGTCCTACTTACTTTTGTTTTAAGAGAACAGGAAGTATTTAGCTCTATGAATAGCCGGGAACGACTCCCGTTTCCAGGAGTCCTTCCCACTTTATCCACTATGTACTCATCAAATTAATGACTACTTCAACTTGCATATCTTCAATGTTCACCTGTAAGCAAGGTACCGTGAACTGACCTTTGCTACAGAGTCCAAAACCCTTACCTGCATCACTTTTTACTCAGTGATGTTTTGAAATTGCCCATATTTATATGAATGTCTGGATGAAGCTTATGGAGCTTCAAATGTATGTGTAAACACAGATACTGACCTTTTCCTCATCACTGACAACTGCTTCAAACAATAACACTTACAATGTTAGGTTCTTGCCAGAGTGACTGAGTCCAAACACTTAGCAAAACGTGTGTGTGTAGGCACGTGCGTGTGTAATCGTTGCTTATATACCTAGATGGATAAGGCTCATTTTAGCAAATACTTTATTTCCAATACGTTGTAATAGCTAGGCAGGCTCCTGAAATTGCTCTGGCCTATTCTGCCCAACAGCTGTTGAAGGTGGATCAGTTATACTCCCTATTATCTACAGGAAATGAACGCCAGGGAACTATAGACCTATCAGTCTGACCTCAGTAACAGGAGAGGTTGTAGAACAGATCATCTCAAATGCCTTACCCACCATATAGAGTATAAGTGGGTGCAAAGAGCAACCAAGCTAGTGAAAGACCTAGAGAGCAAGTCTTACAAGGAGCAGCTGAGGAAACCAGGGCTGTTTAATTTGAGGAAGAGGAGGCTGAGGGGAGATCGTATCACCCTCTACCACTACCTGAAACATAGAGGTAGGTGCTGGTCTCTGCTCACAGGTAATTAGTTACAGAACAAGAGGGGATGGCCTCAGGCTGTGCCAGGGTAGGTTTAGTCTAGAAATTAGGGGGAAAAAATCACTGGAGCACCAGTCAGGCATTGGAGCACACTGCCCAGAAAGGTGGTTGAATCACCATCCCTGGATGGTGAATAAAGGTTGTATAGATGTGGTGCTTAGCAATAGGGTTTAGTAATGAACTTGGTAGAGTAGGGTTAGTGATTGGATCTCATTATCTCAGGGGTCTTTTACAACACGAATGATTTCATGATTCTGTACATCTTTGCACAGGAGATTTTGATTCATGCTGACTGCTACCTGCATATTCTGCTTTTTCCTGAGTAAGGGAACACATTTAGATTTTTCAAAGGCATTTTCAGGAATGACATTAATTTACATCACTCGAGTACAATAAAGCTCTTCAAAAAGGCAAGATAGGAAGTGTTTCTGGCTGGTTTACCATAAACAGTTTGAGTAGCTACCAGAGCAGTGCAATGCAGCCAGAGCATACTAGTGAGCTAGCATACATCTAGTATACTAGCTGTTGATGTACGGGCTGGATGAACAGACAGTGAAGCGGATTGAAAACTATGTGAACGGCCAAGCCCAGAGTAGTGACCAGTGGCATACAGTCTAGTTGGAGGCCAGTAATTAGTGATGTACCTCAGGGGTCAGGAATGTTAACAGCAGGTGAAGGGAGGTGATTCTTCTCCTCTACTCAGCACTGGAGAGGCCACATCTGGAGTACTGTGTCTGGAAACAAGGAGCTGCTGGAGAGTTTAGCAAAGGACCAGAAAGGTCATAAAGGACTGGAGCATCTGTCTTACCAGGAAAGCCTAAAAGAGCTAGATCTGTTTAGCCTAGTACACAGACGGCTAGCGTGGATCTTATCCATCTACAGACCTGAAGGGAGGGTGCATAAAGGATGGAGCCAGTGGTGCCCAGTGACAGGTTCGGAGGCCAAGAGCACAAACTGAAACACAGGAGAGTCTCTTTATCAGGGATTACTCTTCCGCTCTGGAGGTGACTGAGTGGTGCCCGAGATGGTGATGGAGTTTCCATCACTGGAGACGGAAACCCATACAGACATGACCCTGGGCACCTAGCCCTAGGTGGCCCTGTTTGAGCAGGGATAGCTGGACTAAGGGGTCTCTTCCCACCTCAGCTACTCTGTCATTTTCAGAATGTGGCTGTACATTTTAGGAATGGCTTTTGCTTTTCAAACCACAGAGACACATGGTTTCAAAGCTTCCTTTTATAGCTGGTGGTTTCCCTTCTCATCTTCTCTGACAATACACGTTCCTTATCCACATTTTCCATTCCTTGAATTTCAATAGAGAGGCTTAAGTCATGTAGAATCTGGCAAAACCTTCCATACAACTAGGTACTGAGTGTGTCTTTTCCTGTAGTAGTCAATGTAATTTCAGGTTACCAGATTCTGATCCTTGCAGGAGAGTGTTCTCCAGTTGTTTATCACACTGCCAGCCTTCAGGCATTTAGGCTGAAATTTCCCAGGTTGTGCTTCCTCTGTAGGTTTTCTTTGGAACTTGGAAACACTGAAAGCTGTTCTGGATATCCCAAATTAGATATTCTTGAGTTTGCCTGCATTTTTTTAGGCAGACCTTCAAATTTGGCAAGCCTTTAGATCATCTTCTTTTGGGAAGTATGCAGTCTTTGTCAGCAGTCTTATGAATAGTCACTGAAACTTCATCAGGTTATTAGTCTCTGAAAACCTCAATCCCAGCTGTTGAAAAGCAATCTAAAATTTTAAATGATAGTCTGAGAAACATCTCTTAGAATGATTTTCAAATATATAGGCATCTTTAATGTGTTAATACTGATTCTTAAATTTCATTTTAAATAAAACTCCACTTATGATGTGGATACCTCTTTTTCCTTCCTGAAATAAAGTATAATTAAGAGTCTTCCAGGTAGGCAACTGCAAAGCAGCGTGTAAGCTGGCACATGCAGATATACAGAGCCTTGATTCCCAGCCTCTGTGCAGTGCAGCTCCTTCTTCCATAGTGGTCTGGTTGGTCCATAAGAAGCAGAAAGATCCAAAGCCGGAGTAGGGGTGCACCAAACTTTTGCAGATCACCTGGAATACTCTTGACACTTTCACCTTTCCCGTATTTGTTCTCACTGTTCTCATCCGCACTGATGATTTCCAGTGGTGGGGGCTTGTTTCTTTTGTGACGTGATTTCCTTGATCTATCAAATCTTGTAATGCACGTCAGAAACTTCTTATTTCGACAAAGTTCACTGGCAGTACATCAAACAACATGAACATCTCTAAATGCAAGATCCAGTTCTAACAGCATGTGAGGTAAAAAAGGCAACACTGCATTATTTTCACACCTTGCCAAAACCCTTTCTTCTTACCACAGAGGCAATTAATGTTGCATCACATTTCTTTTCATATTACAGTCACAGTGCTTGACTCAGGAAAAGAAAGGCAATTTTCTGTTTTCTGTATGAGTCACACACATGAAATCTTATTCATGAAAAAGTACTCTCATTTTGAATAAAATTTCTGAAATCTCTTCAGAGGTCAGAAATGAAAGCATTTATTAGTCACTGAAATAGTCTAATTACAATGAAGGTTGCCGATACTGGGGTTTTTCTTCCATATTTCTGGAAACAAGAAATCTTACTCTCAATATCATGAAATACAACAGAGTAGAAATAGAAATAGAAATAGAAATAGAAATAGAAATAGAAATAGAAATAGAATAGAATAGAATAGAATAGAATAGAATAGAATAGAATAGAATAGAATAGAATAGAATAGAATAGAAAAGAATAGACCAGGCTGGAAAAGATCTTCGAGATCACTGCATCCGACCTATCACCCAATACTATCTAGTCAACTAAACCACAGCACCGAGCATCCCATCCAGTCTCTTCTTAAAACGCCTCCAGTGATGGTGACTCCATTACCTCCCTGGGCAGCACATTCCAATGGCCAATCTCTCTTTCTGTGAAGAACTTCTTCTTCTTCAAAAAAAATCCATGTATTGAGATATTTCACCTTTATACAACTAAGACTTCCGTTCACAAATCTATTAAAACATTATCGTATCTAATGTTACTAGAGGGACATAAAAATGCTGAGTGCGGAAGACTTTTCATTATACAGAAGTCTCCAGTCATGGCCCAGACAGAAACCATTACCGTCATGTCACATTTACATCAATTAGTGTTCAATCCTTACCTTGCATACTGCTTCTCATCTTGTCATCAGATATTGAAATAGAAATGTGAAATATTTCCTTGGGGGTCTCAACTGGGGACAGAGAGAGTAATTCAAAGGAGCTATTTGAGGGACTGAAATGTGGGAGAACAGTGAAAGTCACATTTTTGAGAGAGACCAGCTCTCAGTATGGAAGGGTCCTTGGTTTCAGTTGGTTTTCCAAAGGAAAAAAACAACCAAGCAACCAAGAGGATCTCTCACACTTTGGTGATAGTAATAAGAAAATGAAAGAAAAGGGGGGGAAAATGCAGGTAGGCAAAAAAACAACTGCTCTCATTGGCCGTGACCAATGTAGATAGAATACAGTATGGATGAAGAATAATGAATGATTAAGGACAGATAAAAGGTACTTCATTTTTTAACCACTGTATTGTGTTTTTAAACAGGATTAGCCATGCATGTGTGTATGAAAGTACTCGTAGTTACACTACATGTTTATGACAAACCAAATGCCACCTCGTGGTGCTAAGTAACACATCATTGTGCTGTTTAATAATTTTCTGCTGCAAGATTTCTGATTTATTCCACGATCATTTTAATGCTGGATATTGGAGAAGGAAGTAATTGAGCTGGCTGTGCAGTGGCTGACGTCCATGGATGGGTACCTTGCTGATTCAGAGGTGGTCTTGAAAATATCTCCATCTGGAAATCCATGTATTAAGGCATGTAACTTAAATAGTTATTTTCAAAAATCATAGCTGTGAAGTCCAATATCCTTTAGCAGTCCCTTGAGTCAGAGTTAATCAAATTCTAGCTATGGATTTTTTGCACCCATGTTGGCAGAAGAATGCTACATAATTACAGATTACATAGCTCATTGATGTTGACTTCATGAGTCAACCAAAGGGATAATGAGCCATTTCTTTAACAAACAGTATGTAATGTGTGATATTTTAAATAGATGCTTCAGCTTTATTTCTCTGATTCCCTACATTTCCAGAAAAATGCTTCACATATTAGACCATACATAACAATTCATCAATCATTGCTTTTTCTGATTTCACTTAATTGTTAGTTAAATAACATAGGATGTGCAAAGCCAGTCGACAGCAGGTCAGATAAAATGCCAGTAGCAGCTTACAGGCAGTGAAAAAAGCAGCAGCACAGTTTTGCTCCAGAAAAAAGAAATGTGTTACCTTAATGGAATTTAGTAGTCTATTCCCATTTAAATGGAATTCTCACCACACACAGGAAATACTTAAATTTTAAATACTGTAATGCAATAATGCATAAACAAATACTATTAGACTATAACTTCAGCTAGTATTTTCTGGATTTGGTTTTGCCTACCTCTTTCTTCCAGAATTCATAGGATTATAATATAGAAAGGCTCATGTTTTGGAACAGCTGGGGATGGTATTTCTGGATTCTAAATCTTCAAATAAGCAGTTTATTAATATATTACAGTCTTTCTCTAATCTCAGAAACATTATATCCTATTAAAACAGAGTTTGTTACATTTCACCAGTCTGGCATCTCAGTATTGCTCTATTTCCCCCTTTTTATCAGACTCCTCCACCTTGTAGCCATTCAGCATTGATACAATTCTCAGAAGGCATTCAGCAGCTAGCTCCAACCCTTTTCTTGTCCTTGCCCACATGAATATGAAATTACTGTTTCCAGTGGTCACCATGTTGTGGATCCAGAGAAAGAATTGCTTCCAAATAATCTCTTCTATTGAAGATCACAGAATCAATCTGAAATCTAAACTGAACTGGCACTGTTTTATCCCATCTGCAGTTCATGCCATGGTAATACAAGGTTTGCACAGATGCATTAATGATTTTCTGGCCTTCACAGGGACCACTCTTCCTAGCATCCTCTAGGTAGCAATGGTCATTGCCAGGTGCTTCATTGTATCCAGGTAACTGACATAGTAACTACGATTTTACAACTATCCAGTGGCTTCTTAGCCATTGACACTTTCTGGATGTCTATCCCTGTGAGCACAACTGTATTTTGTCCTATGTAAAGTAAATGTGCCTGGTTGTATTCTTCATGTCTGATTCCTGAGAGTCTTCCTTTTCTTTTAATTACATAATTATAGTTTTTTTTTCCCTTCTTCAGTCAATAGCTTCAAACTAAAGAAGAGCAGGTTTAGATTGGATGTCAGGAACAGGTTCTTTACCATGAGGGCAGTGGAACACTGGCACAGGTTGCCTGGGGAGGCGGTTGGGGCCCTTTCCCTGGAGATATTCAGAGTGAGGCTCACCATTGGTCTGGGCAATGAGATCTACTTGAGGATGCCCCTGCTTGCTGCAGAGGGGGTTGGACTGGATGACCTTCAGAGTTCCCTTCTAACCCAGATCATTCTATGATTCCATGTGCTACCAGCGCGCAGCAATTAGTGTGCCGTGACAC
Organism: Picus viridis; assembly: GCA_033816785.1. Classification (NCBI taxonomy): domain Eukaryota; kingdom Metazoa; phylum Chordata; class Aves; order Piciformes; family Picidae; genus Picus; species Picus viridis. The sequence continues at coordinate 7,919,795 of CM066577.1, forward strand.
GGTGTTGTGGAGTAACAACTGCATAAACTGGTCTGACTAGCTCTCCTGTTCTGAGCTGAAAGGAAAACACTTTAATATCAAATTTTCCTATTACATGCTGCCTACAGACCATGATCTGAGCGATGGAGAAACTCGTAGATGACCTCTTGCCATTGTGGTTTCCTGCCATTGCTGAAACGAAGCCACATAATTCTTCACAATGTGTGTGACAAGTGCATAAACATTATCACTAGCACATTTAAGTTAATGACTTTCTTCATGAACTATATATAATAAACATTGTATTATGCCATTTGTTTCACCCCAGAAGTATGCATTTGGTGGCCATTCAAAGCATTATTTTCATTTCATTTACAACAATTTCTGATGAGGAATCAACTTATAGGCAACCCATAGCTATTTCTTATTGTGCTCAAGTCTCATAAGACACTTAAAGTTTGGAATAGTTTTAAAAAAACACAATAGATTAAAAGCCCTAAAGAATTAGTAACCTGAGAAATTTTTTTTTATATACATTGTTGAGGATACTGATAAAAGTAAAAACTGCCTAGCAATATTGAAACACTGTATACTACTGTTACTTACACTGAATCCTGTGAGTTTTTGATACTGCAAACAATATATTTGCTGTTTAGGAGCATATTCTGTTAGAAATAAAAAGAATCTGTACATAAATGCAGAAATTGTTATCACCTGACACCAGTCAAAAGATAAACTAATTTTTAATAGGATGTAGCATAACAACTGCCAGCATTTATGATCCATCTGAATGGATATGGGGAGAGTGATAAAATACTCAGCTGAAAGCCAGGTGCCACTGTGGTGAGATTTGTTTTTAGGTCCCTAGAAAAATCAGATCTATTGAGAGAAAAGGCTCTGCAGTCTCTGAATGCACTGTTTGAAAGTCTGGAAAACAACAAAATTTAAGACAAGACAGTGATAAAGGAAAATATGGGAAGTTTAGTGCTCTTTAATCTACTTAGTTATTAAAACTAGCCAAAGGCTGAATGACAGCTTTGCTTAAATTCTGTCCTGCTTTTCAGAGGCTGTTGGTATTGGGCTATGGCATTAACTGCATCCTCGCAAATGTACTTCACTCTTAATAATAACTTCTCCATTATATTTCCCCCTTCTTTTAAAAAAGAAGGAAATATCCTCATTCAGTCATTGTACAAGACCGTAAACAAAATTATTGCTCGTTTAATTTCCAAAAGAACTGCGTAATTCTGGATTAATTGGGGGTTAGATCTGCTTTTCAGACATTTATCGTATTCATTATTATCTTCTGGAATAAAGCTAGGAAATCATAAAGCTATTTTCCAAAGTTCAAAAAAGGTTATTTTGCTGCTGATTATTTGCCATGTCATATGATTTTTCCTTTAAAATAAAATATTAAAAAATTAAAACTGGTTGAGAATTGTTACTTTAATATGCTGAGACCATGGAAAGGCTTTCTCTACATGAATATCTTGGGAAGAAAGGATGACTTCCTATTCTTTCTAGACTACATGTTGATAAATATTATCAAACTTTTAACATTGTTTCTTAGATAAGTATTCATAAAGTGCCCTTAATGATTCACATAAACATACTGCAGCCATATCATGGAGCTATGCATTAACATAGAACAATACCCCAAAGCCAAACCCCAAACACTGCTAACAACACAGTAGGCCTAAAATTCAGTTTCCTGATTGTGAGGTAGACCTCAATCTGTAATCTCAAGTGCTTTTCTGAGGTATGTGTAATCCTGCAGAGAGGATAATATCTGTTTGTCTCTGATGCCCTTCAGTTGAGACCCTTCAAACACAAATCCACAGAAATGTTGATTTGCAGCTAGATTTGCACACTGCTGTTTTACAGAAACACATTTCTCCAGTCTAACAGAGGGTGAGACCCCTGTCTGATCATAACGTATAGCCAATTAAAAAGCATTTTAAAATGAACTACACTGTACCATACTTGATCTGGCGTTTAGAGCAAACCCTAAAACCAGACAACTCCAATTCACTCATATTGTCTGCCTTTCTTCCTTTCATAGTAAAAATTAGCCATGATTCGGTATAAAATATTAGTGCTATCTCAGAGAAACCTCCCTTTTTGAGCCAACATGTAATAAAATGCTTCTCCCTGCAGAGGTGTAGAAACACATGTGTCTTGTTTGTTTATTGTCCACTGAGGAAAAATTATTTGCTTTGATTTTCAAATCTCTTCTTGCTATAGAATGTGCTCTTCTATTAGGAATAATCACTATTTGCGGCCATCAGTGACAATGTGAAGGAGGAGCAAGCGGTTTAGGGAATTCCCTGATAAAATAAGAGCTTGCATTCCATTACACTGAATGTCTTAGAATATCAATAACATGGGAATATCCAAAGTTATGTCTCCCCAGAAAGTGTTCTTTGAAAGCAGAAATATAGATGATTATATTTATTTAAAACATAATTGCGAAAGTTGTAGGATTCTGCTGTCCAGGACCAGGTTAGGATATCTGTTTACAGGGAAAATTTGGCTTAGTATTATCTGCCCAGTACTGATTGTGGTTTACCCATCAAAGGTCCAAAGAACACCACTATAAACCAGGCAAGGGGTTCATCACAGTGTTTGCTTTTCGCCTGTTAGAACAACTCTTCAAGCTCAATGCACATACAAAGCAGAATGTGACACAGAATGTACTGTACACATCACTGCACTGAATAATTGCCTTGATGTAAATATATACTTTTCGGCAGCTGATGTATCAACAGGTAGAAAACACACCATTGCAAGTGTCATATAAACTGTAAAGTAAGTACTGTGTGGGTGGGGGAGTTAATGCCATGAGCTACATGTTGCTTTTTGCTGACAAACTGTTGTCTCTTCAATGGAAAAAGACACATCCCAGCATAATTACACTAAGGGCACATTGTTCAGCAGGTCGGGTGTATTTACTTTCACAACCAATCTTATTGAGACATCCTGCATTCCCTAATTGGTGGTGGAAGCATATGAAAAATACTTTCACAGTACCTAAATTCTAAGGAAAAGGTCTTGAAAATCCTTACTTGCGTGAACAGCTCTTAGTTAGGTGGGAGAACATATAAAATCATTCCTTTATTAATTGTGTAAATTGATTTAATGTGTGGCTCGTAGGAAAGTACAGCTTTGCTTTAAGCTATTTCCTAGTTTTACAATCCCAGAGTAGAACTGCAAAATTGGAACACAGTGGGAAAACCTGCAGGTTATGAAGTCTTGCCTGTAGCTCTCAGAGGAAGTTGATGAACATTTTGACAAAGCACAAAAGTTGCCTGAGGAAAATAACGCAAACTGGTAAATCACAATAAGATGTTAGGATGAAATTAATATAAACACCTCAGCAAACTCTGGATCAGAGTGGTGTGCACTAGAACATGCCAGCTGTGTTTTATTATTTTGCTTTCCATCCCTCCATGATATTTAAAAATTAATATCATGACAGCATTCTAATGCAGCTGCATGCCACAAAAATATCTTCTTAAAACACCCTGGCTTCTACCATCACTTTTTAAGAGGTCTAATGCTTTGTCCGCTCCTGATTTGCGGTCAAATGTCAGGGTGGTTTGACTGACACGTCCGTGTGTACAACAGTATAAATTCTGCCTCGGTATTTAGAATTTAGAATTACCCAGGTTGGAAAATACCTTCGAGATCATCGAGTCCAACCTATCACCCAACACCATGTAATCAACTAAACCATGGCACCAAGCACCCCACCCAGTCTCTTCTTAAATACCTCCAGTGATGGCGATTCCACCACCTCCCTGGGCAGTCCATTCCAATGGTCAGTCACTCTTTCTGTGAGGAATTTCTTCCTACCTAAACCTCCCCTGGCACAGCTTGAGACTGTGACCTCTTGTTCTGACAACTATGCTATAAAAACACAAAGATGAAGTATTTCTTACATGAAGGTTTACGGTTTGCTTGTGACCTGGAAATGCTTTGGCCTTGAAAGTCTTGCAAGGTGAAGTGAAAATTCTGCTGTCATTTCACATCTCAGGCTTTTCCTTTACATTATCACTTTTGTTGTAGTTCTTCACCTGCATTTTTGAGGATATTATGAGCAGTAGGGTGGGAGGAATGTTATATAAACGATTCAGGTGACACTTTGTACTAACTACATGTCACTTTTTTTCCAAGTTATCTTCTTTGTAGAAGATTCTCAGAGAAATGCTGGTCCATCACATTATCAGGATTTTACAAATTAGGAAAAGCTTCAGCTTCATCCTGAAAGCCTTCTCAGTCTGGAGATATGGTATATATGATTTACTGAATATGGCTGCATTTAATGTCTACTGAATCATCTTCTGAATCAAAAAAATCTACCAATATTCTTGGTTCTTACCCGTTTTTTAAGACATGGTCTCTCATCTATGCTTTTCTAGGCCTTCTGCATGTACCACAGAACCATTAGGATTGGAAAAAACCTCCAGGATCATCAAGTCCAATCATTAACCCAACACTGCCAAGTCCACGACTAAACCATGTCCCTCAGCAACACATTTACCAATTCCTCTAACATGCCTGTCTACTTTCTTCCTTCCAAATAAATGAGAGAGAGATGCTCAAATCCTTTTAATTAAAGTACATAGCCAAAACAAATTTGAAAGCAAATGGAAGTGACAGCAAATTGCAATAAATGATAATGACTCTTCAAACCAGACTATTTAAATACAAATTCTACCTAGACACAACATCATGTACAGCTAAACATAATTTTGCATACTTCTGTCAGTGAATTGTGGTAGGAAAGAATGAAGTTCCAAAATTAAATAATAATTATACAATAATAAACATGTTACTCCATAATTGAATACCAAGCCAAGTTTCGATTATCCTACACAGATTTCTGGAATGCCCTTTGTTTCATTCTGGCCTGAGTTTAGGGGCAAGATTTAGGCCAAGTTGCAGAGACCTATGGGTAGTTTTTTTGTTATTGAATCAGGGGTTACAATCTGCTGCAGCTTTGTGATTACAATGCAAATGAGTTATTCCCTTCCTTCCTGTAGTAAAGGAAGACCCTTCCTTCTTAATGCTAATGAAGAAACACCAATCAGTTCCATAATAAACAGGAAATTAAGAGCCAAAGCAGGGAGTCTATTTTCATAGTAAACATTTTCCTTTGCAATTACACAGGTATATGAAGGATTACTTCTTCAGTGGAGACATAACAGCATCAGCAATCTTTTTATTCAGGCATATAAATAAAAACTCTAAGACAAAAAAAAAAAGGAGATGTACTTTAAAACACCAAAGGTTTTCTTTTTCCTCTAAAACCAGCTAACACTTGAATGAGTTTGCTGTCTTGACTCTTTTTATCAAATATACATGCCTTCATACATATTTTGGGACCAGATTCCTCAAAAAGTCACGTGAGAAGAACTTTCATTCAAAAGGGACTGCAGACTAAAACTCAAACATTTGTTCACTCTGAGCAAAGTAAGAATAGCACCGTAATATAACAAAGAGAAGAAAATAATATTTCATCTAACTTTGACACATTAAATAATTAGTTTTGAGCAAGATGAATCCATTGTTGCAATAAGGCAGCTGCAGAAGGGGAGAAGGTGTAGGAAAAAGAACAGACAAAAATATCTGCTTGCAGTAGAAGAGGAAAATGCAGTGTCTATTCTGAAATGCCTCAACTATGGGCTGCTGAAGGCATGTGACTGCTTCAGCATGTTCAGAAAGAACACTTATTTTATCATATTCATCTCTCCATCCAACAAAGTGACATTTATTGCAAGAAGATAGTCTGAGGCATCTGCTTGACCCCACAAATCTGTCAATAACTGTCAATTATTGTCTATTTTTGACAGTTCCTCTCTCATTTGTGGGTCTTGAATTTCTGTCTGCTTTTTCCTGTTGAAGGAGCCATTCCATCAACAGATCTCAAAGACCATGATGTAAGCGGTGAATTCATAACCCAAACACGATACCACAGTATCTGACAATCGCAATTACAGTCACACGTTTAGATTTTACTGTGGCTTTCATTAGGTATTTATCTAATTACATTCAGACTTTAACCAAATAGAAACGCAAAACAGTTCTTTCTGAATTTACCAGGAACTTTTTGATGTGAGCAAAGACTCATACATATATACACACTCATTTAAAAATAACAGTATATGAGCTATTTGGGGAATCTAGTGGGAGTTTTATATATATATACAAGGTGTTACTGGTTTTGGATATTATAACAAATGCTTGCAACAGGCTCTCAGAATTCAAAGAACTGGGCTCCAGCAGAATAAATAAAACTTGTTCAGAAAAAAATATGGAACTGAATAGCAGAAATTTCTCCTTCCCTGACAGCTTTCCCCCTTTTAGCACTCCAGTCTAGGATATCATTTTCAGAGGCAATGAAATTAAACTTGACAGAAGTTTAGAGTGTGAAAAGTTATAAATAATTTGAACCAACTGAGGATCTTGCATGCACATAATTTTCATCACACTTTCATCCTCAGAAAACAAATTAGACTAGCTGCTCTGTATTAAAGCAGTTCATCAGTTGAGGAAGTTGCCTTTTAGTAATAGAGAGGTCATTTGTGAGAACCCATCTTCCTTCTGTAGCATGAAGGCAGGATGCCATTTTACTGCCTGATCTGAGTCTCTGCTCTCCTTGCTTCTCAGCATAGCTGCTTGATGATAGTTTAGACCTTGACTGCTTCATCTTTCCCCTCCTAGTTGCCAGAGATTCTTAGGGTTTTTGTGTACAGTGATGTGAAAATTTTCTTTCACCACGCTCTATCTCCTTCTTCTCTCCCACAGCTCCAGTGAAGAGATGCTTGCCAAAACAGACGTTTTTTTCACTGACACTTTGAAATAAGAAAGCCTGAGGAGGGAAAACATGAAACGTGGAGCCACCCAGCCAGGCCAGAAGCAGCCACAGGCAGCAGAGCTAAGAACAACCACGCACACAAAGACAGTGTCTGTGCTGGCCAGTGAGGAACAAGGACAGGTGCACAGCTTTACACCTCTTCCTCAGCTCCTGTGCTATCTAATGGAGGCACATACTAGATGGAGAGGATGAGAGAAGTCATGAAGGATTAGATTTCTGATGTGGATTTAGGGTCCTCTAGTTGCCAAGAATTATCTGATTATTTCCTGAATTTGTCCTCTTTATACTGCACTGCAGAAAGGGGAAAAGTTTGTGCTTCTGAGTTCAGAGCTCACATCTTACCCTCTAGGTCACTACCTGTTGCACACTTGACCGATGGCTAAACATTTTCCATCATGACTTCAGGCATATCATGATGCTACCACTGTCTTTGGAATACCTAAAAGGAGGCTGTACCAAGGTGGGTGTTCATCTAGTCTCTCTAGCACAAGTGATAGAATGAGACAAAATGGTTGCACTAGGGAGGCTTAGATTGGATACTAGAAGCTACTTCACTGAAAGGGTTCTCAAACATTGCAATATGCTCCCCAGGAAGGTGGTTGAATGACCATACCCAGGGGTTCTTAAAAGATACAGAGATACGGTGCTAGGGGACATGGTTTAGCACGAGACTTGGTAAAGTTAGGTAATGGTAGGACTCCAGGGTCTTACAGTTTTTTTTTTCCAACCACAACAATTCCAGGATTCTATGAAATTGGGCTCCTTTTATAATTTCCAGTTTTCATTTACCACCATTTCCCTTTCTTCCCCACTCTCCTACTCTGAAATCAAAGAGGTAGAACTAGATTGGTGCTACTTCAGTCTCTATATTTCATTTGAAATGTAATTTTTTCATTTTTGTAAGATTTGGATGCTGAATCTCAGAGAACATCGTGCACCTAGGTAGTGAAAATCACAGAGCTCTTGCTCACATTTTACTATGTGCCTCATTGTTTACTATTCCTTTTCCAGAAAGAACTATACTGTTTTGCAATATTAATAATTTTCTTCTTTCTCTAGAGTCCTCTACCTCAATATAAACAAGAGCTGCAAAATATATTTTCAACTGGTGGAGTATTTTATATACCATTAAAAAAAAAAAACCAACCCCAGAACAAAACACAGGAAAAACAACCAGCCCTGAATAATACCCACCTTGTACATTTCCCCTCTGATTTAAATACTTATTATTTCACACACTCTGCTGACAGGAATATAATGCAGATAGGTACTGTAACCCAACAGTGATACATACGAATAGGTACTGTGGGGAGAATTCTTGCAGTCCACACCACCCTTAGGCAGCCCCTCTGCAGCCCCACTGCCTGAAACTCTCACGTTTGTTCTTCTCCTGACAGTTAACCTAACCTTGACAACACCCCTTAGCTCAAACCACCCAGCCCTGGCCTGTCTGACCAGCTCTAGGGGACAATTTTTTCTACCACCTAAATGATATTTTGGCAGCCCCTTTGCAGCCTAATCCCATCTGCATCTCTCCATCTCAGCCACAACGCTTAGCTTGACATAGGCTTATATGTCCATAATTATGGCACACAGAAGTCATTGGTGAGGAAATCGTTCAGCTTCATCTTTCCACAGCCCCTGTCATCCCTGTGCCACTTGCAGTTTTAGGCTATGTCTATCTCCTAGATATCCATAGAATAGAATAGAATAGAATAGAATAGAATAGAATAGAATAGAATAGAATAGAATAGAATAGAATAGAATAGCATAGCATAGCATAGCATAGCATAGCATAGCATAGAATAGAATAGAATAGAATAGACCAGGTTGGGAGAGACCTTCAAGATCATCGTGTCCAACCCATCATCCAACACCATCTAATCAACTAAACCATGGCACCAGGCACCACCTCAAGTCTCCTCCTGAACACCTCCAATGATGGTGACTCCACCACCTCCCCAGGCAGCCCATTCCAATGGCCATTCACTCTCTCTATGAAGAATTTCTTCCTTAGATCCTCAGCAACAGCAAACACAAACAAGTCTCATGGGAGACTTCTTAAAACAGCCCACACTATCCTTTAACAGCCTTTCTGCAGCCTATACCAGCTGGAACTCTTGGCTTGCTTTGTATCCAAGGCTTTGCTCTGAACTCAAGGCTTTGGCCAAACCTTAGCCAAAGGCCAACCTCATGGTCTATATGAATAAACTCTCTGAGAAGCATTGCTCTTACAGTCTGCACCATCATTTCACACCCCTTTGTATTCCAACACCATTCAGAGCTGCAGGCTTGCTCTCTCCCAACCTTAATCCTGACCCTGGGTCTTGCCAATGGGGCCTTAGATACTCAACTATGGACTGTGGGAAAAAGCTCTAACAGGACAAGTGGTGCTCATAGAAGCAGTGGTTTTTGTTTCCATGATCAATATATTTAATTTCATGTTACAGTGCTACAGATAAATTATAATTGTGTTTTTTTTAACATCCAGAAAATTACCTTGCAAGAATATTTTAGAGATTTTTTCCAGTGGTGGTCTTAACCTACAGGAGTTGCTTTGCCTTAGGGATGCTTCATACTTATATTAAAATACAGATAAGGTGAAAAAGTATTTCTGTGCTAAAATTATTTTTAATTCAGATTAAATCTAGTGCTTAGTTGAAATTATTAACCATTCTCTTTTTTTTTTTTTTTTAACATGTTGTTATTTATAGCATGTTAATGTACCAGGAGGACATCAGGAGCTTGCAACTGAAATTTAACTTTGTAGAAATACAGAAATGCATTCAGGAATGTGCATAAAACAAATGCAGAAAAGAATCCCCCACTGTCCTTATTTTGCAAATGTTAGTGATAAAATTTCAGAGCTAAAAAATAAAATAAAATAATAATTTACAAAAGTAAATAAAAGCTGTAACTACCTAAACAGGACTTGATGCAGATTTTAGATAAAGTTGGAGTTACTATCCTACAGGCCCCAGCCCAGCGAGAGGCATTCTGATGGTGCAGAAAACATTCTGGCCTTAAAATATTCTTAGCACCTAGAAATTCTACTTTTGGACACACAGGGAAAAGTAATACTTTGGAGAGTCCTGTGGTACTAGATGGTCATTGCATATCTAAATCCAGGCACAAAAAGTAGATTAGCATAAATCCCTTAGGAAGAAAAAAGTCTTCAGACTCCCATCTGTTTCTTCATTAGGCTTTAGACCGTACTACTCAAAGGACTGTTTATGTACTTTATCCTATGGATAATAGCCCAGGGACAAATTGCTGGCATCTTCCACACTTTGTGGTGCTATACCTTTTTCCAAATCTGTTCTGAGGCTAACTGTTAGCACTAAAATTATTCTACCAAAACTGATTTAAGTACACAAATCTGAGGCTGAGCTGCCAATATTTGGTCACCTTCAGAAATGAAGGTTTTTTTTACAGAAGTTACTGCATATTTTCTTGGCATTATTGTCGGGGGGAAAAATGCCACAGATGTCTCAGTGTTACCTCTTTCTCTGAAAAAAAATGTTGAGGGAAGAATGTTTGGGACAAAGCTACACAGAGATTCCAAATTCTTTGAGCAGAATTAGAGACTTGCGACTACAAAAATATATTCCTGAGGAGGGCTTCTTCTTTCTAAACATGTGTAGGAGACAGTAGACAGGTTCTTTGTAGCAGACATCAAGGGAAACAGGAGGATGACATTCTTCTGCTGTTCTCTTTTCCACCATCAAGAAATCTTTATTTAAAAAAAAAAAAAAAAAAAAAAAAAAAAGTATTACTCCTTCAATTCTGATTCTAATTTTTTTTTAACTATAAAGACTGATTGATATAATTTAAAATATAAATTTCCCATATTTCTCCAGAATAAATTATCAGTGCCCTGCCCCTGTCCCCTTGTCTGCTGATGCTTTTGTCGATTCACTTGTGCTCAGCATCAGAGCCCACAAAACCCCAACAATCTATCTGGATCTGTGTGGTGCATGAGTTCTTGGGAACGCTTGGTTATTCATTCACTAAGTAGCAGAAGTGGAAAACAGGGTCTGACAGCCCACTACGTTGGATTACATTATTTTAATAATGCCCTTAGTATGAAACAAAATAAATATTTACTTCTTTGGGAAAAAAAATGGGTTTATGCAGAAATTGTTAAAATGCATATTTCTGAATACAATTAAACTCTCACCATCCCAAGCTGTTTAATCACAATGCAAGTTTTCCCATTAAGTGAGCAATGCATTTCACTGAGGCAGCTTTAAAATTTCTTGAGGCTGCATTTCTCACAAGAAATGTTCCCCGTTTTCCAACATCAGGGACCAAAATATTCCTGCTGCTGAGCACACATGCAGCATTTCCAGTGATGGAGAAATCAATCCAGAAGTGACTAGATGTTTTAAGGATCACTGCACTCAACTCAAATTACTGACAACATATCACAACATTGTTCAGGTCAGAACTGTAACTGGGTGACAGAGAGCTGGAATAGGGCTCTCCAGAGGGACCTTGACAGGCTGGACAGATGGGCAGAGTCCAACAGGATGGCATTTAACAAGTCCAAGTGCCAGGTGCTGCACTTTGGCCACAACAGCCCCGTGCAGTGCTACAGGCTGGAATCAGAGTGGCTGCAGAGCAGCCAGGCAGAAAGGGACCTGGGAGTACTGCTTGACAGCCAGCTGAACATGAGCCAGCAGTGTGGCCAGGTGGCCAAGAAGGCCAATGGCATCCTGGCCTGCATCAGAAATAGTGTGGCCAGCAGGAGCAGGGAAGTCGTTCTACCCAGTACTCAGCACTGGTTAGGCTACACCTTGAGTACTGTGTCCAGTTCTGGGCCCCTCAATTTAAGAAGGACACTGAGACACTGTCCAGAGAAGGCCAACGAGGCTGGGGAGAGGTCTTGAGCACACGCCCTGTGAGGAGAGACTGAGGGAGATGGGGTTTGTTTAGCCTGGAGAAGAGGAGGCTCAGGGAAGACCTTCTTGCTCTCCACAACTACCTGACAGGAGGTTGTAGCCAGGTGAGGGTTGGTCTCTTCTCCCAGGCAACCAGCACCAGAACAAGAGGACACAGTCTCAAGCCAGGGGAAGTTTAGGCTGGAGGTGTGAGGAAAATTCCTCCCAGAAAGAGTAATTGTCCATTGGAATGTGCTGCCCAGGGAGGTGGTGGAGTCACCATCCCTGGAGGTGTTCAAGAGGGGATTGGATATGGCACTTGAAGCCATGGTTTAGTTAGTCATGAGGTGTTGGGCGACAGGTTGGACTTGATGGTCTCTGAGGTCTTTGCCAACCTCATTGATTCTATGAACAGGCCACCCAGAGAGGTTGTGAATTCTCCTCTGGAGACTTTCAAACCCACCTGGATGCGTTCCTGTCCAGCCTGCCCTAGGTGATCCTGCTTTGGCAGCGTGGTTGGACTCGATCCCTGGAGATCCCTTCCAACCCCTAACATTGTGTGATTCTGTGATTACATAATATTATATATTGAGTTCTAAGTCACTCCAAAATGTTTTTAACATGGTAAGACATGTACATAGAATGTACATAGAATGTACATAGAATGTACGTAGAATCAGAGAACCAATCAGGCTGGACAAGACCTCAAAGATCACCATGTATATATTAAGTGACAAGGCAAGAAGAAAATTAGAAAAGGAAAAGGCTAGTCAGTGAATATGACTATCTGGCAATCTGCGTATATTCCCCCCCGCCTAAGCTATAACAAAATATTCTTTGCTGTGTTTTTAAAAAGTTTTTTTGTAAAATGCAGGACTTAACTGACCACAGGCAAAAGACGTTCGGCAAAACAGTTTTAGGGTGGGTAAATCTCAGAGGAAACAATAAATTTGCATTAAAAAAAAATAAAAATGAACCTTTTTGTGCCCGTTCTTCACCCACCAGAAATGAAAACTTTCACCAGTAAAGGATTTGTTGTCATTTTATCAGAAAATGTATGCCTGGTAACACATTATTCTCTTCCATTCTCCAAGAGAGTCAAATAATAGTATCAATTTTCAGTGTTTAAATACTCAACAAAAATAATTACTCTTTTTTTTTTTCCTTTCTCTTTTTCTTGGACAAAAAGAAGTCAGTTTCCATTAGGACAGTTTGTTTGTGCTGCTTTGAGAATAATGCAGGAGAGGGGAAATTGTGCATGGATGACAAATGAGAATAAAGAATAGCTATTGATGCAAAAAATTAGAGTCCTGTAAATCAACTGGAATTTGGACTGTTTTGTAAACTGATAATCTATGCTTTCTCTCGGCACAGACAATCATTAATTGTTATTATTCAAGCAAGTTCAAAAGTCTGCAACAGAGTTGGTATACAGTACCAGCTGTGGGATTTTTTTTTCCCCATTTGTCTCTGCCAGACAATATATCACATCTGTTCTGTTAGGCCAGTTTGGTTAATGACATTATCAAAGGCATATGAAAATGATTTGAAATGCATTATTTGAGACCTAAAATGGAGAAGGAAATTGAAGGATACTTATGTGAAACTAGAGAATGGCATCAGGGCCTCCTCATGAAATGTATGTTTAAGGCATTATTCAGAGCTGCTGAGAAAGAAGATTAAGAAAGCAAGCTAAGCTAACTGGCCTTTTTTGATACAACTGGATGTACAGTATATATAAAACAGAGATATTCACTCTGATATATAATACTGTATAAAACCAATTTCAAGTCCCATTTCTTCTACCAAGTCCCCTACAAGTAAATTCTTTCTATCTCTGCCTGCTATCCTCTCTGCCTAGCTTCCACTAATAGAGCTAATCCTCATTTTAGGACTGGGACCAGGATTTTACGTCAACAGTTCCATTCCATCTCTTCAAGTCCATTCACCATTGGTTTCCTGTTATTCTTTATAGCATGTGAGAGATCTGTATTAGGATACCACTGGTATTTTTCTGGCCTTCTTCATTTTACTGGTGCTATGGTATCTGGTATTTTTGCCTACACATCATGAGATGTCAGGATTGAATTGTACATCATAAGGGAAAAAAAAAAAAAAGAAGAAATTGTACACATAAGCACCCCAAAAAAAAAAAAAAAAATTATGCTGCTTAGTTTTACCCATGAGACCAGCTTCTCTGCCAGGAAGGATGTCTGATCTTAAGCCATTTTCAGAACTCATCTTTATCTAAGGCGCTGCTATCTTACAATTACATAATAAACCCTACATTCCTACGTGACTGAAAAGTACAATATCAATTCCTATGAAAAGAGGCAGGCAATTTACAAAAATATTAACCTTAGATTTGCAGCATTTCCACACCAGAAGAGTTTTAGAGTTTCTGGATGAACATCACAAATACAATTTTGTGTTTCGACATTACTGCACTTTGCTGTACTGTAACAGGGGCTTTTACAAAGCCTGGTCCAGAGGATGGTGCCAATTTTGTGTCTAAATCCCCTAAGCTCACTGCCTCCCTCTGCAGGTACACCCATCTACAGGACCTACAGGACCACATTAATTATTAAGTAAGAGCAAAAATTATGTAATCAATTGAGATTTAAATCTAGGCAGTTACCAAGTTCTGAAACTGCCTGAAAATGGCACATTTGTTTTTAAAAATAAAATAAAATAAAATAAAATAAAATAAAATAAAATAAAATAAAATAAAATAAAATAAAACACAATTGTTCATAATTCAGTGTACTTGACAGAAGCCATTCTTTGTTTGCTTTGTTTTTTTATCTGATTTACAGCAGATGTATAAAACATTCTGGTCACCACAAAGTTTATCTTGTTCTATTGAATTTTAGGTAGATTGTTAAAATTTAAGTCAAAATATGTTGTAAAATCCTGCCTTTGTAACAGAGGCCAAATTTTCTCTGCTTTAAGCTAATGCACATGCCTAAAAATCCACTGACTGCAAATAAGTGTAGAACTTGACTTAGGATTTTCCCTCAGTATTAATTACAGTTTTCATTGGCTTATTTTTTTCTCCTTTTATTTCAATAGTATTGCTACAGATGTTGATTTTGAAGTCCCAGAGAGTCAAATTATTTGATTATTGCAGGCTTCCTTCTCTCTGTTATCCTAACAGTGTGTTTCAACTTTTACTGACTAGTGAGATACTAATAACCTGATCTAATACAATGGCTTGGGGAGCCTGGATTCTCCTATTTGTCATTTCCCAAGTGCTGCAGATGTTTTCTCATTTTTAGTCAGTTTGTGTGCTATTTCATTAAATCTTAGGTGAGATTCATGCATCACTCCAACTCCTATTAGTAACCTACTGACAATTAGAATTTACAATTAAAAAAAAAATTAAAAACAAGGGGCAACAAAAAACCCCAAACCACCAAAACCAATACAATACCTGACAGCAAAGACTAAATCTGCAAAGGAACCTGGCCCATCACTTGGCCTTGATTATTATGGCTATCCTTACATTGGTCTTTCTCCCACCCATTTTCTCTGGGCTTTTTTAAGCTCAGGCCCTCGAGTTATGCTGCAGGTGCATCCATACCTGGGATTGTTATTTGCTGTCCTGACTTGCTGACTGGTTTTCCTGGGTGAACCTCAATCCTGTGTTTTAGACATGCCTCCGGCCCCAGCTCTTTCTTGCCCAGCTCCTTCTTGCCCAACTAGCATTCCTGGGTGGACACTGGATTTATTTAATTACCTCACCATGTCTGGGTCTATCCATAGACCCTAAGGGTAACCCAGAGTGTTCTCTGATGTTTTGGGATTGTGTCCTGATTGCTGGGGTGACTGCCCTCTCTGTGCCATTCCTGGCTCCCAGCTCATCCTCTCTCTTGGAGCAACCCTGCTTTTGCTGATACTGGGTATCTTTGATTTAGGAACAGAACACTTAAGGAACACATTTACAGAAAGCAGCATAGAATCACAGAATGATCTGGGTTGGAAGGGAACTCCAAAGGCAATCTAGTCCATCCCATGCGCAGTCAGCAGGGACATCCTCAACTAAATCAGGTCACTCAGAGCCCCATCAAACCTCATCTTGATTATTTCCAGAAATGGGGCCTCAACCACCTCTCTGGGCAACCTCTTCCAGTGCTCAACCACCTTCATTGTAAAGAACTTGTTCCAAACATCCAATCTAAATCTCCTCCTCTCTAATCCCCATTAGAAGCTATTCCATGCAGACCATAGGGAATGAGTAGGAAAGAGACAGAAACAAGGGGTAGGACTTCTTGTAGTTTCAAATAGCTCTATTTTAGCTTATGCCATAAAAAGAGGCATACCGGAACAGAGCAGAGATTCAGGCAGGTCCATCATTTTTCTCTCTCAGTGATGACTAATGGATGTTGAGAAAGGCACACAAGAAAATGACATGTATTGATAGATTTTTCCTCACATTTGCTTCTTGGGATATGTAGATATATAGGGACCTCTGAGACAGGGTGACTGCAAGTCGCTATGTTTAACAGCCCCCAGTAGACACATCCTCTGTAATCATTTGAATCCATTTAGACATTAGATCTCTATGGTCTAATATCCTATGGTAACAAGTTCCACTATGAAGTAATCTGTTCTGTGAAAAATGCATCCTTTTGGGTTAGAGTAGATGATCTCCAGAGATCCCTTCAAACCCCTACCATTCCATGATCACAAGCCTGTTGCTTGGATGCCTTCTACTTCTTGCACCGATGGATTAGAAACCAAATCTCAAGCAAAAACACGAGAACACTTTAGCCAGAGCAGATCAAGAGGAAAGAGAAGTGACAAGCACAAGTGACAATTCCCAAACCATGAAGTAAACAAACAGCATTAGATGTGTCCTCCTGCGCTTTTTATGATTGATATAACCAGGCTGCACGTTCCAGAAAACGAGCTGCTTGCAGCTTGAGAGTCTTAATAAGCCCAAGCTCAGAGGAAGAGCAGGCCAATGAGACTCATTTTTTTTTTCTTTCCAGCGGAACCCAAGTGACAGAGTTCAAATCTGCATGTGCTTTATTTGCACATGAGGTAAACATAAGAGCCAGTAAGGGTTCCTGTGTGAAGTCAGCATAAATGCAAGGCATGCCTTCCCATGGAGCATGCTTTTTTGTAAGAGCAGTAAAACAACAAACAGTGCTGAAAGAAATAACAAGAAATAAAATACTTTGTGTTCTAATCCCTCATGAATGTTTACCTAGCAAATATATAGTTCAAGTGCCTGACCTATCCAAATTGATTTAATTAAAAAAAAAATCTTCCATGCAGATCATGTTCCAGGGAAGACAGGTTTTGTTATAATACACGACACTTGCTTCCCTGGCTGCACAGCAGAGCTTTCAAATAAGGCTTTGAAGGCCTCATTTTACTGGGAGGAATGGCCCACTTTCTTTGCCCAGGCAACAGAGCTTGTATCATGAAACAAACAGGAGCTCCTGTCCTCATGCAAGGCTTTGTTTCTTTGGATGTCTAGTCACTCTGGAAAATGTTCACTCTATTGAAAAAAATTCCCTATTCAGCCATTTTCACTTCATTTCACAATCAGCATGTGACAGACTTTTGTGTCTTTAAACAGTAGCTGGTGGCATTTCAGCAATTACTGGCTGTCAGTCCATGCTTGCATGTTGGCACTTGCTTACAGTTTTACTTTGAAGTGAGACAGATGGGTTAAAATGACTATCAAACAGAAATCAAACATTCTGAACTATTTCAGTAATTAGGTTATTCAGTGAACTCAGTAGTCATCCCAAGGGTGCAAGTATCTAAATCTAAAATATGCCATTTTTCCAACTAATCTCAGGAACAGTCTCACTGATACTAAATGTCACAGGTAAAGAAAGAGGTCAGAAAATCTTTCCTTTTAGTTTTGACAATGTGCCTTTGAATATTACCTAGTTAACCAGAAGACCTGAAAAAAAAAAAAACAGACTAATGTAAAAAAATGCTTCAGTAAATTCCATTTAGTAGAAATGATTATAAAAGTATTTGAGAAAATATTTCTTCCCACTTACACCATAAGTGTTCTAGTAAATGATTAAATCAAAATTACATTTGTCTCTATTTCCAGTACTCTAAAAAACTTCATTATTTTCCCTACAGAAGAGAAGCCTTCATAATAACCCTGTGAATCGCTTGCTCAAAATGATAATTTTTTTGTATGTTCCGCATTTATATAGGCTGAGTTCCTGCTTTAGCTCTGTGTTACTGTAATATTCTGTACAACCTCGATCTGTCTGCAAGGAACGAGAATGTGTTGGATTAATGTTCTGCTGATATCAAACCTTAAAGATTGTGTTTCTGAGAACACACCAGCGTCTGCCTTAATCTATGCTACTGCTTTTAGAGGCATAACACAGCAATTGAAGATAAAACAACAGACAGCACCTGCAGGTTTTATAATTGTCTTCTTTTCCTCAGCTCTGATTTCACTCACACAAGTCTTTCATCAGCATTATTTTTTTTTTCCTTTAATGAGGCCAAACCGGTACTCATTTTTTTCCTACTGACTTGCAAAACAAACAAAAGCACATTGTTGATTTACTGTATGTTATTGCTTATTTTATTTCTTATGTAGCTAAAGAAAAAAAACCCCACACATTCCACTTTGTGGCTTCTGATTATATCAGTTCTTGAAAATATTGTTTCCCATCTTCATCACTGACCAGTAAATTTTCTGTTTCATCACTGTCGTCTCCAGATCAAAAGGTAGGTCAGATTGATTTTACTTTATTAATTTCTCTACTGGATTAAAAGGCAACATGTTACCTTAAAATGGTAATCTATGCAATAAAATAAACATCAAAATAATAACAATTATATTGTATTATTATGTGTAAAGTATTACTATGAAAATCAGCAGAACATAATAACTCCAATCATCTGAAGCTCAGAGTCATGAGCCATCTGAACTTCCTGACTGAAACCATGGGATTCCTCTGTAACCTAGTTTAGTGAAAACTTTCCCTGATCCAGTCCTACCTTAATGGTTTTATTAATGCCAAGAGTCTATTTATAGTCAAAATTAAGCAACACTATTGGAAATAATCTCCATTCCATTTTATAATCCTTTTGAAAATAAACCTTCAATTTCATCAGTCTCTGGAAGACAAAAACCTACATCATAACCTTAACCCAGAGAAGACTGCAGAGGCATCAGGAATCTTCCATCTTCATTCAGTTCAAGCTCACACCTCTGTGCAAACCCTTATTTGCAGTGCTTCAGACCCCCACACTAATTTAATAATTCCTAAAACCATTTCCCATAAGGTGGAAGATATCAGAGTAACTTGCTAACCCTGGCAGAAGTCTGCTCACAGAGAGCACTATAGAATCCTGAATTTTAACACTGACATCTAACTGCAGTACCAGCAGGCACTCCATAGAAGCTACAGGCTCCTAATTCCTTTGACCACCACTAGCAGATTTCCATATTAATGTGGCAATTAGTAAGATCAAACGTTTACATGCATCACTCACCAAGTAGAAAGGGGAGAAAAAAAAAAAGAAGAAAAAGAAGAAGAAGAAGAAGAAGAAGAAAAGAAAAGCTGCGGGTGTTATTTACCTGATGGACGTTCTCACACTCCAGAAATGCATGTCTTGATGCTACAGAGCCCTGACTGCATTTTTACAGGCAGGATAAATGCTCTGGTCCTTTTTTTTGTGTTTTGTTTTATTTTTTTTTCCTGGCACACCCAGATGACCAAAACCACCTTCACTTTTTACTACAGCAAAGATTTATTTTTTGTGTTGACACATGAAAATTTAACGAACTTTCTGGATATAAAGAGCATGCAAAACTGCCACACAGGCTTGGTCTCTTAAGACAGGCATGGAAGCAACACTATTAATTGCTAGCTCCTAAAAATACAGATAGCATGGCATTTGCTTGTAAGTAATCCATACCTGCCTAGCACCACACTAACTACCACTACTCCGGATAATGTTCTGGTACATAAATTTCTGTTCCAGCTTTGGAATAGCTTTGGACTCACCCTTATGAGTCCTTCAGACAATTACATGTTTCTGTTTTTTCAGGTGGGTAGTGATAACGCAGCAGTGAGAGGCTCATAATCAATTAAAAGAAACTTCAGGACTTTGGGGCAATTGTTAAAGGGATCAGGAGCTCAAGTTGCATTCTCCTCCATCCCTCTGACATCGACAATGGACAAGGGAACACTTAGCGAGAGCCAAGAGGTCATGGATCCAGCGCTGGTGTCATCAACAGAGTTTTGGATTTTAGGATCACAGCTCAGTTTACAGACCACCAGAGTTTACAGACCACCAGAGCTGCAAGCAACTAATGGGATGCACCTGTCCCAGAGTGGGTAAAGGATTCTAGGACATAAGTTAACAGGGTTCATTGATAGGGCTTTAAACTAGATTCAAAAGGAGAAGAGGTTGTTAATCTCATGCTTGCCTGTGACAAACATTGGGGCAGCTCACCACAGGCAGAGGGATGGATGCTAGCAAGGGCTCTCCACTTGTTGCCCTGAGGTAAGCCAGGGATGAAGTGCTGGGACACTCCAAGGGAATCAAGGGGGATACACCTAAGAGGGTGTCACGGTCAGCACAGCCAAAGTGCCTCTATGCAATTGCACACAGCTTGGGCAATAAACAGAATGAATTAAGGGCACTATGCTGCTGGAATGCTATGACATAGTGGCTATTACTGAAACTTCAGTGTTCAAGGATCACCTTCTCCGTGCCCAGGAACAAAGTGCACCCACAAAGAAGAAAGGAGGAAAGAATGCTAGGAGACCTGCCTGCATGAGCAAGGAGCTCCTGGATATGCTGTCACACAAAAAGAAATTCTACAAGGAGTGGAAGAAAGGACAGCTGGAATGGGGGCATGTAAGGACGATGCCTAAGCAGCAAGAGACCTGCCTAGAAAAGCTAAAGCTCAACAAAGCTCAAGAAGCACCAACTTCTTCTTGTGCTCATCCCTTAGAACCACCTGCACTTTCCCCAAACAGGACTCTGAGGCACCTGGTTCTAGATAGGAAAACCCAGGCACAAATTTCTATGGTGCTTCCACCTGAAAAACAATTAAAAGCTCAAGAGTATTTTAATAGGATTGTACATGTTTTAGGTCCTCAGAGACAGCCCTAATTAGTCTGATCTTTTGCAGGCACTTTTAGTTAAAGCAAATTGAGCAACAGCATTATCTTAGCTTGCAGTTCACGCTAAGACTTTTATGTAGCTTCAGCAGATAGAAAACTCAGCTCACAAACTTATCCTCACAGTCAGCACAATCCACTTGCAAGAGTCCAGGTTTGCTAAACTAATTCCACTTTGTTAAAAAAAGAGATCAATTTTAAAAAATATACAAAAAAAGCAAAAAATAACCACATAAAACCGCAAATAACAACATCCACAAACAAAAATACACACACACAAACAAAACAAAACAAAAAACCCCTGAGAAGACCAAACAGAAAAACTAAAACTGTGCTAAACTTAGGGTCTACTCATAGGATGGAATTAAATGCTATTTTATGTATCCTGAAGGTAGCTCTAAGCAATATTACATATTTACAAACATAACCATAGAGGCATGTAGACGTTACAAAGCATGTCAAACACAGCTGAAGTAGTGCAGTTTGTGTCTGGAAGCAATTCCCCACAGACAGCACCTTCACAGCACCTTTCCAGAACATTGTATAAAATGTGGTAACTACAGCAAGTCATCATATGCCTCAGCCACAGCATGTCAGAAAACATCAAGGTCACTGTTGTATTTCAGACCTCTTCAGATTTCCATGATGCCTTCAGAAATGGATGACACTGTGTGACTGAATGAAGGGTGAAAACCAAATAAAAACCTTCTAGCAACCCTTGCTCACTTGCTATGGGTGAGGAGAAAATTTGGTCTTGGCCCTAAACCACTTTAATTGTTTAATTGTTTAATTGTAAAACATATAGGCAAAATATATTATGTAGTGCCAAAGAGAGTGGGAACACCTTTTCTGGTGTCCTGTATCTTGCTGCAACAGTTCACGAAAAGTGAGTTAAACATTGCATTGGGAGGAGAAAGTTTGGGAGAAATGTCTCAGCCATTCTTGCCCTCCCTCCAAACAGAATATGTAAGCATAGGAATAGTACAATACACATACATCAGTAAGAAAATTTTCTGGTGTCCTTCCAATGGGGAGAGTTAATTCCTTTGGACATTGGCACTGCTATAGTGGTTAAAAAAAAATAAATTCAGTCAACCCTAGTGTTTAGATTATCTGTAAGAAACCTGTAAGAGCCTCCTGGTGAGTAGGAGAGATTGGTTCATTATCAACACCTTTCTAGCTACCCATACAAAGCACAGCATTATGAGGCCTATGGAGAAAATTAATTCCATTCCAGCCAGACTCAGTGTTTGTATATTAGACTAGAAATCCCAATTCCTAAATAAATAACACCAATGCAAAGCAGCACTGTACTCCCAGAGCCACCAACACTAATGCTCCTTTCCTGTTCATTGCAAGCTAAAGTCCTTCTGCACTCAGACTGTTGTGGTTGTACACAGCTCCCAGCAATTCATTTGCTTCATGAAGAAGGAGGGGGGAATATATTGAAAAAAAAAAAAAAACACAAAAAAAAAAAAAAACCACACCAAAAACCAAGGATAAATGAGAACATTTTGCTGCCTTTATTAGTCTTATTTTGCATCTGTGTGACATACAAGCCACAGTCACGGATCATCCTCACACCCAACAGGACACTGTACAAATGGAACAAAGAATATTTCTTCTGCCTCAAATAATTTATAATTTAAGCCAATAGGGCAAATGACAATGAATGCTAAAGTATCTTGTTAGCCAAAACCCTGCTCAACTGCAAATACACTCAGCCTCAAATCCTCTGGAGTTTTCACTGGTTCTACAGCTGACGAGAAAAACACTTCTATTGCCATCAGTGAGAATGCTTAAATAAATGAGGAGAGAGTTAATCTACCTTCCCTCAAATCTCATGCAGCAACTGAACAAAATCAGGGCCATTTGTCTTGCCTGTCTGCGGTGTCTGCCTGCTTTTCAAAGCTGTTTGCTTTTCCTGTCTGCCTGACTGAAGGAACTTTAAGTGCTCGAAACCATTTCAACTAATTTACAAATAATAATTGCTACATCATCATTGGAATTGGGCATATAATGAGGTGCAAGCTAGGAAACATTTCAGCAGACTAGGCAATGACTAGGAGCTGGAGGAAATGATGGAGGAGAAATTTATAGAATTAAAAAAATGAGAGACAGAGACAAAATTAGGTCAATGAGAAATAAAGACTCGCTAGAAAACAGTGGTGTAAATAAGCCTTTGTGCAACACTAAAGAGCAAATAAGCAGGAGCACTGATGAAGCCAGGTTTCCTATTGATTTCTGTCTCCTGCTCACTGCCTTAGTACAAGTTCTGGCTAAAGATTTTGCTACTGTGAGGGGCATTTTGTGAGGCCTCTCGTGCCTGCACTCCCTAATGAGGCGTGAGCTCTGACTGCCCAGGCAGTAAGAGTACCCCATTTGTTCTGCACCTTTATGTGATCTATGGCTCTTAGAGATGGCTTCAAAAAGCTCCTAGTAAAGGAATGGATGCACAGGTGAACATATCACAATCCTGTGCAGCATGGTCTCATAAGCTTCCATTCCCTTCAGATAAGGGTAAAAGAAAGAGGGGACATGGGGGAGAGGAAAAGAAAAAAATTGTTAGAATAAAATTACCATGGCATCAAACAAATTAGGTCATCTACCTAACCTAAAAAGGCATCCAGTGATTTTGAAAATGCACAGTCACCCTCTGCTGTGTTATATCCCACTTTATACCCATTTTGCTTCAGCTCCTTGTTACACCAACATGGATTCCAGTGTAGGATTCCCAAAACCAAGGACCATATGACAATTTGCATCTGGTGACCATATAGGCATGAAGCAAAGACATTTGCTATCTAGATTATTTGAACTAAACATTTTACCATAGGCAAACATTTTATCTTCTTTAAAATGTGGTATGGTAAATCAATAACTGCAAAAATGTTACTACGTTGAAACAGCAGAAAGCATATGGAAAGCACTGTCTGATCTGTACTAAAATTTAAAAGTGTTATATATTGGACATTATTAAAAGGACCTACATGCAAAGAAGTGTCCTGCTGCTAATATGCTAAATTAAACAGCCTTATAAACTGGCATTAGTCCTGTCCCAGTACTCAGTGCTGTTTCACAACCAGAAATCACCCTCGTCCCCATTCTGCTATGTCCCTGCCTTCTGCCACACTGCTTGCTCTGACTGTGGTTTGAACTCTACTGGGCAGAAATTACAGCAACGAGAAACATGTATTCACCCCTCTTTTCTTTCCTTTCAAGGTACTCTTTTCTTTGTAACTTCTCATCTAGCTCCTTGCCCTGCTACAGTAATATCTGCTTAAGCTTGGTCTGGGAAAGTTATTCTTGGTTTCCTGGGCTCCAAGAGAAGGCAGAAGCAAGCCAGCTGCTGAACTCCTGCAGGGATCAAAATGTTTATTTGAATATCATGCTGGTGCTGCAGATACTGAGATGAACTGAAGCACACTGTTTGCATGCTGTCCCACCCAAAATAACCAAGGACAGGTAGCAACTGGGAGCTGCCCAAAAGATCTGCCCAGCAAAGGCTGTAAGTGGTACAATTCAAGGCAGGTGAACATCATGCTAGAAGACCACCATTTCAGAAAGGCTACTCACACACACTGCAAATATGCAGGAAACCAACGCCTCTCCAAAAATTAACTGAAGTCAGAAACATCCACATAGATAAATTCTTGCATCAAGCTCATGGAGTTCAAGTAATTCACAAGGTTTGGTTTGGTTTGGTTTTCTGGTTTTTAACCTTTTTTTTCTTTATTTTTTCAAGGACTTTGATCTAGTACCTCAGGCTCTCTTCACTCTGTACCACCTCAAAGAGATGCCCCTGCTTTGCAAAATGACAGCTGAACAGGGGCAGGGTGCAGAAGGAACTGTCTTCTCTGATTTAAGGGTTAATGGGTTGTTATTGAGACTTCCTGAATTACATACATCTGTAAGATTATGCAGGTAGGCATTCCAGCAACACAGCTGCTGCATTTGAGGCAGAAAAAGAAATTCATGGAAAATATAAAATCAGCCCTGCAAGCAGGTCCAGTCATACAGAAGACTGCTTTGCAGATTAAATCAGTTCCAAGGTACATATGTAACATAAACACCTGTAACACAATGCCTTACCACTCAAAATTTCAATGCAAGTTACCTGCATGCTGCACTTTGGTTTAAGAATAAGGATTCAGACATTTTGTAGCTGGGTCAGGAGGACTGGCTTTGAACTGGCTTCCAGCACTGAGCAACAGCGCTGCGTCGGCTTACTGAGTTCAGGGTTGATTTTGGCCTGAGTATCCATTCTCTCTTCTGGCACAGGCTTACATACATTTCCAAGAAGATATTCAAGCTTCAAACTTTGTACTCTCATTCCTACGGAGAGCTGCCTTGTCACCTCATACACTCTTGGTTGTAAGCAAGTTGGCAGCATAAAGCATGTAGATGATTTTGAGCAGTTGCGTTCTCTGATCTCTGGCCCCTCTCCCAAGTCTTGTATCAGTCACAATCTTGTGTACAGCCTTGCAACGTTTTTTTGTTCGTTTGTTTATTTTTAACACCTGTTCAAGTCAGTTTATGCAAGATCAAAATCAGGAAAAGGATAAGGTCTGGGGTTTCTTAATGATTTTATTTTAGGAAAGTGCTGCATGACAGACAGCTCATTTACACTGCTGTCCACTGGCGAGCTGTTATTACACTGTTGGGACAAAATAATCTTTTTGGCAGCTGTTCATTAGTGGTAATTGCATTACAAACAAAATAATTTGGTTTAGAATTTCTTATTTCATTTCTGTAGGAATTAAGGAAAAGAAATAACACCAAATGAATCAGAGTATGGATATCTAATTAGTAGTGATCAAAGCACAATGGATTATCCAGTTGTCTTTGGTCAGATGAGATACGGAGACCAACAGTGTGGACCCTTCTGCTAGTGTACACCCCCACAGCTCACATCTGTCAGGACACCACACAAGCAGCTTCACCAGCCATCTTCATTATGGTCCTGGTTCTCATGCCTGCAGAACCTAACACAGCCACCTGAACTGAGGAGGACAGGAGGGAGCACAACCTCTCTGGCTCTCCTCTCTGCTCTCAGCCAGCCTGTGGCTGCTCATGCCCCAGAGGCAGGTCCCACCTTCTACCTGTTCCATGCCCAGGAGATCCTGGTCTACAGCAGTGGTCACTAAAGAGTACTGCTGGGTATATAAGCAGGCTCCTGACAGACCTTCTTCCATCATACTTCTCATATGTAGAATAGGATGGACTCATTCAGCTTGTACCTTCTGGAGAGGCGAACAGCAACCAAATTAAATTACACCTTCATCTCGGCAACTGAGTGCTAGTTTTGGTTACACCATGTTTAAAGATCCTTGAATTCTTTTGCAGTTATTTGGGCAAAGGAAAAGTTTATCGACAATGTTTGCAGTTTTCTAGATTAGTACAAGCTGCATCTAACCACTTTGCATGTCTTGAGCCAGTAGCCCAGGTGGCCAAGAAAGCCAATTGCATCTGCATCAGAAATAGTGTGGCCAGCAGGAGCGGGGAAGTCCTGCCTCTGTACTCAGCACTGGTTAGATCACACCTTGAGTACTGTGTCCAGTTCTGGGGCCCTCGATTTAGGAAGGACATTGAAACACTTGAATGCATCCAGAGAAGGGCAACAAGGCTGGTGAGCGACCTCAAGAACAAGCCCTATGAGGAGAGGCTGAGGGAGCTGGGATTGCTTAGCCTGGAGAAGAGGAGGCTCAGGGGAGGTTGTAGCCAGGTGGAGGTTGGTCTCTTCTCTCAGGTAACCAGCACCAGAACAAGAGGACACAGTCTCAAGCTGCGCCAGGGAAAGTTTAGGCTCGAGGTGAGGAGAAAGTTCTTCCCAGAGAGAGTAACTGGCCATTGGAATGTGCTCCCCAGGGAGGTGGTGAAGTTCCCGTCCCTGGAGGTGTTCAAAAAGGGATTGAACATGGCACTTGAACCCATGGCTTAGTTAGTCATGAGGTGTTGGGTGATAGGTGGGACTTGATGATTTCTGAGGTCTTTGCCAACCTTATTGATTCTATGATTCTTTCTACTAACTCTGCAGCCCAAACTGGCCTGAAATAAAAGTCAGTTATACTATGAAGGAGGAAAACCTGACAGAGGCAGCACCTTTATATTAGACAGAGTTGCAGAGACAAGAAGACAGTATTTGTGAAAATATGATCAATTCTTGCTTAAAGAATGAGTGATAGCTAAAAACATTGTTTTAGGATACTATTTCTAAATCTAGGACACCTAGAAAGGTGCATTATTAATGGAGTCTCTTGTGGTTCATTATTTCTGTGAGGAACAAAATGGCTTTATGATTTAAAGATGAGAAGATTCTGCACATGCAAGCAATAGAGTAAGTACATTTAAAATTAAAAATCAGTTTCAGTGGGTGAAGGGCCTTGTGCAGGTCTGCCCCTACCATGAAGTTGGACATTCCTCAATTAAAGATTTATTGTGTGCTTCTTGCATAGATGCTGTATAGCTAATCATGGCAAAATATAAGTCTTAAGGGGCTTTGGAGATCACCTGATCCAACCCCTGCTCACACCAGAGCTAACTGCAAAGTTTGACCAGGTTGCTCAGAGGACTGGCCAGTCAAGTCCTTAACATTTCCAGGTTCTGAAAATCTCCCTGGCTCTGCTCTCCAGCTTGATGTCAGTCAGCTTGAAGAAGTTGACTGTCCTATCAGCTGGCAACAAAGGCTTTAGAAATAACTGACACCTCTCTTGAAACCTGAAGAGTGGCACTAGTAGCCAGACATCATCTGGCAGTGCAGCCAGGAGTTTGATACCTTGCACACCCTTCCAGCCTGACTACAAAGATGCTATGGGTGACCATGCTTCAAGCCATGTTTAAGTGAAGGTATGCCCACTGCTTCCCCCTCATCCACTACAACAATCTCTTTGTGTGGTGGGTTGAAATTTCCCCCCAACATTAACTGTGCCAGACCAGCTCAGTTGGAAGTAAGTGGACACTGTATTTACAAGCAAGCCTACACTCTACAATGTAATGTAACGAATCTGTACAAAATATACAGGATTTCACAATATTTGTAGATATTTGCAATTAACAAACAACATGAAAAAAACCCTGGTCAAAAAGCCATTCCTTTGCCCTACACCCCCTGAACTCTCATGAATATACTTTCACCACTCTTATGTCTTATACAGGTCTAATTCTGAACTGCAGATATCCAATTATAGTAACAGTGAACGTACCACATTCCTAGAAATGCAAAATTATTTGAATACCTGTAAATTTTTCTTATGGATTTTTAAACAGAGTAGCATGAGACATTAAAAAACACTAGGCAGACAAAAATAAGAATGCCAACTTGACAAAAAGAAACCTAAGTGTCCTGGTGCATTCAAGTCCATCACCCAGCACCATGCCAGGTGTTCAAGTTGTCTAAACTGGATTCATAATGACTGCCAGTTCCAAAATGAGGAAAAAAAAATCCACATCTGTTTATAAACTCTCAAAATCTAGGTGTAAGGCTCAGATTCAAATACTCCCACATTCTTCTGCTTTTTTACTGAGGAGCTTGATAGTAGCTGACAAGTCCCTGCCTGTTTGGAAAACTTCTGATAAAATAATTCATATCCTGGACCCATCAAGCTAAAGAGCAGAAAGCCATGGATTACTTTCCTTCCTATTAAAGCAAGGTTTGATAAAATACATTTGCCATTGCATTCTCTCAAACACAGTAACAGCAACTTCAGACCATGATGGTATTGCACATCAAGCATGCAGTTCAGTGACCCCAATAGTGTGCATTGAAAATGTGTTTCCAGGGTTCTCCTAGGGAATTTCATGTACAAACAGCAACACCGAGTCCTAAGGGTTTCCATAGATTAGCGGCTGATACAACTACTTTGTAAACATGTCACATAGGGTCATTATCCAGCATACGTGAAGAACATAACTAATGAAATAGTCATTCTGGCTTCTCAAATAGCCACTAGTTCTCCAAACATAGACATAGCGAACCTTTCAAAGAAGCAAGGACATGCTGTATCAGGAGACTCACAAATTAGTGGAGCCTTAAATCAAGCTTTCTCTTGTTCTTGAATATAGGGGAAAATTTAGGCCCCAAATGAACTAAATATTTGAACATAAAGCAGAAATGTTAAGAGTTGTATAAAAAGGATTGCTTCTTGGAACAGTCATAGATCCTATCAAACTGCAGAGATGCTGAATACAAGAACATTTAGATGAAGAAGTAGTGCAATTTACAAGAACATCCACTCACTTCATCAGTCTCAGATAGGGTATAGGAATCTCTAAAGGAAAAAGAGAAAGCCTCACAAGTGCTTTACTTCAAGGAGGTTTTTAAATTGCCACCTGTGAAAACAACAACTACATTGGTAGTATTCTTCCAGAAGCCCAAAGCTTCAGAAGCTAATTCCAGTTTGAAGTAAGTCAGATACCTTTAAATGTGGATGCAGTAATTTTTGAAGTTGTTTTCCAGATCTGAAATCACTGCAGCTGCCCATCTGAAGATAATTTGTGAAAATCAGGTGTCAGGACTTCTCAGATCGTACCCTCAATCTCTGAACCTTAGTGCTCATATCTTTGATTCCTAAAACACATCTGTTCAGATATCTTCCAGAATCAATGGGGAGAGCCTGTTGCTGGGCAACACATCCCACTCAGCATCTCTCTGCCAACTGGAGTTCAAACAATTTGGGCTCTAAATTAGGCCTTCAGGTCAGTAGAATTTCAGACCAACTACCCATGACTGGACATGATTCCTGGCATTGAAATGGTAAATAATATTTTGATGCATTTTCATTATGACTTATTCAGAAAAACATTTTTTAAACAGACCTGCCTGCTCTCTGCCTTGATTTTTATAGCACTAAATGCTGCTATATAACAGAAACTTTATTCATGCAAGGAAATAACATTTTAAGCTAAAAAAAAAAAAAACAAAAACAAAAACAAAAAACTTCACCCAAACTCTAATAAAAAACACCTCTTCAACTCAAATTCTTCACATTTTAGGTAGTCTCTTCTTGAGAAAAAGCTCCCAATGAATGGACTTTCAATTCTAACAAAAATTAAATCAGAAAAAGCAAATAATCTTCCTTTTGTCAAAGAAATTGCTTACTTTAAAACTGCATTACTTTCTTCTGCTTCATTTTGTTTTGGTTTTTTTTTTTCTCCTCCACTTTGCACTAATGGAAACAGATGAATTCTTCACCTTTGTAAGAAAATAGCAAATAATTTCCCTTTCACTTTCTAGTTAGCTTGCTCTGTGTTCTCATATTTTACAAACTTGTTCAAACCTGACCAAATATTTTTTGCAATGTATTTTCAAGCTTTAGTTATGGCTCTGTAAAAATTTAAGAAGTTCACACACAGAATCATAGCATCAATAAAGTTGGAAAAGACCTCAGAGATCATCAAGTCCAACCTATCACCCAACACCTCATGACTAACTGAACCATAGCTCCAAGTGTCACATCCAATCCTTTTTTGAACACCTCCAGGTACGGGGACTCCACCACCTCCCTGGGCAGCACATTCCAACAGCCTGTTACTCTTTTTGGGAAGAACTTTCTCCTCACCTCGAGCCTAAATTTCCCCTGGCACAGCTTGAGACTGTGTCCTCTTGTTCTGGTGCTGGTTGCCTGGGAGAAGAGACCTACCCCCACCTGGCTACAGCCTCCCACAATTACACCTGACACATTAAAATCAGTAGGTTTTTTATGTCACAAGAGCCAGCTGAAACATCCAAATAATGAATAAGAAAGTTTGAGTATCTTATAACAACAATTCATTGATTTAGATGTCCTGTATCTGACAAGTTGAAGACTGAGATACTTCAAAGACAATCTCTAGAGATGTTTCTATTTTTTTACCCACAGTGAATGGTGTGTTCATCCTTGTCCAATAAATTGTTTCCCACATGATTGCATTTTACAGTGAATAACCTACTGATATCACTGATGCTCCTTATGGCAAAGAACAAGTATGGGATAATAGCCATGAGTGGTACTTTGGATACACATCTAAGAATCGAGAATGAATTCAATTTCTGGACCTCAGACTGGCCAGAGGGCAGAAAACACTTGAATTGTTCATGGGGAACTGCACAATCACTGCTGAAGTGAGGGGCTGAACAGCAACACATGAATGCACAGGTGACTTAGAAAGGGGCCAACACAGGCAGAGAGACCACACCAATGCATGGGTACCACAACAGGTGAAAGTCCCAACCTGGGTTGGATTTGCAAAAGCACAGGGAGAACTCATAGCTGTTCTAGATTCTGTGTTCTTGAGAATTGAATGCAGTTCAGCTGAAACAAAAGAGGATTTTTTAGTTAATTCCTTGAACTTGAAGTAGGGGCCTCTGGACTCCACCATAATTCCAGTTACCTTCAGAAGCTGGAGCATTTTCTACCCCCATTGTTTTACCCTTTAATTTCTTAATTTCTTAATTTCTGCCTTAATCAAGGAGAAAGTTCTTCACCGAGAGAGTGATTCGTCATTGGAATGGGCTGCCCGGGGAGGTGGTTGAGTCTCCATCCCTGGAGGCGTTCAGGAGGGGACTGGATGTGGCACTTGGTGCCATGGTCTAGTTGTGAGGTTGTGGTTACAGGTTGGACTCGATGATCTTCAAGGTCTCTTCCAACCTTGGTAATTCTATTCTATTCTATTCTATTCTATTCTATTCTATTCTATTCTATTCTATTCTATTCTATTCTATTCTATTCTATTCTATTCTTTTGTAAAATGAACTTCAGATTTTATCAGTCTCATAGTTCAGAATACATATTCTTGGGTGTAGCAGGTGTAGCACTTTCTGAATTCACAAGATGGCCTTTCACAGCACACTCCTCTAATGTTTGCCTGCTTCTTCAGAGCCAGCAATGCAAGAGGTGTTGCCAAGTGCTAGCATCATTTCAGTGTCATCCCTGGACTCTTTTGTACATGTTGTTTGGAGGGAGAATCTCAGTCCTCTCTCAAAGGTCGTTCTTGTTTGTATTGCTACAGAGGAACAGTTAAAGGTTCAGAAGGCTAATAAAGTGATTGAATATTTATTTTGTTTTCCTTTAATAACTTATGTCAGGTCATAGGTTTAGCAATCAGACATTACTGTAACGATCATCTTCATCTTCTGTCCTTGGCCACCACAGGCTGCTAGAGAACTAGCACATATATGCAGAAAGGCTCGAAGACTATGATGCACACAACCAAGGTGGGAACATTTCACACTTATCTTAGTAAGATGTGATAGTGAGAAAGAATGATTGAGGATCTTCATGGCACTCTCTACTCTTTTACATTCATTGTCTGTGCAGCCTTAAGGTCACATTAATCTGCTCATAAACCACCTGTAATCAGCCTTAGGCAATTTGTTCTGTTGAAAATAATTGAGATAAGAATAACAGGAAATTGCTAGATATTGGCAATAAAGTCATTTATTGTAATTGATTGTATAATATGCCCTATGTTATTACAAGGTTTAATAATCAGAAACACATAACTAAGTCATCTCTAGCTGCGGAGAACCATGAACAATATGTGCCATAAACACAGGGGCAGCTGTAGTCATTGATGTTCTCTGATCTTCCAAATGCACACTGGAAATTATATTATCCAAGATAACAGAAAGGGAAATGTCTTGTTTCAGAAATAGTATGAACATAATCAGATTTGTGAAACTAAATGGTTTTGGTAATATGGGGCACTGCAGACTGAAAGCAGCGAAATAGTTTTTATGAATTATAACTCACCGCTTGGTCAATGGCAGAAAATAAGCCACAAGAACTTCATCTTTCACTGTTAGCATGATTGTTATTCCTGACAAACCAGTATAAATTCAGATTTCTCAGGTGCCACATACAGGAAACAAGAAATAGGGAGAGTACTTAACATAGTAGGTTCAGAGTAACCAGCTACACTAAGTTACATTGGAGGTAAGAAGTGCATGGAAATAAATCAAGTCAGTGAAAATCTGCTCCAGGCATTATGCCTGCCTTAATCAAGTCACACTGATCACAGGCAATTCCTTTGTGTATTTTGATTGTTCTTTTCCTAATCCTGGTTTTGGTGTCATGAGTGTGCCATCTTCCTTTGCCACCTGATCCTACTCGAGAAAAAACAAATAAAATGAAAAATGAAGAAAAATATATTGCTACATTTTAGGTTGAAAAATTACTCCTATAAGTTAAAATATGGCCCTCACAGATACTGCTGGTCTGTGCAGAGTCACACTACTCAACACTATTTGGGTATATACACCAACTATATGTTCATTATAAAGGACCATAATAAATAGATTTGAAATCCTGAATTTAACACCTATCTAAGACACATTTCACAGATTGAGCTGCCCAACTAGTTTGTTGCAGATTTGCTGTCAGTTGGTGTGACAACATACTCGGAGTTACAAAAGCAAACAGAGAAGGTGACCTCATTTTGCTAACATAATTTGTTTGGAATGTTTGTCTTTGCATTTTTGCTTCTAACTATTATAAAGCTACAGGTGGAAGACACATTGAAGTTCTGCCTCTCTCCAAGCATCATCCATGCTGCTCCACATCAGTCCTCTCAAATCATACTTTTATACTTCTTTTCTTTTAAATTCCAGTCTATCAGTACAGTTATCACCCTTATTCCTTCCTTGCTTTCTTCTGTTAAGAGATACTAGTTATTTAGTTTAAATAAGTTTTAAATAGAATGAATCACTTAAAATTGTAATCTTCCATGACTTAATATGTCATTTGCTTAGCTTAGCTTTACTTAGCATGAATAGCTAGATTTACTGAAGCCTTAGGCCACAACTTCAGCTAGATATGCTGAACACGTGCAGAATTTCTATCCATTCAGTCAAGGCAAGGCCTTCAGAGCCAGCACTAAATAGAAGATACGGACAGTATGGCAACTGTAAGATGATGGCCTGCCTGAAGACAGTGAGAGAGCTCAATATGGAGTCAAAAAATGTTGAAAGATCCCAGGTCACCATTAGACCAAAGGGTGCATGTAAGATTAATGAGGATTGTATGAAGGTCAGATGCATAATCTGCAAAGGGTATAAATTCCCAGGGATTTCTATGTTTGGGGTCCCTCTCCAGAGAAACCCAGCTGACTCTGCTGCTGCACCATTATTATAATGATGTTACAGATCAGGGAAAAGACTAATGCAGAGGAAAAATCTCTCCTGTATTGGAATACTCTCCTCTGAAGTAA
Organism: Picus viridis; assembly: GCA_033816785.1. Classification (NCBI taxonomy): domain Eukaryota; kingdom Metazoa; phylum Chordata; class Aves; order Piciformes; family Picidae; genus Picus; species Picus viridis. The sequence goes on from CM066577.1 coordinate 7,953,853, forward strand.
GTGATGGAACATCATAGGGGAAGCATGAAGAATAAAATGGACTGTGAGTCTGCTTCTTAAAAAATTACATAGATGTGAAAAAAAATACAGCACAGACACTATTGTGATAGCCAGAACATGTGCAGCTATGTCAAAGTTATACTGCTTGTGTCTTTATGTCAATCTAGTTTTCAACTCCCCCTTATTAGTATTTTTAATTTTGAGCAATTCTAGTCCAAAACTGCCCAATGAAACCATTCATATTACCATGCCTCAGTTAACTTGTGAGCAATCTGTCTTTTCCCATGGTGGAGTTAACTGAGCAAGCCCCAATTCTAAATACATCTCAGGAAACCCTCCCCAAAGCCAGTTTGCTTTATGTGTTGTATTAAGACTTTGGGTGCCAGAAGCCCCTCCCCAAGGGAGGACTGTGTCATATTCATGTGGATGGAAAGGACTCATCTCCTCCCTTACTCTTTGCTGTCACTCACTTTGCCCCATTCAAGGGGCAGTCACCATTTGGAAAGGCAAATTAAAAGCCACCAAATGTTCTGATTACTAACTTCATGACAAGGGAGGAGGGTAGAGGTTGTCAACCTTAATTAATGCCTGTTTTAAAAGCAGTTTGCATTCCTTGCCTGACGTGTGCTTCACAAAATCCAAGAGCTGTTGTTATTAACAACACATAACATAAACACACTTGGCCTGGTTTTCTTCTCGCTCACAAAAGGCTTCATGCTCGAATCTTGACCGGGGTGTAATAAGCAAGGCTTTCTGCAGTCAGTGCAAAGGGATGCTTTGGGAGGTGGTGTACAAGAACCTCCAGAAGAAGAGACAGCAGGAAAAAAAAAAAAAACAGTCTGGGTTAAGTGCTCCATTCCTTGAAGGCTGAGCATGGAATCAAAACAACACCAATTGTATAAGCCTTTGCCTCTGTGTGCTTCTTAGTCACTTGAGTGAAAAATCATGTTGTTTGGAAAATTATATTTTCCACAAATGCTTTTTTCCTTTTTATTGTGTCACACTGCTTATGATTCTGCTAGAGCTAGGGAGACATCAAAGAAAATCTGCTGAAATGCTTTGATCAGAAAAAAGCCAAAAAACAAGACACACACACACACACACAAAAAAAAGGGGTGGGGTGGGGAGGACACATGGCTTATCAACTTGGATCATTACATCTGGAGAGGGGAACCCATCACAAGACCTAATGAAGTTCTCAAATCAGTCCCAGAGGTTACGAGCTTTACTCTACTGCCAGTCACAGAGGGCCCTCTAGTTTGTCCTTGATCCCTTCAAGTAATTAGAAATGAAAACATGGTGAGGATGCAGCTTCAATTAGACTTAATATTGGGGGGGGGGGGGATAAAGCAAACAAACAAACAAACAAAAAGGTTGATAACTCTTCCTTGCTAATGAGAAAAGAAGAAATGAAATGCCATCAATCAAGCATCACACACATCTATGTATTAGAATAGTCACTCACAAACGTATTTTGCACCTTCTTCCTCTGCTGGCTGGGTCCTTCAGAGATGAAGGCAAATATCTCACTTTTCTTATAGTTAAAGAAGTTTTTGATGTTTTCTTCTCATCTTTTTAGCACATTAGAAAAATCAGATAGGAAAGAAGGTGGTGGATTTTTTGTTTGTTTTTCCCTTCTCCTCTAATTAGCAAATCACAGCAAAGAATCAAATCAGATACTTCTTAAATCAGTTATCCCAACTGGTAATGCTGACCTAATATCAGAGAAGAGATCTCCAAGCTTCACTGGACAGATAATATTAATTTTGGAGAAGAGACACATAAATATCAGTTAAATATTGGTTTCATTCTCATTCTGCTTAACATGGCTTTCTGTGTGTGCAGATATTTAGGACTACATAAAGCACCTGTGCTTTCCCACTTGGCAGTTTATTGCTTGACTAGCAGAAAGAGATTTGGATTTAACAAACAAAACACAAACAAGAAAAGCCATAGAACAGAAGTGTAAAGGAAAATTACAGGGCCTGCACTCAGACCAGATCCCGAATACCAACCTCCATGAATGCCGTGAGGAACAGGCAGCCTTAGTTAACACAATGACAACCATGTCAGCTTGGGTCTCAGGATGGTGAAGCTCCATATTCTTAGGATCAGAGTAACATCAAAGCTGCTGCATACCGAGGCTCCATGTGAAACACCTAAATGTATTAGTCTACAGCAAATACCTTACAAATATCCCTCCACTATACAATGGGACTCAGAAAAGGGCCAAGAACATGGAGTAGTTTTTTTTTTTTTTTTTTTTTTTAAATGATAATTTCTGTAGTCCCAAGTAATCAAATCCCTTTCAGTTAAAAGATATTACCTTTCCTACCTGCAATCAAAAAGTATTAGTTCAGGTATATTTTCCTTCTTTGTTTGCAAAAAGATTTTCCTAGCAGAAGGCATTAATGGCTGGGAAGAAACAGTGTATTTGCCTGGAAGTAGATTTCCTTTAAAGTTACCTGTAATTTAAATAATATGTCAGTTACTATGATATACTGATATTATTTTATAGATGATGAAAAATGAACTGGATACAATGATTCTTTTGAACAGTAGCCCACAGTCGTTGCTTCACACATCACTCTAGGGTGAAGCACAATATGACACAAGGCAGAAAGCTGAGCTCAGTTCTCCCTCAGTGCCCTACAAGTTGCTCAAAGATGAGGTGTGCCTTGAAGAAGTTGTGTCTCCTATTCTGGAAGCCAATAGCTCCAGCATATCCCAGCAACAAAGCCTTGCTCTGATTGGCTTCAGCCACTGCTTCTGCAGTGAGCAGAGAAAGAAGACGAGAAGGGCAAAATGGTCACTGAAGACATCCTGTTGAATTGCCACTCCTTTACCTAGGCAGAGTTACAACTCTCACCATTAATCCCACTTCTCTTGGTTCTGTGCTCCCTTTTTTAAAATGCCAAGAAACTGAGAACTGTGAAATAGTCTTCATTTTGTGACACTGTGTCCTCATTTAGAGTGGGACCAGTTGCTCAATTGCTCCAAAAGGGGCAAAAGAAAAACGCTCACACAAATGGATTGGAGAGTCATGGAAAGTTTAAATGGAAAAGCAATTCACATACTGCAAAAATTACAAAACACAGTGGTGAGCGTTGCAAAGCATATAAAGTTCAAAGAAACCCCCAGTCTAATCTTAACAGACAAGTCCCTTTACACCAGATCAACACCCTAACACTCCTCTTCTCCCCACCTGGGGTTCACCAAAAAACTCCAGCATTGCTCAGATGGTTTCAGGCTGGTCAGGCCTGAACTGCCCCCCCTTTTACCCTGGCAATAGGCCTAAATAGGCCAAGATTGTGCAGGAAATAAGGTTACTCAAGCCAAAGAGACCTCTGACACTCCCCTGCTGTTATCAGATTTGAGAGCAGCTCTCTCCCACAGGAGCAGAGAAGGAAGAAAAAGATACTAACTTTGCAGACAGATTTAAAAGGGTGCAGGATTTATGGGTAGAAATACACTATTTCCCATGTCCACCCACTGGGCTGGACCTCTAGACACTGGAGGTCTCAAATCTGTTGCTGCTTCTTCTGGAGGCACCCAGCCTAAATGGCCACACACTGTTTAGCAGAAAGTTCAAGATCTGCCTACTATTTTAAAGAAGATTTTACCATTAAGACAAAATACTGGCCATTTCCTCAAGTGAGACCTGATTAAGGTAAAAATATCCAACCAACCAAACAAAACACACACACACTGTCAGAGTATTATATATGTCAACTTCTCAAACAATTTTCAGGGTCTTTAGTAATTCTTACAAGACTTCTAGCAAGTTGCCTGTGGAATTGCATAGCTATCATTGTTATAATGGAAGGTGTCAGGGAACTTTCTTAACACCCTACTTCTGGTTAGTTATGACTTTGCAAAACCTTAATTACTTCATGGATTTTGTGCCAAGGATGCAGGCTCAATAGATCCTATTAAGGGTACCTTTGAGAATCATTTGTTTGTAGGCTATTAGTAAAGTCTTGCTGAACCTTGATAGTTACAATGTCTAAAAATCTTCCTGTGCATGGAGACCGTGCATAGCTCTTCCTATTGAATAGCTTGCACATGCATTAGACTAAAAACCAAGGTGAACATGCTCTAGCCCTTCACAGCCCCTTAATGTGATTCTGGGAGGAGGGAAATTTCTGTGCAACTTGCAGACTTCCCTTTTTTCATACACAATGAAAAAGAGAGATGGGGAAACTGCTTCGGTGGAAAGCTCTACTTAATTCATAGTTCACCAAGCATGTTATTCATCTTCATACCCTCTCCTGCTCAACCCCATAAGGTAACATAAGCATAGCTCAGACTCTGAAACTTCACATTTTATAGCTAGAATAGCTAAAAACTCAGCATACTAGGATATTGAGACCTCGAAGCAGTCTTTTGCCCACAAAACTCAAGCCCAAATTTTCTACCACTTAAAACCAATTTAAAAGGTATCATTGGCATTTTCACCAACAAAGACATAGCTGGCAGGTAACCACCACAGAGTTCTAATATTACAAATATACAGAGGCTTTCGAGCATTGTGGCAATGAAGCTGCACAGAGCAAGCTGGGAACACTTCCAAGCAACAGTTATTACAGCCATTTCTTTCCAGAATTATCACTTCAAAAGTGTTGCTCATTTTGATTTAAAAAAAAATAAAATTAAAAAGTACTCCCTCAAACACATATCCCTTATTTCTTGCTCTTGTGCATCCAAACATTGCTTGTTTTCAATTTGCCTTTGCTAATATGTAGCCAACACTGCTCCGACTCTGTTCCTGGGGAGTGACAATAGCTACAAAAGTTTACTGACTGCTACCAATGTTCTTTAGCTTACAAAAAGAAATAACAACTGAATCGTAGGAAAACTGCTCTTATGGATGGCTGCTCTTTTGGGGGGGGGGAACATTTAATTTCAGATTTAATTTCAGATAGAACAACTGCTACCACTTCCTATGGCAGAAAAAGAGGACAATTAAGGAGTCTTTTTAGGAAAAATGTTTAAGAGGACTGCTTGAAATTGTACCTTAAGTTCTTGCCCCTAGAGGACAATACCACTACCACCTGTAAGATCTCTTCAGATATGCAGGTGGAAAATTTTGTAAAGAAGTTTTATAAATAAGTCCGCTTTCATAAATCATTATCCCTCTTCCATATATTATTTTTTTTACTTTTCAGAGTTAGGAAAGTAGTAAAATGTTTTAAATACTCTCAAGCAAAGGTGTGGGGTTATGCTGGGGATATTCTCACGCGTTGATCTTTGCTACATCTCAGCAAACCTCAAAAACAATTCATAAGAAGGACTGAAAAAGCAAAGGGAAGACAGCAGCTCCATGAAGCCCTGGAGAGTTACCCATTCATAGATCGTATGCTATAAAAGGCAAGCTCAGAATGCCTTTGATTAAGTCTGTCCTTAATTATTGAAGAGCGAGGTGATAGAAATAAAGGAGTGCTTATCATGTGCTTAGATCCACAGCATTTTTATACCTTTTGTATCTAAACAGGTCATTCTATGTTTAGGTTTTCAGATCACGTTAATCAGCACTACTTATGCTTGACTTTCTGTAAGGCTTGCTAGCATAAGAGCTGGGTGCACTAGCTTGCAAATCATCATGAAAGATGTTTTGATTGTGAGTCTTTGAAAACTGTTCTGGATTAAAAAAAAAAAAAAAGCTCTAGAGCTAGATTTGAAATAAAATTTGGCATTTTTATACTTTTAAAGTTGAGAAAATTAACATTTAAACCCAGATATAGTCAGATAGGTTGGCTATTTTAAAAGAGCATGAGCTTTTTTTTTCTTCCTACTGTACAACAGCAAGTACAAGTTTCAACTGAATGAAAGGGAGAAAATTCTCTTGAGCAAAAGAGATTGTATTGTATTTTATTTACATTACATTAACATTTCACTCAATATTATAAATATATAATCCACTGTATGTTGTATCTATATTGCACTGCTTAAAAAAATATCTATTATAACTTATAAGAGTTAGCTGCAGTTTGCACCTATGTCAGTTAAGGTGATAGTTTAAAATAAGCCTGTCGTCTCTAGCAGGTAGAGAACCTAAACAACTATTAAATGACTGCAGCCAAGATTAACCTTGCTTGATTACCTGACATGACAAATACAGGCCCAACAACCAGCAGTGTTTGTCTGAGACCTTTTTTTTCCTTTTATTCACATGACTGCCCCCACTGCATTACAGCATGCAACTGGTAAATACATCTGAAGAAATACAAGTCATGGCTTATGCTTTGGTAATGTATGGTGATTTTTTAGGGCAGGATAAGTGAAACGTTGCAAGATTTTTGAAACGTAATTGTTACTCAGATGTCGAAGGAACTCTAACCTCTAACATAGTGGGCAGTGAACACTTGAAGGGTTTTTCATCTTCATCTGAAATCTCACATAGGCAGATTGTTTGACTCTTTTTTAATTTTATATCACAAAGAGCATGCCAGAAAACAATCTCCAAGACGTGCAGCTTTCACTAAGTAAACTTAAATTTTCAGAAATAAGCAGCTAAAAGTATACTCTTTAAGTATACACTTAAAATGATTTCTTGCAAGAATTAAATCCTGCATCTCATCCTCAAGCTGTGCCAGGGGAGGTTTAGGATGGATGTTAGGAAGAAATTCTTCATAGAGCGAGAGATTACCCATTGGAATGGGCTGCCTGGGGACGTGGTGGAGTTACCATCACTGGAGGTGTTTAGGAGGAGACTTGATGGGGTGCTTGGTGCCATGGTTTAGTTGACTAGATGGTGTTGAATGATGGGTTGGACATGATGATCTCAAAGGTCTCTTCCAACCTGGTCTATTCTATTCTATTCTATTCTATTCTATTCTATTCTATTCTATTCTATTCTATTCTATTCTATTCTATTCTATTCTATTCCGGCCCCACAGTGCTGGTTTGGAAGGGTTTGATCATCTACCACTCTGAAAATTACTGCAATAATTTGATTTCTTTGCAAGGTGATTTCCTTACTTATAGCACAAAACAAAATTTTAAAAGTATACTTATTTTGCTTGAAATGTATCTCCAGGGCATGCTGCTAGAACTCAAAATACATTTTTCAACAAACAAATATGAATTATTCTAATGGCTACTTATGAAAGACAATAGAAAAAAGACTCCAAAACAAAACAAAAAAACCACACAAACCCACGCATACAACAAGTAATTCTTATGATATTGTTGATGCCCACTCAGGAGTTACATGCACAGTAATTAAATTTAAACTTCAAAGCTTGAGGAAAAACACTGCATATCCTTGGAGATTCCAGCTCTTAGGATAATCAACTATACATGTAAAAATAAAACCAGAAGTTAAATTGTACTGCTTGTCCCTGTAGCTGATTTAAAAGCAGAATCAGATACTGAACATAAAGTTCCTCAGTTTAGTGAAAGATGATCATTAGGAAACAGCAAATTAATTCCCATCTCAGCAGAAACAGAAATATGCTTTTCAAAGTATATTTCCCCACTTTCAAATCAGTAGGGAAAATATCCCAAATCAACAAGAAGAAAACAAATCCAGGCATGCAAACTCTCTCAATGATTCTGAAGAACCATGTATGCTCTGAATTTTATCCTCAATTAAAACAGGCATGTCATATGTGCTGCAGAGTACATACACCCAGCTGAACTTCTCACTTTTTGGTTCAAGGGACAATATTAATTAAACACCAAAATATAAAAGCAGAAGCAGTCAATCACAGCAAAACCCCATTGTCACTTTAGCATGATTTTTAGCTCAGAGGGGATTGGCTGGCTGAGATCAAACTACAGAAAGACACCCCTTTTTGCAAGGCAAGTTGATGACACTGACATTTCCCATCATTAGAAAAATCCTGTGATGAATGACTGGAGCACTGCCTGTTTGAAGCCAGGACAGTGAAACTGTCCTGAGGAGCAGTGATAGTTGGAAGCAAAAATATTTCTAATTATATATTGCTTCAAAACATAATTTATTTTCTTTTACATTGTTTCATATAAACTCAGGTTTTACAGAGAGATGATTTAAATACACTCTTAGCCTAGCTAAGTCCAGAGGCACTGGAAACAGGATTCCACTACTAACAGACATCTAGGCTACCTTCTACATCAAGCAGGTAGTTACATATTTACATTATCATCCCTTGGTAAAGCAAGTTAAAAAAAAATCAAAACAGAAAAAGCAAGAGTGAACAATGTCTGTGATTTTGGTGCCCTGACAGAAGATTGGCAGTCAGAGAGATGAAAAGCCCAATTTTATCCAGAGCACAAACAACACTGCTCCTGAGCACCAATGTCTGCCTCTTCTGTTTTGATGACCCTGTCTTAGTTAGAAGTGACTGAGCAAGGTAGATAAAGGATTTACTGTTAATCGCATCATTTAGAGAAAATTTTATGGCTGTTTCAGGGGTATAAAAATATTTGCTCATAATGTCTTGTATCTTCGAAACTGCTGTTTTGTAAGACTTACCTTTTCCTACACAACCCTTTGTTTTTAAAATGAGAAAGCAAGGCTCTGAGACAGATAGCACAACAGTTACATTTCTGAAATCACTGTGCTGTATTTCAGTATTTTTGTATTCAGAAATATTTCATTATTTCTGAAAAATGGGTCCAAGAAAACTAAGGAGCACAGTAAGGCTTAACTGGCTCTTTAGTCACTTGATTTGGTTTTGGAGATCATGTGAACAGAGCTGTTCTCTTTTCTAGCTCCAGAAGTTTCTTGCTCTGACTAGGTAAAGCAGTTATAAATGAGATGCGGAAGCCAGTCAGATTTAGTAGAGCCCAGATTTTGCCTCAGGTTATGTATGCATTTTCACATCATTCAGAAACAACAGAATCAAAAGTAGGCAAACTCCTGGCCAAGCTGTCAGCCTGTGGCTTGGACAGCAGCAATCTGTGCTGGGTTAGGAACTGGCTGGAGGGCTGAGCCCAGAGAGTAGTGCTGAATGGTGCCACATCCAGATGGCAGCAAGTCACTACTGGCATCCCCCAGGGATCAGTGCTGGGCCCAGTCCTATCCAATATCTTTACTGATGATGGGGATGAGGGGATTGAGTCCACCATTAGTAAATTTGCAGACGATACCAAGTTGGGAGTAGGTGTTGATCTGTTAGAGGGTGGAAGGTCTCTCCAGAGGGACCTTCTGATGGTCTGGACAGATGGACTGAGTCCAACATGATGGCATTCAACAAGTTCAAGTGCCGGGTGCTGCACTTTGGTCACAACAACCCCATGCTGCGCTACAGGCTGGGGTAGGAGTGGCTGGAGAGCAGCCAGGCAAAAAGGGACCTAGGGGTACTGATTGACAGCCAGCTGAACATGAGCCAGCAGTGTGGCCAGGTGGCCAAGAAGGCCAATGGCATCCTGGCCTGCATCAGAAATAGTGTGGCCAGCAGGAGCAGGGAAGTCATTCTGCCTCTGTGCTCAGCACTGGTTAGACCACACCTTGAGTACTGTGTCCAGTTCTGTGTCCAGTGTCTGGGCCCCTCAATTTAAGAAGGACATTGAGGCACTTGAACATGTCCAGAGAAGGACAGCAAGGCTGGTGAGAGGTCTTGAGCACAAGCCCTATGAGGAGAGGCTGAGGGAGCTGGGGTTGTCACAAAGCATTAGGTGGCTTCTTTTCAAGATAGTCTGCCTCTGCTATTGGTTAACATAAGGGTAGCTCCAAATGAAGGTATAGCTTTCTCAAAGGCATTGCTGAAAGCCCAGTGTAAAGCTCACTAATATGAAAGATGTCTTGCCCCTACTGGTATTTAATCCACACAATCCATAATGGATATTATCATTGCTTTTGAATACCAAGAAATGCAGTACATAACTGATCTCAAATTTAATTCCTACCAACTTGTCCAATTAAGCTAATAAAAACAAAATCAGGAAACCAGACTCAGTGTGCCAGGGCAGCAGCAAGGTGAATAGGTTGGCAGCTTTTATTTTAATTTGTAGTGAGTTTAACAGGATAATTACTCCTGAGCTTAAGAGAGTTACTGAAGTTTGGATTACATTTTGTCAAGCTTTAGGTTAGGTGAACAAACAATAATTTGGTTATAGTTTAGAAAGTGAACAGATGAAAGAGGATGTTGTTTCCCAGAAGCTTCAATAATTTTGTTCTTTAATACTCTCTTTGCTGTTGGTAGAAACAGAACTATATAAAGCTACTTTTACAGAGACTGACTGACTGCTGAAAATCTAATGGTTCCTTCAAATCCTGGCCTGCTATCACATTGTTGCATTTTTTCCTATTAAAATACGACGACTCTTTCCATGGTTCAGTTACATTAATTTCTAGTTAATACCAGTGCTACAGCAGATACACTCTAACCAGCTGTAGTTCCTTTTAGGGCTGTACTATTATTGAGACCATATGGCCATTATGCTGGTGGTGTTTCCTCTTTTGTCCTCTCCTCTTGACAAAATAATTCATCTTTAATGTGCTAACACTCTTCAGATCTGGCCTGAACACTGGTTTATTTTTATCCCTGGAGATGCTAAACGCCTCACAAATAATCAGAAGTCAAGGGAAAGAGGCATGGGCATCACAAAGGCAAAACTTGAACAATAGTCTCCACCCCTCTTTTTTTAATTACGTTCCAATTTTTCCTTCATTAAGGATTACAGCACAGTTTGCAAATAAACAATGCAAAAGTTATTTTCTGCTCTTATTTAATAGTTTGCCTGCTCTTGCATGCCCATTCAGATAACCTATCAATCTAAAATTAACAGGAGAAGCATCTACACAACTGTCTCCCACTAAGGGGTCAGCTGTGCTATAGTCCTGCTAGCATGGTCTTGCCATAAACCCCACATATCTCAGTTTTACTTCTGGGAAGAGCAATCAGGTAGCATCCTTCATTTTAAGCACAGGGGACATTCTTTTAACCGTTATCCTGATGCTTCCATTGCTTCCATAGACACATTTCAGTTTTTATTTCATTCATGCCAAATTTAACATTTCCTACAGTTAAAGATTAAAATGTGGTCAGATAATCAAAGAGTGACCCCAGGAATATTTTCTACTTTGACTTACATTTGAATTGAACCAGTTGGCAGCACACAATCAATTCAGTGTCTGCAATCACAGTCCCACTACTCTTGGCTACTTCAGCTTGAGCCAGACATGGAGGTGGCTTAATAACCCACGTGCTCAAGCAGACTGCTTTGCACAAACCAAAAGTCTTGCGAAGAGATCTGGCTTGGGTTACAGAGGGCCATTTGTAGCTCCCAAAGCAACAACAAACTACCTTGTAGTCTGTACAAAGAGCACACCAGAGTGGAAGCAGCTGAGGCAGGCTAAAACAGAGGAAGGAGCATCTAGTTCCCTGGAATGCGCAAAGGAAGATATACACAAGCATCTGGCAGGTGCAAACCAGAACCTAGCAATGTTTGCTTTTTAATCCATTTCTCTGCAGGAAGAATAAATGCAACATTTTTAACTCTATTTGCCCACAGTACCTCAGCTGACATCTCTGGGTGGTTATCCAAAAGCCTTTGATTCCAGAAACTATGGTATCCTGCACATGGCTTTCTGTGGCCTATCATAATAGTTTAGTGCTATTACATATAGGTATTACAATAGCTTGGTTCAAAGTCAGGACAAGAGAATTCATACAGACATGAATGGTGAGAACCTGAATGCTCAAGGTGGGGAGGGAGAATATCCTCTTCTACAGAGATGCAAAACCAAATCAAGTGACTAAGTCAACACAGAAGAACAAAGTGATAAACAACAGTTGTTTGAAGGGAGGTTTTAAGTATGAAACCTACACATTTGCTAGTTAGGACTGAAAAGGCACAAAGCCACTTAATTTTCTGGTTGCTCATGGTGATCTTCCCTGGATTGTCTCAGTGTTGTTCCTATATATCCAAAGCTAGTGACACTTCTGTCAAAACCATGTTTAACAATTCCCAATTAAACGATTCACCTGAAAGCCCTAAGTTTTGCTTTGTTTAAAAACAACCAATCAACCCAACACATTTAAAAAAAAAAAAAAATTAAAAAAAAAAAAGAAACAAAACCAAAAGGAAAAATTCTCAAGCTGCGCCAGGGGGAGTTTAGGCTTGAGGTGAGGAGAAAGTTTTTCACTGAGAGAGTCGTTCACCATTGGAATGGGCTGCCCAGGGAGGTGGTGGAGTCAGCATCCCTGGAGGTGTTCAAGAGGGGATTGGATGTGGCACTTGGTGCCATGGTTTAGTCATGAGGTCTGTGGTGACAGGTTGGACTTGGTGATCTTTGAGGTCTCTTCCAACCTTGTTGATTCTGTGATTCTGTGAAAAAAAAAAAATTAAAAAAAAATAAACCACAAACCAAAACATGCAAATGGAAACATACAAATAAGACTGAGAATAATGATGTGGGTTTTAGGTATCATTTATGCTGCAATAGTACAGATTGGTAAAGAACAGAACAGAAAACTAAGGGCCAAAACCAGAACTTCAAAGCTAACTCACAAATTTTCTTCCTTCTCTACTAAAGTGGGGACTTACTTGACTTCTCTTCTGAAGGACAGTTGCACACACTGATAATTGCTTTGTCCTTTCAGTTATATCTGGCAAAGCCCCACATTCATTAAGTAACCTTCAGCAATAAATGTGACAAAGCATTTTTGCAGTGTTTCATAACTATAAAAAATGTGAGGCAGTGTAGCAGGCAGCTCATCTGATCTTGCACAGCAAGGACTGCAAAGAAGCATTTCTCAGCATACTCAGAAAAATATTGAACACTTGTCTCTATTTTCAGCACTTGAATTTTTTAAAACCAGATCTAGAACACAAGAATTCAATGGGGACCTGAAGAAAACTGCAGCTTTCTATCAGATGGCAGAAGCAAGTTCAGCTGCTCCTCAGCCCCACTGCCATATCCTCAGTTGAGGCACATCCAGTGTGAGCAGGCTGAGGTCACTAATCTCGGAACCTCTCTGATCATCAGAGATATTTTCTTTGCTACTTTGTTGGCTCTAGGGCCTGAACTGTATGCATGGGGTTCTGGGTCCCTGTCTGGGGACCAAATGCTGGAAAATCAGGTTGCGTGTTGACTATTTTTAGGTACATAAATTCTTTATTGGACCTAAATCTCAGGGCTATACTGAATGAGGGCATCAATTATTAAGTACCACCTCAGTAATTAGTCTTTCATGTTAGCTGAAAAGCTTAGCATTTCTTCATTTGATCATATGTCCCTGTCTTCCAATTTTCTGTCATTTCAGATATTTTTATGTCAAGCTTGATCTTTTAAACTTGAGGGCTTATGAATTAGAAAGAAAATGTTCTGTAATATAATAGAAGTGAGCACTAGAAGTTATTCTCATGCATGTTTATTAACTTTCTATTTTATTCTATCAAAAAAAGCCCACCCACAATAGCAGTTGATTGGCAATTTTACACATAGTATAAATTCTGCTGCCTGAAGGTCACACATGTGGCATGACTAAATGAATTAATACCAGTACACGATATTCTAGCCTCATGTCTTGCACCTCTGTCATCTCCGTGTGATTTGCAAAATGCAATTTAGACACATCATGCCCTTTTCTGTACGGATCTTAGATGCACAAAGATTGACTTTAAAAGTGATCTTTTGGTTTGTTCAGTTTTGTGTGCTTGGGGTTTTTTCTTTTGTCCTTTTAGACAAGCAATACCATGACCTTTATTTTCCTGCAGAGGCTTGAAGGCTGTGACAAGATCTTCAGACAACCTGAGTAGTGACATTGCAGAAGGAGGAAGGTGAAACAGTTCCTCCTCATCATACAAACCCTTTCCCTAGATTGGCCTATTAAAAAGGCAACAACAACAAAAAATCCATTTCTAACATCATCTGTCCTCCTGCCTATGGAATAAGCCAAGAGTGATGAGGATGGGACAGGCATTCCCTTGGGTGGAAAAAATATCTTCAGAAGGTTTGGCTGCGTGCAGAATGTGAAACATCAGATAGCCCTTCCCTCACTCCTTGCAGTTCACCGCACATGCTGTCAGGCACACACACCAGCACTGGCTCAGAAAGCAAAACTGCTGAGATGGCAAGAAAATCTCCCAAAAGCTTAGGCGACTCAAAGTGCCCCAGTGATGTAACTGGTCTGCTTTCACCTTGAGTCCATGATTGTCACTCCAGTATGTGAGATGCATCTTACTAGTGAAGGACCAGCAGGAGAGGTCTGAAGGGAATGAAGGTCACATGGCTTAGAACAGCCATAAGCAGGTCTACTTCAGTGCACCTCATCACTTTAGGGTAAGCTGTAAGATGCCCACAGCAGCTATTTCACCTTCTGCCACTCAGCTACACTGACGGTGTACTGAGGTGGCTGCAGACCCTGACAGACCTGAAAGTTACTAGATTTTGTAGCTTCAAATGCTAAGATGAATGAACATTCAAGCAAATTAGCAGCACCATTACAGTTAACTGCATTTGTATGAAGTTCCCAGTCACTGCATAAATTGTGCTTTTGCAAACATTTAGGCTTCAAGTTGTTGCAAAGCAAACCCTTTCCTGCAATATTTTCACTCTCCTACTTACCCTGTGGTTTATTGGAGGAGAAGCAATTGTGATATTTGTATGTAAGGCTGAACTGCACAAGCAAATGAGAACAAACTGCAAGAAAAGCCTTTTGTTGTTTTTGCCGTTGCCTCTATTAAAAAACTAGACAAAAATATCATTTCAAGAACAGAGTCACAAAAGAAAATATTGGAAAGGCACTTTAACAACACACTTCATCCAAACTCTAGAACCCCAGAGAGGCACACAGCATTGAAATTATTTTAGCAAACATTGTATTCCTGTTTTAAAGCCCAATTCTTCAGTTCCTTTGGGTAGAAACTACCTTGTTTTGTTCTACTGCAGGAGGAGACCAGGGGACAGAGTTAGAGAGACACAGCAATGAGACTGTAGCCTGATATTCTGACCAGATAGAAGGACATCCCTTTAGTAGCCTTCTCATAGAAAGCAGAGTTATTTCTATTGCCTTTAATGAGAGTTTATTTGACATAAAACTCAGGAGTGTGCCTCCAGGCTTTTTATTTTAAGTAGCAATTCTCAAAGCAAATTTCTCCCTTTATATTTTCTTTTGTATATATTTCATGTACCTGCCACTGGACTCATGAGTAGAACCTCTGAAGCACTCCAGCAATCTGGCTACCTCATTTGTCAAAGAAGCTTCATGTCCAGTCTTTTGCTGTACTTTAGCAGCATAGCTTTTAGTAAATTAATAATTGCTTTCATCTCCCATGAAAGGGAGTGTGGAGGCAAACATTGCTCCAGATTAAAGTGTAGGACCAAAGTCTATTCCCCTTCATACTCTTTCCAAGATTCTGTACTCTGAGGGTTGACTGGTTTTTAGGGGAAAAAAATGTTTCATTTAATGAGTAGTGCTTTAAAGCCTGACATTCTGAAATTTCACTGAACCAACAGCTCTGTTCTGGGGAGAAGGCCAGACCCCGAGTGCTGGCTTTGAATTTACGTGCCTGTCATTAGTCACTTGACAGATGTTCAAAGTGCTCCCAAACATGACAAACAAAATTAGCATATTATCTGTGGTCCTAGCTGTGGTAGTTTTAGGCTATGCCTTTAAAATTTTTCACAGATCTTGAATAAAAATTAGTAAAATGCAAATAAATAACTATTGGGTGTACAAAGGAAAATAAAGATAATTCTAAACAATCCCACTGGAAAAGCTAAGGGACCAAAACTAGTTGTACCGAAACAATCTCTTCTTGCTTCTGCGCTTTGGGAGAGATACTGACTTGCTTATGCTTGACCTTGGCTGCATTGTTTTGGTATTAACTTCTCTGCTTCTCTCTTTTCTCCCTTTTGTACAGGGGGGAAAAGGGGAGCAGAACTGGGGGGGGGGGGAGGTTCTTGTGCTGTTTATTAATTGTAAATACGGGTAAATATTGTAAATCCTGTATATTTTGTACATATTCATTGCATTCCATTGTAGACTGCAGTGTCGCTTGCAAATGCAGCTTTCATTTGCTTCCATCTCAGCTGGTCTGGCAAATTTAATGGGGGGTGTGTGGGGTGTGGAGGAATTTTCAACTCACCACACTAGCATATTATCTGTGGTTCCCATACTTTTCACTACAGTGATCCTATTGATTTATTACATAGCCACAATTATTCCCAGTAAACTGCATGAGTTAGGAATCACAGCACCATCCTAATTCCACAAACACAGCAGATTTTTAACAACCTGATTCAAAAATATTTCTCCTGTGCACAACATTTTCTCCAGACTCACCCTGCACTTTGCTGGGTATCCACAGTGATAAAAAAAGTGTTGGTGGCCAAGGCAAGGGAGTACAAGTTCCTGGTACTCTACATGACTAGGATATTCAAGATGACTCATTTTCCTTGCCACAAGAAAGGAATTAGACATGCTGATATCTGACCCAGTGAAAAGATGAAACTGGATGATGACTCTGAGAATCTGCGTTACTATAACACCAACCAGCCATGAACAGAGTACTCAGAGAGCAAAAACATGATCCTTGCCTCCGAAGGTTATAATTCCAAGACAATAGGAACTACAGGGACAGAGATGGTGGTGGAGTATTCCAGCAAAACAGAAGCAAAATGAGTGACCACAACAAATTTGCTCAGAGCAGAAGAGTAGCCAAAGAGTAGTCCATCTTTTTAACACAGCAAAAGAGAATTTCTTAGAGAAATTAAGGAAAAGAAGGTAAAAAACTTGTAGGAAGTTCTCTCAACCACAAAGGAAAGCATGTGCTGGCACTAACTTGCAGCCACAAAAAGAAAACAAAGTGCTTTCTGTGTCAGATGTGCAAAACATTATGTTTGGAATTTTTTTTGACAGAGACATCCTAATGCAATTGTTACCTGGGCTAAAGAGATTCTTGTTGCTGCTGTCTGAACACAGATATAAAAATAACTCAAAAGGGCTGAGGAAAGAAGGAATTCTGCTGAGCTCTTGGACTGATTTTTTGGTAATCATTTTTCAGGCTAATGATTTTTAGCTCTGGTTTAATCACCATCTGCAGGATGTAAGACAGACACAAAGTCAGGTGTAAGTGACCTGACTTCAGGGTACCCTGTTTTGTGGTGCTTTGGACTTTCATTAGGAATCATTTGCTTCAGATATAGCTCAAACACAGACTGGCCACAAAAAGTTCCTGAGAGAATTACTGTCTTAAGAACATCTATTGCTTCTTCAAATGTGTTTCTAGTTTATTTATTTCAGCATAAGATATGATGGAGGTCCATAGGCAGTTTCAGACCCAAGCTATGTATCTGCAGTGATGAGATAATACTACAGTTGTGAAGCTACATCTCTCACACAGCTTCCAAATAGCACAGGTGGAGGAAAAGATGCATGGGAACTTAATGTAATCACTGCAGCTACCCCCAGATTCTTTCAGGTCAGTAACCACCGTCTTTCTCTCCTTCAAATATCTTTTTGCTGCAATATTACCAAACTGACAGGCAGACAACCTACAGGAGATAGGAAAACAGCTTTATTTTGGTTGCATGCAATTCTGGCAGCGGTCTTAGGCACTGCAGAAAATTGCAATGTGGAGAGGTCTGCACATGATCATGTTTTCTTCATAGGTCATGCCATGCCACAATCTCCAGAAACCAAAACTATGAATGAAAGGAAGACATCCTGGCTTATCTTTGTAGCTAGTTATGCATTTCTGCATTCTGGTTTTCTGTATAGAATAACAATTTGTAATGAAAAGGAGAAAAGGATCACGGTATGCCCTGCAGTTAAGGGCTCTGCATATTCTCCATTGCAATCTTTTACTCAGAGGCTCTGTTGAGGGACAGTAAGCATGGAGCAACTTTATTGAGGTTAGAAGAGTTAAGCTGATGTGTAAATGCAGCCATTCAATAAAAATTAGTTTCACTTCCAAACCTGATTTCCAAGATGACCAGCTGACAGCAAAAATTTAGAGGATTTCTCTCTCTACTAATATTCAAGGAACAGGTTTTTACACTTTCAGTCTACACAAAGGAAAACCACTTCTAGTGCCAATTCTTGTTGTTAAAGTCTTGCTGGTTAAAAGACAGGCAAAACTCAAAAGCAGCATGCAGCTGCAGTGACAGAACTGCTGCCTCTGCTCTGATCTTGATAGAGCAAATAGGAGTCTGTTGGGTTTTTTTCCAAAACCCTTTCTGTACAGTGTTTTAAGGGCTTCATATTGGAAAAAGTGGATTTTATCTAGTACTAAGCTGTGGAGTGCCTGTTCCCAAAGGCTGCTCCTGTCCTACAAAGGACAAATCCCTTCACAGTCCATCTGTGCAATAAGTGCAAGAGAAAGTTTCTTCCATTACAAGCTTTCCCATTTCAAGCTGTCCCATTGTCATTAGTCAACCAGCTCCCAGAAAGGTTTGATACATTTATAGCTGGAGCACATTCAGAGCTGGCCAAAGTCTTGCAAAAGAGTTAAAGTACATTGATATAATGCAAGCAACACTCTGACTCTCTTCTGAGAGTCTCTAAGGACGTTGAGAAATGAAAAGGTCTTTGTGCCTCTACCACCTCCACTTTAGAAAGAGCACAATAGTACATGACACGTTACTCCCACTTTCACTCCTCACCATGGAGCCTAATTTTTTATTCTCCTTTTTGCTACAAACCATTAAGATATTTTCTATTAAAAAGCATTCAAACATTGTGACTTTGCACTCCACAGTTCATAAGGGACTAGACTGCCAACTCTTGGGCTATTACTCTGTCCAAATGTGCAATACAGGGCCATTAAATCTGTACATTTCCTCCTCTTCTGCTACAGAACAAGAAAAGGTGACAAAAATATTCTAAACACTCTATACATTACCAGTGTACTAAGCATGGATGTGCTAGTTAAAGCAGAACCTTTCTTTATCATGTTTATCACCAGTTCTAGTGGACTTGAATCAAAGATTGTCTTCTGCAGGGATGTGCTCTACCTTATAATTTCAGACTATTAACTTCAACGCTCATATAGCCCTGTTGGCTTTAGCACTCAGCTGTCAGGAAATTTGTAGGAAACATAAGGAAACTTAAAACAAAACCATGATGGAGGGGAGGGAATTAGGAATGGCTTTCTACCACTGAACTATAGAATTACATGAGTGCATGAATACTGATTACTATAATCTTTGGAGAAGATGAAAATCCACAGGAGTGGAAGGAGAAGATTTGTGACAATATAGCAACGTGTCCTCTCATGTTCCCATGGGAGCATTTTTAACTAATAGATTCATATTTCTTGTCATCCAGCAAAGATAGTTTCTGTTTCCTCTGGGCCAAACAAAACTAAAAAACACTTACTGGGAAAGATGTACCTCATCAGCAAAATTTGTCAGATCTCCCTGTTTAATTCTAAGGATTAAATTAATAGTGCAATAGGGAAGGAAAAATAAAAAAGAGCTACCACTAAACTACTATAAGAAGTCATTTCAGGGTGTTGTTCATATTCTGGTGATTATTATTATTTATTACTCATGACAATTAGTACATTCCAATCAGGATCTCTATTATATGCCTTTCTCCGGAGGATGAAGATCTGACTGAATTTAATTAGTCCTGAGAATTAGCTAGAATTACCAACTGAGTCAATAAAGTACAAATAAAGGAGTTCTTCACTGAGGATATTCATTTGCCAAAGTCAGACTAAAGATGTCTCTATAAACACTCCTGTGACATTCCCAAATCAAAACCCAAAACAATGCACAGATTGTAACAAATGCTACCAATAATTATTATTAACTGAAGACAGAACAACGTATTATCCCAGTTACAGACACAAAGAATTCTAATACCATAAGTCTAGTCATAATGTATTAATTATAAACCACAGAGAGATGAGTTGCTTCCTCTGTCTACAGTGACTACAAAACCAGCAAAACATTCATAAATAACTAAAACAGGCACTAAATAATATATTACTTATTACATCACCTGTATAGGTAGACAGCTATAATTCATCAAAACTTTGTGAGGTCCACTGGTTTTCTAAGATACTGATTTTAAATTGAAGTTTCTTTTCAAATCACTGTTTACTAAATCAATAGCCAATGTACCAAAGTGGGGGTTTCAGTCAATTTAAGATGAAACATATTGAAGGCAGAAACATAGCTTGGTCCAGAACAACGAGTTGTATATAAGCTGCTGTATCAGCTGTTCTGTATTAAGGTTAAAATGTGCAGTTCTTCAGTAAGCAATATACCTGTTTATAAACTTATTCAATGTATTCCTCTGAATGTTTGTGGCAGTATGATAAGTAATGGCCCAAACTGAAATGTTCAAGTTTCCTAAATGTAATAAACCTATCCCAATCAATTCTTTCACAGGCTCTTTGCAATTGCAAATCTCTGTGTAGCTCAACAGCTTTTTATTTCTAGTAAAACTAAACCAGCATCTTCTCTATTCTTTTCAGATGGAACACATTATATGCAGGTTATGTTGTTCATTTAAATCTGCAGGGCAATGCAAAAAAAGTATCTTATTCACATTTCAATGACAAGGTAATTCCCTCAGCACTGACAAGTTCCTGTAAGTTTATATTATTCTTAATATAGAAAATCCCTTCCTTTCAAACAGTACTTCAAGGTAAGAAAGAAAATGCAATTGCCACATAAATGTGTGACAGCAATTTATTAGAAATATTACTCCTGTATTTCAACACTGTATGTAGTTTCCCTGAAAGGAAACTACATATTGGACTTGATGATCTTTGAGGTCTCTTCCAACCTTGGTGATACTGTGATACTGTAATGTGCCTTTAGATTCTTCTGTGCCAAAACTTGTCTCTCATCCAAAATGCTTTGCTAATGTCTTCTTTTCTTTTAATGGGATTTGCTTGTCATTATCAAAGAAACCAACCCTCAACCAACCTGAAATGCCATTTTCCCAGACCTGCTTAAGTAACAACTATCCTAACAGTTTGGAAATGTCCCTATGCATGTGTGATAGAAATGAGGTTAATAACCTGAATTTCCTTAAGTCCTAATTCATGCTCCATATTTATAGCTCCATATTTGGAAAGGAGAAGTGACCTATGCAAAATTTTTTAAGGTTTTTAGTATAAAGTATTGCTCTTATAGGAAGGAAAAAAAAACTTTTAGAGAGTTCATCAAGTCTTATAAATTCACTTACCTATTCTCAGTGTTTGTGATCTATCACTGTATATAGAGAGGGAGAAAAAGATTTTCCAATAACATTAATGGCACTATGTGGTCTTGGATTATTAGAAGACTAACCACTTATACATAGCACTCATGTATAAGTATGTAAAAGTACTTACATCATCTTTTCTTCTTCAGTTATTAACTTACAATTGAAGGCTTTTATTTGTTAATGCTTTATTCCAAACAGGCAAATTTAGTTTGATAAGATGTAATAATTTAGATCTGTGGCAAATGTGAAAAAAAAAGGAAACAGTATCTTTTATACATTAAATAACAGGGGTTCTTTTCACAGATTATATAGAAAGGTAAAAAAATGTTGAATGCATTAAATAAAATCTAAAATATCTCAAACTCTGTCACAGGACCTCAAAACAACACACAGTTTTCAGCCAGTCCTGAGATGCCCAAAAATTCTTTAAAATTAAAGAAACCGCATAAGACACCCAATGCTATAGGCTGGTAAATGGAAACAAACTGGGTAGAATGATCCGAGGGTTTAATCTATGGTATCTCATCTCTGAGTGTCAAAAAACCAATAAGCATTAAACATTGCTAGTTCCTTTCTGTAAGTCTGATTCAAAAGACACTGAGACACATCCCACACAGATCAGATTGGAACAACGCCACACAGTTGTGGGATATCATTCCCCAAAGAGACCTTTGCAAACTATCCACTGCAGAATGACTGCTCTGACATGAAAGGCTACTGCCCTTCAAGCTGCTTCTTTACATACTTCTGCAGAAGGTTACCAGCAGCCAGAAGTGAACGAGCAGGAAGAAAGGTCACAGCTCCCCACGCCTCCCAATTGCCATCAACTCTGCAGCACATGACAGGAGAAACTGCAGCCTGCCAAGTGTTTGAAATAAAATAGCAAGAAACACAACTTCAGGTACATCAACCAAAGAGCATTATTTTTAATACCGAGAGAAAGAATTATTTCTGTGCTGGGTGAGTCAAGCTTTTATTGCTAAACCAGCTTAAATTAAAGCAGGTGGCAAACTGCTATATACTCTGTAACCAATGAAAGCACAAAAAATCAGTTTCACAAATTATTCCTTAGCATTCCAGTTGTAGCAAGCAGGAGATTCAAAAAAAAGCTTATTTTAATTAAAAACTTTATTTTTCATTACAATTCACAGTTTATGCATGGCAAGAGGAACACTTGCCATGCAGACATTCAGAACACTGTGCTGGGGAGACAAGGGTCTTTGTTAGAAGAGCATTGCTCAGTGCTGTGTCATGAAACATCCTTAGTTTTAAAAGCATACTTCTCTGGAAATGTTAATTGACTGATATTTACACTGAATTGATTGAATTTACATATTAACTTATATTTATTAGAAAACAAGCTAAGCATCCAAAAAACATTAACATTCATATCTTGCATGTTACCTAACGGTCTGAGATGCTGTAAGATTTGCCACTTGAATCATGCCCAATCAGCATTCTTTTTTTTTTTCTTTTTGATATTAATTTACACAGAGCCTAAATTATTCTTTAAGGCCTGTTCTATTCATTTTATGTACAGCCAGGTTACAACAGACTAATAGAACAAAAAAAAATATGCAAAATTCTCCATTCCATCCTGCATTTCTTCTGAATGTCATGTACATCTAGAAGCAAAACAGAAAATACAAAATCAATGTGGTTTTCTTAAAACTGATAAAGAAAACCCATAGTCTGGTTTAGATCTGCTGTTTGTCAGCCTATCCTGTCTGAACAATCATCAGTATTCAGATTGTGCTATTTGTCAGCTCTTCTTCATGCCTGCACTCATATTCAGAGCCATCTCTATTTGAAATGTAGAAAGTCACAGTGATACCAGCTTCAGTTGCATTCCCATGCTAGTCACCACCCCGGCACAGGCATCCACTGTACTATGTGACATTAAGGGAAGCACTCCAGCAGGATTCCTGGGTAAAATATCATATGGAGTCTGGTGTGACTTGACTTAAAAAGGAAGTTAAGAATCCTTTTCATAGACCAAATGTCTGGCAGAAGGATTATGCTTATTAAAAATTGCTATATTTTTCTGCATTGTTCTCTGGATGTGGTTATTAGAATACAGCAATTACAAGCCTCTCCTCCCCCTTCTCATGATAATAATTTTTATTTGCTTGTCATCTATCAAATAATTCAGTGATAGATACACTGCAGATTTTTTTGTTGCTGTTTTGTTGGGGTTTTTTGGTACATCTGACAGTGACAAAAACAACTGCTGAACTTTGCTTCCAAAAGTAAGACCCCAGGAAGGTCAGCAACTTCTGCATGTCAGTGTGAATAAGTATCAGCTGAACCTGAGTAAAACAAAAATGCTTCTTGAGGATGTGTTTGCAACTTCTGAAACTGCAGTGCCTTTAAATTTAGAGCTAAGAACATCATCTGATGATTGTTGAGTTTTGGCATTTGTTCATGCTGGTTGGTATCTTCACCACAGACACCCATTAACACACCATCATTTCAAGAAGAATGAAAGCTCAAATGAAATACACTTCTTGTGAGGAAAAAAATAAACCAAAACACCAACCAAAGAAAAACCATACAGGAACTGTAGAGGTTCTGGTTCTTCAAAAGATAAGGCACTGACAAAAATTTCTTAGGTAAAAGGCTGCATAAGAATTTCTTGCCATTTACAAATGTGTTGTAGTCCAGAAATGGTCCATTCCTAGGCTCAGTAAGGTAGACCCTGAAATTTTAAAGGACTGATCCCTCAAAGCTACATGTGATTCATTCTTGAGGCCATATGGCACATTAGAAGTGAAAAACAGTCTGGGCAGATAAAGGCAGAAGACATTCCTTGTTCCAGCATCTTTCGATAACAGAAGTGCCATTCATCTTTGTGTCTTTGAAGAGATGTGATGGTAACTCTGGACTGTAGTTTCTGTGGAACTCATGCACACATATAAAATGCCATTAGCATTTATCATCAACAGGGTGGAGGAAAAAATGGTATATGGCTAGTCTAAGCCAAGAGCTTCTCAAGGACTGGGATCCAAAGTCATGGCTACTTAATATTTTCAATAACAGCTATCTCTTCTGCTGCACAGTGTGGAGTCAAACCATTCATGTAAATGCTGTCTGTCTTTGTTAGAGCTGGCAAGATGTCCTTCTCACTGGTGAGATGGTTGACTGACAGGGTTCTCTTGCAAGGGGTCAGGTCTTGATTGTGGTTGACAGCGAGTTCTGCAGAGAGCTTCCTTTTGATGGAGGTTGCTCTCTGGAACTTGTCATAGATCTCCACACTCAGGCGCCTTCGAGTTTCTTTGAACTCTGCGGTGACATTGGCTGTCCACTCTGCTGCATGGGCTCTGAATTCCCCTACCTGCAGCAAAAATAAGGAGAGAGGAAAAAAAAAAAAAAAGATTCTTTAGACACTGTTTAGGATCAAGAGCCCAACAAAACCACAACACAGCTTTGGACTGGAGAGTTACCACTGCTGCCAGCACAGATTTCTTATGCCACAGACTCACTCTTTCATTAACAGTAACTAAGCAATTAAAAAAGGTCACACTACTAAAGAGTTAACCTCAATTCCAAAAACACAACAAAAATATTTTCTGCCAAAGTTTGTTTCTTTAATTATAGGCAGTCATCAATACAGGGAAGCTGCAGTACACTGACATCTGCACAGTACCCAGCTGGTCAGGGGCTGCTGAAATCCCAGCAATCCAGGCTGTGTTATGCATTGCTACTCGGGCGCAGGGTTATATGCAAGTGCTCTTCCTGTCTGTGGAAAGATCCCTGGGAGACTTGGCAAAGTATTTTCTAAATTTAGACAGAAAAGCTTTTTTTAAAAAAGAAAAATGTCAGCTGCTTGTATTCTCTCTACTCTGTGCTTGCTCAAACATAGCATCAGCACAGCAACAGTTTCCATCCTGTCAGCAACATGTCTGCTTACTGAAATGGCATACTAAAAAGCAGCAAGACAGCTGTAGAGTGGAACTTGGGAGAGCTGTTAACCAATCACACCTGAAGATATGTGTCATGATGTTTGCCACTGCTGTACACTTACCGCACAGCTGGAAGGGGATATTTCCCCTGCTATGTGCAGATCTCCAGACTGGCTTCAGGGTGCTAGGTTGTGCATCACTACCATTTCATCAATGCATGTAGATCCCTGCTGCCCAATCAGTTCCTGTGCTCTAACTCTCTATGTCCTTACATTGATGGCCCTTATGGTGAAGGTTGATCCATTTTCACAAAACAACTACCATAATTTTTATTCCTTAAAGTTGCTTTCCACCATTTCAGTGCTTCAGCGCTAGGAAAACTGGACCATCCCATGAGCCCAAGGTCTGAGGGTTGGGTTGAGGAGAGGGAGAAAAGTAGCTGCTGACAGAGAATCCCAAATTGTCCTTGCTTGTCCCTCAGATACAGCATGAGGTAGACTGAGCAGCTCGTCCAGCTATTAGTCTGAAGTGAACTATGGCTTTGTAGGTTTTTGTATGCTATTTGTATTTTTGCTAATGTATTTCAACCAAACTACTGTTACAATATTAAACAAGTTACATCATTAATTAAAGGAGGCACCTTTTGAAGATATTATCTCATTATAGCTGCAAAGGAAATAGATTGTCTCCCTTTAAATCTCTGCTTTGTGGGCAGTTTCATAGTGGGAAGGTATAGCACAAGGAAGATAGACTGCTGATAAATATAGCTGCAAAGCATTTCAGAAGAATTAGGCCACTTAAATAAATTAGTCTAACTAGTGCTGCTCAGTCCAGAATTTCAATCATTGGCAAGCAAGCTTGGACTTGGTGAGTACAGAAATAAAAAATAACACAGAGAAATTGTGGGGGGAGGGGGAAGGGAGGGGAGGTAAACCATCAAAGAAAAGTGGTCATGGGCTTATTCATGCTTTGCAGTGCAGCAGAAAACAGGAATAGAATGGAGGTAGAAAATAATCAGCTTACACAGGAGTGACAGGGTTTCAGGGAAAATTTCCCCCTCCAGAAACTAAACAAAAAGATCTCTTTACCCAGAGGTCATTTTATTACATCTATCTCAGCTTCAGTGAATTACAGAGATGACTAATATGGAGCCATTATATATATTTTCTAATCCAGGATTGTTATCTGTAAAACACACAGAGGACTCACCCAGCTGAGTGATTGTTAGTATTTAAATTGTGCAATTAGAATCAGACACACTGCACTTCAGATCTGAAAGTAATGAAATCTGTAATGGTGAAATATTTTAGCTGCTACAATATTTTTATTTTAGTAAACAAATAATAAAAAATATGATAAGCAGTATCATTGCACAGCCTGGGGCAGTTTTGGCCTTTTCCCCAGCTTGACTAAAGACAGGAAGCTCAGGTTCTGGAGCATGCTTCTATTCAGGGGAGCAAAGAGACAGTGTATAGGTTCCTATTTTACCCTACACATTTGTATCCTTCACCAACTGCATAAACATTTGCCAGGCCAGATGTTTTGCTCAGGCACACAGCTCTGGCACTGCAAATGATCACATTCAAGGGATACTATCAGATCAGTAGCTTTAAAATTGTGTGTTGGCAACCAACTGAAAGCTACAAGCATCTTGAACTGTTTCCCCACATGCTTTTTAACCTTCCTTTTACTAGCAATTTCAGTTCCCTCTTCTCTCTTGCTTTACCAGTAAAGAAAAAACACCTGGCCATGCTTCTGAAGAATACAAGTCTATGTAATCCCTAGGGCAGGCTCAGAATTCCCTTGCCACATGCTAGTGATGAACCTGTCTTGTACAGGGCAAGCTGCTGTATTTTAACTCTTGTGCACATAAGTTATTCAGCAGAATTTTAAAATGGTGGGTTTTAGCATATCTGATGACTGCTGAAGAACATCATTAAATATTCCTTTGGAGGTAGATTCATGTTCCAGTTAATATGATGTGGAACACGAACAGGGTGTACTCAGTTCTATCTGCCTGTAGACCAGAGCCATGATGCTGCTTGGCATGAGTTCAGTTTATATCAAAATCATTAGAAAAAAATTGCAAAATGCAGTTCTATTGCTAAGCAGAACTGAAATGCATTAGTAGCAAAACAGAAGTAATTGCACAGCATGAGAAACTAGAAGTTCAGTGCTGTGTGGGCTGTGTGTGCCCTAAATTACTGCTTTCAGCCCCTAGCTTTTGTGTGAACTGAAATGCACTCAAATAAATGTATTTCTTCAGAATAAAACTCTTAATTCCACAGCACTTACAGACTCAAGCACAAAAGGTTGTAAGAAAAGAAATGAGCAATTTTTCACTACCAGTGTACATAAGCAACTTGCTATTCTAATTTGATCCCTCAGAGTTCCATAGGGACATTTCTGTATATGTTCAGATTATTTCTATCCTTAGGGTATAGCATTTTATCACACTGCATTACAGCTCCCCTCCATCTAGGGGCTGACAGCCACAAAATGTCTTATGCAAAGTGATTGAAATGCCAGTTGCCTATTCTGCTCCAAAAACTCTTAACATACCCAGCTAATGTAACAACTGTTTACTTTTCTCCAATTCTCTTGCCTTATTACACAGCATAGCACACAGCTCTGTGGACTGTGCAGCTGTCATAGTTGGGGGCAGTGTGACACAGGGACAATGACTCTTTTTCACATACATTATTGACAACTAAGTACTTTTACATAAGGCTGAATGAAGAAATACTTCAAAATTAATAGGAACATGTAAAAGTGACAGCACTTCAGGAGTACAAGAAGCAGCAATAATCTGGTGGTGCTGCTCACTCCTAAACTTCAGGGAATTGAAATGCCACCAATACTGGGGACACAGTCCCGAGCCCAGCTCAAGGACTGACTTGCACCACACAGAATCATAGAATGGCTTGAGTTGAAAGGGACCTTAAAGATCATCTAGTTCGAACACCCCGGCCATGGGCAGGAGAACCTCTCACCTGACCAAGTTGCTCAAAGCCTCATCCAGCCCGATCTTAAACACTTCCAGAGACAAGGTGCCCACAATTTGCCTGGGCAACTCGTTCCAGTGTCTCACCAACCTGATAGTAATCAACTTCATCCAATTAGTCCAAATTAGACTGGAAGGTGTTAGATATATTTCACAAGGAGTATCAGCTCTAACCTTTGAACACTGTACTTTGAATATCATCAGCTAGTAACTTTATTACATATTTATGAAGCAAAACCTTACTCCTATAGAGACCAGAAAAGTATCAATGACAAATTCTCATGAAATATGTTAATAGTAACACAACTAAATATTCCACACAGCATGCTTCAGCACAAAAAAAATAGATATTTTCTATCATATAAAGGGTGCTGAGTCAGTTGTCTGGCCCCCAGTTACCACTGCAGATGGGCCTGGTATCCCATACACTATGCATCATATCTGACAGCCCCATGGGGGTGTCTCAAATACTATGGGTCATCTCTAGTAAGATCTCTAAATGTCTATTGGAATGTGCAGCCCAGGGAGGTGGTGGAGTCACCATCATTGGAGGTGTTTAGGAGGAGACTTGATAGGGTGCTTGGTTGCATAGTTTAGTTGATTAGATGGTGTTGGATGATAGGTTGGATGCGATGATCTCAAAGGTCCTTTCCAACCTTGGTTCAGTTCTATTCTATTCTATTCTATTCTATTCTATTCTATTCTATTCTATTCTATTCTATTCTATTCTATTCTATTCTATTCTATTCCATTCCATTCCATTCCATTCCATTCCATTCCATTCCATTCCATTCCATTCTATTCTATGTTGTCTCTGTCTACCTGTGATGCAAATGTCACATTTACTCTATTAGGATATAATGAATAATAGCCTCTGAACAATTTTGAAGTGTGTCTACTCATTCCTATTAAAGTCCCTTTCAATTTTTTTGGGAGTTTGTTTTCAATGATACATCAAAATATACTGCATGAACTTTCCCAATGACCTAACAGTTCCCCAACTCTGCATATACATTAGCACCAATATAATTTAATGTCACACATACTAAATTTGACAGAAATAGGAAAAAACATGGACATTAGGCAGCCATTCCTTCACGTATTCCTGTCAAAACCCATCTAAATTAATGATGGCCTAAACTTGGCTCTCAGCCAGCATCACTGCTGAGACCAAAACTTTCTATCCATTTGCATCACTACCAAATTTTAGCTTTCTCATTGTCTAGCTGAGCTCCATGCTTGGAGACAGGCCAACAGCACAAACCAGAATGTGTTTCCATGGGGATGCTACTGATGCTCTGAGGAGACCTTCTTGTAGCCTTTCCGTATCTGAAGGGGGCTACAAAAAGGTGGGGAGGGACTTTTTAGGGTGTCAGGTAGTGATAGGTCTAGGGGGAATGGAGCAAAACTAGAAGTGGGGAGATTCAGATTGGATGTTAGGAAGAAATTCTTCCCCTAGAGGGTGGTGAGACACTGGCACAGGTTGCCCAGGGAGGTGGTGGAAGCCTCATCCCTGGAGGTTTTTAAGACCAGGCTGGATGTGGCTGCAAGCAACCTGATGTAGTGTGAGGTGTCCCTGCGCACGGCAGGGGGTTTGGAACTGGATGATCCTTGAGGTCTCTTCCAACCCTGACAATTCTGTGACTCTGTTAAAAGAAAAAACGAGAGGGAAAAAAAAAAAACAACAACACATTTGAAGATACTGAAGTACCTGCTTCATTCTTCAGTATATTACTCCAATTACTTGTCAGGAGTTTGAGGATCTTTCTGGACGCTCTGCTCACAGTGGACATCCAAAGAATGGATATCCAAAGAAAGCTGTCCACCATGCAGGAAGACTGCTCATCCTATGAAGTGTGGTCTGCACAGCACAAGCCATGTAGCCTTTACATGTGTAATCTGTACTTTGAACTAAGCTGCATCTGTGGTCTAACAGAAAATCTCAAAAGCCTAATGAAGTACATCCTTAAATAAATCAAAAGGAATACACATTTATCTAACTTAGCTTTGCCTTAATTTTGTTCCTCTATGTCAGGGAGGAAAAATCCCAGCATTAAAATAGATAGGAATAGGAAATGGAATGGAATGGAATGGAATGGAATGGAATGGAATGGAATGGAATGGAATGGAATGGAATGGAATGGAATGGAATGGAATGGAATGGAATGGAATAAACCAAGGTTGGAAAAGACCTTGGAGATCATCGAGTCCAACCTATCACCCAACACATCTAATCAACTAAACCATGGCACTAATAGAACCAGTTCATCTACCATGGGTTTAGTCAGTCATGTGGTGTTGGGTTGGACTTGATGACCTCCAAGGTCTTTTCCAACATTATTCATTCTATGATTCTATGTTACTTACAGAGCACAAAGAAATATATTGTTCTTGAATGAAACTCCAATCTGTGACATGAAAGTTATGATATGGAAGGAGGTAAACCACTAAGTATCAAACAAGAAAAAAAACAGCATAGAAACAGAAAATGAAAATATGTGTTTCTTACTAATGCATATAGCTTTCTCCTTCATAGCTATACTTTGTACTGTCTCCCTGTGGCACACAGGGCTCAAACAGTGGTCATGTCAGTGAAAATAAGAAAGAAAAAAATAATTCAAGAGAAAGTAAATGAGCTGGAGATAACCATCTGACTATTTTATATTAAACAACACAAACAAGTGATCTTCATTACAGATATTCATAAGAGTCTAGATATTCCTTAGTATATAATTTCTAACATTTAGCCCTAATGCTTTCTCATAAATGTTTTGCAGCTTCATTTTTCCTCTCCAATGTACTTTTTTCTGTTACTTAAAAATAATGCATCCAATTAATCTCTCCATGATATGCTACTCAGAGACATAACTAAGAAGAGCATGTACATGTCACATTATCCAGGCATCAGAGTAGAGTACAGAGCATTGTCTTAGCTTTCAAAAAACTCATCCAACATTCACAGAAATTGTTCACAAAGCCACACTTGAAAATCAAAACAAAAAAAAAAAAAAAAAAAAAAAAAAGGCAGGTACAGAGAGGGTTGATGAGTTTAACAATGCAGCTCCTGGGTGGCTCCATTCCCTGCATTAATAGGAGGGTTTGTCTACTTGCCATCTCACTTTCCTGCAGTTCTGGGCAAGCATATGCCACCTCTGCCCACCTGAGCCACTGCTGGACACAAATTTATGTTCACTACATCAGTCGTCACAGAATCACAGAATGTTAGAAGTCAGAAGGGACCTGTAGAGAACATTGAGTCCATCCCCCTGCCAAAAGCAGGATCACCCAGAGTAGTTGGCACAGGAATGCATCCAGGTGGGTTTGGAAAGTCTCCACAACCTCTCTGGGCAGCCTGTTCCAGTGCTCTGTCGCCCTCACTCTAAGGAAGTTTCTCCCCATGTTGAAGTGAAACCTCTATGTTCAAGTTTGTATCCATTGTTCCTTGTCCTATTACTGTGACCACTGAAAAGAGATTGGCCCCCTCCACTTGACACCCACCCCTCAGATATTTATACACATTAATGAGATCCCCTTACAGTCTTCTCCTTTCAAGACTAAACAGCCCCAGGGATCTCAGTCTCTCTTCATAGGGGAGATGCTCAAGACTCCTAATCATCCTCATGGCTCTCTGTTGGACTCTCTCCAGCAGATCCTTGCCTCTCTTGAATTGGGGAGCCCAAAACTGAACACAGTATGCCAGGTGTGGTCTCACCAGGGCAGAGTAGAGGGGAAGAACCTCCCTAGACCTGCTGGACACACTTTTCTTGAGGTGCCCCAGGATACCATTGGCCTTCTTGAACACAAGGGCACTTTGCTGTCCCATGGAGAACTTGCTGTCCACTAGGACTCCAAGGTCTTTCTCCATGGAGCTGGTATATGTCTATAGGCTAGAGAAGACTGGAGTGCAGAAGAGAAAAAAAGAAAAAAAAAAAGACAAGTTTCACAGCAACTTTTATTGCAGCATGTGCATTTCCTATACATTAATAGTATAAATAAATAAATTCCCATGCCAATTATCTGGCTTTTAGTATTTCTGTAATTACAGCATTATTAGTAAGTACCCAAACACTGTTGTGCTGTAATCTGGGTATTTAAAGAGGACCATGCTCTACCTGTCTTTAAAGGTAAAGGAAACCAATAATAAAATTAAATGTAGAAATACCTCAGGCACTAATGAAGTACCTATGCTGAGCTTTCCCAGGGCTTTAACCACTACCTTCTATTCTTTCATTCTGTCAAGACTTCAGCCCTGTAGCAAAGAACTATTCCACACCAGGTCTTTAAGCTACCAGACATTAATTTTTAAGTAAATGGCACAAGTGAAGCAGTATGAGATCTCTTTTTTCTGGTTACCCTGACTGGTATACACATCTGTCTGGGTTTTAGGCATCTATTAAAGGGGAAAAGATTCTAGTTTGTGGAATTTTTATCTCCTGGAGGAGGACTTAAATTACATAGTTGTATTTTATAACCATGGTAGTCAGGAATGCTTTGGGAACAATGCTATCTCACTGGAAATGGATTATTCAGTCCTGTTATAAGTAATGTTTGTGAGTTTATTCTGGTTTGCAATAACTGTTTGGTTTCACTCACATAACTCTCACAAGCACATCTGATGCCTGGGATGAAATGAACCACATTCTCCAATGGGAATGCAGAGAGTCCATGAATTTTGATTTTTTTACTCTTTTTTTTTTTTTTTTGTGGAGGAACATCTATGGTGGCAGCTGTGGGAATATGTTTTGTAGAATGTGACAGATGGTAGATACAGAAATGGTCCTTTTGCTCTATCATGGTCTAATTCAACAAAATAAAACCAGGTAGAGTACAAAATTAAAACCAAAATCATGTCTACAAAACCAGAACCAGATATCCTAACAGTCACCACACTTGATGGTTTTACTTCTTTTTTCCCCCCCCAGAAATATGAAACTCCTATGTTAGGTACAGCCTGAGAACTATTATTGAATATTGCTCATCGGACACCTCTTTGCACAGAGCTGCACGTTTGTGTGTCTCAGTGCTGTACACAAGTTATTTACCTAATCATCTCAGTCTCTAATGTTCTGCTTCATTAATAAACTTCCAAAGATACAAATGATGCTGGCATTTTCCTGTCAAAATTGGCTTTCTATTCAGTTGTTTCATCTACCTCAGAGAGCCATCCAATCCCTCTTGCACCTTGATGAGTGAACGGCATCCACCTATATTAACCACAAGAAACGATTTAGGTTTACATAAAGCTCCACCATCTGAGTCTAAGGTAATTCAGGGGATCAGCATGTATTTTGTCTGCACTACACAGTCAATGTCTTTGCTGCAGCCAGAAATAGCAAGCATTTTAAGAATTGTACTAGAAGCATAATGAAACCCAAGCCACAGGCAGTTGAACAACTGTCTCAAATTTCTCCCACAGGAGAAAACTCTTTCAGAGATTCATTGGACGTTTTTAGCTTATAAAGATACACTAAAGGAAACATTTTTTTTAAAAAGGACTCTTCATTTTGTCTTGGTACCAAGTAAAGAAAGACCACTGTAACTTCTCCCAGGCAACCAGCACCAGAACAAGAGAGAGGACACAGTCTCAAGCTGCACCAGGGAAAGTTTAGGCTGAAGGTGAGGAGACAGTTCTTCACAGAAAGAGTTATTGGCCACTGGAATGTGCTGCCCAGGGAGATGGTGGAGTCACCATCCCTGGAGGTGTTCAAGAGGGGATTGGACGTGGCACTTGAAGCCGTGGTTTAGTTAGTCATGAGGTGTTGGGTGACAGGTTGGACTTGATGATTTCCTGAACCAACCACTAACACAATGAGACAAGGAGGAGCAGGGCCAGGTGTGGAGACTGGCAGACAAGGTGCCCCTTGCTTTCAGCAGGTACAGTGAGCCATGCTGCTCATGAAAGTGCATTTAGGCAGCACATCTCTTGTAATCAGCTGCACAACAGAATCACTGTGGGACCTGAAACTTAATATGCAATAACAGCTGCCTCTAACTGGCTGTAATATGCCCAGCTAAGAGGTGTGATATAAATATTAACCACACCAAAATAACCATGTAGGTGTTACATTTGCATGTGTTGAATCTGGCATCACACGTCCAAAGTACACAAAGCTCTGAGGAAAGACATCTCAAAAAGAGTGTCAGAAAGCATCAGCAAATTCGTTTTTCTGACTCCCAGAACAACATGTTCTTTCGTATCCATTACTGCACATAGTACTACAGTGTACTTGTAAAAGAGGGATCAATACAGAAATTCAGTATTACAGATGTTGCTAGGGCAGAGCTGAGGACACCAACAGGATGACTTATACTCAGTCTCTTGAGAAGGGAAGAGATTAAACTGCATTCAAAACCAGGTCAGCCGTTTCTACCTTCTCCTGACACCAATACCACTCAATACATCTTTGAGACTCTTGAGACATTATGAGGAGACTATACTCCCATCTTTCCATGTAGGAGAGGGGTTTGGGTTGTGGGTTTTGGTTTGGGGGTTTGTTTGGTTGGTTGGTTTTGTTTTTTGGTGGGTTTTTTTTGTCCATCACTTGTCAAATTTGACCAGAAAGCTATGGCTGTATTTACTGAAGAAAGACTTTTATATTTTCCCCCATCTCACAGAAATTATTAGAAATTATCACTTTTTTGAATGTAGCTACTCTTTCATAAATGCACTTTTCTATAGTTATTGGGTAGACTAGGAAAAAACTTCTAATGCCAGGCAAACTTCTCTTCAGACAGCTCTTTTGGCATTTCTGTAGCCCTCTGGATTCATTCCAAAGTTTAAACTACAGGTCTAGGGACTGTTTTCTAGCAATGCACCTTTTAATAACACATGCAGCAGTAATACTACTTTCCTACAGAAATTCATTGATCCCCTGCTTGCACATCCTAGAATTCTGTCAGCCCTATGTATTGATGTCTTGCAAAAGGACTTTACATGCAATTGCTTCACACAAGAACTATCACTGCTTCAGTGCTTTCTAGGAACAGACTTACATCAACTCAGTGTAACCTGTTCATTGAACTTGTGGATATACAGTTCTTAAAACTAAGGCAATTGTGGTTTTTAATTTTCTGTAAGTAAAGGAAAAGCCCCAACAGTTGTTTTCTTCAATAGAAGCTGATTCATCTTATTCATAACAATGCACAATGCATCAGCAATTGGCTCAGACCTTTGTGAAAAGCCTCTGCTCATCAGGCTGAAGAGTTACTCTTAACACCTTCATCTCTAACTGAACAGGTTTTGCTTCTTAAAACAGTGAGAGATAGGTTAAGAACTCACTGCCATTTAAAGAACTTCTTTCTCCTTGGTCACACACCCTCACTGAACAACTTCTGATGTTTATTTGCCTGGCATGCCAGTTCAAATCACTAAAACCTTTTCTCACCTGAGTACTCTCATGTTTTCCTCTTTTCATGAATACGGCCTACATTTAGTGTCCTGTCTCAAGAAACATGATAGATGGGTTCAAATTCTCTTTAGGCTGTGAACCTGATGCTGTGTGAGCACCTTTAGCCTGAAGCTAGTAAAATGAAAAGACGTGTTATAGGGAGTGCAATAATGCATCATGACAAGGTTAATTCTGTTTTGACAGACATGAGTGACAGCTCTGTCACTGGGTGCCAAGATTAAGCTGAATGATGATTCAGATGAGTCAAAGTTGTTTATAAATATCAAAAATACAATTGCCTCTTGAATTTCCACATGAAATTAATGTGCTAGTCTTAAGCTAGATCCATATTGTTCAATTCAAAAGAAAGACATCCAAAAGAAAACACCACTTGTCCAAACTGAGTCAGTAGTCTGGGCTTTTCATATGTACTGAAGAGAACAGGCTCTTTAAGGATGCAATTCATCTCATACAGTAAATGCCTTAAAAATGTAAATGGATCATTCTAGAAACTCATTTCCTTCCACTGACTATAAAAGGAATGTAGATGACTAGGTCAGATGTTGTTATCTACACTGCAGATGAATCACATTTTTACTGACTTGACTGGAGTCTGGACTAGAGCTTAACAAAGAGAATATCGTGAGGCCAGGGGACATAAGCACTTAATTTTAAAAACAGGAATTTTAAATGTACAGTCTAAATCACTGAGATTTCTGGTTGGACAGGCATTTTTCCTGGAAACACTGAGATTCAGAAGCTGCTGCATACTGAAGAAAACAATGGCAAGTTAACTGCTGAACGCCCGAAATTTTGCCTTCCAAAAAGACTAAAATCAGAAGACTTTAAAAGTGCTCTGAGTAATCATAGAGAATAATGAAGAGGAGGGAATTTAAGGCAAGCTAGTACAGCTGAAGCTGAACTTCAGAGACAGACCGCCTACTTAGGATTACAGCACACAGCATGTTCCAGTGACTTTCTGACACTTCATCTATCTTACTGTATGAACTGCTTCCAGGAGCAGATCTACCCTTCTAAAACTCCCACTTCTGTCTCTACTTGTCTTTCACTTCCATCGCTGTTTGATGTATTCAAAACTCTCAGAAAGTATTTCAGGAGACAAAAGCCATTTGAGCAACTGACAGTCATTCTGGATTTTAATATCAAAATTAAGCATTATTGGGGATAAGTGGATATCTTTTTATTTTCACTTGCTTACAACAAATTGTCCTGGTAGCACCTTGTCACAAAAAAGAAGTGGAATGCACTATTAACACAAAGTCTTAAGCAAACTGCTTTTATGAACAATGTAACTGTATTAAGAAAAATGTAAACAGGACTACAGATATAAGGTGATATTCAGCATGCCCACTTCCTGGAATATGGAGGTTTCCTTTCACAGTATACACACTAAATATGCTTTGATGAATTATATTACACTTCAGACCACAGGAAAAGGCATAAACGAGATCATTATGGATGCCTATCAAAAGATAAATCAAATGCCTCTGCTGATACACAGTTTTGGTTGTTGAGAGGAAGAGGGCTTTTCAACATTTGCAACTGCTCTGTCTTCATCCTAGACTCTGGTAAAATTCACCAGGCTTGGCTGATATCAGCTTTTGGCCTCAAACTGCTGCAGCCAAGACAAGTGATGACTACTGAATAATCTGTGCTCTCCTTTATCTAAAACATGACAGGGTACTGCTACCTTTTTCATTAAAAGTAGTATACAAATCCTACACAAAATCTTGTTTGCTTGTAGGCATTGATACCTATAGTGAATCAGTTGTCTGAAGGAAGATTTCAGTGTCTTATGTTTCATAGTAAATATATTAAACTGTTTAAGTTTTCAAAGTGCTTTAGTTATGGTCCTAAAGATTTTACCATAGCCTTTATCACTCAGTAAATTTCAGTATATAACTTTATTTTAATTTCAGAGGCTATCCTTAGGTATAATGAGGTACCTCACTGACTGACAAAATGTTGCCTTACAAGACAGTTTAAAAAACATATAGGATTTGTCATTACACAAATTTCTACTATTTGAACTCTAGACAGGTTCCTCTGATGTAATCTGCATCCATAGAGGCTGAACAGACCATTGTAAATGTAACTTGAAAAAAAAGACAATACAAGAAATTCACAACCTCTTCTGACTTCTGCTGGAATAGGGGATCTGATAACTGCATTTCAGCTCAATTCCCTCAGCTTCTTCACTTAAATTTGCCTAGGCAGGTAATACGGAAGAGCTATAAGTAGCATTTTTCCATTATAAAATAGTACCTTTAAAGTGAACATCTAACAGCACTTCTGTTCAACCACAGCCCATCTTATAACAAAATGCAATATATTTAGAACAGTTTTTTTCCTACAAGGGTAGGATTTTCCTATTAGGGTAGACTAGAAAGATAAAAAATTATTTCTGGAAGCAGCACACAAGTTGTGCTAGTCCAGAATTCGTCCTCAAACTGGTTTCCATCATTATTAAACCTGTAACATTTTCAAATTGCCAAATTTTCTGCTATAAATTCTCCTGCAGGCCTAAGCAAGAGGTTAAGAAGTAAGGGAGAGGAATATTTCTGAACATCACAGATATGATTACTTGAACAAATGTTATCAATTATGTTATGCCTGTCTGTAACACACAAGACACTAGTGTACAGCGAAATCCTGAATACCTGCAACAGCCAAGAGAATCTGGACATATCTGAAGAATGAGGTTTTCCTTTCTGTAGACAAAATGAATATGCTTGTTTAGGCTACAAAGATGAGAGCAATGGAATGATGAAATAAAACATACATTCCTGGTGCCTGAGGAAAGAAAGTTTGCCATAGTACTGTGCCATATAACCTGGCAAATAGAGTTGTACTTGATAAGAATAGGAATGGATTTAATGTGTTAAAGGAATCCATTAGTTTGTCCTTGTTTCCTTACAACTTTTCCAAAGTTAGTCGTTAGTGAAATAGCTTCAGTATAAAATAAACTCAGGAAATCATAAAATTCAAACATTCTTAAGATAGTATCACAATAATAATATAGATAATGAAACACTCTAAAGAAGATTAAACCCTCAGTGTGCTATGTACAGTTATATAGTCAAGACAGCATCTTATCCAGAAATCTTACTGTCTGGATAAGAGAGAGTAGTATGAGAAAAGTGAGATTAAAGACCAGATTAATTCTAGCAAGTAGTGTGAAGAACTACATTGTCACCTGTCTCTGAGGAAATGTTCCAAATCATATTGGCACAGTCATATGGCATTTTTTCAAGAATTCAGAAACAAGTAACCCAAGGACACTAAGTGCAGTTTAGAAAATGCTCCAAGGTGAGAACACAGTGCACACAGTTAACATTATGTGTGCTTGTCCT
This sequence comes from Picus viridis, assembly GCA_033816785.1. NCBI lineage: Eukaryota > Metazoa > Chordata > Aves > Piciformes > Picidae > Picus > Picus viridis. The sequence continues at coordinate 7,992,628 of CM066577.1, forward strand.
GCTCTTACTTTTTCCTAGTTGAGGCAAAAAATGAGATAGACCTAATTCTGAAATGCAAAATAATGAAGAAAAACCATGCAGGTTAATTGCATTTGAAGTGATCTATTAGTTTCCCAGCTGTCAGTGTAAGTCATGTAGATTGGGGGTTAGAGACACCCTCAGTGCTTTTCCAGAAAACAAAATGGTGATCCTGCAAACCGCTGAGCATTGCATTGCGCGAATGGGAACATTCATGGGATAACTGCTCTCTGTCAGTATCTGTTTAAGGGCACTAGTAAAGCTCATTGTCTAAGGAAAGTTATAAAAATCCTTGAAAATTTACAGAAAGGGGGCACAAGATGATACTCTTTAATTGAAACTGATAAAATATATATTATTATCTGCTTCAGAGCTAAGTGCTAATGAAATGCCTGGTAAAAATGTACTCACAACACACCTGCCACAGTGCTGTCTATAAGTATAAAATCTATGAGCATAGCAAGGGCAATAAAAAAGGGCTGCCCACCCTACATGCCTCACAAAGGGGTTTAATCCTGCCCAAGTACCCAGCTCATATCCTCCCCTGCTGTCAACATAGCTGCTGCCCTCGGGTCAGAAAACAGCAGGATCTGTAATGAGTGAAGGGATGCAGTTGTAAGCTACCCTTTACAGCACAGTCTTTGTGAACTCAGGGATTGCCAGGATTACATCTAGGCACTGATATCATGCCCTACAGCTAGGAAAACAATTTAAAACAATATAAGTAGTAGGCCACTGCACAGTAACCACAGTATTCATTCCATCAAAAAGAAATTAGACTTTTTATAGTTGAGAGAACTGATGCATGTAGACGAACAGGAGTTAAATTAGAGGGAAATAATATGTGGCTTAAAAAAAAAATAAAAATAAAAAATTCTCAAACTTCCAGCAAAACTCACTTCCAGCTGCAATCAAAGGAAATTATTTATCCTCTGATGTATTCAAAACCAGGACATTTTCTTAAATGACAAAATTTCAAGTAAAATGTTGTAGTGTCATTGGAATGATAAATGCACATTTACAAGTAAAATATGTATTTGAACTGAAAGTAATGCACCTGACTACAAACAACTAGGCATACTGCTGAAGATATTGTGGCAAAATACACGTAGGCATATTCAAATAATTCAATACAATACAATGCATGATATGAAACATTTAGTATTTTTCTTTACATACCTGCATTCCCTGTAGAAGCAAAGCAGAATGATATTTGCTTCAAAAATTAACAACTTCATTCTACTATCTAGAATAATGATTAGATAATTTTTGTCCTGTAAGTCAGGTGTAACCGTGCATATACAGTTCATCTAGTAATACATTTAACCTAATTTTATATGCAGCCATAATAAAATCACAGTACCTTTGAATAGACTACAACAAAGTTTGCTGCAGTTCGAGCTGCAGCATATATTTCATACATAAACAGACTTGACCTATGCTCTAGGCAACTGTAAGCTCATCTGACTTCTGAGAAAAGATTTTTTTTTAAAGTAGCATTTCTTCCCCTTTCAAAATGCTCTTACCTCTTCCTTTGTCTTTTTTGATATGACTCTTAGCCAGTCTCCAATCATGCTGAGTACAGCTGCAAAGTAAGCAAGCCCAACAAGGATCCAGAACCACACCACTGGCTTGTAAAAATCTAGGTACTCAATATCTGATCCTCCTAAAAAACAATATAGGCAAAATTAAATCACATTTAATAATTATAGATACAAAACTGCTTTAAAATTCTTTCCATAAAAGACAACACAAGCAGTTTCTTACCGCTTCTATTTCCTAACCCATGCAAAAATTCATAGAGAAAGAATTTCTTGAATTTATCTAAACAACGACCTAAATACATCCACTCTTGACAACACAGTTTGGAGAATGTGAATTTTGCATAATGATTGCTGATCATTCCTAATAATTAAAAAATGATAACAAACTGATTCAAATTCTGATAGATCATTATTTTAAGCAAGGTCCTTGAGGTTACTGGGGACAACCTGAATGAAAGGACTTCCCACCTGCTCCCAATAACAATGGTGTACTGAATTTTAAGTACTGATCTGGATTATGTTCACATGTGTTCACATCCTGAGAAATCTGATTTTGCAAGAACTTTGAGACCCATCTCAGTACTTACATTAATTCCTTAGCCCTAATAAAGAAGAATATCACATGCTTTAACAAATGTCCATGTTGGGCAGGTAAACATTAACATCTCCATCTAGAGAAGGAAATCAGGGTGCAAAGACTTGAGCTGAACTGATCATACTCAGAAAAAAGTGGACAAAAGATGTCAGCTGAAGGCAGCCTTTTTGAACTGCTGCACTGGTTCCTTTATTTCAGTGTTAAACCAATAAATTTTAGATATGTCTGAAATGGAGCTTTCAGGTACAATACAGCTAGAGAGAATAGATGCCTTGTATCTAAACACCACCACCCCCATCCCCCAAAAAAAAAAAAAAAAAATTATGTTCATCCAGAGCTCTTGAAAACACCAAATAACTCACATTTCACATTTTGCAGTGCAATAAGATAGAAGCCTGGAACTTGCAATTCATCTGTCTTAGAACAAACAAAATCAGGCTCCTAGTCTGGGCTGCTGCAAAGAGAAGCTTGATGTATCTGGCCACAGTTGAAGAGATTCCACAGTAAAATATTTTCAGGCCCATGACAGTAGCCTGTATGGGTACATAATATGTTGCTTTGTGTATCTACATCCTCTATTGAAATAGTTTTTAAAAAAAAAAAAAGCCCCAAAACATCAAGCACCTTGTTGCAGTAACATGATTAACTCTCATGAAGACTGACAAATTTTCCTAGCTGTTATTATCTAATCATCACAGAGATTATGTGCAAATAAAGATTTTGCTCCTCTTTATCTTTGTATGGAAGCCTTTGTAGAGAGAAATTTTGCTAGACCTATATCATTAAGCCTTTTTTATCAATAAAATCTGTTGAGCTGTAGCAGTTTATTCAATTATCCAAAAGATGAATCCACATTGCAAAAATGAGTATACTTCTACACTCTTGCATAGTCACAAGTAAGGCAGAAGACAGGGCTCTGTCTGGACAGGAGACAGCAAATCACCAAATGGTTGAGTCTGTCACTGCCCAAGACAAGCAAAATATCAGAAATTAAACTGTTTGTTAACATTATCCAGCTCATGGCAATCCAATAAAACAGAATTTAAAGAATGATTCACACAAAATTTGTTGTTGTTCCAAAATGGTTGATTACCTCCATCCCTTCTATCAGAAACTAGAAAGGAACTATGCTCAGTGGTTCACCTTCTTCTCCAGCTGCTCATAACAATATACAAGAAAGTATCATATAAAGCACCCACTTGGTTTCTAATTTTTGTTATGTTACATTTATAAACTGAAACATAAGTCTGCCAGTCTGCAGGGAACGTTTCCTTTACAGTTTATATCTACCTCAGTTACAGCAAGGTTAATTACCAGGGCAGGAGTTAGGACACATTCATATTCAGTCAAGAGCTGGCCAGGAGATGGCTCCATCTAGCTATGCCCAAAGGACTTCAGCTTTCCTAAATTAGAAAGGGACAGACAGCAACCCTCTATGAAAAGGCTTAAGAGCTAAAACTTTATTAGCTACATTCTGAATTTCATTGACTCCTCAGATGAGGTCTCAGTTTGATGGAACACTACGAAGAGAAAGACATAGCTAACAATGTTTGTCCTAAGATAACTACTGTCTTCTGTAATGCATTAACATCATAGAATTGTTTTGGTTGGAAAAGACCATTAAGATCATTGAGTCTAATTGTTACCTAACTCCTACCAAGTCTGGTGTTAAGCCAAGGCCCTTAGCACCAGATCTCTGCATCGTTTAAACACCTCCAGGGAAGGAAATTCAACCATCTTGCTAATCATGGAGTACTGTAATGCATTTCACTGGGAATATGATTAAATAGGATTTCCCTGGTAGGAAAACACAATCAAAAGTCAACTGTACTGATTTTAAAGTAAATGGAATTCATTAACTACTGATTTACAATTCATAGAAATGGATATGAATGTATTTGGATATGAGTATGTATAGATAAATATTTCTATACTGAAGTTTATGAGATAATTCATCTAATGATTTCACTGGCAACACTGTAAAAAGTATATCTACATGATACATTTGTATGGATTTTCCATATCATAATGTTTGACTTAATAATGCTGTCATGTTTAAGTTGCAAAGCAGATTATTTTAGAAAGCCCTTTAGGAAGCAAAATGCTGAGAAGGCAGAAGATAAATTGTGTTGTTTGTTTGGCAAAACCAGTTTTGTAGGCCAAGGGACAAAACCTTTTTTCAGCTTTGTTTGACCTCAGCCTCAATAGGTTACAACCACAATAAAGAATAAATATATCTCCCAGCTGGAGTGCCCTTAATCTTCAACTAGAAGCCTCAATGACATAATCTTTTACCAAGAGCAGCCACAGTTTATAGCCGAGATGTTTTGTGGTACAAATCTTGTTCAAAGACCCTTGAAATCTACGAGAAATCAAAGAGTATGTCTAAGTCTTCATCACAGCCTAGTGTATTGCTGCTGATACCATAGTTATATCTGCCAAACAAATTGTTTTTGAAATACTTGGGTTACAAACACTGTGGCCAGCAGGAACAGGGAGGTGATCATACCCCTATACTTGGCACTGGTGTGACCACACCTCAAATATTATGTTCAGTTCTGGGCAACTCACTGTAAGAATAACATAGAAGTGCTGGAGCATATCCAGAGAAGAGCCAGGAGGTTCATGAAGGGCCTAGAGCAGGTGTCCTATAAGGAGTGGCTGAGGGAGTTGGGGGTGTTCAGCCTGGAGAAAAGGAGGCTGAGGAGAGACCTCATCATAACTACCTGCAAGGTTAGAGCAAAGAGAAACAGCCTGGTGGCAAGTGACAGGACTAGAGAAAATGGATGGAGGCTGTGCCAGGGGAGGTTTAGGCTGCATACTAGGAAATATTGCTTCACTGAAAGGGTTATCAAACATTGGAATGGTTGGTCTGTGGCAATGATGGAGTCACCATCTCTGGAAGTGTTTAGCAGCAGGTGGACCCAGTGCACATGGACAAGGTTTAGTGATGAGCTTTCAGTGATGGGTCAAAGGTGGGACTAGATGATGTTCAAGGTCTCTTCCAACCAAAGATATCCCACAATTCTGTAAATTATTTGGGAGTTTCAGCACTTTGGAAGGCATAGGTTATTTTTGGCCCCAAATACATATTCCTTACTGATGTGAAAAGCTCTATGTTTTAATGAAGAATGGCATTAGAGAAGATTTCAGGGACACATTATGACAGATTCTGGTTCTCATTAAAGGGATCAGGTTTTCCAAATAAATGTACTTAATTTTAAAAACTTTGTTTTATTTATAAAACAAGTACACTTTAAATAAATCATTTTATTATTGCCATTCTGTTCACCATTCCTTCTACAGTTAACCAACTCAAAATAGAAGCATGCAATTATTTCTGGAAAGTTGACTGGGTTTGTTTGCATTTTTACTTCAAAAGTAGAAGCCAAAAATAGAACATGCTATTGGCATTGACTACCTCAACTCCTGACCAGTATAGATTTCTGGGTTGTTCAGAAGCTGGCCCTTCAAACCAGGAAATGCCTTTATTACTTTTCATCTGCAATACGAATTATTCTAGGTATACATATGTGATGGAATTCAAACATATTTTTAATTGTAGAGTAACAAATGGCTGTCCTTCATGCCCACTGTGACAAACCTGGCCAAAAGACGTAATCCAGAAACACCATTTGTCCTTGTCCAAAGAAATATGGTGATTCAGCCATGCCATTTGGAAAAGGACTCCAAGGACTGCAAATGAGGCCAGAGAAAAGCTAGCTTATGTGGAGATGTGGGAAAGAACCGTACCTGGGACAAGATCTTGTTGTACTACCTCAAAGAGACAATGTAAGTAGGCCATACAAGTCACTTGATGCCAGTCAGTGAAAAAATGGAGAGCTACTTCAGAATACAAAGCACAGCTTATAAAACACTCCGTACACGATGTCCTATACAGAAATCGAGCAAGACATCACATGCTGACTTGAACTTGAAAGTAGGCTGCGTGGTTCACACCAGACAGACCCTATTATGGACGTGAAGTCTTGTGGTGGAAAAGAGCACTTCCAAAAGACAAAAAAAGATACAAAGCCTGTGGGAGAGCACATGGCTCTCTTATAAGAAGCTTGACACATGCCTCTTGTTCAACATAACAGCAATTTCTTTCTGTTAGAGGTCTTTCTGCCAGGTAAGTAATACCACATGGTGAGAGCAGATCAACTGGGCTGCTATGACCACCAGGTGAAGTGTTCCTATTCAGTGACATTAAATGAGATGAAAATATCTCTGTACTCTACAAACTGGGTCTCAGGACAAGCAACACAGTGCAGACCCAGATATCTGTATTACAGTGGCAATACATCAAATTCAATTACAGACCAAAACAGAAAAGAAAAAATAGGCTAAACATCAGAGCTCGATCAAAGGGGGTGAAAATGAACAAAAGAAAAAAGAAAACATATGAAAAAACCCAGCCAAAGAAACAAAAACAAACCCAAACACAAAAGAGTTAGAATATATTTTTTTTAATGAGACCTGCAAAATTCTGTGATTCAATTGGACTAATTGCAGCATAACCTTGTACCATTATTAATCCCCACTGCGAAAAAGACTACTGATGTGCTATTTACATTTATGACCTCTACTTAATTCAGCCAGGTCTTGGGCATCTCATCTAGTTTAGATTTGGATTTGAAAACTCTTAGATAAGCTCCCTTAGAAATATGTTCCCATCTGCACTGCTAAGGAATTATCTGCATGTATGAACAATATATTGGCATGTTATACATATATACATACCTCAGTGCTAACTTTAGTACCCAATAATATCTCATTATGCTAAAAAAATGGCACATTTCACACGAAAAGATCTCTTTCTTTTCTCTTCACTGAATATTCATAATACTGGCTGGATTTTCTTCTGTCATATTAAAGTCAATGGTTTCTCTTGAACAACAAAAGGGTTGTTTGTCCTGATTTTCATGACAGTGCAGGCTCTAGTTCACTTTCATATTTCCTTTTGTGTGTGTGTGTGTGTGAAAAGCTACAACTATGGACTTGTCTCTTCAATTAGCAAATGTACTGATTTCCCTACAAAAATAATAATTAAAAAATAATTCAACCCCTCAAAAAAATGAGAAAAATCAAACCACTGCATAATACAGAAGAAATACCAAGTTTGTTTTTTGGAATACTGTTCATGCACTATAAGAGCTGTTTCTTTTTCCCCTCTTTGCACACATCTGGAGTAATCTTTTGTTTGCCTTAAGGTTTCTCTTGCTAGTGGAAACTGCAGCTGAAACTTCCATAGATTCCAAACAGCAACCTATTTTCTGAGTACAAAAGGGAATGGTTTGGTATTCTAGTTTCTGGGAACAGAGCACTTGGTCTCCATTATGAATGAGAACAAACTTGTAGAAAACTTCTGGGAAACTCCACAAGTATTTCTGATGACAATCTGCATCACACCCTTTAACCCCACTGTTAACAACACTTGGTACAGCTATTCAGAAACACCCTCTCCTTTTCCTCCTGGAAGTTTCTCAGGGCCACTCTTCAGCTCTTAGCTGCAGTGGTGCCAGAAAGCAGTGAGCTACATGTTAGTGAAAAATAGCAGATATTGTAAGAAATGTTTCTTTTAACCCTAATACACATTATGACTATCATGGCATTTGTGTTTAGGGCTTGCAAATGTGGGGTTATTTTTTTCCTTCTGAGCTGACAGTTCTTCCCCAGAAATCACCAGAATAATTGGCAGTTTTCAAATACTTGGGAAATTCCTATTTTTGAAGGAACTTTATGACCCACAACTGACCCAATTATCAAATATCCCATGGACTTCCAACATGTCACAAGAATAGCCAGCTTTATTTTTATTGGAAAAATGTTCACTCCACTGCAATTGCAAATGGGAGTACCACTGCCCATCACTCTGCTTTAGATCTTAGCATAATTCTGAGTGGAAGAAGGGAATTTTCACTCTAAATACTGAAAAACATGCCTTTGTGATCAGAAAAAAAAATCAGAAAAAGAAACAAATTAATGACAGTGTGAGGGGTTTTTTTCCCAAATGCATTGCCACCTAAGCACTAAGTGGACTGAAGCATCATTCTTCCTGCTGCATGTGTCACTGTGACAAAATAGAACCACAAACACCCTGCTTTAGAGCCACAATTTCAGATGCAAATCCCATATTCTATCACAACAGCCTCCCCTACAGCCTTATATGCCTTAATTCTACATGCTTGTTTGGCCTCTGTTACGGCACTCAGGTTTCCTAAACTTCAAGGAAAGGGTGTTTTAGATGAAGCCTGCCACAAAAATATCAGTGGCCCTTACTCTCTGTATGGTAGTTATGACTTGCCTAAAAAGAGAAAACAAGAAACCCAGAAAATTATAAACACAATTTACTAATCTGTTACTGTGCAAAAGATTCTGCATAATTCCTCCAAATTAACAAGGAATCCTAGGCCTTAAGATAGTTTTTTTCTTGCAGTGTTGGATTTCTTCAAACAGCCTAGTATTTATGCACACCAATGGTTGTAAACTTCTACAATGCAGCACAGCCAATGAATATTTTTCCTATTTCTCAGATTTGTTTAACTAGACAGTTATGTTCTGGAATGGCAAGAAAACAAATGGACCACCTTGAAAAAAATCCTTCAAGTCACTTGCCATAAGCTGCCTATGTTAGTCCACACAAAGGTGAGAGTATTGTGAGCTTCATTTCTGACAAAATACAATCCAGTGACAATTTTATGATGGAGATGCTCATCTAAATCCATTCTCGTGAGCATCGTCTTTGCAAGTACAAATCCAAATCCCACACAGTGAAACTTAAAGTCAATAGCATATTATAGCACTGATACAAGTCTTGCCCATGCTACTCAAAAAGAAAATAAAAAGCATTCATGGCATTTTGACATCATGCATTTACAGTGGAACTTTAAAATATATTTTAAAAAAAAAAAAGATATATTAAATGAACCATGCATGACCATAAATTACAGAACAATGTAATCTAAGGACAATCTGCAGAAAGAGAAAGTGTTTCCTAGTAAAATTAAACATGAGATATTATGGAGGAACAAATTATAATATCAAGTACTCTACAAATAGAAGAATCTGTGGAAATTTATAGTGATAGTAGCAATGAAGGTGCTCAGTGTTCTATTTAGAGCAAAGTGGGCCTTTGCACAAAATGATTTACAGTAAATATAACCAGGATTTAAGATACTATTATTTTTATTCTCTGACATACATGCACCTCTCAGGAACAAAAAGTCCAAAAACACCCAGACTCTTGGCTTAGAAACAGAATGAATTTTTTATTTGGTGCTAGTTATGATCTGGCTAGAATCACAAATTCCTAAAGACAAAATAGATATAAGAAAAATAATAATGGGAAAGGCAAAGGGAGAAATCAGTGAGACACATTCAAAAGAAATATGGAAACATCACAAAAACTATGTAAATATCCAAATACCTTTCATTTCCCTTTTTACAGAATAGTTCTTTAATTTATAAGAATCTTTGGCAACTTCTCACATGCCCTTTGTTCTTCAAAGAGCTTGCATGACTTAGTACCTACAACACTATATTTCCTCTATTTTACCTAGATCATTTGTGAATATGGCAAACAGTTCAGACACTTCAGAGGTCTCTGTGGGACTTCACCAATCTGAAGAAATTTTGCCAGGTGCAAGACCTGTCATTCCTGCCATTAAGGCAAACCTCAGGCCAGCCCACATTCACTAGGAGAAGCTACCAAACCTGAGACGTTCACCTTGGTGCACTTGGACTCATGCAACAGCCATAGGTAGAGAGGGAAGATGAGAAGGGACCATGTCAAGTAGATGTCTACTGGAAACACTTCCTTCCAGCAAAGTAGGTCACTGACAGCAGCCCAGCACCACTGTCTTCAGCTACCTCTACTTTGCACAGAGTTCAGAGGGGGGATAGAGACAACTCATGAAAGAGAGAGATGATTGTGCTGAATGAGAAGCATGAGACCAGGCTGAAGAAAGCAAGTCTCAGACTCAGAGCACAAAGCTCTGAATTTCTAATCCTCACATCAACACATCACTCACTCAGATCAGCACACTTTCTCAACACAGACAACATGAGAGAAGTGGTGCAACATTTTTAACACCTTTTCAAGAAAAGAAAAAAAGTCAAAGATACTTGATGCAGAGAAGTAGCCCAAGGTTTTTTTAGCTAAGTATGTTAAAGTAATTTGCAACCAATCCAATCTGGGTTAACAGAACCATAAAAGTCGGACACATTAGCCATAGTTTGTGCTAAACCTACTCCTTGCATTGCAAAATGCATACAAAGGGACAACTGCATATGTAACAAATGAAAGCAAGTGCAGAAGCAGGATCCAAGAGCAATAAAGACAACTCAATGGCAGAAACAGAGCTCTGGAAAAACACGTTGAAAGTAAGAAATGCACAAAAACACTGAGTCATACAACTTCAAAAAATGGGGCATTTTAAGCAACTCCAGGTGAAAAACAAACAAAACACAACTTATTCAGCAAACTAAGATACTGTACTAATTCTTGCGCTTTACTCAATCTGTAAGAATAAAAAGTCTTCCTAAAACAAGTAAAGAATCTTTGGAGAAAAAATCAAGTATGCAGAGACAGGCACCACAGATTTCACTTTCCCATCTCCTGTCTCTAGGCTGCCACATCATCTAAGATGAGGGCAGGCCCCATCACGTGCACTGACACAAGAATTATAAAGGGTAAAACTGAGAAAGAGACACCACAGCTGAGAAATATCTGTCAAAAAATAATATAAAAATGCAGGACATATATCACAATGCAAAATATTATAAGATAAAGAGTTATGAGAAAAACTTACCTGCAACATAGTCACCAAATCCAATGGTAGTTAAAGTGATAACCACAAAGTAAATTGCATCTAGTGTACTCCAGCCTTCTATGTGCTTGAATATAACTGCAGGAAGAGCAACAAACAGCACGCAGCCAAACAGTATGAATATAATTGTTGAAATTATGCGAATCTTTGTCTGACTCACATTCCATTTCTGGAAAGGGAAGGGGAAAAAGAGGAAACCCATCATTAATAAAACTGCACCACTGTACACAAGCACCTACCACCCACAGTGACACAGCCTAAGTTGCTCAAGAGAACAGTGCGTTACAATTCTCACACAGGAAAATCAAAGCAAGGGTTCCAAAGGGAGGTGTTCTTGTATTTAAGTTTAGTGCCCATGAAACCACATTTTAGAGTCAGCATAAGCAGGGTCCAGATCTGTAACCCAAATCACAGTAGTACTTTGGGTTATAGAAACATGAAATACCCTGCTCTGACACATCAGAATCTCCCACTTCTTCTGTAAGTAAATGGAACAAGAGACTGTTCCAGACTGCAACATATAGATCATTGTTTTCATTCAGATATTAAGAAATGGAGGCAAGATGCTGCTTTTTTATGTTGAAGCATTCTTTTGTAGGGATATATCTATTGCCCCCAAAATGGAAATCACTATCTCTATGAGCAAGAGGCTGACAGACACATTAATGTCAAATCTTCTGTACTTTTAAGGAAAAAATAAAATTCTGTTATTAAAAAACCACAACACAGAATGGATAAAAATAAAATGTTCCTATGCCATGTTTTAGCCTTTTTTAGAGAAATCTCAAAGGAAATGGGTGTTATTCACCTGTATCTTGTCTGGACTTGAACTGACGTTCCAATGCCATTTCTTAAAAAGCTTTCAAGCTTGTATTTTCCAGTTGCATGAGACTACTCTGCACAGCCCCAATCTGCCTTCTTCAAAAATAAAGCCATGGCATAAACCCTTTCTGCATAGAAATGTGTCCTGTCCCCAGAATTAGAGCTTGTTGTGGAAAAAAAAAGTTCCCCAAATATTTGCACTGCTGCTGCAAACAGCTGTAAAGTCAGGCTGCTTACATAGCTGAATATGATGCATTTTACATCGCAAAAGAGAAATAGCACATCAGAAATCATTTGAACATCAGAGAATAGCCCTACATACAACATTTTACCAGAGGTTAGTAAAACATCTAAAGAACTAGTTTGATTAAGTTTCACTATCCAATTCATCCTATGCTTCTAAATTCTCAGAAAATATCCTTTTAGTAACTGCAGTAGTAAAACACAAACTTGAACATTTTCATATGTGAAACGGAGACCAAGTTAAGCAAATTAAGCTCTTCTGCTAGAATTCAAGGCATTTGGTTGTTAAGGTCTGGTTATGGCTGATTTTTTTCAACAGCTGCATATGCTTCTAGTCTTTTTGACAGGTGTCTTCCTCTGCTGAAGCTGTGCCACTTTGCATGAATAATTAAAGACTGGTATCCAAAGAAAATGAAGGGCTAAACCTCTAGGCTGTGCTAAGCAGTTTAGTCAAAGAAGCTGAAAATACCTTAAGCTAGAACATCCTGCAGCCTAGTGAAGAGACCACAAAGGACCAATATCAGGGAAGCACCAACAGGCTCTTTATCATTTAGATTGTTCTGCTTCTGTGAATACCCAAAGCCTTAGCCACCTAGAGACCCATACATCTTGAGTTGTAGGTGCTTATATGCTGTAATCACCTCCTCAGGTATGATGGCATCTGAGTAGAGATTTTAAGAACTGAGATTTTAGCCTCAGACACTTAATGTGTTCTGTGAAACAACTCGAAGCAGCAGCAAGAATTTCCTTACAGCTCCCTTCTTCGATCTCTGAGTCATTGATCTCCTATCACAATCAATATGAAAACCTTCAAAGAGAAGCACCAGAGCAAGCATAGGAGTATTATAAGTGCAAAGTATTTTGGATTTTGTTCATTTTTGCCAACCATAATTATTGCAGGCAATGCTGGGCTTCACCCAATTCTCAATTAGAGGTATTCAGTAACATGTTCAGGCTTCATAAAGATCTTCCTACCTTTAGCTATACATCTGGTTACAACAATGAGCTACATTCTGTTTTTCAGACATTGCACTTATTAAGTTCAATGAACAGCATGAAGAACAAAGAAGGCAGTCAGCATACTCACAACAAAGGTATCTTCTACTTTGGCAATTCCTTTTCCAAAGATTGTCCCTAGTTGATCTCCAACACCAGCCAACAGAAAACCAAACAGGGGAATTCCCAATAAGGCATAGATGATACAGAATATCTTTCCACCTTGTGTGCGTGGAGAGATGTTTCCAAAGCCTAAATTACAAACGACTCGAGATGTTTAAGAAGTTACATATATTACATTACACATTTTAAAAGGACTGCAGGAACAGAGAGGTTAAAAACAGATCCTACTAGATTAACCATATGACACAGCAAACATAAAAAATAAATGAAGTATAGGTCATACAATCATCTGTGAGCTAAACAAGTCACAATCCTGCTACACAATTCAACAACTCACTTTGTATTTTATACACACTGCAGAGAAGTAAAACTCATAATTTTGGGGGTGTTTTGCTGTTTGTTGGGGGGTTTGTTGTTGTTGTTTGGTTGTTTTTCAATAAATGACAGCTTTTCTTATCTACTACAGGCAATTAATACCAATTGGTTAGGCTATGCCTTATCCTCTGCTACCTGTAAATAAAGGTCTAGTATTGTACTTGAAATTGGCAGGCTGTAGTACTTGTAAACAAGCCACAATTTCTGTGTTTCAAAGTGAAGCAGCCTGAAAACAAAACAAAACTAAACTGAACTCTGTGGTAGTTTTAGGTTGTACCAAAGAAAATTTTTCACCAATTGAATAGGAAAGTAGCAGAATGTAAATAAATTATTATTGGATGTATAAAGGAAAATAATGATAAGGTCTAAGTAATTCCATTGGTCTGTCTGAATTACTAACATAAAGTTAGTTGTGAAAACTAACTTCCTTTTTTTGGTTTCTTCACTCTGGCAGATGCTAGCTGGTGCTTTTGCTTAGCTGTTGCTAACCTTGAATGCATTCCTGTGGTGGCTAAGCGCTAACAAACTACTCTCAGCTTTGGTCCTCTTTCTTTTTCCCTTGTCTTCACTGGTTTGTGTGAAAGAGTACTTTGGTATGCCTCTGATACCTCAGTTGCTGCTGGTCCACTTAGAATGAAGAAACTGAAATACAAAGAGCACAGACCTGTGAAATGCCCTCAAATGCATCTCCTAAGATTGGTATTTTAATGATTTGGCCAAGGTCACACAGGCAGAATCCTACAGACAAGTTTCAAGGGTGTGGGTCCTCAGTTCTAATTCAAAAGCTTTTCTCTTCCAAATGATCACTCAAGTTTTCTGGGAGCACCCCAGAATTTTTGACATTGCTTCACTTTTCAGCACAACAACGTGCACTCCAAAGGAAGCCAGGAAAAGTCTTATTTTTTATGGAGAAATGAAGAAAAGTAATTTTGGTTTTGGTGGTCATTTTTTTCCTAAGTTACTTTGTGGTAGGGGAAAAAAAAAAAAAGAAAAGAAAAAAAAAACACCAACCACCAAACTTGTAAATAAATTTTAAAATCTACTTTAGCAAATAATTGAGAAATGTGTTTCTTAGTGTCTTCAGTGTTGTGGAAGAGATACTTTTCATATACACAGAAAATTCAAGTTTCCTCTGAAAAAGCTGATACACAAATTTTATCAGCTCTATTGAGAATTCACAATGTAGTTTTCACAATATCTTAGAATTATTTCATAATGTGATTGTAAGCTTCTCAATATAAAGCACATATACTGAGTATATTAGCTATTTATCAGACTTTAACTATTCTGAGCATTTGGGTTTAACATACAGATTTTTCTCTATGAAACCTATTATTTTTTAGGTTCTGCTCTCATGTAGGTAAGCTACACTAAAGATCTGTTGTCAAAACTATTTTTTTCCTTTCAGTACATGGAAGACAAATCTGCCCCTTACTCAACTTCATTGAAATGAAATATAAATCAGGTCTGGAATATATTTTACTTCTAGATTTTTTTTTTAATAAACAACAAATGCAATGTTGATAAAGTTCCATTAGAGAAAGTTGTATAAAAGTTAGTATTAAAATTTTCCTCAAATCACGACTTAAAAAACAGTCAAAGAGAAAAAGTACACAATTACAGGAAATAGTATCAATTACAGGTTGTGTAGTCCTACCACTTTGTCAATTTTCCATGCACTAACTTAATGAGAAAAAAAAATATCTGTTTCAGGCAAGTGGAAAACTCACAGCACCTTTGGACCAACCTTATATCCTTTCCCTAACCCAGAGCCATGGATAAACTTACTGATTACCATAATTCAGTAAATTTCAGATACACTTTGTCCCTTCATGCACCAACCAGAAAAGACCCTTGAGTTTTAAAATAAAATTAGCTCATTACCAACCAAAAAAAAGGGACAAATAGATCCAAGCTACTTTGCATTCATAAATATGCTTGCTTATGCATCAACAGGAGCTTGAATAGTTGCCAGGGTGTAATTCCTGAAGGGTCTTAATACAATTCAGGACCAGAGGTCTGGATACAATAGATTAACAAAAGTCATACTAGGGGATTTGGGAATTGCTCTCCCTTTTTCATACCTTTTTTTCCCCCAAGAATATTTGCTCTAAAAGTGGTGTCTTGTAATGGTGACAAAATACCAGCCCAGTGAAGCATGTGCCAAGCAGGCGGTTTTGCTCACCTGGCTTCATAAAGCAAACTGGCATTCTCTGTGCATCCCACAGCTATTACAGAGGCAATTGCTGCTGTGGCATACGTCTCATCTGCTGCTAATTGACATGAGGATGCAAAGTTCATGTTCAGCTCTGTATATTCTCCTCCCTAAATTGAGTCATGCCTTGCTCAAGAAAAGGATAGTACCTCACTTCTACACTCACAGATCCTTGCTTTTCATCCTGAAAAATAAGAAATGCTTTTCTTCCATAAACAGCAAAGAAAGTCTTCTTTTATCAATCACACTTTTAAAAAATCTCACACATTACTGAACATTACAAACAGACAGCAGTTGATCTCTGTCTAGATGCTCGCTGCATATAACACAAACCATGGTGCTCTCATGATACAACATGTACTTTAGTGAATGGATCTGCCAAGGGATTTCCATCACATATTAATCATATTTCCTACACTGTTATGTTTTGTAACAGTCTGCTGCCGAACATCACAGCCTACTTTGAGAGTTACACAACTTGTCCTTACATCCTACTCTTGGTTTCTCCAGTGAAAAACTAATCCATAATTTATGCAATAGAAGAGAAAACATATATATATTTCATAAGGCTAGTGCAATTCCTCCAATTTTGTTTCAGAAAAGTACTATTCCTTTCTTTTAAAACAAAAATAAATCAGAAAAATTCTGCCACTAGGTAATACCCAAGAAAAACCTCATTTTGGGGATTGCACTTAGAAAGGAGCACATGGCCACAGGAATGCCACCACATATGCCTGCATATCACACAGCTCTTCTGCATGTGCAGGGCAGGAACACCTGGCACCTCTGCAGCAGCTCCCTTGCAGAGTGTTGGCACTTCAGAGATGCCAATTATGCTCCAGAGGCTGACATAAGGTCTGTCTCTGAATGTCTGGCTCGCTGGGAAACCTCAGGGAACTAGCCACTTCACAGCATGCTCTCTGCTGCCTCCCCTCTACCACCTCCAAGCTGCTTGCCTAGAATGGATGGGTATGGCCTAGAAGAGATGGGGATGGCACATGCAACCTCAGTACTTTTGTCACTCTTCACATCCCCAGTCCCAAGCAGCTTTTCTCTTCCACTGTTACTACCAAGTTGGTTCCTAGAGCCAGCTGCTTCCCCATTACAACCAACACATTTGGTTTTGAACATGGAAATGAACAATACACTTGATTAAAACTTGCTAAATTTATGCAGAAGTTTCCCTCACAGAGCTTTTAACCAACACTATCTGCAATAAACCATACAGAGTACAAAATTTAACTTGCAGAATGAGACCAGTTTCACCCAAGATAATGTCAACACATTTTCAGACTGTCCTTATCTAATGCACTCTCCCCACTTCACTTTCATAATGAGGAGCATGATTTAACTTCCTAGTTTCACCAAATTCCTTTCATGTCCTGCTAAATACTTAGCATGCCTTTAATGCCCAAAGGATTTTGCACATTTAGAATATGTTGTCTCTGACAAGCAGCTGTGGATGAGAAATGTGTTTCAGAGGGAGCTTCCAGTAACCACTGAGTGAACTAAGAATAAAAGGCCCTTGTAAGTATATTGTAACTAATTGTTCCATTCAACAAAATATCATATCCACTGTTTGAGCTCCAAAATCCCTACAGCCTCCAAGATTCAAATCAGATTCAACCTCAGTTCCTTTGGTCAGCAACAGAGATGGAGGTAAGGGTATGCTAAATTAAAAGGGAGAATAAAGAATATTTTAAAAACATACAAAGAAACCTAAAACCAATAAAAACAAAACATCAAACCAAGAATTTATGGTAAAATTTATTTTTATTTTCATATTCTCGCCCCCTTTTTTAAATTCATTTCTTTGAGGATGAAAGCACCTGTAACTTTCCCCAGGTGAAACAGACTTGTTATTAAGTAGAAATTAGTAACTTAGATAACTACAAATACATTACAGCTTTTGAGAAAAAGCTGGAGTTTCAATTTCTAGTTAGGTTCTCCCTCCCCTGCCCTGATTCTGTGCCAGGACAAACAGTATGTCTCATGGCAAATATGGAAGGGTTTAAAATGCTAAAAATTCTCATACAATTGACAAGATGCTTTTGCTCAGATGCTGAGACTGCCTTTGCCTTCAAACCTTCATAGAAAGGAAGACTGGCAACTCATTAAAAAAAATAATAATCTCATTTCCATTTTAAGTAGAGAAAAATACCTTTTCGCTTTGTAGTTACCTGGTATCTCAGTCTCTCAGAATGCTCCTTTAGATCTGTATTTTCAAAGTGGAGTTAGAAGAATAGAGACTCCAAAGGAAAATATTTTCATGGAAAATTCCTACACAAAGCAGGGCATCTACTGAAGCTAACTGGCAGCAATTAAGTATTTCTCATGTCAGAGAATATAGGTGATTTTGAGAGTTCTAGGACTAGATTTTGTTTGCAAAATTGATCAGAAAAGAGTGTCATCACATATGCTTCATTTATATCTAATCACTCAAGTGGGACTGAAACATCTGGGGAAGGTTTGAAACATTTTGCTTCCAAACAAGAAAATGTGAATTCAAATACCAGTAAATGTTTGCTCGCTGTTTTTGACATAACTCAGATTGCACAAGATTCATAAGGTAGCAAACAAAGTGAAGATTATACCAAAACAATGTCATAGCTTTTGAGGTATGAGAAATTACTCTCAGTTGTAGGTTTGAATATGTGGGCAATTGATGAAACAGTTCACTACTGAAAGATAAATGAGTTGGTGAACATGCATACACTTAATTACACCCCAAAAAATTGATTACAGAAACGTGATACTGAGAAAATTGCATAGACTCGTAGAGACAAGGCTGAGCTCCTGGCTGCTGAATGCCATGAGGCTGGAGCCAGGTGTGGCTGCCGTGCCCTCAGCTTCAGCCACCAGCTGCTGTGTGCAAACCGGTGGCAGTATTGCTGTAGATTCACATCCACCCTGACTATGCAGCTCAATTACAGTGATTAGCCTTTTCAAAGGGCATATGTGTATTTTGATACTGAATGTCAAATTGATTTGAAGACATCAAAGATGCTTTGTCCAGGCCCTAAGGACTTATCTGATGAAATCTTTATGAAAGGTACCTCACTGTATTTCCAGATGCTTTTTCCCTTTGGATTGTCACTTGGGCTCAGGGAACTAGTATTTAAATACAAGCCTGCCCATCACTGCCAAGACAAAGACACACACTTATTCATGGATAAACAAGACGTTACTTTTAGTATAAATAATGATCTAGACATAATCATTAAACAAAAATGCAGTATACTGCATACTGGCTCTGTGGAAATCTCTGCATCACTGCAGAAACACTAAAACTTGTGCATTTGTGTTCACTGTGTGGAAACATCCAAATTTTCACACCAATTCCTTTTCTTTTCTTCTGCTTACCTCTGTCCTACACTCCAAACTTTAACATGCCTGTGTTTGCCCATGGCATATAGCTGTATATTACAAATAAATACTTCATAGACTTTTATGGCTTTGGTTAGTAATAGTACAAGAGCATTTTCAGTCTTCCATGTGACTCCCCCTAGCACTGTACACTGTGAAGCAGATAGAAAATTGCTATTCTTCTTATTCTAAATAGGTAACTGAAGAATAGAGGGAAGGAAAGTGCAAAATTCTCTGTATCATTTAAGTCCATAACTCACACCATTAGGTGCATAACTCCTTGGCTAAGGACCAGACAATCAGATTACATCAACCCTTAACTAGGGAAAGTCTGACTTCTAAAGTCCTCAAAGTGTCTCAGTCAAGCTTCATCAAGTCACACAGAAATCTGTTGACTCTCGTTCTGTCAGGGCCAACATACATGCATACAGTCATGCACACATTCATGCACATATATTCCTGAGCACAGTGCAAAAGAATGTGAACAATGAATAAGGACAAAGACTATTCTGCAAATCTGAACACATGTATGTGTTGAGCATAAGTACCCTTGCAATGAAAGCACAATATTTCTCTGTCACATATATACATTAATTCTTTCATACATATATCTTACAACCTTTGCTCAAAATTGAATTCTTCAATTAACTGAATTCTCTGAGTTTTAGTCCATGATTTAGGATGATATTGTCACAAAGTACTGCTGTTTACTTAATATGACTGCTCAGCACAGCACTCTGTTTAGTGTTATCTGTATTCCAACCTATGAAATTCTAATTGTTAGCACTAACCCATAATTCTGTGTCACAGAAATGTCAATATATCATTCTGAAAGTTATAATGTTCTGGCTCAAGCTTGCAAAAATACATTTTATTTTAAAAGCCTCTATTACCAATACTTTCATTTTTCAATTACAGGAAAGCCTAGACTGGTGTTAAGAAAATGTGTAATATTTGAGAACTGACAAGACAGAGGCTGATCTCCTTTCAGTGGTTTCTTTTCATCTGTGTTCTGTGGGAGCAGTAATCAAATCAATAAAACTTTCAAAAGAACAGGCTATAAATATTCATAGAAAAGAAGTTTCCTTCAAGTCAAAGTTCTGTGCTGGAGAGGTGAAGGAGCATTGTAAGGGAAGTCTGTGTATGGATATGAAGCTGTTGCAGTGTTTAATAACTCACATTTAGTTGCTAAGGCAGTTTCTCAAGGAACTAGGTAACAATTGTTAGATGACTTTTAAAAGCTTATACACAATTCAGACAGCTCTGCCTCCTAGTACAAGTTGTTCATTACATTTCAGTCAGCTGTCACTTTGCCCAGTGAAGAGCATCTACTTACCAGTAGTAAGACTTCTGTCCCTTTTTCAGTTAATTTCTTTTTTTGTTGTTGTTACTGATTGCATTCATTTTACTTCTAATTCTTATTCTAACAATACTGAATTGGCTCTAAAATCCCAAAACTCCCACTTGCTTTTTTTCTTTAAGTGAGATTACTCCACGGGAGCAAGATGCCCAGCTAACAGCTAGCAAAACCATGATGCACTTCAAAGTAAAAAGTTCACAGTATCATGAAACTTTTACCACCCACATAGTCTTATCAGGAGTAAATGTGACAAAGCAACAATCGTTCCACACCAAAATCACAAATATCAATATGTAGATAAAAATTCACTGATCAAAGTTATCCACAGAAAAACAACAATTGTGAATTTTAGATGTACTGCCAAAAGAAATCTATGAACAAATTTTCTGATGCTGAGACTTGATAGAAATGTGAAATAATTTTTTTCAAGTGTATCAGTGTTTTCTTTTAATATGTTTCATTTTCATTCCCTGTGAGTAACTGAACAAACAGGTTTGGGGGAAGTGTTTACAAATAAAGCAATTCTTAGTGCTGGGTAAGGCATACTCTTGTTGGTCTCTCCATCCCAACTACAAAGCAATGCCCATGGTTCCCTGCAGAGTTAAAAGCCCCTTGCCTGCACATGTTTCTGGCTGCCCTACAAATAATAAAATGTAGTAAAAGTGCTAGAAACTTTAAACTGTGCTAGATCAACAACAACAAATGAGATGTGAACAGCTAAAATATGTCAAGACCCCAGTACTTAGCCTTTCTCTCCAGGAGCACTGCTATTCCCAGAGGTAAGCACATCCAGTTTCTCCTGTGAAACGTGTTCCTTGCCAGCACAAGTATTCTATAAACACACCCTGGTTTCAGTAATGTCATGGATTTAAAACAACAACTAAAAATCCCATAATCCTGCAACCAGCAGACTCAGACCTTGAATCATGTTAAGCTGATACAACTGGCCAAAATGACTGCAGGTACCCTGACTTATTAGGTGAGCCACAATACTCTCTGTGGCTTTAAACTTTTCTTCATGCAGCACTTTAGGAGACCTGTCACCAACTCAGTGTTCAAAAATGCAGATTTTTTTTTTTACCTCTTACTTATAAGCTACACACACAGAGCCTGTATATCCAGATCATTCACCCTGAAACTGAGATATGCAGAGATGTTCTGGGAAATAGAGTAGTCCAGGGCAGATGGGAAGCAAGAAGACTGCCAGGAAAGAGATTCTCCTCTTTTGCATATATTTAAGCACACAATTGCATTATCTTAGGTATAGGACAAGGGGTGATAGTTTTAAACTAAAAGAGGTAGATTTAGACTAGATACAAGAAAGATTTTTTTTTTTACAGTGAGGGTGGTGAAATTGAATCAGATTGCTCAGAGATGTGATAGAAGCCCCATCCCTAAAGAATTCAATGTCAGATTGGACAGGTCTCTGAGCAACCTGATCTAAAGATGTCCCTTCTTATTGCTGGGGAATTGAACTAGCTAATCTTTTTAGGACCCTTCCAACCTAAAGTATTCTGTGGTTCTGTGATTTTGCACATTATGTCAAAGAGTTAAACATTTTACTATGAATAAAAATGTCTCTCCTGACATATACCAGTATATTTTAGAGATTCAACTCCCTCAAAAGACTTAAGGTTATAAAAGAACACTACCAAGTTTCTAAACTGAAAACCTCTGAAAATCTTTATTCATAGTATTATTTTCTTGAAAAAGAAAATGAGATAAATTTTTTGTCAGTGCAGCTCACTATCAAATACCTGGAAGTGTGAGGTTATTCTCCCATTTCTCTTTCTCGCTTAGCCTGGAGAAGAGGAGGCTCAGGGGAGACCTTATTGCTCTCTACAACTACCTTAAGGGAGGTTGTAGACAGGTAGGGGTTGGTCTCTTCTCCCAGGTGGCCAGCACCAGAACAAGAGGACACAGTCTCAGGCTGTGCCAGGGGAGGTTTAGGCTGGATGTTAGGAAGAAATTCTTCATAGAGTGATTGCCCATCGGAATGGGCTGCCCGGGGAGGTGGTGGAGTCGCCATCACTGGAGATTTTAGGAGGAGACTTGATGGGGTGCTTGGTGCCATGGTTTAGTTGATTAGATTGTGTTGGATGATGGGTTGGACACGATGATCTCAAAGGTCTCTTCCAACTTGGTCTACCCTATCCTATCCTATCCTATCCTATCCTATCCTATCCTATCCTATCCTATCCTATCCTATTCTATGCTGTTTTTTTCTTTTTCATGGGAAAATCTTTTAAATTGGAAGCAATGTGGAATTCAAAAGCAGAAAAAATTAACCACCACGCATAAACAAGCCCTACTGACTTCACATTTTGGCTTCTAGCTTCTTATAAGCTATATTCCTTATTCAGCAAAGCAAATAATAGGCTTAACTTTTAAAATGTTTGATTTATCCCTAATCAGGTGACATTTAAATAGTTGTGAAAGCATGTTCATTCTGTTGGCACATACATACACCAGTACATATGAACAAACATAAATATTTTGTCAAATGACGTTTTTAACAGATTTTCAATTTATTTTCAACACTGTCACGATGTGTCAGAAAATCAGTCCTGTAAATCATGCTGTCACCAGCTCCTTAATTTCCCAGAATTTTGCACTGTGTATCAAAAGTCTTTTGTTCGAATACCATTACACAAGCAACTGAAGGAAGGGTAATTATAAGTCTGCAAAAATATTTTAAATCTTTCAAAGGAGCAAGAATTAACTTCTGCTTCCACAGTATTCAATTTTCAGTAACCTAAAACTATGCAAGTGTGTGGGTTTTCCCGTTGCAGTGAGAGTGCTTTAGCAGAAGGTAGTGGAAGATGAGCACTCTGTGGCTCCCAAGTGTCCTACCAATCCTCGATACAAATCCATGTCTACACCCAAGCCACCTGGTGAGAGCTATAACTGAAGATTCACATTTAATTCTTTGCCAAAAAGAGCAGTATAAAGATGGGGATCTATAGAAAAGAAAAAAGTATAAGTTTCTCATAAGAGTTTGTGATTCTAACGAGAAGTTCCTAAGAGCAGTAAATGAATAGAAAATGCTCTCTGTGCATAACGTAAAGCCATCAGATAGACAGCTGTCAGGCAGTGCAAAATAAATTCCAAAATTCACTGAAATATTTTGGATTTGCATCCCCAGCTGGCTTTTGAAAGAAGCCAGTGTGATTTACAGTGGACAGGAATTTCAGCAAGTTGCAAAATCATGGTTATGATTTTTCTTTCATGAGTAAGAGGAATCCTTTAGAAAAGTCTAATTACTTCACTTGCACTTAGGTAAATAATTCAAAATGGGATACAATACTTTATGAGACAGAGAATAAAGCTTTAAGTTTATATAATCTCACATATCAGGTCACAGAGGGGGAAAATCATGAATGTGTGTATGTTTGTATACACATATATATGTATGTGTATGTATACTTCTTCCCTTCCCTTCCAAAGTCCTGAGCTGGAATACGAATAGCTAAGTTAGTGTAGACTAAGCCATCTGACTCCACACAGAGTCTTGCTTAGACCACAGTCTTCTGAAATCAGATGTGAAATAAATTCTCAGTTAGACCAAGAACACCAAGAGTGTTTGTTAAGCAAAGGGGAAATAAAGAGAAGATTACTGGAGAATTTAACCTCTAAAAAACTCAGAAAATCAGCTCAAACATTTAATGCTCCTCTTTGTCAAGAGGGAGGCTCTGAGGGACAAGGCAAGGCCAGTCTCTTCCCTGGCCTTAAGGTATTCCCTTACCTTAGATCCTTGGGGAAACTATCAGCCTGCTGTCCTATTTAAACCTAAATTACTTGAGAGCATTACACATTAGGTAGGGTCAAATTCTTTGTTTTCTCCATCCTTTGGTGTCTGATAGCCTGTATGAAACAGTATCTCAGGAAAGATAAAAGAGTTACCAGTGACAAACAGTCAGAAAACTGAAGAGTACCACCTTTGCAGAGTGCATTTTTGTGTCTTCCAGTATAAAAGTTTTAGGATTAATGGATGCAGGTTTGATCTAGTTCCTACTTTGAACAAACATCTTCACCCAAATGCCAGTTTTAAAACACAGAAGCAGCAAATTACTTCTTTTCTCTGTCTCAGGAGACAGTTCATCTTGTAAAAGTAACAGCTCCCTTTTCATCAAAAGTACAATATCTCTCTGAACTGAAAGACAAGTGAATACCTTTGCTCAATAAAACAATATTGGGGTGTTTCCCCTAAAACTTGAAAGCATGTAGAGGTATGGACAGGACAGCTGTTAGGCAAGATACAGAGAGTGACTCATAATGACTTTTAAACAGAACTGTTCCTGGTAGGAGAAGAGGTCAGTTACATTAATTAAAACACACTCCATGCTCTTATTCAACCTTAAAAATTAAAAAAGATGGAGGTAAGAAGAGAAATATTCTTCTTTTAGCAGATGATAACATACATTGATATTCATTTTTCTGCTGTTATTACAGCATTCTGAAATGCATTGCAGAAAAGTTAATTATCCTCACTAAAGGTCAGTACCGCTCCATTACTACCAGAATTAAGCAACTAGTAACTCAGAGTCCTCCTTATTTACAGGTGAAATTTTCATCAACCTTTCAGCTGCTGTGAAATCCATCAGTCACTTCAGTTTGAACTAGCAAATATGCATTCAATTTTATACTCCCCAGGCTACTTTTTTTAAAAAAATCCTGTAGAGAGAAAGAAAACTGCACTCGCTTTATTTAAGTACATTTTGCCCTCTCACACAGAAAATAATATTTGCCACAAAATATTTAGAAGGTTGGGGTTTTTTAAGAAATATTCTGCAGCAGTGTTCATAAACTCTCTTTGAAGGTAGGAACTGCCATTAAGTCTAAGCACATTTCTACTCCTTTGGGCTTTTAGACACTTTGGACATTTGTATATATTGCTTTTCTTCATAAAAATATTTACTAAGTTGTTGTCTGGAAGCCTTTCCATCCTGAACTGGTATTTGTGCTTATTTGACACATCACCCTGATGGAAAAGTGTGGAAACCCAGACATTACAAGTCTAGGTTAATACAAGAGTATTACTCATCATACTTTTATCTACCCCTTCCAAAGGTTTCCATTTTTGTGTAGGAATATATGATCCTGAGAATCACACCAATATAACCAACACTCTCTGTGTCGAAGGGTTTGTAATAAGCCAAATGCTGTAAATTAATTTTTCCAATTTTTTTAAGAAATAGTAGCAGTTCATTTTAAAGAAGCCTGCATAATAATCACAGAGGGGAAAACAAATCCCAATCCACATTGTCTTATTTGTATCCATCTTGAGCAAGTAAATCATAGTAGCTACCTGATATTCAAGTATGCAAACAAAATTGTCTCCTCTTCAATTTCTATGAATTATCAGAGAAAGATGTAACTCCAGCTGCTTTTGCTTACAAGACCTCCTTTTCCTCGAGCAGCCACAATGGAACTTAACTGGGATTAAAACAGTGCACATTGTAAAAATCCAACTCAAAGCCCAAATTAAGTTGTTCACACTACAATTGTCTGATTCTATTGGACATTGTTCAGTAAAGAGAACACCATGACGCACTGGTTATAACACTTCTGTAGCAAGTAATTAAGCTTTCATGAACTGAAGCCTAACTATTTTTAGCTTGCTTTAACCAGAACTTCTTTTTTGGGGATCAGAAATATTTGTAAGAGCAATCTGTGTCAGTTTGGTATCTCACAGCTTCATCTGTCAACACAAAGACAGGAAGCATATTGTTTGTTGCCATTTTGATTTTCTCAGCACAGCTCTGTGATTCTCAGTAGAAAACAAACCTCTGCAAGAATTCTTTATGGTTACACAGAAACAAATGAAAGCTAAAATATCATGTTTAGTCACATTCCCAAAAACTCAGTGTAAGCCTTTTGATCTTCCTCTTTAAGTGATCACATACAAATACTTTGATATTCATCAACTGGCATTTTTAATTTTTACACACCAAAAAAGTATCTTCAGACTCTCATATGGCTACTAAGACACTAATTAAACCCTTATTATATTGCAGGTGCTAAAGTTGAATACATTTTCCCCCAAATCTCACCACAAAATTAACTGCTTCAGTGGTTCAACATACATTACCTTCAAACAAAAGCATGAAACTCTGAGACCTAAGGGGTTTCCATACTATAGTCTCTGAGATCAATCTAAAGTAGTACTTCAGAATTCAGAGCATAATAGAAGTATAGTGCCATGACACAAAAATGGGGTGCAGCAATTAATGGTAATAACAGTTCTTCCAGATGGGATTGTTGGCAATTTGAGTTACTTGGAAGGTAAATACTACAGCACTACATACATTAAAATGCATTAAAACTATGAATAATCAGACTAGAAATATTTCTTCTAAACAATTTTATGTGAATTTAATTTACATTTAGTTCTACAGTTCAGAAAGGCCAAAACAGATCAAATATTTTGAACAGAAATAAATTCTTAATGAAATGCCTACAGATTAAACTTATTCTCAAAAGAAATACTGTTCCTACATGCATTTTTCTACTAAAATAAAGTGGTTATATGTGTCTTCTAGTTGAAGTCACAGAGGTAGAGGTGAATGATCCAAAACTGTCTCCAATTGGAATAGGTATTAAAAAAATACGCAGATATAGGACTCTCATACATTCACATCAGAAACATGGAGAATATACAAAAGTTCTACATAATGATACCCTACTCCTTTCGTGTCTTCAATACTATTCATGCAGCATACATACACACAAAAATTAAGTGCAACAGGTGTGCCTTTTTTCTTGTCACTGACTTGAAGAAAATTGCTCCAGACATTAGCTCACAGTAAATCAAAGTGCTCCAGAAATAGAGTGCATACCGGGGTATTTATTTAAGTGAAGAAGCAATGCCCTTCCAAGAAGTTATTAAGACTAAGCGTTGAACACTTCTGCCTTTAGGATCCACACATAGGAGTTAGAAATACAGCAGACTGTCATGAAATGGGCCAAATCAGGAGTTTGCATGCATAGAGCCAGTCCCATATCTCTTGAAGTTTAAAAAAAAAAAAAAAAAAAAAATTAAAAAATCAAATTTAAAAACACAGAATCCTCACTGCAGGTACATAACAACCTTGAAATAAGACCCCACACGTAACTGACTCAGAATTTTGAAAGTGAAAATTTGGGTTATTTATTTTGATTAAATCAGAGAATCACCAAGGTTGGAAGAGACCTCAAAGATCATCAAGCCCAACCTGTCACCACAGACCTCATGACTAAACTGTGGCACCAAGTGCCACATCCAATCCCCAAGGATGGTGACTCCACCACCTCCCTGGTCAGCCAATTCCAATGGCTAACGACTCTCTCCCCCTATTGCAGCCTGAGACTGTGTCCTCTTGTTCTGGTGTTGGTTGCCTGGGAGAAGAGGCCAACCCCCTCCTGGATACAACCACCCTTCAGGTAGTTGTAGAGAGCAATGAGGTCTCCCCTGAGCCTCCTCTTCTCCAGGCTAAACAATCCCAGCTCCCTCAGCCTCTCCTCATAAGACTTGTACTTGAGGCCTCTCCCCAGCCTCGTTGCCCTTCTCTGGACACGTTCAAATCTTGTACTAACATGTACTTTGACATCGTAAGATGTGAGTCATGAAATATGAGTCACCTTCTTTATTGTAAGACTTATGTCAATTAAAAATGTAAACCAATTACAAGAATAGTATAACAAATTTCCATGGACATCTTTAGAAAAATAATCTGCTTTTGAGATGAAATATCCTTTCAAATGTGTATTGACAAAGAAAAGGAAGCTCTAAAGAACCATTTTAACTATCTCAAAATGGGTAACGCCCTTCCCAATTCTCCAGGCAAAGAACATACTGTGAACTGGAAAGTACTCAATGCTACAGAGAAAATAGCTAGCTCTGTATTCCACATTTTTTTTCCCTGCACACTTTAATAAATAAACATAAAAACTCTACTGCATAGGACTAAACCACTTGATGCTATCTCTTCTACCCTGGAAACAGCCCCTGGATGCCAATTTTCATATGTCAGTAGAACTGAAGGGAAAACCCAACGACAACAACAGAAAGACAAATGAAGCCGATGTCTGCAGTGGAGAAATACAATGTGTATTTAACAGAAGCTGGTACAGAGTGCAACCCTCTTCAGCCAAAAACTACATTGTGTGCCTCAGCTGTGTTCTACAGCCCTGTACTCATAAACTCTTGATAAGCACAGAATACCACAGAAACTGAACAATTTAAGCTAGGAAATACAGGATTCCACATAAAAATCCTCTAAGCTAGTTTTCTCCAGTCAGTAAATCATCTTTGACCATGACAGCATTTAGCTAACAAAAAAAAATAAATCAAAATTTCTTATTTGGTTATCAGTAGACTAGGAGAAACTGGGCAAGTGGTATAACAGTGGAGGAAGTTCAAATCAAAGTTTTAGGACTGGGCCAAAGAACTGCACATTTCTTGAAGTAGCTAGTGTTTCCCATTTACTGCCTTGTTTGTTTTAAACCTTTTGCTGGTTTGAGATCAAAACTCCTGGCAAAATTACTGCCATACATACAAAAAATTCAGACCTCAAGCACAGAAATATATATATATATATATATATATATATGCGCCTTCAGGTCATGTAATAAAACTAGGAGAGAATATAAATTATAATGCACCTTTTTCCTGTAACAGTTCCCTCATGAGCAAAATCATCTCTTAAAAATTCCTCCATGTTATTCACACACCAAAATAAAATAAAAATATTCCATACACATTGCTAACTCATTTCCTCTTCTTTAGGGTAGCTACAAGTGTGTCCTTTTCCCTCTCTGTATTTCTAAGTAGGCACAAAGGACAGGCCAGGTTACACACCATTCCCCAATTTCACTACCCACATAACTGTTTCTGGCTTCAGCTGCCACTTTCCCTGTGTTTCTTGTTATTTTCTAACATGAAGGAGGAAACTGCATCTTTTAGCCTAGTAACATGAGATGTCCCAGATGAAGAGGCTTGAAACAAGGGAGAACGTGAGCAGAAAGAAAAAAAGGCAAAAGGGTTTTTTCACCCAGTTACCAAATTAGCTTTCTTTGCTTTGCTCCTACACTCCTTTCACAGCATCTCTTTCAGAGAAAGTTGACAAACTTTTAAGCCACACAGAATTTAGCTCCATGAATAACCTCTCTGAACACAAATGAGACCAGGATCCAAATCACAGAATCATAGAACTGTTGAGAAGGAAGAGAGCTTTGAGATCATCAAGCCCAAAGCTCAGCCAGAAGCCCTGACAGCAGTACCAATCCTCTGAAAGGTTCCTAAGAGAGTATCTTATAAAAGTTGGATATATTTAGTTTTTTCTACCAGAGACTAGACCTGCATAAGGTAGAACCCTGCTCAAGGCCCTAAAATTTCCTGAGAAATACCTTAGAGGAGTTACATAAAACTGAATTATTCTCTAAGGAATTGATAACATGCATCCAAGATCCAACCAAACACCTCCTCAGTCATGCTTACTTCTCACTACACAAGAGCTACACAGAGCACAAAGTGCCACAGAACCCCTCTCACCCACTAGGGAAGTATCAGGGCAAAGAGGAGAGAAGCTATAGTGTCACCACATCAATGCCACAAGCTACTAGGCCACACTGCCTTGGTGCAGCTGTAAAACCCCTGTCACCCCAATTCAGGCTGCAACTGCAGAGGTTTTGTATCAGTGTCTACTTACATATTGGTTACATACCAGAGACAAAGAGATTATTCAGCAGTTACCAAGGCATATCAGTTGTATGTGAAGTAACACTCAAAACAACACTTAAGTACACAATTTATACACAAGAGATCTGATTTCTCATAGCTGGTCAGCCTCTCTCCTCTTTATATTAATGTGAAGAGAAATCTCTTCATGAACAAAAAGTTGTTAGCATACATTTACTTGGATAAAGGTGGGAACAGTAAGTAGAGATGCAAACATAAATATATGCACATACACTTCAAGGGCCTTGATGCAAATACATATGTCCGAACATATTTTCATACCTTTAAACATACTATTTGTGCAGTTAGAGAGTCAAGAGGGTATTTTTGTACACAGACTGTATTTTACGGTTTCTCCTGATGCAGAGCTGAGCCATGGTATTGCCAAATAGCAGGAAATCATTGTATTCTTACATACATACATGCTTACATACATACATCCTTCTGCACATCTTTCACTGTTCCAGTTATTTTAAGTGCCATTAGCTCTGAGCAAGCTGAAGGAGGTTATGGGAACATCTGTGGCTGCCCAATGAGCACTTACAGAGAACTAATTGCTCCACTGTTAAAAAAGGTAGGAGAGAACCTCCAAAACCTCCCAGTGCAGAAGTACTTTACTTCAAATT
Source organism: Picus viridis (assembly GCA_033816785.1). NCBI lineage: Eukaryota > Metazoa > Chordata > Aves > Piciformes > Picidae > Picus > Picus viridis. Next base: position 8,023,460 of record CM066577.1, read on the forward strand.
TTTCTATCTTGTCAGATAGAACAGCATATGCAGTGCTTCAAAGCAGCACAGTGGCCTGCATCACCAGCTCTGAGTGGGACTTCAGTGGAAAATATTCAAAACACAGTGAGCATGGGTAGCAATTGAGACATCAGTGAAACAGACAGTAGCTGACTCCTGAATGTACATGCTTTAAAGATACCTAAAGTCATGGAATTGATAGAAACATGAAAAATAGAACTTTGAAATATATATGAAAGGATGAGTATTGGCAGAGAGGACTTTAGGACTATCAAAATAACTCACCCGAATCTAATGGGTAAAAGAGAGAAAACTAGAATAGCATTGATTTGAAGAAATATTAAAGAATAGCCTGTTAATGATCAGCCAAACAACCTAGAGGTAGTTTCAGTAAAACTACCCTTACACTGGACCCTGGTGGTATTTCCAGATTGAAGGGGGAAAAAATAATGCTATTTTTTCCCATTATATTTAAATTCATTTGTATTAATGTTAACAAAGAGTGCCTCACAGGAAGCACGAAATGTCATGACTACATAAAGACTTCAGAAACATATGCCTTTTTCATTGATCAAAACCAGAAGAGTTAAAAAATGCTGGGGTTAGACATCACTGAACTTGCAAATACTGAATCTAGCTGTAACACCAGGCATGTTTTCTAAGCCACTAAATCGACTGTCTTGTGCAAGAGTTCTCCAAGGTCCTGACCCACAGAGAATCTTCCAATGCTCCTCAATCAGGCATACACACAAGTGTTAGCAGACTCAGGACCTTGCATTTTAACTACTCCATGTGTGACATGTATAATTTTTAAATGTGCATGGGTGAGTACAATTCCATTCTCACTCATACATGTATCTACCAGCAGTGTGCATCAATACTGTCAAGTGCTGTCAAATCTGTTTTTTCTCTCTGAAATCCTCAGATGTGCCTAGAAATTTGTTCATGATCTAGTATTTAGCCATATAATTAACAATAGTGCCATATGCAATAAATTATGTGACAGATGTATTATTAAGGGCTCACAACTTAACTAAGATTTTAAAATGCTTTGTCATAAAAAAGAAGCAGCTCCATTGCCACTTGCTGTCTCAAAGTCCCTTCTTTATCCAGATGCAGGCTGCAGCCTTCCCTAGTGAATGTTCTCTAAGGTCTGCAGTTCTTTTTTTGGGTGAGTTCAGAGGGAGGGCATACAGCAAAAGAGACAAGAAGGGTTGATGTAGAAGAACCTAAGATGAAAACGATGTCAGAAAAAGATGGAAAGAGAATGAGAGAATGATGAAGAAAGCAGCCGGCAACAGAATGAAGAACATTCACTGGGACTTTTGGACAACTCAGAAAAACAGATTCTCTTGGGGTTTTTTGGTTTGTTGTTTTTGGGGATTTTTTGCATGAGCTAGCAAGCAGATCTCTGTGGGAGCATTTTCATAGGGGACCACAGCTGAAGTTCCCATCCTCTCTCTGTGTGACTACTTAGCATGCTGTTCTAACAAGCATCTGGTAATCTTTCAGTCTTCCAACAGCTTTCAGTACTTCATTTCTCTATCCTGTCATTAGAGATAGGTGCTTTAAAAAGAACACAAAAAATTATCTTCTGAAAAATCCTGAACTTTCTAGCTGAGGATGAGAATGTAGTTATAATTCTACATTCAGCATATAAACCATCTTAGAACTGCATGAGTGCATGGCTAACCAGTGGCAAGCTGCCATGAGGTATTTATTGCCCTTTTGAAACACATCACAGCAGATATCCTCAGCAATGGCATGCTGCTTACTGTTGCATGCATCTTAGCTGGCAAGGAACACACACATGCTCAAGACTGGCAGGATACTTTCATGAATGGATAACATAACATATCCATATATATGCACACACACGCACTCACCCATCTGTCAAGGACAGGATTCACAAAGCACCACAGTGTAAAGCTACCCACTCAAGCACAATGGGTTGATTTCTCTCAAAATCAAACTTCTTAATGCTAATGAAAACTAATATGGGTCCCGTGCTATCATCGCTCTCTCTTTTATTGCTAGTTCTAGGGAAAAGTCCTCATGGTTTTTTTCCCTTTGATTCCCACCTCTACTGCCGTACCATGGCTGCAGAGTGCAGGCCAGGACTTGTTTAGCCAGCCAAAGCCTGGAGAAGGGATGTCCTCAATGTGGAAGCCAATGTATTAAAAATTATTTTCTTGTCTGACAAATAATTGTGACTGCTTTGTTATGTTTTATGAATCATGTGTTTAAATTAACTTATTCTAAATCTGATCTCTTATTTTCAGCATATTATGGAAAGAATGGTTACTTCTAATTGGCCCCTATAAGTTACCACTCACAGAGATATTATGCAACCACTAAGGTTGAAGTACTCTATGAAACAGGAAACAGAGTGAGGAAAAGAGAAAAAAAACCTAAGTAGTACAGATGGATTTTTACACTTCCACTGTCAGTGCTGTTCTTCATACTTGCAAGATGATCTAGCAGCATATCACTATGGAAATGTTATTTTAAAAATTAAGTGAGAACACAGGACATGTTTTTAAATATTTTACTGTAAGAGTGGAGACACGAGTCTCTCAGTATCTGCAAGATAGTTAAAATATTTCATAGAGATGCCTAATAATAGTTCTCTTAGAATCAGGATGGTAGAAGAGCATAAATGGGATAAAATAATAGAAAAGTGAAATGTCTTTGAGTGTGTGTCAGGTTATGCCCATCCCTGGAGTGGGCTGAAAAGGACCCAGCCCCTCAGGTGGGCAAAGAAAACCTGACCCAGGTGGGCAGAGAGAGAGATCTGGGTTTTCCCCTCTCAGGGGGAGAGGTCCCTGGGGTTGAGGTCTATTCCACTCCCCATTCCTGTCCAGCAAGCCTGTTTAAGGGGAACCATATTCTTGGTTCTCGCTCTTTTTCTCCTGCTTGACAGACATATCTGCTGCCCTCCGGCTTCCTGAGTTACCACACGGCTTGCCTCCATGCTGCCTCCACACTTCTAAGTAGTGCATCCAAACAGAATCCACACTTACATCAAGGGAATCTAGTGCCAGATGGGCCTGGTTTGGTATATTTTTCCATTTACCCTTTTCCTTATATCTTTGTAACTTTCCCTGTTACTCAAATGCTATATATATTTTGTTGAACTTACCTTTTTTACTTCTTAATTGATTCCAGACCATTTCTTTTGTGATTTTACCTCTCCTTTCTCCTGCCTAATTTTCTTTTATCCTACCAGGAAAAAGGGAGAGGGGGAGGAAATTTAAATCTGTTCTTTTTGGGCTTTTGGATTCAGGAAAAAGCTTAAACTATAACAGAGTGTCTGAAAACAAGAGGACACAGTCTAAAGCTGTGCCAGGGGAGGTTCAGACTGGATGTTAGGAAGAACTTCTACACAGAGAGATTGCCCATTGGAATGTGGTGCCTGGGGAGGTGGTGGAGTCACCATCACTGGAGGTGTTTAGGAGGAGACTTGATAGGGTGCTTGGTTGCATGGTTTAGTTGATTAGGTGGTGTTGGATGATAGGTTGGATGCAATGATCTCAAAGGTCTCTTCCAACCTGGTCTACTCTATGCTATTCTATTGGGCAATGGAAGTCTTCCTCAGCTATGTCAAAACACCTCATTTGTTCTTCCAGATGTTTTCAGTGGCTCTAGTAAAAGGTAATTCCTTTCTCTACCAATCATACTCTTCTTTCATACATTATTGATTTCTAATCATGTTAAAGACATTTTTTCTACATCATAAAATGCTGTAGTTTAATCAATACGTAGTAAAACTTGCTCATAAAAAAGAAATCCCTACAAAACACACTCTTCCAAACTCTTACTAGATCAGTGAGTGTATCCTACTACAATCTACTCCTTCATACAAGCATTCCCAGGTTTATGAATTGTCTTCACAAGACTAGTCTGAGAGTTATTTTAATTTTAAATATAATTATAATTTAATTTAAATTAACCTTTAAAATTCTCAAGTTTTTTCTCATGTGTTGTTACTGGTCATCATGGGTGTTTTAAACTCTGAAATATTTCTAATCTACAGGAATAAATATCTTTCATATAACATTATCATGTAAGCTCATCAACTCACTACCTATGGGGGCAACTGGTTACTTCATAAAAGAGAATCACCAAATTGTTTTAGTTGGAAAAGACCTTTTAAGATAATTGAGTCAACCATTCCTAACTTCCAAGACTACTGTTAAATCATATCCCTCAGCACCACATCTCTGCCTCTTTTAAACACATCCAGGGGTAGGGATTCAACTACCTTCCTGGGGAGCCTGTTTCAGCAAAGAAGTTTCTTCTAATATCTAACCTAAACTCCCCAGGTGCAGCTTCTGGCCATTCACTCTCATAACCCAGCTGGCAGATGCTGGCAAATTTCTAAAAGCATTTAGTGACATCAAATGCGTTTCAGCATAGTTACGTCCAAATTTAAGACTACATTTGTAGTGCCAACATGACTTTAGAGTGAGTGCCAACAATGTATAATCAAAGACCTTTTTAAACCATTAAAATTACCAAAGCTATTTTCTATAGAACATTACCTACTTAAAAGCCAGAATTAAAGACTCGAGTAGCCTCTGACATTACCTTTATTTAACTAGAAGATTATAGAGTAAAATTAGGAGATCCACCTCTAGATTGAAGAAAAATATCAATCCTTTTTAGTTAGTCTATTGTGTTGGTTTGCTTTGGGTTTTTTAATAGTGTTCAAATATCACATAAAATTAGGCTATGTAAATTAGAAGTGTTAGAGATGCTTCATCTCAAAGAACTTTGATGCAGGTATTTTTCTTGATTGCAGAGCTAGGAAAGAAAAATTAGAAAATTGAACTCTATATTACAAGGTATCTCCCCAGCATGTCATAACTTTAACTGCACAATACAGACACTTGGGATATTTCATCATATTGTTAGCATTAAGACCAACCATACTTGCTTCAGGGACTTTGTGATCTATATAAACAAGGCAGACAAAACAACACAACTGCCAGGAGATGACAACAGTGCATGGCAAGCACCATGCTGGTTCCACAATCAACTGTGATGCATTACAGCCCCTAATAACAAGTTTGCTGCAATGCATCACACTGCAAAAAGCCTCAAAGATCCATGAACCAAGGCCATCCATCTATCTATGCTCTCCTCAGCAACAGTTCTGTGCAACACTAGAATGCAGGTAAACTAAGCAAGTCACGACTAATATGCGATCCAGTGATACAATTTCAGCATGAAGGCCTGCAGAAATTACAGGTGAACAAATAATCCTAATAATGGCTAATCCTTGGGGTTTAAGAGGAGAAATTTTGAATTTTGACAAGAAACAGCAACTGGAGACACAAGGAGGGAATTTCTTTCATATGGAGTCTCTTGAGATGATGCAAGCTTTCACAAGCTAACAAAATGCTGACATGTAATAAAAGCAACCTGATTCTTTAAGGATTGAAGAAAAGCAAACTTTCCTGAACTAAAATTAATTGTACAGCTAACACTGGTGACAGAAAAGAGTTTATTTTTAGCCCTAGAAGTACAAAGTATCCATTCCTAAGTATTTAATTCTGATTATATGCCTGGAGAAAGGAAGTGAGATGAAAAAAATCCATACTTCAAAAGGTGATCACAGCAAGGAGGCAATTATTCAGAAGCTATGGCCTAGCTATCCAAAAGAAGAGAGAACCCGAGAGCAATATACATGATTCCTCCATTTGGTTATAATTTCAGGCAGCCTCATGACAGTCTGGCAGGTAAGAAACAACACTAATGCTTTCTTGAGATAATGTCATCCTTAACCATATAGTCTTAACACTGGATACTAGAATTTAAATATAAGTTTTACAGAAAAAGAATAACAAGTACTGTGGAATGAAATAAATAAGTACAAATGCAGTTACATTCAAATCAGTGGAAAAAAAATCCTACCTTTGCTTTGATGGATTTTGTGAAGTATGTGAATTGTCAAGATAGGAATTCTTTTTCCTACTCTGACTGCTTGATGCTTTCCACCTATTCATCTGAATATTAAATTAACACTTTCATACCCTCAGTATCTGGGCATACTGCATTATTGATTTCAGATGTCCAACTGGTTTTGAGTAAGGAATCCTGCAAGTAAGGGAGACTGATTGCCATCAAATTCCTGTCCAACATGCGAAGCTTGACTTTAAATAGTTTGCATCGTTGCTATGAAACATCTACAGTAAAGATGTCCACATCAAATAATGCCTTCTCTTTAATTATATTTGGCTTTCTCTAGGCTCTGGTTACTGGTCTAGCAAAACACAGTAAAATCCCACACAAGTGCAGAAAAGGGAGAAAAGTACATCCCTAGTAAAGCTGCAACAGTAAAACCACCTGCAGATTTGTCCCCACAGAATCAAAAAGCTAAAAACTTAGATGCCAATCTCTTATTAACATTAAAGAGTATTTCTAACTGCTTCTCTTAAAACAAAACCAACCAACCAACAAATCCAAACACCACACATAAAATTAGTCTGAGACAGCCTTTGTTGTGACTTTCAGAAAGTAAATTAACTGCAAGGAATAAGTTTTCTTCTTCCTGACCCTCCTGCACAAGTAGAATCATAGGAATCAATAAGACATCAGAGATCATCAAGTCCAACCTGTCACCCAACACCTCATGACTAACTAAACCACGGCTCCAAGTGCCACATCCAATCCTTTTTGAACACCTCTAGGGACGGTGACTCCACTACCTTCCTGGGCAGCACATTCCAATGGCAAATTACTCTTTCTGGAAAGAACTTTCTCCTCACTTCCAGCCTAAACTTCCCCTGGTGCAGCTTGAGACTGTGTCCTCATGTTCTGGTGCTGTATTCATGCTTTACAGTCTAATAGTTATACTCCCACACATATTTATTTGCTTTTAGCTAGTATATAGCAGATAATTGTCCCTTCTTTAGCTTACATCCCAATTCTTTTTTCACACCTGGAAAAACATCTACCTATTTATTGATGAATCCCAGCATGACCAGGAAAGAGTAGATAATGCATGTATATATAATTCTTTTCTACACTGTCACCTAAAATTTCCATCCTGCAAGTCCTATCTTACTATTAAATTGCAAGTAACAGGTGTCATTTGCAAATGTCTGCTCCTCCAAAATTAAAAACTGAAGAAATCAGAATATAACTTTTGTACTCAAGAGTTACACTTTCATTATCAGTACCAAATCAGGTTTTATCACTCTTTACCTTAAGCACTGCACACGGATTAGACACACATTGCTGTAGAAATTAAGTACTGCATACAGCTTTGGTCCCCACTCTACAAGGATATGAACAGGCTGGAAAGGATCCAAAGAAGGCCCACAAGAATGATCACAGGACTGGAAGATCTGTCATATGAAGAAAGGCTAAGCAAACTCAGTTTGTTCAGCCTTGAGAAGAGAATGCTTAGGGGAGACCTCATAACCCTGTGCAAGTACATAAAGGGTGGCTACCAAGAGGAGTGAGACTCCTTTTTTACAAAGAATTACATGGTAAAGACAAGGGGTGATGGGGACAAGTTGCTACTGGGGAGGTTTGGACTGGATGTCAGAAAAAAATATTTCACCATTTGAACTATTAAACATCAGAATAAACTCCCAAGACAGCTGGTGGATTCCCCTACGTTAGACAGTTTCAAATCCCAGATAGACAGGGTGCTGGGCCATCTCATTTAAACTATTCTATTACCCTGAAAAGTTGGACTAGATGATCCTTGAGGTCCCTTCCCACCTGGTATTCTATGAAGAAAAAAATTAAACTTCTACTCCTGAAAAATAAGGATCTCTAACCCACACCAAGATGTGAGCTACAAATTTTCTTGCAGTTATACTGACTGATACAGATCCTGCAGAAAAAAAAAAAAAGTATGACACCAGAGGGTGAGATTTTCCAAAGCACCAGAGGATTCAATACTGAAAGAAGTTAATGGATTTTGTTAATTTCCCCTTTGTCTGTATTTCTACCCAGATTCCCTTTTGGGTTGTTTGTTCGGATTTGGTTTTTTCATTTTTTTTTTTTTTTTTTTTAATGGAACCAAGCCTGTGGCTATAATCAGAAGCCTATAAAATAGAGAGAGGTCTCAGCGTATAACCCACTCATTTTTATACACGCTGTAGTGATACTTTAATGTCATCTTATTCCATAATTCTAGTGGCACAACACATCAGATTTAATCCTACTGGCAGTTCACATTTTCAAGGAATCTTGAAGCTCTTCTAGCCTATCAGTCCAACTTATTTTACATAATCTTTGGGTTTGGTTTTCTGCCATGTGTTTTTTGGGTTGGGTGGTTGTTTTATTTTGTTTTTTTAAGTAGCTGTCTTTCAAATATCATTGAAATAGAATCCATCAGGTTTTTCATTCCAGCTGTCAGGAACGGTCCAGGCCAGTTTACATACAAATATTTGAATAAGGATGAGTCTGTCCTGGCCAGCTGAGTCTTTTCTTCAGCAGATCCTAGATGTCCAGTTCAGTAGACCACAGGAATATACAAGCCTAGCAACTACCCATGAGCACTAGCTCCTGTTCCAACCAGCCACAGTGCCAAGGGTCATTCCTGGGACTTAAAAGCAAATGCACAGTTAATGTATATATTGTATTACCCAAGCTATTTTCAGATCTTAGTTTTCAAGAAGGAAAACCACCTCATCCTACATTCTGGTCAATCTGATAGGTGGAGTGGGGTTTACATTTAAGCAGGGTCTCACCTGATATAAAACAATATGCTATTCGGTCAGATTTGTTAAACTGATCAACAAGAGATCTTCAAGGCCCAGAACTCAGAGCTTGTCCTGAAGGCACATACAATGTCCCTCACTTTCTAAAGCAACCAGTGGATGGGAGCACCAGGTGAGCTGGTCAGCTCCACTTTCAAAGGAGGTTACAGTCCAACACACTACTCTCATATTGTTAAGTATCAAAATAATAATAATAATAAAAGAAATCTGTCATTGATTACAGCTGTCTTTTTAAATTACCTTTTTAAAAGCTAGTCTTGTTTAGTAGCTCAACTAAACACTAAGTACAAACACCTAGGAAAACAAGCAGCACATAATGCTCAACAGCTTAACATGGTCAAAAGGGGACCTTAGCAACAAAATCATCCTGATAGAATATACACACTACATATAAGTGCTTTCATTTTGACCTCTAAACCCTACACACTCAGTGACTCCAATTTTGTTACTTCATTTTGTAAAAACAAAGCATTAACCTTTTTCTGTATTTTCCAAAATCAGGTGCCTCTGTTTGCTCATAGGATTTGAGGTTCTCATGGTTGGTTGGTTGCCCTGCTTCTGATGCAATTACAAAAATAAACAAAAAGGGAAGCAGGAAATAATTTCATTCATTCTAGCATTTTGCAAAAAGTATAACCATTTTCAGCAGTTCTTCCTGGCAGCCTTTTGTTTATTGATAACAACAAGCTTCTGTAACCTGGAAATTAAAGCGAACATGATCAGGAGGCTCAGAAACCCTGCACTGATCAGGTAGCAATGAGAAATCTGAATGAAGAAAACAAAATCCAGTTCCATTATCACACTAGCAGTAACAGAGTAAGCTGTGAAAATTTCAGTGCTCATTTGCAGTGTAAATTGGCAATTTTGTTACAACCAATGAATTTTTTTTACTTCTCAGCAAAATGGCATTAAGTGTAGTTTGTCATTTAGGAACTTACAGAAGGTACAAGAGAGTGATGGAAAGCTGCATACCTGACAATTTGTTTTAATACAACATTTTACTGGGTTTAAGGAAAAGGAAGATTAAAAGGTCAGAATGTACAAGCACACCAAAATGGTATGTCTTCCTCCTTGCTTTGCAAGATCCAACAATAAATAGATGCCACACCAAAGTAAGACCACCAGTGCTGCCTACCAGAAAGCTTACAGATAAAAAGGCTTTTCAGACAGGGGAAAAAATAAATTAAAAAATGAAACCACATAGAAGTTGAAAAACATTCCACAAAGTTGGAAAAAATATTCCAGAATATAAACATAATCAGAAACTCAGTGTTATAAGACAAGAAAAAATGTGGAAAAAAAAATAGCCAAACTAAAAAAAAAGATATGAAAAGTGATATGAAATGTCTCTGATGCCATCATCTTCCCTAAAGAGACAGCAACCCTTTATGCTATCCATTGCTAAGTATCTTGTCCAGAATTCAGGTCAACAACTCCCACATATGTTTACACTACAAGAGGCTGCATTGCTATATGGCCCACAGAACATGCAAGTTACAATGTACCTGCACATCTGAGTCCAGTGTATCAAAACCAGGTGCATAGGAAATACAGCATTTCTCTGTGTAACTAAAACTGTGTATCATCCCATAAACTTGCCCATCTACAACTTTGGGGTTACCCTTAGTGTAGCTGAGAATTCTAGTGTGTGAACTTAAAAACAAATGGTCCTCCCCTTCTCTTGTCTTAGTCATTTTGGTTAGTGAGGGTAAATTTCATTTCTCTGATTTGCTCACTCAATTTAGTTTTTCTGATGTACTAGCCCTCAATGTCTCTAACTGAGCTCTTCATGTAGTATTACTTCATTTCAGCTCTTCACCATGGTCCTTTCTCCATCACTGTTTCAGGTTCTGTAGATCTCAGCACCCTTATTGTAATTATTATTTCTGAACCTTGTACAGTCCAAGTTCTACTTCCTCACTGTTCGACTAAAATAAACCCTCTTTCTCCCTGCCTGAACAAATGCAGGAGGAAATAAAGGATAGAGTGGCAATACACTAGCTACTTGATGTTTCTGGGAGAAATAATTATAGAGGAAATCTTGTTTAGTCACTACTGTCCTGGGAGACAATATTCCCGGTTCAGATGAAATATATGGAGAATGTTGTTACCAAATCCTAGCAGGGCTCTCCGGGACACAAGCAAACCACTATTTGTCAACAACTGATAAGTGGGTCAAATTCAGACACCTTTTCACAGGAGCAACAGAAGCAGCAAAGGAGATAAATTATAAACAACCAGACTAAAAAGCTATTTTAGCTCTAACATTTCCTATGAAGAACAGCACTACAGGTATGGGTAGGTAAGCACAGTGTTGACCTTCAGAAGACATCTCAGGGGGATATTTTTTTTAAACAAAACAGTTCTTTCTTGTGACGTTTTATCATATGAGATATACATATTTAACACACTTGGAGAGTTGATAGGAAATCAGATTAAGACAGAAAGAGCTTTCAGTGGATTCTTCCACAAGGTAAGCAATAGAAGGAGCATTTCCATCTCATTCCCCAGTGACCTCTTTAGTATGTCACTCACTACTGCATTTTCACAGGCCATAAATCTTAATCACTCATTTTCTGCATTCCTCTGCAGCTGCCTTATCATCTGGTTACACTCAGCTTTGCCACACACAAACCCTTGCTACAAGCTATCTTAAATCTGGACACGTGCATCCAGGCTGCTAGTGGAGGGTGAGATCCATGACCTTGCCTTAATAAAACTTTACCTGATGCTTTGGAAAGGAAACCAAAGCAGACTACTTCACATTGAGGAGCCTTGAAAGAAACAGGCCCTCCGAATCCATATAGCCCAGTGTCCCATTTGAGTCATAGTCTCAATGCTGATTTGACTACTGATATGATGGGGAAAATCACACATCAGAATATTTTTCAGACAAATGTAATGTACGGATTTTACTTTTTGGAGTTTTTCACCAACACCCTCCTCGATCCCCTCAGCATTTGCACATCACTCTCTTTTGCTTGGTTCTCTGCTCTTCACTTTCAAATATATAAATAGAAATCCCAGCATTTATATTCTGATAAGAAAATTGGAGTAATCTTTTCAAATGAAATTTGGATGCTCATCCTTAATAGTTCTGTTTCTTCTTTGGTGGCCCAAAAAACCCAACAAAAAAACCCCAAAACATTCCAACATAAGTATGTGATGTTTCTTACTTTTCTAAGGGAACATATATTTTCAACATCATTTGCATTTTTTTTACTTATTATCTGACATAATAGATAACATATTGGATCATCAACAATATTTGCCTTTTTACAACATCAAATGTATTTTGCATATTTTCTTATTAACACATTATTCTGTTATTTTGTATTTTAAAAATGCTGTGAAATGGTGCCAGAAGGGACAGATTTAGCAGCAGGATTTTGTTATTGTTTCAATTCACTAAGCAGTGTAATAAGATGTTTCTAAAATACCCTGCCTTCAAAAGAAAAGGTTGTGCCCAAGCAGTAGGAAAATGACAGAAAGAAGTATTCCTTACAGGGAAATTGCATTTGAAGCAACAATAACTAACTGCAGTTCTTCAAGTGACAATCAGGTTCAGATTTCTAGTTAAAAATATTATTTTCCTTTTCAGAATTTTAGTTTGGTTTTATTTGCAGCTGCTCTCTAAATCATAAATATCTAAAGATTTTGTTTGGGGGTTTTGGGTTTTTTTTTTTTGGTTGGGTTTTGTTTGTTTGTTTTTAAAGAGTCACATTCCTTTGCACTCTGTAATAATGGTAGCTAGGCTTTTCGATCAAAACAAATAAAAAAAACCCAAAACATACCTCTATTGTCACTGATAGATGCATGAAGCTAATTAAAGGCTTTAGTCATGAGTGAACTTATTAGGAGGTTTGGTGTTTTTCTTGTATATGACAGGCTTGGGGTCAAAAAATCAAGGGTTGGTGAAGAGAAGTGGAAAAGGGCAAGAAGAATATGCATAGTCTTCATTTTTTTTATTTGTTGACTCAGTTACTAGTAAATATTGGATTTGGACATTAATATGGCTGCAAAGTATCCTCGAGTGCTAAAATATTAATCATATTAATGAAGTTCTGTGAGTTCACCCCTATGAAGACATGGCTGGCTTTGAAAGGAAGTGCTGTGGGAAACCACAGCTACCAGTGAGCTTACTGGCACTCCCAACATGCTCACAACTGCCATTCAAAATATTCCATCTTCCAGGATTCTGAATAAACACCCTTTCCACTGTATGTCTACTTGCAGTGCTTGAAAAAGTCATTACAGGCTGGAATAACAGCAGGAAAAAATACAGCTATTTTAGATAAAGATCCATGGGAGTCTAATAGAGGGTTTCATGATACATTTTCTGATATTACAGTTGATGCTACATTTATTATGTGCTAAGACAGTAATCACCTGGGGAAACAACTGCTAAGCTCAAGGCCTTGCCACGTCTACTTTGTTTGATACAGGTCTCAAGATGGCAGTAAGAGTTCTCTCTTCCTATACTGCTGCTAATACAAAACTATCTCAATTATAGCATAAGTTGTCTAATGGGTAGCGTGGTGTGCATAGCTTGTGTCTTTGTGCCCATTTCTGAGTTAAGATACCTACTGAAGGAAATTATCTATAGAACAAAAAAAAAAAAAGCATGCATGGCAGCAGAATAAAAAGACATGACACAGATTATTTTCTTCTCCTTTTCCTCAGCAGTATCTCTGGCTTTACCATTGAGTTGCCATTTTTCTTCCTTTTCTTCCCAACTCTTTTTTAGCTTTTCTTTAGACATGTGGTCTTAGAATGGGGTCAACTGGACAATGACATTTTCAGATAGAAAAACAGAGCATCTTTCGTGCTTTGCAACATGCTCAGTATCCCAAGGATCAATGCAACAATATTTTTCATAGACAATTTTTCCCATTTCCCCCTGTTATCCTTTTCTGTCTTAGGGACTGTGTGAAACTGTTCCATACACACAGAGTAATCGCATAGTATCTCATTTCTTTGTTGAGATGAGATGTGTTCATTCTAGAAATGTATCCACACACACAAACACCTAACTAAGCAAGGCAAGGCTATAACCAGTGAAGTCCATTCCTGAAACAAGTTTTGTGCTGTTGCACAGCAGTAAATGCAAAGTCTAAACCAACTCACACGGGGGGGGGGGGGGGAGGAAAAAAAACCCAACTAACTTGCAAAGGATCTTTTCTAAATAAAGTTTTGTGAAATTGTTTGACCCTGATCTCTCAACTAAATCTATTTCTTAGAAAATATCTCAAAGCTGTATGACAAATTATGTTCTATTAAAAGTGAGTGTATTCATTTTATAATATGCACTGACTGCAGCATTTATTGGGTAACATAAAGGATTGTAAGAGAATAAAAATAAACATCAGCTTTCTCTAGTGTTACCTCTGCTTTCGTTAGCTAGATTTGAAGCTCAGCAGATTTACATGCCCCCATCACCAAGCCTTTCAGCAGCCTGCAGGAGACCCAGAAAAGTAAAAAACTACATGGGTGTGGACTGCTGCAAACAGCCACGAAAATACACAGTCAATATTTTTCACTTAAATGTCCAGCACCACTGTGATACAGTAATAAAAGTAACTGTAAAACAGTAACTTATTGCTTAGGGAAATGCTAAAGGCCTTATTTATTATTCCTTTTCCCCAGGAAACAAATATTTCTGGGATACAACTGAAACTGTCATCAAAGAAAGGTTTGGGAAACACAATCCATGAATAAACTCTTGGTTCCATTTTAATTTCTTGCATTCTGAGTTATCATCGAGAGTAGTGTGAGCTAAATGATAAGGTAAAATTATAGTAATAAGAGTTTTGGAAAGCTAGAGAATCTGTTGCAACAGTAGAAAGCTATCATTTTCTCTAAATGGTAGTAATCTTTTCTTCTATTCAATGCTTCTTAAGGTATACAGTCTAAAGAACATAATATTTATAAATTCTATTCATACTCGTAAAATCACTGTTACAAATTATGTCCCTAAAGTTGTTTCATGAATTTATAAAGTCCTGTCTTTTTCCATAGAGAATATGTATAGTGTTTGGTTAAAACCTATGGAAATTCTCTGGGAATGTTAACAAGCTGCCTTTTTAGTCTCTTAGGAAATTAAAATATGAAGTTATATGATAATCATAAGCCCCTTAATTTGAAAGAACACCTTCATTTTCAACAAATTACTCACGTATGAAAGGATCTTGTTCTGAACACAAGATTACTTGATGACATGTATTAATATGAAGAACAAGGGAAAGCACACCCAACTGTTACACTTGTCACAGCTTTCCCTGGAAAGTCACAATTCCAAGGGCTTTCTTTGACAGCTCTGCCTGCTGTCACACTGCAAGTCCTGTGAACCATTGGGAAGACGGCACATAGCAGTGGGACAACACCAATTGCACTATGGCTTTCACATAAGCATGCTGCCCCGAGGTTCCAAGAAACCAAGCTCAAAACTGCAACTGACCAGGAGCAGTCCCTCAAAAAAGGTCTGTGATGACAAACACAGTTACTCTAAAGGCAAAGTATGTTATTGAAGACTTTTCCTCCCCAGCTTTTATCAAGTTTTTATCAAAAAAACTTAAATAAATATTTACAGTTGCCTAGTTTCACCTGATTCTGACTACTCTGGTTTGTAGAAATTACCTGATATATTAATTTTCCAATGTATTTCCTATTGGGTTATATTGCCTCTTGGGGACAGTGGATCAGAGGCCTGGATGCCTCTGCAGATGCCCCACTCTCCTCTAAACAGCACTCACACATGTTCTGGTAAAACCAGGTCAATAACATTTTGAATTAGAAAAGTCATTTTACTGGAAATAAAATGACCAAAAAATGTTCCATCACTTTAGAATAAATTTTGAATAATTTAATTCCCTGAAAGTTTCTTGCATTAACTTTTATTCTCATTGGGGACAAAAACAAATATTAAGCACTTTCTACAGAACTGTAAATACTTAACAACATAAAGCTTCATGCTGCCAGAAGAGGACAACATAAGGTGGACCATAAAGCTATCTTTCCAAGGTTCTTGCTTTTTTGGGGGTTTAGTCTGCTAAAAATACATTTTTCAGCACTCTTTTATTACCTTGTGGACCTGTTTAGTATTGATCTCAAGGAGTTTAAGAGTTTGCCTTTGTTTTCACTAAACCTGTTTCCATTACATATGGAAAAAATAATACAATATTTAAACAAATATAGGTATGCATATACTCAAACACACACAACAAATCTCATATTTATATAAAGAAAGAACAAAGACACATTCAACACTCAAACATCCTCTTAAATAAGCAAATAAATACTGTGTAGAGGTAATTATTGTAACAATGCTGCAATTCCTTATACAATACTCTCATAATGTAGGTCTTAATTTTTTCTCATTTGATTTTTTCTTCAGATTTTCCATCCACGTTTGTGGACTCTCCTTCTGTGATCTATGACCTACACTACATCTCTGAACTGTGTACCATGTGAACTGTATTGTAGTCAAAGAGAAGAAACTGAAAGAACACTGCTCCTGTTCACACCTGCTCAGAGAGGCAGTGGTTCTCCAATGCAGAAAGGATCCAGAAAAACACCTTTGAGATTGTGTGCACAGAGAATCACCCTACAGGTTAAGAATTCTCTTAATGCAATATAAGTCTCAAAGTTAGCCTTTGAATGTATATCTGCTTATCAGTACAATGTTTACAGCTGATTACCATGTTCTCATCTTTTTTTCAGAATTTAGAGATAAATAAAAAACACACTACTATAGGAATATGTTTATGCAGACTTAAAATTCCATAAAACTCAGTCAAGGTTTAATGAACATGCACTTTAACTCATGCCCTACTTAACACTTGTGATTACACAGTTGACCAAATTCCCCCAGAAAATATTTCTACAACATCTTCTAGTCACCTCAGAAATAACAGCAACAGTTTTCTTCTAGAGAAGACTCATTGACTCAGCTAGGGATGCTTACAGACTGCTATGATTTGTGCCCTAGCAGCCAACAAGTAACTGTACTTTAAACTAGAAGACTTGGAAGATTTACCATTAATGAACATGCACACTGGAAATCAAAATAGTTTCAGCTTATTTACTATGAAAAGAGAATAAGCTTTGTCCTACCTATTGTGGTAATAACAGTGCCAGCAAAGAAGAAGGAACTTCCCAAGTCCCAGTGACTGATCTGAGTAGTTGTGTTTCCTAAAGGTATGATTCCCGCATTTATTGCTGCCACTACTTGCTGCAAGTTTAAAAAATATTTTTGTCAATATTCATGAATGATTAATCTTTATACACATTACACAGTAAATTGATTAAATCACTTATTTAATCCAAGCAATAAACCCGAAAATGATCGGTGTGGCACTGCTCAAGTTTTATCATTCTTTCAGGCTACAATTTCATGTTCAGCAGACACCCCAAGCATTTCAGCATGCAGCAGAGCCATAAACTCCAGACCATTAAGGAGAATACAAAATGCACAGTATCAGTATCATCAATGCCTTAGATAGATGGCAAACACAATTATTTTCACTGTTGCAGCTATTTGGTGAAGAAAAACATTCATTAGGCAAATATTTATACTGAGAGTTTCCCAAAACATTTCTCTGTCGAATTCGGCAAGCAAATGTACTTCTTTAAATAGTCATTTCAAAACTTCCAAGAACAAAATGCCCATCCATTCTTTTGGATCCAATAATTAATTAATTAATTGAACCACCATTGTAGAAGAGATCATTTAATAAATTAACAATTACACTTATGGTTATAAAAATTTCATTACGTTAATTATAACCAAAATCTAATACGCATCCCTATGTTTATACAACTTTACGCTTCATAAACATCATTCCTGAAGAATTCTGTTCTAGCAGACAAAATGAACAAGTTTGCCACTAGAGACATTTTCATAGTCTTGAGAAATATGAAACACTTCCTATTTCAGCAGTGTCACCTAAGGTAAATTCTTAACAAGAAGCATTCCTGTTTAGTTGCATCTCTATTGCAGATATGTACTAGTATTTGAGTTAAACAGTACACGTCAAGAAAATTTAATTTTAAGCTTGCAATAAACCTTTCAAGGAATGCAAATTATCATATCATTCTGAAACTGTAAAACAAGACTTATTTCATAATCATGATTCTTATTATAATAATTGATGTTCAATGGAAGAACAACAGAATAAGAACTGCAAAGCTAAGATGAAGATTTTAACTAACAGTTTCTGCTAGATGAGCTGTCCAACAGTTATTATGCACATAAAGACATTCAGAAATAGACCAAGAAGAGTTTTCTGCATGGCCAGTCTGTTGCAAAAGAACAGTGCTGTTCAACAGCAGTATTTTATTCAACAACAAAATATATTGATAATTTGCAAATGGAAACACTTTTATTTCTAGGGAGTGCCCATGGAAATCAGTTGATATGGACAGAAATAACAAAATACCAACACTGGATTAACACCACTTTTTTTGATGCAATCTCAGACTAAGTGAGTTTCCAGTTTCCCATTTTCAAAGCTCAGATGCAAAGTAGCCATTTCAAACACCACAGCTGCATCTCCACAGCCAGAAGGATCTTACTGCCACACCTAAACCATTTTCCACACCCAGAGTTGTCAACAGAAAGCACGTTGGGGTATCTTTGCATACACTTTACAGTATTTTATCTTCTATGCTTTTAGCTGTTCCCATTTTTACTTTTTTTTTTTTTTTTTATTAAAGACCAGAAAGGCAGACAACAAAGATGCAGAAATTTCAATACTAGGGAGGAAGGAGAAAGGATGGGGCAAGAAAGGAAGGGGGAAAGAGTTTCATTTTCCTTTGAATTGGAAGAATAAATCTTCTACATTTGTATATCATGTGCAACTGGACAACAGTGAATACTGCAGCAGTGATAGTGGGAGATGTTTCCATTACTGTAGGAAGGGATACATCAGACTAAGCAGCATGTGGAAACCATCTCTTGTATTGATTTTATGATTTACAGAATACAGCTATTCCTTTAATTTATAAGCCCCACCATGCTGCATTGTAAAGCCCAATGAATACATTTTGAATACAGTTTCATTTCAGTGAACTAAGAACTTTCATCACAAGTCCTTGCACCTGCAAATGAGAACGTGCTGTTTAGTGAGGGCATCATATGGTACAGCACTGGGACCGTTCATGCTTTATTACAGTTTGTTGTACTGGATGAATGCACTACCCAGAGCAACACATCTGCTTCGGCCATTTAACAAGACCAAGTTTTACACAGATGCAGAGGAAAAATGTTTTCAGAGCTTTTTATGATCACTAGACATTTTTGGAGCCATACTACCTCAACATCTTGTATATGAAAGGTGTGCCAACCTAAACTGCTCAAAGATCCATTGTGTTTCCTAGCTGCAGTATACTGTACCTACAAGCTTCCAAGAAAAAGATACAACAACCCAAAACTGCTCTGTTGGGACAGACTTAACAAAACACAACATATGGCTACAAAAGACAATTAGCCACTATCTTTATGTCTGATTTTAGCCAACTGTTAATTAGGAAAATAATGAGGGTAAGCAAGCAAGTAATGCTTTCTCTTCGTACATCCCCCTAACTATTGACTAAACACAGTTTTAAAGACTTTCTGAGTGGGAGACTACATCTGCATCACAGTGTTCAGATCGGTTTGGGTGGATTATTTTAGCATGAATTTATCTAACTACTTTTGGAACTCACTCATATTTTGAGAGCCTAATCATTCTGGGGCAGTACGTTCTACAATTTACTTGTGGATCATACAAAATGCTTTTCTCTTTTGAGATCTTTATGTGCTTCAAAGTAAATTTAGAAGTTCTTACATTATGAGAAACACTTGAACAGTAATTTCTTATTTGTCTCCTTGAAGAAATTAATGATCTTGTAGATCCATCATCTGCCCCTTTTTTACAAATAAAAACTCTTTCTTATTAAATAATATACTTACTCATTTTAAGAAATCTGTTGAATATGGGTATGTATAAGTAATTTTTAATTGACAGTATTTCTTACTGACTTTCTTTGAATTCTTACTGATTTACCTTACCAATTGTTTTAAATGTAGTTTTACTCATAGAGGGCCAGGTGATGCCTTCTTCATCACAGAGCTATTAAGTTTCCAAAAACACACTATAAAGCTTTCTCCTGCACTCTTCTTTTGTTTGGGTGGAGTCAGCCTTAAATACTAACAAAGCTTTTCCTTCAGAAAAAGGAAATTCCTTCAGAATTTCTGGTAAGAGTCCTCCTTACTAGCAAGGATGATGGATAAGGGTGCTGGTTCACTGAGATCAACCTCATAAAGCCTTTGAATGTTGCCTGCAGAGTTTTTGGGAGGGAATTTTCACTTCTTTGGATCAGAGGACATCTTTTCTTCTCAGTTTGGTTAGTGCCTATGAGCAAATCTTCAGCTAAGGCTATACCCAAGTATAATCTTAAAAGAAAATCACATATAATACAGTATAATGTAATACAGTATAATATAATATAATTATATAATAAGACTCTTAACATTTATATTATTACATCCACTGCACAATCTTACCTAGAATAATTGCTATTAACATTTCCTTAGCCCAGACTAAGAACCCAGGCTCACACTGCTGATTTCCACTACCTTGACTAAGGGCCAGGATCTCACCCACAGTGTTCAAATAGCATGCTAGTCATTGTCAGTGCCCTTAGATTCAATTTCACTGCCACTTTTTTCTTGGTCCTCAGCCTTTTTTCTTGAGTGATGCCTCATTACTAGAGCACACACCACCACTTCCTTTGTCACAAATACGGCCATGTCATTCTTTCCTTCCTTCATAACTTACTTCTGTCACCTGAGCCCTGCAGCATATCCTAATTCATACAATACCAATAGTAACTCTGCATTTTGACTCTTGAAACAGTTAGAATCATGAAAACTCTACATACTCTCTCTGTTTATCATATGCTGCAATCTGTAAACACCTTATGCCATCTTAACATGGAAATTTCTTGAGTTTTAAATAATTACAGTATTAAAATTAACTGACTATCTCGGTGGCAGTCATTCTACTTTCTATTATTTTTATTCCATATACAAACTAAATTCTGACTTAAAAATCAGTTTTACTTAGCACTGCAGAATTACTCAGCATTAGGATAGGGATGTGGACAATTCCAGTTCTTGAGCTATGTAGATTTCATTTCCTTTGCCTTCTTCCAGAGCTTTTGTCTGTTTGTAGAGGACTGAGCAAAGAAGGAATCACCCAGCACATGGCACCAAATAAAGACCTCTATATATAGTGATTTTAAGAATAGTATTATATGATTACAGTGGAAGTTTTTCTTCTTTAGCTGCCTTTATAATGGTGAAAATGTGGGCTTTTTTGATAATAAGGAGGAGTGAAATAGAATTTTCAAATATTTAAAACTTTTAGGAACTTAATTCCCCTTTTTACGTCGTATGGATTCTTAGGCTAGCTCTGTTCTGTATCTTCGGATAGCTGTGAGTTGTGTCTGAAGAGAAGTCCTAATCTGGACTACATCCAACCTACTTGGCTTTACATTTGTAATCAGGAATCAGCTTCATCAGAGCACCAGAGAAAAGAGGCTTGAGTGCAGAAAGGACAGGTCAGACATGACCTGTCTTACTTTCAAAACCAGGAGCTGAGCTTCAAAAACACATCAGTTCACACCATATGTTTTGTTTGTTTGTTTTCATGAAATCAAAGCAATGGGGAAAGGATTGTGACAATACAAAAATCTAACTTTAATTGAAGGTTAGTGTTTAATTTCCCATATAATTTAGAAACAAGTTGCAACTGTTTACTATGACATCCCTGTGTTCATATGAATATCTGTCTATAAATGCCACACTGAGCTACCCTTGTAGATTAAGACACAGAACTTTGTGACTTTTTTCTGTGAAGACAAGAGATAAAACAGCCTTTCAAACAGCACAGTCATTTTGTGAAAACAGAAGACAATCCTCCTAGGTCAGAGATTTCAGCCTCTGGTCCTCTGACCCTGCAAGGAGTCAATGGAGATGAGTGACAAAAGCCAGCCTGTTGACCACAGAAGAAATACAGAGAGACTGTAAACTGAGAATGCTAACTTCTGGTAGTCAACCATTGCATCATACAGAGATCAGGCAGAAACAAGTATGTCAAACCAGTCATCCTGATGCTCATCTCCCTCTACACCATGAATACATGCCTTTGCACCATTTTCCAGTAGTTTCATTTTTATGAAATGATACACCACAACATTTCAGCTTTTCTGTTCCAACATTAAAAGAGAAGCACCTTAAATTATGCTTGTGACAAAATACATCAGTGTGTGCAATATTTCATTACCCAGCTTCCCAAGAGTAAGCTTGTGCTTCCTGGCAATCATTTAACAAGTGATGTCATAAAGTCAGATATGCCTCACAGTTTCTAGAAACCCATTTCTCAGCCTAGATTTCTTCCTTCATTATCCTGTTGCCATTTGACAAGTGCACTTTCTCACTTTCTGGTATAGCAACACATCTCATATGGCCCAGCTACTGCACGAGTCCTGCATTTTTATTTCAATTCTGGTTTACAAAGAATGGAAATCCTAGTTCTCTGTTCAGAGGGATACTAGGACTCTTTTAACACTTAGCAAATTAGTTTTCTAGCTCTAAAAGCACATGCTTTTTGAGCCTTGCTGTTGAAAGGATTGCAATGCTGTTTATGTTACAATTTGTGACTCCCTGTTTTTCAGTTTTGTTTGAGTAACATATCACTGTAATATGCACTGGAGACTAGCACCTGACATGCCACAAGAACTGAAGTACTCTTTTCTCCCTATGTTCACAAGCTACTTGAACTAAAAATGTGAAGAAATGTATTGAAATACATTTCTATTTCTAAATATGCATTACAAACAGACTATGTATATAAATCTTGTGTGTGTTCATATCTATATGTATGTATACACACACATTCAGGGAAGAGGGCTTTTCTTCTTGAGATTAAAGACTGGAAGAATTATGCAGACAGCTGCTCAGCAAAACTGACTTAGTAATGAGTCATATCTGCCACCTTTTCTCAGACAAAAGCTGTCATTCAGATGCATTCAAGCTAGCTACTGTTCATCTGATGTAAATATATCCTTTAAGAACCCCAACACCAGAAGCAGCAAAAAAAAACCCCACCACGTTAGAAACCAATCTGCTGGAACAAAGAAGTGGCAAGGGCGGTCAGAATTTATTTATTCTTCCAAAAATATGTATCACTCTTATGCTTATGAAGGATAAAGACTGTGCTTTAAAAAAGAGAGAAAAAAAAATATTTCAGTTTAACTGCCATGTAGAAAATAACTAAAGCAAAAGGTGTTGGAGGGAATGCTCCCAGGCAACAGAAAGTTTAGGGGGAAGTTTGCTCCCTCCAGGAGCTAAGTGTAGAGCCAAAAGAAGGGATAGGGATATGCCTGCAAGAAGACAGCAGGAACCAGAGCAGTCCTAAACAAGGAATGCACACAACACGGGATTCTGCAGCCCACTCAGACTCACACATAGCAGGTGGGTATCTGCAGAGGACAGATCTGAATGAGGCTATGATTGAAGGTCTTTCACAGAGATCTTTTATGTAATAAATAGTTCTCTGATCAGGTAGAATTTGGAGGGATTTACTATGGAAAGAGACAATAGCATCAGAACATGCATTTCTGACAGGAATAAATTAGGGTGACCACTAGACCAACAGACTCATTGAGAGCAGAAGAGAGAGTCTTACAGTACAAGTTAGGAGTACCTCTACACTTAAAAGTTAAGAATACACAGAGTCCAGTGCTTTGACCCTTTACTAAGGAGACACACATATGTAGCATAATGACCCAAACTATGATTCCTGAGCTTCATGTTTGAACTACTTCAAGACATACTCATTTCATGTTGCTTTGAAAACACCATCAACAGGCAGCTCTGCCACAGGTACCTGCAACCTGCCATAAGCTTCCTGTGTGAAATGCATGCCAATAAAAACTTGATGCAATGGTATTCTGGATACCCAGATAAATATATGTGGCAGAATCAATTTATTTTATGCTGGTCTACCAATCTTTTCATGCATGAACATGTGCTGCACTTCCAGACGTGGGATGGTTCCTGTTTCCTTTAGGAGATGCTGGAAGGAATTACAAAAGGGAGAGATTAATAATATTTGGGCTTGTAAGTGGTGCATTCAAGATCCCACAAGAAGTTCCTGCTTAGAGAAGCTTTAAGCTCCAGCTCACAGCACTGAGAATGTCTGTAAATGTTGCAATTAAAAGAATAAAATAGTTTTTAAAAAATTGATTCAAATGAACAGGTTTAGCTAATAAATTTTAAATTCATCTAAATAAATTTCAGGTTTGTCTGAAAACAAGATCTTTCCATCTCTGTGATTTATTATCTCAACAAAAATGACACATCAAGCTCAAATACATTCTGATCTATAGGTGAAAAAGAAGGATTCATATTTCTTTATTTTATCAGTTTTATAAATAGTCAAGAGATTGAGGCTCAAGGATATTATCTGGCTGAAATAAAAAGATGTTTTCTTGGGGCTACAGTGCCATTTCAATTTGTAATTAAAAAAAATAGTGAAAAAACTACTGGTAGAGAAGCAACATTGTAGCTCTCTACCTTAAACTATAAAAATTAAGTCATGGGAAACACATACTTTAAAGTAAAATAGTTTTATGAGAAATTAATCACATGAGAAGCCATGATGACATTCTAGTGATGACAGCTTGATGAAAGAAATACTGCTGCCATGGCATTCATAACTGTGTCAGACTTCTCTCAAGAGAGATAAAGAAAAAAATAGATTTTTTTTTTCCTCAAGGGAGATAAAAAGAAACACATTTTGGTCTCATTCACAGTCTAAGGGATGAATGGAAAGAGAAAGGAGAACACAGATGATACAAAGGCAAGATGAAAATTGGCATGGGACATGACTGTGGACCCCAGCACAGAGAGCTGTTCTCCTCATGTTAACCACATGCCCCCACAGATTCCAGGGAGATCAAATTGTGGGACCAAGATCAATTCAGTTAATCCTGGTGGTTCTTCTTCTTGGTTTTGGGTGTTTTTTTTTTGGTTTGGGTTTTGCTTGTTTGTTTGTTTGTTTAATGCAAGCACATTTTTGTGGTCATTCAGTTTTCAGAAGAAGCCACATACCCTGAAATGGGCTGGACATAAAATTCTACAAGAATCTGTATTGTTGAGACAGTTTGGTGCAGCAACCAGAAATCATGTTTAGATTTCAAAATGAATGCTTTATAAGGCAGAAATTACCACAAATAGCACTTGAAACACATCAAAAGATTGTGCTGTCTAGTGTGATATTTTTTCCCACTTGTTAGCATTTTCAGAATAAATATATTTGAAGGACATTTCGGCTAAAGGAACTAGAAATGAGGCTTGTTCTGTTACTAAGTTTCAGAGCACTTCTACTGGAAAACTCTTCAAGTTTCAGAATTAACTCACTAAGATTATTAAAATAATTCACAGGAGCTTGCTGGGACATTCTAGCTATTTTAAAAAATAGAACTGTAATTTCTCTTCTTTTCATTTTTTGTATGCAAAAATAATATATTAAGCAACTTGATGCTTGGGCAATAAAAGAAATTTTTTTTTTTTCCATTTTGGTTTGTAAAGGTCAACACTAAAGCAAATAATTGCAGAGCAATGCATAGTTAAGTGATATTTAAATAAAAACCTCCTCTTTGTTTTTTTTTTCTTTTTAATCAGCTTTCTCTTTAGCAGTGGGGACAAATATTTGTCTCTCATTGGCAAGACATCCCAAAACTCACAATCATACCCATGAGTTCTGGGTGCTGGAAAAGCAATTTTTTTTTTTTGGTCCTATTTCTCATTCCCTCTATAGACAGAATGAGATGTATGAAACAATAAAAGATTACAACTTTACAAAGTTGTTGGATATTGCATTTGGTCAGGCTCAACTGTCCCCAAAGATAAATTCCTAACCCCGGGAGATGCCATGAAGGTGTACGTGTGTATTTCATGTCTGCACTGCTTTGCAGGAGGACATACATGCAACTCAAACGTGTCACCTAAGGTGTCTTTAAATTTGCTACTATGCACAGGTGCATAAATACAGCAGGAGATTTTTCTAGGTACCTGGCAACACACTTCATGCATCTGAGTTTGAAAACTCTCTCGAATATTTTCAAATGTTTAGTGACAAACTTGCTAAAGGGAACAGTCAACACACTAGAGGAGAAATAGATCTAGATTAAAATAATTAGATACAAGTTCTCCAGTTAGAAGTTTTCTTTTTCATTCTTTAATGCTTATTATTACTTGTGTGTGTGTAGATGGATTACTCCCAGGTTTCTCTCAGCTTCTGCCAACAGGAAGCTCACTGGTGAAGAAAAACCTTTTACATGCAAGATGTAAAAAATCCCTAGTGTAAATGAAGATCATGTTTATATATTTTCTCATGTATCCACACACTGTAAGCTACATTTATTCTTTTATTCTGTCACCTGGCAGTTACTGTGACTTGCATGGCAGGGCCAAGATGAGAGCAGGCATGAGCAGAGAAACCTAAACACCATCCAAGAGTTCTTCTAAAAAAAGGGACAGTAGCAAAGTGGGCGCATCCCTTCCTACAGCTTTATAACCTATTAGATATTATGTATAACCTTCACCAAACTGATGCTTTCTCACCTGATAAGTGAGATCCTTTCAAGATTTTCCAACTGAAACTTTTAAAAACCAAAGTTTAGCATCAGACCATGCACTGCTTGCCGGTCTGTTGTATCGTCATTAGACTCACCACGATAGTGTTATACATCCACAGGCTTTCCTTCTGGGATATTTCTCTGGTTGTAAATGCAGATATAGCATCACCAATTGCTGTGCACTGCCCATCTACGCATTGTTGTATACAGCATTTAGTGATACACTTAATATTGTGGTTAATACTGGTTTCAGGCTACAGCAACAGGAGTTGAAAATGCCTGGAAAAAATAGCCTCTGGGGTTTACAGATGAACTCTGCATGACTTCTGCACATTTTAGGTACAGTGCTACATAGAAGTACTCACAAAATATTTTTTAAAATGTATAAAAATATGTGCTTGGAAGCAGTTATACATTGTTGTTATTCATGGCAGGTATAGCTTGTTATAGTGAGACACCAATTAACTGAAGTGGTTTAGCTTGAAAGATTTGCAACACCGGACCATGGAAGTCAAGACAGAGAAGGTCATGAAGACCACCTGTTTGTCAACACAGGAACAATTCTGCTGGACTGGGATGAAATGTTAGGAGGAAAAGCCAGGTCATTTTTCTGAAGCAGGTGAGGCTACTTGGTTGTCATCATCAGAGCACTCTATTTCATTTACTTTGCACATTTTCTGTGCTGCATAGCAGCTCTTCTTTTTCCCATGTTTCATAAGTATATAAAATCTATGAAGTGTATAAAAGTATAATTCTCACTGAGTACACCCAGAAGAGCCACACAAAGTACATAGTTTCAGGAATCCAAAATGTCTTAGGAATAAAGCTGCATGCATATATTGTAGTGCCACAAAGATTTTTGGTGATTGGTGGGATAAAATAAAGGATGGAGAAGACAGGAAGGGAAAATTCCCTATCCTGTATGCATTTATAGAAGCACACAGCTCTCTGTGTTACTTAGCTCTGTGGCAAAGGAAGGTGATGGAACCTAGGCAGTCCTTGGGTGCTAGCAAAGTAGACTTTCATTCCACTTAAACAACTTTTTTTTTAGCTGAATTTGTGCTCTCAAACCAGTTTCCCTAATTTGCTCACCTGACTAGGCCACTGCACATTGTACTGTTGGTTACCAATCTTGCGATAATCAAGCCTGCTTCAGGGTAAATGGCAAATCAGAAGCTGTGAAGATTGAAAAGTCCTGGCACGATAAGCACCTTGAGCAATGACTAGCACAAACAAAAGCCAAACCAGATTCTGGAATCCCAGAACACCAAGTTCAAAAGGAAAAGTTTATAATTAATTTCATTATAGTTTGACTCAAGGTATACTTGATTAAAGAGATTATGGTCTATAAGCTCTGTAATTTTCTTCACACACGCTAATCATTCCAGCTTCCTACTACACATTAATTTTCAGGTTTATAGCTTTCAGTGAATTCTTAAATTATTTGTTCTTCACAGACACTGTTGGTTTTTTTTCAATTCATACAGACATCCAAAGAAAACTGAAGAAACACTGCATTAAATTGTAGTAGCAGACAGACCTAAACCCAGAGAGACAAATAGTAAACCAGTAATATAGTTTCTGTAACAAAGTGGGTAAATAGAGCAGAAATATAACCCTATGGTAAGGGTATAAGCCTAGACTTGAAAAAATTATTTGAGACTCTGCTTTGCCACTAATTTTCCATTTTACTTTGGGCAGTCAATTCCTGACTATTAAACTACTTGATGCAATTTGTTATCACTTGTTCTGCATAAAGAAAGGTACACAAATGCACTTGTTGGACCATACTCCCTGTGCCTCAGATTTTATCCTACAAAAGGAGTGCAGCAGCACATTCCTACCTCCACATTGTGGGACTCTTCTTTGCAGAGAAGCAGATGGGAACAAGGAGAAATAAAGTTTTCCATTTACCCCAAGTACAACCTGAGCAAACTCTCCCACAACCATCTCCCATCCACATGCTGTAGGAGGCTGTGTCACCTCCCCAACACATCACAAGCCTGTGTCTTCCTGATCATGCCAAAATCACTAGCAAATATGGGAGATAATGCTGATACAGGTATCTGTGCTCTAAGACATTTGCACGGAACATAAAATGGGCATTGAATGCTGATGAAGTGGGGCTTTATTACCAATCTGTGCTTCTGGGTATGGAATTATAAATGTTAAAATATCTAAGTACTCCAGAGCAAATTTCAACAGTTTTTGCCTTAAGGACCATCACAGATAATGTAAGATAGTATTGCTTAAAGATTTATATTTTTATCTTCACAAGTTCCATATCTGACCTAAATACTTCATATGGGAATATTTATACTATCTGCAAAAAAAAAATGTTCTGATCAAAATGTGTGTATATTTCTCTGAAAGGTTCTCACATTGTGCCAGTGAAACCACTGAAACATTGTTATTGCACAGCATTGAAATTGGCATTGGCAGCACCTCCTCAGACATGCCTAGTCAGGACATAGTGATAGAAACTGCCTGACAGTCATTTAAAGTGTGGCAGTTTGGGAACACATTTTAGCAACAAGGCAGGAGAGAAGTAAGAAAATAGAAATCATTTTTCCTGTTTGCCTTTAAAATTCAGTAGTGTGCCATAAAAATAACTCAGTATCCCAGAGCTCTGCATTTAAAACTAAGAAGAAAAAAAAAAAATCAAACCAACACAACCCACAGGTGTCCACACTGATGCTCAAGGCAGATTAGTCTAGAAAGATAAAATTCATTTCTAAACTCCCAGACATATCTGCTGTCAAAAACTACAGCGCTTTGCTGCCCATGCTCCAGATTAGCTCATGCTAATCTGGGTCTGGAGGCCTGCCTGCTCTCCACTGGTCCATCTCAGGCTCTGCAAACTCAGACAGCCCCATGGCTACTATTAAGCAAGGGGTTACTCTTTGCCAGCTCTTGGCTGTTCGTTCTAGATCTCATCTCCAGAACTGGCATTATTTGGCAGCCCCTGGAGTGCCATTGGCATTATTTGTTCCTTGCAGTGCCATTGGATGTTCATAAGAATATGGGAACATGGGAATTAATTTGGAGAAGGCCTCAGAAGGCTAGGCTCTGGTTCTAGCTCTGTGCTACTGTAAAGAAATATTTCCTATGGGACAGAAACAGGTGACTGGCAAGGGTAAAGTCTTGTTAGTAGGAACACACCGATGTATGTCAGCTGTAGACATGCCTTTAAAAAGTGGAGAAAACTGAGCAAGTCTGTAGTACTTTCCTCTGCTTAAAACAAAATCAGTAACAGGAAAGATACAGCTGGAAGGAAAGCTAGTGTGATACAATCAGAGTAAATCAGAAGTCCCTTAAGGCAAAGGAAGGTGTGTTTTCTTCCTCAGAATTAGGCATTTCAAATATCGACAGACCTAGTAAGGCACAATCAATACATCAATTCCTATGTGAAGTATTAATTATATATATTGCTGACAAATAATCATTTAATTACCATAATGGGAGGCTTCAGTGAAAAGGATGTCTATCAAGCACACTGGACCTAAAAATAGCAATAGCTTTTTGACCATGAGGCTTTGCATGAAAATGTTGTTGCGCAGCCTCTGGTCTTGACACTTGTTACATCACCTGGCCAATACAGAGCTTTGCTAATAAAGTTCTCCCCTTTTATCACAGCACTGCTGTCATATATAATTTGTTCCTCTAGGGCGTAGTGACAAGGGTCTGGTATGGATTACCTGAATTAGTTCATCAAGCTCTGTTGCATTCACACAGGAATGCTGAGATACAAACGTCTGCTTCTGAATCACAATGGTGGTTCTCTGGGAGGTCTCATGAGGCTGCTCCAGGGCTTTAAATACTGTTGCTCCAATTATCAAATACACAACTACCACCAGAAAGATTGTTGAGACTGTCTTCCATTTCATAACATTAATAGCTGAATCACTTTCCTCTCGTGAAGTGAGCACTGTAGGCTTGGTGGAAAATGATAATCTTGGTTTGGAGTTCTGAGTGGCCGATTTGGGATCCAGCAAGTCAGGTGCCGCCACTGGCAAAACAGAAAAAGAAAGTTATTTTTGCAGTGCCACTCATATTTTGCCATCAATGTCTGCCAAGAGGTTACAGAAATCCTGTTGCTTCTAACAGGAATTCTTAAACTATTGAATCTTTCCCTTAAATCCCATGTCACCTTACAACAAATCAGCTGCTCTGAGTAGTATTATCCCTTTTACCTGCATACACACTTTTTGCAACATTTTCTACATGCATCTGCTCCCTTATGATGTTCATTTGCAAAATGCAGATTTCCCCTACGCTCTTGCATTTCATTAAATGAGTATCAGGTGGTATTTCATTGCAGATTCTTTACATCCGCTGCTCTCTTAAACACTGCTAAGCAGTTTTCCAGCTGTGTTTTACCTCAGCATTACAGAAGTAGCAGAAAAATACAAATTTTTCTTTCTCTAACTTATTTTGCCCTGTGCTCCAACAAATGTGCTCCAGCAACAGTTGCATGATCACTTCTGAACTCCTCAGACACAACCACAAAAACAACACACTGCTCATCATACCAGTCTTAAAGCACTAATTAAGTATAAATTACACCTTTCAGAAAACACCAGTAAAACACAAGTGTACTTACTGGAAAAGTCACCATTGGTTCGAGTGTGTATTTTTGTTTACAAAAACCCACCGGGCTAGGAAACGAGCAGCTGTGTGTTATCCCGATAACCCATGTGACTCCTAGCAACTACATGGGCACTAAAAGTATCTGCCACAACAAGTGCAGGTAAAGGTTTCCTGTGGGCAGACGGCCCCAGCAGCTGACCACGCAAGATATATTTAAATTGGTCTGAATTGTAAGTACATTCTGAACGGCCACTTTGCCAGTGGGAAAAGTCCAGATCTAAATATCTAAACGTAGAGGAAAGTCGCCCTTGGGATGGCAGAGGTGGGACACGCTCTCAACGGAACTAGCGATACGGTGGTACCTGGCAGGGTGACTCACCTCGGGGCCAGGAGGGATAGAGCCGGCCCTTGTCCCGGGCCGAGCGGGGACTCGGTGCACTCCGCAAACCCGATGGGCCGGGCTCCGCGCATCACAGTCACACCGCCGTCCATGCCTCCCACTGCCCGGCCCCCGGCCCCCACCCCATGAGCACCGGAGGAAAGGCACGGCCCCCTCCCGCGCCCCACGCCTGGGCAGGGGGAGCCTCCTACCCGCCGCTTTCACCTCTCCTGTCGTACCCCCGCGACCCTCCGAGCCCCCAGGGGCGATGCCGGGGGTTTCGACGCTCCCGGGCGGGTTCGCCGAGCCCCCGCCCGCCCACCCGCCGGTAGTAGCTCCGACTCGCCGCGGCCGCCGGCAGCGAACAAAGAAGCGGGCACCGGGCACCGCCGCTCTTTGGCCAAGGCCGTTCCAAAGCGCTGGGTTATGCCCACCGCCCCCGAGGGGCGCAGCCCCGGTCCCGCGGGCAGCGGTGGATGAGCCTCCAGCCTCCGCCAGCAGAGATGCTCCGCGTCTGGGAGCAGCGCGGGGGCGAGGCGACCGGCGGCGCGGCTGAGGAGCGGAGCGGGGCCAGGAAAAAAGGGAAAGCAGCCAAGCAAGGTACAAAGGGGGCCCGGGCCGCCGCCGCGACTATCCCGGGGTCCCTCCGGCGCCCGAACACGGGGAAAGCAGGGGGGCATGCAGCATCCGCAGGGCTGGGAGCGGGGAGACACGCCATTGTGCTCGTACTCACTTCTTATTTACCGACCCGGTGCCCTCTCCTCGCTCCACGGGCAGGCATTTTTTCAGGGCTTGGGTAGATACAGTTAGAAGAAATTAAAAATTTAAAAAATGTTTTAAAAAGGAAATTTTTTAAAAATAAAGAAAGAAAGAAAAGAAAGAAAGGAGAAGACCGAGAGGAAGAGACTGATGGATGGGTCTGGAGGAGAGGGAGCGGCAGGGGCGGGCGGGCTGGCAGCGCAGATCCCGCCGGCTCCCCCCGGCCCCGGGGCGTGCGAGGTGCCTCACGTCGCGCGTCGCGCATCGCGCATCGCACATCACGGCGTGTGAGTGTGTGGGTGCTCTGTGTGTCCGTGCGTGAGAGAGCGAGTCTGTGTCTCCATGCGTGTGTGTCCGTGCGTGCTCCGGTACGCGGAGCGTGCGGAGCGGCCCGAGCCCAGCGATGTCATCTGTGGGGTGGCGGGCAGCCGCGACGAGGATTTCCCCCCGCCCCGCCGCTCCCGGCCCCCGGGGTGTGCGCGCCACTCCGCGCCAGCCGCCCGGCTGCCAGATGCTGCAGGGGCGCAGGATGGAAATGAAGAGCGGAGACAGCGTAGTACCTGCGGAGACCAAGGTCTCGCCTGGAAACGAGCGAGGGGAGCAGCAGGAGGGAGCAGAAGGCACCGGCCACCTCTGGCGGCAAGGCAGGACCTGTCGGCGATCTCTCTCCAAACGTGACAGCCTCGCTAGAGCCTCCCCGTGAACTTTTGAACAAGGCGAAATGTCACTGCAGCCGCAAGAGCCGGGGGAACAAGCGTGGAGACCTCTCAGGGCAGAGGGACGAAGCTGCGGGGCCGCTCCGTCCTTCCCTGGCTTGGCCTGATTTTTAACCCGTGTGCTTTAAAGCCCGGCGTTTTGCTGCAAGGAGTTAACGAGGAGGGATCTAGGAGTCAGGGATGGCAGCTGCTCTCCTATAGCACTCCCTGACAGCGAACTGCCTCCTTCCGTTTTACTCTGATAGGTACATCAGAAACGCTGCTTCAGCTGTGGTTTCAGCCACTAAAAAGCCTGAAATTGTGCTTTTTATCCTCTCCACGGGCTAACTCCCCAATTTCCCGTTCATCTGACACCTGCGATGTTATCCCTGGGTCAGTTGTTCACACTGTGATGAACATCTACACTGGCCTAAAAGGATTTATTAAGAGAGTCAAAAAACTGCTGCCACAAACCACTCTCTGAAAAGTCTCTGCAAACACGTTAAAAGATTAGGCACCATAACTAAAAGTAACAGGTCACAAGCATTTAAAGCCAGAGTCTGTACCAGTAAAATGGCCAAAGTCAGTCATACGTGGGGTGTTTAATGGACTATAATCCTGCTCAAATCAGCAGCACCATCAGCAAGCATTTTAGAAGTCACTTACTTTAATACTTCCCCCATCAATGTGACATAATACAAATTAGTGTAATATTGAGTTCCTTAGGACTCCAATTTCAGCAGCATCAGTCATGCCAGTCTTACCTAGTGTGGTCACACATCTCGGAGATGCAGCAGGGGCAGGAAGCTGCATCTGCCATTTCAGCTTGAGCTGTAGCTCATCGTTTCCCATCACCATGAACCAGCAGAGCAGTTGTTGAGTAATAAGAGACATTGGGCCCAGTCCAGGAAACCCTTTTGCAAGCAGACCTTTACTGTCACAGTCAACTTCGTCAACATAGTCCCAGTATTCAAAGAACTGAAGAAAAGTGAAATGCTTCCTCCTGTCTACTGATATTCCCTTTCTCAAGGGAGTCTTGAAGAGTAAAGATCTTCACACCTGGATATTTTTTACATACACACACACAGACACATGCACACACAAAAATCATCAGCTTTCTCCCCAGAAGATTTCTGTCTGTACCTATCTCATGGAAAATAATCATTTCACATGATTTTTTCCAACATCCAATGGAAAAACAGGCACAAATTTTCTTCCGTGCTGACCCATGTCTCTAAAATATTGTGGAAAATAGTACTACATGCCCTTCTTCAGCAATCTAAATATTTGGAATAAGATTTTGTTTTGCCTTGAGTGGGGAAATTATTAATAAAAGCTGAAAAAAGGTCAGACTTACTGCCTAAAACTTGAAATCAGTGGGATGACTCCCAACAGCTTCATGAGAGTTGGGATGAGGCCTTAAATTTAAGCATTCCACCCAACAAGCAGAAACAATTTTGACATCCACTCCAGGAATGACTGCATTGGTGTCTTAACTTTAATAGCTAAAGGGCTGTCTCTGTGAAAGTGATTATTTCTATTAATTACCTAGTAAATATCTCCAATGTCTTCTTTCAGTTGGCTGATAATTTTCCACCTATTGTGATCTCAGATCCAGTCCTCACCTGGAGCATACCACTTGCTTAAAGTGAATTTGTGCTTCCACCAGGAATATAAATACTCCATGTAGGAGTGTTATCTGGCACATACCTTTAGTGACAGGCATCTTCAAATCCAGCAAGAAAACCACTAATTCTTTTGTACAAGACAAACTATTTGTGTATAGCAGCTCCTACTTTCCCAAGGCCTTACATAGCACCAGCATTTATTCTGCGGACTCATGCCCTCTAATATTTTAATCACAATGTACACCACATATTTTTTAAATATTGTGACCACCTTGCCATCAAATTTGGAACTGATACTCAACCAGTTTGACACATCAGGCCTGAGCTTTACTGAGAAAATACACTCAAATGCAGTGTATCACTTACAAAACATGCCACCAACCAGCACTGACAAGATTAAGTAATAAAAAGCGATACAACACAGAATCACAGAATGTTAGAGGTTGGAAGGGACCTCCAGAGAACATCAAGTCCAATCCCTCTGTCAAAAGCAGGATCACCTAGGGCAGTCTACACAGGAATGCGTTCAGGTGGGTTTAGAAAGCCTCCAGGGAAGAAGATTCTGCAACCTTTCTGAGAAGCCTGTTCCAGTGCTCCATCACCTTCACTGTAAAGAATTTTCTCCTCATGTTGAGGTGAAACCTATGTTCAAGTTTATATCTATTGTTCCTTGTCTTATTACTGTGCACCACTGAAAAGAGATTGGCCCCGTCTACCTGATACCCACCACTCAAATATTTATAGACATTGATCGGATCCCCTCTCAGTCTTCTCTTCTCAAGACTAAAAAGCCCCAGGGATCTCAGTCTTTCTTCACAGGAAAGATGCTCAAGTCCCCTAATCATCCTCATGACTCTTCATTTGACTCTCTCTAGCAAATTCCTGTCTCTCTTGAATTGGGAAGCCTAAAACTGGACAAAAAATTCCAGGTGTGGTCTCACCAGTGCAGAGTAGAGGGGGAGAATAACCTTGCTAGGCCTGCTGAACACACTTTTCTTGATGCATCCAGAATACTATTGGCCCTTTTGGCCACAATAGCACATTGCTCTCCCATGGAGAACTTGTCCACTAGGACTCCAAGGTCTTTCTCTGTGGAAGTGCTCTACAGCAGGGCAACCCTTAACCTATACTAGTGCCTGCTGTTATTACTGCACAGATGCAGGACCCTGCACTTGTCCTTATTGAACTTCATGAGGTTTGCCTTCACCCAGCTCTGCAGCCTGTCCAGCTCTCATTGGTGTAGTAGCTTTAGGCTATGCCTTTAAACATTTTTCCACAGATCTTGAACAGAAAGTGGTAGAATGTAAATAAATCACTATTGGGTGTAAAAAGGAAAATAATGGTAAGTTCTAAACAATCCATTAGAGAGATAACGGACTTAAACTAGTTGTACAAAACAATCTCTCTTTTCGCTTCTTTGGCTCCGGCTGATGTTTCTCCTAGCTTTACTGACCTTGACTGCATCACTTTTGTTGTGACTGGTATTAACCACAAATTTTCTGCTCTTTCTCTTGTCCCTTTTTGTGTACATGGAGGTAGAGAGAGGAACAGGGTTGGGGGAGAAGCTGCAGCTGTTTGTCAATTGCAAACACCTGTAAATATTTGTAAATCCTGTATATTTTGTACATACTCATTGCATTTCATTGTAGATTATAGTTTTGCTTGTACATACAGCTTCATTTGCTTCCAACTGAGTTGGTCCGGCAAATTTAATGTTGGGAGGAATTTTCAACCCACCACAGTTCAATGGCAGCACAGCATAATGGGGTGTCAGGCACCACCCCACTTCCCCAACCCCCACCTCCCACATTTTGTATCATCAGCAAGAGGTCCAACCTTGTAAACAAAGACGCTTGCTGCTGAGCCAAAGAGATTTGTCTGAACTATAAATAAATAAATAAAAGTTTGTAAGAATAAGTATATGCCAGTTTGGGTATTTCATGCTAACATGAGAAAGACTCACAAAGTACAGAACTGTCAAATGCTGTCTAAAAATGTGTTGGCATGAGTTTGGGATGACCACATTACTCACAGACAGTGGCTGCTGGAAGCTGCTCAACTCTTTGAAATGTTAAAAGTAGGCTCAGCCAAGAGAGTCAGGCATGGAGAGGTAGTCAAAGTTGCATGATAAACAGCAGTCTCATAATCACACAAATAATGGCTGCAGATGATATAAACATAGCTTTGATAGGACAGAAGCACACTTGTAAGGAAAACTCATTCCAGAAAAACATCACCCTAGAAAGACCAATTTTAAAAGCGTACATAAAAAGTACCCTTATCTGTTGCTGATGCTTTCTTTTCCTCTTACTAATGGCAGGATCCATCCCCTCCCTGGAACACTATGAAGGACACTTCCTTTGTGCCCAGAGCAAGTGGCTCCTGCTAAACCCTCACCTCCTGGTACAATAAATGCTCTTCTTTAATCAGCTGTGTAACAGGAGGCACTAGAGGTTCTAGCCTTCTTCACCCTTATTTAATTGCCAAGGATTTCTACATTCCCAAGGGACTGTTATAGTGATGCTTCCAGTAAGGGCATATCCCTCATTGACTTGAGCAGACTAGTCACATAGGCACTTATTTAATTCACTGCAACAGACATGCCTCTGATCAAACAAGGTAGTGATATAGACTTCAGACCTTGCTGTGGACAAGGTTCCTTTCCCACTAAAGGAAATCTGCTTCCTCATGACTTGAGAGCAGGAAGCCTTCACTTCTCTCCAGAATAGGCCAGACCACATACCTGGTTAAAATCAAGGCTATACCTTTGCTACTGCTAGGTTTTACTACAACAGAGCTCAACAGAAAAACCACTGGACGTTTAGAAAGTGATTTTTAAGGCTCATTATATTTATTCAGCAAGACTTACGAATTACTTTCTTCTTGATTTCTTTGGGGACACTAAAAGATTCCTGTCAATTCTTTATGACATTAAGTCCATGCAATGTTACTGTATTCTGCCATTAAACCATTAGTCATATCCTGCTATGGAAATTTATACTAAAGGAAAACCTATGAGCATACATCTTGCTTTTCTTTTGAGCAAATGAGATGTGCTTCACAGGCAACAAGGATGCAGAGCTACCCCCAGTGCCCATGCTGAGAGTACACCTTTCCAGTCCACCACCAGTGCTAGGAGGGCAAAGAGAAAGCAATAGTCAGGAGACACTTGCAACCAAGTGATACCCAGCCCTTATCTGGCTCTCGAAATGGTAAAGACTTAAAGCAGTCCCATTTGAATATACATGATCACTTTTAATTCACATTTGTAAATGAGTTAAGTGTATAAGGTGCAACTAGAATATGTATTAATGAATTTTACCTCACTAGCAAGCTATTACGTCTACCATGAGTCTGTCATACAGTGTGATGAATCATTTGTTCAGCAGAAAAGCTATTGTTTCTCACCTCATCAGTTACCAGAAAGAATGTTTACATGTGCCCATCTATTTTCAGACAGCTTATCTGTCAGTTTTAATTAGGTTCTAATTCTTTCCATCACTAGTAAATCTTATCTATTTATCCACGTGCAGCAAGTGGGAAGTTGTTTTGGAACCCATAAGGTAGTTGCTATTGTAATTAATATCATGAACGTGTATTTTTCTTTACTGGCATGCAGATCTCCCAGTGGCTTTCCTCCCTGCCTCTGTCACATTACCAGACCTAATGGGATTTCTTTCTCACATGTTCTGCCACCATTTTTGTCATATTTGCTTTCACAAACAAGTTATGCTTGGACAGC
Organism: Picus viridis; assembly: GCA_033816785.1. NCBI lineage: Eukaryota > Metazoa > Chordata > Aves > Piciformes > Picidae > Picus > Picus viridis. The sequence goes on from CM066577.1 coordinate 8,061,685, forward strand.
TTCAGAAGCAACAATTATAACTAACTTTCCAATGCCTTTTTCATCAACGATAAATGTGGCTTGCCATATGTCACTTTTATTATGGATTATTTATGCACAGGAAAAACTTACTACTACTTTGAGTTACTGATCTCCTTGAGGGGAAGCTAGTGGTGCTTTGGGATGATTACAAAATGTTTATCTGTAGTGATGAAAATGTTCTACGAAACTACTGGTTTGTAATTTGGTTTTCATTTTTGCTAGTGGTAGTCACTTCAAAATAGGAGACTGGCAATGAGAATATCTAGATTTTATATCTAGCTGTCCACTTCCTTTAGTACTAATCATGTAGCTCTCCTCAGATTTCCATGGTTGTACTGGATGACTTGGGAGTTGGAAACCTAATCTCTGTATTGCCTTTGTAGATTGATAAAAAAACATGGAGTGTTTTGAAAGAAAAAGAATGTACATAAAAGACTGCATACATCAGGCTTGATAAGAAAGTGGCCAACGTTCATGCTGACTCTAAAGGCAGTCTTTCTTGAGTAAGCAAGCATGTGCTTACTTTCAAACTATGCCTTGAGGAGTTGAGGATTTGATATTTATATTTGTGAAGTACTATATCCACATTTTAGGGAACTCTGGAAATAGTGACAAAGACTTATGACACACCAACCCATAAATAAAATAAAATAGAGAGAGAGGACACTGGAAATCACCTAAAATTGCATTAGTGTTCGGGGGGCGGGGGGAGGGGAAGTTGTTTGTTTGTTGTGGGGTAATCCACAAATATAATTTGAAATAAACCAGATGAAATGAGAGAAGAGAAAACAGCCTTGGCAAAACACAGTATCAATGAAGGAACTTGCTAGCAGAAGTGAAAAATACAAATGAGGAGATGGAAAAAGGAGAATGTTAAGTATCATCTATCTTTCAAACCAGAGTCACTCTATATGGCAGTACACATAAGAGAAAGTGAATGAAATTCAGGAATTCTTTTCAAATGTGTACTAGAGACTCCATTTTCCAGCAGCCTCAGCATGTTCAGCTACATGGAGATACATCTGGAAAAGATGCTACATATCCTTTATAGAAAAACAGCATTTGGTAGTTTGGGTTGGTGGGTTAGTTGCTTTTTGTTTGGTTGGTTTTTAATTCAACAGCTTGTTCTAAGGATAGACCTCTTATTTTATCTCAATTATTTTCTCATTTTCTCCTTCCCACCATGCCAGGCACAGAGCTCACAAACCACAGCGTGAAACTAAGCTGTGCATTAATGCTTATGTCAAACTATGGCAGCTATAAGCAATAGTTTGTTAATTTAGAGAGGCATAGAGTTTCGGCTATTAAAATTACGAGGAGGGGGAAGTATCTCTCAGTTTTACACTTAAGCACCTAAACAGAAGTGAAGAAGTAGTTTCATATCCTATTAAAAGACTGATTGTGAAAATCATTGTGTCACAATGTATTAGCTTAATCTGCAAAGGATTAACTGCCCTTTCTGATGACCAAATTTTTCTGCTGTAATAAAGATGCCACTAGCACCACTGAGACAGAAAGGTGGGTGAACAGACCCCAGTTTTTGTGAGGTGCTTGTATAGCAAGAAGCATAAATTACTGTTACTTAGATGCATGAGGCATTGCCATTGCTGAGTACTCTCATCCTTAAACACTCCTACCTCTATTTTCTGTAAAGTGTAGACTCTGAAATTCTGGGTTTGGTGGTTTAATCTTGGGCTGGCAGCTATGGACAGCATTGGCAGGAGAACAGGCTACAGGTTTATACTGATCTTTTCAGCTTTGAAGTATCTGTTAATAAGCCTTTACAGGTTTGCTAGAAAGGAGGATTGTGTCATGTCAGTTGTGTCATGCCACTGATGTTAAGCGTGCTACGAAACTGATCTATTATTTTGTACACTTCCCTGGTTTATTTTCAGTTTTAGAGAGAAAATTAAAAGATGGCCTCCAGGTTCAAGGAGAATGCAGGTACCAAATATAGGGGGAGGTTGGCCCACATTTTCCTCTTTATAGAAACGTACCCCAGTTGTAAATATCCCAGGCACCAAATGGCACCAGACACATTTTGGACTGTAGACTGGTGAGAAAGTTTCTTTATATGACTCCTTCAAGCAAAACAGCTAAAATTAGTATTATGAAATTTCCATGACATTTTAGCAGCCTGGACATGGAGGCTGTTCTATTTCTAAATTCCTCAACATCTTAATATTTTTATAATCACTTGCCCTATCACATAAAATGGCAGAGTAAGACTGTAAAAAATTCATGGCATTAGTATAAAAGGTAGTCTTCAATAAAAACTAGTTTTCTAATTTTTATTAGCAACAGATATAACATAAGTGACCCCCATAACAATTCATGTAAACTTCCTGGTAATTTTTTTGTTGTTGTTAAAAATGGGAATAAAACAGTTTAAGAAGCATGAGATTGCCAAAGAAAGTTAATAGAAAAGCCATAAAGAAACCAATTCCTGAAATTACTGCTTTCCTAGCTTCTCATGTTCTCTTTCATAACAACTTCATATACTAAGAGGATTACTACTTGAAATTTTTACTTAAGGCTTTATCCAGTAAGAATATCTCAATGGAAGAAACACAACAAAAGCAATGAGTAAGGAAGCCTCAGGCTGAACATTTTTACTGGATTCTTGGGGACTCATTGGCAATTTCTTTATTTTAGAGGGAAGATCTGATGATTTTTCTTACTCATAAAAACTGCCCAGAATATTTTGTGGCAAGTCAGCTGCAATCACAATATTATAACTAGTAAAATAGACTTGTGGGGGAAGCATCAGTAACTTACAGGGTCACAGGGAGTAGGTCCTGCATCATGCTAGCAAATCTGCAGAAATAAGTGTAATCCAAATACGAAGGGTTTTGGATATAGCTGCACATCACAGCAGAACTCCATACAAAGAAGCATGTGGGAATCCAGGGCAAGCTGCTGCATGCATAAGATTGCACAGCATAACAAATAAATATTGCCAGCTCCTGAAGGTAGCAACACACTCAGACTAGTAACTCTGACCTGAGCATTGTAAACTGTCTCAAATACAGTTCTATTTTGACACTTCTGTGTTACCTCCAGTTCTGGAGTTACCTTATGTCTTTGTATTTTTCTATATCACTGTGCAGGGGACAGACATGGCATCTAACTTAGACAGAGATGCCTATATGCAAAATTGCTATGTTAAGTCAAACTTTCTCCTTTCAATTTCTCCATACCACTGGTTTTCTTTCACAAGGTTTCTGCTTCTGGACACAAAAACACTTCCCACCGTGCTACTCAGCACGAATGGCATTCTTATGTCCAACTGAACCAGAAAATAAACCTTCCTTACTTATCTCCTCAGGGAGTTTATTTGGTAGGCTTTTCTAGACAGCTAGCAGAAGAAACTTTGTGTAAAATGTAGGGATGGATACCCTTTTCTTTTAAAGCATAAATAAAAGAAATGCCCCCACCAGATTTTATGCAATAGTCCAATGATCAAAGACTCGCTCAGGATAGGGGGAAAAACAAGAACTGTTTATTCTGCATACAGGAATTTAAACCCACATCTTTCACCTTCCTCAAGAGAACTTATCACTGGGACTACCCCAGTTCCAGGAAGCCATACTTTGAGATCACCTATCCCAATATATTATTGAACTTAAATATACTGTTCTGCAATTGCATCAGGTCCCTAGGAAATATTACTGGGCTGTACCTGTAGTCCTCATATTTGTGCAAAGTTATGCTTACACTCAGAATATACCATCTACATTTGGCCTGTATTTAGTCCTAAACTATAGCAGTTACGCCATCACTCAGTGACCACTCTACAGCAGAGAATCAGAATGGAATCAGAAAAAGGAAAGAAGACCCAAGGCTAAAACGAAGGCAGATTTAACAAAATAACCAAATTAACACCAATGTCAGTACAAGATAAATCCAGTTATACTCAACCCACAAAAACACAGCAGTCCCAATATCCAAGAAGGCAGTCCTCCAGAGCAGAAAGGAGGTCAAGATGGGAGCCAAAGCAAGAGGATCCTCCCTCCTTAGCAATCTTTCTCCTTTATACTGAGTGTGATGCTCACGGTCTGTGATACATCTGTGAGTCAACTAAAGTCAGCTGCCCTGGCAGACTCAGAACTGCTAATGGCCTGCAGCCCATGGCTGGCTTTTGATTCTGTCCCAGCAAAACCAGGACATATACTTACATGGGTGCATGTTTAACCTCCATTGCCATCATTAGAAAGTGGTTTACTGAAAACAAGTAAAGGACCTGTTTACCCCAGAGCATGTTCTGAGCTTGTCATTATGTTTTGTCTTCCTATTGCATAAAGGGTTTCTTCAGAGTCAGTTAGCTGCTGACTTCCAGCTGAGCCTGTGCTGTCACAGATAGGCACTCCAAAAGCATCTTTAAAGATCAAAGACTAACCCATGGCAAGCAGGATGCAAGAGACTAGATCCCAGCACCAGAGGTCTGTGTCAGTTATTTTGTCAGTTGTATGGGAAAGAGATTTGGCTTGAATTTCTGCTAGTTATATGGGAAAGTTAGGCTTTAGGATTATTTAAGCCTAACTAGAATGAGATGTAGCTACAACACATTTTATTATTTCATTTCTCATACCTCTCTCCAGAAATAGTCACTGATTTATTTTCATAATCTTAACATTTTATTATAATAAATTATACTTATTTTTTACTGAAAGCTAGCTAGTGAAAAGATAGATTTCAGGATGGCTGACAAACCTTGAGCAGCCATCTTCTCAGTTTGTGGCAAGTCCATCAGTGTGTGTAAATCTAGTGTTACACTCCCAACCACCCCTGAGTGTCTCCTTCAGCTGGTAAGATTCAATCTGCCTGCTGGGAAAAACAGACTCCAGGTAGGAGATTGGGTGGCCCACTTTCAAAACCTCCTCAGCAAGCAACAGGAGGACACAAGAAACCTTATCCAGGTGGGCAGAGACCAGGGAAGCTGTTCCACTGCCCCCCACCCCACCCCCTGTCCCAAGAGAGAAAAGGGGTGGAGAGAAAGCAGTCAGTTAGACTTAACAGATCAGCCAAGGCCAGCTGACAAGCACAATAATCTCTCCCAAGCAAAGCAAAACAGCAGAGAGGAAAGAAGAGGCAAGAATTTCCTTGTGGTCCCTTCCAACCCTGACTGATACTATGATACTATGATAATTGTTTAGGTACAGCCCATCATATTCTGGATATTTATTCAATAGTTTGTTTAGAATAATCTTTTGATTTCCTTTTTACACCCAATGGTGATTTATTAGCCTAGAGAAGAGGAGGCTCAGGGGAGACCTTACTGCTGTCTACAACTACCTGAAGGGTGGTTGTAGCCAGGAGGGGGTTGGTCTCTTCTCCCAGGTAACCAGCACCAGAACAAGAGGACACAGTATCAGGCTGTGCCAAGGGAAGTTTAGGCTCGAGGTGAGGAGAAAGTTCTTCACAGAGAGAGTTGTTAGCCATTGGAATGGGCTGCCCGGGGAGGTGGTGGAGTCACCGTCCCTGGAGGTGTTCAAGAGGGGATTGGACGTGGCACTTGGTGCCATGGTTTAGTCATGAGGTGTTGGGTGACAGGATGGACTTGATGATCTTTGAGGTCTCTTCCAACCTTGGTGATTCTGTGATTCTGTAATTCTGTGATTTGTATTTTTCTACTTTTCTGCTCAAAATCTGTAACTAAATTTTAAAGGCATAGCCTAAAACCACCACAACCAAGTTCATTCCTTTAGCATTCAAGAAGATAAACCATCAAGGATACTTCAGCATGCAGAAAATTCCTGCTAACTCAGTTCAAACAGAGCAAATAACAGAATTTGTCAATTTCAACTGAATAAGATCAGAGAAATCTCCCATCAGATGACTGTTTAGAACAACTCAAGGAAGATTAATTTCTATCCATGTTCTCTTAATTCCAATAGGTTGTTGATGACAGGAGAGTAGAAAGAAATCTTTTTGTCATCAATCACTTTCATTAGTACTTGGATACCCACTGTGTACAAGGATTCATGCATTCCCCTATTTTTAAGACAGGAAAGCAACCTGTCAGTAGCTGCTAAACTACTAACTGTTCAAAGTGACCACTTAGCAAAGAATATACACACAACAGCTGCTGTGCAAAATATTTAACAGAAAGCTATATGGTGAATTTTAGGTAAGTCTGCATCTGTATCATCTACACAAACTGCATTTATACACTAGCTATATGCTCTAATTTTTACTGTTATTTTTAATTAGTATGTCATAAGCCTTTTGTAATAATTAAATGAATAGTAGTAATTTACTGATCATGTTTATACACTCCTCTGATGCAACAAAGATAGACCTCTCACTTAACAGGCCACTGGTACTGAAGTGTGTGACTTTCTGACCTGCAACAAGGAACACCTCGTCTTGCTGTAAGTGTTCCTTAAGGATCCTTACTAGAGATATACTGACATACAAGACACCACAGTGGTAGCGTCTGTAACTTTACATTCCTTAGACTCATATCCATTTAATGTTACAGAATGTATAATTTTGAGTAGAGGCTGGAGGGTCACCAGTTTATGAAAGGAACTCCATGATCTAGCTGCCTGCAATAACAGGGTGCAAAGGTAGCTGAGCTAGTCTTTCTTCTAGTCCTGGTTCACATCTTCTCAGTTAACTGTGTATTGATGTGATCTCACTGACTTAGATGACAACACTGTAAACAAAGACAGCTAAAATTTGGTCATGATCTCAATACAGCAATTCAAGAGTCACTGTGCTCTGCACTGATACACCTACTTAAACGGCAGATGCAGTCTGAAGTCAGAGCCTAAGTCCTATATATAATGTATGGGGAAAGGTAGTCGTCCACAACTCACAATCCTCCAGGAAGGGCTAACAACCAGCCACCAGGCAACACCACAGAAAAGAATCCATGTCAAGTTCTGGGATCCAAGTCTCTCAAAGGAGGAAATTCCAGATGTTGTCTGGGTGGACTTTTTAAAGTACTTGACAGGGACAAAGTGGGAAGAGAAGAAGGAACGGGAGAGAACAAAGAGCTATAAGGCATCACTAAGTACAACTCAGTATCCAAAGCATCCACACAGGAAACAGGAGAGGGGATAGGGGCTCACATCTGCCTCTATAGGAATATTCTAACCAGAAATCCATTGGGTGGAATATTCTTAATCCTCAAATATTTAGCTGCTTACGATTTCAGCAATAAAGCATTTAATACTGACACCCATGTCCAAACAGGCCAAAACTGAACACTCTTATTCCATTCTTATGCATACCTTACTCAGGCAAATTCCCATCAACTTCAAAGGAAGCCTGAAAACTTAGAGGCATTCAATTCTCACATTATCTATGGCTGTGTCTTTATTTATGTTCTCATACGTGACCTGGCATGCCTCAGGGTCCTGCTCCACAAACTTTCAGACCAACGCCCGGCTACAACATGCCATGGCTCATGTTCAGGATCTGGGTTTGAGCTTTCCTTGGCATGGCAACTGGATATGAGAGATATGGGGACAACGGATCAGTGCACACCTGGGTCTAGCCCCAGTACAGCAGTGGCATTCAGCCTGCATCTACTTATGAGCCCAGAGACACAGCCATGACGCAGAAGTATCCTACCTGCTTAGGAAGTTTCCATGTAGAACACAAAGCTCAGATAATGCTAAGTGCAGTAAAGCACAAAAGGCAAACACTAAAAAACAAGTGTACTGGGGGGAGGAGGGGAAGGTGGGTGGAGGGAAGGGAAAAAAATAAACAAGACATATGCAGCTTGGTTTTGGGTGAAGTGGAACTATGGTAGAAATCACCTTACCCATCATGTTCAAAATCAGCATATAAATCAAGCCAAAACACAGTCACCCTTTAATTTAGAATGTAAGCATGTAAGCCATGCCACTTACACAAAGTCTTTAAGACCTTACCATAAATTTTCTCTCTAGACTGCTAACTCTTTCTGGGGAAGATGTGTGTATTAGACACATTACAATGGCATATATATGTTAAACATTGCTAAGCTCTTTGTTTCATTAATTCTTTGAGGTGGAAAAGTGCATTTTTAATAAAGGGATCTAAAAAATAGTCACTTGACAATATTACATTAGGGAGTTCCCTGTGGACAAGAAATTTTTCACAGGTTTAGCTTCTTGTGTATTCAGTTGTAAATATGCACTGGGAACTGGGACATTTTTCTCTTTTGCAATGGACATTTGTTTCTAAAATCTCCAGAATATGCAATCACAGATAGAAAGTTTAAGCATGTGCATATGTTCACCTACTGATCTTTGTTCTACATTTTTCTTAGTGTTCTCTTAAAACTGCAATATCCTTTTTTCTTTGTGAAATTTGCTTTATGATTCTTTCTTTGCTGTCTATGTCTTAATTTATTTGTTTGTTGCTTCTTTTAATCTGTTTTTCTTTCTCCAAGTGCATCTGGCCTTCTGGCTTACACATTCTCCCTGTGAGATGAAGTGCCACAAGCATTTCCAGCTTCTGGCTCCCTCAGTAATCAGTAAAATTCTGTTTTCAAGAGACTGCTTTGCAATTATATCTTGTATACAGTTATTACAGAAGTGAGTTTATTACTGCACAATCTGGGCTTTTCTGTTTGTATTCAAACTTACTGAAGATTTCATGTTGACCTGGATATCAGTATCCAACTGGATTCACGTTCAAGGGGGCATTTCAGTCTTCTGAAATAGCTCTCTATTGGTGCAATTTCCACAGAATTACCTTCTTCACTGTGCAGAACACTTATACTCAATTTTCTTTGAGGTACAGCTTCCCACACAGCTTTGTTTCTTGCCAAAATAGTAGCTCTATCAAAAGACAGTTGTTGTTTCGTCCCCCTTGTTTTTTTCCCTTCACATGTACATTTCCACATTACTTCTTGTAAATTCACCACACATGAGAATGGTAATGTTGAAGTTTGGGTTTTTTTTTTTTCATTTTGCCATCCTTTTTTTTTTTTTTTTTTTTTTTTTTTAGTAAGATTTGTTTGTCAGCCCCATCTACTGTGCCATCACCTCTTTTCTTCCTAAAACTTCTAATCTCATCCAAGAGAGTTCTGCACCCTGGCAGACTAACACAGCTGCTTCTATACTTAAGTTAGAATCTCATATGATGTTTCAGGTTTCATCTCTGCTACAATCTGGTCTCAAAATTAGTATCCCATAAACAGGAAAAAAAAAAAGTGTGTTTTTTTTTCTTTTACAAATATTATTTTCTATTTTGGATATCTTCTCAGAATTTCATTCTTTCAGAATATGACTCTTATGTTTTTTCCTTAGCTCAAGACAGTAATTAGATTGCTCTTCTTGTTGAAAGGCATCACTGTCATGGCAGGCAGCTTAGAGTAGATGATCTCTGAGATCCCTTCCAACCTAAGCTATTCCATGATTCCATGAGTCTTTAATTGTAAGTTATTAAATACTGTCCACTGCTTCTGGTCTTTGGTTAGTGGGGGAAAAAAATATAGTATCTATCTTTTACCCACCTTCCTCTTTAGAAACTTTTCTTTTTGAAGAGACAAAGTTTGGGTGGGGAAAATCCCAGGCACCAATATAGGCTGGGCAGCAACTGGCATGAGAGCAGCCCTGAAGAAAAGGACCTGGGGATGCTGGTGGATGAAAAGCTCAACATGAGCCAGCAGTGTGCACTTGTAGCCTAGAAAGCAAATCACATCCTGGGCTGCATCAAGAGAAGCATAGCCAGCAGGCTGAGGGAGGTGATTCTTCCCCTCTACTCAGCCCTGGTGAGACCCCACCTGGAGCACTGTGTCCAGTTCTGGAACTTGTATTACAGGAAGAATCTGGAGGTGCTGGAACATGTCCAGAGAAGGGCCATGAGGATGATCAGAGGGCTGGAGCACCTCTGCTATGGAGACAGACTGAAAGAGTTGGGGCTATTCAGTCTGGAGAAGAAAAGGCTCTAGGGAAACCTACTTGTGGCCTTCCAGGATCTTAAAAGGGTCTACACCAAAGCTGCGGAGGAACTTTTTAGGGTGTCAGGTAGTGATAGGACTAGGGGGAATGGAAAAAAACCTAGAAATGGGTAGATGGGGATTATTGTTGCTAGTATCAACAACACACAGGAGATGCTATCAGAGTGCTGCATGCCAATCAACAAGCCCTGGTGAAACATCAGTGCCAAAATGCACTTAGTTCTAGTCATCAGTGATTCACAAAATTTAACCCAGAGAGGAGCAGAAAGGACATCTAGATGGATTATGTCAGAGCAAACAGGAGGAGCTCAGCTCACTTATTCTGGCAAAACAAAGACATCTGATTGCCATGTGCAGATCAACAAGGCATTTTTGAGCTAATGCACCATGTTGGCACAAACCCAAAACCATTCTGCGAATAAATTTTGACTGGAAATCACAAAAGCCGTGAGAAGATCCTGCCGCTGGAACAAACTCTTAATAAGGAGAATGAGAACAAAAACCTAACATTTTAAACCAGAGGATGGTCAGTTTATAAAAAAGATTTATCTGACATGATGCCTGCAAAAACAGATTGGTCTCAGAGGCTCAGTGGAGAGATGGTCAATCTTCCTGACCCCATAAGCCACATTCTCTTTTCTTCACAGAGACACACAGACTTCAGAGAGCTGCGGGGAGAGTGGATAGCTCAGCATGTCCCAGATCTTTTAGTGTTCCCTTGTGGATTTGGGCTGGATGGCCTCCACATACCAGACAAAATCTCGTCAGTTGGTTCATGTCCGCCAGCAACCTCCAAACCAATGCAGCCCACTGTCACATGAGTGCTGTAACCCCAGCATGGGAGGTCACTGGGTGTGCAGCTCAAAAAATCTGAGATCTTCATCCCAAGCCCTTTCAGTCACATACACTGAGATGTAACATACTTCTAACGCACAGCTCTCAGGTCCCAGGCTGTCCTTTCTATCTGTCTGTCTCCAGATTATGGAGAAGAAAAACCATCTGGAAGAATGTCTTGTACAACAAGGGTTTTTTTGAGAACTTGTTCTCTGATCTGTATTTTTAGCAACTGTAGCACTAAGAACCATAGTGAAAATCGAACATTTTTGTGCTAAGTTATCATCATCAGGGTGAAACACTGTACTGATAACGTGAGAAGATTTGAGATTTAAAAGGCAGTAACAGTGTCCCGGACTGCATGTTCTACCAAGGCCAAAACACTCACAGCAAGTGTCAAAGCCAAGGATATGTGCCATTTATTAATAGAAGATGAAGCTATTGCTGAGTTAAGGAGTAGCCTCGAGTTACTAATATAATTAAAAACTGGAATGAAATATTAAGATGAATGAAAAAAACTTTAAATCATGAGCGGTCAAAGTGCCAAATACATAATTTAAAGAGAGGTTTAAAAAGCAGTTGAAACATCCTTTTTCTGGTTTGGGGGTTTGTTGGGTTTTTTTTACTTCTTCATAACACTAACCTTTTGTCACCCTTTCTAATATAATCCTCACACTCTTCTCTGGTATTTGCATAGGTTAGCAAGGTTACTATCCCTTACAACATGCTTCTGTTTATAATACGTGTTTGGAAATTGCAAAAGAAGCTGTGCTTGTCCATGTGAAACAGAAAAAATGTCATGGTGACTAGGAAGACAATCTTTTGGGGGACAGCCACAGAGAACAAAATATGTAGGAAAATGAATTGGAAGAGTGGACAAGGGCTAACTGTGGGTTATTCAGTTATCTAAAGCTTTAGCTTTTCAGGATTTTTCCATCTCCATTTTCTCTGCTGTTAAGAGCTATTTTCTTATTCTGGGTAAATAAAAACCTTTTCTTCTTTCATTTAAAGAGTGTCAGAGGCTAATATTACTTATTTACTGCTGAGGAGGATCTAAGAAGACAGGCAATTGTTGAAGCTAAGCTAATATGGCAGCATGTACACTTACTGCACAGGTAGAGAGAAGCTGGGTCTTCCCACAGATGTGAATGCCTTCTTCCACAAACTGTGAGAACGGAAACCTTAAAAGAATTGTTTGGGGTTTGTTAGGTTTTTTGTTTGGTTGGTGTTGTTGTTGTTGTTTAAAAAAAAAAAAAAAAAAAAAAAGTTCTTCACAAAGCCCACAAAAGCAACTAAACTGTTGCCTGGAATATGGAAGAGTCAAGAGACAATATTCCCTGCTCAATCCAGCACCTTAAAAAGCCTGGCAGTATCAGGTAGTTGCATTGTTGTGTGCTTAGTGGAGCTGAAATGCAGGTTTCCATGGGAAATTTCAGTCAGACTGGTGCTTTCCCGTGGCAAAGGTTTTTACTTTGAAACGTAAGCTTCTGTCACTGAAGACATTTTACCTCAAAAAACTTTCTCACCATCTCTAATTCATGCTGGCAAAGAATAGAAACGCAGCATTGTCCTTGCTTTAGCAGATGTGCATTCATGTTGCCTAGTGCTGTCTGCCACCAACCTGGATGAAGCATTAGTCTTTCATGAATATTGCACCTCCCTATAACTATGTGCTAACTCTGTAGTGATGCAAACGGACATCCATAGTTAGAGAACAGACTACCATTCAGAGTACCCTCTCCTTCAGAACTGATGATTTTCTGTCTAAAGATCTGTCATAGAGGCTGCCTTACAGCACGCTCTCAAGTCATATGACTGGAAGCATGCAGAGTTCTGCCACTGCTGTCCCATTACAGTCCTGTCATCCCACAGCTTTAAGTATAATTGAGTTTTTATGAAGAAGCTGTTCTCCATCCACAGCTACCAAGATTTCTGCAGTGTTTGGTATTGTTTACTAGAAATCCTAAACACTGTTACAATGCCTGGTGATACATGTTTCCTGGATTTTTCTTTCCTGTCATTACATCTCCGGTGAGAGAAATTTTGTGTCCACAAGTTTTCAGTTTGATTTTTTAAGCCAACCTGCTCCATGTATTTGCATCTGTGTTAAGCACATTTGCACTGTGGTGATTCTCTTCTTTGCACAAGTGCTCAGTTCTCTGTGGAAGCAATAGCATCTATACCCTATAGAAAACTTCTACACAGAATTTAATTCCTCATCTGTATGTCTTCTTTTGGCCACACAATAGTAGTCTGGATGAACTTTTCCTGATAGCATCCCCTTCTGCCAGACACTTACTTCAGTTAAATAGACACTTGAAGTAGATTCTTGAATATAAGCTCCTTACAATCTGTATGAGGATAAGATTAATGGAATTAAGCACATAAATGACCAAAAACTTATATTTTGCCACGTCAAAAACGTGTGGTTTCTTCCCTCTGAGGATTTTACTTATGCTAAAACATTTTTTCCTCATATTCATAAAGTCATTGCTGTCACATTAGATTATAATTGCCACAGACTCAAAATTGAGTCAATTCCAAGCAGCACCTGTAAAGAACAAGGGAAGCTGTAGTGTGCAGCGTCTCCCGAGTGTCTTGCTTTTCCATGTTTGTGGACGGTGGAGCTGAGCTACACTAGCAGAGCTCTTTAGTAAGACCCTTTTCTTGCATTTCTTCTGTTCATCGGAAATTGCATTCCAGAGGTCAACAAATCCAAGCAGCCACAATTCATACATTACTAGGCTTTTACTTTCAGTCTCCTATATTTTATTCTTTATGTGGGTTTTCCGAATTAGAGCAAAAGCATGATGATGTTTGTGATTTTTTTCATCATGTTATTTCTGTGTATACCTTGGCAACAGGCACTATACATCTCCCCATTTCAGTTACAGACCAGATTGTTTCTGCGACTGTGGTTTTTGTACTCTTGACCAATGGTCTTCAAAATTCTTTAAAACAATTGCAATAACATTTGAAAATAGTTAATATCTCATCTGAAGCACCACAGCAGTCTTAAAAAATGACATCACTAAAACTTCAGAAACCTTTCCCTACATAAATTGGTAGCGGCTATCTTTTCAGTGTTTGATTTGGTTCTTTGCAATTCCAAAGTTATACTGAAGGTATAACCTTAAAAAAAAAAAAAAAATCCACATTTTTAAAAAGGTGCACCATAAGAGTTCATTGTGAACTTGCATACAGCTTCAGTATCTGATTTCTGCCTGCCTGGACTTCTTTAGAAGTAAATGCTTATTTGTGTGAGAGATCAGACTGCATACATTAGGCTCAGAGAGCAACATGTGCACATTACAGATAGACCCTGCTGATCTGGGAGTTGGACAGAAGCAGTTTGGGCAACACAAGTCAGATGCCATCTCTTATTTGAATGTGTAACATGGTGTTCAAGGCTCTGCTGCATTTCTAGATGGGGATATGATCAGAGCTGCTGTCTTCCGTGTGACAGATCACCTGCACAACTTCTAGTGTGGACTCTGCACTTCTCCTGTCACTTCTAGTATGGTGGTGACATCTCTGAATCTCTCCTTGTCAACCAAGTAGAGGCAAAACAAGGCTTTGATGGGATCCTGCAGCAGCCTCTTAAGAGTTCTTTAAAGGCAAAGTTACAAGTCTGAGAAAACAGAGCATGGTGTCAGCACATTTATCCTTCTACTGTCTCCTACGGGTAGGTAAGTGCACACAATGTACCAAGTTGTTTCATGAGCAAATACAAAGCAAATGGTAGGTGGGAAAACTGAAAGATTTATTTGAGGGAATAATGGCAATATTAGCAAGATAAAGTCATTATGTAGGCATGTCTCCCACTGAGGAGTTTTTGGGTTGTACACATATTTCTATAAAGAGTGGGGGAAAAATAGAAGAGATATTAAACGCAGCAGAGAAAATCCAAACAAATGCTGTTACCTCAACCAAACAAGAACACAGCACACATATAAAGGCAAATCAATGGGAATTCTGCCTTATTTGTAAGTGCCCTGTTCCTGGGCTTCCTTAATTGTCATGGCTTTATTTTATAAATTATACTACAATCCATAAGTTGTTTCTCTCTGATCATATAATGTGGTTTCCATTTGAATTTAAGTTATGTGGTTTTACCAGTTTGCAAGGGATTTGACCTTTTACTTGCCTTTCTCTATTACCTGCCAATGCATTTTTAGACAGTGACACATTGCTGGTTTGGAACACGATGGAAATAAAAACAGAACAACAAAACAGCAAGCATTTCTCAGTTGCATAAAGGATAATAAAACTGGAGATTCTGTGGTTACTGTGCAACTCAGTAAGTTTTCAAATGAGCAGTTCAGAAACCACCTCTCCATCATTCAAGTGACTGTTAAGAAAGAAATATTTCTGGTTTTCACAGACAATTCAGTTCATAATGTGATACAGAACATGTTATTCCAAATCTCTGAGGGTGAGAACAAGTAAAAAAAAATTCTCCTAAATAATCTATGCATAACATTCTTAGAATGAAAAATATATTTTCTTTTAGATTGGGTTGAAGGATTGATCCATATTAAATCCAAGAATAAGCAACATCTTTTGGCTTAGAAAGACTTGGCAGGGTTTCTTCTGGTTGTCAATCAATTATGAATAGATTGCCATGCCTAATAGAATTCCACTGATTTTATATGTGGAGACTTAACTATTTATGAGGTCAGCAGAAAAAGTGAGGTTATGAGCTTCCCTAAGTTGCTTTCTAGCTGATTTTTCTGTATCAAATATATTGTTCCAGTGCAACACCTCTTAAAACTACTGATTCGTTTTGTGGAAAAAAAGTTGTTATTCTCTGTGCTTCTCTTCCCACCACATATAAGTAAAAAGCATTATATTATAATCTCAAAGTAAATTAAATAGTTTCTTTACTAAGTTTATGTATTTTGAATCACTTGATTTTGTCACCAAGTTTTTAAATATTTAGCTGTTTTAAGTTGCAAAGAGTCTAAGACAAGGTTAAAAAAAAAATCCACGTCAAAAGAGATATTAGGATATATTTTGGGCTTTAAATTTTTGTATATGCAGATTCTTTTTTTTTTTTTTAATTAAAAAATTTAACAAAGAAAGATATGGACATGTTGGAACACTTCCAGAGAAGGGCCACGAAGATGATCAGAGGGATGGAGTAGCTCCCCTATGAGGACAGGCTAAGAGAGTTGAGGTCTCCTCAAAGCCCTTATTGTGGCCTTCCAATATCTAAAGGGGCCTACAAGAAAGCTGCAGAGGGACTTTTTAGGATGTCAGGGGGTGATAGGACCGGGACAAATGGATCCAAGCTACAAGAGGGTAGATTTAGATTAGATCTTAGGAAGAAGTTCTTCACCATGAGGGTGGTGAGACACTGGAACAGGTTGCCCAAGGAGGTGGTGGAAGCCCCGTTCCTGGAATTTTTTAAGCCAGTGTGGATGTGGCTCTGGGCAACGTGATCTAGTGGAAACTGTCCCTGCAGGGGGATTGGGACTAGATGATCCTTGAGGTCCTTTCCAACAGTGACAATTCTGCAACTCCGTGAAAAAGAAGTGAAGGCTAGTTTTGTTGCATGCAAGCAGCAACGGGCATTTTTCATTTAACAGGGGTCAAACCAATATTTAAATAACTAATATGGCATATACTGGTCTTCCTGAACATCAGCTGGAGTAAGACACTGTAGCTAACACTAGCAGCCTTTAATCTGACTCAAATTTTTTTTTCATGGCAGTTAACTTTTGACACATTTCTGATACATATTTTTCATTGAGAGAAAAAGCAATGTTTATGGATCTGTAAATGTATTAAATAATTCAACATCAAAACAATCTTTAAAATGACTCCATTTTTACTCAAAACAGAACACATGAACCAATCTCACATGCCGGCACCTCTCCTGTTCAGTCCTTCCTTCAGTGGAGTGCTACCAGCCCTGTGTCCTCACACTTGTACAAACCCCTACAAAGGCAACACATTTCTAGAACACAGTTTCTTGCCTGCTGGAATCAGACTTTCAAGGTAGACTTTTGTCATTGGTGCTTGTTCGTAAACTCATTTCAAAAGCCAGAATCAAAGATGTGGCTCCAAAGTTAAAACTAAAAAGCTGCCTGGCCACATGGAAAGTTAGCTGCTACATAAGGACTATTCATCCAAGAAAAGAACAAAGTTCTGCAGTTTTGTCTTCAGTTTAAGAAGAAAGAGGTATTCCATCTAGCTCAGTATTTACTATGCACCCTAGATAGATGTAAGGTGCTTTCTCACCTAACTTAGCCCTTAGTTAAAGCATTTCAGATATTCCAAAACACTAGGAATAAAAGCTGAACGCTGAAGACAGGTTGATGTTCTGCAACTTATGCCACTGATTTTGGTTTAGAAGAGTGCTATTGCAACAATGCTTTAGGAGGCCAGATCTCAAAGTCACAACTATTTTTACTCAGTACTTATTCAGAAAAGTCACACTTGACTCTTGCTCCAACATTCTGAATTGTTCATATCAATAAGAACCGGAACCTTCCCAAACTTTATGTGTTCTATTAGTCACAGTGTGCAGACAGAACAGTTGTGAAAAAAAATATAGATCCTGGCCAAATCACCTAGGGATGTGAACAATAAGGTAGGGGGTGAAAAAGCCAAACACCCAGCCAACTTTTCCTAGACTGATGTGGAATTCTGGACTGCAGTATAATACATTTCACTTTTAATGTATATTTTGTCTTTACAGGAAACACTGCATGAATAAAATCATCCCTCTCCCAGTCAGCTCTGACCTCCTTGTAGAAAGATGTGCTCTCTCTGAATAACTCAAAAGTCATGCATAGGCAACTCCATGCAATTACTATAAAGTTTCACACATCATGTATTGTCTCAAAAAACAAAATTGTTAAAGTCATCGTGACTACATTAAATCACACTTTTTTTCCTCTCTCCATCTGTCAAAAATTAAGAAGGATATAATAAATAAACCCATGTAATAAATGAAGCCAGAAAGTTAGTTGTCTTCATGTTATTTTGTGGTTTACCACATCACACTGAAGATCTCAGGATCATACCGAGTTCAATGTTATACGAATTTGCTGCCAGCATCAAGCAGTTCCTTTCTCTTCCAGAAGTGAAAGTTTGAAGTAAATCCACTCTTTAATTAAAGGATTAATTAAGATGGGAATTGGTGATACATGCAAGAAAATTAAACTACCATTTATTTTATCTATGTCAATTACATTAAAATAAAAATATGAAAAATCTACTTAATCTCAATTTGATGCCTCTCAACTTCTCTACTTATCTATACTACTTATTTTTTGACCTCATGCTTCATCTATTTCCTTGCTGCTTTTCACATCCTATCTCATTTTCTGCTCCCAAACACTTTTCAGCTTTCCCCTGTTCCTGCACTTGGTAGATTTCAAAATTCAAGATCTTGACCAAAGTAGAATTCTCAGCAAGAGCCAGGAGAAACACAAAGTCTCCACACTAAGCCTCCATACATTTAAACAATTTCTGCAAATGAAGTCCTAGCAGTTGCAGTGTGCTAACAAATGCCTAGCTGTATTTATTGATGCAGCACTCCGTAACTCATTTAGAAAACTACAAAGTTTGAAGACCAATGGAATAATGGAACAATGGCTACAAGAATAAAACATCACCATTTAGCTGGAGCGTGATGTAGTATGTATCAAAAATATATGCAGGGTGAAAAGTTAGTCATAGAATCATAGAATCAGTCAGGGTTGGAAGGGACCACAAGGATCATCTAGTTCCAACCCCCTGCCATGGGCAGGGACACCCTACACTAGATCACGCTGGCCAGAGCCTCGTCCAGCCTGGTCTTAAACACCTCCAGGGACGGGGCCTCAACCACCTCCCTGGACAACCCATTCCAGGGCTTCACCACTCTCATGGTGAAGAACTTCTTCCTCACATCTAGCCTGAATCTCCCCATTTCCAGCTTCATTCCATTCCCCCTAGTCCTATCACTACCTGAGATCCTGAGAAGTCCCTCCCCAGCCTTCCTGTAGGCCCCCTTCAGATACTGGAAAGCCACAATGAGGTCACCTCGGAGCCTTCTCTTCTCCAGACTGAACAACTCCTTCAGTCTGTCCTCATAGGAGAGGTGCTCCAGCCCTCTGATCATCCTCGTGGCCCTTCTCTGGACACGCTCCAGCACGTCCACATCCCTCCTGTAATATGGGCTCCAGAACTGGACACAGTACTCCAGGTGGGGTCTCACCAGAGCTGAGTAGAGGGGGAGAAGCACCTCCCTTGACCTGCTGGCCACACTTCTCCTGATGCAGCCCAGGATCTGATTGGCTTTCCGGGCTGCAAGCGCACATTGAGAGCTCATGTTTAGCTTCTCGTCCACCAGCACCCCCAAGTCTCTCTCCTCAGGGCTGCTCTCCAGCCAGTCACTGCTCAGCCTGTATTTGTGCCTGGGATTGCCTCGAAATGATCAAATAGTCAAATGATGAGTGCCAGTTCTGAGACAGCCTTCCACTTTTCATCTTCTGCTTTCAAACATAAGACCTGTTTCTAAAGCATTTAGCAATACCAGAAATATTTTCTCCTTTCCATTCTCTTAAACTTTCACCCCAGCTTCTCCAGTATCCTTAGAGAGAGAAGGTGAAGGGCTGTTTGTAGTATTAGGAAAAATTGTTAGTGTTTATGACTATTCCTTATTTATACTTAGAGTTCACCTTTCTTATGGCTTTTCTGGCAATATTTGTCTTGCAAATACTGAAACAGCATCAATAAGCCTAAAGATGTACAGATTAAATGTCTATTTTACAGCCTTCAAAGCAAATTACCTCTGATCCTGTTGGCTTCTTCGCATTATGTTTTGCTTTTCATGTGAAGAGAAATTTGTGCTACAGCCCACAGATAATATTTACCTCTATCTTTCTCTTATATGTGGTGCACCAACTCTTCTGAGTTGTACTCTAATATACCCTTCATATTCAATGTTACAGGTAGATATGGAAAAGGATTGTGTCCAACTAATCCAAGTCCCTGTGCAAAACATCCATATCAGAGCGGACAGAGTTGGTACTTCCTTCCCTTTTCTTTTGAAAATTTTTTTTTTGGTTTTGTTTTGTTTTCAAATGCTAAGCTGGTGTGATTTCACCCAGTAAACAGCAAATCACTGAAGTTATATTCACACATTCTATAAAATGGAGATTACATAATATAGCATGAAGGCTCTATTCCATCATGCCTCATTACTAGCAAAAAATTACTGACACTGTAGGTTACTTCATGTAGTAAATAATCCAAAAAAAAACGTTTCCTTCCTGGCACCCTACTAACAGTGAGCAACAACCTCCTTCCCAGGTGGCCCTGAAGACTGACTTAAATTCTCATTAGGTAATGCCTGCCTGAGGTCTCATTGAGGTTTTTGCAAATGTATACTTTATTTGTCATGAGTTTGTAGTGGTGCTGCAGGCTGTGGAACAGCTTCAACTGGGTGCTACAGCAGTCTTGCTATCTCAGTATCACTTACCTCAACTGTTTTCCATACCTTTTAGAATCATAGTATAGAGAGTGATAGAAAAAGTTTGGTAGTGGTGACAGTGGTGTGGTTTCAGTTTGGAAAAATAAATGCTTGGGCTCATTGACTTTCTAAAGATACAAAACTACTCATTCTTCAGCTGTGATGCTAATGGTTGAGAGGTTATCTAATGCTTCTGACATTGCTGCAGACAGCAATGTTAAACTACTTCTAGAGAAAAGGATTGAATTAATTAATGGGAAAACATCCTTCAAAGAAGGGTTAAGTATTTTGGAAAGTATCATTTCAGCATCATTAGGCATTTAAAAGGTAAATTCTAGTTCACTTTCAGAAATGTTGACAGTAGACAGCGATCCAAAAAGACACATACCTCTGAAAACAACAGAACTGCATCAAAGTTCTGTTAAATGGCATTAAAGGTTCCATTATGGTGATAAGCTGTTGATCTCCCACCCAACACAATTACTCAGTATTATGTTTACCATTATGCTCACTAAGGACTAGAGACAACCAAGCAGAAGGAGAAAATTCTTGCTCACAAACAAAACACCCATACATCACACTGGAAGAAAGCAGACATTTTCTAAATTGGGCTTTTTGCAGGAAGAAAAAAATGATAACACCAACCAAACAAGTCCCCCCCAAAACACAGACACACAAATACAATAACAAAATAATAATTAAACAAAAACAGCAACCCAAAACCAATAAAAAAAGCAAAGGAAATCATCTAAACCCAGAGCAGCTGCTTTTGTGGTAGCTCCAAAGACTCTTCTTGAATTCAGAAACCCACAGTGCAAGTCCTTAGACTAACAGATATCTGCAAACAGATTTTCCTCTTTTGTGTGATCCAGCACTACAAAGTTCATTTCTTCTTTCTTAAATTTTGGGCAGGATTTTCCTCAGTTCATGAGAAAACTTAACACACCTGCTGACAATTCCCAGACAAAATCACAAGGACCTCCAATATCTGACTGCAGTAGGGGCTACTCACATCAGTGTGTTCAAATGAAAGCCTATTTTAAGTGGGGTTTTCAGGTGAGGATAATTCTGTTCAACAAGTTTCTTAATCTCCAAGCTCGAAATTAATCATCACGATATTTTACATAAATGAATATGCATTTAAGTGACATTTGTGATTAGAGCAAAGTTAAGGATATCTTCAAATTCCCCAGTATAAGGATTCTCAGTAACAGCGCATGAAATAACTGACACAATTTGTCTGAGTTCTACCATTCAGCTACAATAAATCTTCAATACATGGACAAACACTGCATCTAAGCAGATCTTACTACAAAACTGACAGTTCAAAAGGAAAGCTATTAACTAAAATGACACTTTATTATGGATAGGTATATCATTAAGGAATTTTTGCTGATCTAATTATGAATCAGTCAATCTAATTCTACATTATAGTCCACCATCTCAAGTAATGGAACCTGAGTAAAAACTGTAAAGCTTAGATGAATTAAGGATTTGTCTAAAGTAGTGGTACTCACGGTAAAAATTATGTCTTGCTTGTGGGTTCCTCATTTGGTGATGTAATATTCAGAAGTCACCATGCTTTTGTTCTCAGATTAACCATTTCTGTTATAGCTGTCTTTAGGTACTCTTCTGAACATTTCCTTTTGTCATTATACACTCTCTTCCAAAGCACACGTATGTTCTTTCTCTGTATTTCCTGTCCAAAACACGCAATGTACACACAAGAGTAAACTAGTAAGTTACTAATTATGGCACATGGCATTTCTGTCATGTTTTATATTTTCATAAGACTTTACAAAGGACAGCTGATCAAACAGATTAGGAAGCACTTAGAAATCTGACCCAAAATTAACCAAAGTCCCTTAAAAGATTGAATAATTGTATCTCAGATGTTCCAGAAGGTTTTACATGTCCAGAGCTACACTGAATAGATTTCCTAAAAAAATAAACCAGTGTTCTCATTAACTCTTCCTTTCTCAAGCATCATTCACAAGAAACATGCATATGCAGCATGAAGACTAAATGCCATTAAAGGATCCCCAGTATGTTTTAGGGAGTCAGGTGTGCCTCAAAGAATAAAGAATAGAATAGAACAGAATAGACCAGACCAGACCTTCAAGATCATCAAGTCCAAAGGACAGGACAGGACAGCACCAGGTTGGAAGAGACCTTCAAGATCATCAAGTCCAACCCATCATCCAACACCATCTAATCAACTAAACCATAGCACCAAGCACCCCATCAAGTCTCCTCCTAAACACCTCCAGTGATGGTGACTCCACCACGTCCCCAGGCAGCCCATTCCAATGGGTAATCTCTCTCTCTATGAAGAATTTCTTCCTAACATCCATCCTAAACCTCCCCTGGCACAGCTTGAGACTGTGTCCTCTTGTTCTGGTGCTGGTTGCATGGGAAAAGAGACCAGCCCCTGCCTGCCTACAGCCTCTCTTCAGGTAGTTGTAGAGAGCAACTTGTTCCACTGTTTAAAAGTGGAAGACTTCCATTGTTACAATTTCCTTTTTAATTTAGGAGTTTCTTCAACAGCAGTCATAAAAGGAGGTTTTAAACATCTTTTTTCAACTATATCAATACTTACTGATTAGGACAATGGAGATGGGAATAACACAATCTTTAGAGTTTCATTTTATTTTCTGTAAATATTTTTAGAAATTTAATTCATGTCTCCTCTCTCTACTCTTCCTCCCCATTAGCTGCATCACTCTGATTATCCCAATTATAAATTTTGAACAAGGACCTGGATTTGTTTAGTTCCCTACCAGCAGTTTCACACAGATTTGTCAAGTTCAGATGTCAGCAATTTGAGGCACACCATTTACAATTTCAGTCACTTCCCCCCAAAAAAAAAACCACCATGTAGGAATCTTAGAATAACTCATGTGCCCCTGTACTCAGCACTAGTTAGGCCACACCTTGAGTACTATGTCCAGTTCTGGGCCCCTCAATTTAAGGACATTGAGACTCTTGAATGTGTCCAGAGAAGGGCAACGAGGCTGGGGTGAGGCCTCAAGCACAAGCCCTGTGAGGAGAGGCTGAGGGAGCTGGGGTTGTTTAGCCTGGAGAAGAGAAGGCTCAGGGGAGACCTTATTGCTCTCTACAACTACCTGAAAGGAGGTTGTAGCCAGGTGGGGGTTGGTCTCCTCTCCCAGGCAAATGGCACCAGAAAAAGAGGACACAGTCTCAAACTGCACCAGGGGAAGTTCAGGCTGGACATGAGGAGAAAGTTTTTCCACAGAAAGAGTTGCTGGCCATTGGCATGTGCTGCCCAGGGAGGTGGTTGAGTCACCATCCCTGGAGGTGTTCAAAAAGGGATTGGATGTGGCACTTGAAGCCATGGTTTAGGAGTCATGAGGTGTTGGGTGACAGTTTGGACTTGATGATCTTTGAGGTCTTTTCCAACCTTATTGATTCTATGATATTCCAGAAAATATAGTTGCCACAGGAGTAACCTAACAAAATAGAGTATGAAAACTGTTTTAAGTAAGTACTCATATAACCTTGTTCTAAAATTTCTGGTACACAATTTTAAATACTTCAAGGGGGTTGAGGGGTTAAAAGAACAAATGTAACCATCTCTCTCTTGTAAATATTCTCTAACCAACTTCTAAATATATGCATCCACAAACAACGGAATATTATTGTCAGTAAAGGAACACCTGAATTGACCACTGAGACTTTCACTTCTAGCCAAACACTTGCGTGTGCTTGATTTCCAGTCCCCTACTTACAATCTTAATTCTTTTATGGCCAACAGTTGAACTTCTCTAGGCTAAATGAATAAATAAATGTTTCCAGAAGGTGTGTTACAGAGAACCAATCGCCATTCTTATTAAATTAAAAAGAAACTTTTTCTCATTTCACAGGTTTATCACCTGTGACCAGACTAGGCTGGTAATCTGGCACAAGACTCTGGAAACACTAAAATAATTATACTGTTCACAGACAGTCACATAACAGTATTTCTTCAGGTTTTCCTAGAATCTCTCAGTGTGGAGATGTGCCATATGTGAGTCCTTGTGATAGATACTTCAACAGTTCCACATACCTAACTTTCGCAACCTTCTACCAGGAACTCTACAATGGTTAATATTTTGCTTAAAGCCCTAATGTATGAAGTCAGGCAAATATTTCAGAACATCAAATTATTTTCTTCAATTTCTTGGTCTTTCATTTGCAGGAAGAGCTGGAAATAGAAGTTGTAGTTGACAGACAAAACAAAATAAAATCATTTTAGTATTTGTTATTAACTTTAAAACTGCATACTTACCAAGAGCCTGACAGCTATAATGAAGGTGTAGATGCAAATTGAAGGAACGTCTACCTTACAGCAAGACTTTGCTATATATAATTTGGTAATGAATCGCTAGTGCAAGGATTTCTTTAGAGGATATATTTTTTCCTTTTTGTGCAAATTAAGTACAGGGTCCCAGCGACTTTGTAAGCAACTGTTTAAAGTAACAGTTCTGATAAACAGTACTCCTCTACTCCCATTTAGTTTGAAGTGCTACCAGTTTCTTAATCCAGCTTTCTATTTCTCTGTGAAAACAAACATGCAAATGCTGCCATCTAAGAACTAGCAAAAAATCACTCTCACAGAAAACCAAGGCTCAGGAATTATATTTCAAAAACAAGTAAGAAGTTCCTGGAACTAAAAAGAAGGAAAGATGGTCAAAGCAAGCCTGACACTGTGATCTGAAAGCATAAATTATCAAGAGAAATTTTGTACACAGCATGTGCTTCTGCTGTAATTCTATTTTGATTGCTTGGTGGGTTTTGTTTTTTTATAGAGACAAATATTTTCCTGGTTTGCATGTCTATGAAAACACTTGCAGATGATCAATTCTCTTTATTTAGTCCACTTTTGATCATTTAGTTATTACACAAGCACACAAATTGCCTATTCTCATTTCCCATTTCTGTAAGCTGTGTAACTCCTTTCTATGAGTGGCTACCACAACTCTCTGTAAATCTAACATCCTGCTCTTGGGTGCTGACAATAATTAGAAATGTGTGAAATTAATTCACCTAATATGAGTCAGTTAATGAAGATCTTTGAGCATAAATCCATAGTGGGGAAGAGTCAAACTCTCCAAATCAGTGACTAATTAACAGGTTTTTTAAGAATTCCTAGGGGAATGGGAACTCAGCTGGCTTGTCCCCTGAGAAGTTGGGCAGATCAAACTATCTTTTCTTTGATAAAACAATGCAAATCTCATTTGTAGGCTAAGATTATGCAGCCACAAGCCTGATAACATCTTTCTCACAATGTTCAGCTGTAGTAATTTGAATTTCCTATAAACTGGACAAATATTAGAGCTAGTAGCGCTTACATTAATTTCCACTTTGTCCTCGCTGTCTGTTTTCTTTCTTTCTTTTCTGTGCCTTTTCTCTCCAAGTCTGTACCCAAAAAATGGTGTTTTGTTTTGTTTTGTTTTCAGGATGCCTTTAGTCTCTGCTGCAGAATACACTTGTATCAGATGATCTTAGTGTCAGATGGGGCAATTTTAGACTTTAAAAATGTTATAGTTAATTCCATAAATTTATCTGCTTTATAGAATGTTTTGGGTATATCTTGTCCATGTGTCTCTAGTTCTTTTGTCATGGGGTTAACAATTTGCAGTTGTGAATATATTCTCCCAAAAGCATGAATTATTCATTTTGACAGAGTTCAATACTCTTAAACCCTCAAAATTGCTTTATCTTCCTCCTTTTGCATCAAAAAGTCTCTCAATCACTTCCGAGTTTCTCTTCCTGATGGAATTTTAGGACATGAAAATACAATCAGTTTTGACTGGTGTACCACAAACACAACACCCCTCACTCACATACAGTGCATATGCATAATAATCTACTCTCTAGGTACAGTAGCAATAAATGCCCAACCTTGGAACAGAGCCCAGAAGCATTTTCCCTAAAGTATCAGCAAAAATTTTACCGTGCTAAACTATTTGATAGAAGGCAACACAAGAAACATTTGAAGTTTCAAATGGATTTTTGAGCTTCTATCATCAGGCATAAACCTGTTGACCTTTTGTAACAAATGAAATAAGTTGTTCAAACTGTCCTTCTCTGAAAGGGGTCATAAGAGACTTTCCTGTTTACAAAGTTCAATGAAGTTCAGATGCCTGTCTCACACCTAAGCCATGGAAAGCTACCAAAAAAAAAATGCAGGAAACGCTTGTCCCTTTTCACATCATGAGGTGATTAGGATGGCCAGTTACTATAAATGCTAGGCTAAAGACATCCACTTCCTCATCTGAAGTAACTGGCTTCAGATCCCAGTATCTGGGAAAATAGACCAACTCCAAACATGGCCCAGGTTCAAGGCCAGTGCACAAGGACAAAGGTGCCCCAAGGACAGGAGGTGGTTGTCCATGCTTCTGCAAGCTCCTGTGGGTTTGGAACCCCAACCATGTTGTGGAGTTGTTCACTCAAAGTTTCATTCATAAGTACTCTTAGTATGTGCCAGAGGGGGAAAGAAAGCAAACAAACAGAACAAAACCCCCAAACCACCCAAATATTCAGTCCTTACCATCTCCCTAAAGCCTCTGTCACTTGTACCTGAAGGTATGTCTTTTTCATGCCTCAACACAAAGTCTGACAAACGAGTTTCAGGAATTGCTGGACTTGATTTTAAACAAACTGATTTTGTCCTGAAACAAAGTGAGTAGTGCCTACATGCTGCCTTATAGTGATTCATCTTTTAGTAACCTGTTGTTTGCTACCTCTTATCTTCTATCTAGCACATCAGCCAGTGAGACCTAGATGAACTTGGATAAATAAAAATAAAAGGTGATGAACTCAAAACTGAAGAGAAAAATCTTTTTCATTCAGTGTGACAAGAATTTGCAAGATCAAAATCAATCTAGGTATATATGTGACTATTTTTTATGTAGAAGAATAGCCAGAACTATATCTTCGTTACAAAAGCTACAAAAGAAATTAAGGAATTGGTAGAGATTCCTAATAAAATTTCTTCTTACTAATATTTTAGTTGCAGAATCATAAAAAGTTTGCAAAGGCTACAGGACTAAGGATGAATATGACAAAATAGCACAAGAATGCAATAACAGAGTCAGAAAGGCTAAGAAGGAAAATGAACTTTAAAAGCAACAATGAAAGAAGAAAAAAAAAAAAAAGGCCAAAACAATCAAGAAAAAGCTTTATTGTTAGCTCAAAATTAAACAAAAAACCCAAAGGAAAGTACAGATTCATTATGCCACAAGGGAAAAAGCAAATAATAGATGACTCAGAGAAAATGAAAGCCTAAGGTAATTAGGTATACTATGCAATTAACATAGTTTCAGTTTTAACACAGGCTTACTGTGCTAAGCTGGCTTCCCCTGTCCCCCTTTCCCCCCCCGCCCCACCCCCACTCCCCAAGAATAAGACTCCCCATGTCTCCATGTAAAATCTAAGTAACTGTGAGGTAAGTATGTTGGCAGCCACAAAGTTGGTGTTAAAGTAATGTTTATGCGGTGGCCATAAAAAGGTCTGGGAGGGGAAAAATGAACAGTTACAGCCATTTTACAGGGAACAGTGTGGCATACAGACATATTTGGGGTTTAGGGGAAAGGACAGAGTATGACAACAACTTGTGTTCCTAACAAAAGCACTCTCATTTTAAATTATATTGCATCAGTCTTAGAAATGGTCTCATTGCCAACAGTTAGGGGAAGGAATTAGTGTTCATGGAAACAGCTGCCAATTTGGAAAAGAGAATGGACCATGAAAAGGGATAAGTCTGGGACATCAACAATCCCATTCTATCCTGTTTTAGTCTGGCACAGCAGCTTTCAGCTGTTTACTGCACTCATTTTTTGTTATAAGATCCTCCTCCTCCAAAGAACACAGAAACAGACTTTCCTTAAGCAGATGATCTCTTCATACATGCTTGCAAATTGCCAACTTCAGCCCAGACAAGGACAAATTTTAAGAGCTGTATTCTGTTCCTCCTGGATGAACAGAATCGGATGGATGCTGTCTGCAGCTAGATCTGCAGTAACTCGCTGAGCCCAACAGGTCTGCAGAGACAGGATTAATTTGAAGGCTGTGAGACTGTGTCACTGGAATGAGACAGCATAACTCAATATCTCTACCATGAAAATTGAGTTATTTACTGTCACTTTTCAAAAAAATGCGTAGGTTTTTTTTTCAATTATAGAAGAGCACACTAGAGTTTTAGAAAATATGGGTGCTGTTGTATACTTGAGGCAGACAGATAGCTGCTGTGTCTTAGAAAAACACAGGGCTGCATGTTAGAAAAACAACATCCCATCAGTTAATATTTAAATATTTATATATAAAATAGGTGACACCAGGCACACAAACATCTTGCACATGTTGTTCACATTAAACTGTTTTGTCTGATGATTGGAAAGTAACTTAGGAAATTATAATGAGCCATTTTGATGAGTCTAACTGCCACCCAGGTAGCATCTCTGAAGTAAGATTGGCTTTATAAGTTGTTCATATCCCCACCACCCACTCCGCATTTATGCCATGAGGCTCAAATCCACATTCATGTCACATACAGATGAGAAATCTTACCCAATAAAAAACAAACCATAAATGGTTGGAACCAAGAGCTAGTCTGATAGTCACATTTAACTTCCAGTACTGCTGGATGATGTATTCCAGATGGTATGGGTGCTGTGAACATCTCCAACTGCCTTCATCTGAAGGAAGGCAAAGGCTCCACAGCCTTTTAAAAAGATCAAGGCTAGTGGCTCTCTCAGAAACAGTTTTTAGAAAATCCAAGCCTGCAAGTTGATTATTATTAAATATAATGATAATATTAATGGACAGACATTACAGATGTACCTCTGACTTTCTAATGATTTCATAGTCATGAGGAACAAAATTATTTCTATTTCCCATGGAGTACCTCTGTCAGATATAATGACCTGAGAGATAAATAAGGGCTGGCTGCTAAATCCATAGTAGCATTCAGTATCCATGAAAATCAAATATTCTATATTGCACTGAAACAGAGGGCATTAGTTATTTTTGCATCATAATACAATATGTAATATAAACTTTGTTTCTGTTTACTGTTAATTGCCTTCTGGGCATTTTCAGTCATTTCCGTACAAAGTATAGAAATCCATTGCTAAAAGGTGAACCTGCTTAAATTTGTACCCAAACTAATCAAAAGGACAAGGTACTTCAAAGTTCCTGTGGACTGTACTGTTCTTTCATAGACTTAGAGACAACTACAGATATTCGATTTCTATACAGAAGGTTTTGAAAGCACAGCTTCCCTTCTACAATGAGACAAGGTGATGGTGCTGACTGGTGTGTTTGAGGAAAAAGATAAATCATTTTTCTCCCAATTCACCAGTCATACCAGAACTAGATCCTGTTCTGTCTTCCTCCTGTCAAGAAAATGTCTTCTAGGGATACAGAGGTGTCTTCTACTCCTGCGCCACATAAACATTTCAAGGCCAGCAACAATTAGACTGGATAGCACGGAAGACATACAGGCAAGGATGAACACAAGAGAAGGACTCAGTCTCTACTACGTGAACTGCAGCAGCCTGGAAAAGCAAGCTGAAGGCAGGGCAGGAAAAATGCAGAAGCTTTTCTGTCATTTGTCTAACCCAAAGCCTTTATAATCTAAGTCGGCTGCAATTGTCCCAGGGAGCATTGGGGAATATGTAGAGAGGGCAATGAAAGTAATCAGACTTTGATTTTCTTGCCAACATCTATTATCAGGATGGGAGTAGTTAGCTCAATTCCAGCCTTACTTTCAACCACTAGCAACTTAAACAAAAATACATTTCCCACATTGCTGGAAAGCTTTGCAGCAGCTCTGTCACAAAACAAGCAGGGGGTAGGGGATAAATAACTGTTCTCCACTTGCTTTTAGCCTACACCTTCCCCCAATGTAGAAATCTGACCCTCCTCACCAATCTGTGATTTGTTTCTGCATTTCATCCAAATACTGCCAGATTATCAAAACAGAAAACCAAATCATTATACATATTCCTAAAATCACTTGAAGGCACTAAATGTAATGATGAGATAAAATAGTACCTATTACATCACATTAAAAATCCAAGCACCTAAAAGCATGAAAATGAATAATTAAGAACATCAGTCTTCTGCCCACAATATAGCCACTTTACGCCTATTTCATCATAACACCATTTACTGTCACATTTTCGTTGTTTTCAAAACATATAATTTTGTTTTCTTGATGTAAGTGGCTAAATGTGTTCACAGACACAAAAAAAAGGTGGGATCTAGATAGAAGTTACATAGAAACTAAACAAAAAAGGGGGGCAGGAGAGAAAAAAGGAAACATTATTAAGCTTTTAGAAATATGCTGTATTGAATATTGCTTCATGGCTTTTACTGACGTCTAATGGAGAATGAAAGACATGAGGTACATTAACCATAACTCATAATGCAGTGAAGGTCTAACAGAAGCAGAAAACAAATTACCATCCCCACCACTAAATCATTGTATTTCCCACCAAGTTTTTATTGTAGTGAACTGGTCAGGGGAAACAGAAATGAATTATCTGATAGTGTTTTACTCCAGATCATCCAAAACAGAGTTTACTCTGACTTCATTAATGTAAGAGAGTTATATTTCATCCATCCTGACCAAAAATCGTTGCATAAAATGGATGGATAAAACTTTGAATAAGCACTCATACAAATATTTACACTGCAACAACATCAGCCGTGCTTACACTCTTTCTTCAAAATGACAAGAGACATTTCATAAAGCTGAACATGGAAAATACACTTCAAAAGTGCATTTTCAAGTCTGAATTTTAAATTTTCACCTGCAGGAATTGGGACCCAATCTGAAACCACTCATTTCCAAGTCCATGGGAACTGTGACATTCACTTCACCATTGTTAGAATGTAACCCATGTATCCATTTAACCCAGAGACTAAAACATCAGGGCTGAATTTCACAAGTTTCCCCTTGCACAGCCCTTCTGATATGTTTCTGTTTAAGCAGAACCTTTGCAGAACTGAGAGCCTGTTCATGTTATTGGAAACATCAGCCCAAAGGAAGACAAGCACAGTTTTGAATGGATTCAAGAAGTATTTGGATAAATACATGAGGGAGCTGAAACCTGAAGATGGTTTTCACAAGCTGAAGAGGACAGAAGAAATTGAATTATTCATCCAGCTGCAAACATCGATTAAATCCATAGCTGGTGGCTAAGGGCTCAAGAAAACATATTTCCAACTGAATAAAATTCAGTACCAGAAATAGTTCCATCAGTAGTCCTTGCAGAGCAGATTGCAGTTTCCCTTTCTCTCATTTTTGAGATACATTCAGTTATCTCATTGTCTTCCTTATGGAAGGGAGGGGGATAAGAGGATTTATATTTTTCTGTCCTGCAGTTCAAAGAGTATTGCCTCTTTGGTTTTACAGAAATAGAATTGTTCTGTTAAACTGTTTGGTTGTGTGTTTTTTTTTTTTTTTTTGTTTTTTTTTTTTTTAATAACAGAGGCATATAAATTCAGGAAGTATTTGCAGCTATGTTCTTAAAACAATGTTAATTAACAATCAATGCTTATGGATAGTTTGTTTAATTCCTTAAGTTGTGACAGGAACAAGTAGGAGTTACTTTCTGTCTTTAAGCTGGCCACATCTGAATAACTGCTGTTTGCAGCTGTGAAGTGTTAGGTCATGGCCATTGTAGGAAGCAAGATACCTGACTTGATCTGTCAATAGTATAATGTAATTCAGGAAGTCATATGTCCCTGTCTCCTCTAAAATACAGACATATAAACGTTGATAAAAATCAGGCTACTCTCATGGTCTATTTCTAATGCACAAGGCAAACTGCTACTGGTGCAACATATATTCAGTCACATCAAATGGTTCATGAAATATACAGCTTGTTGTTTACATTGTGCCTGTTAGGAGTTTTGCTGAGAGAACTCAAGTACTGGTGAAACGTCATGGTTTTGCAGGCTCTTCTTTCTGATGATGACTCCTCCAGTTAGGCAGGCTAGACTTCAGAAGGAGTAATGCCTGAATGCAAAATGCCCTGAAAAGTACTGCGATTTCTGTACCAGGAGAGTGTATGCACATATGTAACCCACACTGAAATGATGTTGGGCATGCTACATGCTTTCCCATGTTGTTGAGGGCACAAAAATAAACCAACAGCAGGCACATTTGGTTTGCTTTTTTCAACACAGAACATAGAAAATGTCAGACTTGTGCAGAGAGCTTTCAAAAGGCTCTAGGTTCACTAGGTCATTTCTCCTCCTATTTACATTTGGTTTCCTATTGGCAGAATTATATTTGCTTGGATGGAATCACTCAAGTGTGAGAACCAATTTGATTCCTCTATTCTGTCTACTCCAAATCAACATTGTTGTGATACTTCCAATTGTTTCTACACTTCCCTGATTTTCAAAAAAATATGGTCTTCCAAAAATTGGTCATCTTCAATCTGTTTTATCTGGACCAAGCTCCAAGCTTCATCTAATTCATGTTGCTAATATTGCCTCATTTCAAAATAAGGCTTTGTACATTTTTTTTCAGCTCATAACCTTCCTTAATATAATTGCTGTAATTGTACTTTAGGAAGAGCACTTGAACAGTTGAGAAAAATATCTGACTAAATCTGTGATAAAGTAGGGGCTAAGCAATTATATACTGGAAGGGGAAAGATCAACAACTGCACATTACAAAGTCTTCAAAGTGCCTTGATGAGCTGATTGTGGCCTTCTGATTGATGAACAGCAGTAGATATGCATAAAAGAGTATGGGTGCCTCAGTGAAGTCAGAGAAAGAAAAACAAAGCACTTCACAGAAATCTGCCCTGGCACCTGGACTCAGAAACATCCAAACAATATGCATTGAACATAAATAAGTAGAATGCAGAGAATATATGTCCTTGTATATACTATGTTTCAGTAAATTCATCTAAACTAATCTCCTGGTCTGTTTCTGTGGGTCTGTTTAATACAGGAAAAATGTGGTTCAGTATTGCCTTGTATTATGATCTGAACCAAACCACGACAATAGGTGTGTGAAAACCTAGGAATGAGATCCAGTCCTTCAATCACTCATGAAGTGGCACAGTTCCAGGTGAAAGGGCATGGAATCTTAGAATGGTCTGAGTTGGAAGGGACCTCCAAAGGTCATCTGCTCCAACTCCCTCTGCAGCAAGCAGGGGCATCCTTGACTAGGTCAGGCTGCTCAGAGCCCTGTCAAGCCTGACCTTGACTGTCTCCAGGGATGGAGCCCCAACCTCCTCCCTGGGCAACTTGTTCCAGTGTCCACTACCCTCATGGTAAAGAACCTGTTCCTGACATCCAATATAAATCTGCTCTACTGTAGTTAGAAGGCATTATCCCATGTCCTATCACTACAAACCTTTGTGAACAGTCTCTCTCCATCCTTCTTGTAGCCCCAGTACTTCAAGTACTGGAAGACCACTATTATGTCTCCCTGGAGCCTCCTCTTTCCCAGCCACCCTGCCAGGAGTGAGCAGGAAGATTGCTACAAATAGCAGAAAACATGCAGTCCCAATAGCAGCAGGCAACAACAATGACAAACTCCCTCTGAAGCTATACCGTCTTTACAGAGGCAAGTACTCTACCTATATTCTAGACTCTGTGGGACAGCCCAGTGTCAAGCCCATACTTCAGCTGCCACAAATGTGGAGAAAAACTTTATCACAATATTTCAGGAGGGAAGGAGAATTCTGCAAGGGGAATCTGCACAAGAATTACAGTAAAACATTTCCCTCTTTTTGTAATATCTGCATACACCAGTGCTCACACCACAAAGCATTCCCAAAGAGCATACCCTGGAGACAGCATTAGTATTTGCTGTTTCTGGTAAAGTATTCTAGTTTCTGCAATTGGTGTTTTTAAGGTATACATGGCAAATATGAATACAAGCTTTGCCCAGTATAAGGAGATGTGAAAAACAACAATATAGAAGAACAAGTTTTGAAGATTTAGAGTAGTGTAATGTTACTGAATATGGTACCGAGATGGGCTTTTGTTTATTTGTTTGCTTTGGAATGAGTAAAATCAGGTTACAGAGAACTGATATTTGAAATCTTTTATATTAAACTTTTTGATGTGCACCCACTGATTTCCTATCTACATTCTGCTGTGTTTCATAAAAATCCCATGCCAGCATTATTCATCCATAGTGGGCTACATTTTACCTACTGCTATAGCAACAAGTCCCCCCCCAGTTCTCTTTCCTCCAATAATTCCTAGAAGGATCATAATTTTCAGCAATACAAAGTTGTTTTCTATAGTTAGAACCTATGCCTCATAACTAATTACATGCTGCTTCAATGGGAAAACTCCACTGACGGGAAAACAAGGTACCAATACTGAGTTCCCCTAAGAAAAACCTACATTTGTCTTGATAAAGAAATAAGGTCCAGTATCTATAGCTAAGGCAGCAATACTACTTGCATACAGAAATTCCTAGTAAATCATTCTGGAAGCTCAAAACATAAGTTCTGTGGTGACTTAAGGAAAAGGAGAATAAAATTTTCATGCTTATTACTTGTCAACAATGGAAGATCCATTCCTGAGAGGATTTTCATCAGCTTCAGAGAAACAAATAAACAAACAAAACCACACACACAAAAAACCAACCCCCACACAAGCAAACAAACACAAACCATAAACCAAACAACAAAAACCACACCAGATAAACAAACAAAACAAAACCCACATGCTGTACTGGTTCTTTAGCTTTTATCACTTGCAGAGCTGTACATCAGATTCATTTCTTTTTAGCCAAAGTTGTTTCAATGTTCAATTGTGATCTGACCAAAACCTGAAAGTAGTGGTTTTTAACCAACACATGGTTGTTAAGAGGCATTGTACCAAAATAAATGGCTGATGTGTTTTCAGTTGTATCTTGCCTTAAAACTCAAGAGCCTAAGCAACTTCTAGACCATCACAATTTAGTAGTTAATTCTCTTCCACACTTCCCTTCTTTCATTTCATATGACTTGCAGATGTTCACCCAGAAAGTTATCCTAAAAAAAAAAAAAAAGAAAAAAGAAAGAAAAGAAATAATCGACCATCATCTAGGAACTCATATCTGGAACATGGCCTTTTTGTGCATGGGTACCATTCAGGGAGGAGATCAGCATGCTCTAGTGCAGACCTTTAGTCTAAGAAGCTTTTCTTAGGTATATCAGCCTTGGCATTTAGAAATCTAAATACTGATTAAAATTCTGGAATACTCTGACTACAGCTGCTTTAAACAGAAGTTACCAGATGGTAATATTTGTGTGGGTACCACGTCATCTGGCAAGGAACAAGCTAATGATGCACAAAATGCTTTGATGCGCAGCTTTCAAGCAGTGAACTTAAAAGTGATATGAGGCTTCCTACAAGGACACTGCTTTGCAATTATGTGTGATACAACTAATTTGTATCAATACAACTGTACAGGTAAGGAGATGCCAAGTCATTTGGCATGTAATTGTTGTTGGGATTAAAATGAGTATCATCCCTCAAAATGACTAATACTTGTGAACTTCTGTGTAAATTTGAAGTAAGCTATAGAACATATTTTAGATGTATTGCAGTTAGGATGGTGGGTGTTTGGAATACAAAAATCCAACATTGATATGGAGATTAGAGCACAGGCCTCTTTCAGTCATCTTGGAAATGGAACACAATGACAGCCTAAACCCAAAAAAAAATCCATCTTGCTTGTCAAGTTCAAGGAAAACCACCAGAAAACTCAGGAAATACCATTCATATAATTTTCATCAATGCAAACATGACAAAGAGCAACTCTGTATTTCAAGGCAGCTAATTTCAGAGCTATCTGCTGCATGTGTATACATAAGAGGTTCTGATTAAACTCTTTTGGTATGAATTCTATGATTCATAAACAGAAAAATGACAGAAAAAGTACAAGGATTTCCTCTCACTGGTCTTGCAAGAAGACTATGTGAAGACTCTGAGGGCTCAAAGCATTGTCAATATCCTAGATTTTTATTTATTGAACAAATCCACAGAAAATTGTCTGTGAAGAAATAAAAACAGCAGTATCTAAACCGTATGCTATTTTGAGAGATAGATGATTGCAGCGTGCATTTCCACCCTTAGTCTAGAGTTCACTTATCAGATTTGTAAACAACCTGGCCATGCAAAATGCAAAACTGAAAATAGAACTTCACATATACCTTATTTTCACATTTCATTCAACCCTTGAGCACTTGCACTACAAAAATAGTAGTATATGCTTTTGCAGATCAGGGCTCAGCTGGAGTCTCCCTGAAAATCACGTTGAACAGGTATCCTGCTGATTTAAACTGCAGTGTTGAAACATTTATCAAAGAACACAAAATAATAATGAGTGATTAGTTCAACATTTTTGTGTGCTGGAAAGCTCACTGATTTGAGGATTTGAAGGGGTTTTGTTTTACTGAAAAGTATGTGTAGCAGGCTTGCTTTGAATACTCTGTTTCAGAAAATAAGTCTGCTGACAAATAACAGAGAACCAAAGCTTGACCAAGGTAAGATAAATTATATTCATTAATATATACCTATAAAAAAACACTAATATATTACTTATTAGTGTTATTACTTGTCTTAGGAAAGCATCTCTTAATTATGCATAGTGTGGCCAGTAGATCTAGAGAAGTGATTGTCACTTTGCATTTGGCACTGGTGAGGCCACACCTCAAATTCCGTGTTCCATTTTGGGCACCTTAGCACAAAGAGACATCAAAGTGCTGAAATATGTTTAAAGAATGGCAATAAAAGTGGTGAAGGGGCTAGAGCACAAGTCTTGTGAGGAGTGACTGAGGGAAATGGAGTCACTTAATCTGGAGAAAAGGAGGCTCAGGGGGGACTGAGGTGGGAGTCTCTTCTCCAAAGTAAGAAGACAGAAGAGGAAATGGCCTCATGTTGCACCAAGGAAGCTTTAGGCTGGATATAAGAAAAAAATACATTGCCTAAAGGCTTGTGAGGCACTGGAAAAGGCTGCCACAGAAGTGGTGGAATCACCATCCCTGAAAGCATTTGAAAGACATGCAGATGTGGTACTTAGTGACACAGTTTAGTGGTGGACTGGGCAGTGCTGGGTCAACAGATGTATTCCAGGATCTTAAATGTCTTTTCCAAATTACATGATTCCATAATTACATAGGCTAAACTAACAATGTTTAAAATAAACTAGAGCAAAATTCAGTATAGATGGTTTAAGTCAGTAACTGGTCTGTGACTCTGGTGATCATCCTTTGTTCCTCTACCTTGCTATTTAGGACATTCTAGAAATAAATTAGAGTGGTGATTGTGTCATAGTTTGAGGCTGGGTGCCTTTAAGAACCATAAAGTTGAGGGCCTCCAGAGACTAGATAGGTCCAGGGAGGGGACCAGAACATCTAATTTTTTGTTGTTTCATCCCCATAAGCCCTGCATCTCTATAAAAATAGACAGTGCAAGCTGTTCTGCCCCTTTTTTCCCCTTTCTTCTCCTTCCCTATGTGGCTCCCTCATCTTTGTGATGTGGGGGAGTGAGACCTGGAGTGGCCTTGGCAGGGGCCTGGAGCTCACAAGACAAATTTCAGCTGTGTCATTGCAGGGCTGGTATGGAGGGAAGCAGCAAGGAATGGGAGGGGGCAGCATCTGAGGCCTGAAGTTTTGGCTTGTTTTGGAGAAAGGTGGTCAGAAGCTTTGGCCTATGGAGGTTTTGAAGAACCACGACCTATGGATTTTGCACATCTTATGCGCCTTTCACTGTAGTATTAGTTATGAATAGTACCTCCATTGAAACTTTCCAATTCTATCCAATCCAGAGTGGAGTGTTTTTCTTTAACTACTCTAAGAAAAGTTAAAGAGAGCCTGTCTTGCTCCTTAAACAAAGACAAATTGTTTTCCCTAGAAATGTAAGACAATAATCACATCAAATCATAACAAATTATTTATGTCTTTTTTATTTGTTCTGTTGGACTGTTTCTCCAGGACAACTATTATATTCAATATCCTCAGTATATTAGCATCCTGCAGTAATGTATTTAAGATGGGCATGTTTATTGTATTTGTTAACCAAAGAACAAAAATAACAGAATGAGATGTAATAGAACATGTGCATCTTGAGTGTAGCTAGCAACCAATACATTTAATTGTTCCTCCTTCATATTTGTTGTTTTAAATGAAAGTCAATAGCCAATTCTAAATTCAATACAATTTAGTCAGTACAGACCAAATTCTGTTCCAGAGGTGTGAGCAACCCTGACCTATTGTTGTAGCCACAGAAAGCCACAGATGATTCTGTAGCAACAGTGAGGAATTTTAACTGGAATTCATCTACTGGGGAAGAGAAAAGTGTCCTCCAAAGCCCAGTGTCCATCAGCAAAAACACAGTACCATGATGTTCTGCTTACCTGTTGGATGTAGTACTGACACATGAAGAAAGCTGGCCCATATTAATTTTCCCAACATCTGGGCATGAAAGAAGCTCTTGTGCAAGAGTGAAAAGCTAGGGTGCAACTATACTATCTGGAGTGAGCTGAGGGATTAAATAAAAGTAATTGAGAGCTACAGCTTGTCCAGAGTGCTAATGGTACCTGTCCTTGAGAATGAACACAAGTACATACATGGAACACAGTACAGGAACAAGCTAAGCAAAAACACTCATCTCTCTTGGAAGACCCTCACAATACAGTTACCTTGTTTTAAATAGATGAATTGTCACTGTTTTACCCTGACTTATTCCATCAGCACATTCCCAGAGATGGGTTTAAGCCACAGATTTCACATGCAGCTCTAAATTTCCCTGAATTTTCAGTGCAACAGATATGCCAGGAATTTAAAATTTATTTTTCCATAGCCATTCTTACAAAACAATAGTTGTGTCCTGCCCAAATTTGCTGAGGCTTTAGCTGAGCCATAGCCTTGAAATATCCAAACCCCTGCCACAACTTCTGCAGGCTTTTAAATGGTTCTTATGCTCACCATTGTTATTCACTCTCAAATTTCATAGAATCATTTAATTCCCTATCTCAACATACAGAAGGCCTTCTCTTCAGAATGAGGTAGCTTCAAATCCAAAATCCATCAGTTCAGAGATACCACAGTGTATTTTGATTTCTAGGTACAGTTAAAAGAACAATGAAATAATATGCCCTTAAAGATGCTGACATGATCTAGTGGAAGGTGTCCCTACCCATGGCAAGGGGGTTGAAACTTGATCATAGAATCACCAGAGTTGGGATTGGCCTCTAAAGGTCATCTAATTTAACCCCTCTGCCTCCCCCACTACCAGCCTTCATGCTCCTGTCTTTACTGAAGACACTACATGCTAGAGGCTGCCCAAAGAAGGGCTTGGACTTTGGGATGATAAAATCATTGAGATGTCAGGGTTGGAATGGACCCCAAAGATCATCCGGTTCCACCCTGCCTAAATAGCTCCTGCCCCACCCCCACCATTTCTGCACCCAGCCCAGAGCCTGGGGCAAGACCCTCAACCAGCCCCAGTACGGAGGCCCAGCCGGCACCCGTGGAGGATATTTGAGTAGTCATCAATCATTGCTCTACCTAACCGGGGGCCACCAGGCCCCCCGGCCTTTGTTGTCACCACCACCATCACCCAGTGTGCACCATGGGCACTCACCAGCAATAAGAGGAGGATCCTCCAGCCCAGATGGGCTCAGCTTGAGGTTTCTGCCTTTCCTGGGGAGATTAAAAAGGAGAGTGGGTGGGGAGGGCATAGTGGCCACATCTGGGGTGGGAGGAGACTCCAATAGAGCCCAGGTGCTCTGGGATTTGAGGGGAAAAAGAGGGAAAATAGGGTGGGTGGGGTGGCGGCGGCGGCAGCAAGGGGGCAGAGTGTGAAAGCAGTATCACTGAGAAAGAAGGGAGATTAAAATAATATTCACATAGGAATTATTGACTTGTAATGAGTGCTAGAGGCTTAATCTGGCCGGCTCAAGGATGTTCCTCTCCTCTTGGATGTTAGATAATTTACTGACAAACCCAAACATGATTCTGATAGGCCAGTATTAAGTTCAGTAAACAAACCAACCTCCACACAGCTTCTGCTAAGGTGATTGCATACCTCTCATCTCAGCAAACTCTTTATCTCAACCCAGGCAGAGGGTGGGTGGGTTTGGGGGCTGTTTTCCTGCCCCTCTGGAAATGGTTCCAAGCTGCACCAGGGGAGGTCCAGGCTGGATGCTAGGAAATATTTCCTCCCAGAGAGGGTTCTCAGCCATTGGGCATTGCTGGAGTCACCATCCCTGGGGGTGTTTAATGACCTGGTGCTTAGGGACATAGTTAAGTGTTGAGCCTTCAGTGCTGGGGCAAGGGTTGGACTGGTGGAGCTTGGAGGTCTCTTCCAACTTCATGTACTCTGCGGTCCTGTGCAATCTAATTATGTCCTGGCATAGATGAATGGCAAAGTAAAAAATAATTAGTGCATATTTTTGAGAGAAAAGGACAGTTTTGAACTGCCAAGGGTGACGAGGGAATGACCTTCACTAGTTCTTGGGTTCAAGATTGAATGCAAATATGAATACACAGCAGCCAAACACAGGGTATGCAAAAAAAAAATTGGAGTGAAGTGAAATGAAATGAAACAAAATAGGATATGATAAAATTAAATTGAATGAAATAAACAATAAAATGAAAAAAATAAATTAAATAAAACAATAAAATAAGGAAAAATAATAAGATACAATAAAATAATAAAATAGAATAGAATTTAATTAAACAAAAAATACAATAAATAAAATATAATTGTAAAATAAAATATAACTGGATGTGGCACTTGAAGCCATGGTTTAGTTGTCAGGAGGTGTTAGGTGTTGGTAATAGTTTGGACTTGATGATCTCTGAGGTCTTTCCCAATCTGGTTGATTCTATGATTCCATAAATACACTAAGAGAGCACACATTTTATTCTCCTAAACTGTGCACAGTGGTACAATTAAGGTGTTCCTATGCTACTTATTTGTCATGGATTCTCTTTGATCACAGTCACAAACTGAAGTATTCAGCTGGCAGAACAACAGGCTTTCTTTTAAAACAGCAGATGAAGAGGGATGAAAGCAGAGGAAATGTGCATCTGACACAATGCTGGAATTTAGATACATGGTAGAATATCTAAAATGCTAAAGGATCATAGAGCCTAAGGGGCTTTTTTCTCCTGAGTTATAATAGGACTTTTTTAAATGTTACATGGAACTGGGGTAAAAGATAACACAAAAAGTCATTGCAACCAGGCATAGCAGTCTTCAAATAAAATGTAGAAGCTCTGGAGGTCATCCTACCATCATTAAAACAAATTGCAAAGCTCTTGCAAGACAAGAGGGAGCAGGAGCCAGCTATCTGATAAGTTATTAAATACTGAGTCTTATTTTGAAGTATGCAATTTCTTTGATGCTCAGTCTTCAAAGCAGTTTGTCATACACTATCTAGTTAACCTTCATAATACAAGCAGTATTTCTACAATTTGAAAATAAGGTAACTAGGGTTGATTTAGCAATGCTCTAGCAAAAGTGGGGTAAGTGTGCCTCAGAGGCTGCCTCATTCTTTCAGCTTTGAGTAAATGTCAGTATCAGGATTTAAAAACATAATTTCTGAGCTCTTCTTCTCAGGACAATATCCAAATACTATTTCACTTTCTGTGCTGCATGAAAGCAGAATTAAAATGACACCAGTATCTTCCACCTTGTACTGTGTTACTATGGGTATCCCTTAATTTAAGAAATATTTCATACAACTCTATCCAAGCTCAATGAAAAGCACATACAATTTGAATTAGAAAGTACAATGCATAGTAATCCCCAAGGTCACATCCTCACTTATTACACCTGTGCTATGCCACCTGCTCAAATAGTTACTCTGCAGGCTAACTTGCTAACTTCTGGAGGAAATCCTGGGTTTGCAGATCTATTGTTGTTAGCATGCAACAATATCAAAGTCATTTGGGGCTTGCCAGCCTTTTGATCATCTCTTTACACCCTGTAGGCAGACAACAAGTGCAATTAATACAACTTAGTCCCTTAAGTCAAAACTGCTGAGACCTAAGAGTCTCTTATCTCAAACCCATCTTTAACCCACAGCACTGGAACATCAATTGAATAGAGAGTAGGCATAATGCCTTAGTAAATATCTTAGGTTAACATTTCAATTACTTTTACTACCTTAATAACAAAGAAAAATTAATAAAGTATCTGCAGGATTAAGCAGTTACTCTCTAATGTTTCTAGACTTATGATTTGTTCAAACCCATTACAGGTACTTACATACCCCAGCTCTCAGAGAATGAAAATGCAAACCATTTTTGTTCAAAGACAAGGTGTTAAAACAGGGAGCATTGCTGGTGGTGCACAGGTCCTAACAAAACCTGCAGACGAGCAGAAAAGAGGCAGCATCTTCCTTAAAGACATTTAGCAAATGGGATTTTCATGTCTGTCTGGACCTGTCATTTTTAAGAGGCCCCCTCTGACCCTCTACAAGAATGGGCAAATGGTGTTTGATGTTTCCTAGGGTATTTAACACTAGGTAACTAGGTCTTCAGGTAAACATAACCATGTTAACCATACCTATTTTAATAGACTAATATAAAAACATGATCCTTATTTATTTTATAAAGATGTTCATAGGGGGTTTAATTTTGCTTATCACTGTTGTGAAGTACTAACTCAGCTTCAGCATGAAGCTACCATGACCAATCAAGATCATGACAACAG
Organism: Picus viridis; assembly: GCA_033816785.1. NCBI lineage: Eukaryota > Metazoa > Chordata > Aves > Piciformes > Picidae > Picus > Picus viridis. Next base: position 8,104,617 of record CM066577.1, read on the forward strand.
CCTCCTTTAAATTAATTGCTTTCTGCTCTGTAAATTGCATTAATATGTGTCTTTCAGATCAGGGTATTTCATGTCTTGTTAAAAGCCTCTCACTCTAATAATTTTATCAATTTGAATATCCCTTCATAGGTTCCTGTGTTGGTAGCAGATTTTAGCACAAGTGAGAGCCCAACTCCTAATATAAACAGTTGTGTTTAGCAGTGTATTTGTTACCATGTTAATTTCCTGCATTCCTGTTCCAGCAGGAATGTCATTTCCGGTGCAGAGAAGCCTCAGTTGTACATAGTTTGCAGAGATCAGCCTCAGGCCATTAATACTCTGGAACAGAAACATTATTCTTTCCTTGGAGACCCATGCCACCTCTGGGATGAAGGCTGACTTGTCAACATACAAACAAGGATGCTAATTGCACTTCCTGACATTTTCTCAAGGATGGAAAGATTATTATTTTTGTGGCATCAGTAGTGGAATCACATACTTTGCTAAGCAAGGGAATTATTCTGGAGAGTAATCAACTCTTATTCTCCACTTCCATAACCATCAAGTTGTTCCAGACCCTTTCCCTTGCTCTTGGCAGGCCGATCACTCTCTTTATCCCCCTGTTTAAAATTGTGAGCAAGGAAATAATGTTTTATTCCTCCTGGGGAGGAATGGGAGCACAGGGGATAAGGAAAGGAACACAACAGAAGGAAAAAGGTGTGGGGGTAGGTTTGGTTTTGGTTCCCAGTCTATGCAATAGTCTATAAAGATTCATGCCACGGCAGCATCTCATAGCACATATTGCCTAATGTAGATTTAAATCATGATTTAATTTGGAAACTTAATGATCAGCAAGAATGCTAGCTGGCAGTACATAGCAGCTTTTTCATCCAAGGAGGGATTCACATCTCCAAGAGAGACATATTCCTTCTGCTGTCAGTATGCCATTTTCTACTTTGTGCCAAAGACTCTGCAGAATGACTGTCAAAACATACAGATTCAAAATCATGGTGTACACTTGGCCATGCCATTCCCCACAGTCAGCTGTAGAACTGAGGGAAAACCATACAGCACATGTGGAGTATATAGGAGAAAAGGTGATCCCTGGGTCACCAGTGTGTATCCCTTCTACTATCCCGAATGCATCCCATCCTCGCACCCACGTTGAAACACATCCATACAAGCCAGCAATTACACCCACAGCACAACATGCTGCATTGCATCCTTTGCACACTCATTCAGGACATGCCAAGAATGACACCTACCCATCCTCCTTATACAGCTACATATGTGGGACTGTCCTCTCTTACACCACTTTTGTTACAACTCTGGCCTCTTCTAAGCAATCCTGTTTTTCTCAGTCTCTCTGCAAATATTGTATTGTTTCAATTGCCCTAGGGCATCCATTCTTACCTTCAAATCTTACACAGGGGTCTTCAACAGCAGCAGATGACTAGCTCACGTGATTCATGATGATAAGCCATATAAATCGTATGTAGCACTGGTTTGGTAAGGAAAAAGCTTTACTTGGATACAGAAGAATGAAGAGACAAAGATGGATTCATCTCTCAGATATTTCTGGAGGTACACGTTGCTGCAACACATTTACAAGTAAACCAACTGTTTTGTGTTTTTTTTTTCCAATTTGTTTTCAGTGCTCAAGGTTATTTTTGGCTAAGAATGTTATTCTTTGAGTGTCTGAGCTCCTCTGGAGGCTTCTTCTTCCTGTGAACCATGGACTGGTTCACTGAGCAGCCTCCAATTCCTGTGTGGTAAGCTATTGGTTCCAAGAATAATGAGTCAAGTGTTTGCCCACATGAAATTCATTCCTTGTTATTTTAGGAAGAGGCAGAGAGGCTCATAACTCACTCTCATCATTGCTGGGAAGCAATCATCATGTCTCTTGCACAATGCAGTGATTTAGGCAACATAATGTTACAGCCAAGGCAACACATGACATGGCAATGCCAGGCAATGTGCCCTTGTAATACAAATAAAATTCTTCAGTGAACATTCTTGCACTTAAACAAGGATCATCCACCTGTATCCAGGCTGAGATTTGTTGAAAATATTATAAAACAGATTCTGCTAAGTATTTCCCAACTTGTCAATGAAATAATTGTGTTAGTAACAAAATCAGTAATCACGTAAAATGCGGTCAGTCTCATGAATTAAATCCCATAGATGTTCATCTGCACCTGTGCTGGTTACTTTTCATTTGAATGTGAAGGGCTTGAAATCCCTGGGTCATGAGTTTCATTTTGGAAAGGCAAAGCTCAGTCTACAAACCCGTATTTGATCTTGGCTTTCTCCAAAAAGGACTGAATCTATAGTTATCCTTCCTTTAGCTGTGCGGATGTATCTTTTGCAATGTGCACAGAAACATGATACTCAGCAGGGTCTCAGATGAAGATGTTGAACCCTCCACTCCAAGCACAATTTGACACAGGGCATAAAGACAGTCTCCTCTATCAGACTGCAGATTTGTACCTTGAGTGCCACTGCAGAGATTAAATTACTGCAGTGTTCCATATGGATGGTGGATAGATTCATCCAGGCTGAGGTACTTTATGGCCATAATGCTTAATTAGCTTCATGACTTCAGGACCTGTAGAATCCACCAGCTCTGCTTACAAAGACCATATCATGAGTAAAGGTATTGATGGTATATCCTCAAAAATGGCTTAGAAAATAGACTTCTTGCACTAGTTCCCAAATCCTGCCTTATTTTATGGGGCTGCATTCAGTTTTGTAGTTTCTTATGGAGAATCAAGGAACAATGTCCGTTCTACAGATGCATGATGAAGCAGTAAATTGCACAGAATACAATGCAATATAAAAAGAGAGTGGCAGGTGGTCACTGCAGCTGAGATTGACATTAGATTTGTCTCTAAAGAGTCTCTGTCAACAAACTATTTAAGGCTTGCCTTTATATTTTTATCCTTCCTGCTGGTTTGAGTTTCTGGATCACTACTGTGAATTAATGATAAAGATATTAGTAAGATAGACTTCCTTCCAGTGGTTGGAAACATGTATTTTAGAAACATGTTCTTCTACCAGTTTATTGCAGCCAGAAGGTAAAGGTTTCCAAGAATCAAATCAGGCTATTTTTATATGAGATGAGAAACATGAAAGATAGATTTTGCTTTTAAATTTTCAGCAAAAACAAGAGTAACTTACAACTGTGCCATTAAGATGCACTCTGGAGATAAACGAGCAGATGTAAGTACATTTATAAGTGCCCTCAGTTTAGCTTATTTATGAGCAAGAATGCAGATTTTATATGTTACATATCTTTTTAAAGGGGGGGGAGAGAAAAAAAGAGTAAGATGATGGAAACAATCTCAGCAGAAGCTTAATTCTGCATTTTTTTCTGGTGTACTTCAAAGTCGCAAGATGCACAATCCATACTAATGTTCACAAGGTGGAATAAGCACTGGCAGTTAGTATATTTTCTAAAGAAGTGAAACTTGTTCTTTAGAGAGCCCCTTAAGAGGGATATCCTCTCTAAGTGATAGTTGTATGTGGCAACCACAGAAAATAATACTTTTCAACTCCTATACTATAGAAGCCTTCACCTGATAGTTTGAATTTCATGTTGTTCCAAATGTCATGCTTTGTTAATGTGACCACTTAGAGGTGTGTTGGTTAAACTCATGTGTCTGCAGCTTCCTAGAAAGACATTTTAGAAAAAGGAAAGCCACAGAAAACTGCAGAGAAAACACCAGACACCTTACAGTAGATCCAGTTTAGAACAACTGAAAGAGAAACAGAAGGAAAGGAGAGGACAAAAGAATTATATGAATTCATATGAAAATTCAACAGATACATTAGGATTACCAAAGGTTGGGGATATTCAGATATTTCTAATATTTATGTTTCTGAAAATGAGGCTTTAAAGCCTCTATGGATTTTTTTGCACCACAACTGCATTTGAAGTCTTAGTCTTGATGGTGTTTTTTTTGCTCCATCATTGTCTGCTATGGGTGGACCAGCTCTATACACCAAGATGGTGACTAAAGAATGTAGTAAGGCAGTTAAAGAATCTCTTTAGACATCTTTTCTTTCAGTGATCCAGCAAGAGGGAGATTGTTATACATTGGTTTCAGTTTTAAAATGGAATGTCATTTCACTTTTGCCTCTGTGGTGGGTGAAAATTCCCCCCAATATTAAACTTGCCAGACCAGCTCAGTTGGAAGCAGATGAAAGCTGTATTTACAAGCAAAACTGCAATCTACAATGAAATGTAATGAATATGTACAAAATATCCAGGATTTACAATATTTGCAGGTATTTACAATTTATGAACAGCACAAAGACCCCCCTGGTCAAAGACCAGGGAAGCTTCTCCTCCCTGCCACCCCTTACTCCCTTGTACACAAAAGGACAAGAGAAAGGAGCAGGGAGATATGTTGTTAGACTTAGCCAAAACAGTGCAGCCAAGGTCAAGCAGAAGCAAGTTAGTATCTCTCAGCCTGAGGAAGTGAGGAGAGAGATTGTTTTGCAAGATTATTTAAGTCCTTTACCTCTTCCAATGGGATTGCTTAGAACTATCATTATTTTCCTTTTTACACCCAAGAGTGATTTATTTATATTTTACCACTTTTCTGTTCAAGATCTGTGAGCAATTTTTAAAGGCATAGCCTAAAACTACCACAGCTTCTCTTGTGGATGTACCATATACAAGTAGAGGAAAGTTCTCTGCTGTTGAGCTGCTTGTGCTTTTTAGATAGAAGATGTGGGAAGGGGAAAACAGAGAGGAGAAGGAAGAAAGAGAGAGACAGGAGGGAGGGAGAGAGGGGGAAAGAGAGGAGGGGAAAAGGGAGAGAGGAAGAAAGCAAGCTTGTTAATGTTTTTCTTTTGGCTTGTTTTTATGAGTCACTTCACTAAGTATTTGCACTAGCAGGTCTCCTGCTGCTGCTAGATCATTCAATTGTTTGTTTAGTTGCTGTGCCTCCTGAAAAGTCCAACAACACTGAATTGCTACACAGTTTCCTTGTATTTTGTTAACAAACTTTAAGAACCAAATAACTTCTCATCACTGTTGTCCTCCCAAACTCAGTGTTGTTACTCTTTTGAGTAAAGGTTACAGAACCAGACTGGTATTTATTGTTGCTTCTTCATGTGTTGTCTCCTCATCAAGTTGTTTCATAAAAGGTGAAAATAGCAACATGTCATAGCAATCCAGATTAAAATTCAAAGCTTTTTATTCCTACTTGTGAGTTGGGGGGGGAGGATAGGGGGAAAAGAAAAAAAGTTGCTTAATCTTGAACAACATTTGCAAATGCAAATATTGAGTAAAGCTGTTGGAATTGCTTTGAAACAATTGTATTTCTTTCCTCAGATATGAGACTAATATTGCTTGGAAATATATCCAAAAATTCACCAAGACTGACATTGCCTTATTCCTGCAGAATAAGGTCTTCAAATAAAACCTTGCTACTGAGTTAAACAAGAGTAGGGCTGCAAGCAGAACTCTATCATGTCCAGCATGAAAAGCTGCTAAATCTAAGCAAAGGAATAAAGAACAGCAGGCAGTTTTTTTCTGTGTTTTCTGATAACAAACTGATTTCTGTTTGTCCTTCTGTATCTCTTGTGTATTCTTCAGTGTTGTGAATTTCTCCAAGTTTGCTCTCAACAATCCTTCTCAAGTATATCAGTATAAGATACATAAATTAAATACAAGCTAGAAACCAGCCCATTAGATTAAAAGGTGATAAAAGCATCTGAACTCACCTGTTCACAGAGAAGGATGGTGTAGGCAATGGATCCACTCTTTGTGAGAGACTGAGTTCCAAGAGAAGCATTTGTAAAGGGAGCTTTTCAAAGTAGCTCTACATCTTCCACATGAGGTGTTTGTTTTCTTTTTCTCTTCTCTTCAATCAAAACAGGGACTGATAGAAGAAAAGTGGGTGTTTAAAGCATGTAAAAGCTGTCTTGGTTCTAAAAGAATCAGCACATTAACCGCGACTTTTCTTGATTGCAGGACTAGGATCTACACAACTTTCTCTCAAGCGCAGTTCGACCCCACATAGCGACTGCGCATCAATGATATCTTCTTACTTATTACATCTGTTCCCTGTGTGAATTCAGAGATGTGTGTGCTGACTCCGTAACAAAAATACTTTTTTAAAAGTTACTTGTTATTCTTGCTACACCAACATAACTGAGGGAGTATGAGCTATAGCTCTCATCCATCATCAACAGAACTATGGGATAATTAAAGGACTAGTCAGTTATTTATATGCAAATTAACTGCCTGGGTGAAATTAAAAGTCATAGCTTGCCCTTCAGAACATTTGTCACCTGTAGTGATCTGCTGAAAGACATGAAGCCAGGAGATAAAAATGTCTAGTTGCCTGATTTAATCTGAAGACTCAGGGAAATAAAGTCTATCTTCTACTTGCTACCTGAGCATGTTTTATTTTGAAGTGACCAGAAATATTAAACATAACTTTCTAAATCGGGAAATATCATCTTCCTCCTGTGTAACTGTTGCTTTATCCTAGATCCATTCTTGCCTGATACAGTATAAAGGCTCAAGACTTAGGAGATGTCACCAGGATGACTCTCAAACAGCAGAGCCAGTCTCTACAGTCTCTACTGCTACAACTTGAGTTCTGTAACATTGCATTTTCTGGAGCATGGTATTAATGTTTAAATCTCTTTAACTATACACAAGGAGCACTAATGACTGCTATGTTCTATTCAGAATTCCCTTCCTCATCTCTTGCTCTAAAGCAGATGAAACTCTCTGACTAAAACAAGTATGTTCCTTTGTAATGGCTAGATATTATTCATTAACAAGAGTATACAACAACTAGCAGTTAATTAAAATATTCCTTCAGGAGAAGTTCTAAAACCCTGTCTGGGCTCTGAAAAGGCTAGATTTAATCTCTTCTTATACTCCTGTGAAGGATTTGTTTTTTGTCTAAATTACATGAGCCTATGCAGTTGCTTTCCCAATGGTATAACCATTTTGCCTGATAGTGTGGCCTGTAGTGTGGATTCTATAGTTTCAGCTGTACTCTGCGACACTTTACAGCTTCTTTTGGAGCTGCATAATCTGAAAGGCAGGGGAAACAGAGATCTGGATAAACACTTTTTTTAATAACTGCAGAAAATACCAGAGTAGTGCTCACATGAAGTCTAATTTATCCTGTAGTCACTTAATGTGGGTAATGGATGCCAGTGATGGAATGTATGTGCCCTGGGCTACGCTGCTTCATTACACACACGTGGCTCCCTTTAACTTTAATGTGAATTTAAAGTACCAAGGAAAGGGAGGACCTGCCCTTCAGGGTGAATGCATGTGCTCAAAAAAGCTAATGAACTCTTGCAATAATGTCTGTTCCTAAGATAATGCTAAGGTCTGGATATTGATAACAGAGCATCTTTAGGATGGTACATACATTTCAATAGTTCATCTGAATCAATAGCATGTTATAGGCAGCACAGAAATACGTTTTTCTGCCAGCTCTGTACCCGTCCAGCATCATTCAGCTTTACATGTGTGGAGACCATTACTGACTGAGATCTTCTCATAACCCCTTCTGAAGAGACACACAGCTAGGAAGGGCTGACAGGCGCACTTCATCTAGGCCGTGCTGAAAAGGCAATGCTGCCCTCCTCGTCGCTTCAGCCCACCTCGTTGCTTCAGCCCACCTCGTTGCTTCAGCCTCTCCTCCACTTCAGACACTGCCTGCGGCCTGCCCAGACGTTTGTCAGCAGACCCAACCCCATGCTGAAGCTCCAAGTTGTTTTTCATCTGATGAGCCGACACATTTCATCGCTTCACTAGCCGTGTTTCTGAAAGCGCTCGGGGTGATGGGGATAGCGCTGACTGCCTGGCTGGCCGTACGCTGCGCACGCTTCGCCAGCCTTTGCTGCCGAGACCCAGGCTCAGCTCTAAAAATAAGACCGAAGAGCTATAAATAGGAGCCGATTAAAGCAGTTTCAAAATGCCTGGTCAACACCGCAGCTTCGTAGGCGAGAGCACCTTCAGGACGGCCCCGGGGGCAGGGCAGGGGAGACAATGCAAGGCAAGGCAGAGTAGCGTAGGGTAGGGTAGGGTAGGCGGACGGAGACGCCTGCCGGACAGCGAGTTCTCGGACGGCGGACGGCGGCTGGCAGGACCGCGGACCTGCTCCCCGGGCAGCCGCCGTTACCAGGCGGCACCCACGCGGGCCCGCGGCTTCTGATGTGCGGGTGTCGGTCCGCGGAACTGCTCAGGGCTCCATTCCTGCCGGCAGCCCTCCGCCTGAGAGGTAACCCGGTCGGTACCCGCAGCTGCTCCGGAGTGGGCGGGAGGGGGCGCCGCCCCCTCCGGGGTACGGGAGGAAACGGGAGGCTTCGCGAAGGCTGTGAGATGGGCAGCTCAGGGTGCTAGAAGCCAAGCTTATCTCGGTGGTGCCCAGTGACTGGCGCAGAAGCAGTTTGTGTATGGGCGCAAACCGAAACCCTGGGGAGTCTCCGTGAATATCAGGAACCACTTTTCCCATGAGGGTGACAGCGCACTAACACAGTTTGCCCGGGGGAGAATCCCTCCTTGGTGATATTCAAAAGCCATCGGGACACGGCCCTGGGCAACCAACTCTGGGTGGTCCTGTTTGAGCAGGGGAGGTCAGACTAGCTGAGGTCTAGGAGTCCCTTCCCACCTCACCCACTCTGTGATTCTGTCAAATCTGTAGAGCCTCACTCAGGAGGATCTCCTGCTTACGACTTCCAGGACTGTGTTTAAACTCAATAAGAGCTTTATAGTCTGCTGCTTATGGCTTTACGGTGGAGATTTCTTAGGGCAAGCTTTGATTGCAGCTAGCAGGCCTCCAGTAGAGAACCGCCTGTGCCTTAAGAGACTGAGCAGCAGGGAGTTACATTTAATACCTCCTCCTTTCAGTTCTGACGTTCTTCCAGCAAGTAACAGCAGAGCTCCCCTACTATGCTGTGTGATCTCGCTCTGGTAGCTAATTTCCCTTTGTAACAGGAATGCTCTTGCTTACACCAGGGAAAAAAAAAAAAAGGGGGGGGAAGAAAAAAACCGTGTCATGTAAAGACTGTTTAATGGTGCTGTAGTTTTAGACAATGCTGTTTTCTCCTGCTGGATGCTCCACTTACACTCTGATATAATGTCTCCATCATTTGAAAGAATATGAAAAGGCAAATTAACAAAAATCAGGAAACTATAGGTAATATTGTTGTTACTTAGAAGAAGAGCTGGGTCTCCATGATGAAGCTAGACAGTGTTTCGCTGCAGTAGCATAGCTAGTAATCTACTGCAAATATTCATGCATCTGAAGATACTCGGCCCTGCTTCAGAGATTTATTGTAGCTAAGTACATTTTTTTTCCAGAAAACAGAAAGTTTTGCATTACATTTGCAATATAAAATTGCAGTTTTACTACGCATTTTGGAGGGTTTGTTTTAAGAAGCCTTCATCTGCCAACAGTCTTTTTCAGCCAAGCTCTTTAGGCATTTAAAGAAACTAGCTGAGTGCATAATTACAGTATACAAGACAGGTGTGGTCTCTCTGTTACCTCTGCAAACACATATATACCTACATACCTGTGCATATTTCCTCATGCCTTCTATGTCCAAATACCCATGAGCTTCTATAGGATCAAATTGTGACCTTGTTGAAGTCAATGTCAACATTGTTATGGAGTAGGTGCCAAATTTGGAAGCAAATTTACAATTGTGATGAAAATCAAAAGTAAAATGGACTTGCCTATTATAGTCAATCTGTTTGTTAAGTATTTTACTGGGACAGTTTTGTATAAGATAAAAATTGAGAGAGATCTATGGGGTGGATTTCTTTTTCTTTTTTTTTTTTTTAAATTTTTATGAATTGCAAAGGAATTGAAATATGCAAAAAGGCATCCTAATGGTTTGTTGACTAACATAATATGAAACATAACAGGAAATTGTGACACAGTAAAAAAATTTCCATCTAAATAAAGAAGTTGCATAGCTGAAGTTATAGAAATGTGCTCATTAAGGTACAAGGAGTTGTTGGTTTCTCAAAACTGTGGATACCTATGATGTTTTCTGAAATACAAAAAGGAATAGATAGGTTTAGGTAGGTAAATAAAGACTTTAAGTTCTGTCTGATGCTGGCAGTGTGATCCATGAAGATAACAAGAAATTCTTAACTCTTGTAGTTACTCACAACTGGTTAGCCCAATTCTGCATGCAATGTGGATTCTTACTGAGAGCCTTTATGCCTGTTTCTCAAGAAAGAAGCGTTATAATATCATTCTTTTCATCCTTCAGTGTCTAACTAGTGAAGCCAAAGCCACACAAACACATGATGATAACTTTACAGCTTTTAGTTCTCATAAAAACTTCCTGGTCTCAGGCTTGGCTGAGTTCATCATTAGTATCTGATAGCACATATTCCACTGACCTTCAATACCACATTAACTTTGTGACATTATGTCTTTAGAAGATCTGGTAGTAAATTGTGGGGTTAATTTGATCTTAGCAGATTTAGATATCAGTGGCTGTCTTTAATTATTTAATTTTAAACTTGGAAGTTGTTAATTTTCTCTCATTAGTCAAGGTGTCACAGTATACAGTTAGAAGAGACGTATTTGGAAAACTTGCAAATGCTGAATTAATATTGCTTAGTGATTTAGAGGAACTGAAATGCTTTCAAGGCAGCTGTTTAAGTTACTGTTAATACTACAAAGTATTGATAAATACCAAGATCTTGTTTCTCATCCTTTTAATTGTATTTAGAGATGATAAAAAGGGTTATGTCAACTACTTTGTAATGAATTCTAATAGATTTATTGGGAAGAGTAATTAATACTTATTCAAAAGGAAACTTCTGGGTGTTAGAAGATGTAGTGTGAGGAGAAGAACAGACTGGGTTTTATATTCGTATTTGCTGAAGGATTTTTTTCAGGTTCTTGAAAGGCAGCACCCCAGTGTCAAGATGCTGAACTAGATGGACTACATTGCTGATACAAAAGAGCAATCGTTTTATTGACATAGGCCACAAAAAAAATCACAGAAAGCTCATCTTCTTGAGCTGACAGTGTACATATCCTCAGTGATTTACATTAGCTTTGTAGTTATTCCTTGAACTGGGCTTCATTCATCCTCCTGTGGGTTTTTGTTTTGGGTTGTTGGGGGGTTTTGGCATTTAGAAACAGACACATCACTGTTCTTGCTGTCATTATACTAGAGGCTTTCTGGCTAGATGGAGCAGTGCTGCTTTATTGCCTTTGGACCGCTGGGAGCTTTCTGCATGCTCTGGAGAAAAATTCCAGTTTTCTAGCAACCAGTGCTTCACCCTCCCTTGCCTTACTGGTCTTAACTTCGCTTTGTGACACCTGACACTGATTATTCCTCACCAGTGCTGAAGGTGCTGTAGCAAGCTTCCTGGCAGCCCCACCAAGTGCACAGCATGCCCCTTAAGTGACACAAAGAAAAGAAAAAAGTTTCTAATTTTTTTTTCCTCCTCTTCAACCATCAGTCTTATTTCTAACTGCTGCAGCTGCTGCAGGAAGTGGCTGTATCGCTTTGGTGAACTGTTGAAACTTGTAGCTAACTGCTGTGAGCCAGCAGGTTTCAAATGTGAACTGCAGTTCTTTGCAAAGTTCTAATGTTCAAGATGGGCACCTTTGACCTACCACATGGCACATCAGTGATGCTGTAGAGTCCTCTGAGTTGAAAAGTGGGAAATAGATATAATAGACTAACAATAAATATCATTATTTAATTCCAATTTAATTCCATTACATTGTTTTCTTGTCAAAGCCCTAACCACATAAATAGTAGAGTTACCCATTTAGTTAACTCTTGTAATAGGCTTGTTCCAACAACTGTCCAGAACACTCACTATAACAGACAATGCACTATACCTGACAAAAAGTTTATTTAACCAGCTGCTCTGGTTAAATATTCTTTTCTGCGTTCTTCTAAACCATTTTATTGAATTTCTTTTTAAGGTACATTGTTATTTTTAAATTAATATAGTTTCTGCATGTCCTGCCTTTCCTTCTGAACATTAGGATAAAAATAACAGAATATGTTGTATGAAGGCCTCTTAATTAAGAGTGCATTTGTTCTGCCCTTTTTCCTATTCCTTTTCCTTTTTCTCTTTTCCTTTTTCTCTTTTCCTTTTTCTCTTTTCCTTTTTCTCTTTCCCTTTTCCCCGTTTTCCCTTTTCCCCATTTTCCCTTTTCCTTTTTCTCTTTCCCTTTCCCTTTTTCTCTTTTCTCTTTCTTTTCACTAGGCATTAGTTCCAGTTCCAGCCCTTACAGGCAAGAGGAGATCAAACAGTAAGTAAAAAAAGACCTGGAAGATTGGTGGAACCTGGGTTTCTTCTGAATGTAGTCAGTGGCCCTGATGCAGCCTGTGACTTCATCTTACTCAAAATAACAGAAAGAAGCCAAGCTATACTTACAGAAGAAAGTGAGTTTGAGTGGAGTTTTTAAATTTATTTATAACTTACATTATGTATAACATCACATATAATCTATAGGTAAAGAAGGCTGTACACTAGCAAAACACTTTACCAGTGCTGTCCTGTATCTGACCATAAGTTCTTCTAGTCAAGTATGTCCCCATTACTGGCCATAAGTATATGCTTGGGAAAGGATAAGTACAGGGTAAGAATACAATACCTTTCTCCTAACACTCTTCCATGTCCCTTTTTTCTTCCTCAGTCCTCTGGGGGAAAATGGATAACCAGTGTGGTAGACACATAGACCTCAGAGTTTTCTAACAGCACTCATCTCATGTTTCAGTGTTTGTTTGTACTTAGATTATTTCTCATGACTTGCTGCTTGTGCAGTGTTAGCGTTTGAATGTGACAGCTCAAGACTTGTTTGAGAGGCACATATCTGTATGGAGTGAAGGACAACTATTGCCCTGAGAAACTTTAAACCTCTAGTTTAACTAGACAAGACAGATTGGAAGAGAAAAAGACATACATTATGGTCTTTCATGCTCTAAGTCATGCACTAATTATAAATATATTCCTAATGTAATTTCCACTCTGGTAAATAGAAGATTACTGCGGAGTCACAGACCCCTTCATAGTGATTTGAAGCTCAAGGAAATTTCCACTACCACAGCACTTAATCCTTTTCACAGGGAACAGTGAGAAGGCATTTGCTTCCTCTGAGAGAGAGCAGAGAATGCTGGCAGAGTAGAGAGCACATCCTTGACCAAATGCTGCCACAATCCTCCCAGTCAGTAGAGAAAGGGATAATTCTGAGGTATAGACCTTGTCCAAGCAGCTCTTGGACACTGAGAGAAGGAAGAGACTGTATTGCACCCATCCAAAGTCTGCCTTCTACTTGCTGAGAAGAGAAACAGAATTTTGGAAGGAGCAGAGGAGCAAAAATTATTTTAGGGTTTAAATTTCCAAAGGAGTCTAAAATAACTGCAGTAATGTGCCAGCAGCAGGTTTGCATCCACCATCAGAGACAGCATAAATTTATTTAGATCCTGCTTTTACCTGCCTGGGATGGGGCCATATTTCTTGTTGATAAATGCAATCTGAAGTGCTTCACTTACAACGTGATTATTTTAGAAACTCAGAAAAGGTCTTCTGCCTTTGTTGAAATCACTCCTTGACTGCATTGCCCACTGAAATCCATGAGCTACCACAGCATGGCTGCGTGTTCGAAAGGTGGCTCGGTTACTTTCTCAGGCAATTGAGTAATTTGTTCTTCATCAACTAGAGTTTATATATTAATGAATAGACTCCCTGCTGTTTAGAAGTTCTCTCATTTGGATACAGTGTAAAGGATAACAATTTGCAGATGAGCTCTGGCCCATGAGAAGCCCAGTAAGAGTGATTCTTATCCTGCAGGGCAAGATTACAGGCTAATCAGTACTTGAACAACCCTCAGATATTTAATTGGGATAAAAAGGCTGATATAATCATGGTGTTCATTCTGTTTATTTAAGAATCTTGAAACTGTTACTAGGAAATTCTGAATCTGTCCTAGATGAGAAAAAATAATTGATCTGTGTGCAGCTATATAGAAATGACATGCAAAAGTGAGTGAAAAAGTCAGAGATCTTATGAAAAGAAAGACAACTTTCTAAAATATATTGCTAGCTTCACCATGTTTTGTTCTGTTAATGAAAAGAGGTAGAGAATAAAGAGCAGTCGTAATTTGTCCACATGCTGTCATGGTTTTCTTACTATTTGTCTTCTGTTCTTACTTTTCTGGCTGTACAGATAACCAAAGTATAACATCTCCATTTTGCATCAAAGGATTTGATGAAGGACTGCCCTGATCTTTCTTTCTTTCATCAGTCTGTCCTTGCTTCTCCATGTTTTCAACTGGATACCACCCAGTGACAGCAAAGGCATTTTAAAAGGAGTGTCTTTGCTCCACTGGGGGCCTTGCAGCTGACATGAATACTGCTAAAATCGAATCCTGCTGATCAGTGGGAGGATGGCTTGAGCATGGGTTCATACATATCTTCATGGGGGGCTCTCTAGGGTGTTGCTTATATAACTGTAATAGTTGCTTAATTTGCCTCCAGCTCTTAATAGTTAATCATGCAGTTTAAGATATCAGATAATTAAACACTACAGAGTACAAATGTCAGCATGTTCATCCAATACAAGTATGGTAGACTTTAGTAGGGGCAGTCAACTGGCAGAACTCCTGTTCCACAGGAAGGTTCAAAATTAAGGCACATAAATGATGCCTTATTAGAATGTGCATTAGAATCCTTTAATAATTAATTTTTTATGCCTGCTTGTGCCCTTAAATCAATTTTTTATGATTTGTTAAATCTGGAGACTCTATCTCATAGGTTCCTACATCCCCAAGCTTTCATGTTTTTTATCTATTTGTACTGGAGTGAGTCCTGAAGCCCACAGCAGTCTTCCAGGGCTTCAGAGACTCAGAGCCTGGGCATAAAATGAGTTTTCAAAGGTCTCAGGTATCCCCCTGCTCAACCAGAAAGCCAAGTGTGACATTAGTTTTCAGGTTCACAAGAGAGAGTATGGCCCTGATATTTCCACAAAGCCAGCAAGCCTGGAAGTGTCAGGTGTTGGAGTGGTCACAGTCCCTGGCAAAGAGGAGGCCATATAATGGGACTGCTTTGGAGCTGTGGGTCCTGGGAGCCTGCACTCTCCCATAGACAGCCAGGTGCTCCAGCAGGATTCCTTGCAGGTCCTGCTTCTTAAGTTCAATGAAACCCTGTTCTTTGTCTGAGAAAGATTTCTGGTTTAACAAACTGACAATAAAAATGCCTCCCCACCCCCAAGTCCTATTTTCCTGGAAAATTTTCAACCACCTTCAAAGTGTTGTATAAAAAAACAATCGAGATGGGTTTATTTTAACATTCTAGATGAAACCTGCATATGCTGTTTAATATCTGATGCCTGGTGAAGGATGCAAGCTGCTGCAGGTACTCAAATATGGACCCAGATTGATTCTAAACACTAGGAATTTAATATGGCTCTTAGGATGCTGACAAATAATCACAGAATGACAGAATGGTAGAGGTTGGAAGAGACATCTGAAGATCTTCTAGTCCAACCCTCCCTGCTGGAGCAGGAACACCTAGAATAAATCAGACAGGAACACATTCAGGTGGGTTTTCAATGCCTCCAGAGAAAGAGGCTCCACAACCTGTCTGGGCAGCCGGTTCCAGTACTCTGCCACTCTCATTAGATATTTGTTACTTCACTATAATCAGTTCTGAGCACTAAATACCATAGGCATTTTGGATACTCTAGTTCTGTATTCCTGTGAATGAAGGTCACTCTTTTTACCCAGACTTACTCTGTCAATAGAAAAGCCCCGAGAACACTTACAAGCATAAATTCCATTGCTCAATATGTATGATCGGATCTGTTTCTGTTTCAGAACTGTGTTAAACTTTCCAAATTCTCATCAATGGGAACTGCTTAGTAAATGGCTAATTTTTACCCCACCACAGTATGCAGTGACAAATCCTTAAATATGAAAATGTAAAACAGAATATTCCATCACTTTTGTACTACTGAGAGCCAAATTGTGCAACACACAAAGTCCTGGAAATCTGGGAGCTGATGCTGCTCTGCTGCTTACTGTAGGCAAATACAAAGTTACAGAATCAAACCTCTTGTTTTTGCAGAATGATCCTTTCACAGCAGCAACTGCTTAGCTGTATGCTTGAATCTGTTTCATTTTACATCATTCAAAATATTCAGGAAGAGTCTGTCTTATGTCTTCTGTGAACGCCATTAGCAATGTCAGGTTGTATCTGTGAATTATTATTAGCTAAAATGTAAAAGTGTGTGTCTCTAACTTCAATTCAGCGCTTTTAGTGTCACCTTTTTAGGTGTGCTGTGTTTGATATTCAATAGAAATAATTCCCTGTGAAGTATTTTAGTATCTGTCTGCTATAAAACTTGCTTTTTCTTCTATAGAATTTGCAGCCTGGGTCGCCTGTTAAGCTTTGATGTAAAATACCAAAGTATTACTGATTGCATTGTTTCGTTATAGTCCAGTGAAATTAAAGCAGTTTGGCACAAACTAAAATAACTGCTGCAGGGTTTGTACAGGGAGACAGATTCAGGTATTACAGAAATGCAGGAAATACAAAGAAACTGAAGAGACCATCTTGACAACTAAACATCATTAAATATAAATGAGTCTCTGTAGTTCTTCCTCTGGTTTGGGGGCCATTGGGTGGTGAATGAAGTCACAAACCCCATTTCTGTATAGCAATGAGATTCCAGAAACGCAGAGAGCACAGAATCTCAGAAGTCCTCTTTGAAGTCCTTTATTACTGTGTTGCACAATCCCATGTATTATAGAGTCTCACAGTTCCAGTTAGAGAAGAAGTCCTGGAAGCCTTCAACAGATGAAACAGCTGACAGAAGTCCCAAGCATATCCCTCACAGCATCCCTACACCAAAGCCCTTGCCAGAAGTAGCAAACTAACAGAAGCAGAAGTCCCTAGCAGCCCTAATCCACCAAGCCATTCCTAAGTCCCTAACCACAGGTAACTATTGCTCAGAGTGGCTGGTTTTAAACTCTTTCTTATCAATCACTTAACCAGTAAAATCCAGCCACATATATAAGCTATTTTTTTTTCCCAATAAGAGATACCAGCATGTCAAGGAGGTGGCTTCTGCAGCATGTTCAAATCAAAGGGTGCCAATGTGAGGATGTTGTTCTTGGCATACATGGAGTGTTATAGTTTTGCTTTATGCAGCATGCTAAGGAATTGGTCAGGTAAGGAATCATGCACTCCGCATGCATCCAGTGTCTTCCCTCAGAACAGTGGCTGCAGCAAGCCTCTGCTCTGGGACTTTTCTATGACAAAGATTAGGGCTGAATTTATAGATGCATAGGCAGCTATTGAGTGCGTGGTATAGATTCCCTGCTGCATCTTGTGCAGGTTAATAGAGGCAGTAATAAATTATGGCAGATTTAGGAAATTCCCTTTCTGAAATTATCCCCAAACACAGCAGCTTCTGCTACTATACCTGAGCTGAAGCAGAGATGAAGCAGGAGCTCTGTTTTCTCTCAGTTTGCTGTGATTCAAATGAAAAGTTTCACAAAAAGTAACATCATTCTTTCAAAGGCTATATACTTGTTTTAATTATATGAAAAGGTAGAAATACTAGCATCTGCATAGCTGCTGAATTATTTCAGCAATAGTACTCAATTATGATTTTACAAAGTCTGTGTCTAGAGCTAGCAGGACTTGTGGTAAGGAACATTGCCAAATTACTGCTTGTAAGTGACCATACCCTTCAGATTCAGAAAGTCCTGCCAGACACTTTGCTCTGGAAAAGAATGTTCATTATTCAAGGCCTGATTTTGAAGTTAACTGGAGTATATTGCTAGTGACATCACCTTTGATGCAATCTGGCTCCATGTGTAGTATTGGAGCAAGACAATGAATCATCATAACATGAACACAGTAGTTTTATACTATCAGCTCATTGGTTTTCAAAATGATTCTTGGCAAAATGATTTTCTTTCTGTATGGCTTTCTATTGGGAAACACACTGTTCATACAAGCTTTCAGGGCTCCTTAAGTTATATATATATACATACATATACATATACATATACATATACATATACATATACATATACATATACATATACATATACATAAGCTATGGAAACTATGCAGTGTTTCTTCTCAGAAGAAAGAAAATTCCACATTTTAGATATCTAGATAAAGATTAAATCAGATGTCCTCATATTAGGCACTGGTCTGGTACTGAGAAAATCAAGTTTCATTTCTCTGCCACTAACTTTCCTGATCTTGTTACAATGAACAAAGCCCTGAAATAAAGATGATGGGTTTTTTCCCTACTTGGTATTTATCTGGTTTGCAAACTTCAACTGTAAACTCTCTGGGTATGTTAATGACTATTTGTGTAAAGCATGGGACAGTGATGTGATTGAGACTTCAGGAAGTCACCAGAGTTCAAACAACAACAGAAGCATCACTGGATGAGTTGACTGTTCTAAATGTACATGCAAAGGACTAGCTACTGAAAGATCTGCAGTTATTGTGACTGTGTTCCATAATAACAATTGTTTAGTGCCTGTGTCATGTGTTAAAAAGAATCTGCACATACTAAATTAAAAGTATTTGGGTCAAAAAATTGCAATTTTTGATGCATGCTTTCTCCATTTGTATCTTACTCAGAGCAGTCTCCCACTTAGGTTTTTCCACTTGAAACCATAGTGGACTAATTGTTGAGCTAAAATGGTAGGACCAGACACAAGAAAAGAAAGAATTGCTCCCTAGTCTCAATTTGCATATGATTAAGACCTCTTCTCATAATAATATTCTTCTGTTCTTTCACAGATGTTTGACATAAAAAAAAAAAAGAAATAAAAGAAAAAGTCAAAAGAGTGAAGGATTGAGCCAGCATATTTTATATGCCAAAATATGCCGCTAAACTAATTTGCTTTTAAGTCGTTAGCCATTATATACATAGCTATTATTAGGTTCTACTAGTTTTCAGAACCTTAATAAAAATGCTTAAGGAATATGTTTAAATAAATGCATTTAAATAAATACTTTAAAACAATATCAAATGTTTTGATGTGTGGCATTGGATTTGAGAGCAATCACTTCCTTTGTCCATATCCTATCGTGACTACAGAAGGATATTTTCAAAAGGAAAAAAGAAAACCCTGATCTTTTGATGATTTTA
The DNA here is from genome assembly GCA_033816785.1 of Picus viridis. Classification (NCBI taxonomy): domain Eukaryota; kingdom Metazoa; phylum Chordata; class Aves; order Piciformes; family Picidae; genus Picus; species Picus viridis. The sequence continues at coordinate 8,123,755 of CM066577.1, forward strand.
TTAACTTAGGGACCCATGGCAATTAGAAAGGAGCACAGAGGAAAGGAGCACAGAGGAAAAGCAATAATGTTTAGTCATCTCCCATTTATTTGTGTCCTTATTTTAGGCCAGTAGTCTCAGTTGGCAGAATTTGATCTAAAAAAGTACCGCTCACAATTTTTCCAGCTTTTATTTTCTCAGAACAGCATTATAACATTCTGTGCTACTTGCATCTTTTGATCTTTAAGGTGGCTGTCCCAGTCAGGTAATTTTACCAAAAACTACACTTCTAGTGATGAAGCCTGAATTTTGGAATGCATTCTCTGAAATAAATCAGGTGCTTTGTTAGTTCTACCCAGATCAAGATCCAAAAGTTGTAATTACCTTCCAAAGTCTCTGCCTGTAGGTTTTGTTTATGTCTGTATAAACACAAGGCCTCTGAAGTTACAGCAATGCCTTTGAAGTCAAAATTATCCCGCACCGTGTATACATGAACAAAGTAAAGGTTTCATTGTTCAAGAGTCAGACTCTCCTGGTTCCTCACCCAAATTACGATGTTGGCTGGAAACCAAAATTAAAAATTGCATTGATTTTTCTAGTTCTGATGGCACTTGGCATGTCCCTTGACATTTGGAATCATCTCTAAGGACATGTTTCCTTTGCAATTCACAAATCTAATCAGGCAAATATAAGTCCACAATTAAGGAACTTCTGCTGGTGGACAACCCTTTGGAGTACAAAGCTACTGCACTTTAGGCTCCTGCATGCCAGTTTCCAATCTACTTAACAAGCATGGACATTTAAGTGTGGGTTTAAAGTGAAAAGATTTATGTATGCATATTGCAGTGGCAACTGCCTTGGTTTACATTACCCAAGAATGGGTTTAAGTTGAACCAAAAGTAGTTTTTAAACTGGAGGAAGTCTATTTAAATTATAGTTAAAATTCTTGCTGGAACTTCTGCATATAGACAAATCATTTCACTAAGCCAAAAGTATCTTAAAAAGGAGGACTGACCTCTAGTTTCCATGATGAGACTCACCAATTCAGGAACCAATTTCTTCTTGATTTAGGGGGAGTTAGGAAGGCCATATCACTGGACAAGTAGAGACTGAAATCTCTTGAATTCCTTATGATTCTGTGTCTACCTGGCTCCTGTGAAATGAGTGGCTTTTTAAATTGACAATTAGCTTTTTCAGCTATTAAGGCATACAGTGAAATTTACCCTGTAAGTCATCTGAGATTAATTCAGCTGTTACAGTGGGACGTATCTTCATAAAATGAATATAATTCTGTCTATTTGGAATATGAATTCTTGCAGCTTGCTGCTTATTTGAAATGAGAGAGGGTTTGTTTGCTTACTTTGCTGTGTTGGGCAGGGCTTTTTGTGGCCTGGCTTCTGTGATGTGAGCCTATCATAGAGTATCTTTAGAAAATCTTTAATGTTGTGCCTTTTTCCCCATTGCTTCCCTTGGGAACAAGCAGCACAGTATCTTACTGAGCTGCTGCTTCTTTTGCCCTGAAGATTTATGTTTAGCAGAGATTATATTTCAGATTGCAAAATATGTGACATTTGTGCAATGCCATGGGTCATTTTTGTGGCCTGCAGAAAACTGCCCTGCAGATGCTGTTGTAAAAGAGAATTTTGTCTCAGAGTATCTGGTCAAAATGGCCCTGCTAATTGGTAGGGATTAAAACAGAAGTAATCTGGCAAGGAAATAAAAGTCAGAAGTACCAGCCTTTTCATACCTGTATCAGTTGCAGCATAGCATTCTGGCCAGGAGATGACTGTTTTGTAATCCCCATAAGATCTGCAGAAAGATAACTGTATTTATTAATGACTCCATAATATGTTAACAATATATTTTTCTTCCATACCAAGGGCCCAAGGTAGCCATGATGCCTACATACTCCATGATGGGACCTTTCAGAGGACACAAAAGTAAGTATTCAAATTATTACTTGAGAGCTGTTTATGTGCTCCAGTTTTGGAATAACGGTTTGAACTGCATGAGGTTATTAAAAATACACATTTTATTACTGAAATAATGTAAAGCAGAGAAGTGCTTCTAATATCTGCTATTACAAAAATCTTGCCTTAATTCAGGCGAGCACCTTACCTGGTCAAGATCTTTGCCAAGCAGCTCTAGAAGAGTTGCTAAAAAGCTGTTCTTCCTGAAGCTTCCCTTCTCAGCAATACTGTTCCACTATATCTTCTGCAGATCTGTATAGTTTCAGTCCTTAATTAGATGCTGACAAACACAACCATTCCCTGCATTTTTGTCCTTTTTGTCCATTGTCTCTCTGCAGTCAGAGGCATTTAATAGAATCATAGAGTTGTTTAGTTTTCAAAAAGACCTTTAAGATCATCAAGTCCAACTGTTAACCTTGCACTGCCAAGTCCACCACTAAACCATGTCACAAAACACCACATCTACATATCTTTTAAATACCTCCAGGAGTGGTGACTCCACCATTCCCTGGATAGCTTGGTTTAGTATTTGACAAGCCTGTCTGTGAAGAAATTTTTACTTAATATCTAACCTAATCTTCCCCGGTGTAACTTGAGGCCATTTCCTCTTGCCCTGTGTTTTTTAAGAAGAGACTGAGACCCATCTTGCTGCAACCTCCTTTCAGGGAGTTGTAAAGAATGAGAATGCTCCTTCTCAACCTCCTTTTCTCTAGATTAAACAACTCCAGTTCCCTCAGCTCACCTGGTCCTCATAAGACTTCTTCTCTAGACTCTTCACCAGACTGGTTTCCCTTCTTTGGATATGCTCCCACATCTCAATGTATTTCTTGTACTAAAGGGCCCAAGATGGAACACAGTAAAAATATATATTTTTCTCCTTGTATATAGAATGCTGCATTTCAGGGCCTACAGGGTGTTATCCTACCATCCTTCTTTTCCTACCTCTTCAAAGGAATTCCAACAGACTGAGAGATGACACCTCTTGTGTTCCCACCTCAACAGACTGTTACGCTGGCTTCCTGTATAAAGTGATATATGTGTATTTTCTGAAGAGAAGCAGAGACACCTCTGTGAGGTGATCAAAGCAGAAGCCACTCTCCTGAATCTCATTGATTACCATATTACCTGCACTGAAGCAAGCATTGTGGTCATAGCCATGGAAAAATTGTTCTACCTTGTCAAGCATGAGTCAGACACAGAGTGAGGAGGGGATCTCTCTCCCCTTCAAATTTAGGCTCTAAATGCAAGAGACAAATAGGTGCATGACCATAACAGTGAAGTGCTGCTTATGGTATGGGATAGCTCTTTCCTTGCAACACTGTTCAAATACTACTATCAGTTTATAAGAGGCAAAGCCAAGGATATTGCAGAGACAGTTTTCACTTGCCAGTAATATCAAGAGTAGAAAAGAATTCGATATTTCCAAGTGTTTGGGGGTTAAGTATCACTGAACAGGTTTTATTTGTTGATTTTAAGTGCATGTAGTTTTGTCTCCATGTTATGCAGTTCCACTTGTAAGAATTAGCAGTTAGCAATGGTATAAGCTATTTGGGCTAGATCAGCACTGCAGTTATACTAGTCTTTCAGAGAGTAAAATAGCTGACACTCTTGAGAACGTGCTTTTGCTCCTGTAAGAGGCAAACACTAGTGACTTTGAATTAGCAGGCTGGTGAGGAGCAGTGTCACCTCCTGAGTTTTTCAAAAGTGTATTCTTGTTTTTTAGCTACATGGAAAAGACATGTTTTATCACTGTCATTGTGTATCAGTCAAACTTTAATACTGCTACGACTGGATTTATGATATGACATTATACCTCTGGACATGATATATTCTCCAGACATGATTTCCAGAAGTAATCTCTTGCAATTCAATCAGTGGAAGCTGGGTAAATTAGTCATGGTACAACTACACGTTCAGGACTATAATAAATTATTAGGAAAGTCATTACAAAATAGGAAATAAAAAGAGTTAGTGTTGAAATGAGTTGTCAGTGTTCTTTATTGCTTGTTCTTGGAGATCTTTCCTCATATATATAGAAGCAAGATGTAAATGTCTTGAAAGTACAATAGCACTCAGCTGAGGTTTCCAAAAGTAGGCACCTTTTTGTAGTTAGATCTGTGCATGAGCATATGAACACAGGAAATGTTGAAACTGTGAAATATTGAAAAATTGGATAAAGCAATTCACTACATGTTGCAGGTAAACAAGAACTATGTAAGACAGCAGAAAATACAAAAGTTTGATTCTGTTCAGACATGGGCTTTTGAACTCTGCCTGTCTTTACCGCATACGAAAGAGCTGTTTCAATTTGACCTGATGTGCTTGTCCCGTCAAGAGTGCCCCATAACAGGGCTACTTAAAATTTCTGGAAGATTTCTATTTGACATTTATCTCAATGTGAACTTATTCAAAGATGCAAAAAAATTTTGCACCAGGTTCTCCATTACCTAACAGCAAACACAGAGTCACTACTTCTGTTGGTGTCTCGGCACCTGTCTGTGTCATGGTATAAGCACTGTGGCTGTCAACTTGCTCAATGAACAATCAACATGTGTGGTGCTGTAGCCACATAAGACCACCTTTCTGCAACTTGTCCTGTTGGAATGGGATGCTGCTCCTGGTCACCCTGTTGAAAGCAAATATTCACACCAGTGCTCTTTTAGTTGCTTGACGGAGCACATTAGTAAATAATAGGAAATTAAGCAACAAATATGGCATTAGGTATTCTGTCCTGCTCTTTCTTACAGTGCTTGTTCAAAAGATGACAATAAAATTAATTTAGTCAACTGCCTTTGCAGTAAAAATGAATTTGTAGCACTGTCTCACTTGGTTAGACAAGAGATTAAGACAAGAAAAAGCAACATATCAAGGAAGAAGCCAAACCAAGATGAGAGGGTTTGTTTCCCAGAATCTCAACCCAGTGTCTCCTATTCTTTCAAAGTACAAGTCATTAACTGAGATTGTACACTGGGGACATGAACAACAAAACAATAATTTATTTCATTGTGTCAGAAAGCAAATTCTGCATAGGTTGGTTGAGCTAATTATCTCAGTGTAAGGGCTATTCTGTGTTCATGGATGGAAGGCCAAAGGCACATTAGATTTCTGCTCTCCAGTATTCTGTTTATTTTTAAATGTTATTTTCTAGCAACTCTCCATCTACAAATCCTGTCTGGTAATTTGAAAAGGAACACAGAAATATTTTTGTTTAAAAGCAGGTTGAAAGACAATGATCTAGCTCAGTTGCACTACCAGGTTAAAATTTGAAGTGAGAAAATGCTTATTTGCTTCTTGACTATTTTTCCTAGGGTAATGATCAGGTGTATCAGATACAGAGACAAATACTTCCTAATCCGAGAATTCTTCTGGGTTTGAGATTCAGAGGAGTGTCACAGTCAGTCTGTACATAACACATTTCTGTTCCATGTTCTGGCTTCTTTTCTGGCCCAAATCCTGTCTTTGTGTGCATCCAGCCCATTTTACTCACTACAAAGTGCTAGAGTTAGGCCTCGAACCATCAAGAGGTAAGATGTTCATATGCAGTTTTTTACAATACTTTGTCCTGCTCTCCAGTATTAAATCTTTAAAATGCAAAAGCTTTCTATTGTGTCAAGTATTGAAGAGGGAGGTCCTCTATTATTCTCTAGCATTCTATAATATCCAAGGGTCATACATTACTTGTTGCAAGCAACAATTCTCAGGTATTCAAAGCCATGCAAAATGAGAATAATTGACCACTTTTTCATGTTATTTTGTGTTACCCTTACTTTTTGAAATACATGAACACTGACTTGATTTTATTGCAAGCAGGAGAGGGTAAATATTAAAATGTTTTTACAGCAATTATTTCCTGAGAAATTATTTGCCCTGTTGAATGAACTATGATTTTTCTCTCTTGCAGCTTTTTCTCCTGGACCTTCCTGCAAGCTCTCCAGCCAGTACATCATTCAAGATCACATGGCTGCTCATTACAGGAAACTGATGTCTGCCAAAGGTGTGTATAGTCTTTAATGAGGACAATATCTACATAATGAAAGATGAAATCATAGTGCAGGGTATGTTAGATGTCCTTGTGTTAGGCTGCTAAATTTCATCCCCTTTCTTTCCTCTCTCTTCCTCTTATTAATTCAACAGATGTGTGAAGAGCTAAAACTGAGGCATAACATGGTGTGTCCTAAAAGAAGAGACACGCAGAACACTTGATTGAAACTGTAATCTTGTCTTGGGAGAAGCAACTGTTGAGAGGCATAAGAATCAAATCATTCCACAAAATTACAAGGTTATCTTAGAAAGGAAAATACTATTTTATTCCCTCATATTGTTTTAATAGAGGTTTCTGTTTGGTTGTATATTGCAGCTGACTAAAAGGCAATCACAAAATCATAGAATCATGGAATCAATAAGGTTGGAAAAGACCTTAGAGATCACCGAGTCCAACTTATCACCCAACACCTCATGACTAACTAAACCATGGCTTCAAGCGCCATGTCCAATCCTTTTTGAACGCCTCCAGGGACAGTGACTCCACCACTTCCCTGGGTAGCACATTCCAATGGCCAATTACTCTTTCTGGGAAGAACTTTCTCCTCACCTCCTAAACTTCCCCTGGTGCAGCTTGAGACTGTGTCTTCTTGTTCTGGTGCTGGTTACCTGGGAGAAGAGACCAAGCCCCACTTGGCTACAACCTCCCTTCAGGTAGTTATAGAGAGCAATAAGGTCTCCCCTGAGCCTCCTTTTCTCCAGGGTAAACAACCCCAGCTCCCTCAGCCTCTCCTCATATAAAATAAGAATTAGGCGAGGTCTTTAACTAGGGGAAACCACCAAGGAGTAACAGTGCATTTACAGCTTTTGATGTTCAGAAAGTTACAGTATCAATCCTAGATAACCTAAAGGAAAATCTCATTAGCATGCTCTCATGTTTGAGAGGACTCTTCAAATACTCCCCTTCCTATAAATAGCTGCATACTGATAAGAAGAGAATTTGGAACAAAAAATTTTTCCTCCATCAGTTGCTGAGTTGTGTAAACTTCCTAGTGTTTCAGGTGAATGGTTGTAGCAATAGTTAGGATACTGCAAGACTTCCAGTGCTTGGTCTCTCAAGGCATTCCTACCAAACAATTCATTGATAACATGCTGTGAGTTTAATAATATCATATGGCTGCTACACAATAGATGAGACTACTGTCAGTAGTCTCAGTTTGCAATGCCAAGTCCTTTATCTTAACTCAAATCTAGTGGATCTTTTTATCATGTTATCAGAACCACAGCTTCAAAGTTTCATGTCCTCTGCTGAGGTTCATGACTATGCCACACATACTGGAAGCTGGAGCCTGGATTGTTGCTGTGTACTTTAATATTAAGCCACTTTTGCTTTTGTGAGGCTAATGTCACTGAAACAGTGAACTCTAAGGACTGTAACATTTGTGTCCTGGTACATTGTTTATAGATATACAGAAGTATCAAGAATAATTAATTACTGCAAAGACTGATGTGTATAATAGATATTGATTTATTCTCAACTGGTGAAGCCTAAATGAAGGAGCAAAGATCAAAAAAACAAAAGCAAGAAAACAAAGGTGTTTTGCAGCCTTTTTGGCTTTTACATTCTTAAAGCTCAGAAGACAATACACAAAAGACACTCTTGGTATAAAAGGAGCCAAATGTTCCCACTCAGGTTTCCCTTTTCTCTCTTTTTTTCCCCCTCCAAATGCCAGTCCTGCTTGTTTGTAGCTGAATTCAGTCAAGTTGGAAAGAGTTTCTCACAGTAGGTGCTACACAAAATTTCCAGTGGCTAAAATTGCTAATTGCCAAGTGTTTTACCATATGACATTATAGTTCTCAAATGTCAAATTTGGAGTATAATACAGAAGGAATCTTTAATATTAAAACACTTATTTTACTTACTATAGTGCCACATCAATCTTACAGGTTTTCCCTGTAGATCTAAATTTCTGCATGCATAGTGAAAAACACTTTGGAATGATATCAAAGTTCTCCTCTGTTCATACCTTGATGCTCTGAAGTGCTGACTCACCACATCCTTGGAGGAGATGATAGAATTTAGTGCCTCTGAAAAATCTTGTCAGGCTTGTCTGAAGGACTTCTTCAATATCCTTCTAAATATTCTTCAATCTTTTGGAAATCACAGCTGCCTTTTTAGATACAATCTATTTGGCTTCATATCATACAGTAGTTAGACCTGCATGTCTGAAACTTCATTTGGAGGACTTTTATAAACTCCAATTTGCTGTGATATCTGGCAGTAATCACAGAAGTATCTAGATGGAAATAGAGTCAGTATTCTTCAAATGAAACTGAAATATTGAACTTCTCCTATGTACTCCACAGTCAAAAGTAGTTCCCCATCTACCTCAGTTATATCCATGTATACACAATCAAACATACAGCACCATTAACATTCATGCCACCTCCTCTATGGACATATGGCTTAATGAAGACAGCAGCAGCAGAGTGACAAGGCTTGGTTCCTTTAAGCCTTCTTGATTGATCTTTTACAATGAACAACAAATCACCAAATAACAGAGAATGCTGTGTACAAAACTGCCTGTGTAACTGTATAATCCAATAAATCCTCTTGGTAAAAAATATATGAAGAACTGGTAACCTTGAGCCTAGAGACAACTTGAATCTCATTCTCAGGACATCACTTGGCAGCTTCCCCTGACTGATAACAGTTGTACTACTTATCCCTGTAATAGAAACTTTCTGTAGATGCCAATAGATGCCAATACAAAACTAGTGCAGCTTTTCTTAAGTTGTAAACTAAAATTAAAGTTAATAAGTGTAGCTGTATTGCCTCTTATTTCTATACCCAAGCAAACATGGGCAAAACCCACAAAATTCAGACCCAGGTTTGATACTGAGCCAACAACAGCACTGCTAAGGCACTTATCTTATGTTTTTTATTCAGACAAATACAAGGGAGCAAATCCCTGGTTGGCGTAATTACAGCTGGTGTAATTGCAGTTGGTGTAACTCTACTTCACTGCATTTCAGCTATGCTATCTTTTTAGAGCTCATCATTGGTGAAGATAATAGCAGGAAATAGTTACAAAATTGTACCTCACTAGGGAAATGATGAGATTTGGCAGGTTCTAGATCTGCATTGTTAATAATGCTAATATTGTGCAGACTGGTACCAGATTCCCCAGGGATTTTAGGATGCTCAGTTTCATTCCTATCCATTTTCATTGGATTATTTGTGATGTTAGTGTCCTATTGGACTGAATCTTCTTTTTGTTAATACAGCTGCTGTTGATTCATCTGCACCAAAGAGTTTGCATACCAGTGTTAAGTGTGAGTAGCTTCATTTTGTTTTGTTTTCAAAATAGGCCTGGCTCCATTTGATTGGTTTGGAAATACTTGTCTTCTTTTACGACAAAGGTGATCTGAAGAGGCATATACGTGCTGGAAGTATGTGTCATTGTGGTTAAGAAAAGAGCATCTGTACTATACTACACTACCTACTAGTATCTCATCTACTGTCTAACTTAATAGCTGGCATTTGGTTTATGCTTACACAGACATATGCTATCTTGCAGACTGTGTGACTCTGACGTACAAACTTCAAGCAACGTGGTTGTTGGAAGCATAAATTGGCTTAGTTTTCCAGTCTAAACTCCCCTTGCTAATCCACACTTTATTTTCCATGTCCTTAACTGTTTCGTATCTCTGGGCCGCAGGCACACTACAGCTACAGTAGATTTTGAGGAATGAATTGGGTTTTGTTAAGGGAACGTTGCACTGCACCTTAACGCCACCTCTTGGCTGAAGTTTGCAGTACCCAACGTGCGTCTCCTGCCTTTCCTTCTTTGAAAGGAAGATTGATAAAAAGCAATATATTCATCCCTATCCCTGGAAACAAAGAATTCACTTTGGACTGTGTTTAGTTTTTGTCATTCACTGGGCTGTGAGGCATGTGCTACTACCCTGTGTGACAGCTATGTACAAGGGAGCATGCACCCTTTCTGCATGCAATCCCCTTGCATTTTAAAAGTAAATTTAAAAAGCTGGAAAAATGAAAGCTTTGCTTTCTCCACAGTGCATGCATAGTGGGAACCATGTATCAAAGATCTGTGGTAGCCTATTTCTCTGAGCAGAACATAATGTACTTTGAAGCAAAGATAGCTCAAAGGCAATGGTGAGATGCAGTTGTTCAAGCAAGATATACAAGCCAAGAGGGCAAACTAAACTCTTTCCCATAAAGATTCAGAAAATGTATTATATGAGATCTTCAGTACAGAAGAGTAAGAGAACAAGATTAGGATTATAACACATCACAATCAGAATTCCTTTCTCTTTGTTGCTTAACTCTTCACGCTCAACAGTATGTTGTTTTCTTCAATGTTGTCTTTTATATAATCATTTTAAATAAGTAGTTTTGATTAATTATTTTATGAAAACAGTGCTTTAGTACCAAATACCACAGAAAGCTTTCTGAGAATGTTAGTTTGACAGAGATGATCTTGACAAAGAAGTGCATGAGAGGTAGAACGAACTCACTTGAGAAGGTCAAGATGACATAGAATTTGTCCAGATAACTTCATTAGCTACAACAGCAAGTTTTCCTAGATGATATATCAAAGGCAAACATTATCTGTGTTTCTTACAATGCTTTCCTAGGAAGGTATTCCTTTTACACAGCTAAGCAGGACTCTGCTGTTGTATGGAGGCATGTATTTCTATCAATTTAGAAACCCACCACTGAGTACAAGGCTCTTGATGCACACAGAAACCATAACATGAGATTTTTCATAGAGAGTCAGGTCCCAATCTCATTCTTGTGAACAGCCCACTGAGAAAATGCAAATCACCTTTGCATTTATCTTCACTAAAAGACACCACATATCAGCTAAATACTTTTTCTGACAGAAATGTCTGTCTTGGCAAAAGAAGTTCTGCCCCTTGAAGGATAAAACTCAGAACTCAGAAGTCACAATGAAAAGGTGCATCAGAACTCATGTCTTCTGAAGTGTTAAGCAAGGAAGCAGCACAATGGAAGTAGAGCTGCTGCTAATGGGTTTGATGTGCAAATCATTTCAGCAGTATAAAATGACTTTATGCCTACAAAAATAGGCTCCTGTTTATCATTTGCATATTCAAAGACACAAAATAAATGAAGGCTGTTTTGCCAGCCTGCTAGAATAATAGGAAGATAAAACCAATTTTCTGCTTAGTACAAGATTACAGCCGTTTCTTCTTTTTATGTAAAATTTTCTCCCACAACAATCTCCCACTATTTCTATTACTAGTTACCAAGAGTGGTGTGTTTTCAAACCTTGAGATTTATCAGAACTTTGACAGATATACATTTCAATGCAGTATGATTTCTTACTTGCTCTCAATCCTTACATTCAGATATGTACAACCTTGTTTTCCAAGGCGTAATCTTTGCTGGATGCCACATGTTTCACCAGCAGGCTGCAAGAAGAAAATTCAGGTCACTTAGCAGTGATGCAGACCTATACAAACCTGTTAAATTAAAAAAAAATACTAAGAGGAAAACTCAAACAGCCACAAAGACTAGTTCTGAAAAATAATAAAATGCAGCATGCAATGCTTTGTTTAATTTTAGAATAGAATAGAATAGAATAGAATAGAATAGAATAGAATAGAATAGAATAGAATAGAATAGACCAGACCAGGTTGGAAGAGACCTTCAAGACCATTGTGTCCAATCCATCATCCAACACCATCTAATTGACTAAACCATGGCACCAAGCGCCCCATCCAGTCTCCTCCTAAACACCTCCAATGATGGTGACTCCACCACCTCCCTGGGCAGCCCATTCCAATGGGCAATCACTCTCTCTATGAAGAATTTCTTCCTAACATTCAGTCTAAACCTCCCCTGGTGCAGCTTGAGACTGTGTCCTCTTGTTCTGGTGCTGGTTGCCTGGGAGAAGAGACCAGATAAAACACAGTAAACAATTAGCTTTTCTGACAATCTGAAAATTCACAGTTTTCAGTACAATTCTGTACTGGTGAACTTCAGATTAAGAACTGTATAGACAAAGTGGGAGATGTGCAACATATAAGGCTTTCTCCTCAATGTCTTCTGGTATGTCTTAAAACTTCAAATCTAGGTTTTTGAAAGGCACTGTTTAACATTTCATCCATTATTGGCCTTTTTGCTCTTTTAGATTTATGAAATTGTTACTGTTGCAGTTTTACTGTCATTGACTTACTCGAGTTTCTTTCCTACAAAAATTATTCTAATGACCTTTAAATATGGTTTATAAAATGTCGTAAGTGCCAGCCTTCACCACTTTTTTGTGCGAAGAAGACAGGGGGAGAGAGGAGAGGAAAGGAAGGAAAATAAGTCACTCAAATAATTGGTTGGTCTTGCAGTTCTGAAAATCCCCTCATAAAGCTCAGTTCTTTGGCTCCATCACAGGCTCAGCCACCATTCAAGGGAAGCCTAGTGGTCCAGAGTAGTGTGCTCTGATTTTCTTCTTACTCTCCCATTCCACAAATGAGAGTGACTCCATCAAGGCCTGCTCTCCTGTATTGTTTCTCTTCTGGTTTTGTAGTATTTGCTCTGCTTCTGATAGCAGAGTATAGGGTAGTAGTCCAGCAAAATAAGCACACCAGCTTGGTGAAGCTACAGTAGGAAGTGGTCAGGTGCTTCAGGCTCATTCTACCCAAGTTAAAGAATCTCTTGAAAAAGGACCTAAAGTAAATGTGGCTCTCTGGACACACCTCTAGGTCTCTGCAATCTTGGTCTTAAAGAAAAAAAAAAAAAAAAAAAAAAAAAAAAAAAAAATTCCTTCTCTCTTGAACTACAATTTCCTCACTAAGCCAAGGTCAACTGCTTGAATAGCCAAGATGAGCTATTCAGATCACTGCATGTTCTACACAATTCTACACAATATTTACATGTATACACTCTGTATACATTTACCCCAGGGGAATTACAAGTAATATTATATATAAGTATGAGTCCACGGGGCTGTTTCTGGTTCACCTGTCACGGACTGTTGATCATACAATAGCTCCACATGACTCATTTTTATGAATCTGAAACCCAAACTTCCATGCTGGTATGTGCAGAAACACGTGCTTTAGTAACTGGACAAAAAAAAAATGGCAGCTTTCTGTAAGAGGAATTTTATTTTTCTTTATACCAGCAGAGTACTTAAGTGCTTAGATATGGCACATAGGGGTCTTTTTACAACCTGTACTTTTCCCTTTCTGCTTCTCTGCATGAGACAGATGTTAATCAAAATAATAATTTCCATTTGGGTTTTAACCAATTTAAGATTCAGTTGCTTTGTGACAAGACTGTAACACCTGTGAAAAGGAACAAGTTGTTTCTCCTCGTTATCTCAAAAGCAGGGTTGTTTATCTGGTGTGCAACAAACCATATAAATCCAGAGTTCATTTTCAAGGTTATAGTCCCTAGCAAGGCAGACACTGCTTAAGCAAAGTAACCAGACTTGCACAACGGTCCACCTTAGAAGAACAATGCAATATATTTAATCCTAACCTAAACAGCATCATTATACCTAAGGCATTTACTCAAAATGCTTTCACTTATATAATATCCAGACAGCTCAAAGACATACAAGATGGCAGCACTTTATCTAAAGTCTGTATCAATTACCTATATAGTCAATTATATTAATGTCATTTTATCCTTGTAGATGTAGAATTTTAGTTGCCATTAATTTGGGGCAAATGAATGGATCATTTATCAATCAGTGGAAATCAATGTTTTTATACATGCAAACATCAATTTTCTATAACTACAAGTTTATGGAGCGTTAGTGTGAAGGGTTTTAATAGTAAATTTTACAGTCTGCAAAAGAAGAAATGTGCAGATCACTGTTACAAGGGAGCTGCAATGAAGGGAATATCAAATGTATGAATACACTGCATCAATCAGCTCTCAATGAATAAACTACTAAACAACTGTTCCGGTTTATAAATTCTTCTGCTCTCACTTTGCATCCTACGCCATGCTAGCAGCTCCACTTGGGATCTGAACTCAGCCATCACACACTGTAAAGATTATCTTCTGGGGATAGCTGCCCAAAATGACATCCCAGCTAGAACAGAATTAATGTATATCATCCTCTTTCACAGGGGAAGAAATTAAGGCGCCAGAGACTAATTAACATACCTGTGATCACACTGGAGGCTGTTGTAGAGCTGGAAATTAAATGATACATTTTCTGAGTCCCAGTGCAGTGCTTTACTCACAAAACCAGGGCTATTTAAAGGAGTATTTGTAAAACAGGAGTAAGAGATAGTGAGAGCTACTGGAGGATGCAGAGAGCAGCAGTCTTGTCATACCCATTCTGCACTGGCTACTTTAACTTTGCATTCCTACTCTGCTGTCAAATGAGAAAGCAGAAATCAGTCAGTACTTTTAAAAGAGATGAAGCACCATGATTTTTCTCTTCTAATTCAACTTCTGGAATTCTTTTCCTCCTTGAATATCTCTGCACAATATCAGTATTTAGAAAGTGTTGTTATCCCTCAGAGACTAGTACATTCCTGTCAGTGATTCGCAGGCATAGACTATGACTTCTACTTCCAACTTAACCAACAATGTCCCTTCAGCACAAAATATAGAATCTAATTTTTGCTAATTCTTAGAATCTTGGAAAATCAAAAGCAATGCTTCTGGATGTATCCTTCACTTTTCACAGTATAAATTACCATTGAAAAACACGTACTGACACAAGGGAGGGATGAAGATCTGGCCTTTTGTATCAGAAATTAAGTGAAACATGACAAATAGTCTGCAAGAATGAGAGGTGCTCTAAATGTCACAGTTTGCTCTTACTTACTTCTAAAGCAAGTTGTGAATACTTAAGAGGTTAAGCGTGGATGGCCATTACACACCTGTGAACTTGACCTTTTGAATTTATCTTATCTACACTCATTAAACAAATTAAGAAAATAGGCTAATTTCCCTATCTAAATAAAACAAATGGCAAATCTTGTCTTGGCATGAATAAGTGAAGAAAGAATATTCTTTATTTTGATGTGGTCTGTGAAGTAATCGTGTCAAGTGATGTCAGCTCCATTGAGGTCCATGAATTTGTTAATAAGGCAGAAGCAGTTACAGAAGACATGGGTTATAGCCAAAGACTTCAGAATTGCTGAACAAAGTGGATTGTCATGAAGGAAGCTGATTCGTTCTTTCCCTCCTCCTGGGGAAATTCCTGTTCATGTCAGTGTGAGTGCTCACATTAACAAGCGTAAAGAATTTGGCACCAAACTACAAAACAATGTGGCAGACAAAACCAGGCAGTGTAGCTTAGCAATGTTTCCTGAATGTTCCACTCCCCATCCTGAAAAGTATACTGCTTGCCTACATCTGATTGCCTACACCTACCTCATTGAGTGATAACAGATCACCTTGTTACAGTTATCAGCCCTTTATTATTCACAAGTCCCTTACCTGTAATCGTTCATGCTTTATGAGAAGTAATTTTGTTTTCTTCCAGATAACTGAAAGAAATAATTTGGTAATATCAAAAATCAGCCTTGCATTAGAAATACCTGCCTTGCATAGAGTCCTCACTCCTAATTACATTTTCAGATCTGCCAGTTAGTCATTTTGTAAACACGTGTAATTTTGTCATACTCTAATTGCTCAGTCAAAACATCCTGCAGAACAAAGCCAGGGAGCTTACAGAAGTCTTTTAAGCCAACACCTTTATCTCACTCAACCACAATTAGATTTTTTTTTCTTATCACATTAGCATGGTGAAATTTTTAAAAATCTTTTTACTTTATTTATCTGAGTCTTGTAACAGTCATTCAGTTGTTGTGATCAGGACTGATAGCAGCCTAGCGTTCATTTACCACTTCGCATGCCCCTCTCTCCCTCCCCAGTCCCTTGAATCTTGGTTGTTTGAAAACTCATCAGGAGTTAAACATCAGCCAACTTTTTAAAAACACTTGGTAGGAATTAAACCAGAATTGCCACTCCAAGCCAAAAATAAAGGCACAGGCCAAGGTGTGGATGCTATTTCTAACTGTATTCACTGAGTTTCATAACATCTGGTAAATAATTCAGGGGAAGCCTGTTCCAACTTTGTATCCCATGTTCACATTCAGGCCATAATATTTTGTCTTAGACCTGAAAATAACCGTCTGGTTTAGTAGGCAGCTGTGGAGTCAGTCTAAGATGTTTACCAGCTCTTCTTACTATTTAAGGTAAGTAGAACTGAAAGGCATTAGAGCAAAACCGAAACTACCAAACTGTAATTTAGTTTGTTTCATTCTGATTAAGCAGTATTAGCTGCTTCTGCTATGTTGAGTAAGTTTGTATTTGCTCAGTTTGTACACAGACCATTCAAATAGCATCAAAAGGAGACAAGATGTTTTATTAACTGGCAGGTAAAAGGAACTGCCAGCAAAACAGTGGATACTATAGCATCTGAATCTTCCTCTGTTTTCAAAAGGGACAGATTTTTACTAAATCCATTTTATTATTTGTACTTCTGTTGCATTGACAAATACCAGATACCAGTACAAGTATCAGTGGAACTGTACAATAGTACTGATAAATGAACACCTGCCAAAGCAGGAAGGGTGATGAAGCAGCAAATAAATGTGCTTCACAGAAAGGTTACTGAATCTGTTTGCCTAAATAACTGCTGCACTGACCATACTACATGATCTATTCACTAAGAAGCACCTGAAAGAAAAGCAACTCAAGAGATACAGGCTGTTGCAGGAATGAAAATAATCATGTCCTGAGAGAATTCAGGTGATACACTGAATCTTCATGGGCTTCTGCAGGTGAAACCTTCCTTCCCCCTCAATTACTCACTTCCATTTGTGGTTTTAACCATAAATTACAGGTAGTTCTTAATCACTTAAAATAGGACATGAGATCAGATTGCAAGGGCTGCTATTTTTACTTTTTCTAAAAGAAAAGAAAAATCCTAAGCACCTATCATTTGAGATACAGAGTTTGAATACTGTTTTTTGTTTTGTTGGGTTTTTTTTTCGTGGTTGTTGCTAGTTATTATTAAAAAGTATTTGGAGAAAGGCAGAATGGGCAGGTGATCCTTTTGTCCTTACCTAGCTTTTGATCATGGGCAGTCCATGTAGTAGATCTGTCAGCAAACCAGGATGTGCTGCAGGGTCCTTCAGCCTGCTTCACATGGATGAGATACATTCAAAACCTGACAGTCTGGGCAATGAAACTTGGAGTCTATTAGGGAAGGAGAGTTGCTAATGAGACATTCTGGCCCAGGAGCTTTTGCTAACTACTCAAAACATAAAACCATTATGCAATGGAATAGTACTTATTTGAATAGGCTTATTGTCACGTGGTGCATTTATAACCCACATTTATAGCAAAAATATCAGGGAAATACTAGAAAAGTCTGTTTAAAACCAGGGGTTCTTTGACCTGGAACATTTTATTTTCTTGTCCTTGGAAAGGTTTAATGAAGGCTGAGCCATGCCTTGATGTCATGGGTTGAGTTGCATCTGCTGCTGTTATTCATACCGTGCTGCAATCATATCAGCTTCACAAATGAAAGTGCTAACTGAAGCAAAGTATTGAAGTTCAGATTGCAACCTGGGAGACTTCCTGTTCTGGTTGCTGCTTCTGGGTTCCTGGTCTTGCATGTCAGGTCTTTTCTGCAGGCATGGCAGCAAGACAGGTGGGAGCTGGGTAGCTGCTGATTTTGGTTTTATGCTTTATGTTGGGTTTTTTCCCAGAAAATAAGGTAATTATGATGTTCTGTTATCTTTGTGTGTGATTCTATTCTTTTTCCTGCAGATAGGCTAAGCTAAGGTGACTTTTACATTGTGACTATGATATTTTGTACTAAAGTCTTACCTTATCTCTTTATCTGCACTGGTTAGGCCACACCTTGAGTACTGTGTCCAGTTCTGGGCCCCTCAGTTTAGGAAGGATGTTGACTTGCTGGAACGTGTCCAGAGAAGGGCAACAAAGCTGGTGAGGGGTTTGGAACACAAGCCCTATGAGGAAAGGCTGAGGGAGCTGGGGTTGCTTAGCCTGGAGAAGAGGAGACTGAGGGGTGACCTTATTGCTCTCTACAACTACCTGAAGGGAGGTTGTAGCCAGGCAGAGGTTGGCCTCTTCTCCCAGGCATCCAGCACCAGAACAAGAGGACACAGTCTCAGGCTGCGCCAGGGCAGGTTTAGGCTGGATGTTAGGAAGAAGTTCTACATGGAGAGAGTGATTGCCCATTGGAATCGGCTACCCGTGGAGGTGGTGGAGTCACCTTCACTGGAGGTGTTCAGGAGAAGACTTGATGGGGTGCTTGGCTGTATGGTCTAGTTGTTGGGTGGGTTGGATTGTTTGATGGGTTGGATGCGATGATCTTGAAGGTCTCTTCCAACCTGGTGTATTGTATTGTATTGTATTGTATTGTATTGTATTGTATTGTATTGTATTGTATCTCCACCCTGAGTTTTGTGTGTTACTTTTCCTTCACTTCTACCTTGGGGGAGCAGGCAGGTGCATTAACACCTGACACCCAGGTAGACAGTAGGTGTCTCTCCTCACTTGTGCACAGATAAATGGCATATGAAGAAGGGCAGAGAGAGATGGATGTCACTTTTTCCTGGCACTGCCATGGAAGAAGCTAGGTACCCCAAGTGACAGCACCGCTGCACAGATACTACAGCAAGCTGCCTTGTCTATTATTTTTCACATGACAGCAGAATGCAAAGTCTTTAATCAAAATTGGGGAGTACTTTGATTGGGTGCTGCACAAAGCTAAATAAAAGGGGATGGTATTAATCTCTGTATGAATGAGACTGAGCGAGTACATTTTGTTATTTGTTCCAGTGAGTTGCACAATCCTACTTCCCAGCCATCCAAATAGGATTTAGCATAGTCAACATGTTTTTCTTAATATGATGATGCTATGAACTCATGTTCATGCAAGACTGGAAAGCCAGATTATATACCTAGAGAGAGTATGTATCAGCTTTAGCTCTTAGTGTAATTTATTTTTTTCAATGACCAGGCTATGGCCTTGAGGTCCTGCTACAAGGACATTGTCAAGACATGAAAGACCCAGCACAAACTTCAGAGGAACCAGCCATTTAGTGTGACATCTAAGTGGTTTCTTTTCCTTTTTTTTTTTTTTTTTTTCCTTTTTAAAGAGTCTCAGTTATTCTTTTTCCCAAAGAAATCTTACTTTGGCACTAACTAAAACCCTGAAACCCTGCTGCTAATTCACAAATGAGCAGTACTAAATTCAGGTTGATGCATCTCCCTCTCCAAAAGAAAATCTGCAGTAAGCATAGCTTTGCAGGTTCCAAGCATTATTCTGCCACATTACTGGTGAGATGAGCTGCAGTTACACCACTTCAGAGGAAGATAAGTTGCTTATAAGCAAAAAATTTGCAGCATGTTTGAAGTTCAGCACCACAATAGCAGTGCAAGGGAGCCCTAGGCTACTCAAGAACCAACTGTGTATTTGATCAGGTGTCAGTATTAATCAAAGTAACTTCACACTGCCAGAACTCACATTTCACCAGACACCTGAAGTCTTCCAAACCCTCTAGAACTATCTGTCTGAAGAATCTCCTGAGCTGTACCCAGTGGGGAAGGAGCAGGGCACATGTCTCTGCTGGCCTGCCTGGCAGTACTGGCATGTGCTACCACAGGGCATGTGCCAGGGGTCCATAGAGCAAGGAGGGTCTGCCAGAGCTGCATTGTCAACCCCAAAGAGCCATATGCAGCTTGCAAGACTTCTGTGGACCCAGCTTTACTGATATTTTGTGTGCAGATCCATTGTTTCAGCTAGAGCTGCTGGGGCTACATCTCCTACAATGAGAACAGTGGTGGGGCACACCATAATTCATATCCCTTTTCTCAGAGCTGTGCTTGGAAGGAACACAGTAGGTTAAAAGGGTTGACAGTTTTGGTCATGCATTATTCTTGTTTGCATTGCTAAACACAAGGTTCTGACCAAACACAGTGGATTATGAGATGCTTTGAATTGTGCATGAATATGCCTATTAGGCCTCTGTTGCCTTAGGAAGCTCACATCCCCTTTTTATTCACATGTATTCTTATCATTTTGTTGTATATTTTGTATATATTACATTTTAAGTATGATCTAACATGATAATGCTTATTGTAAGTGTTCATATTCCTACTCTTACTTGCAAATTTTCAGTAGCCCTTTGGATCTTCCAGACCTAAGTCTATTTCTGTCCTTTTTGTGCATGAGGTACTACAAGATGTGTCACCCTACTCTTTTCAACCTGAGTTGGATCGATACTGAAAGCAGACTTCCTTGGCATTGCAGTCTGTACAGACTACATCCTAACTGTGGTCACTAAGCTTGGTACACAGATTTGAGTCCTTACTTGATTGCTGTAGCTTTTCTTCTATTTTGATCTGCCTCATCTCCTGTGTAGGAGAGGAGAAAAGGCATGCAGGAGGTGGGGAAAAAAATACTGCTATTCTCTCCTATTCCTTCAGGAGCTCATTTCTTACTATGTGAGTGACATAACAAAGTCCTGGCTTGCATTTACTTCAAATTCATATGTGTGCTGATCATGGAAGAAGTGGGCACCAGATGTACAAAGTAGAGGAACTATCTTCTCTGTCTGGTACTTAGTATTTAAGATGAGAGGGCAAAATAGTCTTTAGTGGCAAAAAGAAGAATGAAGAGTAATGTCCTATGACTTGACCACTTATTTTCAAATATTTATATGTACAGACAAGGATCAGCAGAAAAGAAACAGACTCATTCAAGACCTTGAGAAATATAAGGATCTTGTATGTGGCCTTCCTGCCTCACCATTCCACTCCAGAAGCATTTCTCCAAACCAGCAGAAGGTATGTGATACTCTGACAGTATAGGACCTGTCACACTGGTAAGACTGGGTCGTATGAAAGAGACCAGTTCCCCTTACTGTGAGGTGCTGGGGAGTGCCTGTAACACAGCAGTTACGTGCATGTTTGTTCATCATGGCTTTGTATAGTCTAGTCAAAGATAATATTTGACTCCCAGTTTTGCCAACTGGCAGCTGTCCTCTCATCTAACTGTTACTATCCCTACATGGCCTACAGTGACAGGCACCTGTGTCATGATTAGATGTACATGACTAAAACGTGTCCCTGCATTGACAGCATGAATGTGTGCATGCCACTCACAAACCCACGCACATTCTTTTTGCTCCTTTTGCAGATGGAATTAGAATCGTTAAGAAAGTATTAAATGGGTTCTCAGACAAAAAATGGAGTGAATTTATTTAAATAATTTACTGATGAGTGACAACATTCTTATTAGGATGATTTCTATATGCAGTGTTTTCAAGAGAACTAAATCACAATTATATTCTTAGGATTCCAAATGAATGCAATGCAATAAATTTAAATCCTTTGGATTTCAGAATGGTATTTACTGGTAAAAGCAAGACCCTAAAGTAATTAATCTTAATTCTATACATTCTGCCAGATACCAGAAGCTGTACAACCTCATGCTAGTATGGGTAGTCCTGTTCCTCACTAAATTTGGCCAGTGTCCAAAGTCTTGCAAAACATTTCATTTTTCAAGTCAAGAGTCTCTCTAGGGCAAAAATTACTCAGTAGACTATATTTAGATTGTAAAATTTTCTATTTGCTGAGGATTATGGTTTACCACTAGATTATCAGTGATGTTGTTTACAAAGAATGTCATCCGATTCAAACGTGCATTATTTGGATTTGTAACATCTTGCTCCCACTGAGATAAATAGCAAAATCATAGGCCACAATTTCACCTATGTTATTGATGAGGATAATAGTGGCTCTGTTTGACTTCACAGTCATGAGATGGAATCATGCTCACACCTGCATGGGTGTACAAGGAGAAAGAAGGTGCTAGTACAGGACTATCAGATTGACATTGAGCATCAGATCTGTAGATGAGAATGTGAAATGTCCAAGGAAAAAAAAAAAAAAACATCTCCTGTTCTCCTTCTGTCAGCCCTGGCAAGCAAAATGGAATGTCTGTCATTTCCTAAAACTGCTTGTTATTAGCACCCTAAACCTTGTTAAGAGAAGGGAAAAGAAACTAGAAAAAAAAGAGCTTCTTAACCAGCTCTAGCACAGTGGCAAGGTGTTTTTTCTCCTAACTCAGCAACTCACTTAGTCCACTTAAGACAGTGTGAAAGGTTTCTTTATATTCCTCCTGTTTGAATGAGTTTGTAGGAGACACTGTCTTCAGTGAATTGCTTTTATGATTTTTATCCCAGTTATTTTGTTCTTTAACTTACAGGCAAGGTGGTCACTGTTGGAAAATGGTCACCTATATTTGATGTCTGGTAGGAACAACAGTTCCAGGACCAAAAGAGAGAAGCCCCTGTCTGTATCTTTTCAGAAGCCCACTTCAAGGACTTTGATGTCGGCTCCCATGGCAAAAAAGGCTATCCAAAATACTGCTCAGCATGCTTTGTCTCAGAGTCCTGTTCACAACTCAAGTACAGGCAGATCATCTGCTTCACCACTTCTGCAGTCTTGCATGCATTTACACAGCTGCAGCAGGAAGAAGGTGTTTCAACATTCTTTTAATAAAACATACTCTGGGGACCTCCTTGACAAACATTCAATTTACTTCACAGAAAGGAAGCAGTGTTTTACTCCTCAAATCTTAAAGACATCACACCAATCTTTTCTTGCAAAATATAGGTATTATAATCCTCCTCCCCAAAAAAAGATCTCCTCCCTTGGCAAACCATCACTTAAATCAACAGACATCAATAACGGAAATAAAAGAGAGTTGCACAGGTAACTTTGTTTATACATCAGTGCTAGAAGTAAATAATTTTACTATCATGTAAAGAATAACTGTTTTTCACCATGCTTTTATTCTTCCAGGTTTGTAAAAGATACACATGTGAGACTGCGTTCAGTTCACTTTCCTCAGCTGCCAGTTGAGGTTGTTGTACCCAGTCTGCTATAAAGAAAAAGAATGGAGATCACACAGATGTTGTCCTGGTTGTGTGGAAATGTGCTTTGAGTAATACATGCTAAGAGCAAATCAAAAATATTAAATCACCCTGGGAGAAGTCACTAAGATTTCAATTGAGAAATCTAGCATGTCTGACTTGATAGGGACAACAGGGCTTTGTGAGTAAACTAGGAACAACAAAAGTAACTAGTCTCTCTGAGAAACATAAATGAGGCATTATATGATATGAAAAACTTAATCCAACACAAATCTGTTCTTCTTAAAGCAGAGTTTTTCCCTGATTGACTGACATTTTGCTGCATTCTAAAACATTTCAAGCTGTTATTTCAGCTTCTTGTTGATTTACAGCCTTTCAGTCCATCCACATAATAACTTTGAGCCCAGAAATGTCCAATCAAAGTGCTAATCACTCAGCCTTGCAGTCAGTACTGTAATGTGGAAGTTGCACTCCATTAGTCACCTGGATTTTCAAGATGAATGAAGGTTCAATTTAGTGAATTTTATAGCTCTTAAAGATAAGGGATGCTTAACAGTCGCCAAAGCCATGCATGACAGAGAGGTTTTTGTATGATTACTTGGCCCACTTGCCCCTTTACTGAATCAATATTGAATTTCTACCCAGTTCAGCCAAGGCATCACAAGCATGATTTGCTACAGCCTTATGCTAGCACACAAAAACACCTTTGTACTTAAGACTTCTTCCCTTGTCCACAATAAATAAATGCAAGAATTGCTTTCTTTAGGATGTTTGTACTATCAGGTTAATGATCCACACATAAAGGCTGGGGCCAAATGCAACCAATGTTGCTGGCATCCAGCTGCAGCATCCTTTCTTGGTTTCATTTTCTGTAAGCGACATCCTGTTACACACACACACACTTCACACTCACATTTCTAGTATTTAAAGAGCTGTGATAAACCACAGGTCTGTTTGTAGGCCTACTTAAAGTGACAACATTGTGTGTTCCTTTTCCATGCCATTTCCTGCCCAGCATCTTAAATGGGAGAAACTCTACCTTTTGTAGAGAATTTAACCTCAGCATTTAAGTCTTCAGTCTTTGTCAAGTGCTATACTTTGATGCTGGAGAAGTGCTAAACCCCTGAAATCAATCAAACCAATCTGACACCAAACCAAGATATGTCTCTTTCTATCTGGAGGATTTCAGTTAAAATCCTTATGGCTCTTCTAAATTTTATTTTATTAAGTGGCTCTTAAGACAAGTGGTTAGCTGGTTTTCTGAGCAATCAGTCAAAGATAAGATCTTTTCTCCTTCCTTCTAGATAAAGCAGTTTTAGACAAACTTCAAGGCCCAAACTAAAAGTGAATTTTCTGGTTACACTCAGTTGAGCAGTAGCAGGTTTGAAAAACACTGACTCAGCACACATTGAAAAGGTTGCCAAATATCATGCCTGTCCATACAATAGAGTTACAAAGAAAACCTCAGAAAGCTAGTGTGTGTCAGCCACCATATTAACAGGAGGATTATTATCCCTCAGGGGAAAAAAAAATCTCTATATATAGTGAAAACCAAACAAGAGAACAAAACCTTGTACCTGTATGGAATGACAGCAGCAAGGGTCATGTATGTGTTCCACATTAAGCCCAATTCAGGACACTCTGGGGTGTCCGTGATCAGGTTTGTACGGTGGAAAGATCACTCTGTTTGCTTTAAATAAAGGTTGTTTAGATGCTATACACAATTCCCTCAAAAATAAAGGTTACTAAGAATACATGAAAATTCATCCATTGTTTTCTTGGGTATTCTCTAATAGCAGGACTTAACTTCTCTGCAGAATAAACATGACCAATCAACAGTGGCCTTTCATTTTAAATCAGAAGTCAAATTTCTAAATGGATTTTGTGACATACTAGAAAAGATACAACTAATGGCCTTAGCTAACCAGCTGCAGGATTGATATGACAGACATATTTCTTAAATCTCCATTTATTTAGATTAGTTTCTCTACAGATAAAATTGTAAATGCCTTCCAAATTCAAATATACAGTACACAACCAAAACAGCTCTGCTGAGCCCTCCAGCTCATTGCAGATATTGTCATTGTTTATGGTTATCTTAAAATTAAACCATTGGGTTAGGTTTAACTGAGTTATGATTGAACTGGAGACCTAATTTCCCTAGTCTGTTAGGTCTTTATTTTTATCAATGTTCATCAACATCAGCACATCTTGTGCTTGCAGCTGGTCATAGCCATTGTAGGGGGAAAAAAATCTCAAGAGGACTTTCCAAACACATCTCTCTAGTACACCCAGTTAACAAAACTCTGACCACCAAAGTTCAAACTATCAGTGTTTCCCTTAAAAGTTACTGAAAAGGAAACCCTAGAACAAAGAAACCATGCAAATGAATTGCAGAGGTCTAAAAATTGTTGGCTAGAGGCAGCTCACAAGTCCTTTCTGAGCAACGCAGAAAGGAAGGACAGCTATAAATTAATGTGGGAACCTGCCTGCAGTAGTGTCCAACACCCTGGTACTCTCAGCAGTTTCACCCAGTGCATGAAAGTAACAACAGACAGTTAGGCCCCACCAAAATACAGAAGGGGACTGTGTGGCAGTTTTAGGCTATGCCTTTAAAATTCAGTTACAGATTTTGAGCAGAAAAGTAGAAAAATATAAATAAATCACTATTGGGTGTTAAAAGGAAAACAAAAGATTATTCAAAGCAAATCCATTGTGTGGATATATGGAATAGGAGGAGCTGTACCATAACAGTTCTACCCTTTTCTCTTCTCTTCTGATCTCTGGCTGTTTTGCTTTGCTCAGGAGAGATAATCCACGTGCTTCTGGCTGACCTTGGCTAAGTCTGCTTCCTCTCTCCACTCCCTCTCTCTCGGGACAGGGGTGGAAGGGCAGTGGAACAGCTTCCCTGGTCTCTTGACCAGGGAGGTTTTGTGTTGTTTGCTAATTGTAAATATCTGTATCATATTGTAAATAGTGTATATTTTGTACACATTCATTGCATTCCATCATAGAGTGCAGTTTTTACTAGTAAATGCAGCTTCATTTGCTTCTCACTGAGTTGGTCTGGCAAAAAGTTAATGCTGGGGGAAACTTCAACCCACCACAGGACTGCTACTGGACAATGGAGACAAGCAATACTGCTATATATGTATTAAATGTGGAAGAAGAATTGAGATAACACACACCAAAGACTGCCCCTGGCACAATTCTTGACAAACTGCATGCACTTAGAATAAGAACATTCAAGGAGCCTTTTTTTAAAAGGGTATTAAAAGATGTATTTCAAATGTACATTAAAAGTAAGAGGCATAACCTTGATGAGGTGAGCAAAAAATGTCCATTTAATATTACATATTCTGTCACCTCTGGTGGAAACGTTGTGTAGCAACACTGAGCAGCAATTTATGGCAGATCACCTGCTATGCAATTTAAATGCAAGGTGAGGAGAAACTGCTTCTACAAAAGCAGCAGTAAGGGTGTTTTCCATGGAGGACTATTAAAAAGGGATTTCTGTACATTTCTGTGTATTACTCAAATAAGTTTTCTAAAAGATTATGTACTTAGTGTGCAAAATGCCTTTAATTACATAAAACCTGATTATGAACCATGCTTGTTGCTGTGGCTGCTATCTTTTGGAGGAGACCAGCAAGAAAGACTTGTTAGCTGTGACTAGATCCAGTAAGAACACTTTATATTTTAATAGCTTGCTTTTAGGAGTGTGATCACCAGAGCAGAATATAAATTCTAAGTTCAACATTAAGGCTCCCCATCTGGCACCTTCTGAGAATTATACTCCTCAAAATGCTTATCTGAACATCTCACATGCAGAGAGGGAAGTGGTCTTTGGAGAAACAATAGGAAATGCCAGACACGAATACTTAGCCACTGCCCCTTCTCTCTGTGCAAGTCTGGCACCTGATGAGTGAAATTGATGAGTGCAATTACCTCTGACTGTTTTAATCCAGATCTTCAAGCATTTTCATGAGAGTAGGACTTATAACTGCTCTTTGAAAAAAATGAAAGGAGATAGTGTTTTCCTTTTAATAGTCATTCATATGGTATTAGTGGAGGTGTTGTTATCTTTGCTGTTACTCTAGACTTGTTGAAGCATTTGCCCATAAAATAGGGTAGGCAGATTACAATTCCTTCCCCAGACTGGGGAGACCCTGATCCAATGCCACACCTCATCAGCAGCTTGGCTTTTGAACTAATTCCTCTAGGTTAGATAGCAGGAGTAAAACAGAAAATGTTGAAGCACTCATAGGCACTACTTAACAACTGTGAAACACAAATTCTTCCCTCTTCATAGTCTCTGTATTAAATCTAAAAAAAAATAAAAAGAAAGAAACCACATCCCTAAGGGCCTGGAGCAGAATTGTGAGCTCCTGAGCTCCACAGAGGCTGTAAGCTATTTAGTTGAAATCTCCCACTTCCATTGCCTGCCAATTGCTTGTCAGACAGTCCCTGCCCTGAGCATAGGGCTTGGGTCATGAGGCTTTTTCATCCCACACTTCTCTCAAGTCTTGCAGGGAATGAAGCTTCTAATTCTAGCCTTGAGAAGGATTTGACTCATGATGACCTCTCTAGATCTGACTGTAAAGGCATCCATACAAGAAGGCATCGCATTTGGTCTGATGATCCAGAGGGTTTATGGTTTGAACTTTGCATTCTAAAGTTCATATTTGCAGCATCAGGTTCAGGTGGGAACATTTCTGAGAAAATGGTATAGTGTGTTTTTTAAGTGGGTGACCTTTGCTTGTTTTGGCAAATTTGTAATGCTGCCATTTAGTATTGTACTTTCTTCAACACTAGGAATGTGGGAGTTATGCATATTCTTTGCATGATGAATAAATAAGAATCAAAGCAATTGTAAAGGAACTAGAATGTAGAAACTTATTTTGTCTTTCAAAGTGCCATGATTAGGAGAGAGATGGTGTTTTGGTGTCTGTTTAGATGCTGGCCTGACTGACAGTCAGTAGGTGGAAAAAGTGTTTGAAGAATGATCCCAGCTGAAATTACTGAATTTTAAGTCAGGTCTGGGGTGGGGGTGGGGGAAATCAGAAAATCAGCAACTGCACCTTAATTTACATCTGACTGGAGGATGTTGAGCACATCTGCAAGGTCAACTCTTGCCAAGACTCCAAGTGCCCTAGAGATAGAACTGAGAATCCTTTAATAGGAGACTGGAGTTACTTGATTCTTTCCAGAAGGATGAGTTTGTAAAGAGCAGTGGACTTTTGCTATATCCTAATGAAACATGTTTGACATCTATCAATGTAATGTTGTACACCTGAGTGTTTCAAAGAAACTCAAGGGGGGAAAGGAATTCAATTAATTGGCCAAGAACAGATTCAAAGGGTTTTTAAACCATATATTTGCATGTTCAGACATGCAACAATGAAAGGAAAAAGACCAATACTGTCTCTATATATTAGAAGGACATAGCATTCATGGGAGAAAGAAACACTCTTTGGAAAGAGAAAGTGAGAAGTGCAAGCATAACTCTGTGGGCAATGACATTTATTAGAATAGATATAGTTCCCACAAGAGAAGTGACAGAAGCTGAAATAATTTGAGACTTTTAAAACTGAATTGGCCAGTGGATGGAAAGGAGTTCCATAGTGAATGGACTTCTTGTCCTACAGAAATATATTTTTCTCTTTGTTGTCTTCAAACCAAAGTATTTTTATTCAATATCACTGTTTTCTGGACCAGACAGACAAAATAGAATATGGAAACATTTCTCAAGGTCTTTGCCTTATCCTTTTTTACCCCATGCTGGATGCCTGCCAACTTTTTATTTGGGTACTTCCTTCTCTGGGCTCTGTTCTTCTGAGTACTTGCTATCCAAAACCAACACCACTTTCCATGTTCCTTACTGGCAATTACTCCAGCATAGTGTCTGAGATATGTTCCCTAAAACAACTTCCACTCTGGCCTACTGCCAGCTAATCCATTATGAAGATGCTTAAACCCATTTAGCTTCATTGCCTGATCCACTGCATTGCAGCCAAGCAATCCTCCTTGCTTACTAGGAAATTCAAAGCTGTAGCACCTGTAGCTTTGAGAAAGAGCAGAACCATCCCTCTTCCAGGGAGAAGGTTATGGGCTCAGTAGGATGTTACATGGTAAGTGAGGGGAGGAAGAAAGCAATTAATTGCTTAATTCTGTGAGGAAAACAAAACCAAAACACAAAATCAACAACAATGGACAACAACAACAAAACCCCAAACCCAACAACAACAAATTTAAAGGATGGTAACTGCATAGCTGGAAAGAAAGTGTGAAGAAAGACTATGGGAAATGCATATTCCCATGGAGGAAAGAAGGACAGTCACATTTGAAGTTAATCTCGAGGTGCCAACACGGCATAGTTATGGTGCAAAGTGGTGCACAGAGGGCTGCTCTTTTACCAGACTCCAGCCCAAGGCAATTTTCAGTCTGGTTCATCAAGCTATGTCTGAAAAGCAATTTTCTTTGCTTTAGAACACGCAATTTCAAATAGCATGCCCAGGAGAAAGCATGCACCACTCCTCCCACCAAGATTTATTTCTGCTGTTCATACAGTTTTACTGCTTCTGCAGACTGTATTGTGTGGTCTGCTTAGAAATCTTCAGCTGAGGGTTCTTTTTCCTTAGAGGCTAATCCATTCCTATATGTTCTAGAACTATATTTTTTTCTAGCACACACATTAAGAAACTGGAGAGTTTTTCGAACAAATTTTTGCAGAACAAACAGGTTCTCCTACTTTCTGTAGTAATGAAATAGTCTCCACTCAGTAAAGATTGTAAGAGATTTGTTTCTTTTCATTTAGCCACTTGCTCAAATCCAGCATCAGGCAGTTTGATGTTTTAGAAGTGCAAGGATGATGTTTCAGGTGCACAACAGTGGAGTCAAAATCTGATCCGTGCTCAGAATTCAAGAAACCATCAATTCCATGAAAAATATTTCCTTAAAAAGGAAAAAAAGGATGGTTCTTGCTAAGAGTTATAGCTTAAGAGTAGCTCTTAGAATGCAGAAGAGTGGAAAAAAGTGTAATTCCTGGGCTTGAAATAGGCAATGAAATGGGTCTATAAGTGCATCATTTCAGGAAATTGATGGGAAACTAACACAGGGCCAGAAAGGATGCAGGATCTGGTGCCCATCTGTCTTCCAGTGAGCAGAATCTTCCAAATAACTTATTTACTGGAATTGTAAATATAAAGCCAAAAGGTTCTGAAGACACAAAGTATCATCTTACACTTGGTTTACGCCTTTGCATTTAGGAGCATCATAAAGCATTAATTATCTAAAAAAAAAATTAAAATGTATTGCAAAGACACCAAGAGCTTCAGCTCAGGTGTGGGGGAGGTGGAAGACAGTTGATAAATGGTATCTAGCAGTGCTACCAAACATTTCAGGACAGGTACATAGATGGCTGAATGCCACAGATAAAAGTTGAATGGCCATCAAAAGTAAGTACTGTGTCCAGTTCTGTGAGTCCAGTTCAGTGAGTACTGTGTCCAGTTCTGGGCCCCTCAATTTAAGAAGGATATTGAGACACTTGAGAAGGGCAACAAAGCTGGGGAGAGGGCTGGAGCACAGCCCTGTGAGGAGAGGCTGAGGGAGCTGGGCTTGTATAACCTGGAGAAGAGGAGGCTCAGAGGAGACCTCCTTGCTCTCTCCAACTCCCTGAAGGGAGGTTGTAGCCAGGTGGAGGTTGGTCTCTATTCCCAGGCAACCAGCACCAGAACAAGAGGACACAGTCTAAAGCTGTGCCAGGGGAAGTTTAGGCTGGAGGTGAGGAGAAAGTTCTTCCCAGAAAGAGTAATTGGCCACTTGAATGGGCTGCCCAGGGAGGTGGTGGAGTCATCGTCCCTGAAAGTGCTCAAAAGGGATTGAACATGGCACTTGAAGCCATGGTTTATTTGTCATGAGGTGTTGGGTGATAGGTTGGACTGGATGATCTCTGAGGTCTTTTCCAACCTTATTGATTCTATGTAAATTATTTGTGTTGATTACTGTGTGAGTATAGCCTCCGTGATAAGACCCCACGAGACATTTCAGTGTCTTTCATAGCCAGTAGGGAAAAAGTCTATTTTTAAAAAAAAAAAAAAAAAAACACAAGAAAATAAGAAAGAAAGAAAAAAAAAAAAAACCAACATGCAGCAACAAAACCAAAACCTCCTTTCTAATGTGCCACACCTTACCATTATCCTGAGTCACACTGGAGCAAACACAGGAGAAAGCAATCTCTGCTTAATCCCTGATGCTATCTCCTAGGTGTTCTTTGCCCTTCCCTTCAGGTGCCATACCCTATCTACTTAGCCCATCACATCTCACAGGGTTGCCTTAGGAGGAGAGATACTAGCAGATGAGTGTGGTTTTGGATGCTAATGCAATAATTACCCATTTAATCATCAAAGTGGACAAGCAATTTACCTACAGTCCCTTTCAGCAGTGTGCACTGTTACCGTTTAAATACAGATTCTCGGAATGCTCTATAATTAGATAGTGCACATGGGAAAGTTTTAAAAGAAAACCAGTAGAAATTGAAATGGCTGCACTGAGATGAACACAAGACCCAAGTTTATTCTTCTCACAACAGAAAATGTCACTGCTCTCGTATGTGGAAACTTTCTTCCAAAGCAGTGCTGAGCCATTGGCTCCATCCCAGGCAGAAGGGAAAATGTCCCATGAAAAATGTTTTCTTCTGCATGGGACTTGAAGTAGGAAATTTCTCTTCTGGCAAAGTGGTGTGGCTAATATTTTTAGAAATTCCAGTGAGGATAGCTTCATTTCAATTTCTTTCATTTCTTCAGAAGTTTCAACTGAACGTATTCATTTCACTGCCTGCTCTGGAAGTACACACTGCATAGCTGAGTATACTGACATGTTGCTCCAGTTCTTCCCACTCTGCATGCACATTCAGCCATCTGTGTACTGTGGCAAATACTAGTTTCTTCAAGGACACAGGTATCTGTCTTTATAAACCAGAGTTTCCATACATGGAGACAACTGGAAAACATACATTAACCAAGTTTACATGATGCTCATCTACCTCACAATGACAGGACACATGTACAACAGAATCTTCACACCTGCATAGCTGACAGTTTTTGATTATTTTAGCCACTGAAACCAAGCCTAACCAGACCATGGTTTAATTATGTCAGCAAGAGGAGAAAACAGAAGAAAAGGTGACACTCACATAGTTAAAACACACATCAAATCTTCTGGCTCAGCACTCCAGAAATCTGGCCACAAGTGCTCACAGTCCTCAGCCTCCCATAGCCTTGGCTGCCATACTGAGTTTTCCCCTTTTGTTGAATGTTAACTTTAGCAGTCAACTCAGCAAAACAGAACACAAAAGCTATAAAATTACCTTACAATATTTGCAAAGAGCAGCCTTGTAAATAGGTTTAAACAACTTTTAGATTATTTCACACACAATTATAAGAATCACTTTAGAGCCACAGAAGAGGTTTGGAAGTTGCTCTTTTCACTGTTCTTGGGCATTTCTTAATGACTACCAAGGCCATACACTTCTCTAAAGGAAAATAAGCCCTTGACATTAAATACTGAAAATCTCATCTGTCAGTTTGACAAAGCATTTGCATGAAGAAAACCACTGGATCTTTATCACAAGGAATTTGGATTGCTCTTTACTTTCTGAACACCAGAGCAAGAATATGCTGAGGTAGAAAAGCAATTCCTTTTCAAGCACTGGATATTATGCATTTCCAGCTCATGGATAGTGGATTATCCATTGTCCTTAATATGTTTCAACAACAACTAGTTTTCTGTTAAAGTTCTTAAGACTGAGTGCCCATCCTAATGACCTTCAAATTTAACTAGTTTTAAGATTTTTCCAATAAGTTTCTCAAAATCTGCTGAACAGCTTTAATCCCACCCTTCCTTTTTCCTTTTCTACAGGACAGCTTCTAGATTCCATTTTGTGTTACAAATACCCACAGGCCACAGGCCTTCTTCCAAGGAACAAAGAGAGGCTTTCAGGATTATCATCTCTTAATAAAGTAAAATTCCATGGAGATGTACTAGTAATGGTTTAACTCATAATCCATTTTCCACTTGATTCATTCTGTTACATTAGTAATTTTCCCTGTCTTGACCAAGTCAAATCACACAGGTGAGGCACTCTCAGTCCGTTCTGCAATCATCTGCCATTCAGAATCCACTCTTGTGTTTTTCAAGACAGGTGAACTTTTTGACTGCTTGCTGACAAGCTGGAAGTCAAACTGCAGATCATATATTTCATCACAATTTTCCCTTCTCCCACCTTAGTTGTGCTGGAACATTAATCTATTTTATCTATTAATCTATTTAACTGTTATCTGGAGATGTTCAAAAAAGGACTGGATGTGGCAATTGGAGCCATGGTTTAGTTAGTCATGAGGTGTTGGGTAATAGGTTGGACTCAATCTCTGAGGTCTTTTCCAACCTTATTGATTCTATGAAATTAATTGTTGTCCTATCTCTGA
Organism: Picus viridis; assembly: GCA_033816785.1. Classification (NCBI taxonomy): domain Eukaryota; kingdom Metazoa; phylum Chordata; class Aves; order Piciformes; family Picidae; genus Picus; species Picus viridis. Next base: position 8,157,107 of record CM066577.1, read on the forward strand.
GGAACCTGTGCATGTGGTAGGCATAACCTTAGACTATATGGGGTCCTAGGCTATGCTTTACTAGCAGTCTTCCACATTATTCTTAGAAAGAAAAAGTAAATGTGCTGCTGCCTTATGCAATGTGTTCTGTGGAGCTCTGCTTCATGGTAGCTTACTGAATGAAGGCTCTCATCTTCCCACAGGTACTTTGGACAGAACAGGCTGTACCAAGGGAAAGGGATAAAGGTGAGAACCAAGTGCTTTCAAGGAGTTACCTGCACTGTAGAAGTCTAAAAACATTCCTGTACAGGCACAGAAGTACCCCAGATGATGCTTGAGCATTGCTAGTGCTGCAATAGTTGAATTTTGTAATGCAGTACTTCTAACTTTGCCTAGTATTTAGCATAGATGGAAACAGCATTGGCAATGTTAAAGCCAAACTCTCCACTGCAGTTACAAGAACTTTCCTGTATTGTGTTGTGACTCCTGACTAACTCACCTCTTGTGCTGTTACTGCGGCACTGTGTCAGGCATGTGACCTTTTGCCATAGCCAGCTGAACAGTCTCCTCAAATAACCAGCTGTGCTTTGCTTACCTACAGTCAATGCAGTTTTGGCTTGATATTGGATTGCTTTTCACCACCCCTTTAACAGCCTTGCCTCTGCACTTCTTCCCAGCATGGGATGCATTTTCCAGAGGGATTTAGCTACAGGAGGGATAATCTGGACTGCAAAATTTCTTACAAATGAAAGATAAAAGTCTCTGAGACTATTTCAGTGAGCTAGAGAAAATAAATGAATGAGATAGTGGGGACAAAACTGAAATACCTACTTAACTGAAACCTCATTTCAGTCTTTTTCTCCAGTTAATTAAGTATTGAGGAAAATGGATGCAGAAAGCACATTTTAAAGCAATCAAGTACTGCCAGAAATCAAACCAGTAATTTGAAGAGTACAACACTGCTCTCTGCCATCTGACAAAATAAGATATTTGACATGGAACAATATGTGCAGTACTGGTTAATTGAGAGGCAAGGAGAAGAATAATCATAGCTGCATTACTGAATTTATAGAAGTATCCCTGGTGTACCACAGGGATGATGTGAATTTGTGGAATTCTCTTGCCTGCTACAGCAAGCCAGCAATCACTTACATTCTCATCAACATTTTCACAATGTACCCTAGGCAGCAGTGCAGAAATAGCAACTGTGGTGGCTGAAATCAGGAGAGTTGCCCACACTTTCCTCTGCTGGTGAAGAGATATGGGATAAGAAACAAGTGGGGAAGAAATTTTCATTAAGGATTGCTCTCCTTTGTTAGAGCTCATTGGAGCACCGTGCATTCTTTACCAATTCACAGAGTAAGGGATACAGCTGTTACAGCACCAATCCTACAACAGGGTAGGTTGTGTCTGTCTTTCAAAGCATCAGACTTAGAGCAAAGAGAAGACTTTAGTTTTTCCACCTTTTAGTTCTAACTTATCACCAAATGCAATGAACTCTGTCCACAAACTGCATTAAAGGTCCCTACCAACCTAAAGCATCCTATGACTTTTGAAGCTTTGGTAGAACTTTCAATGCTATCACAGAATGTTAGAGGTTGGAAGGGACCTCTAGAGATCATCAAGTCCAACCCCCTGCCAAAGGAAGATCACCTAGGGCAGGCCACACAGGAACATTTCCAGGTGGGTTTCGAAAGTCTCCAGTGAAGGAGACTCCACAAACTCTCTGGGCAGCCTGCTCCAGGACTCAGTCACCCTCACTGTAAAGAAGTGTCTCATGTTGAGTGGAACTTCCTGTGTACCCATTGTTCCTTGTCTTATCACTGGGTACAACCAAAAAGGGACTGGCATTTTCATTTTGACACCCACCCCTCAGATATTCATAGATGTTGATAAGATCCCCTCTCAGCTTTCTCAAGACCCACCCAGGACTCCCAGTCTTTCTTCACAGAAGAGATGTTCAAGTCCCTTAATCATCCTTGTAACTCTCTGTTGGACTGTGTCCAGCATATCCCTGTCTCTCCTGAATTGCAGAGCCCAACAGTGGACACAGTATTCCAGGTGTGGTCTCACCAAGGCAGAGCAGAGGGAGAGGTACAACCTCCCTAGACCTGCTGGACACACTTTTCCTAATGCACCCCAGGACACTGTTGGCCCTCTTGGCCACAAGGGCACTTTTCTAGAATAGAATTAACTGGGTTGGAAAAGACCTTTGAGATCATCAAGTCAAACCTATCACCCAACACCATCAAATCAACTAAACCATGGCACAAAGTGCCACATCCAATCCCTTTTTGAACACCTCCAGGGACAGTGACCACCTCCCTGGGCAGCACATTCCAATGGCCAATCTCTCTTTCTGTGAAGAATTTCTTCCTAACATCCAGCCTAAACCTTCACAATATCAAATGCACTTACACTGTGTTTCTCAGCGGGCCTTCTAAATAAAGGAACCCTGAAACACCATCCATCCAGTATTGAGAGCAGATTCTCACTAAGCCTTCATCTCTTTAATTTATAAAGCACAGCGACAGAAAAGCAAAATACAGAAAGCTGCTGATTTTTCTGTGCACCCATCAGTCATCAGTGCACTCACCTAAGTATTTCACCAGCTGAGTTGTCAAGGGAAAATTTGTCTAGTGTTAAAAAAGTTTCCAGGAAGACAAATAAAAAAGTGCAGAAACCTAAGCAGACTTAGAAAAACAGGATGCAGCCATAAAATAGCTAAGTTCCATATGATTTCTGAACTCTGCACAGAAACAAGTGTTTGGGTGTGCCTGTAAGTGTGTCAGACAATATGCACACACACATATATAAAACAGAGGAGATGTGCCTGTCTCCTGCCACTGAAATTTTATAGATATAGATATAGATATAGATATAGATATAGATATAGATATAGATATAGATATAGATATAGATATAGATATAGATGATATAGATGATATAGATATAGATATTCCATACTATAAGCAAATCCATGACATGGCTTTTGAATACTGCTATTGCAATCCACTTTCACAGCAGTGCACCATGTATTCATCAACACCTTAAAAAAAGCTCAATCAGCTGCTTCCAATTACTGTTTTCTGCAGGCTTTGGCGATTTGTGGCTATTTAGGATAACGTAGCAAAAGCAGAGGGAGATGGATTCATTTTAAGGGTTAGACAGCTGAAACATGCAACAGCAGAACAAGGATAAAGCAGCTGAGACCAGTTCTGTAACAAATTGAGAGTGTTCTCACCACAAAGGTGGCACCTGGGCCATGAAGTGGCACTACTTTCCCTACTGTACAGAGTATTTACATTGTTCAGCTATGTTTCCCTGTCTAAAAAAGGAACTCATTTGCAATGTATAGTACACAGAATATATCCATTAGATGTGTGTTGCACTTTTCTCTGTCACTGCTGTCAAGGTTTTAGGGTCCTATAGGATTAGTGCCCAGTATGCATACCTCAGACTAGACAGATTTGAATTTACTGTGGCTTCACCTGACATTATTCTTCCTCTGTTTAAAGTATATTAATTTGCATCTCTTGTAGGGCACATCATCAATATTAGTAAGATGGAGAGAATGTGTTTCTTTCTTCAGCTCCATCCTTCCAGCCCACTGATATTTACTGGATGAGCAGACCCTTCTGAGTGATCTTGCTACAAGCCAACAAGCACTGTACCCAAGAGTGGAACTGCAATGCAGTGCAAAGCATCTTCTGGAAGGTGATGCTTGAAAAAGTAGCTCAGCCCCATGTTCAATAAGTGGCCTTTCTCCTACTAAGTATTAAGGTTTTTTAAGTGCTATGCAATCTCTACCCAAATGGTAGTTAATTAGAGCGTGGCTATGCTATGGGAAGCATAGGACTGCCTCAGGCCTGCCACTGCTATGCTGCTCCTGCACTCAAGGCTTGGGGAACTCCTGATGCAGCTGGATGGGGTCCAGAAGTCACAGCAGGATCTGACCTGGGAGTATTTTAAATTCAGTTCAAACACTGGCCTCTAGTAACAGTTCATGGAACTGCAGCAGCCAAACGGATCTCCCTTTTCTTTACTAAGAAAAGGGACAAACTAACTAAGGGACAAACACGACAAACTAATCAAACCCTTCCATCAGCTGTATGGGTGCACAGCAAAAGGATACCAGCATTCCTGAAAACTCACAACTTTGGGCATTTGAAAGAGCATTCAAAAGTAATTAGGACAGCAAAATAGATTTTGATCCAATTACAATGCAAACCTTAGGTAAACAGGACAATAAAGAGCAGCAAATGCATCTTCCTGTGACGTAGCACAGGATCACTACAGTAATAACCAGCTTAGCATGATACAAACAGCACCAGGGCACCAAAGACATCTTTACAGGAACTTTCACGATCAGACCAGAAAGCCAGACACAAATGTTCTTTCATTTGTTATGGATAGCCACACTGGCAAAACATGTCCTGTGCAATCCCTGTACAGGGAATTCTGATGAGGCATTTTGATTTTTTCTGCTGCATGGTTGATTCACGGGTAGGTTGAATACTGGTTCTGATACATGAGCTGTGACCTGAAGTCTCATCATTCTGCAGCATGATGTAGAGTCCCATTTTCAATTTATTTCAGTACTGTAGTTACTTAAGTAACTTAAGATTTCTCAAAAATCTTAACCTGTATTAACTCATGTACCAAGAAGCTAAGATTAACTAGTACAATTCAAACTATTTACTGAAAAATAACAGGCATTGCAATCTTCTCACATGCACCAAAATCTAAGGGCTTGTCAACTACAAACATCACCAAGTAGGAAAATAAGTAATTATTAAAATCTCAGTCCTTTCTTTTAGTGACATTTGTTTACTTCACTATAAGAAGGTCATTTAAATGTGCCTGGGAAATATTAGACAGCTTTCTAAACATAGCTATTTTTTCCACACTCTTTTCCAAGTGGAACACTTTTCAAGGCATCAGATTAAAATAGAAAAACAATGATTGGGATAAAAGAAAACACACCGGCTTTCTTGCGCTTTTCCTGTTGTCTGCTACCAATGTGTTTTCTCATCCACGCTTGCACCTCAGTAGCTAATTTTTTGGTTTTAGGATAGAATAGACTTAATCAGGTTGGAAAAGACCTCAGAGATCATCAAGTCCAACCTATCACCCAACACCATCTAAGCAACTAAACCATGGCACCAAGTGCCTCATTCAGGCTCTTCTTAAACACATCCAGGGACAGTGACTCCACCACCTCCCTGGGCAGCACATTCCAGTGGCCAATTACTCTTTCTGGGAAGTACTTTCTCTTCACCTCCAGCTTAAACCTCCCCTGGCACAGCTTGAGACTGTGTCCTCTCGTTCTGGTGCTGGTTGCCTGGGAGAAGAGACCAACCCCCACCTGCCTACAACCTTCCTTCAGGTAGTTGGAGAGAGCAAGAAGGTCTCCTCCGAGCCTCCTCTTCTCCACACAAAGCAACCCCAGCTCCCCCAGCCTCTCCTCACAGGGCTTGTGCTCCAATCCCCTCACCAGTTTTGTGGCCCTTCTCTGGACACGTTCCAGCAAGTCAACATCTTTCCTAAACTGAGGAGCCTGGAACTGGACACAGGACTCAAGGTGTGGCCTAACCAGTGCTGAGCACAGGGCACAATGACTTCCCTGCTCCTGCTGGCCACACTATTCCTGATGCAGGCCAGGATGCCATTGGCCTTCTTGGCCACCTGGGCACACTGCAGGCTCATGTTCATCCTACTGTCAACCACTACCCCCAGGTCCCTTTCTGCCTGGCTGCTCTGCAGCCACTCAGACCCCAGCCTGTAGCACTGTGCATGGGGTTGTAGCCAATGTGTAGAACCTGACACTTAGATGTGTTAAATCTCATGCCCTTGAACTATGCCCATCTGTCTAGCCTGTGAAGGTCCCTCTGCAGAGCTCTCCTACCCTCCAACAGATCAACACCTGCCCCCAGCTTGGTGCCATCTGCAAATTTACTGTTGATGGACTCAATCTCCTCAGCCAGATCATTAATAAAGATATTGAATAGATATTGAATATTGAATATTTTAATTGCTATGATTCCACATATGATCCCCAAATAATGTGAAGACAAAAACCTTACCTGAAATAATTTACCTTTTATGAGGAGCTTTGTTGGTACACAGACATAAAGTGAGGCAATCAAAATGTATTTTTTAAAGATGGGCTTCTGTTTCGGTGTCCCCAGAAGATCCTCTAGGCATAGTGCCACAATGATTGTTTGGGTTACCTAATTACTTAACAAACATAGATGTTCAAGCAAAAGCCACCAGCCCTACTGATCCAACCCCAGCCCTAGGTATTTCTAGTTAGATATGTAGCTTGAATATAAGGCATTTGTTCTTTTAAACTTTATGCAATATTTTGCTTTGCCTTATGCTGTTAATTTGAGACATGCTGAATTTCCTCACAGATCTTTCAGTTAGACCAGTGAGTAGATTATTTGCTCTCATAAACTGCACTCTATCAGACAACACTGCAAGCAAGGCAGAATAATGTTGTTTACGTTTATGCAAAGAGAGAAAAACACTCTTGAGTGTAAAACTAACTCAGCTTTTTATCTTATCTTAGAGAAGCACTTGTACTTTGAAAGTTCAATTTGGGACAAAAGTATTATCTTTAAGATAAGGAATCTTTTTCAAGTAGGAAGAAACATTAATACCCACTTTTGTTGAAAGCAGAAACAGCATCTTTCTGAGAGAATAAGGTGAAAAGGCCTCTCTGTTGGAGCACTATTGTTCAAATACAGGGAGCTTGATTGTCCTGATACTTAGCCCAGGTAAGCAAGCATAAGCAATGTGAATTATTGGAAAGTAAGTTCTTTTCAGCTGGATAACGACTGATTTTGTTGATGTTACCCTTTTTTCTTGCACAAAATTGCTCTGCACTACTGAGCAAGCCCAATTAAACCTTTGAAATCCACAAGTCCCAGCTTGATAAGTTTATTTGTAATGAACTATCCTAAACTAATGTACAGTATAATGAACTAGATGCAGTTATTTTTTTGTATTGGTGATACTGGACTCTTAAATCCCATTTCCAGGTTAGTTACCTTCTTTTGGGATCTCAAATAGGATTTTTCTTGTATGAGGTTGACTCAGGGCATTCTATGCAGATGTCTGTTGACACCTGACCAGTTTTCCAGCACATCCACCCCGATTACAACAGGTACAAGTCTGTGACAATTTTCATGCAAAGTGACACATCTGAGGCCAAGCGTTTTCAGGGTGAAGGGTGACCTGCAGAGAATCAGCAGCCAGCCACTACTGGCAGAGTGGTACATAGTGCCCACCCTCTGTGTGCTGAGGATTACTGGCTGGCCAAGGGCTGTTCTGCAGAGATGAAGATGAACGTTTTAAGGCCTTCAGCTATGGTCAAAGCCAGTGTGCTGGGAAGTACAAAGAGATGGATTGGCAGATGCTTACACTCTGGGAAAACTGACAGTCCTCTCTGGGTTTGTTCACATCAGGCCTCACCACTCCATGCAGAATATTATTCCATCTAGCAGAAGAGATACCAAGGTACAGTGCACTGGACCTGTGCACTGCATGAATGGTATATCTGGTTTTATATTTGGTTTTCCACTTGCAAGTTAAGTCATTGCTTCATTTTGAATTATCCAATAGTATTTTCCTCATTTTTTCCAAGAACCTAATGTTTTTAGAGATAATTTGGTGAGTTTCGTTTCCATTTGCAAACCAACCTTCAGTACACAGTCAAAAGAGCAAAAATGAACTCTATGGCAACACGTAGGACACATTTTCCACAATTTAATTTTGTTAACAGTGTTATGAAAATTATTTACAGAAAGTTCTACAGGAGATCAGTTATATCTATTTCTTTATTCTTATTCCACAAGTTTGAGTGACTATGGATATTAGTAAATATTCAAGGCCAAGCTCTGCAGAACCCATATAGTGTTAAACACTGGACAAGAGGAAACAGTGCTCACCATATAGTTTTAACATTTATTTCACAAACTGGTTTTTGATCAACAATTATTATGAGTTATGAATAAGTCCATACAGGTTTACTGCACCTTACAATTTTCTTCCTGCTCATCTTGCTCAGGTAGTCCTTGCTCATTAAGAGAGTTTTTATCTTTGTGCATCATATGACTCTCCCTAGTATTATCAGGGGTAGTTTTTGTTGGTTGCATATACTGACAAAGCTGTGACCTTAACATAGGTTTCACTGGTAGAAAAGTTGTTGCTGCTTGGCACTGCGGTCCAACAATTACCTGTAACACAAACAAAAATGTCCTGGTTTACTGGTCATGGAAAACCATATTAGCTTTCTGTAGCAGGTCAAAAGACTAAATACTGAGAATTTGCCAAAACCATATCCATAAATGTCAAAACCAGATAAAAGTATTTTGAATATTTCACACTACTTTATACAATACAGTAAGACTTGATATCAGTCGTTCTGGTGTGGTGTAAGATGCAATATCTGCTGCACACAGCTGGCCAGCTATTTGCTAAGAGCAGGAAAAAGCTAAACCAGGAAGAGACAGTACTCTGGGTCTGTTTACTAAGATACCAGGTATTGTGTACTGAGTTCTGGGTTTCATTTTTCCTGTACATACTCTGAAAACATAAAACATAGTTGTCACTTCTTTTACTGACATCTAGACATTTCAACTGATGTGCAGTCAAAGCACTTGATTTAGATCCTGCACTAAATTCACGTTGGAAAATGAATAAAATTGTGCATGAAAATGACAGGGCCTATCTTAAATGCTCCGAGAAATTTGCAACGGTTTGAAACTGGGCATCTGAAATTAAGCACACAAGAGTACCTGTCAAACAGGAGGAAACAAGGCTTAGTTCACTTTTCAAACAAGACATATCAATTACTGTATTCATATAAAGCCTGAAACAACACGTTTTGATAGTTTCAATAAGTGATGGAATGATATTATGAGCAATTCCTCCATGAATTCCTAGGTGTACGGCATCTCAGAATAAACCAAACAGGTATATCCAGCAATGTCCAAGACAGAAGGGCACAAATTCCTGGAACTGATGATTTCTGCATATTTACATACTGAAGGAAAAACAACCCTGAAATCTTAATTTCTCCTATACAGTTGAAGGTAAGGAGTAGCTTGTCTTTAGGTTTGGACAATACAAGCACAGGCAAAGTGGAGGACTGTTTGGGAAATCCCTCCTACAGTTAAATTAAAACAATTTCTTCCTCATTACTTGTTATTTGTTGTAACCTTGGCCACGGTCAGCAAGGGCCTGCAAGCCTACACCATGCTGGCAGGTGATTACTATGCAGTGTTTTGTGGCCAAAGCTTCCTTTCATTTTTGAACTACTGAGTTTTTTACGGGCAGCACCCTCCATTTGTTTCAAAAGTTAAAAGGAAACATACGTAAATGAGTGTAAATAAAATGTATTGGCATCACTAAATTAAACAGTAATAAAACACAGACCTTCAGCCAGCATCTGTAAGAAGCAGCAAATTTTGGCAGGCAGGGTAATTAACCCTTGAAACAACATACAAGAATTCAGTGGATTCAGTCTCACTTCAAAATACAGCTCTGATCCTCCCAGTGGTGCTTTCAGGCCTAAAAACGTGTATGTATATATCCAGAAAACTATGTGGTGCTTGCCTTTACTTACTTTTAGCATCGTGCCAACATACTTTATGTGCTAACACAAAAGAGCTTCATTTTGAAAACAAAAGTTGTTCTCTTGTTTTATGGCTTCACTTTTGGCTGTGCAGCAGATTCCACTGATTCCCAAGAGAATGCTTCTGTGTAACCTGGCAAACTGGAAGGACTTTTATGTACTGGTGTATTTGTATGTCGCTCTTATGTAAAGAGGAATCAATATACAGTAACTGCTTACTGGTCTTTCTGCTCTCTTACTGCTTAGCTTGAGACAGCATGGTTAGAAACTTTCTGGATTTCATACAAAAGGGTTATTTCTGTCCTAAGGATAGAATGTTTTTCTATAATCTGCTGAGTATTTGCATCAGCTTAGAAAGAATGCCTCATTCTGATGTACTGTGAAACCTTCATCACTGTGGTATTACTGAAAGCACTTGCAAAGTTACTGTAAATTTCACTTACTCATCTTTTTTTAATGAAACAGCTTTCAAAACCTCATTCTGTACTTTCTATTTGTTTTTATAACCTTAAAATCTGGCAAGCATTAACATTAAAAAAGGCCAGGTTCTTGACCATCTAAACATTCCCTAATTATATGTTTAACAGCCTCTCAATTATCTGTAGTTATTTTATAGCATTTCAAATCTGGAATTCCAATAAAAGTTCTTAGCAGAAAAATTTCAGCCTCAAGTCAAATTCCCAGAGATTAATTCCTTTGCTGTTTCCTTTTTCTGAAACCTAAGAAACCACAGCATAAGGAATATCTGCTCTTTAATATCCATTATAAGAAACTGAAAATACATATATGCTTTATTTACATTTCTCAAAGGGTCATAAATTGCATCGCAGGAACAATTTGCAGACTGTTAGCTGAAGACCTCTGTGATGTTTTAGTGATTTAGTATTTATGATCTTATCTTCACTGTTTTGTTGAGAAATGTAAAGAATGTTGATATGCCCTCAAACTTACTTAAAAAGATGAATGTATTTGGAGAATGTATTCATTTTTCCCCATGGCTTTCAGTCAGATACATTTTATCTTTTGTCCTTTGCTGCCCCCTCGTGTTGAAAAGGAGTACTCACCAAGCTCGTCTGGTCTGCATTTCTGTATTTCTTGTGTGGCCACTTGGGGAAGCCAGAGAGAGACTGCCTCTTAGACTTAGGGTTCTGCATAAAATGTGATTACAGGTTGGACTCGATGATCTTCGAGGTCTCTTCCAACCTTAGTGATACTGTGATACTGTGATGGCTAATCTTTCCGGTGGGGATATCAGCAAACCCTGAAAAATAAACAGTTTCTATGAAAAATATCTAATAGGTGATATTTCCTCAAACAGGTCTCTTTTTTTTTCAACAACAGGAATAAAAATAACTGGTTATAATCAGTAATTCGTTCTATGGATTCAAAAGATTGATGGACAGGTCTTGTGTATTCCAAAATACAAATAATGGGGCTGTTTAGCCTGGAGAAGAGGAGGCTCAGGGGCGACCTCATTGCTCTCTACAACTACCTGAAGGGTGGTTGTAGCCAGGAAGGGGTTGGCCTCTTCTCTCTAGCAACCAGCACCAGAACAAGGGGACACAGTCTCAAGCTGCACCAGGGGAAGTTTAGGCTGGAGGTGAGGAGAAAGTTCTTCACCGAGAGAGTGATTCGTCATTGGAATGGGCTGCCCGGGAGGTGGTGGAGTCTCCGTCCCTGGAAGCGTTCAGGAGGGGACTGGATGTGGCACTTGGTGCCATGGTCTAGTTGTGAGGTTATGGTTACAGGTTGGACTCGATGATCTTCAAGGTCTCTTCCAACCTTGGTAATTCTATTCTATTCTATTCTATTCTATTCTATTCTATTCTATTCTATTCTATTCTATTCTATTCTAAAAATTCATATGCAAACCCTGGAAAGTGTAGCCAAGGTACAACAGTAATCATAGAATCACAGAATGGTTTGAGTTGGAAAGGGCCTTAAAATCTAGTTTTAACTCTCCTGCTAGACTAAGTTGCTCCAGCTTTCATCCAGCCTGGCCCTGAACACCTCCAGGGAGGGGGCATCCACAGCCTCCTTGGGCAACATGTTCCAGTGTCTCACCACCTTCACTGTGAAGAATTCCTTCCTAATATCCAGTCGAAATCCCCTCCCTTCCAGCTCAAAGCCACTCCCCCTCATCCTATAACAACAAGCCCTTGTATAAAGTCCTTCCTCAGCTCACCCTTCAGGTACTGGAAAGCCGCTATAAGGTTTCCCTGGAGCCTTCTCTTCTCCAAGCCAAACTACCCCAAGCAATGTTTTTCATTCACCTCAGCATTTATTGCCTTTATGCTTTCACAAAGCTGAGACAAATACCTCTGACAGGTCCCGTTTTGGTACGTGGTTTTGCCCTTTAGATCCAGCTGGATATGACCATGCCTGGTACAGGGCAGCCCTGACCTTCATTTGCAGAGTACCCCTAGAGCCCTTGACACCAACCACTTGACATTCAGACCTTGCATACCTGTGAACTGCCTCTTTGATCTCCTAAAGAGTAACAGTGAAGGAACTACGTGGGGCTATTGCAAGAGCAAGTGTGACTCCATCACAGCACAGTACTCCAGCATACCCAGCTTGTGGCCTCTAGCATTTAGATTCATTCACATCCATTCCCCTGTAAGTTTCAGTGAATGGTACAAATAATGCTTTTTAGATGACTAGAGCAAGTCCTCAGTCAGCAAAACTCTGTTGCTTTTACACATCATAACCTTAGCCTCTAACATGTACAACACAAGGAACTACAAAGTTGTCACTGTCAGGATCATTTAACTCTTAGCAGAAGGGCAGTTATAAAACCAACATAAATGATTTATGCTGCTCTAACACTACAGCTCCACAAACAATCACATGGCACTGGCACACCTTCCATTTCCTCTGCTTTCGCCTACTAAAAATAGTCACCTACTTGCTCAGAGCAAAACCAAGTCAGCAAAACAAGAGGGAAAAAAATACCTGCTATGCTCAGAGAATGTTTACCTTTAAGTGTTTTATAAATACCTTTTTTCACTACTGCTGGAAGCACATCTGGCTCATCATCTGTGTTCTCCTGATCCAGCAGATTTTGAAAGATATCACCCTTTTTTTCTTTGATGAAGTCTCTGGCACAGGGGATCTGGGTTCTTCATCATCTTTCCCATTGTCTTCATATCTCTGCCTTTTACTAGAAAGCTCAGTAGTGTCTTCACCTGACCTCATCTCTTTCTCTTTTTGATAGACTGATTACTCACTGTTTAACAGTTATCTGGTTTTGTTTTTTAAGAGTTATCTGAATTCAGCAAAGGAGTGGTGACAACATCACTTGCTGGCTGTTTCAGTGGAGCACTCAGAAAAATTACTTGTGTTTCTAGCATGTAATTTTCTTCCTCTGGTTTATAATATTTAACAATTAGTGAGCAGTATTTCTCCAAGTTCTTATCTGCTTTTCTGATTTTCACTTCTGCAGATTCCTGCAATTCTTCCAGCTTTAACTGAATTTATTCTGCAACGGCATTCTCATCAGCACCTTTCAAAGCAAAGTATCAGTGTTCATATAACTGACATTAAAAAAGCTGCACATATAAGAATTTATAATGCAATGGTCACACATCTTTTAATTATATTTGTTCTGTAACCATGCAACTATAACAAAAATATGTGACAGTGTATTACAAACTCAGTAATATTTTAGAGATAACATATTTGCTGGAGAACAAACATGCAAAATTTGAAGAGAATTCTTGACCAATGCACAGGCAAACAGCCTCCTTCCACAGCCTCCCAGTACTTCCCAGTACCATCAGAGCCACCCCCTCCCACCAGTGCTGCCCAGGACCTCCCAGTAACCCCCAGTGCCCCCCTCAGCCCCTCCATGCCTCCCAGTTCCACACCCCCAGAATCCTTCCACAGCCTCACAGTACCATCCAGACCCTCCCCAAGCCAAGCACTGTTCTCTGGACTCTTCAGACATGGGTCCAGCAGGAACCTGCCTGCAGCATGTGATGGATGCCTCTGGGTGAACATCACAGCCAAGAGGTCTAACCAAAACAGGGTATGAGAGACGTGGCACTGACCTCTGGCACGTCCCCCACCGTGGGGCAGCCACTAGCCAGCAGCACAGGGGCTGGGGTGGCTGCAGCTGTTTGTGGGGGCATCCCACCACCACCCTTAATTTCTCTAGCAGAGCTCCCCTTTTGTGGGAGGGTGATGTGTACACATATAACCATGAAAGGAATGAGCTGCTGGCTGGGCAGTTTCCTTTATTTTCTGCCTTTTGGGGGGTGAATCAAAGAGAGTGCGGGGTGAATCAAAGAGAGTGGGGGGATTCCAGGTGGACTGATTATGCCATGTGGGGCAGGGGGATGATTCAGCAGGGGAGCAGGTGAGCGAGGGCTGAGGGCACACCCCACCAGATGCTGAAAATTCTCGGAGGGGATCACAAAATATTTTAAAATATTTAATAAGTACCAGTGTGAGGCGATCCGGAGAAAAACTTCTCATTGTCATCTAGAGAGTGAGGAATTGGATTGAGTTATATGTTAAAAAGCTTTTGAAATGAGCCCACTGTCTCTCCTTTCTTTTTAAAAGGCTTTTAGAATTTAAAAAAAAAAAAAAAAAAAAAAAAAGGTCATATAGGGGCTTGAACTATAAACAGCGCCTGTGTCTATACAAATTTTTTAAGTGGCTTTTACGTGCGTCTGTGCTGTGGGGTTTAATTTAAATGGGGGGGGGAAGCCCAGGGAATTGCTCAGTATTGCCCCAGCGTGCGTAATCGTCGGTACTGCAGTTACGCGGCGGCCGGAGCAGCCCCTAAAAATAGACCAATGCTGCCACCGTGCGTGTAATCGTCGGTACTGCAGTTGTGCGGCGGCCTGAGCAGCCCCTTAAATAGACCAATGCTGCCACCGTGCGTGTAATCGTCGGTACTGCAGTTACGCGGCGGCCTGAGCAGCCCCTTAAATAGACCAATGCTGCCACCGTGCGTGTAATCGTCGGTACTGCAGTTACGCGGCGGCCTGAGCAGCCCCTTAAATAGACCAATGCTGCCACCGTGCGTGTAATCGTCGGTACTGCAGTTACGCGGCGGCCTGAGCAGCCCCCTAAATAGACCAATGCTGCCACCGTGCGTGTAATCGTCAGTACTGCAGTTACGCGGCGGCCTGAGCAGCCCCCTAAATAGACCAATGCTGCCACCGCGCGTGTAATCGTCAGTACTGCAGTTGTGCGGCGGCCTGAGCAGCCCCATAGAAAAGAAGAAAAGAATGGAATGGAATGGAATGGAATGGAATGGAATGGAATGGAATGGAATGGAATGGAATGGAATGGAATGGAATGGAATGGAATGGAATGGAATGGAGCAAGTTGGAAGAGACCTTCAAGATCATCACATCCAACCTATCAACCAATCCAACCCACCTAAACAACTAGATCATGGCACCAAGCACCCCATCAAGTCTCCTCCTGAACACCTCTAATGATAGTGACTCCACCACCTCCACGGGTAGCTGATTCCAATGGGCAATCACTCTCTCTGTATAGAACTTCTTCCTAACATCCAGCCTAAACCTCCCCTGGCGCAGCTTGAGACTGGGTCCTCTTGTTCTGGTGCTGGTTGCCTGGGAGAAGAGGCCAACCTCCACCTGTCTACAACCTCCCTTCAGGTAGTTGTAGAGAGCAATAAGGTCACCCCTCAGTCTCCTCTTCTCCAGGCTGAGCAACCCCAGCTCCCTCAGCCTCTCTTCATAGGGCTTGTGTTCCAAACCCCTCACCAGTTTTGTGGCCTTTCTCTGGACACTTTCCAGCAAGTCAGCATCTTTCCTAAACTGAGGGGCCCAGAACTGGACACAGGACTCAAGGTGTGGCCTAACCAGTGCTGAGAACAGGGCACAATGACTTCCCTGCTCCTGCTGGCCACACTATTCCTGATGCAGGCCAGGATGCCATTGGCCCTCTTGGCAGCCTGGGCACATTGCAGGGTCATGTTCAGCCTACCATCGACCAGTACCCCCAGGTCCCTTTCTGCCTGGCTGCTCTCCAGCCACTCTGACCCCAGCCTGTAGCACTGCTTGGGGTTGCTGTGGCCAATGTGCAGAACCTGGCACTTGGATGTGTTAAGTCTCATGCCCTTGGATTCTGCCCATCTGTCCAGCCTGTCGAGGTCCCTCTGCAAAGCCTCTCACCCTGCAGCAGATCAACTCCTGCCCCCAGCTTGGTGTCATCTGCAAATTTACTGATGATGGACTCAATGCCCTCATCCAGATCATCAATAAAGATGTTAAAAAGCATGGGGCTTAAAAGAGCTCAATGCTGCCACCGCGTGTGTAATCGTCGGTACTGCAGTTGTGCGGCGGCGTGAGCAGCCCCTGAAAATAGCTCAATGCTGCCCCCGCGCGTATAATAGTCGCCACTGCGTTGCTATGGATACAGCGCATGCGCCGCATCGCTGGTCTATTTGCCCCAGCGTGGTGGCGTCACGAGCGTTGCCATGGATACAGCGCATGCGCCGCAGAGCGGCTCTGTTGGCGCGCATGCGCCAGTCTGGCGGTCTTCTCCGTGTATTGCCGTGCGTGCGTGCAGCGCTGTGTTCCGTGCTCCCTGGGACAGGAATTGTCACGGAGAGCCCTCGATTCGGATTCTGACTTCGTTCTGTGCCCCACGCTGCCTGCGAGCCGCCATTCTTTGGCGGGGGCAGGGAGCCCGGCTCATTCGGGGAGCTTGCAGTCCGGTTTCCGGTGTCGCTGCCGGCCCGGGCCCCCGGCCCTGTTCCTTCCGGTGTCTGAAGGTGATCTGGGGGCATCCCAACGGCTTTTGAGGGTGACAGATGAGGTCTGGGGGCACCTAAAAGGGCCTGGGGATATCTAAAGTTCTCGTGGGGTCATCCAAAAGGGTCTGGGGTCATGTGGAGGCGCCTGGGGACCTCCGAACGACCCTTTGGGAGTTCTGGGAGCCTCTGTGCAAGGTCCCGTGGGAGCTAGGGGTGTCTCGGTGTGGATTTGGATTTGTGCTGCAGACAGTGTTGATAATGCAGGGACATTTTAATTGCCGCTGAGCAGTGTTTGCGAAGAGCCAAAGCCTTTTCTGCTCCAGCCCATCAGCGAGAGGCTGAGGTGCACGAGAAGCTGGGAGGAGACACAGCTGGGATGGCTGATGCCAGCTGACCAAAGGCGCGTTCCATACTCAGCAAGGATTTCCCATACTTAGCAAGGATATTCCACATGCTCAGCAAGAAAACTAGAGGGCAGTTGGCCAGTGGACTACTCTCCAGGAGTGGATTAACATAAGTCAGCTGATGGTGAGCAAGTGTTCATTTCCATTTGTTACCCTCCTTAGGATTGCTATTATTGCTATTACTGCTATTATTATAATCCCAACCCATGAGTTTTCTCACTTTTGCCCTTCCAATTCTCTTCCCCCACATCCTGCTGGGTGCAGGGAGCAGCTGTGTGATGCTTACTTGCTAGCTGGCAAATGCCCTCAGGGCTGTGATGAACATCAAGCCTGCTTGGATGATCTTCCTAGGCACACTTTTGTGAATACAGCATTCAGACAGGTGCTGTCTGTTTGAAATATAAAGTTGGACGATTCAGTCCTATAAATGTGATGTCTGAAATTAGCCGCAGTTTGGCATGTTTTCCTGAGCTCAGAGTGAGACAGCAATAAGACTCATCTAGGTCCAGGAACTCACATGCTGAGACTGATCTGTGGTAAAAGCTGTGAACAATTTAAATTACATATAATTAGGGTTTGGACACAAGGTCATGGAAATATCAGTGAGAGAGAAGCTCCAGTTTCAGAAGCCTGTATTTCATGTTGTAAGTATGTCCCAGGCAACCAGCACCAGAACAAGAGGACACAGTTTCAAGCTGCACCAGGAGAGGTTTAGACTGCATGTTAGGAAAAAATTCTTCATAGAGAGAGTGATTGCCCATTGGAATGGGCTGCCCGGGGAGGTGGTGGAGTCGCCATCACTGGAGGTGTTTGGGAAGAGACTTGGTGGAGTGCTTGGTGCCATGGTTTAGTTGATTAGGTGGTGTTGGATGATAGGTTGGACACGATCATCTCGAAGGTCTCTTCCAACCTGGTTTATTCTATGCTATTCATTCTACAACGGAACACAAGAACCATGAAGCACAAACAAAATTATTTCCTGAGCTTATCCAAATCCCAAAGCTCATGAAATTCAGGCCTGCCTTACTATAGTTTTGGATCTCTTAAGGGAAAAGTGAAGAGAATGAGAATTCTTCAGCTTTCTCTCTATTTTTGGTTTCCTTCATACACTTTGTCTTGCTTAGGTGTGAGTCAAAGCTGTGACATTCAGTTAGGTGGTGAATATGTACTAGTTGGTATGACACCAAAAGAGAAAAAAAAAGGGAATAATTTCTCATAAAAAAAACAATTCCTGTAGGATTTCAAGTTCCTACTTAATATAAAGCAGTTTGTGGTTTGGTGATTGGTTTTTTTCTTGCTGTGCTGCAATGATTTTGATCTTTTATAGGTATTAAATACAACCAGAGCGAGTGTTGTGGTTTGGGAGAGCAATCAGTACAATACAATACAATAAATCAGGTTGGAAGAGACCTTCAAGATCATCCCGTCCAACCCATCAACCAATCCAACCCACCCAAACAACTAGATCATGGCACCAAGCACCCCATCAAGTCTCCTCCTGAACACCTCCAATGATAGTGACTCTGCCACCTCCCCAGGCAGTCCATTCCAATGGGGAATCACTCTCTCTGTATAGAACTTCCTCCTGACATCCAGTCTAAACCTCCCCTGGTGCAGCTTGAGACTGGGTCCTCTTGTTCTGGTACTGGCTGCCTGGGAGAAGAGACCAACCTCCACCTGTCTACAACCTCCCTTCAGGTAGTTGTAGAGAGCAATAAGGTCACCCCTCAGTCTCCTCTTCTCCAGGCTGAGCAACCCCAGCTCCCTCAGCCTCTCTTCATAGGGCTTGTGTTCCAAACCCCTCACCAACCTTGTTGCCCTTCTCTGGACACGTTCCAGCAAGTCAACATCCTTCCTAAACTGAGGGGCCCAGAACTGGACACAGGACTCAAGGTGTGGCCTAACCAGTGCAGTGTACATGAGCAGAATGACCTCCCTGCTCCTGCTGGCCACACTGTTCCTGATGCAGGCCAGGATGCCATTGGCCTTCTTGGCTGCCTGGGCACACTGCAGGCTCATGTTCAGTCTCCCATCAACCAGCACCCCCAGGTCCCTCTCTGCCTGGCCGCTCTCCAGCCACTCTGACCCCAGCCTGTAGCACTGCATGGGGTTGTTGTGGGCAATGTGCAGAACACAGCACTTGAATGTGTTAAATCTCATGCCCTTGGATTCTGCCCATCTGTCCAGCCTGTCGAGGTCCCTCCTCCCATGACAGGCAGAAATAACGACTCAGACAGATTGCAAAAGTGATGGAAAGTTTCAATGGAAAAAAAAAAAACAAATAAAGCAACAATGAAAGTTTTACAGAGAACCACAAGCACCGTGACAAAGAGAGATCGATCCCAGAACATACCCAAGAACATCCCATCCCCACCTGGGGATACACCCAACCCCCCCCCCAGGGCTCTTTCCTCCCTCCCAACCCAGCATTGGGCCTGGCCAAGCCCAAGGGAGGCAGCTCACACCATTTTACCTAGGCAGCGGCAGAGGACAAAAGAGGAAGTGAAGACCCCCATGGATGTTTTATAGGGGAGCAGGGCATTATGGGAAATGGAATACCTGGTTTCCTGTGACCACCCCCTGGGCTGGGCCCACCCCTTGGGATCTCCCAGGTGTGGTCTATGCAGTGGCATCCGGGCCAGCACCCAGCCTAAACTACCACAGCGAGCCTCTAATTGACCTGGGAATGCAGTGAGAACCTTTTGGGAATTGGTTCTGCTTTGTTACTCCTAAAGCTATGAACACATACACACACACAAAGTTGTTAACAGTTTCTTTCTGCATTCCAGGTCTGGGGTGTTCAAACTCATGGTCTATCCTCAGCCATCCAATTGCTATTTCAGTTGACAATTTTCAAATTTAACACCCAGTTTGCTGACAGAAGATGTTGGGTTTGTAGGTCCTGGCAGTGATAGTTCTCCAAAGAGGAGCTCTAAGGCCAGCTACAAGGTTAGGTTTGGATTCTCCTGAGGTTTCACACAGAATGAGTCTCACGATTCAAGTGGTCTAATTTCACAGCTATGTTTTCTTCTCTCCGCGTAGGTGACAGGATGACCTCACTAATGAGGAGAGATACCTTATCAGAGGAGGAGACACAGTTTGACAGGCCTGGAACTGTGTTGGCCACCAGTGCTGTTCACCAGCTGGGAGTCATCCACAGGGATATTAAACCAGAGAGCCTTTACTGGGTATGAGGATAAGCGGTGCAAAATGCCTACGCTTGAAACCCCACAGTCTGCAGCTGATGCCATGCAGAGTGGTGCTCGAAGTAGCTCTGTGCAAGTCTGCCATGGCCTCGGAAGGCTGTGCAGTTGTTAAACCTTTTTTTTTTTTTTCCCAAGCACAATCTTTCTGACTTGTTTTCTTTGATTGTTTTTTTTTTTGCTTTTTTTAGGGTCATGTGAAACTGTCTGATTTTGGGCTAAGCACAGTTGTAAAGAAGGCTGAGAGACTTGAGCTCTACAGGAACCTCGCACACAATCCACCAAGTGACTTCTGTGAGTATAAGCTGTCCTTGTTCAACATGGAAATAGTTGAGAGCTGAAGCCAGACCACACCATAATTCATTTCTGCTGTGGTAAACAAGATTGGTCAGGCTGACTGCATTTAATGGGGAACTGTAAATGCACCTTCCCTGCTCATGGAAGCTTTGATGGGAAAGAAATTATTATTTCTTCGTAATGTCAGTATGGTTTTGCTCACATGTACCTGGACACAAATACAGTTTTGTGCCATGTCAGTGAGGCTCCAGGAGCACTCCTTCAGCAGTGACATAGTTTTCATGTGCTGACTTAGTGAGGGTGGTGACCATCTCAAGAAGCTTTTCATCTGAGTGAAGTTGCTCATCAGCTTGTCTCCAGGAGAGTGTTTTATAGAATAATAGAATTATTTGGGTTGGAAAAGACCTTTCAGATTCTGGAGTCCCAACTGCTCACAAACTCTACCAAGTCTCATGCCAAACCCTGTCCTGCAGCATTACATCTCTTTGTCTTTTAGGCATCTGCAGGGATGGGGATTCAACCACTTCCCTGGGGAACCTATTCTAGTGTTTGAGAACCTTTCAGTTAAGAAGCTTCTTTAATAGCCAACCTAAACATCCCCTGATAGAACTTCAGGCCATTTCTTCGTGTTGGGGGGGACATTGAACACCCCCTCACCCCAGATGCTGCAAGACCCCACCATCTAAGACCCCACAATTCCACTGAAGACACCAGATGAATGGGAGGACCACACTGAGACCATCAAAGGCTTTCATCTATGAGGGCAACAGACAGAAGAGATTGGTGATTGCCAGCGATAAATGCACCAACTGCAAGGTGATCTTGGGGTCATCAGTCCTGGGGGACATGCTTAGAGATGCAGAGCTGTGCAACAGCTCTCAGAAGAGAGAGGCAGCAAGGCTCAGCCATGTGCTGAAGGTGCAAACCTTACCCAGAAGGCTGTCCCTGCCTCAGGTGATAAAAAGGAGGGCAGCCCCTCAGCTGTCTCTGTCTTTCCTTCCATGATGCCACGTGGGGCTGGGCGAGGATGCAGCAAAGGAGCAGTGAAATGCCTGAACATTCTTGGATGGATGTTTCCAGGGATGGAAAGCCCTGGAAAAGTGTGTGATTGTGAGGTGTTCCAGCAGAAGAAAAGCTGTGCTGTTTATCGAGAGATTGCAGAATGGCAGTGATTTGTATGCAGAAAGGCTTTGACAGGACCCCCTGTATCTCCTCTGTTATCTAGAAAGGCTTCCAGAAGAGAAAAGCAAATCCTGAGCAGAGCCACGGGGTGGGGGTGAAATAGAAATATAAATTGTGCATATAAAAATAAAAACTAGTGGATTTTCCTTTGTGTGTCTTGTTGGTCTAAAATTCACATGGAAAAAAACTGCACCGAGGCAAGCGGAGCGACACCCCACGCACAGGCGCCGCATCAGTGCGGAGTGCTGCCACCCTGTGTCTCATTGTGGACACTGCAGGCGTGAAGCGGCGTGTGCCCGCCGGCGGTTCTCGGTGCTGCTGCCTCCCCTCCAAGTGCCCTGAATGCTTGAAATGGCTGAAAAGTCCGGGGGGGTCGGTGGGGCAGGAGAGAGGAGATTAAAAATTACTTAAACTTGTAGCTGTTAGTGTGAGGAACTATACAAGAGAAAGCTCTTGTTTTGATATGGATACAAAATATTTATATTAATTCATAGTTTTAAAAGGATTTAAAAGCAAAAAGCCTTTATTTACCTTCTTCTAAAGAGGATGGAAACCGGCGGTGCCACGGGGCCGGTGCGTCCCGAGGGAGCTGGCGCCTGCGTCGTGGAGCTTTCTGTGGCTGCGGGACCGGAGAGGCAAATTGCTATGGCCTGCGCGAGTGCGCTTTGCCGCACCCAGCTCTGTTATGGACGCCGAGAGCCGCTATGGCCGCTGGGCGTTGCTGTGGACGCCGAGAGCCGCTATGGCCGCTGGGCGTTGCTGTGGACGCCGAGAGCCGCTATGGCCGCTGGGCGTTGCTGTGGACGCCGAGAGCCGCTATGGCCGCTGCGCGTTGCTATGGACGCCGAGAGCCGCTATGGCCGCTGCGCGTTGCTATGGACGCCGAGAGCCGCTATGGCCGCTGCGCGTTGCTATGGACGCCGAGAGCCGCTATGGCCGCTGCGCGTTGCTATGGACGCCGAGAGCCGCTATGGCCGCTGCGCGTTACTATGGACGCCGAGAGCCGCTATGGCCGCTGCGCGTTACTATGGACGCCGAGAGCCGCTATGGCCGCTGGGCGTTGCTGTGGACGCCGAGAGCCGCTATGGCCGCTGGGCGTTGCTATGGACGCCGAGAGCCGCTATGGCCGCTGCGCGTTGCTATGGACGCCGAGAGCCGCTATGGCCGCTGGGCGTTGCTGTGGACGCCGAGAGCCGCTATGGCCGCTGGGCGTTGCTATGGACGCCGAGAGCCGCTATGGCCGCTGGGCGTTGCTATGGACGCCGAGAGCCGCTATGGCCGCTGGGCGTTGCTATGGACGCCGAGAGCTGCTATGGCCGCTGAGCGTTGCTATGGACGCCGAGAGCTGCTATGGACTCCGTGCATTGCTATGGACGCTGCGCGTGCGTCTTCGAGCGGCGCCCTGTTGTGCATGCGCCGCGGAGCCGCAGTCGTCCGAGTTGAGCCGAGGGCAGCCGTAGGCACCGAGCCCCCGGTTCTGTCCCTGTCCTTCACTTCGTGTCTCGCTCGCGGCGGCGTTTAGATACATAAATAATTGTGGTAGTGAGAAAAGTTCAGTTCTCCCCCTCACACACACAAAGCACAGCTAACTCAGTCGGAGAAGCAAAATGGAAAAGAGCTGTGTTTTACAAGCAGAATGGGATGCAGCGCATACATACACAATGTACAGTGTTTGCAGTGTATACAAAAATATACAGCAAAGAACGGAACACAGAGAACCGTCACAATAAGTGACTTTTTTTACCTCCCCGCCTCCTCATTTCGCAGCAGGGGACCAGGGTCCTGCTGGGACAAGAGATCTCCAAGGCAGGACAGCCCCAGGCGCGGCAGGGAGCCGGGGGCAGGGGGCCGGGGGCAGGGGGCCGGGGGCAGGGCAGGCTCCCGCGGAGACGTGGTGGCACGTGTGGGGCAGAGCCGGGCGGCGCAGGCACGGGCGGCCTGGGGTGTGCCGAGCGGGTGCGAGAGTCCTGAGGGACAGGGAAGAGGGCTGGGGGGGCGGCTCGGAGCCGGGGCGGCTGTGAGCGCCGCAGCGGGGCCGGGGGCGGCACCAGAGTCTGTGCGCCCCGGGGCTCCCCGCGCGCCGCCCCAGAGCTCTGCCGCAGCGCTCGGGGCCGGGCGCTGCCCCTCCGCCCCGGGCGGGATCGGTGCGAGAACCGGAACGGGCAGAAGCGCTCGGATCTGCCGCAGAGCTGAATCCCAGCCAGAGGCCGCGGAGAGTGTGGAAGCCGCCCCCGGGGCAGAGCTCCGGCGGTGAGCTCCGGCAGGCGCCGCGGAGCGCCGTGCGGCAGAGCCTGGGCGGTGCGAGAGAAGGAGCGGGGAGAGCTCGAGCAGGGGGGCTGGAGCGGCAGAGAGGGACTTCTTAAAATTACTTACTTAATTCTGAGGTCTCTCCTGTGGAGCTCAGAACACCTACAGATATAGATACATTTAACGGAGGGAGCAGCAGGGCGGGCCGAAGGCTCTGCGAGAGTCACACCGGGGCGGGGGCGGAGTCTGAGCGCCGCGAGGCGCGGGGCGGAGTCTGAGCGGGGGCCGCCTCACCTCCTCCGCGCCTCGCGGGGCCGGCACGCGCCCCGGGCCCCTCCCAGGGGGTTGGCGCGGGAATTCGAACGCCCAGAGGCGCCCGGCCCGGGCGGGACTGACCCCAGCCTGAGGAGCCGCTGAACTTGGTGGGCTTCGAAAATCGCTCTCGAAGGGGATCTGTGGCACAGCTCCGGCTGTTAGAGACCTGGGCAGGTGCCTCAGAGAGGGTCCTGCGGATCCGCGAGGGAAAAAAGCCCAGGTGCGTGAGGGGACAGGGAGAGCTGGATCGGGGCAGACCTGAAGGAGCTTAGAGGAGGTTATTTATTTATGATTAATACCTGAGGCACTCTCCTGTGGAGCTTAACCCACACGTCCTTGGAGATCTCGTTAATGGAAGGAACATGAGGGGTGACTGAGGGCCCGAGCGGTACCTACGGAGCAAACTGTGAGCACCTGAGGCGCGGGGCGGGGCCGCCCACCTCCCCTCAGGGGGCGGTGCGCGCCGCTTATATCCGCCCCGGGCGAGCCCCCAAGGTCTGCCTGCGGGGATTCCAGCGGCTGAGGGATTCCGGCTCTGCCGGGAAGGCTGGACCCGAGGCGGAGGCGCCGGTAAGTGTGGCTGGTGCGAGGGTGGCGCTTGAGCTCGGCTGGGACAGGGCTGGGGCTGCCGGAGAGCCGGGCAGGTAGCGCAGGGGTTGGCGGAGCGGTGAGGGCAGCGCCGAGGTGCGCGAGAGGGACCAGAGCTGGGCTGGGGCAGAGCTGAAGCAGTTGAAGGGAAGGTTTCTGTAGTCAGCGTCTGAGGTGTTCTCATCTACAGCCCGGTTTCGCTTTTAATAAAAGAACATTAAAGGTGGCCGGGCTGGGGGGGCTGTGGCGCTGAGGCGGGGATCGGGCTTGGGGGGCGGGGGTGGGAGGGGGAGGGCGGCCCGGCTGTGAGCGCCCAAGGGGTTCCCCCACAGCTGTGTTCCCGCCCTGCCGCCCCACAGGACCGGCGCGTGCCGCTCCCGCCTTGGCCACGCGCGCCTAAGGCGGCGTCCGCGCTCGCCGCCCGCCTCAGGAGCTGTCAGGGAGGGAAGTAGTAGAGAGAGAGCTGCGCGACTGTGCCGCTGGGCAGGGCTGAACCCCGCGGGGCTTGGTGTCTGTGAGGATCTGCTCCTGCGGCAGAGCTCCGGCTGCCGGAGCGCAGGGAAGGCACCGCAGGAGTTTAGGTGGAATTCTGAGGGCACGGAGTAAGACTGGGGGGGGGGGGGGGGGGGGGGAAATGAACTCAGGGACAAATAATTTTTTACTAAAATCTAAAACACTTGACTATACAGCTTAAAATTTCTCTCTGTGTGTCTCTCCGTTTGTTTTTTTATTCTTGTATATAGAACGAATGTTGAGAGGGAAAACAGACTCAGGGACAGAGAAGTAACACATTGAAGAAAAAAGAGAAGAGCATATCTGGGAAAGAAAACTTAAAAAATGGAGAAAACAAAGAGGAAACTAAGACCACAGAGAAGAACTTTTGGAGGAGAAAAAATTTCAGGTACTTGATAACAGAGGAAAATGAAGATTCAGGAGGGAAAACCTGAGGAAATTTTGGGGGAGCAGACATGCCATGCATGGGAAGCATGAGGTAACCCACAGGGGAGAAGGTGAAATATTTTCTGGGAAAAGGTAACATAAAGAGGAGGGGGCACAGGAGATATTTGGGAGGGAAGACCTAAGGCAGATATCAAGGAGACAAGACACTGAAGTGACCAGCCAAGCTAACCTGTAGGACACAAAAATGAAGATTTCAGAGGGAAAATAACAGCTTGCTAAAGAGGGGGAGAGATAATAGGGGAGGCAACAGATGAGGAAAGGTGAAGAAGGAAAAAGGTGCTATTTTGAAGGGAAACAAAAAGCAATTACGGACAGGCAGAAGGGACAATTTGCCTGTAATTCAAACAAAATGTGCACCAAAGAGGATGAAAATTCTGAAACTAGAAACAGACATAATTCAAGGAGAGAAATGGTGTTTTAAAAAGAAAAAACTAACTTTCTGATTAGACAGAAATAATCCTTTTTGCTGAGGAATTCCCACTATTGAAGCCCAATTCTGTCCTCCTTCCTTGGCAGCAGCTGGCACAGAAGGAAGAGGAAGCCCACCTGTAGAGCGGCGAGGCAGGGTGCGGCGGGGCAAGAGGCGGCGAGAAGAGGAGCAGCGTTGGACTGAAGAACGGGACACGGGGAAAGGCGCCCTGGGCAATGAGACTTCCCTCTGAATTTGGCTGTGGTAACACAAGATCTTTGCCAGCACCGCTAGGGTGCCCATTGCGCTGGGCGACCTCCCTGTAAGCAGGGCTTGGTCCTTTGCTTGTGCTGTTCTCGGCCTTATGCCAGCTTGCTCCTTTAGGCTGCCCGGAGACCGGCAACCCTGTAAGGAGGGTGCGTGCCAGCGTCTCCACCCCGTGGGGGAACCGGAGCTCCCTGGACCCCAGCCCCCCCTGTAAGCAGGGGAGGGCCCTTTAAACGGCCCGGGTAGATTCCTGGCCCCTGGCGGCGTGACCCCCTGTACTCGGGGCGTGTCACACCGTGTGCCCCTTGGCATCCCGAGGTCCCTCTGCCTCCATGCATCCCCCGGAGGGGCCAAGTCTGACCCTCTGCTCTCCCGCTCGGGGTAAGGGTGTCTGCCCCACCAGTGGCTGCCCAGAGCTTGCTCCCTCACCTGGGAAGGGCTGTGTGTGTGGCCCCTCTTGTGTCTGTGTGCCTGAGGCTGCTTGTCCTTTAGGTCCCTTTGAAACGGCTGCAGTGTAGCTTAGCTTAGGCTTCCCAGGAGGGAAAGAGGGGCTCTGGGCAGCTGCCGGGCAGCCTCCTTGGAGGCCTCGAGCGGGGTGGGAGCTCGGCTTGCTCCTCCCTTTTATTCAAAGCACACAGCGAAGCCGCTTGTAGTCGTGTTGCGGCAAGGTGACCCACCTGTAGTTCAGGGCCTGGGTCTCTGCCTTCATGGCAGCCCGTTTTCTTGGCAGCCCATCAGCTTAGCAGCCCTGTACTCGGGGCCTGCGTGAAGAGTTGTGGAGCCCTCCGTCCCCTTACGGCCCCTTCCGTCCCCTTCTGTCCCCAGCGGCCCCCCCAAGGTCCCTGTAAGCAGGGCGGGGGAGGCTGCTTTAGGCAGCTGGCAGGAACCAACCTTGCGTGGCCCTTAGAGGGCTGAGGTCAGTCCCCGGGCTCCTGAAGAGGTGGTGTGCTGCAGCCAGGAGGGCCGGCCCGTAAGTGGGGCGCAGGCCAGAGCCTGTGGCTCTCAGTGGGGCTTTTTGGGAGTGCCGGGCCGAGAGCGACAGCCCTGTAGGCAGGGAAGCGTGTTGCCGGTGCCCGGCGGGAGGTTCAAGGAGGGACCCCTCCCTGTAATCGGGGGGGGTAGATCTGGCCCCGGCCTTTCAGAGGCTCGGGGCCAGGAAACGTGTGGGGCTTAGCTTAGCGTGTTTCCCCCTCCCTGCCCCGTCTTCGGGGCCGGGGCCGCAGCCCCCGGCCTTAGGCCGTGATGCTCCACTGCCTGGCTGCTGAGTTGTTATCTTCCTGCAGCTGCAGGGCCAGACCAAGCTCTCAACTCCCTGGGTGTGGACCCCCCCCGTAAGCGGGGTCGTGGTCCGAGTGCCTTTGCGCTCAGCTGGCAGCCTGTGTGGGGTGCCCCCCCAATTAGTGGGGTGGGGGTCGAGATGCCCCTGAAGCGGAGAGAAGGAGCCTCCGCGGGCCTTTTGGGACCAGGGCCGCCCTGTAAGTCAGGGTCCGGTCAGTGCCCTGGCATCCCGGGCGCTTTTGCTGTGCCAGCAGCGGCTCCAGCCCCCTGTAAGCAGGGTCGTGCGGCCGCTCTGGCCGCTGTTTTGCATGCCCAGCTCCCTTGCCCAGGGTGCCCGCCTCCAGTCCTGACCGGCCGGCCGCCGTGTGCCGCTTGGGTGAGTGGAGCTGAAGCGGGCAGACTTTGCAGAGCTGGGGGTGCCTGGGGGCGGGGAGCTGGCCGGGTGGTGCCCCTGGGGAGCTCCCTGTGGGGCTGGAAGGATCCCGCTTTCCTTCGGGCGGGGAGGAATTGGCTCCACCGAGGCCTAACTCTGTCCTCCTCCCTCGGCAGCAGCTGGCGCAGAAGGAAGAGGAGGCCCCCCTATAGAGCGGCGGGGGAAGAGGCGGCAGGGAGGCAAGGTGCAAGGGCGGGGGCAAGAGGCGGCGAGAAGAGGAGCAGCGTTGGACTGAAGAACGGGACACGGGGAAAGGCGCCCTGGGCAATGAGACTTCCCTCTGAATTTGGCTGCGGTAACACAAGA
The DNA here is from genome assembly GCA_033816785.1 of Picus viridis. Classification (NCBI taxonomy): domain Eukaryota; kingdom Metazoa; phylum Chordata; class Aves; order Piciformes; family Picidae; genus Picus; species Picus viridis. The sequence goes on from CM066577.1 coordinate 8,185,360, forward strand.
TCTTTGCCAGCACCGCTAGGGTGCCCATTGCGCTGGGCCACCTCCCTGTAAGCAGGGCTTGGTCCTTTGCTTGTGCTGTTCTCGGCCTTATGCCAGCTTGCTCCTTTAGGCTGCCCGGAGACCGGCAACCCTGTAAGGAGGGTGCGTGCCAGCGTCTCCACCCCGTGGGGGAACCGGAGCTCCCTGGACCCCAGCCCCCCTGTAAGCAGGGGAGGGCCCTTTAAACGGCCCCGGTAGATTCCTGGCCCCTGGCGGCGTGACCCCCTGTACTCGGGGCGTGTCACACCGTGTGCCCCTTGGCATCCCGAGGTCCCTCTGCCTCCATGCATCCCCCGGAGGGGCCAAGTCTGACCCTCTGCTCTCCCGCTCGGGGTAAGGGTGTCTGCCCCACCAGTGGCTGCCCAGAGCTTGCTCCCTCACCTGGGAAGGGCTGTGTGTGTGGCCCCTCTTGTGTCTGTGTGCCTGAGGCTGCTTGTCCTTTAGGTCCCTTTGAAACGGCTGCAGTGTAGCTTAGCTTAGGCTTCCCAGGAGGGAAAGAGGGGCTCTGGGCAGCTGCCGGGCAGCCTCCTTGGAGGCCTCGAGCGGGGTGGGAGCTCGGCTTGCTCCTCCCTTTTATTCAAAGCACACAGCGAAGCCGCTTGTAGTCGTGTTGCGGCAAGGTGACCCACCTGTAGTTCAGGGCCTGGGTCTCTGCCTTCATGGCAGCCCGTTTTCTTGGCAGCCCATCAGCTTAGCAGCCCTGTACTCGGGGCCTGCGTGAAGAGTTGTGGAGCCCTCCGTCCCCTTACGGCCCCTTCCGTCCCCTTCTGTCCCCAGCGGCCCCCCCAAGGTCCCTGTAAGCAGGGCGGGGGAGGCTGCTTTAGGCAGCTGGCAGGAACCAACCTTGCGTGGCCCTTAGAGGGCTGAGGTCAGTCCCCGGGCTCCTGAAGAGGTGGTGTGCTGCAGCCAGGAGGGCCGGCCCGTAAGTGGGGCGCAGGCCAGAGCCTGTGGCTCTCAGTGGGGCTTTTGGGAGTGCCGGGCCGAGAGCGACAGCCCTGTAGGCAGGGAAGCGTGTTGCCGGTGCCCGGCGGGAGGTTCAAGGAGGGACCCCTCCCTGTAATCGGGGGGGTAGATCTGGCCCCGGCCTTTCAGAGGCTCGGGGCCAGGAAACGTGTGGGGCTTAGCTTAGCGTGTTTCCCCCTCCCTGCCCCGTCTTCGGGGCCGGGGCCGCAGCCCCCGGCCTTAGGCCGTGATGCTCCACTGCCTGGCTGCTGAGTTGTTATCTTCCTGCAGCTGCAGGGCCAGACCAAGCTCTCAACTCCCTGGGTGTGGACCCCCCCGTAAGCGGGGTCGTGGTCCGAGTGCCTTTGCGCTCAGCTGGCAGCCTGTGTGGGGTGCCCCCCCAATTAGTGGGGTGGGGGTCGAGATGCCCCTGAAGCGGAGAGAAGGAGCCTCCGCGGGCCTTTTGGGACCAGGGCCGCCCTGTAAGTCAGGGTCCGGTCAGTGCCCTGGCATCCCGGGCGCTTTTGCTGTGCCAGCAGCGGCTCCAGCCCCCTGTAAGCAGGGTCGTGCGGCCGCTCTGGCCGCTGTTTTGCATGCCCAGCTCCCTTGCCCAGGGTGCCCGCCTCCAGTCCTGACCGGCCGGCCGCCGTGTGCCGCTTGGGTGAGTGGAGCTGAAGCGGGCAGACTTTGCAGAGCTGGGGGTGCCTGGGGGCGGGGAGCTGGCCGGGTGGTGCCCCTGGGGAGCTCCCTGTGGGGCTGGAAGGATCCCGCTTTCCTTCGGGCGGGGAGGAATTGGCTCCACCGAGGCCTAACTCTGTCCTCCTCCCTCGGCAGCAGCTGGCGCAGAAGGAAGAGGAGGCCCACCTGTAGAGCGGCGGGGGAAGAGGCGACGAGGCAGGGAGCGGCGGGGAAGAGGCGGCGAGGCAAGGTGCGGCGGGGCAAGAGGCGGCGAGAAGAGGAGCAGCGTTGGACTGAAGAACGGGACACGGGGAAAGGCGCCCTGGGCAATGAGACTTCCCTCTGAATTTGGCTGCGGTAACACAAGATCTTTGCCAGCACCGCTAGGGTGCCCATTGCGCTGGGCCACCTCCCTGTAAGCAGGGCTTGGTCCTTTGCTTGTGCTGTTCTCGGCCTTATGCCAGCTTGCTCCTTTAGGCTGCCCGGAGACCGGCAACCCTGTAAGGAGGGTGCGTGCCAGCGTCTCCACCCCGTGGGGGAACCGGAGCTCCCTGGACCCCAGCCCCCCTGTAAGCAGGGGAGGGCCCTTTAAACGGCCCCGGTAGATTCCTGGCCCCTGGCGGCGTGACCCCCTGTACTCGGGGCGTGTCACACCGTGTGCCCCTTGGCATCCCGAGGTCCCTCTGCCTCCATGCATCCCCCGGAGGGGCCAAGTCTGACCCTCTGCTCTCCCGCTCGGGGTAAGGGTGTCTGCCCCACCAGTGGCTGCCCAGAGCTTGCTCCCTCACCTGGGAAGGGCTGTGTGTGTGGCCCCTCTTGTGTCTGTGTGCCTGAGGCTGCTTGTCCTTTAGGTCCCTTTGAAACGGCTGCAGTGTAGCTTAGCTTAGGCTTCCCAGGAGGGAAAGAGGGGCTCTGGGCAGCTGCCGGGCAGCCTCCTTGGAGGCCTCGAGCGGGGTGGGAGCTCGGCTTGCTCCTCCCTTTTATTCAAAGCACACAGCGAAGCCGCTTGTAGTCGTGTTGCGGCAAGGTGACCCACCTGTAGTTCAGGGCCTGGGTCTCTGCCTTCATGGCAGCCCGTTTTCTTGGCAGCCCATCAGCTTAGCAGCCCTGTACTCGGGGCCTGCGTGAAGAGTTGTGGAGCCCTCCGTCCCCTTACGGCCCCTTCCGTCCCCTTCTGTCCCCAGCGGCCCCCCAAGGTCCCTGTAAGCAGGGCGGGGGAGGCTGCTTTAGGCAGCTGGCAGGAACCAACCTTGCGTGGCCCTTAGAGGGCTGAGGTCAGTCCCCGGGCTCCTGAAGAGGTGGTGTGCTGCAGCCAGGAGGGCCGGCCCGTAAGTGGGGCGCAGGCCAGAGCCTGTGGCTCTCAGTGGGGCTTTTTGGGAGTGCCGGGCCGAGAGCGACAGCCCTGTAGGCAGGGAAGCGTGTTGCCGGTGCCCGGCGGGAGGTTCAAGGAGGGACCCCTCCCTGTAATCGGGGGGGTAGATCTGGCCCCGGCCTTTCAGAGGCTCGGGGCCAGGAAACGTGTGGGGCTTAGCTTAGCGTGTTTCCCCCTCCCTGCCCCGTCTTCGGGGCCGGGGCCGCAGCCCCCGGCCTTAGGCCGTGATGCTCCACTGCCTGGCTGCTGAGTTGTTATCTTCCTGCAGCTGCAGGGCCAGACCAAGCTCTCAACTCCCTGGGTGTGGACCCCCCCCGTAAGCGGGGTCGTGGTCCGAGTGCCTTTGCGCTCAGCTGGCAGCCTGTGTGGGGTGCCCCCCCCAATTAGTGGGGTGGGGGTCGAGATGCCCCTGAAGCGGAGAGAAGGAGCCTCCGCGGGCCTTTTGGGACCAGGGCCGCCCTGTAAGTCAGGGTCCGGTCAGTGCCCTGGCATCCCGGGCGCTTTTGCTGTGCCAGCAGCGGCTCCAGCCCCCTGTAAGCAGGGTCGTGCGGCCGCTCTGGCCGCTGTTTTGCATGCCCAGCTCCCTTGCCCAGGGTGCCCGCCTCCAGTCCTGACCGGCCGGCCGCCGTGTGCCGCTTGGGTGAGTGGAGCTGAAGCGGGCAGACTTTGCAGAGCTGGGGGTGCCTGGGGGCGGGGAGCTGGCCGGGTGGTGCCCCTGGGGAGCTCCCTGTGGGGCTGGAAGGATCCCGCTTTCCTTCGGGCGGGGAGGAATTGGCTCCACCGAGGCCTAACTCTGTCCTCCTCCCTCGGCAGCAGCTGGCGCAGAAGGAAGAGGAGGCCCACCTGTAGAGCGGCGGGGGAAGAGGCGACGAGGCAGGGAGCGGCGGGGGAAGAGGCGGCGAGGCAAGGTGCGGCGGGGCAAGAGGCGGCGAGAAGAGGAGCAGCGTTGGACTGAAGAACGGGACACGGGGAAAGGCGCCCTGGGCAATGAGACTTCCCTCTGAATTTGGCTGCGGTAACACAAGATCTTTGCCAGCACCGCTAGGGTGCCCATTGCGCTGGGCCACCTCCCTGTAAGCAGGGCTTGGTCCTTTGCTTGTGCTGTTCTCGGCCTTATGCCAGCTTGCTCCTTTAGGCTGCCCGGAGACCGGCAACCCTGTAAGGAGGGTGCGTGCCAGCGTCTCCACCCCGTGGGGGAACCGGAGCTCCCTGGACCCCAGCCCCCCCTGTAAGCAGGGGAGGGCCCTTTAAACGGCCCCGGTAGATTCCTGGCCCCTGGCGGCGTGACCCCCTGTACTCGGGGCGTGTCACACCGTGTGCCCCTTGGCATCCCGAGGTCCCTCTGCCTCCATGCATCCCCCGGAGGGGCCAAGTCTGACCCTCTGCTCTCCCGCTCGGGGTAAGGGTGTCTGCCCCACCAGTGGCTGCCCAGAGCTTGCTCCCTCACCTGGGAAGGGCTGTGTGTGTGGCCCCTCTTGTGTCTGTGTGCCTGAGGCTGCTTGTCCTTTAGGTCCCTTTGAAACGGCTGCAGTGTAGCTTAGCTTAGGCTTCCCAGGAGGGAAAGAGGGGCTCTGGGCAGCTGCCGGGCAGCCTCCTTGGAGGCCTCGAGCGGGGTGGGAGCTCGGCTTGCTCCTCCCTTTTATTCAAAGCACACAGCGAAGCCGCTTGTAGTCGTGTTGCGGCAAGGTGACCCACCTGTAGTTCAGGGCCTGGGTCTCTGCCTTCATGGCAGCCCGTTTTCTTGGCAGCCCATCAGCTTAGCAGCCCTGTACTCGGGGCCTGCGTGAAGAGTTGTGGAGCCCTCCGTCCCCTTACGGCCCCTTCCGTCCCCTTCTGTCCCCAGCGGCCCCCCCAAGGTCCCTGTAAGCAGGGCGGGGGAGGCTGCTTTAGGCAGCTGGCAGGAACCAACCTTGCGTGGCCCTTAGAGGGCTGAGGTCAGTCCCCGGGCTCCTGAAGAGGTGGTGTGCTGCAGCCAGGAGGGCCGGCCCGTAAGTGGGGCGCAGGCCAGAGCCTGTGGCTCTCAGTGGGGCTTTTGGGAGTGCCGGGCCGAGAGCGACAGCCCTGTAGGCAGGGAAGCGTGTTGCCGGTGCCCGGCGGGAGGTTCAAGGAGGGACCCCTCCCTGTAATCGGGGGGGGTAGATCTGGCCCCGGCCTTTCAGAGGCTCGGGGCCAGGAAACGTGTGGGGCTTAGCTTAGCGTGTTTCCCCTCCCTGCCCCGTCTTCGGGGCCGGGGCCGCAGCCCCCGGCCTTAGGCCGTGATGCTCCACTGCCTGGCTGCTGAGTTGTTATCTTCCTGCAGCTGCAGGGCCAGACCAAGCTCTCAACTCCCTGGGTGTGGACCCCCCCCGTAAGCGGGGTCGTGGTCCGAGTGCCTTTGCGCTCAGCTGGCAGCCTGTGTGGGGTGCCCCCCCAATTAGTGGGGTGGGGGTCGAGATGCCCCTGAAGCGGAGAGAAGGAGCCTCCGCGGGCCTTTTGGGACCAGGGCCGCCCTGTAAGTCAGGGTCCGGTCAGTGCCCTGGCATCCCGGGCGCTTTTGCTGTGCCAGCAGCGGCTCCAGCCCCTGTAAGCAGGGTCGTGCGGCCGCTCTGGCCGCTGTTTTGCATGCCCAGCTCCCTTGCCCAGGGTGCCCGCCTCCAGTCCTGACCGGCCGGCCGCCGTGTGCCGCTTGGGTGAGTGGAGCTGAAGCGGGCAGACTTTGCAGAGCTGGGGGTGCCTGGGGGCGGGGAGCTGGCCGGGTGGTGCCCCTGGGGAGCTCCCTGTGGGGCTGGAAGGATCCCGCTTTCCTTCGGGCGGGGAGGAATTGGCTCCACCGAGGCCTAACTCTGTCCTCCTCCCTCGGCAGCAGCTGGCGCAGAAGGAAGAGGAGGCCCACCTGTAGAGCGGCGGGGGAAGAGGCGGAGGCAGGGAGCGGCGGGGGAAGAGGCGGCGAGGCAAGGTGCGGCGGGGCAAGAGGCGGCGAGAAGAGGAGCAGCGTTGGACTGAAGAACGGGACACGGGGAAAGGCGCCCTGGGCAATGAGACTTCCCTCTGAATTTGGCTGCGGTAACACAAGATCTTTGCCAGCACCGCTAGGGTGCCCATTGCGCTGGGCCACCTCCCTGTAAGCAGGGCTTGGTCCTTTGCTTGTGCTGTTCTCGGCCTTATGCCAGCTTGCTCCTTTAGGCTGCCCGGAGACCGGCAACCCTGTAAGGAGGGTGCGTGCCAGCGTCTCCACCCCGTGGGGAACCGGAGCTCCCTGGACCCCAGCCCCCCCTGTAAGCAGGGGAGGGCCCTTTAAACGGCCCCGGTAGATTCCTGGCCCCTGGCGGCGTGACCCCCTGTACTCGGGGCGTGTCACACCGTGTGCCCCTTGGCATCCCGAGGTCCCTCTGCCTCCATGCATCCCCGGAGGGGCCAAGTCTGACCCTCTGCTCTCCCGCTCGGGGTAAGGGTGTCTGCCCCACCAGTGGCTGCCCAGAGCTTGCTCCCTCACCTGGGAAGGGCTGTGTGTGTGGCCCCTCTTGTGTCTGTGTGCCTGAGGCTGCTTGTCCTTTAGGTCCCTTTGAAACGGCTGCAGTGTAGCTTAGCTTAGGCTTCCCAGGAGGGAAAGAGGGGCTCTGGGCAGCTGCCGGGCAGCCTCCTTGGAGGCCTCGAGCGGGGTGGGAGCTCGGCTTGCTCCTCCCTTTTATTCAAAGCACACAGCGAAGCCGCTTGTAGTCGTGTTGCGGCAAGGTGACCCACCTGTAGTTCAGGGCCTGGGTCTCTGCCTTCATGGCAGCCCGTTCTCCTGGCAGCCCATCAGCTTAGCAGCCCTGTACTCGGGGCCTGCGTGAAGAGTTGTGGAGGAGGAACCTCTTCACTGTGAGGGGTGGCTAGGATGGAGTATCTATGATCTGCTTGTGGTGTTGATGGATTGTCAATATCTGTACACATTGTAACTACTTTCTAATTTGGGCATATTCATTGCATTCCATTGTAGGTTGTAGTTTTTGCTTGCAAATATAATTTCATTTGTTTCCAAGTGAGTTTGTCTGGCAAATTTGCTGTTGATGGGAATTTTCAGCCCTCCGCACCGACCCAAACCTTTCTATGATTCTCTGATTTTCTATCAGTTGAAGCTACTCTCATCAGGTTTATGAATGACTTCCAGATGTGTTTACCACTCTCTTGAAGTTTTTTTCAGACTGTTCAAAGTCTATCCAACCAAAAGGAAAAATATTGGAATAGCTTGGTGTCCTTCCCCACGAGCCACAAAACTGAGCAATTATGTCATTTGCTACAGGGACTACAAATTGCAGGAGCTTTGCAGAACCTTATTTGTTGTTTTAGCTTGCCAATTTGTTTGCATCATCGTTGGGAAGTGGTGCTGATGATGTTTCTCTTGCAGTTGGATGGGCAGTGCTAACTTTCCTCTGGGTCAAAGAGAAGGCTTGGAATGCCTAGAAACTAAAGTATCTGTGAAAGAAAAAGAAACCAAACAGCATCTTGTACTCAATTAGGCTGTTAAGATTTCCCTTTTGGTTAGGAAGCTGCTTCCTAGTTGGTGTTTTATTAATTGCTCTAAGGCAACCAGAGCAATTATCAATAGTTACACTTACTCTACTGCAGTGAAATCTTACCTTTTATTTCTCCACTTTCTGGCAGTTGTGCCTCTTAAGGTTGGTCATTTGGGTTTTTTTTTCCTTTTAAATAGCGGACACAGCCAACTCATAGTGATCTCCTTTGGTTTAGGCCAATTAAGCGTCTGAAAAGGGTTTGCTGCTGCCTGAAAGAGATGTATGCTTCTAGATTGATGTCCATGGTTACTAGTGATGCAGTTTTCCTGTGTATTCAGCAAGATGACATAACTCGCAAGATACTACCCAAGATTTTGACTCAGTTTTGACATTCAGGAGTTCCACATTGAGCTTTATGCTGCTGGATTGTGCAATTAACGCAGCCTGAGTCACAGCAGTGAGGCTCAGAATTAATTTCCCATATGACTGTAACAAGATAGACACTGTGAAGTTCACTGATCCTGGTAATCACATAATGAACACAGCACTTCTAGAGCTGCTACTACCATGAGATTGAGCACCTGAAGCAAAGTCTGCAGATGACACTATACCCTAGTTGGAATGAAGACAATTACAAGCAGCATCTAGCCAGGGATGAGGACTTCACAGGGAACAGTGTTCTTCCCTCTATTTCACAGAATCATAGAATAGCTTAGGTTGAAAGGGACCTCAGAGATCCTCTCCTCCAACCTCCCTCCCAGCCTCTTTACTGGTCTGCTCAAGGCCTCACCCAACCTGACCGTGAACACCCCCAGGGAGGAGGCATCCACAGCCTCCCTGGGCAACCTACTCTAGAGTCTCAGCACCCTCCTACCAAAGAACATCTTCCCCAGATCCAGTCTAAACCTGCTCTCCCTCAGCTTAAAACCATTCCCTCTTGTCCTGTCTCTGGACAGCCTTATGAGAAGTCCCTCTGCAGCCTTCTTGCAGGATTCCTTCAGGTATTGGAAGGCAGCTCTAAGGTTTCCCCCAGTGTCTTCTCTTCTCTAGGCTGAACAAGCCCTGCTCACTTATCCTGTCCTTATAGCAGAGGCGCTCCAGCCCTTGGATCATCCTTATGGCTTTCCTCTGCACTCTCTCCAATATCTCTGCATCCTTATTATTTCTAGCAAGACTAATGATACCCTATGAAGTCATGTTTACAGCCACTTGGTGAGATCACAGCAAGCTGAATTGATTCAGACAGTGTGGTTTTCCCCCTCTTGCATTAACAAAGAATGTAGGGAAATGTCCATGAGGTCTTCTCAGATCACAAATGTGTTGTTTGTAATGAACAATTGCTGGCAACACTTCAGTAAGTCGCTGCTACCTGATTCACTTCCATGTGTACTTAACCACGTGGCTGAAGCATTACTCTTTACAGGGTCACCCATATCATCAATCCTCTTGGGAAATAGTAGAAATAGGAAACACTGCAGCTAAATCACAGAATTCAGAATCAAAGAGTTACAGAATGTTAGGGGCTCAAAGGGACCTCCAGAGATCATCCAGTCCAAGCCCCCTGCCAGAGCAGGATCACCCAGGGCAGGTCACGCAGGAACACATCCATGTGGGTTTTGAATGTCTCCAGAGAAGGAGGCTCCACAACCCTTCTGGGCAGCCTGCTCCAGGGCTCTGGCACCCTTATAGTGAAAAATTTTTTCCTTCTGGTCACATGGAACCTCCTTGGCTCCAGCTTGCACACATCGCCCCTTATGCTGTCATTGAACATCACGGAGCAGACCCTGGCTCTGTCCTCCCAACACTGCCTTTCACATCTTTATAACCACAACTGAGGTCATCCCTCCAGCTCCTCTTCTCCAAGCTAAAGTGGAAGCTGAGGAAGGGTCTTTGCCTCTGCAATGCCTTTTGCCTATAGGACACTTGTAGTCCCAGGCATATTTGGAATTCTATACATGTTTGCGTGCTTATGAAACTGCTGCACAGAATCATAGAGTCACAGAATCAAACAGGTTGGAAAAGAGCTCAGAGAACATCAAGTCCAACCTATTACCTAATACCCAACACCTCCCGACACCTAAACCATGGCCCCAAGTGCCACATCCAATCCATTTTTGAAGACCTCCAGTGACGGTGACTCCACCACCTCCCTGGGCAGCACATTCCAATGGCAAATTACTCTTTCTGTGATGAACTTTCTCCTCACCTCAACTTTCTCCTCAGCTAAACTTCCCCTCGTGCAGAAGGATATAGCTCCAGCTCTCTCAGCCTTTCCTCGGCAGCATCTTTGTGGCTCTGCCCTTCCCTTTAGGAGTGCTCCCAGAGCTGAAGATTTTGTCCAGAGGTGGTGAGACCCTCACAGGCACGTTCTGATGAAACCCAGAAACCTTACCTACAGTTACTACAACCATAGTTGCTCTATCTTATGCCTTCAGGCAAGAGTTTCTTTGGAACAATGCTATTATGTGGCCTCTCCCTAGATTAGCATGCGTTACAACACTTAATCTAACCGCAGCTGGGGAAATGTGTGCCTGTGCTCTCCTCTTCTGCAAAGCACTGGAAATGTTTTTCATGTCAGTGATGAGGGGAATGGGTGGAGGAAAGCCAGATAATGCCTGTAAAAAGAGGACAAAGCTCATGTTGATTATTTCCCTAGTTCAGGTGACCATTGGTAGTTTCATGAGGAAGTATATTCAACCAGGCAGAGGCTTTAAAATCCTCTGAAGTCCAACAGGACAAGTGTAGAGCCCTGCACCTGGGGTGGAATAATCCCCTGCACCAGTACAGGTTTCCAACCTCCTGCACTCACCAGTAGCTGCCACAGAACTGCTTGCCCACCAGGCAGGAGGGGATCAGCATTTGGGACCAAAGCCAGTGCTGATAAATTTCTGACAGTGCTGTAGCAAGTACTCTAGATGACCAGGGGAGGGTGTTAGGAAGAACTTCTTCCACACGAGGGTGGTGAGACACTGGAATAGGGTGCCCATGGAGGTGGTGGAAGCCTCATCCCTGGAGGTTTTGAAGGCCAGGCTGGATGTGGCTCTGCGCAACCTGCTCTAGTGTGAGGTGTCCCTGTCCATGGCAGGGGTGTTGGAAATGGATGATCCTTGAGGTCCCTTCCAACCCTAACAATGCTATGATTCTGTGATTGATTTCTGCTGCCATTACCTGGTTACACAAAATAAAAGGCTGGCTGATGGTGTGCCAGGAGTGTGAAACCAAACTTGTCACATTAAAGATACTCAGAAGTCACACCAAGCCACACTGGCTCTTTTCACTCTCCCACAGTGACAACATGGGAGTACTCACCTGCCTCAGCCACAGGTATTCAAACCCTGCCACGCTTTAGCAGCTCTGTAGGGCAGTGTGTGGTTCATGGGCTGGCAGTAGCTCTTGCTTTATTTACACAGATCAAAGCTGTTCCTCATTGCAGTGGGAAGCCTTAAGAAAGGACAAACATGGGATTATCACTCAAAAATTGTTAGCTTCTTTTTTTGTGCTCAGAGCCTTGTGTGAGGCCACCCACGCAGCCTGAGCTGGGGTTAACTGGGGTTGCAGGCAAGAGTTCTTGGCTTCTAACCCCATGCTCACTTACTCGTTCTGTCTGCCAACTGTGCTGTATATAGAGGAGCTCTTTTAGCAGATTTTCCTCAGCAGATACCACGGTCAGTCCCCAAGATGGCCAACAGCAAGGTAAGTCCTACATATTTCTCTCTCTTCTTCTAATAATCACTAGATAATGAATCTCTAATTGGCCAGCCTGGGCACAGGCATACTGGGAGAGGTTTAGAGCAGTGCCAGTAAGGTCAGCAGGTTGCCCTCAAGCTGCTTCTACTAAAGAGGGCTCACTACCATGCTCAGGGTGTTGCTTGCTAGTCAGTGGGGGATATAAGAAAAGCTCTCACACCAGCACAAGAGAGACCTTGACCTGCTGGAGCAGGTCGAGAGGAGGGTCATCGAGATGATCAGAGGGCTGCAGCACCTCTCCTGTGAAGACAGGCTGAAACAATTGGAACTGTTCAGCCTGGGGAAGAGAAGGCTCTAGGGACACCTTAGAGCTGCATTTCAATATCAGAAGGGGACCTACAGGAAGGCTGGGGAGGGAGTGTTTGGAAGAGCTTGCAGTGATAGGATGAGGGCCAATGGTTTGAAACTGGAGCAGGGGAGATTTAGGCTGGACATCAGGAAGAAGTTCTGCACAGTGGGAGTGGTGAAATACAGGAAGATGTTGCCTAGGGATGTGGTTGATGCCCTGTCTCAGGAGATATTCAAGATAAGGCTTGATATGTCCCTGGGCAGCCTGACCTCGTTGGAGATGTCCCTGTTGAGTGCAGGGTGTTGGACAAGATGACCCTCGTGGGTCCCCTTCCAACCTAATGCAATCTGTGAATCCCAACACTTAATAAGCAAAGTGAATGTTCTCCCCAGTCCCACAAGATGGCAGGAGATGCACAAAAATTCACCTTGGTCAGCTGGAAGGGCTTTGCAAGCTCTTGTAGCTCTCCTCTGACAACGCTTTGCTCTGGGAGGAGTATAATGAAACCGTATTTCTTAATAAGACAGGAAACTCCTAGCAAAGACACATCAGTGGCTCCTCATGGATCTCTTAGGAGCAGTGAGATGTCATGTCAGTGACAGACCCATGTGGAGGAGTGTTTCATGTGGGAACAATACACAGAACTTGCTTTCTTGTAAGGAAGGCAGGGGTGTTGTGTTAAAGAGAGAATGAGCAAATGAAACGTGGACAGAGGAAAGTGCAACTGGCTTGGATAAAGCTTTCATTTTTAATATCAGGCTTAGCAGACACTGCAGCATTCCTTACATTACTCGCAGCATGAAGACATGAGGAAGCCACGAAAATTCAGACAGTTTGTCAAGAAAGGTCAGGTTTTACTCGCTTTAGTTTGCAGCTGAATTCTCCCCTGCTAAGGTTTGGTTGGTTTGGGGTTTTTTTGTATCTAAGGGCATAAATAAAGCCAAGTTCCTGCACCAGCTCATATTCCATCCCTATGATGGCAATAACCTAAAATGGTCCAAAACGACTGAATTGAGTGCTAATTAATAGCCCCATGAATGAATTGGGTGCTTCATGAAACCAGTATAAAGAAAAGGTCACTGAAAACTGAATTAGGTTTCTACAGGAGTATTTCTGATGTAGGAAGCACTGAGGGTAGTCTTTGTGTGGTCAGTTTCAGAAGGCAGAGAGAGGAAATATCCACATGCATCCATCCAATCACCCTGAAACCAGCCATCTCAATAAATGAGCTTTCCTGTGGCTACACAAGTGAGTAACCATTCAGAGGTCAGAACAGACCAGTTTCAGTGATGAAGGAGATTGAGCCCTGAACTGATGAATTTCTTTGTCTGCAGAGATCCCAGTAAGGATTTCTCCTCCAGGCTGAACATCTCCAGCTCCCTCAGCCTGTCCTTGCAGGAGAGGTGCTCCAGACCCTAGATCATCTTCAGAGCCTCCTGGACCTGCTCCATGAGGTCCACGTCTCTCTTGTCTTGGGAGCCCCATAGCTGGACACGCTTCTTTTGATGCAGCCCAGGATGCCACTGGCCTTCTGACACAAGAGTTCCTAAAATTACAGTCTTTGTCCCTGATCTATCAAATCTTCCCCTTCATGCCTTCTCCTCCAAATGTTTCTACAGGGCTAAAGCCTCTGGCAGGCAGTGTCACTTCCTGTGTTGCTTCAGGCTCCTCACTGAAAGTATATTGTATAATTATAAACCCTTAAATATTTATGGCATTTTTCTACCCTGTGCTGCATCTGAAATATATCTGTGCTTCATTTTTCTGCTCTCTGCTTGCCTAGCAGATGCATTTTTGTATCTGGTTTGTACTGGCTAGGATACATTTTTTGCAGGCTTTCCAGAAGCAGTTAATACTGTGGCACTGAGTAGTTTTCATCTCCAAAATTCAGATTCCCTTTCCAAATATCCTGAAAACTGGTCACATCCATGGAATCACAAGTGACTTAGGTTGGAAGGGTCCTCGGAGAGCATCTAGTCTCTTAACTAGACTCAGCTGCTCAAAGCAGCCTTGAAAAGCCCCAGGGAGGAGGAATCCAGTGAAGAAATGCTTCCTAATATCCAACCTAAACTTCCCTTGGTGCAACTTGAGGCCATCTCCTCTTGTCCTATCACTTGTTATTTGGTTGAACAAGCCCACAACCTTCTTTCAGGTTGTTGTAGAGAGCAAGAAGAGTTCTCAGGCCCCATGCTGAAATGACTATCAGTTTTACTCAGACAAGTGCAATTAAGTTGTCTTTGGGTAGTTAACACTAGAAATTCATAGAATCACAGAATGTTAGGGGTTGGAAGGGACCTCCACAGATTGAGTCCAACCCCCTTGCAAAGTAGGATCACCCAGGGCAGCTCACACAAGAACACATCCAGGCAGGTTTTGACTGTCTCTAGAGAAGGAGACTCCATAACCTCTCTGGGCAGCCTGCTCCAGACCTCCAGCACCCTCACAGTAAAGAAGTTTTTCTCCTTTTGAGATGGAATTTCCTGTGAGTGAGTTTACATCTATTGCCCCTCGTCCTGTCACTGGGTGTCACTGAAAAGAGCCTAGCTCCATCCTCCTGACAGCCACCCTGCACATATTTGTAGGTGCTGATAAGGTCTCCTCTCAGCCTCCTCTTCTCCAGGCTAAACAACCACATCTTCCTCAGCCTCTCCTCACAAGGCTGTGCTCGAGGCCCCTCACCAGCTTTGTTCTCCTTCTCTGGACACATTTGAGCATCTCAACATCTTGAATTGAGTGGCCCAGAACTGGACACAGTACTCAAGGTATGGTCTAACCAGTGCTGAGTACAGGGGCAGAATGACTTCAGTGACAGGCTTTCCTGAAGCACTAAGCATAATCTTGGCTGGCAAACTGTTTGTTCATCTGGATGTAATAAGGAGCTAGACTCTGGCTGATGTGGTGGCTCAGGACAGTGAACCACTTGCACAGGACAGGCAGGGTTTTTTCAAATTGCAGTAGCACCTTGGAAGCAGGTCGTGGTCCAAATGTCTTGGTAACAGCAGCTGGAGCATAGAGAGGAAAGGGAAAGGAAGGTTTCTAGGAGTCATCTGAACAGCTAGTTTCTGGGCAAGGGGAGGGGAAGAGAGGGGAAGGGAAGGGCAGGGCATCCTCAACAAACTGGAGCAGGACAGAAAGCATTCCAATCCCTTAGTGTGAGGAAGGAAGATGATGAAAGTATCCACCAAGAAGGGTGTGAGAAGAGGCTTGGGTTCATCAGGGACTGCTAACAAAGAGAAGGTTGGCACAGTGCCCCAGTGGCTCCCCAGTAGAGCAGTGAGCACCACTGCACTTCCCTGGAGGCTTTTAGTTTATTCTCTATCACTGCAGGAGCAAGCAGTGTTGCACTAGCTGGGCTGCTGCCACTTCCCTGCAGGAGAATGGTTATGGTTGGAACTGATGATCTTAAAGGTCTTTTCCAACCTTAATGACTCTATGATTCCACTATCCTGTGTGAGTTCAAGCAGCACAAGTCAGTGTAAGCTTTTTATCAGGCACTCTGTACAGTTGTCAAGTCTCTGAATCCCTCATGCTAGTGCTTTTCTCTGACTCTCTGCCCCATATTTGGGCTTTGGGTAAGCTGACAAGAATGTGATTTCTATTTAAAGAAACCTTGTCTGTTACATTTCTACTCAGTAATAAATGTGGGAGTCAAAGAACCAACACCGGGAAGAAGCAGTTGGCCAATTTATACTGTGAGTCAGCTCCAATAAAACACCATTACAAAAAAAAAAAACAACCAAACAAAACAAACAACAAAACCATTCTTATGCAATTCCTCATAAACTTCCCCCTTAAAAATTCCATTGGCCTGATATTTCCCATGTTTGGTCTCTGCCCAAATGTGAATATTTTGATCCCTGCCAATTGTTGTCAGTCAGTCTTCAATTACATGAGGCTGGAAAAAAAGAGAGACATTCCTTCCTAGTTCTACAATCAGGAGCATATTTTCCCATAGCTGTGCTGGAGCAATCTGGACACTGAAACCTAAGTCAAGTTGTAAAAAGCTATCAGTACAGCACAACACCTTCTGTTAGCCTTGGGAATCCTTTTTAAGTCTTAAAAATGCATTTTTACCAAGGAAAAGACTCCTATGCTTGCACCTCCTTCCACATCTGTGCTGCATGCGTACATTCACTCATAGATAATTACTTTTTGTTGAAAGCCAACCAATTTCTCCTTAGCCCCATTACTCTTTCTGAACATGCTCTTTGCTAAAAGAGAAAATTGGCTTCTGTTATCTTAAATTTCTAGAGATGGCTTTCAGAAGTACTTAGGAGGGTGTAATCACTTTATTCGCAGCACTTTCCAGCCCATCACTCACGTGTCTCTTTAATGTCCTCGCCCACATCCAAAATTCCCATTGGAGCTGAGGAATAAGCCAGAAAGGATCCTGTAGGGCACTCAAGTTGTAGGGAGCACTGAGAATGGGCAGTGAACAGCAGCTATGAAGCAGAAAATTCCACAACACGACACTGGAAACCCAGCATCGCTCCTTTGCAGACGCAAACCCCCACCTGCTGTTAAACCACCAAGTTGAGGCTGTTTGCTCTCTTTAAGCCTTGATTTAAAGCACTGACAGTGACCTCACATCATACTGACTAATACAGTTGCCTCTTCACTTCCCACTTTCCCAGTCAGTGAAGCACCATGCTGCTTCTCCTCAGAATTTACTGCCTCCTTAGCTCAGCCGGTAGGAGCATTTGCACACTCAAGTGCTGCTCAGTGCAGCATGACAGAATCAGCATCCTGCATCTAAACAAGCTTTGCAAAATCTAAAGCCAAATGAAGGAAGAATCAATGCAATGAAAGCATGTTGGCTGTAATTACAGAACCACACACTCAGAATTAATCAGGTTGGAAAAGACCTCCAAGATCATCGAGTCCAAACACCATCTGATCAACTAAACCATGGCACCAAGTGCCTCATCAAGTCTCCTCTTAAACACCTCCAGTGATGGTGACTCCACCACCTCCCTGGGCAGCCCATTCCAATGGCCAATCTCTCCTTCTGGGAAGAACTTCTTCCTAACATCCAGACTAAACCTGCCCTGGTGCAGCTTGAGACTGTGTGCTCTTTTTCTGCTGTTGGTTGCCTGGGACAAGAGACCAACCCCCACCTGGCTACAACCTCCCTTCAGGGAGTTGTAGAGAGCAATAAGGTCTCTCCTGAGTCTCCTTTTCTCCAGGCTAAAGACCACCAGCTCCTTCAGCCTCTCCTCACAGGGCTGAGCTGCAGCTTTGTTGCCAGCACCAGAACAAGAGGGCAGAGTCTCAAGCTGTGCCAGGGGAAGTTTAGGCTGGAGGTGAGGAGAAAGTTCTTCACTGAGAGAGTAATTTGCCATTGGAATGTGCTGCTGAATAAAAGAGGCAAAGGCAAGAGAGGAGAATTTCTCTTATGCAAACGGAACTTGTGGTGGCCCATCCACAGGCACTAACGAGGCTGCCCAGTCATGAAGACCTCAGGAGAACATACAGATGGCCATTTAAATCACCACAATGGAGTACGTGTGCTACATGGACTAGTGTTTTCTGCTTGGAGAGGGTAGAGAGGAAAAGACACAGGGCTGGAGATGATATCAATAACAGGCCAGGGTTATCGGGCTTGTCCTATGCCTCAGCCTTCCTAAGTTCTTCAATGAAAATGTTTGTAAAGAGCTAGACTATAAAAATTCCAGACTTTACTGTTGGCACAATTGATCTCAGATATGTCACCCCAGAAGGAGACAGAGGAGTATTCATGTAAGACATACAAACCTTGGAAAGAAACCAAGCATAATACATAATCTTTCCTTCCCCGAAAACCATTCATGGTGGTTTTGGAACAGATTTAGACTTTTAAAACCTGTTCTTTGGCCTGCAGAGGAAAAGCTCTTGGGATCACAATAAAGAACACTTGAATTCATCCAGTTTTGAAATAATTCCTTGATCATGGAATCATGGAATGATCTGGGTTCGAAGGGACCTCCAAAGGTCATCCAGTCCAACCCCCTCTGCAGTCATCAGGGACATCCTCATCGCAATCAGGTTGCCCAGAGCCCTGTCAAGCCTGACCTTGAATATCTCCAGGGATGGGGCCTCAGCTACCTCCCTGAGCAACCTGATCCGGTGTTTCACCACCCTCATGGTGCAGAACTTCTTCCTAGCATCCAATCTTAATCTATTCTTCTCTAATTTCAAACCATTTTCCCTCATCCTATCACTGCAGGCCTTTGGACACAGTCTCTCTCCATCCTTCTTGTAGCCCTCTTCAGGTACCAGAAGGTTACTATTGGGTCTCCATGGAGCCTTCTCTTCTCCAGGCTGAACAATCTCAGCTCCCTCAGCCTGTCTTCATAGCAGGGGTGCTCCAATCCCCTGATCATTTTTGTGGCCTTCCTTTGGACCCACTCCACCACGATACTTTATATCACAGAAAGGGATCTGAGGTACTTCCTCTTGAAAGGGTCTTTCAAAGGATCTGAAATTTTACCAACAAAACCCAAACCAAACAAAACCAACCAACTGATCAAACAAAACCCCCACAAACCAAAAAACCTACCCAGAAACAAAGCAAGCCAGAGACCAAATTCACAGTAGGCACAAGTAGGCACTGCCCCATTTGAAAACGTGATCTGGGACTTAGAGGAGAAACATTTTTGCTCTGGTTAGAGGTGTTTGCCAACAGCCTATAATTATTACAGTACCACTGCAAGAATTTTTAGAAGTCTGGATTTATTTACTCATCATGCTGTGTGCTTCTGGAAAAAAAATGTTGTTAGTTGTTGTCATTGGCATTTTACCTCTGAGGTGGCTGGGAAAACTTGGTTTCCATTCCTAGTCATATTTTCCTTTGCAGCTTCCTCAGATTCGTCTTCACCTTCCTTCATAAATGGTGATCAACAAGCATCCAAGTTGCTCTCTACAGCTCCCTGAAAGGACGTTGGAGGGAGGTGGGGGTTGGTGTTTTCTCCCTAATATCAGGTGATAGAATGAGAGGAGATGGCCTGGAGAGGTTTAGGTCAGATATTAGGGAAACTTTCTGGACTGAAAGAGTGATCAGGCATTGGAACAGGCTGCCCAGGGAGGTGGTGGAGTCTCTGTCTTTGGAGGTGTTCAAGAATTGTGTGGACATGGCACTTTGGGATATGCTTTAATGGCCATGTTTTTCTTATGTTGATGATAGGACTTGATGATCTTAGAAGTGTTTCCCAACCAAGGCACTTCTATGGTTCTATGATCTTCAGTCCTCCTGCCCCTTCTTTTTAAATATTCTGCTGACTTTCATCTTCCTTGTCTAAGGAGTTCTTACCTCCTCTTCTTCTAAGCTGTTGCCACATCATTAGTAGCTATGATGCACCTAGAGACCACAGCTGATAGTAGGAGCTGTCATACAGCTTCCAACACAAATAGTCACTCCCCTTGTATGTCTCCTCTGCTATTGTTTTACACTCTTAGCATCCACCTCAGAAGCCACCAGCACATGTGTCCCAGACTAATTGCTAAGGTCTTGATCTGTGTTCTCTTGGTTGAACATCCAAGAGCAATTCATGCTGGATTCAGCAGCCTGCAAATCAGACCCTAAGAGACCATCAGAAATCTCCATCAGGGGATGGGAGATGAAGAAAAGCAAAATGTAGTTTCCTCTGGAAATTCAACCTTAGGCACAAGCTGCTTACTAAGTTAGTCTAAAGGGCATGTGTGTGTTGGGGAGAACTTGTCTAAACTTTGTGTATCTGTGAGTGAAAAAGCAGGAGACATCCTGTGGTTCTCTGTAGCTGCTTTGTGGCCCAGTGTCTAGGAGCTGTGACTCAGTGACCAACTAGCTGCCTTAACATCTTGTATCATTGTCTTTTTCTCATCATAAAGCTTTGTCTTCGCCCCCACCCAAGGTGTCAAGAACTGTGATTCCAGAAGTAAGCTTGAGGAGGAGTGGCTGGAAAGCTGCTCATCTGAGAGGGATCCTGGAGCTGATTGATAGCTGGCTGAACATGAGCCAGCAGTGCACCCAGGGGCACAAGAGGGCCAGTGGCATCCTGGTCTGTATCAGGAGTGGTGTGACCAGCAGGAGTAGGGGTGCGATCTTAACCCTGTACTCAGCCCTGGTGAGGCTGCAGCTCAAATACTGTGTTAACATTTGGGCCCCTCACTGCTGGAAGGACACTGTGGTGCTGGAGCATGCCCAGAGAAGGGCAATGCAGCTGTCAAAGGGTCCAGAGCAGTCTTATGAAGAGCAGCTGAGAGAGATGAGGTGGTTTAATCTGGAGAAAAGGAGACTGAGGGGAGACCTCATTGTTTTCCACAACTACCTGAAAAGAGGTTGAAGTCAGGCGGAGGTTGGTCTGTTCAACCAAGTAACAAGTGATAGGACAAGAGAAAAGGGTCTCAAATTGCACAAAAGGAAGTTTAGGTTGGATATTAGGAAGAATTTCTTCACTGAAATGTTTATCAGACTTTAGAACATTGTGCCCAGGCAGGTGGTGGAGTCCCCATCCCTGGAGGTATTTAATAGACAACTAGAAGTAGTGTGTAGGGGTATGGTTTAGACCAGGACACGTCAGTGTTAGGCTAATGATTGGACTAGATGATCTTAAAGGTCTTTTCTGAGCTAGGCAATTCTGTAAGCACACTACAGCACCTGCAGGCATGCCTTGAATGGAGACTGCAAATGAAGTGGCTGCTGCTCAGCTGCTGAACACCTTGAAAGCAACACTGAGTGACAAAAGTGAATGCTCCAGGCAGTCTGCCTTGTTATGTGGCCTCCAGGTGAATGAAAAATATAGCCGGCAAGAGATTTTCAGATGTGCCTATGCAGAGCTCAGGAAGCAAATCTGAGTGCCTTATGAAACAGGCAGAGGTGTGTGGGATTTGAGGAGTACATGTGAATACAGAGGGGAAGGAAACAGGGATATTCTGAAGAAATTCTGGGAATCCCAGCTCAAAAAGGACAAAGAACTACTGGAGACAGTCCAGTGCTGGGCCACTAAGATGATGAGGGGGCTGAACATCTCTCATATGAGGAACGGCTGAAGGTGCTGGGGCAGTTTAGCTTGGAGAAGAGAAGGCTGAGGGGGAATCTTATTAATGCTTACAAATATCTAAAGGGTGGGTGTCAAGAAGATGGGGCCAGTGGTCCCCAGTGACAGGAAAAGAGGTAACAGGCATAAAGGCAAGAAGGAACTTCTTTATTTGAGGGTCCCAGAGCACTGGACCAAGATGCTCAGAGAAGTGGTGGAGTGTCTGTATCTGGAAACTTTCAAACCCCTGTACAACCTGCTCTAGGTGAACTGGCTTTAGCAAGAGGGTTGGACTAGATGATCTCCA
Organism: Picus viridis; assembly: GCA_033816785.1. Lineage (NCBI taxonomy): Eukaryota > Metazoa > Chordata > Aves > Piciformes > Picidae > Picus > Picus viridis. The sequence goes on from CM066577.1 coordinate 8,206,202, forward strand.
GATGTCCCTTCTAACCCCTATCACTTTGTGATTCCTTGTTTGAATCAGCATGTGCTACCAAGGAAAGACATGATTGTAGACATCAGAACATATGAACTATATCTCCAGCTCTCTGCAGCACTGCCAAAGTGGTAACAACCTCGTCTGAGTGAGCTGATAGTCTTCAGCATTCATGCAGAGGTGTTCAACCCTTGCAGCACTGAGTTCTCCACCTGAACATATTAGGAAGCCAGCTGGAGAACTCATCCCTGGAAATGCTGAAGGCCAGAGAGGTGGTGACTAACAGACTCTGGGCAGAGTTTGAACCAGCAGCACCCAGTGCTGTGGATGCTGAAGAAGCAGAACAGCAGCACCCAGTGCTTTGGCTATTTAAGGCTTTTGAGCTTCTCCATCTCTATTTATAGACTCTCCCTAGGCAAGAAATTGCTAATCACCTTTCCATGGTAGAAGCAGCTCAGCTCCTCCAGAGCAGAGGAGTGAGAATTGGCCATAATAACAGGAGCCCCAGAACACTCCCTCCTTGGCACTGGAGGGGCTGAGCTGCACTCAGCAGTTAAAAGCTGATTAACCTAACTGCTTGCAGTCAGTATTTACAGCCACTTCTCAATTGCCCTTACACTGGCAAAAATGAGATGCTGTCAGCACAAAACTTAAGAAAAAGAATAACAGGCATTTAATTATCTGTTTTCTTTTGATATTAAGTCAATAATAATTTAAACAATTGCATTAACAACATGATTTTATTTTTTTTCCTAGCCCTGTAGTGCTACTTTTGAATTTTCCTCCCATGGTTGGGAAAATTTGGTTTCAAAATGAGTGAACCACACAGTCCTGGCTCGAACCTGGGCGGGGGGGGGGGAGGCATTGTTCCTAAAAAGAGCTGTGTGAATATTTTAAGTTTGAGTAGGAGGAGTGGTAACAAGAACAATGGAAGAACTAAATGATTGTTATTTCGTCTTGTCTAGACCTCAGTGCTGTCACACATTTGCCCTTTCTCCTCAAACAGGGGTTGTCTCCCTGATGGGCTCTTCTGGGGAGCTGTCTGAGCCAACACAATTATTGTGTCAAACTCTTCTCTCAGGGACCAAATAATGGAAGCAGGCTTCGACTGACTGTCTCCTCTGATTGCTAATGAACTGCTTGTTGCAATTAGCTCTTCTAGCTGGGCTGGTGGAGGAGTGTGTTTAGAAAGCTCTTTTGGAAGAAGAAAATGGGTAAGAAGCAGATGGTTAAAAAATAAATAAGTAAACTACAAACAAATAAAACAAAGGGGGGCGGGGAGAAGGAATGTTGGTAAGGTAGAAATGCACAGATTTCACAGATTACATTGGGTTGGAAGGGACCCCCAAAGGTCATCTTATCCAACCGCCCCTGAACTCAGCAGAGACAACTCCAAAGAGAACAGGCTGCCCAGGGACACATTAAGGCTGGTCTTGAATGTCTCCTGGGACAGGGCCTCAACCACATCCATGGTCAACCTGTTCCAGTATTTCACCATTCTCAGGCTGAACAGCCCCATTTCTTTCCCCCTGTCTGATAGGAGACATGCTGCAGCCCTCTGATCATCTCAGTGGCCCTTCAAATACCGAAGAATAGAATTTGAAAGAACATTTCCGTGGCGAAGTATTTGTGCAGACCTAAAAAGAAGACCTGCTAAGAATACAGGGAAAAGGTTTAGCTCCGGGGGGAGGGGGTCACAAACACCGTTGATCCTACGCTCCTCGCTTAGGAGCAGATCACCCAGGGCAGGAGTGAACAGGAGAGGGCAGCATCGCTTTAAATTTAACACTGACGTGCTTGGGAAGCTGTACGTGGACCAAGAGATCACCGCGGGACACGATGCGATAGAGTGAAGAGACTGAGGCAGGTACCGCACTGGAAGAAATGTCTGCATGAGCAGAGAATGGAAAAGAGCAGAGGCGAAGTGCAGAGGGAAAAGCAACGTGACCGTGGTATTTCAGCAGCGATTTTGGCTTGTTCAGCTGCCGAGTAAAGCAGCCAAAGCTCAGCGTGAGGCAGCGTCTGCCCAGTGGAAGAGACTTCTAGCAGTTCATCTGCATGGATTCACAGATTGCATTGGGTTGGAAGGGACCCTCAAAGGTCATCTTCTTCAACTCCCCTGCCCATCTCCAACTAAAAACATCTTCAACTAGATCAGGGTGCCCAGGGACACATCAAGGCTGATATTGAACATCTCCAGGGAGGGAGCATCCACAACCCTGGGCAACCTGTTCCAGTGTCTCATCACCCTCACTGGAAAGAATTTATTTCTAATATCCAGTCTAAATCTGCCCTCCTCAAGCTTCAATCCATTGTCCCTTGTCCTACCACTACAAGCCCTACTGAACTGTCCCTCCCCAGCTTTCTTGCAGGCTCCCTTCAAGTCCTGGAAAGCAGCTATAAAGTCTCTCTGGAGCCTTCTCTTTTCCAGGCTGAACAGTGCCAATTCTTTCAGCCTGTCCCACAGGAGAGGTGCTCCAGCTCTTTGTGGTCCTCATGTGGACCCACTCCAGCAGGTCCACATCTTTCTTGTGTTGGGAGGCCCACAGCTGGACACAATATTCCAGGTGAGATCTTACCAGAGCAGACTGGCAGAATCCCCTTTCTCTATCTCTGGCCAAGCTGCTTTGTGCCATTGGCCTTCTGTGCTGCAAGTGCCCATTGCTGGCTCATGTCCAGTTTCTCATCCTCCAGTGTCCCCAAGTCCTTTCTGCAGGACTGCTCTCAATCTCATCATACCCCAGCATGTACTGGTATCAAGGGTTGCACTGACCTAGGTACAGGACCTTGCACTTTGCCTTACTGAACCTCATGAGATTCTCCTCAGCCCACCTCTCCAGCCTGTCCAGGTCCCTCTGGATGGCACTCAACCCAGCCTTCAGTCTTATCAACCACACGACTCATCTTGGTGTCATTTGCATGATTTCTGAGGGTGCCTCAGTCTTGCTGTTGATATACATTGCTTCCAACCCTGACTGATACTATTATACTATGATATTGAACAGCACTGGTCCCAGTGCAGACCCTTGAGGGACACCACTTGTTACCTGTCTCCATCTGGACACCTAGTTAAATTCCATCTCATCCAGAGATTATTATACTCTGACAGGATAAGGAAACATATTTTGGAGATGCACAAATGGTGCCACATGGCATCAGGGCAGCACCTGGATGGCCACACTGCCCTGCTACCCATTGAAACACACCAGGCACATCCACTGCACAAGTGCAGAGCACTATTTTAACAATACAATGCATGTCCAAGATGTAAGCAGCAAGGCAGAACTGCTGACTCAGCTTCAGTTAAAGTATCAATACTTTTGCTCTTGTGTGTTGTTTCAGACCAGTGAGTTTGGATCTATAAATACATGAAAGCATCTTACAGAGGAGCCTTGCTTACATCACCGGAAACCCCAGCGTAGTGACTTAACAGAGGACAAAATTTGGTCCATTAACTTTTATTTGTCTTATCTGACAGCAGTTATTAAGAGGCAGTTGTGGATTAATGAACTGCTCTGGGTAGGGTTTCTCTCTCTGACATTTAAAGTTATGCAGCATGCAAAATCACATGGCAGAGAAATTCCCACACACAAAAAATAGCCATACCTATCAGCTGCAGGCTTGGCTCTGCTCCCTCTCTGCTGCTGTATCCTGCCTGCTTCAGTGAGGAGAGAGTCATTCTCTCTACAATGGTTCTCTACTGCTCCATTACATCTGCAGAGCCCCCCAGGGTCTGCTGCACTGCACCCTTTCACGTCAGGCTCACAAACCACAGAAGACGACAAGCACCAGTTCAGAAGAGGGTAATGGTACAGTCTGCATTTAGCCCTCATCTGGGACTAAACTACAGCAGTGTTCTATCACCCAGTGACTCCTCAGCAGCAGGAAAGAGGGATTGGGAAAAGGAGAGGAGACCCACAGAGTGAAATGAAAATGGACGTAACAAAATAGCTAAACAACAGCAATACAAGAGATACTTAAATTTATACTCAGGACAGCAGTCCCTGAGAGCAGGAAGAGGAACAAAGTAAGGAGAAACCCTAGCAGGAGGGTCCTCTCTCCTCAGCAAACTCCCTCCTTATGCTGGTTGTGATGCTCATGTGCTGGGACACTCCTGCAGCCAACTCCAGCCAGCTGCTGATGGCCTGAAGCCCATGGCTGGCCTGGGAGTCTTTCCCAACAGCACCAGGACAGGTAGATTGTCTCCAAGGGAGTTATTTTGTTCAATCTTCTTGCAACACAGGTGAATCACTGGAATCATGTTCATTTCATAAAAAATGTTTTAATATTTGTTCTAGTGAGACTTCACCTGGAGCACTGTCTCCAGCTCTGGGGCCTCCAGCATGAAAGAGACATGGACCTGATGGAGTGAATCCAGAGGAGGGTCATAAAGGTGATGAGAGGGCTGAAACACCTATGAAGACAGGTTGTGAGAGTTGGGGCTCTTTAGCCTCGAGAAGGCTCCAAGGAGACTTTGTAGCTACATTTCAGTATCTGAAGGGGACCTACAGGAAGGCTGGGGAGGGACTGTTCAGAAGGACTTGTGGTGACAGGATGAGGGGCAATGGTTTGAAACTGGAGCAGGGGAGATTTGGGTTGGACATCGGGAGGAAGTTCCTCAGAATGAGAGTGGTGAAACACCGGAACAGGTCACCCAGGGATGTGGTTGAGGTCCTGTCCCTAGAGACATTCAAGATCAGCCTTGATGTGTCCCTGGGCAGCCTGACCTAGTTGGAGGCGTCCCTGATGAGTGCAGGAGCAGGGCTGGACAAGATGATGTTTCAGAGTCCCTTCCAACGCATTGCAATCTGTGAATGAGTGAATTTCTGTTCTGTTCCTAAGGTACAGAATGAGACAACTGAGCTTTCGTTTACTGGAGTTCAATGGTTTGTATTTCAACATCCATGTAAACTGAGTGTTTGATTATGCTGTGGAAATTATCAATAACATACCAATACTGACAGGGATGACTGTGGGAAGTCTGTGAAAGAGAACAAACACACATAAACACCAAAGAGCTGTTTGGGCTTGGACAGAATTCCAGAAATCCAGGGATGAATGACTGCCTGAGCCTTTCCTCAAAACAAGCATTTCAAGTAACATTTTCTAAACATAAAAGTGGTTTTGATCCACTGTTTGGTTACATCTGAGGTTGCATCTTGGGATTTCCAGGGAAATGTTGAAATGGATGGGATTTTGCCTTGGCAGGTTTTAAAACTTGATCTCAATAAGAACAACTTCTTCTCTTCCCATTATTGAATCCAATAGCTGTGCTAGAGGAAATGAACCATCACTGCTGGCACATTGTCATCTAACTTGAGGCACTGCGTATGAATGAGGATAACTGAAAGATGCTATTTCAACACATTTCACAGTAGTACTGTCGGATGCCCTTTAGTACTGAATGAATTTGGTTGACAGTCGACTGAACATGAGTCAGCAGTGTCCCCAGGTGGCCAAGAAAGCCAGTGGCATCCTGGCTTGGATTAGAAACACAGTGACCAGCAGCAACAGGGAGATGATCATTCCCCAGCACTCCGCACTGGTGAGACCACACCTCGAGTGTTGTGTTCAGTTCAGGGTCCCTCACTACAGGAAAGGTTCTGGAGCATGTGCAAAGAAGGGCAACAAAGCTGGTGAAGGGTCTGGAGCACCCAGGCTATGAGGAGAGTCTGAGGGAGCTGGGGGTGTTTAATCTGGAGAAGAGGAGGCTGAGGGAAGACCTCATTGTTCTCTACAGCTCCCTGAAGGGAGGTTGGTGTGATGAGGGGGCAGCCTCTTCTCCTTGGTGGCAAGAGACAGGACCAGAGGAAATGGTTTCAAGATGTGGCAGGGAAAGTTCAAGCTGAATGCTAGGAATATTTCTTCACTGAAAGGGTTCTCAAACCTTGGAATGGTCTGCTCATGGCAGTGCTGGAGTCACCATCCCTGGAGGTGTGTAAGCAGCCTGTGGACCTGGTGCTTAGGGACATGGTTTAGGGTTAAACCTTCTATGTGGGGTTGAGGGTTGGACTGGATGACCTTCAGGGTTTCTTCCAACTAGATATATTCTGTGATGCTGTGATTCTGTAATTCTCTTTTCTAGCCCAGTCCATAGAAGTGGCATTCAATGACTTAAAAGCAAGTTTCCATCAGTAGTCTTCATTAGGTAATGAAAACTAAAAATACTGTGAAAGAAACACTAAGTCTTGAAAGTTTCAAATAAAAGGAATCACAGAATTGTTAAGGTTGGAAAGGGACCTCAAGGATCATCCAGCTTCAACCCCCCTGCCTTGAGCAGGGACACCTCACACTAGAGCAGGTTGCTCACAGCCACATCCAGCCTGGCCTTCAAAACCTCCAGGCTTCTACCACCTCCCTGGGCATCCTGCTCCAGTCTCTCACCACCCTCATGGGGAAGAACTTCTTCCTAACATCCAATCCGAATCTACCCATTTCTAGTTTTGCTTCATTCCCCCTAGTTCTATCACTACCTGATACCCTAAAAAGTCCCTCCCCAGCCTTCTTGTAGCCCCCTTCAGATACTGGAAGGCCACAATTAGGTCTCCTCAGAGTCTTCTATTCTCCAGACTGAACAGCCCCAACTCTCTCAATCTATCCTCATAGCAGAGCTCAGAAACAATGCTGTCTTGGATTTTCTGCTCTATGGCAGTATTTTTGCTTTAAGTATTCTGAATCAGAATGAAAAGTAATGTTTCAGTGTCAAATTTCCCTAAAACAGAGATTCTCTGCCTTGACCAACTGTAATTACCAAAGGAATGAGTAATCCATTTTCTCCCAGGCCCTCAGTTTTGTCAGCACTAAATTTACACACAATCATTTTTATTTTTTTTAAGGAGATATGGGAGGAAATGCATAAATGCCAAGAATGTTTGCTCAGGGAAATGACACACACCATCCTTTCCCCAACATCTGGTAATTCATGAAGGGCTGACAAATCTTCTTTTAAGACTTATTAAGCATGAAGTTATCTATTCTGAGGGGATCTGTGATAAAAGCAATTTTTTACTGTAAAGAAGTTGGAGCTGAAGCCTAGCACAGAGAGAAAAGAGCCTGGAAGAAGGAGAGCAGCTTTTGTGGGTCTGTGGCTCAGCAGCATTAGCTGTCTTCCCCTCCCCAGATCTCTATTTTTAGATGACCTCTAGAGCATTAGATCAAATGTATAAACTGGATGAGGTCAAACCGTCTCTGTCTGTGAATATGCAGCTCCCAGAGGTGTGGCAATATCTGTGGAACACAGCTAGACTACATCATCAGGCTTCCTATTAAGCCTGGGCCTAATAACCTTTTGACAACTCCAAGTCAAATTCTCATTTCATTTATGGTGATGTGGATGTAGAGATGTCAGCAGAGGGGGTTTTTGCTTTTACATTGTTTTCCTTACCATATCAGCAGCTCACTACCACCATACAAGGTCTCTGCAAGTAAAAGATTACCATGCCTGAAAGGAGCAGAAACCCTGTGATTTCCGATTTTGCAGAAGCTTCTAAAATAGTGCCATCAGAGCAGATTTTATAGAGTGGAGCTGTGTGTGGTGGAAGTCTACAACTTCCTGAAGGGAGGTTGTAGCCAGGTAGGGCTTGGTATCTTCTCCCAGGGAACCAGCACCAGAACAAGAGGACACAGTCTCAAGCTGTGCCAGGGGAGGTTTAGGCTGGAGGTGAGAAAGAAATTCTTCCCAGAAAGAGAGATTGGCCATTGGAATGGGCTGCCCAGGGAGGTGATGGAGTTACCATCATTAGAAGTGTTTAAAAGAGCCTGGATGAGGCACTTGGTGCCATGGTTTAGTTGATTAGATGGTGTTGGGTGATAGGTTGGACTCGATGATCTCTGAGGTCTTTTCCAACCTGGTTAATTCTGTATTCTGTGGGTTGAAAATTCCCCCCAACATTAAAATGCCAGACCAGCCCAGCTGAAAGCAAATGAGGCAAAACTACAATCTACAATGAAATGCAATGAATATGTAAAAAATATACAGTAGTTACAATATTTACAGGTATTTACAGTTGATAAACAGCTCAAGAAGTCCCTCCTGGCCAAAAACCAGGGGAGCTAATAGCCTCCTCTTCTCTGTCCCCCTCCTCCCCCGTGGACAAAAAGGGACAAGAGAAAGAGCAGAGAATTGGGGTTTAGTACTTAGCCAAAACAAATAACACAGCCAAGGTCAACAAAGCCAGCCAGAAGCAAGTTAGTGTCTCCCAGAGCCAGGAAGCCGAGAGAAAGTTTACGTACATAAGTTTTATGTCTGTTACCTGTCCAATGGGAGGGTTTAGAACTTATCATTATTTCCCTTTTTACCCCCAGTGGTGATTTATGTACTTGCTACCACTTTCTGTTCAAGATCTGTGGACAATTTTAAAGGTACAGCCTAAAACTACCACAAGCAACTACCACTATCCCCTCAGCAAGTTTGCTGATGACACCAAGCTGTGTGGTGCAGCAGACATGCTGGAGGGAAGGGATGCCATCCAGAGGGACCTTGACAGGCTGGAGAAGTGTGCCCATGACAACCTCATGAGGTTCAACAAGACCAAATGCAAGGTCCCACATCTGGGTTGGGGCAATCCCAAGCACCAATATAGGCTGGGCAGTGACTGGTTTGAGAGCAGCCCTGAAGGAAAGGACTTGGGGGTGCTGGTGGATGAGAAGCTCAACATGAGCCAGCAGTGTGCACTTGCAGCCCAGAAAGCAAATCACATCCTGGGCTGCAGCAAGAGCAGCATAGCCAGCAGGTCAAGGGAGGTGATTCTCCCCTCTGTTCCGCTCTGATGAGACCACGCCACACTGGATGGCGAGATACTGGCCATCCAGTATCTTAAGGGGGCTACAAGAAAGCTGGGGAGGCACTTTTTAGTGTGTCAGGTAGTGATAGGACTGGGGGGAATGGAAAAATAGAGAAATGGGTAGATTCAGATTGGATGTTAGGAAGAAATTCTTCCCCATGAGGGTGGTGAGACACTGGCACAGGTTGCCCAGGGAGGTGGTGGAAGCCTCATCCCTGGAGGTTTTGAAGGCCATTGTGTACATAGCTCTGAGCAACCTGATCTACTGTGAAGTATCCCTGCCCATGGCAGGGAGGTTGGAATTAGATGATCCTTGAGGTCCCTTCCAATCCTAACAATTCTATGATTCTGTGATTCTAAGCTGTAAGTATAGGTGTGTGCTTGCACACACCGATATCCACACGAGACAGCTGATGGCACAACACTTTTTCCTTCAATATCCAGGCAACAGAATAAGTAAGCAACACTTCAGCAGGGCACAGCAAGCTCCCTTCTACAGAGCACAAGCCCTCTTTGCTTTGCACAGCTCTGAGGGACTCGAGCATCACGTGCCATTTGGGAAGCCCCTCTGCTGAGGAGGGAATTTCACCTCAAAACAGTGCGGCGTGAACTGGCAGCCCCCAGGCTCTGCAAGATTGATGTGAGGCTGCTGGGTGGTGTTGTGTCATTTGGTAATGTAGGGCTGTGTCTGTGGAGGGAATACCAAGCAGCGTGGAGGCAAGCTGAGGAATTAAATGGGATGGGATTTGCATTAGAGCTTCACCAGAGTTAATCAGCTTTGTCCCTGAAATCTGGCTGCAACTTGCTGTATGGCTTCCTGCTCTGGTCAACAGAAAACTCTAAGACTACAACATATAAAAATGCCTTGAAGAAACACAAGAGGAAAGGAGGCAATTATTCCAGTTCAGCTAAAGAAGTGCCTATGGGATCAGCTCCCCATCTAAAGTCTATTGGCATTCTCAACTTTATGACACAGATTCTGCAGTGATGAAACCCCACATCTAGAATGAGGTCAAAAAGTTAGCTGTGAGTGCATTGTCTGGGCTCTACGTGTAACCTTTCCTCACATCTATACAATACAATACAATACAATACAATACAATACACCAGGTTGGAAGAGACCTTCAAGATCATCGCGTCCAACCCATCAAACAATCCAACCCACCCAACAACTAGACCATACAGCCAAGCACCCCATCAAGTCTTCTCCTGAACACCTCCAGTGAAGGTGACTCCACCACCTCCACGGGTAGCCGATTCCAATGGCCAATCACTCTCTCCGTGTAGAACTTCTTCCTAACATCCAGCCTAAACCTGCCCTGGCACAGCCTGAGACTGTGTCCTCTTGTTCTGGTGCTGGCTGCCTGGGAGAAGAGGCCAACCTCTGCCTGGCGAGGGAGCTGGGGTTGCTTAGCCTGGAGAAGAGGAGACTGAGGGGTGACCCATTCCATAATCTTGCCTGGCACTGAGGTCAGGCTGACAGGCCTATAATTCCCTGGCTCATCCAACCGGCCCTTCTTGTGGATGGGCACCACGTTGGCCAGCTTCCAGTCTTCTGGGACCTCTCCAGTGAGCCAGGACTGCTGAAAAATGATGGAAAGTGGCTTGGACAGCTCATCCGTCAGCAATCTCAGCACCCTAGGATGGATCCCATCCGGTCCCATGGCCTTGTGGGGGTCCAAGCGGCTCAGTAGATCTCTAACTTCCTCTTGGAGCAGTGGGAAACTATCTAGGCCCAGACAACAGCAGCATTCTGCTAAGTCTTTGTTGCCGGTGATTACAGATGTTTTAAAATATGTGGAAAGCTCAGTGGATCCTTCTCTTCCAACGGAACTTAGGATTCAGTTCAGCAACGGACACAAAGGTCACCAGTTACTTCTTGTAACAAACTCATTTTGCAGAGTGTACCTCATTATTTATCCTGCATGCATCAACAAAGAACACCCATCTTAGGCTGAAATGTGCCTGCATTCACATTCAGAAAGAGAGAGAGATGAGAACTGCCAGGCTGGACTAGCCCAGTGACACCGTCCAGCAATCTGTCATTGATAATAACTAGCACCAGATACTGTAAAGGAAAAACAAAAACCAACCCTCTACTGAGCAATAACCCCAGTCATGAAAGTGTTTTACCCCAATCAGAGAGCAGTTGGTGCCCAAAGCATGAGGTCTTTTCCAAACATTTGCTAATCCGGCTGGAACATTATCAACGTAAATGTCTGATTCTTTCCAGATCTTGCTCGCCTCTTCAGAGAAACCCTGTGGAATAAAAGAGCAGTGAGATGAAGGAGAAGAAAGACATTTCCAAAATGCAGGATATAAACAAAGAAGTTTTGGGGGCAGAATGAAAAATAAACAGAGAGAGTGTCTGGAAGGGAGGAGGGAATGAAAGCAAAATTCTGTCCTTTAAAACCAACACAGGCTTCCTTGAGAGCTTGCTAACCAGTGAGGTTTACCTTCCAGGGAATGCTTTATGACTCACAGCCTGTTTTGGAAGGCCAGCAGAGATCAGCAAGACGTCAAACCAAAATTCAGCTATCTCCGCAAATATGCTGATCAAAGTCCTGCCCAAGACCTAACTGCAAACGCTGTGGATTATGTCGACTCTGTGAAGTCAGAGGTGACCATGGAGGATCTGCCAGTCTCCATCTTCTGCCCCTAATACTGCAGGATAGGGCAGTGCTTGAGGTAGAAAAGGACTGGGATTTTATCTGCTCTGCAGTTCAAGAGGCTGGAAGGAAAAATCTCACTTCACTGATAGCATAAGGACTGAAAGCTACAATTGCACCAATAAAAATTCAGGACTACCAAGATCTGTGCTTTCGGAGAACTAAGACAGAAACAAGTCTGCTTCTTGTCCATGAAAGCTGATGGGTAAAGCATTAGGAAACTATGCTCTGAATATGGTTTCCAAATCAGCTCAGTGTGGCAATCCTGCTTGGGGAGACATGAAGAACAACTATTTGCACAAGGCAAGATGGGCAATGACACATAGAAGTCAAAAGAGTTTACAGAATAAAAGAAGATTGAACTCTGAGATCTATAACCTCAAATACAAAAGAGAAATTCCCTTTCCAGGGCTGTCATATTGTGAGATATGAGACTCCAGACTCTGCTTCCAGATCTCTTGAAAGAATTTAAGGGCATAGCTAATGACACCTTTAAAGACAATGTCTGAGCTGATAGATGGTAGCACTGACATTTTGCATTTATTATTTAGGATTGGTTTGCACTTGTGGAAGCAGTGAGTGCATTTTGAAACTCTGATGGCAATTTGACAGTCACAAACTTCATAGAATCCTAGAATGGCTTAGGTAGGAACAGACCTCAGAGATCATCGCCTCCAACCTCCCAGCCATGGGCAGGGACACCTCTCAACTAGACTTGCCTGCTCAAGGCCTCCTCCACCTTGGCTTTAAACACTCCCAGGGAAGAGGGATCCACAGCCTCCCTGGACAACCCACTTCAGAGTCTCACCACCCTCCTACCGAAGAACTTCTTCCTAAGATCCAGTCTGACCCTGCTCTCCCTCAGCTTCAAACCATTCTCCCTTGTCCTGTCTCTAGACATCCTTATGTAAAAGCCCTCTGCAGCCTTGCTGTAGAATCCCTTCAGGTATTGGAAGGCAGTTCTAAGGTCTCCCTGCAGTCTTCTCTTCTCCAGGCTGAACAACCCCAGCTCCCTCAGGGGAGGAGGGTGGAACTGGATGATCCTTGAGGCTCCTTCCAACCCTGACAATTCTATGATTCTAAGTAACACCAATGGGAGCACAAATGTCCTCAATCAAAAATCTCAGAACCTGTATCATTTTATGCAGCATGAAGCACTGGGAGCCAAGGCCTGGCTGTTAGGAAAAGTTCCTTTAGGTCTGGAACCCCATCAGGCTTGGAGGAAGAAGTCTAGGCGGGCTGTGGTTTGGGGTTGCCAGTCCTCTCCCTGCACATGGTTCCATTTTCTTTGCTGTAATCATAGAATCATAGAATTGTCAGGGTTGGAAGGGACCTCAAGGATCATCTAGTTCCAACCCCCCTGCCATGGGCAGGGACACCTCACACTAGAGCAGGTTGCTCACAGCCACATCCAGCCTGGCCTTTGAAACTGAGAGAGGCTTCTAAAAACTGATGAGGTTTCTACCACCGCCCTTGGCAACCTGTTCCAGAGTCTCACTACCCTCATGGTAGTGAGGAAGGAGTAGGAAGAATTTCTTCCTAACATCCAATTTGAATCTACCCATTTCTAGTGTTTTTTTTTTTACATTGCCCCTAGTCCTGTCATTAGCTGACACCCTAAAAAGGTCCTCCCCCACTTTTTTGTAGCCTGCTTCAGATACTGGAAGGCCACAATTAGGTCTTCCTGGAGCCTTCTCTTCTCCAGAATGAACAGCCTCAACACTCTCAGTCTGTCCTCATAGCAGAGGAGCTCCAGCCCTCTGATCATCCTTGTGGCCTTTCTCTGGTCACATTCCAGCACCTCCAGATCCTTCCTGTAACAGGGGCTCCAGAACTGGACACAGATCAGGTGGGATCTCACCAGAGTGGAGTAGAGGGGGAGAATCACCTCCCTCAACCTGCTGGCTATGCAGAGCTTTCATGTCTGACACACTGCGGCTCTCCTCCTCTGGCTCACCTGAGATGGTTCTCATCACAGCCCAGGCTCTGATGAGCTGTAATAAAGCAAAAGCAGGAGTCAGATACTGATCCCAATGTGAGACTCAAATCACACAAATAACACTTGTGAAGATTTGCTGTAGCATCAGGCATTGCTTGCCTCGAGTTCTGCTTTAGCACTTCACATGTGAAAAAGAGCTCAACACAAATAGCAGCAGAGACTGGCCAAGGAGACCAGCACATACTAGCTCAATTCAACCCCTGAGCAGAAAATACTGTGGTGTGTTGTGATGACTTCATGTTCCAAGCACTGACAGAGCAGCTGTTAGTTATGTCAGACCTTCACACCATGTAGCATCTGCCTGACAAAGGCAGTGCACAGAATGTTAGGGATTGGAAGGGACCTCCAAAGATCATCCAGTCCAAACCCCCTGCCAGAGCAGCATTACCTAGGGCAGGTCACACAGGCACACATCCAGGCTGGTTTTGAAAGTCTCCAGAGGAGACTCCACAACCCCTCTGGGCAGCCTGCTCCAGGTGCCCTCACAGTGAAAAGGTTTTTCCTTCTGTTCCCATGGAACCTCCTCTGCTCCAGCTTGCACCCATCACCCCTTGTCCTGTCATTGGACAACACTTAGCAGAGCCTGGCTCCACCCTCCTGACACTGCCCTGCACATCTTTATCAACATGAATGAGGTCACTTCTCAGGCTCCTCTGCTCCAAGCTAAACAGCCCCAGCTTCCTCAGCCTTTCCTCAGTAGGGAGAGGTTCCACTGCCTTCAGCTCCTTTTGACTCTGTTCTGGACTTTCTCATGCAGTTTCTTGAGGTCCTTCTTGAACTGAGGGACCCAGAACTGGACATAATATTCCAGATGAAGCCTCATCAGGGCACACTAGGAGGTGAAGAGAACCTCTCTCAACCCACTAACCACACCCCTTCTAATCCACTCGAGGATGCCATTGGCTTTCTTGGCCATAAGGGCACATTGCTGGCTCATGGGCATTCTTCTGTCCACCAGCACACCCAGATCCCTTTCCCCTTCACTGCTCTCCCACAGGTCAGTCTCCAGTCTACACTGGTCCATGGAGTTGTTCTTTCCCAGATGCAAGACTCTACACTTGGCCTTGTTAGATTTCATTCAGTTTGTCCCCACCCAACTCTCCAGGCCTGTCTGAATGGCAGCAGAGTTGTGCCTAACATATTAAAATCCATATCCCCTTCTATGATCCTTCTTCAGTGGGGTACCGGCAGTGCTGTCTTACTGCTTGGAACAACTGCAGGCTTCCAGAATTAAAAAGTCGCCCACAAACTGCATCTATCTTATGTGAATGAAGAATTGGAGTAGGTTTTCCTTTTCATAGAATCATAGAATTGTTAGGGTTGGAGGACACCTTAAGGATCATCTAGTTCCAATCCCCCTGCCATGGGCAGGGACACCTCACACTAGGTCAGCTTGCTCAGAGCCACAGCCAGCCTGGCCTTCAAAACCTCCAGGGATGAGGCTTCCACCACCTCCCTGGGCAATCTCTGCCAGTGTCTCACCACCCTCATGGGGAAGAATTTCTTCCTAACATCCAATCAGAATCTATCCATTTCTAATTTTGTTCCATTCCCTCCAGTCCTGTCACTTCCTGACACCCTAAAAAGTCCCTCCCCAGCCTTCTTGTAGCCCCCTTCAGATACTGGAAGGCCACAATAAGGTCTCCTTGGAGCCTTCTCTTCTCCACACTGAACAACCCCAACTCTCTCAGTCTGTCCTCATAGGAGAGGAGCTCCAGCCCTCTGATCGTCCTTGTGGCCTTTCTCTGGACATGTTCCAGCACCTCCAGATGCTTCCTGTAATAGAGGCTCCAGAATTGGACACCCCTATTACTTTACCTTCTCTTCTGAGGAGGAGTTTGCATGAACTGATATCGGAAGGCCTTTCTTGACACTGCCAGGCATTGGACATCCCTGGACACAGCAGAAGAGCATTATGAAAGGGAACAGAGTTTATTTTCATTACAAGTTCCTGAGAACACCATCACCAACAGACTGCAGAACAACCTGCGGCTTAGGGAGTGAGAGTAATTTAAAAGTCATGCTCCTTGGGATTGCCCAGGGTACAATCTGCAGTTTATTTCCTTCCACATTCTTAATCTTTTCTTCTTTTTTTAATTTTTTTTTTTTTTTTTTTTGAGCCTGGTGGTAAGTCAAACATTTTTGTGTGTTTGTTGACATGTCCAGTGCATTTGGCAATGTGTGAAGCCTTTGCTATTTGGGTCAGACAAGTGTCCTCAAAACCCAGGAACCCAGCAGACCTTCCAAGCTTCTGTTTGCTTCGGTTCAGTGGAGGGCACTGCTAAAGACAACCTACAACAAGCCCTGCCCTGCACCAGGGCTGTGGCCTCTGCAGGGAACTGAGTTGCTTGGCTCAGTCTCCTTATCCTCTTCCTGACTGCTCAAGGTCAGACCCAGGAATCCACTGCCCTCCACACGGGACATGCTGAGAGGCAGCAACCTTCATCAGCTCCTTCCCTATCACGGCTTCTTGGCCCTGGCCCCAGAGCTGGCTGCTACTCCTTTGGCAACACACCCTGATTTCATGCCTGCCTGCTAGAAGTCACCACAGAGAGGCAGAAAAACAAGTGGCCCATAAGAGCAAAACCTGTCTCTTTCAAAAGCCTGAGTCTGTGCATAAGAAGAGCCCCTGGTGCATTTGCATGATCTTACTGCATGAATAGCAAATGCACACAACAGATCTATCTCCTAAGTGCATCTTCTCCTTCCTCTTTCAGGTACAGGTGATTGTAAGCAGAAAGCAGAATTTAGATCTTTGGTCTCTTCACACCAAAGCCTACCCTCCTTGTCTGAAACTTCCCTACTTACTTCTTTGTGGTAGTCTGCAATTAGAAGCTGTTCTCTTGTTTGGTTGGCTATTGCACCTCCTTTAAAGAGCAATCTTGGTTTACAGATGTTCAAGAACCAAAGAAAAGCTTATCCTGGTTAGCAAGTTTATCTTCAATGCTCTGATTCCAAGCAGCTGAAATGTAATATGGCACAAACACATGATGGGAACTCATGTGTAGGATGGGAACTCTCTGTAGGCTTGAAGGAGGCATGAGAGCTGTATTTAAAAAGTGTGTCACAGAAAGGTTTGGGATGGAAGGGGCATTAAAGATCATCTAGTTCCAGACGAGGCTGATCAAGACCCTGTCCAACCTGGCCTTGAACACCTCCAGGGAGGGGGCATCCATAACCTCCTTGTGCAACCTGTTCCAGTGTCTCACCAACCTGTCCCCATATCTCGACAACCTGTTCCAGTGTCTCACACTTCAAAATAGAGGGGCTGGGATCCAAAGAGCAGCTACATTTACAGCCACTAAGACAAGAAGATGACAGCTTGAAGACACAATTCTCACAGCCTGGTGTTTGAATCTCACTGATTTGCGTCTCTAACATAACTTTATGTTGCACATTGTCCTCACTCATTTGGGTAAAAGCATTTCTGTAAGTGGCAAAATTGCAAAACCACTTAGTAGCTGTGAGATCCAGACTGCCTTGTCTTTTCCTTGCTTTAACATGTATGTCACTACACCAAGCCCACTTAGATGAGCAAGCTACCAGAACCTGAAGGGGACCTACAAGAAAGCTGGGGAAGGGCTTTGTATAGGAGCTTGTAGTGGGAAGTTGAGAGGGAATGGATTGAAGCTTGAGGAGAGCAGATTGAGACTGAAGATTGGGAAGAAATTCTTTCCAGTGAGGGTGATGAGACACTGGAAAAGGCTGCTTAGGGAGGTTGTGGATGCTCCTTCACTGGAGGTGTTCAAGGCCAGGTTGGATGAGGTCTTGAGCAAGGTGGTCTAGTGGAAGGTGTCCCTGCCCATGGCAGGGGGTTGGAACTATGTGATCTTGATGATTTTGGGAGTCACAGAATCGTTATAGAATCATTGCATGGTCTGGGTTGGAAGGGACCTCCAAAGGTCATCTAGTCCAACCCCTGCAGTCAGGAGGGACATTCTCCACTAGATCAATCTGCCCTGAGCCCTGTAAAGCCTCACCTTGAATATCTCCAGGGATGGTGACCCAACCACATCCCTGGGCAACTTGTTCCAGTGTTCCACTACCCTCATGGTAAAGAACTTGTTCCTAACATCCAATCAAAATCTGCTCTTCTCTAGTTTGAAGCCATTGCCCCTCATCCTATCACTGCAGGCCTTTGTAATAGTCTCTTTCCATCCTTCTTGTAGGTCCCCTTCAGGTACTGGAAGGCTGCTATTAGGTCTCCCTGGAGCCTTCTATTCTCCAGACTGAACAACCCCAGCTCCCTCAGCCTGTCCTCATAGGAGAGGTGCTCCAACCTACCAATCATTTTTGTGGCCCTCCTCTGAACCTGCTCTATCAGGTCTATGTCCTTCATATATTGAGGGCTCCAGACCTGGACACAGTCCTCCAGGTGAGGTCTCACCAGAGCAGAGTGGCAGAATCGCCCCTCTGGATCTGCTTCTTTTGATGCAGACCAGGATCCCATTTACCTTCTGGGCTGCAAGCTCACACTGCCTACTCCTGTCCAGCTTCTCATCCACCAGTACCCTCAAGTCCTTTCCCACAGGGCTGCTCTCTATCACCTCATCCCCCACTCTGTATTGATAGTGATGATTGTTCAGCAGGTAAGGGTGGTGGGAGACCAGGAGCATGGAGCATTCTGCCTGCTGCCACACCAGGAGCACTCCCACCAAGCACAGGAAGAGATGATCTTCTGTGCTGCACTGCAAATGTGCCCAACATACCCAAGAGGAAGCACTGTGGGGTGGGCTGATCAGTCCCTGCTGATCCTGCATCCTGAAAGGGATGCACTGAGGCTAAAGAAACGGATGGGGGTGAAATCTTGTCCTAATTATCTTAATAGTAGCATTGTCATTGCCTTCAGTGAAGCTAGGCTTTCTCCACAGGGAACCTGCCAGAAAATCCCCATACCCATTTGTATTTTCCTATTTCAGGCTGAAAATTAGGTACAGCATGTATTTCACCCACTGGTATAGGGCTGTCACCGTGGAAACCCTGTTCAACAGAGTGTGAAAACATTTACAGTGTTGGCTGGGCTGGCAGAACACCATTTTTCCCCCCATTAACCATGTGAAGGGTACTCCCATTCAAAAATGAATTTTGGCTATAATGAGCTATAACTGCTACATACGTCCTCTGAAACAAATCCTGGTCTGAACTTCTGCAGTAAACTCCACTCTTCAGCCACCCCATGATGATATAACAAGAAGCATATACTAATTATGTTTCCCATTGCAACATCCTGTGAGACCCCACCTGGAGTACTGCATCCAATTCTGAAGCCTCTATTATGGGAAGGATCTGGAGGTGCTGGAATGTATCCAGAGGAGGGCCATGAGGATGAGCAGAGGCTGGAGCTCCTCTGCTATGGAGACAGACTGAGAGAGTTGCAGCTGTTCAGTCTGGAGGAGGCTCCAAGGAGACCTTATTGTGGCCTTCCAGTATCTGAAGGGAGCCTACAAGAAAGCTGGGGAGGTACTTTTTAGGGTGTCAGGTAGTGATAGGATGAGGGGGAATGGAAAAAAAAAACAGAAATGGGTAGATTCTGATTGGATGTTAGGAAGAAATTCTTCCCCATGAGGGTGGTGAGACACTGGAACAGGTTGCCCAGGGAGGTGGTGGAAGCCTCATCCCTGGAGGTTTTGAAGGCCAGGCTGGCTGTGGCTATGAGCAACCTGCTCTAGTGTGAGGTGTCCTTGCCCATGGCAGGGGGATTGGAACTGGATGATTTTTGAGGTCCCTTCCAACCCTAACAATTCTATGATTCTATGATTTGAGAATGGATTTCATGAGCCCCTGACTCTTTAGTTCCTGTGCTCCGATCAGCAGACAACACTCCCTTTCCTCTGAAATGGGCTATTTTGATTGAAAACAGATGGTGTACATTTTTGGCACAGGGTTTTAACTATATTAAAATGCTCGGAATGAATGTGTGTTTATATCATCCCTACAGAGGCATATGTGTGTATACATGCAGCCCACAGCATTGCCCACAAAAATAGGGATGAGTTAAGGACATATTAATTTTGATACATCCTATGCAAATGTAATGGATATGCTGAAAGGCACTGAAGTGCAGCTGGACAGCTGACATACCTAAACACACTAGCTGTGTTCTTCTGTTGTGGTGTAATTACTATGAATTCTCTCTCTCTCTCTCTAGGCATCAGAATTTACATCCTTGATGGAGTATATACTTTGATGGCACACATGGATTAATGGTTTTTATCATTTCATGAGACTTTAGTAAGGGATGAATCGCATCCTCTCTCATTAGCTCCAGGACCAATATCCATCCCAGCTGAACAATGCACTTAGTGGAAACTGCCTAAATTTCACAGAATCACAGAATGCTAGAGGTTGGAAGGGACCTCAAAAGATCATCCAGTCCAGCATCACATGGGGCAGATCACATAGGAACACATCTAAATGGGTTTTGAATATCTCCAGAGAGGGAGACTCCACAAGCCCGCTGGGCAGCCTGTTTCAGTGTTCTGTCACCCTTACAGTGACAAAAAATAGAATTCTTCATGTTTCCATGGAACTTCCTATTTTTAGCAGGTTTTTTTCTGTAACTGAATTGTTCTGGCTTAAATATCCTGCTTATCTTTTGAATTTTCTCTTTCTGTCATAAGATTTGCCCCTGCCCCATTAAGTCTTCTCTAAATAGTGTGTTTCCAACCCAAGAATTGGCAAACCCTGTCTTGGACTTGCTGTCTGTCAGGATTAAAATTTCTTCACACATCATACCTTGGAAGACATCACAAGGCCCAGTTTTCAATTATCTACTTCTTTGCCTGCAGGCTTGGTTCAGGTAAAAATGTTCTGTCACATAAGCTGGCAAACAGCTCAGATCTTTCCCATGGTTAGAAATCACCAGAGAGCTTCTATGGCTTGCTGTCTCCAGTGCATCCCTAGCAAAGATGGGAGGGTGGGTCCCGAAAGCTACTCCCAGGGGACACATCCTTGTTATAACCTCCTTTCACAAACTCCTTTTCCACAACTGCTTCCCGTTGACCCTATTTCCATTTTGGTCGACTGGATTTTCCCTTCACTTACCGCCAAAGAGGCAAAGAAATAAGCCTTCAAATCCACAGCTATGCAGGGGAGTTGCAAACAGCTCATTCCCCACGGGTGCTAATCCTTTGTCTGCACGTTGGCCCCAGCTACCTCACGCCTCGTTCGCACACAGAGTGAGCCAGAACTGGGGGTGAGACCAGAACTTAGGAATTCTGTCCTTGCAGGAAGGGGATCCTGAGCAAAAGTAGTTGCTCCAGTCTGTGCTAATTCCTGCTGGACTGATCTGTGAGTGTGCTAGAGAAAAAAAGGAAATCTTGCTGATACGCACTGCTCTTCAGAAGCCTTCTGTGGTTCTAAAGCTGCAGAACTCAGGAATCAGGAAATGCCTGCAGAAAGGTTTTGAGGAGGTCACAGAACCAGAAGTATGCTACAGTGCTGCTTTATCTAGGGATAAACAAAATATGGCTGCTTATTATAAAGAGAAAAGAGCTTTAAAAAACCAACAGAACCAAACAACAGTGTATTCTCCTTCAGAACTGCAACTCAGACTCCACAGAAAGTATCACTGGCATTTTCTTTTTCACTAACAACACTGCAATGTAATATGAAGATGGGAGGTGATTCTCCCCCTCTACTCCACTCTGGTGAGACCCCACCTGGAGTACTGTGTCCAGTTCTGGAGCCCCTATTATGGAAAGGATCTGGAGGTGCTGAAACATGTCCAGAGAAGGGCCACAAGGATGATCAGAGGGCTGGAGCACCTCTGCTAGGGAGACAGACTGAGAGAGTTGGGCCCGTTCAGTGTGGAGAAGAGAAGGCTCCGAGGAGACCTTATTGTGGCCTTCCACTATGTTAAAAGGCCTATAGGAAAGCTGGGGAGGGACTTTTAGGGTGTCGGGTAGTGATAGCACTAGAGGGAATAGAAAAAAACCAGAAATAGGTAGATTCAGATTAGATGTTAGGAAGAAGTTTTTCCCCATGAGGGTGGTGAGACACTGGAACAGGTTGCCCAGGGAGGTGGTGGTAGAAGCCTCATCCCTGGAGGTTTTGAAGGCCAGGCTGGATGTGGCTGTGAGCAACCTGCTGTACTGTGAGGTGTCCCTGCCCATGGCAAGGGTGTTGGAACTGGATGATCCTTGAGGTCCCTTCCAACCCTAATAATTCTATGATTCTATGATCTCCACCACTGTGCCTACAACATCAGCCAGTAGCTGCTCATCAGGAGAGTACCTCACCTCAGCTTTTATCTTGCAGAGGATGGATCAGCATGTTTATATTTTCCTGTCTGTCTGTCATGCTACAAAACTAATATTACGGTACAAACTCTTCCCAGTAAAGAGTTTTTATGCCAATTTCAGGAGATACAGTACACACAAGCACTCAGGATAGCTCTCTTGCAATTCAAGACACTAAGCCATTTTGCTCTGACTCTGCAAAATGGAATATAAATTGCCAAGCAGAAAAAGTGTTAAAAAGAAAAGCCTGTTCTTGCAAACTGCTACGTGGTAACCAGGCTCCTCTCCTATCAATATAAAGCTCTCCACAGTGACACCCTTGCCCTTTCTCTAGCCACTTTTTGCCAGGTAGGAATCAGAGAAATGCAAAACAGCCTTAAAAGCTCTGTATCTGATCAGAAGAAAGTCTCCCACTGCAAGCTGGGCAGAGACTGCCAAAGGCTTTGTTCCACTCCCCTTTTAATGAACCATTGCAAAAGGGTCTGAGTTAACTTTCCAGGCTGCTGTATGGCACAAATCAACAGCCTACACAAACTCTGCTGGCTTCACCTCCTACAGCAGGCCAGTGCTGGCAGGGTGATGAGGCTGCTTGAAGGCAGCATAGCCTGACCATTCTGGGCTGCTAGTCGTGTGCAGTGCTGGAGCTTCTTCCACTGTTTTCTGTGGGATTCAGACCACACTCTTGCCTCTTAAAGTGCGAGTGGGCTCTGCTAAAAAGCTACCTGATTTTCATGAATACTCAGTAGAGTCCAGACACTATACAAACAAAACACAGAGAAGGATGTTTCCCCTACAGCAATTTTTCCCTTCCATGATGTTCTGAAGAGTTTTTTTCATGCTCCCTCATTATCTCCCTATTTTTACCAGTCAGAAGAGAGACCCTATGATAAACATGCAGGAAACTAAGCCCCAGAACAACTCCATGATTAGCCTGAGCCTACTTGGTGAACTGGCTGGAGATGGGAAGACTGCCCAGCTCTCCCAGTAATCCACCCTTGGCCTCAATTCAGCAGAGCACTTAGGTACTTGTTTAACTTAAGATACAGTGCTTTGCTGTGAATCATAGACCTTTTTATTATTATCACTTTTACAGCAGGGTGAGGGAATTAGGTCTTGGGAAAAGTCTTGAAGCAAATGAGAGCAATACAGCTAACATCCTGAGGGCTCTGCACCCTGGGTCCATGAGAGTCCCTGACTCTCTCTGACTGATGAGGTTCGAGAGACTGTGGCCTGGCTCGTTTCTTCCTGCTGTAGAAGACAGCAGTGAAATTAGTGGCTATAGGATTGCTGCTGTGCAGAGCTGTGCTAGCTGGGAGCTAATTATACACCTGCTAGCCTTATTATTATCCTTATTATTCAGTTAAGTGAGAAAACATTCCATACACTGGGAAAGCCAAAAGTACAACTAATAAGTGCTGATGTCTTTTTGTTGTTGTTGTTTGAGAACAGACAAGATGTTAAAAAAAAATGTGTTTTGCCTTTTTTAAATAACATCTTCAACAAATCTTTTTAACTTACTTGCAATGAAACTCAACTTTCAGAGCTTCTGGAATGGAACCCTCCTCGTCAGGGGAGAGTCAAGAAATATCATGTCAGAAAAAGCTGCACTTTCAGGTGATAAATGTAGCTGGACCTTACTTCCTCCTGATGCACCACACAGAAACTGTCAGTCTGCTGAGCAAACTGTGCTGTCTCTATGTCTGGGAAAGAAAAGATTTGAGATATAGCTGTATCCCAGGCACAGATCCAGGCTGGGTGCACAGTGGGATGAAAGCAGCTCTGAAGAAAAAGTCTTGGGGGTGTTGATTGATGAGAAGTCCCCATGAGTTGGCAGTGCCCTCATGCAGCCCACAAGGCAGCTGTACGCTGGGCTGCATCCAGAGGAGTGTGGGCAGCAGGGTGAGAGAGGGGATTCTGCCCCTTGCCTCTGCTCTGCTGAGACCTCACCTTCAATATTGCATCCAGTTTCAGCATCCTGAGTCCAGAGGAGGCCACAAAGATGATCCAAGGGCTGGAGCACCTCTGCTGTGAGGATAGGCCGAGGGCCCTGAGGTTGTTCAGCCAGGAGAGGCGAAGACTCTGGGGGAATCTTACAGCTGCCTTCCAATACCTGAAGGGATCCTACAGGAAGTCTGGAGAGGGACTTTTCCTAAGACTGTCTAGAGACAGGTAAGGGGAAATGGTTTGAAACTGAGGGAGAGTACGTTTAGTCTGGATCTTAGGAAGAAGTTCTTCATTAGGAGGGTGGTGAGACTCTGGAACAGGTTGCCCAGGGATGCTGTGGATGCCTCCTCCTGAGGGTGTCCAAGGCCAGGCTGGAGGAAGCTTTGAGCAGATGAGTCTAGTTGAGTGGTAGCCCTGCCCATGGCGTGGGGCTTGGACTATATGATCTCTGAGGTCCCTCCCAACATAACCCATTGTAGAATTCTAGGATTCTGTTTAATGTTTCTATGGTGGATGGGGTTGTTCCACCTGGAGAAGAGAAAGTCCTGGGGAGACCTAATAGCAGCCTGGCAGTACCTGATGGGGGCTACACAAAGGATGCAGAGAGACTGTTTACAAAGGCCTGCAGTGATAGAATGAGGGACAATGGCTTCAAACTAGAGAAGAGCAGATTTAGATTGGATGTTAGGAAAAAGTTCTTTACCATGAGGGTAGTGGAACACTGGAACAGGTTGCCCAGGGAGGTTGGGGGCCCATCCCTGGAGATATTCAAGGTGAGGCTCTACAGGGTTCTGGGTATCCTGATCTAGTTGAGGATGCTCCTGCTGACTGCAGAGGGGTTGGACTAGAAGACCTTTGGAGGTCCTTTCCAACCCAGATCATTCTGTGACTCTATGAAATATACTATTTGACCAAAGTTCTACAAACATTCCATTTTATGAGATGATTTTATTCCACTTATTGTGTGCTTTAACATAGCCTGAAGATGTTAGGGGGAAGCAGCAACATCTCAGTGGTTAAGGCTAAAGCTGGCCTCAGTTATAGCACCCTCTTTCCATCTCTTCATCATAACTTTGGCTTGGAAAGCTGTTTGAGCCTGAAGCTTGCCAGGTGTATCTTAGTTTTGCAAATACTGAGGAAAATCAGCCAAATGACTTTCAAGTTATGGTTGTTAAAACTTACTCTGCTCAGAAATATTTACTTTTCTAGTCCTTGTTTTCAGTTTGATTGATGGAATTGAATGAATTCAGCCCACGGTAATGCTCCTGCCTTAAAAAAATTCCACAGTAACTCAAAACTTCTCCCCAGTTGTGGAGCAATGTCCTGATCCTGACTCATATGTACCCCATTGGAAGAGGTCATTGTCCCTGACCTCATCTCTGGTACTTTTCTTTGTCCACCTGCTGGAAACTGTCCCCTTTTTTTGTTGTCTAGAGAGAACTAAGTGAGCCTCAACTTATTTCAGCCAAGATGAACTGGGTTCCTTTAAGCAGTGGCATGGTGATTCATTGCTAACCCTGCTCTCTTGCACTGATGCACATAGGCAGCACTCCTGCCAGCAGATCTGCTCTTACTTCTCTGAGTAAAGTTACCTTCACCAAGGGAGCCACTAGTAAGAAAATGAAGCTGTTCCACTGGCCAGCAGCCCCTTCCACAAGTACAATTATTTTCAGTTCACCCATAACCTTTTTATCCACCCACCAGGATCCAAGGCAGTGTTGCATTGACATTTGTGATTCCATTAGTAGAAACAGTTGTCTTTAACTCAAAAAAGACTTTGAATCACACTGCTCACCTCTCCATACTATTAAATCCTCTGAATTTGTGCACTGATAGCTTACACAGAAAAATAAAGCCATAAACCACTCCTTTTTTTTTTTTTTCATAAATCAAAGAGTTTTGTTTCTTTCAGAAGGAAAGATGAGCTCACTTGGGTTCTCACTGAGATCAAGGAGGCTTTTTTGGCACTGGCTGGAGTGGGATCATGGTTGAACGCTGCCTAACATTTCTGAAATTGTCTTCCGTTGCCCATTTCCCTGCAAGGATTTTTCTTCTCTTTGGGAGGTGACCTCAAGTCACCTGCTGAGTGGCAAGAGTTCTTCATTTACAACAAAGGCTTTCCAAAAGCCTCTTATCTTCTACAGAGAACTTCATTTCCCTATTAATTTTCACCACAGAAGGAATAAATCCATAAAATGTAATATTTGGAAGTAATTTTTATAAATTTTATAAATATATAATTTTAAATTTTTACACATTTGTAAATCATATTATAAGTAACAAAGCCACTACTTTCTAGACAATGCTAGCTACACCTTTGCCATCACCTGCTTCAAATGGGATGACTGCAAATGTAATCCATGAGGAGAGAGATGAGGGTTGCTGCCCAAACAAAATTCAGCAAAAAAACTCAACAAGCTAGTTGTTGATAAGCCATGGGATTCTGATTTTAATCCACAGACCATGATGGAAGAGTTTCTTTACTTTGAATGTCCTATTTCTGATTTAAAACACTGACTTGTTCTTAAATTGCCACTGTCATCATTGTCCACATCTATTTTCCTAGCTGTCTTAGAGCCTTGTTGCTATACTGCAGTTTAAAAGTGATAAATAAGCAACACTGCTGCTTTCAATATATCAATGTTCTTTCAATTAAAATTCAGTAAAGCAGACTTCAAAACAAACACTGAACTGGTCAGACTTCTAACCTGAGAACTTCCCAACCTCAGAGAAATGGAGATCAACATGTGATATCTCACACTCCCTTTTGAAATGAGCCCTTCTCTGATGTGAAGCTCATCCAGCTCAATCCATCCTGGGCTCACATTCCAAATTATGCCTCTTGCTGGGCTCGTTTTCATCTAAGATGCTTTTTACAAGTAAGGGTTCTTCTTTCCCTCTCACTCTTCACAATCTTCCCTCCCACTTTTTGACAAAATCCCTGCCCTTGGCTTCCTCCTGCCTCTTCCTTCCCATATGATCTCTAAATTAATCATCACTCTCCCTCCCTCCCTCTCTCCTCTCTACCCCATTTTTCCTCACTTTGTCCTGTTTCCTTCCCCTGCCAAAGATTTCTTAGTCACAAGTTTCCTCATTCCTCATCCCTTCCATCACTGTTACTTACATGACATTAACAGCTCATTGCATTTAAAAGATAAAAATCACTTTTGCAGTCAGGCCCTCATTGCATTCATCCCTAAATATACCCTTAAAATAATAAAAAAAAAAGGTCAATAATAGAGACTCGGGTGTTCACCAGAACAAGGGATACCAGTTTTAAAGGAACAGATATCAAAAGCCTTGATTATAATGAGTAGAGACTATGAAACATTGCAAAGAAAGTAGGTCTAGGAGCAGCCCTCATGCTGAGATGAGCCACACTAGTTTTGTATAGGCATCAGCCAAACAATGTGAATGTACTCACTTTACTCTTGAAACAAAGGAATTTTTTGGGTTCTTCCTCCTGTGGCAATTTGCATCCATCCAGTTTCACAAATAAAGATGTAGGTCTCCCTGAGACCTCCTCAGTTGGAAAAGCCACTTGACCTGAGGAAGAGTTCTACCTCATATCTGGGTAAAGAACTATCCTATGGACCAGGATAGGTTGGGGGTTGACCTGTGGGAGACCAGCATAGGAGAAAAGGACCTGGGAATCCTGGTGGACAGAAGGGTGACCATGAGCCAGCAACGTGCCCTTGCGGCTGAGAAGGCCAACGGCATTCTGGGGTGGATTAAAAGGGGGGTGCTTAGTACATGGAGAGAAGTTCTTCTCCCCCTCTACTCTGCATTGGTGTGGCCACATCTGGAATATTGTGTCCAGTTCTAGGCCCCTGGGTCTTGTTTAGAGGCCAGCATGAGATGTGATTTTGGTCAGCTGCTAGTTTGCATCATAAAAGCAAGATTCAAAAAACAGCAGCTTCAGGCAGTTATAATTTCCTTGGGCCCTCTCCTTTTCTTTAATCACAGAGGTCATCTTGTTGCTGTTCAGAGCACAGCATCCCTGCACACTTCAGCAGGGCCAAAAATACTTCATTCTTCACAGAAAATTGTATCCTAGTGGTGGCCATGTTCTCATTAGTTTTAAATGAAGACAAAAACCAGGAGAAAGAGGCCAATACAGAACTACTGTAGAGAGTTCAGTATGATACAGTTTGTCTCTGAGGTAAAATCAGGTAGTTCAGCCATTTACAGAAAATCATTAAGAGTATAAATAAGACTCCAAAGACCAATAAAAGAAGCATGAGGGAAGAGAAAGATAATTCCATATTTACCATATCTATGTATATATATATGCATATACATTTATGATCAGCATTTTAGGGTTAGGAAGAAAATAAGAACCAGTTTTGTCAGGCACTATTTACTGCTTGGACTTGGGATTTGTCTGTAAACACAGAGCTTGGACTTGTCTGTAGACCTCACAGGAGAAATAGGTCTTGGCAATACAGTTAGAGAAGAAAAGAATAGTAGATGTGTAAGTCTTTAAACAGATTCCAGCATGTTACTAAACGTTTTACTATGGGGAGAAGACTAACTAAGTTCTGTGATAGTCATCAGTTTCAGTGAGGAGGCCTCTCTATCTGCTTGGATTAAGTTTATCCCAGTAGCTAAGATTTATGCAATGACAGAATGTTAGGGGTTGAAAGAGACCTCCAGAGATCATTAAGTCCAACCCCACTGCCAGAGTAGGATTACCCAGAGTGGGCCACACAGGAACACATCCAGGTGGGTTTTGAAAGTCTCCAAAGGAGAACACTCCACACCCTCTCTGGGCAGCCTGTTCCAGTGCTCCGCACCCTCATAGGAAAGAAGTTTCTCCACATGTTGAAGTGGAATCTCCTGTGTTCCAGCTTGTGCCTGTTGTTCCTGGTTCTATTACAGGGCACCATCAAAAAGAGCCTGGCAACTGCATCTTGACACCCACCCCTCAGATATTTATAGACATTGATCAGAACCCCTCTCAGCCTTCTCTTCTCCAGACTAAACAGCCCCAGGGCTCTCAGTCTTTCCTCACAGCAGAGATGTTCAAGTCCCCCAGTCACCCTTGTAGCTCTCTTTTGGACCATCTCCAGCAGATCCTTGTCTCTCTTGAACTGGGGACCCTAAAACTAGACACATGCTATAGAGACTAGAACAAGTCTTGCTCACTTCACACACACAAGCCTTCAGTGTCATCCCAGAGCTCCACCACTGTGTGCTCCATCTGTAGCTACCTGCAATCCCTTATGATATCCTAAGATACTACCATAGCTCAGACAACAGCTGTACCACCCCTTTCCAAATGGTACCATGCCTAAACTGGGTGACAGTAGTGGTTTTGCATAGCATACAGCCCAAATATTCCACAGTAGATGAACCACTACACCACTATAAATATCTGTCTGTGAGTGAAGTTTTAGAGAAGAGGAAAGCCTTGATGCAAAATTTTGTCACCACACAAACTACTTGCCCCTGAGCATGTAGCAGACCTACTAGTTGCATTTATTCACCTTTTAGGTGGATAAATTCACCTAGCGTTTATTCACCTGTTAGGATGCACATGGTGTCCCTCTTGATTTTAGAAACTATTTGTGTGCCAAAAAACAGGGATCTGAGGTATTTCACCCAAACCAGCAAATCTTATGTCTCTGGAGAGAGAAAATGTTGTTTATTATAGTAACATTAAGTATTGCAATGCTTGACAGACAGGTTCACAGATTCACAAATTGCACTGGGTTGGAAGGGACCCTCTCAAAGGTCATCTTGTCCAACCTCCCTGAACTCAGCAGGGACACTTCCAATGAGATCAGGCTGACCAGAGGCACATCAAGTCTGATCTTGAATGTCTCCAGGGATGGGGCTCAACCACAGCTCTGGGCAACCTGTTCCAGTATCTCACCACTCTCATTGTGCAGAACTTTCTCCTGATATCCAGCCTAAATCTCCCCTGCTCCAGTTTCAAACTGTTGCCCCTTATCCTATCACTACAGGCCCTTCTGAGTAGTTCCTTCCCAGCCTTCCTGTAGATCCCCTTCAGACACGGAAATGCAGCTCTAAGGTCTCTCTGGAGCCTTCTCTCCTCCAGGCTGAACATTCCAATTCTTTTGGCCTATCTTGATAGTAGAGGTGCTCCAAACCTCTGATCATCTTTGTGGCCCTTCTCTGCACCCACTCCATCAGGTCCATGCCTCTCATGTTTTGGGGGTCCCAGAGCTGGACACAGTACTCCAGGTGAGGTCCCACCAGAGTAGGTTGTTAATACATATACTATATTGTTTCAGCCACATCCTCCTCATTCCCCACTATTCTCTATGCTGCTATCAGCTCGCTTAATATATTATATGATATAAATTCTGTATTATCATTAAGTTACATTTTAGGTACCATAAACATTCTCACAGCTAAGCAGTGAGAAGCAAATATTATCATGATGTTATTAAAACAAGAAGGGGCTGAAACAAGCATGTGATAATTATGAAAGATACTGGGGTATGTTTGCACAGCTTGGGTGTATTTTTAGGACACAGCCTGTCTTGGTGACAGAACACACAAAAGGGAAGGGATTTCTGAGTGTTCCACTAATTTCTTTTGTTGGTTTGCTAAATATTCTGCACTAAAGGCTCTCTTGCAGTCTTTCTTATAAAACAAGAGGACATATTTTTTTCCATCCCACAGGGGTATTGTGAGAATTACTCATCTGGTACATAGATAATTCCTAGCAAATAAAAGCACTGCTAGTCATTGTTGGCATTACCTGTTCCTCACAGCTTCTGTGACAGGATGGCTGACTACAGCCCAGTGGGTGTATCACCAGCTGTTGTGGGGACTGCTTGTATGGTTTTGGACAAGCTACTAAACAAGTAGAGAATAACTAACTCTCAGGGGTTTTTTGTGTTCAGCTGCAGCTTACATAGCAGGGTTTTAGCAGCAAAACATGTCATGTGCCTCTGGTAGCCTCCCTCCGGCTGAAAGCATGCTGGCTCCATGTGCAACCTATGTCCAGTGGTGCTGACAGAAACAAAGAGTTCAGCTTTTAACCCAGAACTACAGGGAAAGTGAGGGCCTTTGCTGGGTATCCTTCCTTGTTTGCAAACACTTAGTCTGCAATTAAAACAAGGAAATACTTTATTGTTGGCTGAGGGAAACACAGTAACATAAGCAAATAAGTGAAATATCCACACCCATCATATCTCTGGCAATGGTTGCTTAGTTCACTTTCCTACCAAGTGGTGCCAAAGTCCAAGGAGCTAATATCCCTTTAACTCTTTGTCCTCTCACTTTTCCCTCTGCTAATGGTTAATGGTTTCCCTCTATTAATAGTTAATTTGTGTTCAGCATGAACTTGGCTGATGTGTCTCCAGCTTCCATAGGAAGTGCTATCTGACCTGGTACACCTACTGCAATAATAGTAATTTAGTTTTATTGCCACCATCAGGCATCCTCCACCCCTGCTTCAATCCCAGTTTCCACAAGTTCAGCGGAGAACCAGCAGAAAATACCTCACCCATGCTGTAAAGCCACAGCTTTGGAGTGGGCTCCTACCACACAGGTGCTGCAAGGACGTACTCAATGAAAGCCTTAGTAGGCAAGGACCAGCAGCACCCCAGATCCTTGCACAGGGCTCCTGTTAAATCAAAGGTGTACCCCAGCATCCTTTGTCCTCATCTTCCCAGTTTTATCCTATCTTCTGCCCATCACAAGCTCACTTGTACTTTCAATAGTTCCTAAAAGCATTTGTTGGAGGGTTTCTGCATAAAAAGGTTTTAGAATTACAGAATCACAGAAACATACAGGTTGGAAAAGACCCTCAGGATCACCAAGTCCAACCTACAATCCTACCCTACAAGGTTCAACCCTAAACCATAGCCTCAAGCACCACATCCAAACCACGTTTAAACACATTCAGGGTTGGTGATTCGACCACCTCTCTGGGCAGCACAGTCCAATGCCTGACCACTCTTGCTGGGAAAAAAATTATTTCTAGTGTCCAGTCTAAACCTACCCAGTCACAGCTTGAGGCCATTCCTTCTTGTTCTATCACTAATTACCTGTGAGAAGAGAACAGCACCAGCTTCTCCACAAGGTCCTTTCAGGTAGACAGCAATGAGGTTGCCCCTCAGCCTCCTCTTTTTCAAACTAACCATCTCCAACTCCTTCAGTCGCTCTTCGTAAGATTTATTCTCCAGGTGCTTTCCCATCTTTGTTACCCCTCAAGTTCTCTGCACATGCCTTCATTCACTGAGAGTTGGCAAGGCCTTTCAAAGCCCATTGCCCAAGCTGGTCAGTCCCCTTCCCAGACTCTGCAACATAAAGCAGACTCTTCTGAGCCCCACAGCCCATTTGCTCTGCCTCTGCACTGGGAGACACTGGCCTCTCTAGTCCACATCTGACTTTATAAAGATGTGAGCAACTCTGATCAAACAAGTGAGGGTGTTTAGCCTGGAGAAGAGGACACTCAGGGGAGACCTTCTTGCTCTCTACAACTCCCTGAAGGGAGGTTGTAGCCAGGTGGGGGTTGGTCTCTTCTCCCAGGCAACCAGCACCAGAACAAGAGGACACAGTCTCAAGCTGCACCAGGGGAGGTTTAGGCTGGAGGTGAGGAGAAAGTTCTTCACAGAAAGAATTAGAATGGGCTGCCCAGGGAGGTGGTGGAGTCACTGTCCCTGGAGGTGTTCAAGAGGGCATTGGACGTGGCACTCGGTGCCATGGTCTAGTCATGAGGTCTGTGGTGACAGGTTGGACTTGATGATCTTTGAGGTCTCTTCCAACCTTGGTGATACTGTGATACTATTGGAATGTACTGCCCAGGGAGGTGGTGGAGTCACTGTTACTGGAGGTGTTCAAAAAGGATTGGACATGGCACTTCAGGCCATGGTTTAGTTGTTATGAGGTGTTAGGTGATAGGTTGGACTTGATGATCTCTGAGGTCTTTTCTAACCTGGTTGAGTCTATGGTTCTAAGTGGGTCTTTTGTTTAATCATATTGTGTATTTCATCTTCATGGTCTGTTGATGTTAATATCTGGTAAAAAAGTCAGTTAAAAAACAAATGGCATTACACAGATGCTTACTATGGGAACACCCAGCTGAGGGTCTTGGGTTGGTTACTGAACTGAGGAGATTCTTGAGCTGCTTCGCTCCCTGGAGTTCCAGCAGATGCAGGTCTTCGAGGAATTTACCTAGGAGTGGCAGTGATCCTTGGGGTCCTTCCTCCCTTTTCATCTGAGTTCTGAAGAGGGCTGGGCTCACGCAACATCTTTATGTGCAGATGACATTGAATCCCCCGTGGTAGCCACAGTGCACCACAGCATCCCGCACAGGTTCCCAGAGAGCAGCTGCCACCATGTGTGGCCGTGTTCTGCCATTTTCCACCTCGGAAGCACCCGACGATCCTGTTGTTCTGCCCGGTGTGTGGAATGGGGCACAGTGGGCTCCCCGGTTAGGAAGACACTTCACAAGGAGGGTTTACGTGCCACGAAGCACCGGAGTATCCCTCACTTTTACAGTCCTCGCGGGTGAGGGAGCTGGACTTCGTGTCTGCACCTGGAGCTCGCTGCTGAAAGGCTCTGCAGGGAGAGCCCCGGAAACGCCTGGCCAGGCAGGGCACAGCTGCCGCTGCCCTTCGGCCTTAACGAAGCTGTGCTCTTTAACGGAAGCTGGAAGCGCCGGGAGATGAACGGCAGCGCACTGGGGGGAAACCGGGCCGGGAGCGGCCCGCGACAGGAAAGGGCTGCGGTGAGGAGGAGACTTCCCTCGGCGAGCCGGGTAAAGCCGCGGGGGTAACCCCGGCCTGGCCGGTGGGTCGGCTCGGGGCAGCCCAGCCCAGCCCAGCCAGGCCCAGCCCAGCCAGCCAGCAGCGGAGCGGCCGCAGCGAGCGGGGCGTTGCGCGGCACCCTCTTCTCTCTCTCCCTCCCTCCGCTCCAGTCCGCCCGTATCCCTGCATTCCCTGCTGCAGCACCCCCCTCCCTCCTCCCCTCAATCCCAGCAGTAGCGGCGGTCCCGGGCTCGGCTCCTCGCGCTGCGGCGGCGCTCGGCGGCGGCTCCCCTCCGCCGCGACCGCCATGTTGGGCTGGTGCGAGATAGGCGGCAGCGGCTGCGTGTGACCGCGGGAGGGAGCGAAGGAGAAGAGAGAGAAGGAGGGAGCGGCGGGGCAGAGGAGGGCACGGAAGCGGAGAGAGGGAGGGAGCCGCCGTTACCCCTCCCCGCCGCCCCGCGCACGCACACACCCCGCACACGCACCGCGGGAGGATGCCCTTTGCCCTGGGGGGCAAAGCCGGGAGAGCATCTCGCCGTCGGGAGTGAAGCCACCACTGCCGGCGGGGCCTCCCGGCCCGCAGCGGGAGACGCCGGCGCTTCCCCTCCGCCCCAGGACGCACACCCGGAGGAGGAGAAGGAAAAGGAGGGCGCCGTCTCCGCAGCAGCGGCAGCAGCCATGGGAAGGATTTGACAGGATCGGAGCGCTTCGCAGTCGCCCCGCGGCGGTGCCGGTGCGTCCCGCCCGCCGCCCGTTGGCGCAGCGCAAGAGAAGGGCGCGACGATGAAGACTTTAGTTTTTTTGAATCACTGAAAAGCCTTAAAAGGAGACTCGGTAAGGAGGAGGAGGAAGGGAAAGGCTGCCCGGGGCAGGACGTGGCTGCGCCCTGAGGAGGGGCGGTAAGGGGACCTGCGCCCCACCCCCACGGCGGGCGCGGTGGCCGGCGAGGCGCTGCCCGCCGGGCCGGGGCCGCGGCCGGGGAGGCGGCGGTGGGGCTGCGCGGCACCCTCCTTCCTCCCTCCTTCCCTGCCGGTGTGCGCTCGCTTTCTTCTTCCCCTCGCGTGTGTAAATATCCAGATCTTTCCCCTTGCCATCCATGCGGGGAAGGGAAAGGCCGGTGCGAGCCGAAGGGGGCTGCTCGCCTGGAAATGCTGCGGCGGGGGCGCGCCCCGGATCGCGCTGCATGCTCTGCATTGTGAATGCAGGAGAAGACCTTTGCCGATCGCCAAGTGCGTATGCTGCGCGCACCCTGAAATCGGTGTCAGGCAGGCTCGGCTGAGTCGAAGTGCGATCATTATTATTAAAACATCAGGAGTGGCCATTCCTGTCCTCTCTTCCATCACCCCCCTTCTCCTTCTCTTACTAAGAGAATTTTAATTTTAATTTTTTTTTTTCTTTTTTTTTTTTTTTTTTTTTAGGTTAACTTAACAATGATGCCTACACAGATACATTGCACTATATGTGTATATCCGAAACTTAAAAGGGTTTAGTTTCAGGCTGGGAAGACGGAGGTGGGCTGGAAATTAGGCACCTCCAACAGTCTTGACACTTGTTAGAAATACTGTTGACTTCTTAAACAACAAAACCCTCAAAAGATTTTTTTTTTTTTTTTTTTTTTTTTTTTTTTTTGGGGGGGAGGGAAAAGTAATAACAGTCATTAAAAAACCAAAAACCAATGCAAAGTGAAACAACCATGTCTGGAGAAGTGCGTTTGAAGCAGTTGGAACAGTTTATTTTGGATGGGCCAACTCAGACTAATGGGCAATGCTTCAGTGTGGAAACCTTGCTGGATATACTCATCTGCCTTTATGATGAATGTAATAATTCCCCTCTGAGAAGAGAGAAGAACATCCTCGAGTATCTAGAGTGGGGTAAGTTGGAATGTTTATTTTGTGTACATCCGTCCCTGTTCCGTTCTTCTTTGTATAATGTCTGTTATTTATGTGTAAGAGGGGATTGTTTATAAGTCAGAGTTTTACTGGGAAGTGTTATCAGCTTTAACTGTAGTTAAAACATGGTGGTGGTGCTAAAAAGCAATCCCTATTGTTTGTCTTTGAGATATGCATGTAAAACCTACACGATTCTTTTTCTTCTTTGGGTTGTTTTTTTTGGTGTTTGACATGGATCAGACTCCGGTACATGAGGCATGTTTGCCTTCAGGCCCAGCTGTTGAGTTTTGGTATCCTGAAGTTTCTGGGATTATAGAGCGGTGAAGGATAAATTCCGATGCCTGGATAAAAGATCACTACACAGTCCTGTGATTTGCATCAGTAGTCAAGTCTACACTGATTTATAGTAAAAGGTGTTGATCAACAAGAAAACCCTTCAGGTCTCTTAGATATCATGAGTTTGAAATGTCTGGAAATGGAGAAAATTACATTCTCTTCAGCAAAAAATCATTGCTGACTTTAATCGGGTTGTTTTTCCTGATGAGGAGAACACAGTTGAAAAGCAAAAGGAAGTTGTATGTCCCCCAGTACCCTTTCCATTTTCTTCCTTTGTTTTGGGGAGACAGGGTATTGGAGGATTTTTGGATGAAACAGGTGAATGAGAGTGTTCCAGCTCTTCTTAAGATGTCACAGAACTGGTTGTCTCTGTGTTTCTCTTTTTAACTCATTTTCTTCCCCCTCCTAAACATAGATGCAAACCAGAAGATGCAGTCTGACATGAGAATGGTTACTATATCTGACCTTCAAACTTCAAAGTCATGCTCCACTTGTGCATTTACATGCAAAACCATTTCCCACGTTTGCTTTGTAATATATACATCAGCAGGCCTCCTTTATTAAAAAGAATTTTAAAAAACCCACTTTTTTTTTTTTTTTTTGGAACCATGTAACAGGCACTTGATTAATTAGCTGGTTGAGCTCTTCATAATGAAGTTACTGAGGAAAGACATTGTTTTGATAACTGATCTAACAACTTGAGGCTGATAGGTGTTTTAGTTTTGTGCTCCTCACTGTAGACATACTGACGTGGAAAGGTCATCTGACTCAGTAATGAAGTTTCTTGTCCTGTTCATATCTTACTAGTCTTTGTTTTCTTATTATCTGGAGGAACAGGCTATAATTAATGTGTTCTAGCTAAGGAGGAAATAGTAATTAGAAGTGCTTCTGGAGAATCTTCCCCCTAAAACTGTCACTGGCACACAGGAGCTGTGCCAGACTGGGAGAATGTGGTAACTTCAAGGGTGTTTTGTGTGTGGAAACTCAGTGTAGTCTGCAGTGGATCTAGCCAGCTGATACCCTGTAAATAAAAATAATACGGCAGTTCTCCATATCTATATGGTAAGAGCAGCGGTGTGCTCCAGATATTTGGTGCATTTGGTGGTGGTTGGTTGGTGGATAAATGCACCCTGACAGGGCTCTGACAGTAGCAGAAGATTTCTGTAGTAAACTTTACAGGCTGCTGATGGAAATAATACAGTGTTTTGGAAAGCCTGGAGTAAGGTTTCTTGCTGGCTTATTCTTTTTCCTGTTAGTTTTCCATTCTCATGCTCCAGCTGTGTCTTAGCAGGACTCTTGAACTTCAGGCAAGACCAGTTCCTCCCATTTTCAGGGCTGAGTTGGCCAAGTCCCCTGTCTGCTCCCAGCTCTGCTCTCAGGACGTCTATGCTAAGAGTGTTGGGGTTTTTTTTTCCAAGAGGGTTGGTGAGGTGAAATGGAAGAGTAATGGTTTCTAGTACTTGCTGTTGGAAACGTGCCTGTGAATGATGCCTTTATCATGCAGACACTCACACAAATTGTCTCTTCTGCAAGCCAGCCCTCCTAGTGAAAACTAGCAGTCTCTGGCATGTTTGTTGAGATCAGGGAGTTGGCAAACCAGGATTCTCACAGAGGTAGGTACCCTGCAGTGCTTTGGTTCGATGAAGTCACTAAGGGTACCCTCTTCTTTGATACAGTTGTGACCTTGCGTATCTCTCTCCCCCCAAAAAGGGAAACAATGCAAGTTGTTGATTAGAAAGAAGTTACATGTGGTTTTAAAGTCTGAGATGTGCCAAATAGTGGTAGAAGCGGAAGGATGGCAGCCAGAAACTGTAGGCTCTGCCCCTGCCTCCCTCAGTGACTCAATGTTGAAGGGCTTTCAGCTGGTTTTGGTTTTTTGTTTTCTTTGTTTCAGTTTCCCTTGTTGAAGAGCAGGGAAAATGCCACCAGTTTTACACTAGGGAGTTCTGAAATCTGCTTTATGTGAAGCACACTTAGTTTTGGATGTGCTGTATAAAATAATATGCACTAATTTATTTCTCCCATCAGTGATACAAAACGTGGTGCTTGGTATATCTGCTGGTGGAAGCCAGTTGGTTGCTGTCTTGGAAACACATTTTGTGGGTTTATGCCAAGCCTCCACGCATTTGCTTTATTACTATGAAGAGTGCAGTCTGAGCTTATTTGAACTGGTTTTAGGATGGTATAAAACTGATGTCTTTTGTGCATTTACACATTGCTAAGTACCAATTTACTCCTGAGAACTGTTCATCATCTTGCGCTTAAACTGCTTGTAAAAAATTATTCTTTGCAGAAGCAGATCAGATTTATTGATACAGCTGGTTTTTTTAAGATAAGGCTAATAAGTAGGTGTTGGCTGATCACAGATTTGTCCTGGGCAGCAATAATTTTTGTCTTGTTTTTCAGTGGTGCAGTTTTTAGGTGCTGCTGTTTGGTTTTGAGGTGGGGGAGTTAGGGTCTTGGGAGGGGAGTTTTACATGGATGTGCATCCACAGGTGTTCTTGGTCTGAGATGTTACCTGCTTTATGTCATGTAAGACTTAATATCAGTAGAACCTTCTTAATTTTGGAGGGGAGAAGGGTTTAAGGGGGTATTCTACCTTGGAAAAGCTGATGTCTTAGTGACAGCCATGTGACTGCTGCTATATTTAGGGGAATTAAACCATTTCATGCTCTAGTCCTTGGATCTTTTAGAATGCTTTTAAGCACTTATTATCTGGATCTCGAATAAAAAATAAAGCAGAGTGAAGCAGTTCAGCATCTAAATGGGTGGTTCATCTTTTGGTTTGAAGTCTATAAGTTTAACTCGGCAAGTGGAGAAAATAGGTTTCTGCAACATCAGGATGAGTTTTACCTTATTTTTTTGGGTAGGTTTTTAGTCTGTCTGAGGTGCTTGGAATTCATTTGACTGGTTGGAAGTGGCAGGTTAATTATTTTGTGATTTAGAATCTGCATTAGTTCTAAAATTTCTTTTCTACCGAAAGTGGAAATGTAATTTCTTTCTCTAGTGTTATCATTAGTTTTGTGACATGCAAATAAAAGGCTTTGGTTTTGTTGGTGATTTTGGTATACTTTCATTTTTATGGAGTTATGCTGTATGCTAAGACAATCATGGAAACAACTATTTTGACTCCAGAAGACTAAATCCTGCCCAGTGACAGGGCAAGGGGCAGTGGGTGGAAGCTGAGGCATAGGAAGTTCCATGGAAACATGAGGAAAAAAATTTCACATTTCCTTTTTTTGTGAGGGTGACAGAACACTGGAACAGGCTGCCCAGGGTGGGTGTGGAGTCTCCCTCTCTGGAGGTATTCAAACCCTGCCTGGATGTGTTCCTGTGTCATCTGCTTTAGGTGATCCTGCTCTAGGAGGGGGTTGGACTGGATGAGCTTTCGAGGTACTTTCCAGCCCTTAAGATTCTGTGATCATGGTGTGTTTTGAGCTGATGGGAAGGAAATGGGATGTTTAGGTTGGCTCATCATGTGTATTTGATGCTAGTTTCAAATTTTGTCTCTATTGATCGTTGTAGTTGTGATTTAGAAAAGGGTTTGTCTAATTGTAGCAACTTGGAGCTTACCAGGAAAAGCTGGTAAGAAAAGAATTCCAAGGACTTTGCTTTTTCTTCTTTTTCACAATGACTCAAGACTGTGAGGGGAGGTAATGAAGTCTGATAAACTGAATTTGAAAGAAAAATCGTAGCAATGGAAGCTTTTAGAGATGTTTTTGTTCTGGGAAGACTCCCTTTGCAATGGTTGTGATACTTGAACATCTCTCCTGTGAAGACAGACTGAGAGACCTGGGGCTGTTTAGTTTGGAGAAGGCTGAGAAGGGATCTGATCAATGTCTATCAATATCCGAGGGGTGAGTGTCAAGGTGAATGTGGTGCCCAGTGATAGGACAAACAGCAACAGGTAGAAGCTGGAAGACAGGAGGTTGCACTACAGCATGGGGAGGCACTTTATGGTGAGGGTGCCAGAGCCCTGGAGCAGGCTGCCCAGAAAAGTTGTGGATTCTCTTTCTCTGGAGACTTTCCAAACCCACCTGGATGTGTCCCTGTGTGACCTGCCCTAGGTGATGCTGCTCTGGCACAGGGGATGGACTGGATGATCTCTGGAGGTTCCTTCCAAGACCTAACATTCTGTGATTCTGTGACTCCAATTAGAATTGATTTTAAACAAGAACGTTAGTGTGCATTGAAAGACAACAAGAATAAACCTCAAAATGTATAGAGAAACAAGGAGAGAAGATGCAGGACACTGCCAATAGCATGCTGAGGTCAGTGACTTGTTTGAATCTGTCCTCTCACGGGAAAAATGTAATCTGTCCTTTAGAGGAGTTTATGTTGTTTGTTTTTTTTTCCTCTACCAAAGGAGACTTTGAAAGATGGATCAAATAGTTCTCATTTCA
Organism: Picus viridis; assembly: GCA_033816785.1. Taxonomy (NCBI): domain Eukaryota; kingdom Metazoa; phylum Chordata; class Aves; order Piciformes; family Picidae; genus Picus; species Picus viridis. The sequence goes on from CM066577.1 coordinate 8,246,196, forward strand.
CCTTTAGCAGAGGATTTGACATGTTTATTTAGTGCTGATATGTCATAGACTAGTCTGTCATTGTTGCTCTTACACTTCTGCCATTCGGGTGTGCAGTGTCTCTTCTGGATGTTAAAAATGGTTCTATGACCATGAAATATATATTTAATTTTTTTAAGAGAGAGTTGTGGGGAGATTGTGTTTTCCTTCTGGTGCTCTCTCTCTCTCAGGTTTTACCTTAGAAATGGTTATTCCCATTTTCCAGCTAGGCTTGTTTTTCAGTATTAGTAACAAAAGAAAACAACCTTGCTTCTAATTCTTGCACCTCTTTTATGTTACTCATCTGTTTGTGGGTCATGAAAGAATTCACAGGCATTTTCAGCTGTGAGTTGCTTGTATTTTGTTTATGAAATGGTCTGTTAAAAGAAATACTCCTTTAGGCCCTATTTTTAGCAGACACAGCAGTAAAAAGACTTAACTTCATTAAGTGTTCCTTTTTTTAAAGCAGACTTTGGTGCTTAGTGCTGTCTAAGGCTGGATTGATGGGCTGAGGCCAACTGTATGATGTCTAACAAGGCCAAGCACCAGGTCCTGCACTTAGGTCACAGCAACCCCATGCAACACGACAGGCTTGGGGCAGAGTGGCAGAAAGGGACCTGGGGGTACTGTCTGACAGCTGACTGACTGTGAGTCAGCATTTGCTCAGATGACCAAGAAGGACCAGCATTCCAGTTTGGACCAGGAATAGCGTGGCCAGCAGGACCAAGGAAGTGGTTGTCCTCTTGTACTCAGCCCTGGTGAGGCCCCACCATGAGTCCAGTTCTGGGCCCCTTGCTACAAGACAGACATTGAGGGGGCTGGAGCATGTCTGGAAAAGGGCAACAAAGCTGGTGAAGGGTCTTTTACACAAGTCTTACGATGAACAGCTGAGGATGTGGGTTGTTCAGTCTGGAGAAGAGGAGACTGACGGAAGACCTCACTGCTCTCTACAAGTCCCTGAAAGGAAGGTGGAGTGAAATGGGTTCTGGCCTCTTCTCTGAGGTGACAAGTGGTAGGATGAGAGGAAATGGCTTGAAATTCTGGCAGGGGAAGTTTGGGTTGGAGATTAGGAAAAGTGTCTTTGGAACAGGCTGCCCAGGGAGGTGGTGGAGTCACCATTCCTGGAGGTGTTTAAAAGATGTTTGGACACGATCTAATTGTGTACAGGGAGTTGTTAGGTTATAGCTGGACTTGATGATTTGAAGGGCTTTTCTGACCAGGCTACTCTGTGATCTAACCTCAGTACTATGGAAGCCTTCTGAAATGCATTTCCTACGAAAATGGCATTGTAAGAATTACAGTTATTTATTTATTTTTTTGGTCCTAAAAGTAGGAATACTTCTTGGTCTGATTAACATAAGTGAAAACAGGGGTTAAATTATTTTGGGGAAAGAATGAGCATCCTGTTTGTCAAGGCCGCTTTATATGCTAAAGCATACAGCTAATGTGAAATCTGAGCTGTTTCACTGCCTGCAGTTGGAAGTATGTGGAGGTATGGTGGACCACCCCTGGAGAAGTCCTTGTGGCATTCTTCAGGCACCCACTTCTGTCATTGTTTATGAGAACATTTCAGAGCTTGTTTTATGTAAACTGCTTCTGTTCTATAGGTGCAGCTAACAATTAAATGATGAGAGAAGGTCCTGAAGAGTGTCTAGAGGAGGGCCACAAGGGTGATGAGAGGGCTGGAGCAGGTATCTTCTATGAGGACAGACTGAGGGAATTGGGGCTGTTCAGTCTGGAGAAGAGAAGGCTGCAAGGAGACCTTATTGTGGCCTTCCACTATCTGAAGGGGTCCTACAGGAATGTTGTGGAGAGACTTTTTAGGGTGTCAGGTAGTGATAGGATGAGGGGGAATGGACCAAAACTAGAAATGGGTAGATTCAGATTGGATGTTAGGAAGAAATTCTTCCCCATGAAGGTGGTGAGACGCTGGAGCAAGTTCCCCAGGGAGGTGGTGGAGACCTCATCCCTGGAGGTTTTGAAGGCCAGGCTGGATGTGGCTCTGATCAACCTGCTCTAGTGTGAGGTGTCCTTGCCCATGGCAAGGGGATTGGAACTAGATGGTTCTTGAGGTCCCTTCCACCCCTAACAGTTCTATGAATCTTCTATGCTTCAAGTAGAAGCAACTTCACATGCCCATGTTTCAGAATACTGCATGAGCAGCTTTTATAGAGCTGCACTTTTATACCAAATGACTTGAAAAAGAAGGGGGAAAAAAAAAGGTGGCAGGAAAATAGGTAGGAGAATGGATGCCTGTGCAGAACCTTACTGTTAGGTAGCTCTGTGTTTAACCTTAGTATCTTTTGAATTGTGAGCTTTCCCACATTTATTTCAATCAATACAATACAATACAATACACCAGGTTGGAAGAGACCTTCAAGATCATCGCGTCCAACCCATCAAACAATCCAACCCACCCAACAACTAGACCATACAGCCAAGCACCCCATCAAGTCTTCTCCTGAACACCTCCTGTGAAGGTGACTCCACCACCTCCACGGGTAGCCGATTCCAATGGGCAATCACTCTCTCCGTGTAGAACTTCTTCCTAACATCCAGCCTAAACCTGCCCTGGCGCAGCCTGAGACTGTGTCCTCTTGTTCTGGTGCTGGATGCCTGGGAGAAGAGGCCAACCTCTGCCTGGCTACAACCTCCCTTCAGGTAGTTGTAGAGAGCAATAAGGTCACCCCTCAGTCTCCTCTTCTCCAGGCTAAGCAACCCCAGCTCCCTCAGCCTTTCCTCATAGGGCTTGTGTTCCAAACCCCTCACCAGCTTTGTTGCCCTTCTCTGGACACGTTCCAGCAAGTCAACATCCTTCCTAAACTGAGGGGCCCAGAACTGGACACAGTACTCAAGGTGCGGCCTAACCAGTGCAGTGTACAGGGGCACAATGACCTCCCTGCTCCTGCTGGCCACACTGTTCCTGATGCAAGCCAGGATGCCATTGGCCTTCTTGGCTGCCTGGGCACACTGCAGGCTCATGTTCAGCCTACAATCAACCAGTACCCCCAGGTCCCTCTCTGCCTGGCCACTCTCCAGCCACTCTGACCCCAGCCTGTAGCACTGCCTGGGGTTGTTGTGGCCAATGTGCAGAATCCGGCACTTGGATGTGTTAAATCTCATGCCATTGGACTCTGCCCATCTGTCCAGCCTGTCGAGGTCCCTCTGCAAAGCCTCTCTGCCCTCCAGCAGATCAACTCCTGCCCCCAGCTTGGTCTCATCTGCAAATTTACTGATGATGGACTCAATGCCCTCATCCAGATCATCAATAAAGATGTTGAAGAGCATGGGGCCCAGTACTGATCCCTGGGGCACACCACTAGTGACAGGCCGCCAGCTGGATGTGGTGCCATTCACCATTACTCTCTGGGCTCGGCCCTCCAGCCAGTTCCTAACCCAACGCAGTGTGCTCCTGTCCAAGCCACGGGCTGCCAGCTTGGCCAGGAGTTTGCTGTGGGGAACGGTGTCAAAGGCCTTGCTGAGGTCCAGGTAGACCACATCCACAGGCCTCCCCACATCCACCAGGTGGGTCACCTGATCATAGAAGGAGATCAGGTTGGTCAGGCAGGACCTGCCCCTCCTAAATCCATGCTGGCTAGGCCTGAGCCCCGGCCATCCTGTAAGTGCTGTGTGATCGCACTCGAGATGACCCGCTCCATAATCTTGCCTGGCACTGAGGTCAGGCTGACAGGCCTATAATTCCCTGGCTCATCCAACCGGCCCTTCTTGTGGATGGGCACCACGTTAGCCAGCTTCCAGTCTTCTGGGACCTCTCCAGTGAGCCAGGACTGCTGAAAAATGATGGAAAGTGGCTTGGACAGCTCATCTGTCAGCAATCTCAGCACCCTAGGATGGATCCCATCCGGTCCCATGGCCTTGTGGGGGTCCAAGCGGCTCAGTAGATCTCTAACTTCCTCTTGGAGCAGTGGGAAACTATGCAGCTCTCTGGCTCCTTCTGCCAGCTCTGCAGGCCAGCTGTCTGGAAGACGTTCTGCCCTGCTAGTGAAGACTGAGGCAAAGAAGGTGTTAAGTACCTCTGCCTTTTCCTCATTCTTTGTTACAACGTTCCCCTCCGTGTCAACCAAGGAGTGGAGGTTGTCCTTGCCCTTCTTCTTGCTATTGATGTATTTATAGAAGGACTTTTTGTTATCCTTCACAGCAGAGGCCAGTCTAAGTTCTAAATGGGCTTTTGCCTCCCTAATTTTCTTCCTGCACAACCTAGCAACATCCCTAAACATTCTGTAGGTTGCCTCCCCTTTCTTCCAAAGATGATACACCCTCTTTTTTTCCCTAAGTTCTATTAAAAGTTCATTGCCCATCCAGGCTGGCCGTCTGCCCCGGCGGCTCATCTTCCGGCACACCGGCACAGCCTGTTCTTGCACCTTCAATAGTTCTTCCTTGAAGTAGGTCCAGTTCTCCTGGACCCCTTTATTTTTAAGGACTGATTCCCAAGGAACCTTCTGAATTAGTTCCTTGAGTAGCCTGAAGTCTGCCCTCCGGAAGTCCAGAGTGGAGGTCTTCTTGCTGCCCCTCTTGGCTTGGCTGCATACTGAAAACTCTACTATGTCGTGGTCACTGGTGCCTAAACACCCTCCGACCACCACATCACCCACCAGCCCTTCCCTGTTGGTGAAGAGGAGGTCAAGCATAGCCTTACCCCTGGTAGGCTCACGCAGCACCTGGGATAAGAAGCTGTCCTCCATGCACTCTAAGAACCTCCTAGACTGCCTCCTCTCTGCTGTGTTGAGATCCCAACAGATATCAGGCAGGTTGAAGTCACCCATGAGAACGAGGTCAGGTGATCTTGAGACAGCCTTAAGCTGCCTATAGAATGCCTCATCGACATCCTCCTCCTGGTTGGGTGGTCTATAACAGACGCCAACCAGGATGTCTGCCCTGTTGGTCTTCCCTCTAATTCTCACCCACAAGCACTCAACCCTATCATCCCTGATCTCCATCTCAACAGCATCCAGTGCCTCCCTGACGTACAGGGCCACCCCTCCACCCCTTCTTCCTTGCCTGTCTCTCCTGAAGAGCCTGTAGCCATCAATTGCAGCGCTCCAGTCATGCGAGTCGTCCCACCACGTCTCTGTGATGGCAACTACATCATAACTTTCTTGCTGCAACAAGGCTTCCAGCTCCTCTTGTTTGTTACCCATGCTTCGTGCATTAGTGTACATGCACTGCAGCTGGGCTGCTGGTTTCACCTCTAGCTCTAGCTTATCACCTCCAGACTCCTGCCTAAGGGCACTGGTTTCCGACCCTCCCCCCTTCGAAGCTAGTTTAAAGCCCTGTCAATGAGACTTGCTAATTCCCTTCCCAGAATCTTTTTACCTTTGGGGGACAGGCCATTCTCATGTATTATGACCTTTCCCCTCCTCTGGGACAGATGTACTCCATCTGTTACCAGCCGACCTGGTGCAGTAGAAAGTTCCCCAAGATCGAAAAACCCAGAATTCATTCGTCTGCACCAGCCCCTAAGCCACTTGTTGACTACAGCGGCTGACCTGTTCCTTATTGTGTTCCCTCCTGCCACTAACGGTATCGATGTAAAAATTATTTGTGCACCTGACCCCTCAACCAGATCTCCCAGGGCCCTGAGGTCATTTTTGATAGCCCTGGGAGGCCTGGTACCAACATCATCATTCCCTAACTGCATGACCAATAAGGGATAATAATCTGAGGGCTGTACCAGACTGGGCAGCCTTCTGGTAACATCTCCAACTTGGACTCCTGCTAGGCTAATAACTTCCCTATGAGATGGGTCCGGCCTACATATGGGACCTTCTGTTCCCCTCAGGAGGGAATCACCAATTACAATTACCCTCCTTTTCTTTTTTAGGGAGCAAGTCCTGATGCCAGGGGAAGGCTGTTTAACCTTAGGCTGCGTTGCCTTAGGCTGCTTTACCTTAGGCTGTTTAACCTTAGGCCGTTTAACCTTAGGCTGTTTAGCCTCAGGGAAGACCCCAGATGGTGTGTCCTCCGGCATCAGTATCACCTCACCCTCGATCTCCAGCGCCCCATACCTGTTTTCCAAGGGCAGTGAGGGAGGTGGGGGGAGGCAAGGAGGTTTTAATTTGTGTCCTTTGAGAGGAACGTGTATCCATTCCCCTCTGCTTTTCGAACAACCAGTCTCTGCTGGGGGAGCCTGTGGAGCCTGCTTACTCGGGTTCATCTCTTTCCTCCTGTGGCTCATCACTTTTCTACAATCCCATACATCTCTAAGACTAGCAACCTCATCCTTTAGTCTGGCCACAAGGTCGAGCAGATAGCCAATCTGCTCACACCTAATGCAAGAGTTGCCCCCACTACCCTGCATCTCAAGAGCCAGGCCCCAGCACTCAGTTTTGATTCTTGTCTTGAACAGGGGAAACTAATTGCTGTTAAGTTCATCAACATTTCTGATGTGATCAAATGAGCTGTGAGACCATCCAGTTAATTCCACTTGCTTTGCATTAGGGTTAAAGCCAATTTCCAGAGGCATTAACCCATTGTAACACATTTTGGTTCTCAACACATTTACAGCACACCAAGTCTATTAAACTTAACCTTCACTTCAAAATAAGTTGTTTTTTGTTTTTTTGGTTTTTTTTAAGGATGTTGGTTTTGGTCATTTTTGTTCTTCTGGCCTGGGGAAGTCTGGAGGTATTTAGAGGCTGCCTGATATTTGTGTATTTAGGTTGAGTGACTTCTGTCAGTTGTGTCCTTTTTATTGCAAAGGAGTATGGCTTGCATACACAGAAACCTAACTAATACTCATTTTCAGGAATTCTAGGAATGCCTTTATTCTGTGCAGAAATTCCTAGCATGCTTTGGTCTAATAGGGACAAATGGAGAAATACAATTATATGAGCTAGTCTGCTCAGTGGGCATTACAAACCTCATGACAACACAATAAATTCTCTGTTACTAAGCTATTTCCTGCTAAAGGGTTAATCTAACAGTTCATTGTGGGATGATGGTAATTGCAAAATGTCCTGTTGAAGGTGTGATTGAATTCTTAACCTCTCTGTGTGCCTGATACCTCTGCACCTGATTAAAGTCATAGGGTCCTAGAATGGTTTGGGTTGGAAGGGACCTCCAAATGTCACTAAGTCCAATCCTGCTGCAGTCAGCAGGAGCATCTTCAACTAGATCAGGTTGCTCAGACCCCTGTCCAGGCTGACATTGGGTGTCTCCTGGGATGGGGCCTCAACTTCGTCCCTGAGCAACCTGATCCAGTGTTGCACCACCCTTGTGGTGCAGAACTTGTCCCTAACGTCCAATCTAAATCTACTCTTCTCTAATTTCAAACCATTGCCCCTCCTGCTATGGCTGCAGGCCTTTGGAAACAGTCCCTCTGCAGCCTTGTGGTAAACCCCCTTTAGATATGGGAAGGCTGCCCTAAGGTCTCCCTGGGGCCTTCTCCAGGCTCAGCTCACTCATCTTTGTGACCCTCTGGACCTGCTCCTGTATTGAGGGCTCCAGAGCTGGGTGCAGCACGCCAGGTGAAGTCTCACCAAAGCAGAGCAAAGTGTCACAATCACCTCTCTCCATCTGCTGGCCACGCTTCTTTGGCCCTTCTCTCTCCTGAACTTTACTAGCTACTCTTTTATGACCTGTAGTGTGTTATTAGTTAACACTGGCCTGAAAGAAGGATATTTTGTTAGAAGGACAATGACCTTATTTGGCTCAATAGAGTTTAATCCTTTGTCATCTTAACTACCTTAAGGGAGGTTGTGGACAGGCAGAGGTTGGCCTTTTCTCCCAGGCAACCAGCACCAGAACAAAAGGACACAGTCTCAAGCTGCACCAGGGGAGGTTTAGGCTAGAGGTTAGGAGGAAGTTCTACACGGAGAGAGTGATTGCCCATTGGAATGGGCTGCCCAAGGAGGTGGTGGAGTCACCATCACTGGAGGTGTTCAGGAGGAGACTTGATAGGGTGCTTGGTTGCATGGTTTAGTTGATTAGGTGGTGTTGGGTGATAGGTTGAACACGATGATCTCGAAGGTCTCTTCCAACCTGGTCTGGTCTGGTCTATTCTGTTCTATTCTATTTGCAAAAAAATACCCTATTAATAGGATCCCTTTATTGCTGCTTTACTGTAAAAAAAAAAAAAAAAACAAAACAATTACCATGTCCATTGGCACAGAAAACTTCCAGAAGCTCTCGGACCCTCTTGCCAAGCTGTAAAAGCTGACAGACAAGAAGGTGCAGTGGGTAGCTGAGAGAATTAAAAGCAATCTGGTCTAGTTGAGGATCCCCCTGCTGACTGCAGGGAAAGTTGGACTAGATGACCTTCAGAGGTCTCTTCCAACCCAGGCCATTCTGTGATTCTATGAAAAGGCAAAGTTCTAGACTCTTTCAGGTTTTGCTTTGGCAAGCAGGCATTACCTCCATAAGCATTTGTACTTGTTTAATTTGATTTTTCTCTTTCTGGCTGAACAACCAGAATATTTTGTTCTCTTCTGTTCTAACTTAAGTCAACACATTTTAATATATTTTTTTTTCTAAAATCCTCATTAGGCTTGGGAATGCCACTAATGTGGACTAAAATCTTGGAGGGGAAAAAATGCCAAGTGATTTAGGTTCAGTCATGTACAACCTTTTGTTGACTCCAAGAGGTTTTTATTTCCAGTGGTTTAAAGATGATACTTGATAGAATAATAATAATAATAACTGAAAAAAATCTTCTGTTCAGACAGGTCACTTTGCTTTATTTCTAGTAATGCAGCCTAATTAGGTTTACTGGCAGTCACCATGGGTAAAATCTACACGAGGTGCATTCAGACTCCAAAGACTGTGTTTCATAATTCTTCCTTATCCGTATGCAGACTTGCAGTTTGATTTCAGTTAGTTTTGTTACACAATGCTGTAGGGTTTTTTATGATTGGGGATCATGTTTTTAAGAAGTTTTTCATGTGGATCTTGGAGATGTTATGAACTGGTGTATTTTGGAGAAGGAACTCTTGACCTTTTGGATATATTTTGTTTATTAGAAATTGCAGAATGTTAGAGGTTGGAAGGGACCTCCAGAGATCATTGAGTCCAAGCAGGATCGCTTAGGGTAGTCTGCACAGGAATGTATCCAGGCAGGTTTTGAAAGTCTCCAGAGAAGGAGACTCCATAACCTCTCTGGGCAGCCTGTTCCAGGGCTCTGTCATCCTCACTGTAAAGAAGTTTTTCCTCATGTTTAGGTGAAACCTTCTATAGTCAAGTTAGTGTCCATTGCTCCTTGTCTTCTAACTGTGTGTCGCCAAAACCAGATTGGTTCCCTCCAGTTGACAGTCACCCCTTAGATATTGACAGGCATCGAGCAGATCCCCTCTCAGTCTTCTCAGGACTGAACAGCCCCAGGTCTCTCAGTCTCTCTTCGTGTGGGAGATGCTCAAGTCCCCTAATCATCCTGTCTGTTGGACAATGAATGTCCAGGAATTCTTTTTGTAGAAAAACTAGGAGTGTTTCGAGTGGCATTACAAGGACACTGAGGTGCTGGAGTGTGTCCAGAGAAGGGCAACAAAGCTGCTGAAGGGTCTAGAGAACAGGTCTGGTGAGGAGCAGCTGAGGGAACTGGAACTGTTTAGTCTGAGAAGCGGTGGCTGGGGGATACATCATTGCTCTCTACAACTCCCTGAAAGGAGGTTGGACTCAAGTGGAGGTTGGTCTCTTCTCCCTATTATCAGGTGGCAAGATGAGAGAAAGTGACCTGAAATTGTGCCTGGGGAGGTTTAGGTTGGAGATTAGCAAGAAAAGGTGGTCAGGCTGCCCAGGGAGATGGTGGGGTCACCATCCCTGGAGATGTTCAAAAATCATGTGGACATGGCACTTGGAAACACGATTTAAAGGCCATGGTGGCATTAGGTCAACAGTTGGAGTGGATGATCTTGGAGGTCTTTTCCAACTGAAACAATTCTGTGATTAAGTGATTCCAGTGAGGAGGGGGAAAAACATTTGTAGATGTTAATAAGAGGAATTGCATTTCCTTCAGACATTGTGAGATTAGACCAACTATACTTTGTTGCTTTTTTCATGCAGTTTCTTTCCAGTCTCCGAAGTTCAGGCTAGGAGGAGTGCTCTGTCCTACCCCGGAGCACGGAAGTTCTTCATCCTCAGAGTGGAGGATCCATGGGCAGTTTTTCTGTGTGAAGTGATTTTCTTTATTGTTTTTTTCAAAGTATTTCCTCTCACTGTTGCCTTTGTTTCATCCTTGTAAGTCATTATTTTAGGCTTGTGTGACTGTCCTGCTTGTGACATGCCCTCACTTCCAGTGTAGGACCCACAGATCTCCATTTCTGAGTTCTTTCTCCTTTCCATTCTGTGTGACAGGTAATGTTAATCCAAAGGAAAGCTTTAACATACTTCCCTTCTCCAGGCCTGAGGTTCCTTCTCTTCTTCCTTGCTTCCATTCTGTTGCTTTTCATCTAGTCAAGAGCTCATTTTCTTCCTTCTAACACAAGGTAGGGATCCATGTGTCAGCCTAATGTTATCATGGGCAAAATCTTAGTTTCTGGATTTGGATTATTGGTTGAGGGTTTTTGTTTTGTTTTGTTTGTTTGTATTTTTGTTTCTCCTCAGTCTCTCCAAGCTGTCATGGTTTTGTTGGTCAGTCGTGTGTGGAGAATAGCAACAAAAAGCTGTCATCTGTGTGAGAGAGACAAAGGGGATTTACCTTTAGGTGCAGCCACAGTGTTTGTTGTATGTTTCTTATTAGCTTTGGAGTGTATCAGGTGATTTACTACTATGAATCGTTTCTACTTGTAAGCTCTAGTAGACCTGGGGCCTTGGGCTGTTTGTTCTGGTTGTGAGTAAGAAATAGTGATCTGTTTTACCCCTGTAGTGTAAGTATGAAGAGACTTCAGTGAGAGTATAGCTTTATAATTTTAAGGGTGGTAACGACTTTTACATGACTGCAAAGTGATTTAAGCAAATGTCATTTGTGCTGTAGGGACACCAGAGTCCCAAGGTATTTTCTGCTCGTTAAAACTCTTTCACCTTTACCATGCTGCCCTTTGTAAATAAAGCACTGTGTTCTTCGAATGTTTTGCAAAACAAATAGTAACAAAAGGAGGAGGAAATAGGAGTTGGTATTTCACTTGTAGCTCCCTCGTTTTATCTTGGATAAGAGCTGACTTGGTGGTGTCTGAAGGCTGGTAAACCCATTGGTCTGTTTTGCTGGTGCTTATGTGGGCAGAGGGACATTAACTCCGCAGATGCATGTTAAAATCTGCTGGTGGGGTTGTGTGAAGAGATTGCACTGATGTCTGTACCAAAGGGAGAGGGCTAGGACTGTGACAGCCCAAACCTCAGTGGCTTCACCTACTGTAGCTCCTGTGCTCCAAGTTTAGAGGCTTCCTCAGGTTCCTCCTGGCATCCAAGGAAGCTACAATTTGGAAATGAATTTTGATGTTACCAGCCTTTTTATGATAATTTGCTGTAGAAACTCCTTGAGCCTTACTGTTTCCCTAGCAGTTTCCAAAACTTTTCTTCTTGCAATAAGAACTTTTCAGATGGTGAATAGAGGTCTTCAGAACAGTTGTCTGGTTTGGATGATGGGAGAAAGAAAGTGTTGGTGTATTTGTGTATTTTGTGGTATTTGGCAGAGTATCACTCAGTCTCTTTAAACACTTTTCCTTGAATGTTCTGTAACTTAAAGACAGGGATCCTAGTTGTAACTGGCACCAGTGCTGCCTAACATCTTTGTCAGCAACATGGACACCTGGGTTTGAGGCATCCTCAGCCAGTTTGTGGGTGAAACCAAGCTGTGTGGATCTGGTTGATAGGCTGGACAGAAGGGATCCATCCAGAGGGACTTGGACAGGCTGGAGAGGTGGGCCCAAGCCAACCTCATGAAGTTCAACTTAGGAAGCTGGGGTTGTTCAGCCTGGAGAAGAGAAGACTCCAGGAGGGCCTTAGAGCTGCCTTCCAATACCTGAAGGCATCCTACAGGAAGGCTGCAGAGGGACTTTTCATAAAGGTGTCTAGCAACAGGACAAATGGGAATGGTTTTACGGTGAGGCATAGTAGGTTTAGACTGGATCTTATGAAGGAGTTCTTCAGTACAAGGATGGTGAGACTCTAGAATAAGTTGCCAGGGAGATTATGGATGCCAGGTTCGGGGCCAGATTGGATGAGGCCTTGAGCAGCTGAGTCTAATGGAGAGGTGTCCCTGCCCATGGCAGTCAGTTTGGAGTAGATGATTTCTAAGGTCCTTTCCAACCTGAACCATTCTGTGATCCTTAAAAACACTGAAATCTTCATAATATGTTGCTGCACATTGATTGTTGCTACAGCCTCAGTACTTTCAGCTGTAAAAAATGCTGAATTTGTGGCACTGAAACATTTCAATGACATCAGACTATCATATAATTATTCAAAATGTGTCTAATTTTGGTCCATGGAATCTTCTTGAGTTTTGGTTTTTTTCCCCCTTACCCCCTTGAAGAAGCAGAATGTCGATCGACAGTTCTTAGCCGTGACTGCTTTTGTTCAGCAAAATTGTTTTATATTTTAAAATCTAGGAGGTAAGCAAATGTTGTTCTAGCTCTAAAAGAAAAACACTTTGCTGTCTTGTGTCTTTTATTTCAGAGAGGGCTTCCATCTTTTGGGAGTTTCCTTTGCTTTTGTCTTGAAATGCTGTTTTGGGTTTTTTCCCCCTTTTCCAGTTCAATAAGTCACTGTCGGATCTAGTTAGATCAAATTAATTGACTTGTTTGGGGCTAGTATTTTCTCTGGTAAAATAAAGTAGTTTTGGTTTTAGCCCACTGATTCTGAAGTGTTTCAAAAGAAGACTTGGACTGGTAGATTCTCATGGTGCTTTTCCTAATGGCAGGCTCCATTATTTGTTTTTCCTTTGACTTTGGATTTTCAGTTTGTTTCAGGCACCACCTTCTCAAGTTCTTTCTGGTTCGCTGCCCTTTCCCCCCAGTGAAATCCTGCCCTTACGACGGCAGGGTACGAAGGTCGTTCTTAGCACCGCTGCAGTGCCAGGAGTACAAAACCATTTCCTGTGGGAAGTGGCAGAGGAAATTTGCAGGAGATGGGAAATGAAGTAATTGAGGCCAAGTTTGAAGGATTTCTTCTTGGTATGCCAATTGTTTGTTGGTTGTTTTTTGTTTTTTTTTTTTTTTCCCCTTTATTAACACCACCTTGCCCCCACATCCCTCTGAAAGCTTATGGCAGAATTTTCTTCGGAATCATAGAATGGTTAGGGTTGGAGAAGACCTTTAAGATCTCCAGTCCAACTGTAACCCAGCTACCATGACCACTAAATTATGTCCTGAAGGGCCACATCCACAGCTTCTTGAACACCTCCAGGGATGGTGATGAGGCCTACAAGAAAGCTGGGCAGGGTCTTTTTAGGGTGTCAGGGAGTGATAGGACTAGGAGCAGTGGAAAAAAATAGAAATGGGTAGATTCAGATTGGATGTTAGGAAGAAGTTCTTCACCATGAAAGTGGGGAGACACTGGAACAGGTTGCCCAGAAAAGTGGTGGAAGCCTCATCCCTGGGGGTTTTGAAGGCCAGGCTGGATGTGGCTGTGAGCAACCTGCTGTAGTGTGAGGTGTCCCTGCCCATGGCAGGGGGTTGGAACTGGATGATCCTTGAGGTCCTTTCCAGCCCTAACAATTCTATGACAACTCTACCGCATCCCTGTTCAGCCTGTTCCAATGCCTGACCACTCTATGGGGAAATAATTTTTTCTTAATCTCCATCCTAAAGCTCCCCTGGCACAATTTCAGGCTATTTCCTCTAATTCTGTCGCCTGATACTAAGGAGAAGAGACTGACCCTCACCTCACTGCAACCTCCTTCAAAGAGAAACCTGGTCAAGCACATCAGACTCTGCATTGGAATGACGCATAAACACCTCTCTCAGGAGTCTAGGGTCTTGTGTGTGTGGTTTTAGAATCATTGTAGCTCTTCTGCATTGTGTCTCACCTGATGTCATTTCTCCGAGCATCCAAGTAAGACAAATACGTGAAATCTGTGAGCATGCTGCTTGCTGACTTGCTGAGCCTCACAATTTCAACCTAGGATACGATGAATGAACTTAAATTGTCTTTCTCTCTGCCTAGTGACTGTCTCATACCTTGCTCTTCTGTGTCTGGCACTTGAGGATTTAGCTGCTATTTTTCCCTGCTGCTTTTCTCTCTTTGAGAGAAAAACAGACTCTCCAGTAAGAAGCAGGTTTCCCAGTCATAGGTGGTGTATCAAGACTTTAGAAAGCTTAGACATCTGAGTGGGGGTGGATTCATGAGTGAATCATTAGGAAGGAGGAGTGTCTGTCTTCTGAGTATGTATAAAATGATGAAATAAAAATTCAGATTATCTATTTAGAAGACTCTGTGTATATGTAGATGATATGTGTAGGAGAATAGGTTTGACTTTTTTTCACAATAACCCTATAGAAATTTCAGGTGGGAGGTGTTTCCTCATCAGTGCTATAGACAGCGAGATTGAGGGCACCCTCAGCAAGTTTGCAGATGACACCAAGCTGAGTGGTGCAGTTGATAAGACTGAAGGGTGGGATGACTGCCATCCAGAGGCACCTGAACAGGCTGCAGAGGTGGGCTGGGGAGAACCACCTGCGGTTCAGTAAGGCAAAGTACAAGGCTCTGCACCTAGATTGGGGCAATCCTTGATATCAGTGCATGCTGGGGGATGATGAGATTGAGAGCAGCCCTGCAGAAAATGACATGGGGTGCTAATAGATGAAAAGCTGGACATGAGCCAGCAATAGGCACTTGCAGCCCACAAGGACAGTGGCAGCCTGGGCTGCATCAAAAGCAGTGTGGCCAGCAGATGGAGAGAGGGGATTCTGGCCCTCTGCTCTGATGAGGTCTCTCCTGGAGTGTTGCGTCCAGCACAAGAGAGACATGGACCTGCTGGAGTGAGTCCAGAGGAGGACCACGAAGATGATCAGAGGGCTGGAGCACCTCTCCTAAGAGGACAGGCTGAGGGAGCTGGGGTTGTTCAGCCTGGAGAAGAGAAGGGAGACCTCAGAGCTGCATTTCGTTATTTGAATGGGACCTAGAGGAAAGCTGGGGAGGGACTGTTTAGAAGGGCCAGTAGTGACAGGATGAGGGGCAATAGTTTGGAATTGGAGCAGGGGAGATTTAGGTTGGACATCAGGAGGAAGTTCTGTACAATGAGAGTGATGAAATACTGGAACAGGTTGCCCAGGAATGTGGTTGATGCCCTGTCCCAGGAGACGTTTAGATCAGCCTTGATGTGTCCCTGGACAGCCTGATCTCATTGGAGGTGTCCCTGCTGAGTGCAGGGGGGTTGGACAGGATTGCCTTTGAGGGTCCCTTCCAACCCAATGCAATCTGTGAATTTGTGTTGACATAACAGCTGTGAGCCAAAGCTGTGATGTTTTTGTGGTAGTAAGAAGAAAGCATTTGTAAGCCAAGTTCTGCTCCTTATGTCATGGAGCTAACCATGATGCTAATTCACTGCTAGCCATGCAGTATTAAACCAGTTCATAGTTGCTGTGGAACTTTTAAAGAAAGCCAAGCTGCTTACTCGAAGGCATTAACTTGTTAAGTATTTACAACTAGAGTTCAAGTTTGTTTTTTTTTTTTCCTACATAGCAAGAGAGAGCATTTTCTTTATTTTTTAAAGTATGCTTCAAAAGTCTATATTGGTTTTCAAATTGGGACTGTTGTAAATGTTCCTTTTTCTTTCAGTGGTATGATTCCTGATGAGAAAGTAATTTACAGTAAGACCAGGTGCTTGGAAATCACAGGATGTTAGGGGTTGGAAGGGACCTTTGGATATCTTTGAGTCCAACTTCCCTGCCAGAGCAGGACCATAGAATCTAGCACAGGTCACATGGGAGAACATCCAGGTGGGTTTTCAATGTATCCAGAGAAAGAGACTCCACAACCTCTCTGGGGAGCCTGTTCTAGCGCTCTGTGACCCTTACAGTTAAGAAGTTCTTCATTGTGTTGAGGTGGAACTTAGAATCATAGAATCATAGAATCAGTCAGGGTTGGAAGGGACCACAAGGATCATCTAGTTCCAACCCCCTGCCATGGGCAGGGACACCCTACACTAGATCACGCTGGCCAGAGCCTCGTCCAGCCTGGTCTTAAACACCTCCAGGGACTGGGCCTCAACCACCTCCCTGGACAACCCATTCCAGGGCTTCACCACTCTCATGGTAAAGAACTTCTTCCTCACATCCAGCCTGAATCTCCCCATTTCCAGCTTCATTCCATTCCCCCTAGTCCTATCACTACCTGAGATCCTGAGAAGTCCCTCCCCAGCCTTCCTGTAGGCCCCCTTCAGATACTGGAAAGCCACAATGAGGTCAGCCTTCTCTTCTCCAGACTGAACAGCCCCAACTCCTTCAGTCTGTCCTCATAGGAGAGGTGCTCCAGCCCTCTGATCATCCTCGTGGCCCTTCTCTGGACACGCTCCAGCACGTCCACATCTCTCCTGTAATATGGGCTCCAGAACTGGACGCAGTACTCCAGGTGGGGTCTCACCAGAGCCGAGTAGAGGGGGAGAAGCACCTCCCTTGACCTGCTGGTCACACTTCTCCTGATGCAGCCCAGGATCTGATTGGCTTTCCGGGCTGCAAGCGCACATTGAGAGCTCACGTCGAGCTTCTCGTCCACTTCCTCTGCTGTAGTTTCCAACCATTGCCCCTTGTCCTGTTACAGGGTGCAGGTGAGCAGAGGCTGTCCCTTCCTTCTTGACACCCAGCCCTCAGATATTGTATACATTGATTAGATCCCCTCTCAGTCATCTTCTCTCCAGACTCACCAGTCCCAGGTCTCAGCCTTTCCTCATAAGACAGTGCTTAATCATCCTTGTAGTCCTCTGTTGGACTCTCTCATGTAGAACCCTGTTTGAGAGAAGTGGGTAATTACTAGCATTTGAAATAGCTCTGCAAAGAAAGGAAGGCAGAGCTGTGATTTGTTGAAGGCCATTAAAAAATTCAGTAGAAAAGCAGTTTCTAAGATCTAGGTTTATGTTTGTGTTCCTTCCAAGTAATTTTCCCCCCCAGAGCTTTTGGAAATGGTTGCTCTTTTTCTTGGTGTGGTTATTTGAGAAAGGTTGGAATCCTCTTGCCCTGATCTTGTTGCTGTGAAGTCCTCTTTCCTCCCTTTCTTGTAACTGTAGCATTGTACAGCTCAGAGCAATGGCAATTGTTTTATTTCTCATAGGGGAAGTGCTGTTTTCTGCAGTGGTCAGGTGGATGTGTGCCAGAATTGTGTTTTGAGCAACTGCTTATGTATGTTAAACTTCAGCCTCCATTTAAACATCTTCTTTCAAACAGCAGTTTGTAGCTCACCTTTTCAAAAGCCTTTCCTATAGCCCCCTGGAGTACATCCTGCCACTGGCATTGCAGAGAAGTTTTCCCAGAGTGTCTAAATAGTTCATATAAATGCAGGTACTGCATCCTAAGTCTTCTCATGCTTACTACTTAGGTCTGTGCTAGCTCCTGCTGTGTTGTAGACTTTGCTTGGCTTGAGTGGACTTTGAGGAAAGCTGCTGTTTGTGGTTGTGGAACAAGTAACAGGCTGCAAAATTAGGTTCAGAGGGGAGAAAGGCAGTTTGTATGTAATGTGGATACACTGCAAACTTTGTATGCTTTCAGGAAGCCAAATATGATGGCAACAGAAATAACCTGAAACCTCTTGATTGCGATCTCCAGAGACACTGGAAATTATCTCCTGGAAAGTTGTAACTGAAAGTTGAGGCAAGTCCTTTTGCAACCTCATCTTTAATCATCAGTTAAGATAAAGAAGGCAGCTTCACAAGATTGTTACTGGACATAGGAACAATTTCTTTCCTGAATGAGTGGTCAGGTATTGGAACAGGCTGCCCAGGGAGGTGGTGTAATCGTCATCCTCTGAGTTGTTGATGAAGCTGTAGATGTGGTGCTTCAGGACACAGTTCAGTGGTCATTGTAGTTGAGTTATGGTTGGACTTGATGATCCTAAAGGTCTTTTCCGACCTTAATGATTCTGTGGCTCTATGGGTAGTTCTGTGGATCTGAAAATAGCCTCTCCCTACCCCTTCATCTGTCCTTTGAAGAACTGCCCTATGTAGAACCCAACTCTCTGTTAAGAATGGGTGCTTTATGGTTTTAGTTATTTTTATTTCTGTGTTTTGTGCTTAAGAACTTTTGAACGTGTACTGTAGGTGCTCTGAGGTTGATTTGTTGGTTGGTCTGCTGCAATTTCTCTTTTTGCTCGGCCATACTCCAAAGGCTAAAGGTTGTGGCATGTCACTAGGTAATGTGCCAGGAACAGTGGAAATGAAGCAGGCTTTGAATTTCTGACAGGTCTTCAGTGAAAAGTATGGTAAGGATTGGAATTGGCCTTCCACAGCCTGCTGCCGTAGCCAGCCCTGGTGCCTGCTTTCTGAACGCAGGGAAGGAGCAGCTGTTCCTGTGCTCTGCAGCTGCATGGGCAGTGTTTGTCAAGTGGCAGTGGTTTAGGGTTCTCATTCTTGGGTAGGACTTTGGAAACTTGCCGCCTATTCTTTCTTTTAGTCAGGTATTGAAGATTGTGAATGAATTGGTGCTCTGAGGGGATGACTTAGTTTCCTTGCTAGTCCATGGAGAGTTTTAGTCCAGTCTTCTGCTCTATCTTCATTAGTAGAGGGATGGAGAATAACAACTTTATAATGAATTATTTGATTGTTTCAAATGAGCATTCTTGGGGGGAAAAAGCACTAACAGAATATTGGACTTGAAGCCTGACCACGTGGGGTCTGGAGTAATGGGGATTCACACCTGGGTAAAATCAGCAGTGGATGTAGCAATATTTTGTTCTTTTGCATGGAACAGTAAGATCTGAATAAAGGGCAAGCTAGTGCAAAACCAGATCCTGCATCAGTATTTGTTTTGGAGAGCATCAGTAGCTCATTTGTGGTTTTTCTGCTTGTAAATAATGCAGTTATCCTGTCTCCTGCTGAATGTTTTTATTCTTGGTGCTCGCTGCTGATGAATGTGTCCGCTCCTCTGAGCTATATTAAGGACACAGAGCCAGCTACTCACTGATTTCTTGAGCTAAATCCCAACTTGCACAGAAGAACTTAATGTTCTCTTAGAGGTTCTTGGGGCCTTTCCTTCTCTTCTCAATTCAATGTATCAGAGGAAACTTTCTTTTGTGTAATGTTAGTAGAGTATGTCCCTTCCCCTTGCAATTTGTGAGCTCAGTACTGCAGTAGATGAGCTGCTGGTTAAATGGAGAACAATTCCTCTACTTATCCCTTTGTGTGGTTCTCCCCTCTTGCTTCTGATGCCTTTAGCTGATAGCTGAGACTGAATTGCCATGGGCTTTAACACAGTCAAAATAATTTTTTTTGTTTAAGGTACTTCTCTGTACGAAGTACCATAATACTTTCCCTGAGTTGTTTTCCTGCCTCAAAAATGTTAACTGCAGATGGTGGCATGGGAAAAGAATCAGAATGGCTGATGAAAGAAGCATGCTTCTCTCCTGTGATTTCATTCCTGTATACTCTGCATCATAGAATCACAGAATTGTTAGGGTTGGAAGAGACCTCAAGGATCATTCAGTTCCAACCCCCTGCCATGGGCAGGGACACCTCACACTAGAGCAGGTTGATCAGAGCCACATCCAGCCGAATCTTAAAAACCCCCAGGCATGAGGCTTCCACCACTTTTCTGGGAAACCTGTTCCAGTGTCTCACCACCCTCACGGTGAAGAATTTCTTCCTAGCATCCAATCTGAATCTACCCATTTCTATTTTGTTTCAATTGCCCCTTGTCCTGTCACTCCCTGACACCCTAAAAAGTCCCTCTCCAGCCTTCTTGTAGCCCCTTCAGGTCTTCTTGGAACCTTCTCTTCTCCAGACTGAACGGCCCCAACTCTGTCCTCAGTGGAGAGGAGCTCCAGCCCTCTGCTCATCCTTGTGGCCCTTCTCTGGACATGTTCCAGCACCTCCAGATCCTTCCTGCAATAGGGTCTCCAGAACTGGATGTGGTACTCCAGGTGTGGTCTTATCAGAGCGGAGTAGAAGGGGAGAATCACCTCCCTTGACCTGCTGGCTATGCATAGAATCATAGAATGGTCTGGGCTGGAAGTGACCTCCAAAGGTCATCTAGTCCCACCCCCTCTGCAGTAAGCAGGGGGCTTATTTGCTGAGAAGTCAGAATTCGGAACTGAAACACTTGAAGTAACTCATTAATATTTTTTTTTCTTGTTTGTGTTGCTCACCATATTAAGTAAAACACAAACACATGAAAAGTCAGCGTTACATTTTTTTTCTTCCAAGCCTGGTAGCTCAGGAAGCAAACCTTGCCACGACAAGAGTTTGTTGCCATTTTCAGCGGTGCGGCAGAGCAATGGCTTTCTGGTGGCGTTCAGGGCACTGCCCTCCACAGTGTCTGTGCAAGCACACGAAAAATAAATTGTGGTTTGGAAGTGCCTTTGCATGTTTGCTGAAAGTCATGACTCATTCTTAAACCTTAGTGTTTTGATCACAGAATGTTAGATCATCTGGTCCAACCCCTCTGCCAGAGCAGGATCGCCTAGGGCAGGTTACACAGGAACACATCCAGGTGGGTTTGGAGTGTCTCCAGAGAAGGAGACTCCATAACCTCTCCAGGCAGCCTGTTCCAGTGCTCTGTGACCCTCGCAGTGAAGAAGTTCCTCCTCATGGTGAGGTGGAATCTCCCGTGCTGTAGTTGATATCCTTTGCCCCTTGTCTTACCACAGGGAGCAACTGAGCAGAGCCTGTCCCCTCCCTCTTGACCCCCAGCCCTCAGATATTGATAGACATTGATCAGATCCCCTCTCAGTCTTCTCTCCAGACTGAACAGCCCCAGGGCTCTCAGCCTTTCCTCACCAGGTAGTGCTCCATTCCCTTCATCATCCTTGTAGCCCTCTGCTGGACCCTCTCCAGCAGATCCCTGTCCCTCTTCAACTGGGGAGCCCAAAACTGGATGCACTATTCCAGGTGGGGCCTCACCAGGACAGAATAGAGGGGAGGAGAACCACCCTGGATCTTCTGGACACATTCCTTGTAAGGTACCCCAGGATCTCATTGGCCCTGTTGGCCACAAGGGCACATTGCTGCCCCATGGGTAATTTTTTGTCCACCAGGACTCCCAGGTCCTTCTCCACAGGGCTTCTCTCCAGCACATCACCTCCTAACCTGTATTGGCGCAGTTTATCCTTCCTTCCCAGATGCAGGACTCTGCACTTATCCCTGTTGCACCTCATGAGGTTCCTCTCTTCCCAGCCCTCAGTCTTTCCAGGTCTTGATGAATGGCTGCACAGCCTTCAGGCAGATCAACCAAGCCTCCCAGTTTGGTACTGTTAGCAAACTTGCTGAGCAGACACTGTGTCCCCTCGTCAGTGTCATTGATAAAGATGTCAAACAGGACCAGACTCAGCACTGATCCCTGGGGGACTTCACTAGTTACAGCTCTCCAGCTGGACTTGGCACCATTGACCATCATTCTTTGGAGATCATTATTTCTTTCTTTCCAGAAATACAATGCCAGATGCTAACTGGTGTGAGGATGGAGTAAGGAATGGCAGTGTTGATGTTAGGAAGAAATTTGCTTGATGTTCTTTGTGCATCTGTGAAGTACCTTAGCTGTGTAAAAGCTTGAGGCAGTTCTGGTTTTGCATTAAAGGTCAGGGAATTCCTCCTAGTTTGAAAGAAAGGAAATGTGAGTATCATTTATAGCTTTAGCTGAAACAGCTTGTCCCTTGTCCTCAAATGGGAAGGTGAGATGCAATCCAAATGCAATTTGGGAGCCAATTGCCAGGCACTGGAGTTGAGGAAGAAGGAGCAGCCAGCCTCTGCAGATCTGATGTGTGTGATGAAGAGAAGTGGGGGGAGATGTTGGATGAATTTTCTTTCAGTTGCGCTTCGAGAGTACTCATTCTGTAAACCTCGCATCACAGCACGTGTGTGCAAATGGGGGATATTTGCCCACTTCATTGTTGTAGCTGGAGTTGATCAGGACAGCCACTTTCTCTGAACATAGCTTGTATAATTTCTGACAGCAGTTTCTCTTTTGGAAGAGATAAGTAGAGGTTTCCTGAATTAGAATGAGGTGTGATGGAGCTACTGATAGATGAAAAAAGGGAAAAAACAGTATGAAAGAAGTGGTGACAAGTTTTGTTTGGCTTAGCCTCAATGGCACTATGATTTGTGAGTAGCTGAGAAGGGGGAGTACCATGCTCAAGACAGAATGTGTGTTAGAGAAGTGCATTTTGAGTGCATGTTTAAAATTCTCCTAGATTCATTGAGAGCATGCAAATGTATTCAAAGGCTTCTGGAGAGAGATCCTGGCTGCTGGCATCAGAAACGTTGTCATGTACTTTTCTCACCTGTTAGGGAGACAACTTCAGCTTTTGTGAAGTGCCCCCAGCAGTTGGCTTCATCAGCACCTTACAGTGACTCATAGTTCCATGGAATAGTTTGGGTTGGAAGGCACCTTCAAGATCATCTAGTTCCAATACCACCCTGCCACAGGCAGGGACACCTTCCACTAGACGAGGCTGCTGAAAGGCATCGTCCAATCTGGCCGTGAACATTTCCAGAGAGGTCCCCGGGCAACCTATTCCAATGTTTCACCACCCTCACTTTAAAGACTTTCTTTCTAATCCCCAGTCTAAATCTGCCCTCCTCAAGCTTTGGTCCATTTCCTCTCATCCTGTCACTGGAAGCCCTTGTAAAAAGTTCTTTCCCGGCTTAGTTGTATGCTGCCTTCTGGTACTAGAAGGCTGCTCTAAGGTGTCCCTGGAGCCGCCTTTTCTCCAGACTGAACCACCCCAGCACTTTTGTCTGTCCTCATGGGTGAGATGCTCCAGCCCTCTGATCATCTTTGTGACCTTCCTTTGGACCCTACTCCACCAGATCTATGTCTGTCTTGTGTCAGAGGCCCCAGAACTGGAATGCAGTGCTGCAGGTGGCATCCCAGCAGAGAGGCAGAATCCCTTCCCTGTCCTGCTGCTCTCCCTGCTTTGGATGCAGCCCAGCACACAGCTGCCTTCGGCGTTGCCAGTGACTATTGCTGGCTCATGAGGAGTTTGTCACCAACTGGCACCCCCAGTCCTCCTCTTCCAGACTGCTCTTGAGCCACTGTTTGCCCAGCCTGGGTTTGTCCTGATGTATCTTTGAACACCCAGGGGTAACTCCAGAGTTACCTTTGATGTTTTTATCTTGTTCATTTGAGGGAGAGGTGATCCTAGGGAAGTTACAGCCGCAAGATCTTGCCGTCTTTAAAGGTTCCTCTGCCAGTAAGGAAGGAAGCCTGTGTTCCAGCTCCAGTCACTTGTGGCTAGAAGACAGCATCCAGACCCAAAGATAAAGGACATTCTATGTCTCTGCTGCTTCACCATTTTTGGGAAAAGAGCACTGTGTTTTCTTTCTGCAGTGGGTAGGCGTTGGAGTAGGAACATTTCCAAACCTTAAACTAAGAAGCAGCATGACACTGATTTGTCTTTCCAATGCTCC
Source organism: Picus viridis (assembly GCA_033816785.1). Classification (NCBI taxonomy): domain Eukaryota; kingdom Metazoa; phylum Chordata; class Aves; order Piciformes; family Picidae; genus Picus; species Picus viridis. The sequence goes on from CM066577.1 coordinate 8,269,651, forward strand.
AAGTGTTGTTTTTTGTACAAGCTGCTTCTCAGTTAATCACAGCAATACTTAAAGCTGTGCTCTTGTCATTGTGCTGCATATCTGTGTATAGTGAAAACCTTCCTTTGAGGTGTGGGTTTCTTCAGCCTGGAGAATACTGTAGGGGGACCTTAGAGCTGCCTTCCAGTGCCTGAAGGAAGCCTCTGCAGGAAGGCTGGAGTGGGACTTTTCGTAAGAGTGTCTAGCAACAGGACAAGGGGGAATGGTTTTAAAGTGTGGGAGAGTAGGTTTAGGCTGGACCTTGGGAAGACATTCTTCATTATAAGGGTGGTGAGATGCTGGAATAGGTCATCCAGGGAGACTGTGGATGCCCCCTTACTGGAGGTGTTCAAGGCCAGATTGGATGAGGCCTTGGGCAACCAGGTCTAGTGAAGAAGTGCCTCTGCTCATGGCAGGGGGTTTGGAGTAGATGATCTCTAAGGTCTCTTCCAACCCAAACCATTCTATGATGATCTTGAGCCCTTCTTCACTGCCCTGGTAGGTACACTTGTAGCTCTGCTACTCTTGCTTAGATTCATGGTGTGCAGAACAGAGAAAGAAAGCCTTGAACAAAGGCAACAGAGAGAAGACCTTCAATGATGGCTAAATCCTTAATCCTTACATCTGTACAACTTCTTGCATGCTCTTTGGAGAAAGGAAACAAACAGCAACCAGCTTGTACCTTAAACTGTGTTCCCATGTCGCTATTTCAGCCACAGCTTCTCTTTACAGTTTTCCTTGCTCCTGATGTTTCATTGCTGTCATCTTTTCCAGACTTGGAAGCTTGTGCACCATGCCCCTTGCACTAGGCTTGAGGTCTCCTTGAGTAAAATGTTTTAGGCATGCTTACCTAATTCATGTGTAGCAGTACTGGATACCCATCCCACAGAGTTGGTGGTAGCCTATCTCAATTAAGTGCTGCTGTACCTGGAGAGGTAGAGATGGTAGTGAAGCAAAACCATGGCTGAACCTTGCCCTTCTCAAGATTCAATCCATTTTCTCTCATCCTATCACTACAAGCCCTTGTAAAAAGTCCCTTCCCAGCTTTCTTGTAGCTCCCTTCAGGTACTGGAAGGGGCCAGTTGTGGGTAAGAAGCTGAAGGAGAGTGTTGCAATGGCTAAAACTCTCTCTAATTTTTAGTTTAGAAAAGCTGTGCTATAGTGGTGAAGCAGAACTACAAATGCTCCATGTTTCTGTGTAATCTAGTGCAGGTGATCCTGCTTTGGCAGGGGTTGGACTGGATTATCTTTTGAGGTCCCTTCCAGCTCCTGAAATTCTGTAATTCTGTGAATTCTTTATGGGAAGGCAGGAGCACACACTCCTCTTGCATTGCAAATGGGAGGCTGGAGGCACAGCTTTCCATAAATGGATTGCTGCCAAGTGTAATTTGATTGTTGGGGTCCAGACAGGAAGTAATTAAATGTTTGAGGTTTCGTTTACTTGGGTTCATTGTAAGTACCTGAATGGATGTCTTTGGTTTTGAAAGGCTGGCCCGCAGCATCGATAGATGGCATCAAGTGAAGGATTGTTACCAACAAGTGAAAATGGTGTTTTAGTGGTGATGTCCTGTTGGAAGAACCTAATGTAAAGGAACCTGAAGTGCTTTTCCCACTGGCCTTGTTTGTTAAATAAAAGCTAAATCTAGATGTGTGTCAAATAAAGACGTCTGGCAGAGAGGAGCCCCAGCAGCATCCCCCCTCCCATTGCCTCCCCGCAGGCACTCGGTACTCCTCAACAGCTGAAAATGTTAAGTAATAGCCAAGAGTTAGGGTTAAAGTTGGTTTTGTTACATGGGATTAATGATCCCTTCATCAATTCATAATTAGGCAAGTAGAAGAGTACAGGTCGAGGTGACTAGCACCAAAATGAGATGGTGTTAAATTATCTGCATTGCTGTACAGCCCTGCTTTCTATCCCAGGGTGAGACAAAAGTCTAGAATGGTAATTAGGTGGCCAGCTGCAACCAAAAATGCATCTATTAATTCAAGCAAATGAAAGATATTATTAATTTTTTTTTTTTTTCTTATGATGATGCTTTCCAATTCTAATTGAAAACTACTTGCCATTTGTGAAAGAACTTCAAACTTTCAGGTTTTAGGTCATTACTCATTAAGATCAAAGTTTATAACTGTTGCTTCCCACGTGATGAAGTTTGCAAGTTTGAAAGTTAACTTTGAGGGCCTTGCTTTCCCACACTGGGCTGGAACTCATGCAGTACAAAGACTTTATGCTGGGGCTGGCACCATACTCACTGCTGTCCTTTCTGCACAGGAGGCAAGCAGCCATTCTTTGGGGGCAATTTCAGCGAGCACTGTTCATTGTCCAGCCTAAGAAGGGCACTGAACTGCTGGAACAGGTCCAGAGGATTCCACAAAGATGATCAGAGGGCTGGAGAACCTCCATTATTGGGACAGGCTACGAGTTGGGGCTGTTCAGCCTGGAGAAAAGAAGGCTCCAGGGAGACCTTAAAGCAGCTTTTCAGTACCTGAAAGGGGCTACAAGAAAGCTGGGGAGGGAGTTTTTACAAGGGGTTGTAGTGACAGGACAAGAGAGCATGGCTTGGAGATTGTAGAGGGCAGATATAGACTGGAGATTAGGAAGAAATTCTTTCCAGTGAGGGCGGTGAGACACTGCAACAGGTTGCCCGGGGAGGTTGTGGATGTCCCCTTCCTGGAGGTGTTGAAGGCCAGGTTGGATGAGGCTTTGAGCCACCTGGTCTAGTGGAATGTGTCCCTGCCCGTGGAAGGGGTTGGAACTCTAGATGATTTTAAAGGTCCTTTCCAACCCAAACCATTCTATGGTTCTGTGTGTTCAAACACATCTGGAACTGCTGTAGCTGTCACTTCCATCTCTGTAGCTATGAAGCAGTCCTGGAAAGAAGCCTTTCCCAGCTACTGATGGCTTGAGTTGGCTTGTTAGATCTGGTTGTGCTCTCAGCTGTCTGATTCCTGCAGCTGCTAGAGGTGTTGTATGTAGTGCTGGTTTGCTGCACATCCTTCATGTATCAAGCAATGTAACTGCTGGTCTTCAGACACCTTTTGTCTACCCCACCTTGAATTTTTCTGGGAATGGAGCCTCAGCCACCTCCCTGGGCAACCTGTTCCAATATTTCACCACCCTCGTGGTAAAGAACTTGTTCCTAACATCCAATGCAAATCTGAGTACTAAATACACAGCCATATTCATTCTCTGGTGTGCCCCTTTACATAGTGTCCTGCTGCTGTACTAGAGCAGCTGATGGGATGTTAAGCGACCAGACAAATTTGAAGAATGTTTTCATGTTTCTCTGACTTTTTTTCCCTTGATTTTGTTGCTAGATAAAAACTATTTACATGCCTGTATTAATGGTAGAGAGAGAAAGGGGCCTCTGTAAGGCTGGGGAGGGACTGTTCAGAAGGGCCTGTGGTGATAGGACGAGGGGCAATGGTTTGAAACTGGAGCAGGGAAGATTTAGGTTGGACATCAGGAGGAAGTTCCGCACAATGAGAGTGGTGAAATCCTGGAACAGGTTGCCCAGGGATGTGGTTGAGGCTCTGTCCCTGGAGACATTCAGGATGAGACTCAGTGTGGCCCTGGTCAGCCTGGTCTCGTTGGAGGTGTCCCTGCTGAGTACAGGGGTTGGACAAGATGACCTTTGAGGTCCCTTTCAACGCAGTGCAATCTGTGCATGTGTGAATCCCTGATAGGTGTTAAGTAATTAGTAGACCATTTCCTGCTTTTCTGTGAAATGGGTGTTGTATTTCAATCCCTTTCAGGGACAGTTTTGGATGCGTGAACTCTGTCACTGGGTTGCCCAAAAATAGGTGAAATTGGCTTGCAGTGGCTGTGGTAGAAGTCATGTTTTTGATTTAGAGAAAATGACGGAGAATAGAAATCTACTACAGCCACAGAACCTTCCTCCTGCTCAATAATTGATATTTGCACTCTATTTTAAATGAGGAAATGCTGAAAATAGATGTGAAAATCTGACTGACTTATACACTGGTGATCACCCTTCACTATGAATGCAGGATTCACAGCTTTGCAAATTGCACTCAAAGGTCATCTTCTCCAGCCCCCCTGAGCTCAGCATGGAAATATCAAGTCTGATCTTGAATGTATGCAGGGACAGGGCCTCAACCACATCCCTGGGCAGCCTGTTCCAGTATTTCACCACTCATTGTGCAGAACTTTCTCCTGATGTCCAACCTGAATCTCCTATTTATGTGCTCAGAAAGCTGGAATCACTTTTTAACCATCGATCTTCATTGATAAATATTCTGAAATTGTGAATTAGGAAAAGGAGTTTGCTGTATTTACTGGAATGATTGCTTGGAAATACAAATTAGTGCTCGTTCTGACAACTACTCTGTTCCAGAAAACCCTGCTGAGGAATAGCCTGCAGAACAATTTCTTCTGGTGCAGTTGTTTTTAAGTAATCCCTGTCAGCACCAGGCATCAAAAACGTGCTCACTATGCTGTGGTCTCAGGCAGCTGTCAAATGTACTTCCTGGCACAAAGCCATCCTGAGGTATTGTTGCATCCTTCTAACAGAGAAAAGAAGAGATCACTTCCTTCTGGATTGGTTAGATTTGTGGTCAGTGTAAAGAGGAAGTAAATGGCTTGAGTTAGAAAAGAAATTTGTTCAAGAATGTAAATGAGCCTTAATCAGTGGTTGAGTTCAATCAGCTCCTGAGTGTGAGGATAAACTTAACCAAGTGCTTTCCTAGGTCTGGGTCAGAGCTCATCCTCTTGTTTGACTTTAGGCTAAGGTAAGCTATGCAACTGTAATTACAGCCAATTATTAGATGTTATCCAGAAAGTATATTAAAACAGTACATTCCAAAGGCTTCCATAGAACCATAGAATTGTTTTGATTGGAAAAGGTATCTAAGATCATCCAGCCACTGACCTAACACCACCATGGTCATTAAATCCTGTCCCAAAGTGCTAAGTCTACAGGTTTCTTGAACACCTCCAGGGATGGTGACTCCACTGCCTCCCTGGACAGCCTGTTCCAATGCCTGACTACTCTTCCAGGAAAGATTTTTTTTTTTTTTTTCCCCCTAATATCCAACCTAAACCTCCCTTGGACACATTTGCTTTGGGCCAACCTTTGTCATTACACAATGACTGCAAACAGCTCTCTGGTGATGGTTACCTTTGCTTGGCCATTTTTGTCGTCAGTGTGTGTCACTTGAAAGCCACAGGCACCAGTTCTAACAGGTTTTCTCCGTGTGATAACTAACCCAGCAAAAAAAGCAAATGAATCTCAAGATGGTCTCTGTAGTAAAGGGATAAAAAAAAATAAGGTAATACATAGCCACCATGTGTGGCATGTTGGAGTGGAGAGGGGATTTTTAACTACAGTTTTAAGTGTTGTCGTGTACAGAATTCATCTGTTACTGGTTTTAACTGTCTGCTCCAGGTAATGAGCTGTGAAATTGAATGGGGCTTGTGCAGGCTGGTTAGACAAACTGGTTTGCAAACCCATAACTCTAACTCCTGTAAACAAAGTAGGCTGACATTTGTGGCTTGCTGGCTGTTGATTTCAAGGTACTGGTTTCTGAAAGGCAGGAATTGCTGTGAGTCCAATAGTAGGAGTATTGTGCCACCAATTACGGTGCTGATGTTTGTTTGAGTGCTTACTGGTTGTGGGTTTCATGGAGAACATGTAAGGAGTCAATCCAAAGGCATTTCTACCAGATCATAGAATATCAGGGGTTGGAAGGGAACTCTAGGGATCATCTAGTCCAATCCTCCTGCTAGAGAAGGATCACCTAGGGCAGATCACACAGGAACACATCCAGATGGGTCTTGAATGCCTCCAGAGAGGGAGGGAGACTCCACAGTGTCTCTGGGGAGCCTGCACCAGTGCTCTGTGAGCCTTACAGTAAAGTAGTTCTTCCACATGTTGAGGTGGAACTTCCTCTGCTGCAGTTCACATCCATTGCCCCTTGTCCTATCACAGGGCACAAGTGAGAAAAGTCTGTCCCTTCCTTCTTGACCCCCAGCCCTCAAACATTTATATACATTTATTAGATCCCCTCTCACTCTTCTGCACAACTGCTTTGGTGGTGCATAGTTATTGCTCAGCTGCACTTCTGCTAATCTCTTTGGGTTTCTGCTTTCAGTACACCTAGGTGTTCACTGTGGATTATTTGTGGTCTATGATATCACTGAGACTTGCTGTACTACTTTGTTTTTTTTGTTGTTTGTAATCCTGGTTGACAGATGAGTAAGTTCCTCTTGGTTTCCTCCCACTTTGTCATAGGAAGTCATGTTTAATCAAGTGTGTGACTGAAAAGCAATGATATAACCACAGGAAATCCTGTGGTTGAAACCAGTTTTGCTCTCTGCTTTCTTTGGGAGGTAAATTTGGTTTTGCAGAACACTACCTTTGGTTGAGGACTGCGTTGCTCTTCAGCTTAAAGGTGACCCCTTTTTTCTGTGTGTTGCAAGCAGCATGGCTAGCAGTATTTGAGATGGGGTTCTTCCTTTACAAAAGACCTGAAAGTAAATAGTATTGTGATGAGAATTTAGGGATGAAAAATGGACAATGTGAGTGGCTTCAAACAAAACAAAAAGTAATCTACTGCAGAGTCCAGTTGAGAGCTATGAGGATGATTGAACAACTTGAACATCTTTCCTGTGAGGAAAGGATGGGAGACCTGGGGCTCTTTAGTGTGGAGAAGGGAATGGGACCTTATTAATATGTATAAATACCTGAGGAGTGGGTGTCAAGATGAAGGTGCCAATCTTCTGTATCACATACCATGAACTGCTGCTAGCAGTTGAGCAAGGTATGGGTAGCTGCAGCGGTGCACCTCTGTTTGAGTTGTTAGAAGATGCCTCCAAATCCCCCTAAGGACCTGAGCCCTCTAGGAAGTTATATGAAGACTTGAAAAAAGAGGAGGAGACATTAGCATTAGAGACAAACTGGGACAGCAGTAGCCCAGTAGTTTGGGGAATGTTGTTTGAGTAGGAATTGTAGTTTATTTAAATTATTCTGTTCCTCTAATCTCTCTATTCTGTTCTGGTGTCTCTCTGTCAGAGACCAATGCATAAAGTATTCAGTAAATCCAACAGAAACATTACCGGTAGAACCGCTGACCTCAGGTAGTTGTGTGGTCACCAGCCTAAGTGACAAATTATCTGTTTATTCAAACTGATGCTAACAATATTAGTGTGTGCTTCCTCTGTTGAGGTAAGTAGCCTTGAATAAATTCCTCTTTGGACCAGAAATTAAAGCTCAAGAAATAATGGAAAACAATTAAAGGAGCTACTATGATCTGAAGATAATCTGCAATAATTTGTGGAAGGTGGTCTTTTGGGGAAAAAAGTGGCTGTAGGATTAAAACCAAGTAGTTGTAAGATGAGTGAAAATGACTTTGCTGAATCTGGGCTGAATTGACTTAATTTCCTTCCCTGCTTGAAGTGTCAAAAACCTTCTGTAATGTAATAATTTTTGCTGTCATCAGTAGTAAATTTCAGGAAGAAGCATGTTCTTTGCAAGTAGATTTATGGTGACTGATTGTCTGGTTCAGAAGTTTGGGCCAGAGGTGGGAATGTGGGTGACTTTGCTACCCTGCTTGGATCATCAGATACTGCCCATGAAATTTATCTGGCAGAGTAATCCAGGTTGGTATTTTGGAGACATGTCTTCTTTGAACTTGCTGCCCAGCAAAGAGTAAGGGATGTTTTCATAGCATCTCACTCCAGCAATGTTTTGATGCTATCATCTGTGCAAAATGTAAAGATTGAGAGGGGAAGTGCAGGGAATGGAGTTTGATTATATGCGGTTCAAAGTACCCAAACAGCTAAACGAGTTGCTGTCATCCATCATAGCTTAAAACTTTGCATAGTGAGCTCCTCTTTGTGTAAGTACCTCAGATAATTTTGAAGACTGTCCTAATTCTGTCATAAAATGGACTGGTCAGACAAAGATTTAAACATAATCTGGCAAAAAAACCCAAACCAAAACCAGCCAACCAAAAACAACAACAAAACCCACCTTCCCCCCCCAAAAAAAAAAAAAAGAAAACAACCCCAAACAAAAAAAACAACCAATAAAAAAAAAAAACTCCCAAAAAAACCCCACAAACAAACAAAACCCTCACACAAACAAAAACCCCACAAACAAACAAAACCCTCACACAAACAAAAACCCAACCAACCAAACCTTGGCCACAGTGACCTTCAAAGGAGTACTCTGAACATGAACTGTGTGGGACTTGGAAGCAGATGAAACTTGGGTTTGTGTCAGATGAAGATCTGGCCCAGTGGTTAAACTGGCACCATTTATTTTTCTGGTTTTTCCTCTCAGGAGTTACTAATGCACAGCACATAAGTACAGAAGCAATAATGTTGTGCAAGTGTTGGAGGAAGGGGGAATACTCAAACTTCAGAACAGTTACAGAGAAGATACGGCTCCAGGGAGACCTTAGAGCAGCCTTCCTGTACTTGAAGGGGGCTACAGGAAAGCTGGGAAGGGATTTGTAGTGATGAGTGGGAATGGACTGAAGTTTGAGGAAGGCAGATTGAGACTAGAGATTAGAAAGAAATTCTTTCCAGTGAGGATGGTGAGACACTGGAACAGGTTGCCCAGGGAGGTTGTGGATGCCCCCTCCCTGGAGGTGTTCAAGGGCAGATTGGATGAGGCCTTGAGCAACCTGGTCTAGTGGAATGTGTCCCTGCCCATGGCGGGGTGGTTGGAACTGGATGGTCTTGAAGGTCCCTTCCAACCCGTATCATCCTATAAATCTGTGAAATACAGCTTCAGCAAATTTACCAGCATTAACTAAGGCTTCAGGATCTTAATTTCCAGAGGAAAACATAAATAGAAAATACTATGTTAAAGAGCAGAAGAGTGTGTGAGACTACTTCAAATCAAGCATGTTCCCAATATTAGACACTAGTTGGTGGTGGTGAAGTCTGTCTTCATTTTGAGTACCTGGGAGAGTTAAATACTAAAAGTCAAAATCCCTTTCTTATGCAGCACTCGGCTCCTAATGAAATGATATGACTAAGAACTTGCTGAATTTGTAGGTTGTATTTAATGTTAATGAATTTTATGAAATTAATTAATTCATGCTTAATTTATTCCTAAACTTCCATGTAAATGCAGGTATACTATATTCATATATATTTGTGTAGGTGGTATGTGCCTAGATGCAGACATACACAGAGATGCATACATATATTTCTTTAAAAAGCTTTTTGCTCCATAGGTTTCTGATACCCTCCAGAAATTTTTTAACCCTTTGTTTTTAGTGATAATTAAGATCTGGAATATTGTGTCCAATTCTGGTCCATTCAGGTCAGGAAGGACCTCAGGAAACTGCTTGAGAGATTCCATCACAGAGCCATAAAGATGCTGAAGGCAGTGGAGCATCTCCTCCTGAGGAAAGGTTGAAGGAGCTGGGGCTCTTTATCTTGAAGAGGAGCCTGAAGAGTGACCTAAATCGTGTTTATAAAGATATGCAGGGCTGTGTCAGGAGGACAGAGCCAGGCTCTGCTCAGTGAGTCCAGTGACAGGACAAGAGGCAATGGGTGCAAGCTGGAGCAGAGGAGGTTCCACATGAACAGAAGCCCTTCTACACAGTCCTTCCTCAGCCTTCCTTTAGGGCCTTTTCAGAACCTCAAGGAATACCCCTTTATGTTTTTCTGCTTGCTTGTAGCAGTCGACTCTGTAAGTAGATTTATTACCACACAGACTTCATGCTGGATTTTTTCTTTAGTAACCCTTGTCAGCTCGCTGTAGAAGTGTTTCAGTCTCAGATGAGTTGTTTGATGTTTACAGAAGAAGGGAAGGATTGTCTTTCATTGTTTGTAATTAGCAGCTGAATCAGAGCTTGAAATTCAAGCTGAAATTGGTTGGGTGTTGTGGTTTTGTTTTTTTGTTTTTTGTCCCTTAGAATGGACTGTAAAAGCTGTTGCACTTGCTAATAGTATCATGGCTACTCAGAACTACTGAAAATGGAATATGGTGCTCTTCCAGTCCTTGATTCTGGCAGTGCAACTTTCTTTTTATGTGGGCTATTAAAGTAGTAGCTAAAGGCAAAGGTAGTATAAGAATCACTGGATATTTTTGAGTGGAAGAGACCTTCAAGATCATCCAGGCCAGCCTTTGACCCAGCACTGAGATCTCCACTAAACCACGTCCCTAAGCACCAGGTCCATCGGCAGCTCCGAGTCAGCCAGCAGAACTGACTGGAGTCGGCTGCAGGAGTGACCCAGCTCAGGAGCATCACAACCAGCCTAAGGAGGGAGTTTGCTAAGGAGAGGGGAGCCTCCTGGTAAAGCCTGCTCATCACCTCTTTCCTGCTCTTGAGGACCACTTTTGCTGGTCTAAGCATAACTTTCTATGCTTTGTATTGACCTTGGTGTTCATTTGGCTGTTTTATTAAATCCATCTGTATTTCACCCTGTGAGTCTCCACTCCTTTTCCTCACTGCCCTTCTCTGCTGGGGAGAAGTCACTGGTTGATAAAGTAACTGCTACAGCGGAGCCTGAGGTAAGGGCTAAATGTAGACAACTGCTAGACTGCCATTCATGTGCCTTAGCCCTTTATTTGACATCAAGACCATTTTCTTTTGTGCTTTATTGCTGTTAATTAATTTTGTGCTTGATCTAAGCAGTAAGAAATTCAGCTGTCTGCAGACACTGGAGATAGTTTATTTTGTAAATCACAGTAATTGCAAGGGAGCAGAGTCCCCTGTTAAAATGTGACTTTTTGAGGTTATCTCAAACTGTATTTATAATGTGAAGCCTTTCCTTATCTATGACTTAGAGACATAAAAGATTTTTTGACTGAATGACTGAAGTCTCAAAACCTCAGCTGTAGCTGCAAAATACTCAGGGCCAAACTCTGGGTCACCTTGTGTATCCCATTCAGTGATAACTGATCAGATATGATTGAAATGGATGCTTACTTTCATCTGGAATAGGCTGCCCAGGGAGGCTGTGGATGCCCACTTCCCTGGAGGTGATCAAGGCCAGGGTGGATGAGGACTTGGGCAACCGAGTCTAATTGAGTGGTGTCCCTGCCCATGGCAGTCAGGTTGGAGTAGACGATCTCTGAGGTCCTTTCCAGCCTCAGCAATTCTGTGAAGTACTTAACTGGGCAGTAACACTTCAGCAGTTGTAATGAGTGAGTTGTGGTCATGACCCTTTTTAATTTACTGATTAAACTGAAAGCTGGGAGATGGTTAAAGAGCTGCTCAACAGTAAACAAGAATAATGTGTGGAGTCTTACAGGAGTTGCTACAGAAATGAAAGCTGCTTTGCTTTCTGAAATCCCTTTCCCTGTTGATCGAGTGGCTGGTGCTTGGAGCCTTTGAAGAGCAGTGCCCATTAAGGTCTGCAGGAGCAGCATTTGTCTCTAATTTTAACACCAGCTGACCACTCCTTAAGACTGCAGCTGTTGCTGACTTCCAGCAGTGCAGCTCATTTTATTTATATATATATTTTATTATTTTTTTTTCCATTTTCTTGTTCTGAGCTAATGAAGCATTTTTACACCTTACTGGGTGTTATCCATATGTAATGATTGTTTCAGATGTTGCATTATTCAGAGGCTTTTATTTTTTTAAGGCATATGTTGTTCACAGACTCAGTGGAAATGTAAATGAGGTGCCAAATGTAACCTATTTAATTCCAGTTTCTTTTTCCTTTATTAATAATAATTTCTTCTCAGTTTATTAAAAGTCATATTCGTAAAGCAAGCAAATAATATGGTAAATGTGCACATCTCTCAGGCCTTGAAAATCATTTGGGCATCATAACATTACAGATCCTGTTGCAAAAGTAGAGACCCCGCAAGGCCAATGGCATCCTGGGCTGCATCAAAAGAAGTGTGGTCAGCAGGTTGAGAGAGGTGATTCTGCCCCTCTGCTCTGGTGAGACGTCACCTGCAGTGCTGTGTCCAGTTTTAGGGCCCCTAATACAAGAGAGACTTGAACCTGATAGAAGTGGGTCCAGAGGAGGGCCACAAAGATGATCAGAGGGCTGGAGCACCTCTCCTATGAAGACAGGCTGAGGGAGCTGGGGTTGTTCAGCCTGGAGAAGACAAAGCTCTGGAAAGACCTTAGAGCTATGTTTGAAGATTTAAAGGAGGCCTACAGGAAGGCTGGGGAGGGACTGTTTAGAAGGGCTTGTAGTGATAGGATGAGGGGCAATGGTTTGAAAGTGGAGCGGGGGAGATGTAGGTTGGACATCAGGAGAAAGTTGTGCACAATGAGAGTGGTGAAATACTGGAACAGGTTGCTCAGGATGTGGTTGAAGCCCTGTCCCTGCAGGCATTCAAGATCAGACCTGATGTGACCCTAGGCAACCTGATCTAGTTGGAGATGTTCAGGGGAGGTCGGACAAGATGACCTTTGAGAGTCCCTTCCAGCCCTGTGAATCTGTGTCTGCATGGAAATGGTGAGCCATGGGATGGTGTGTTGATGATCATCCCAGAAAGCATAGAACAGCTCTTTGGCAGAGGTAGCTGCTCTTTACTGGTTCTGGCAAAGTCATACTGGCAGATAATACAAAGCCAAATCTTCTGAACTTGGTTGCTTGTGTTGTGCAGCTTTCATTTGTTCACATATCTTCATTAGCATAAAAATTAATGAAGCTAATCAGTATTCAAAGAGGATGTTATAAAAGAAAATGGATGCTACAGAGAAAGCAAGGATGGGACCCATTGGTTACTACACATGATGATTAGATTGTAATTGAGCATTAATGTCAGCAGACATCTGGAAGAGACATATTTCTGAGCAGACTTATTTCAAATGGTCTTGATTTGTTTTAATTTCTAGAACAAAATCTTGTGTGCAGTGGTGTATTGCAGTGTAATCAGAGGGCTTGTCTGGGATCAGCTATTATGAATAGGCTGTAAACAGCTTAAACAAAATTAGGGCTGGAGGCTTTTAACTGCTGTCAGGAGCTGGATTTCCTGACCTGTTTGGGTTTTGTTTTATTTTCTTCTCCCCAACCCTAGTTATGATTCTTAAGCTCTTTAAGATAATTGGTGAATGTCACATCCTTGTAGCTGAGCTGAGGAAGTGGGGTCTTGGGTGATGGAGCAGTGAAGTAGATGTGAACTGGTTGAAGAAGAGAGTTGTGGTCAGTGGGAGTCTAGTTGGAAGTCTCTATCTAGTGAAGTCTCTTGGGGTCAGTAGTGGGACCTGTACTATTCAATATATTCATCAGCAACGTAGATGAGGGCACAGAGAGCACTGTCAGCAAGTTTGTTGATGACACCAAGCTGGGAGGAGTGGGTGCCACACCTGAAGGCTGTGTTACTATTCAGGGAAACCTGGACAGGCTGGAGTGTTGGGTGGGAAGAAATGGAATGAAATCCAGCAAGGGTAGGTGTAGAGTCATGTATCTGGGAAAGAACAACCCCATGGACCTTTAGAGTTTGGAGACTGACCTGGTGGAGAGCAGTGTAGGGGAAAGGGACCTGGGGATCCTGGTGGACAGAAGGATGACCATGAGCCAGCAATGTGTCCTTGTGGCCAGGAAGGCCAGTGGCATCCTGGGTTGTATTAGAAAGGGTGTGGTGAATAGGTTGAGAGAGGTTCTTCTCCCCTCTCCTCTGCCCTGATGAGGCTGCATCTAGAATACTGTGTCTAGTTCTGGGACCCTCAGTTCAAGAAGGACCTCAGGGAACTGCTTGAGAGAGTCCAGTGCAGAGCCACAGAGATGCTGAAGGCAGTGGAACATGTCCTGGCTGAGGAAGCTGAGTCTCTTCAGCTTGGAGAAGAGAAGCCTGAGGGGTGACTTCAGTCAGGTTGATAAAGATGTGCAGGGCAGTGCCAGGAGGACAGAACCAGGCTGTGCTCACTCATGTCCAATGATAGGACAAGGGGCAGTGAGTCCAGGCTGGAGCAGAGGAGGTTCCACATGAACAGAAGGAAAAACTTTTTCCACTGTGAGGGTGGTAGAATCCTGGAGCAGGCTGCCCACAGGTTGTGGAGTCTCCTCTTCTGGAGACATTCAAAACCTGCCTGGATGTGTCCCTGTGTGACCTGCCCTGTGTGATCCTCCTCTGGCAGGGGGGCATTGGACTGGATGATCTTTTGAGGTCCCTTCCAACTGCTAACACTCTGTGATGTCCGTTACTAACTTTCATGGGACAATCACTTCTCACCCCTCAAGTCTGTTTACTAAGTCTTTACTATTCCCAGAGTGGCTTTGTTTTTCTACTCTGTGACAGTTGCCCTCAATGTGCATTTATGAAGTAGTGTGAGCTTAGAGGATTGACTGAGTGTGGAGAAAAGCTGGAGGAGTTTGCCAAGCCTCATCTATTAACACGGGCTTTATATTTAGTACATGTTGAAGTAATGACAGTAAATTGAAAGTCTGATTAGAGTTTTGAAAAAGTTTCAGTTATAGGGGTGATAGAAATTCCTTCAGAATCTCTTAGCAGCTTTCCATCTTGTTTCACTTCAATGGAATTGTGAATGTAATATTGGCTTCTCTGTGGACTAGAAGTGACAGGACAAGGGTCAATGATTTGAAATTGGAGAAGAGCAGGTGCACCCAATTTCAGGTATTCCTGTGGATATACCTGAAATTCCTGTGGAATACCTGAAATCCCTTTCTTGCTTAGAGAATCTGTCCCGCAGGCCTTTTGAGTGGCAGAAAGATCTTCTCATAGAATCAATAAGGTTGGAAAAGACCTCAAAGATCGTCAAGCCCAACCTGTCACCCAAAACCTCATGACTACTAAACCATGGCACCAAGTGCCACGTCCAATCCCCTCTTGAACACCTCCAGGGATGGTGACTCCACCACCTCCCTCTCATCCTCAGGACAGGTCAGCTACATCTTTTATTTAGTGATTTTTATGCTAATTCATTTGTTAGGGCCTCATTAAAGCTGTAACTGCTTAAGCACTTCCTTCAGAACCTGGGAAGTGCATTTAGCAGGGCTACTGCTCTGCAGTGGCTGAATGTACCTGAGCAGTCTGGATGTTTTGTTCACGTAAGTATCCCAGGGGAAAGTTTTGCCATGAAAAAATTCTGCCTTCCAGCTGCAACTGAATGGGTTTCAACAACAAGCTGAGACAGCTGGGTCCTGTTTTGGTCTTGATTTGTAGGGACCCAAGGGATTGGGAGAGTGGGAAAGGGATCCTGTGCCAGTTGAGTGAGTTCAAATGAGGAAAAGAGAGCTTTGCTCTCTCGGCTGCTCTGCATTTCCACTATTAATACAGCAATAAAGCCTATTCAAAGGGTTCTGTGTTCTTTGTGGGTTTTTTGAAAGGAGGCTTGTGTGCTTAGCTATTGTGTCTTTCTTGAAATCTAATGTCTTATCACATGAGGCAGAACTTTCCAGGTCAACCACCCAACTTTAATCATGAAATCTTGTAGAGTGCAGGAAGGAAGCTGAGAAGTCCTCACAATAACCAAGGAATAACATCCTCCTGGAAGTGTTCTTTCAGGGGGTCAATCACATTACAGTTAAAAAAACCTCAAGAAACAAAGTTGTTATAGAATTTAGACTTCGATCTTGAGCAGCTTTTTAGTCCCTTAAGCCCCTTGCTGTATCTGTATTTGAAATGTTTGCTGTGACCTTGAGATGTAGCAGGTTTTCTGCAGTCCTTTCAGATGTTGCTGAGTTCTGAGCATATCCTTCAGATCACTGTAGGAGGGTCAAGTCACTGCTTTCAAAGGGAGCCCTAACTCAAATTTTTGCAGGTTACGCTGGTTAAAATTTGTATTTGCCTCAGGCTGACCTGTTGTTGATGATAAATGGCCAATTCTCCTGATGGAATCAAAGTGTTCTAACAAATGGGTGCTCAACTTTCTTAAATCCAGCTAATGCAATTGCCGAATGAACAGGAGGATAGAAGTGGGCAAAAAATGAAGCTGTGTTTGCACTGCGGGTCAGTCACTTCTATCAAGGGTGAGATGCTTGCAGAGATTTGTGGAGGAGCTGCCTGTTTTCAAAAATCGGGGAAAAAAAACCCACAAAGGCAGAACAGATGATGCCAGAAGGAGCTGGTTTGTCTCTGCTACAAAGGAAACCAGAGGATCCTGTGCTACCAGATCCATCCTAGCAGTACAGGCTTTTTTCTTTCTCTTTTTCTACCCTCAAAAGAGTGCACAGTGCTAGCACTGGGACCATACAAGCAGGATGAGGGAAAGCTGGTTTGCATTATGTCCAAGTGTTCTTTTAAGGGCAGTCTTTCTGTTGTCAAAGTTGGCTTGAAAATCTGACAAAGAGGAAAAATGTTCATAGTGTTAATGTTTTGTTCCAAATATTCTGTGTTGGAAGTGACACTTTGCTTCCCTTTAATGATGTGCAGAAGGGCTGTTTAGTGTCCTGGTTGTAGTCAGGAAGAGTACTCTGGGAGAATTTTCTGAAGTAAATGATCTATAGCAAAGGAATTTGGGTATCTTAAGTGTATTGTTCTTTGAGATTAGGGGAGATAAGTTAATTTAAAAAGGAAGGAAAAAAACCAAAGTACTGAAAATAGTGTTTCAGCTTCACCTTTTTGTAAGCTTTGTTTACAGCTGATACCGAAAGCATTGATATGT
Organism: Picus viridis; assembly: GCA_033816785.1. Lineage (NCBI taxonomy): Eukaryota > Metazoa > Chordata > Aves > Piciformes > Picidae > Picus > Picus viridis. The sequence continues at coordinate 8,286,187 of CM066577.1, forward strand.
TTCTCTAAGTGTACTAACAGGACTGGTAGGGGTTGCAAGGGGCCTGAAGGGATCATATAGTCCAACCTTCCTGCTAAAGCAGGGCCACCTAGATCAGGTTGCACAGGAATATGTCCAGGTGGGTTTTGAAAGCCTCCAGAGAAGAAGACTCCACAGCCTTTCTGGGCAGCCTGCTCTAGGGCTCTGGCACCCTCACAGTGAAAGAAGTTTCTCCTCAAGTGAAACCTCCTGTGTCCTAGCTTGTACCTGTTGCTCCTTGTCCTGTTGCTGGGCACCACTGAAAAGAGCCCAGTCCAATCCTCATGACCTCCACCCATTAGCTATAGATCAGTACTGATCAGATCCCCTGTAAAGCTGCTCTTCTCCAGACTAAACAGCCCCGGGTCTCTCAGCCTCTCCTCATAAGAGAGACGGTCCTCTCAGCATCTTTGTGGCCCTCTGTTGCACTCACTCCTGCAGTTTCCTGTCCCTCTTGAACTGGGGAGCCCAGAACTGGACAGAATACTCCAGGTGTAACCTCAGTAGGGCTGAGCAGAGGGAGAGGAGAACCTTCTTCAATCTTATAGCACTTCCTTACGTATTTCAGAGGTTCACAGATTGCACAGATTGCAACATGTAATAGAAACAAATGAGTATCTGATTCTCTTATATCCTTAAAGCTGTGATTGATAGGTGATTATTTCTCTGAAATCTAGCTTGTGTGATACCTGCAATGAGCTACAAACTAAAACATAAACAGAATAATCAAGATTTAAATCAATAAACTCCTAAGTGATGGGTGGTTTGTCCTGATGACTTGGTAATGTGTTTATCATCAGTACCCATAATGAGTTGCAGGGCAGGGGTATGATGTGGTCACAGGTTTTACCACCTTGGTTGCCATCTAGCCTAGTTATGTTTGCTGTCAGGTAACTGTGGGGGGTGTTTGGAAAAAAGGTGACATTGAAAAGGAGAGTAGCAGAAGCCACTGACTAGAAGGGGGAAAGAAAGAAAAGGAATGAAGAAACTGACTCTTAGTTTAAATCGCTTTTGTATTACCTCTGGGAAGAAATAAGGCAAATCATGTCAGTAACAGGCCCCTAATGTTGTTGATTAAGTAACAGCTCTCATGTTTCAGTGGTTTCTAACTACTTAGTTTTCACAGCTAGAGAGGAATTTTCTTGTCTCGTGAAAGAAAATAAATTGGTTATTGTGGCTTGTGATTGTGTCAGATTTCACAGATTCATAGAATGGTTTGGGTCAGAAGGCACCTTAAAGATCACCCAGTTTCAACACCCCTGCATGGGCAATGGCACATTTCCACCCCATCTGTTGTGGCCTTAAACACCTCCAGCAAGGGGACAATCTGCTGCAGTGTCCCTCGTATCCTGGAGGCACCAGGACTGGACATAGCACTCCATCTGGGGTCTCACAAGATCAGAGCAGAGGGGCAGAATCCCTCTCTTGCTCTGCTGCCCACACTCCTGGCTGCAGCCCAGCACACAGCTGCCTTCTGGGCTGCAGGAGGGCACTGCTGGCTCATGGGCAGCTTCTCCGCAATCAACACCCCCAAGTTTTCTTCTTCAGGGCTACTCTCAACCCACTTTGCACCCAGCCTGAATTTGTGCCTCGGGCTGGCCCAACCCAGATGTAGGACCTTGCCTTTGACTTAGGGAACCTCATGCAGTTGTCACTGGCCTACTTCTCAGGCCTGCAAAGATCCTTCTGGATGCCATCCTTGCCTTCAAGGAAGGGCAGTGCACCACACAGCTTGGTGTCATCAACAAGCTTGCTGAGGGTGTCTCAATACCACTGTCCATGTTGTTGATATATATATATATACACACACATATAAAAAATAAAATATGCATATAAAAAATTCTAAATATCTATGTATATATTCTGCCCTCAGATCCCCTCTCAGGCTGCTCTGCTCCAGACTAAATAGCCCCAGGTCTCTCTGCCACACAGATTTGCTGTTTGGTGTGGTAAGGTCTTTTTAAAATGCAAACCATCTATTTTTAATTTTTTTTAAAATTTTTTCCCCCTGCCAAAATCACTCAGTTATCTCATTTGCATAAATGTTTTCATCCACTGATGTGTTCCAGGATGTTATTTTGCAGAAAGTCAAAATGTGATCGCCAAACGTCAGTGAAAACTCGGTGCCCAGGCTCCGCTTTAGCCGCGTGGCCTGGGGTTGTGCTGGGTACATCCGGGTGAGAACTGGACATTGGCTGCCACCTTGCTCTCTGCTTTTGAATAATTCAAGCCTGTAATCTTGACAACAAATTTGTGTGAATGTAGACACATATATGGCATCCTGAGTATTTCCCAAAGAAAACTGGCCAGGAAGTCATTCTTTTCCCTGTGCCAAACTGATAATATTCCAGACACGGTCTAACTAGTGATGAGTAGAGGGGGAGAAGAACCTCCCTTGATTTGATGGGCGCTCTTCTTAATGCACCCCAGGATACCCTTGGCCTTCTTGGCCACCAGGGCACATTGCTGTCCCATGGATAACTTATTACCAACTTATTGTCAACTCTAAAGTCCTTCTCTGCAGAGCTACTTTTGAGCAGGTCAACCCCTAACGTGTACTGGTGCACAGTGTTGTTCCTGCCCAGGTGCAGGACTCTGCACTTGTTGAACTTCATTCGGTTCCCTTCTGTCCATTTGGTCCAAGTCTCACTGAATTTGATATTTTCTGATGGTGCTGTTTCTCATATCTGTGCAGGACCTGGGCCACAAGAATTTGGTTGTGTCTGGGGTAAACTTTACAGTTCCTTCACTTCCCTTCACATGGTACAAGGTGAGGGGGAGACAGCCTGTTAGAATGCTTCAAAACTGTCCCCACTTTGTTTGGCTTCAAAAAACAACAGCTGGGGCAGTGCACCTCCTTGAAGGCTGCCCTCATTCTTAGATCTGCTCAGACATCTGTGCCTTTTTTTTTTTTTAACTTTACTGTTTACTTTTCTTTCAGGAGATTCTGTAACTTAAACAGAAGTCTCTTTGTCTGGCTCTGTAATTGTGTTAAGATGCATAGGAATCATGGTGCTTCTGTGAGAAGGAACCCTTGAGAAGAAAGGTTCTCATTGAAACAGTCTGGGGACTGTTTAAAGGGGATGTTTGGACACCAAACATAAATTTCAAGGTTGATTGCTAATGCTGACAATTTTTGCTTTCATTTGGTGTGTTGTAAGTTTCATGTCCCATTTGCCTGTGTTTCTTACCTGTGTGGCCTTGGTGTAGGGGATTCCACCTGTACCCTAGAGAATCTAGTTCTTGGGTTGATGCAGAAGTTGTCATTGTTGGAAGACCAAACCTGTCTTTCAGAAGTGTCATTTGGAGCCTGAATTTTTCAAATTCAGCCTCCCTAAGGGAGGATTAAGTGATGCTTCTGTTTTCAAGCCACTCACTCCATATACTCCCATAGAAAACATTCCCAGACTGCAGTAGGTTGGAAAGAACCCTCAAATGTCATATTGTCCAACCCCCTGCACTCAGCAGGGGCATCTCCAATTAGATCAGGCTGCCCAGGCCCCCTGGGCAACTTGTTCCAGTATCTCGCCACTCTGTGCAGTGCTTCCTCCTGATGTCCAACCTAAATCTGCCCTGCTCCAGTTTCAAACCGTTGCCCCTCGTCCTGTTACCACAAGCCCTTCTGAACAGTCCCTCCCCAGCATTCTTGTAGATCCCCTTCAGATACTGAAATGTATTTACTCAGGAAAAGCCTAAAACTGAGAAAGTATTTTTCCTTTGTGTTCCTCTTGGCTGAGATATTTGGGGTTTTTGGAAGTAATAAGTTGGTCTAAGAAATGTTGCATCATCTAAAGTCATGGCATGGCTCTGGAAATGTCCAGTTAGTGGAATATATATATATATGTGTGTGTGTGTGTATATATATATATATACACACACACATACATGTGGAATGTGTATATATAAAAAAAGAGAAGGGTCCAGTCCTGGGTGGTGCTGTTTAACTTCTTTGTCAGCAACATGGACAGTGGCATTGAGGCACCCTCAGCAAGCTTGTTGATGACACCAAGCTGTATGTTGTGCTGAACTCACTTGAGGGCAGGAATGGCTTTCAGAAGGATTTTGGCAGGCTTGAGAAGTAGGCCAGTGGCAACTGCATGAGGTTCCCTAAGTCAAAGGCAAGGTCCTACATCTGGGTTGGGCCAGCCCGAGGCACAGATTCAGGCTGGGTGCAGAGTGGGTTGAGAGTAGCCCTGAAGAAGAAAACTTGGGGGTGTTGATTGCTGAGAAGCTGCCCATGAGCCAGCAGTGCCCTCCTGCAGCCCAGAAGGCAGCTGTGTGCTGGGCTGCAGCCAGAGGAGTGTGGGCAGCAGGGCAAGAGAGGGGATTCTGCCCCTCTGCTTTGATCTTGTGAGACCCCACCTTGAGTTCCAGTTCCAGTGTCCCCAGCATAAGAAGAACATAGAACTGTGGGAGTGAGTCCAGAGGAGGCCATAAAGATGGGGTACCTGTGATACAAGGGCAGGCTGAGGGAGCTGGGGTTGTTCATCATGGAGAAGGGAAGACTCCAATGACCTTAGAGCTGCCTTCCAATACCTGAAGGGATCCTACAGGAAGGTTGGAGAAGGCCTTTCATAAGAGTGTCTAGCAATAGGACAAGGGGGAATGGTTTGAAGCTGAGGGAGAGTAGGATTGGACTGGATCTTAGGAAGAAGTTCTTCAGTGTGAGGCTGGTGAGACTCTGGAATAGGTTGCCCAGGGAGGGAGGTTATGCATTCCTCCTTCCTGGCAATGTTCAGGGCCAGATTGGATGAGGCCTTGGGCAACCAAATCTAGTTGAGAAGCATCCATGTCCATGGCAGGGAGGTTGGAGTGTACGATCTCTGAGGTCCCTTCCAACTTCAGCCTTTCTATGGTTGTATGAAAAGCTTTTGATAGCTCAGTTAACACACACTACTCCCTGTCACTTCTTGACAGTGATGAAAAAAGGATAGGCAAAGAGTAGGCTTGGCTGTTGCAGCTCCTTCACTGATCTATATCATAATTGCTTTATCACTCTTATGTCCTTTCTAGTGTAGCAGCCTGTTGGCTCACAGGGACTCAGCTAACTCCAAGGGAATCTTCATCCAGCAGCTATTCTTTAGTGTACATGAGTGGAAATGAATAGATTGCCACTCAGCTGGAGAGTGTATGTCTTAGTCCCCTGGTGATTCAGCCTGCTGATTTCAGTAGCTCATTGCTCTCCTGCATTCACACTCATCTGTCAGGTTGGATCCCTGCCATCGTGCTTTTAGGCTGCAGGACAGGTATTTTCAGGACGTAGGTGTGGATGTGCAACTTGTGTTCCTTCTCCATGTGTTCTTAAATAGAATCTCTAATGAGGCAGAAATTGCTTTGCCTATTTCCTCAAGCCCTTGGGAGAAAGTTTCGTTAGGTCTTCTTGATGGAAGAATATCTAATGGATTTTCTTGTTTGTTTTATCTTTCTATTAGTATCAGCAGAGATATTTGAGCATTGACTGAGCCAAAAAAGTTGAAATGCCTTTATCTGTAGAAATGTCACACAGATAAGGCCCACAGGTCAGGATATTGCAGAGAAACCTGCCCTGCCCTTGTTTCTGACAGCTAGTTCTGATCAGCCGAGTAAATCTCACTAAGTTCATATTTGTTCTGAAATGTACCAAAAAAAGTGCAGATGGGGAAAATGTGGGGGGCTCTTAGCTTAGCAGAGCCTAGGCAAGCCAGACTGCCAACAGCTGAGGGAGGAGAAGCTAAGGCAAGTGTTGTCCACTTTGATGGCAAGCAACTCCAGTTCCTGACGGTCACCATTTCTTGAGTTCAAGTTGAATTCTTCTTGAGATTCTGAAGGGAGTTGGGGTTGTTCAGCCTGGAGCCTCAGACTCTGGAGGGACCTCATAGCTGCCTTCCACTACCTGAAGGGTATACAAATCAATTTCACAGCCCTGTGGTACTAAGTGCCTTATCCAAGTCTCTTTTTGAACACTTCCAGGGATGGTGACTCTACTGCCCAGGGAGGTGGTGGAGTCGCCATCCCTGGAAGTGTTTAAAAAGAGACCGGATGAGGCACTTAGTGCCATGGTTTAGTTGATTAGATGGCATTGGTTGAAAGGTTGGACTTGATCTCGGAGGTCTTTTCCAACCTGCTTAATTCTGTATTCTGTATCCAGTCTGGTCTGAACATGGCTGTTTGCATCAGTGTTGACAAAGTTAGGTAGTCACAGGTGGCCTGTTGATGTCAGAAGTTGTTAAATGTTTGCATTCCTCTGAGGATCTTGGCCCAAGACATCTTGAAAACCCATTGCGGCACGACAGTTTCCCCAAATCAGTGTGTATCAAATGATCTTCCTAAGAGAAATCATCTGTGGAAGGGTTTGGACTTGATGATCTCTGGAGGTTCCTTCCAACCCCTAGCATTCTGTGATTCTGTATCATGAAGTGAGACCTCACTTTCTTGTTAGTTTTCCATAGAAGCTAGAACACAGGGGACTTCACCTCAACATGAGGATACACTTCTTTACTGTGAGGCTGCTGGAGCATTGGAATAGGCTGTCCAGAGAAGTTTTGGAGACATTCAAAAGCCATCTGGGTGTGTTCCTGTGTGACCTGCTCTAGGTGATCCTGTTTTGGCAGGGGAGTTGGACTGGATGATCTCCAGAGGTCCCTTCTATCACCTAACATTCTGTGATTTTGGGATTTGCCTATTTATTTCCTCTATTTGTTAAAGGAGCTGGAGGGAGTCATCAGCTCTCAAGCAGTTGCATCTGCTGCTGGCACTAGGAGTCTGGTTATGCACAGGCTCTTGATTTAGAAGCCACAGAAATCAGAAAATGAACAAACCCTTAAAAGTGATTCTGTGAGAAGTGACTAATGAAAGCTTGGTTTCCTGTTAATTGTGCTTGGTGGTTGGTTGGAGTCCATGAGTAAAAGGTTTTGTTGCAGTGACAGTGACAGCACCTGTACAGGAAGCAGTCTGCTTCCAGCCCTGACTGCTTCCCAGGGTGTTGTCCTGGGATTCAGAAGCATGCAAAAACTTAAATGGGTTTGGAGACGTCTTTTGCTTAGTCATACGTGGTTCAAGTCAGGTGATAGGTAGAAGTTCTGAGGAGACCTGGGTGCAGACAGGTTGTGAGCAGGGCAGTGATCATGGTCCTGTACTCAGCACTGGTGAAGCCACACCTTGAGTACTGGGTTCAATTTGAGGTCCCTTGCTGCAAGAAGGGCATTGAGGTGCTGCAGCGTGTCCAGGGAAGGGTAGCACAGCTGGGGAAAGGTCTGGAGAACAGGGCTGGTGAGGAGCAGCTGAGGGAACTGAGGTTGTTTAGTCTGGAGAAGAAGAGGCTGAGGGGAGACGTCATAGCTCTCTACAGCTCCCTGAAAGGAGGTTGGGGTGAAGCTGGTGTTGGTCTCTCTTCCCTGGTATCAGGTGATAGGATGAGAGGAAATGGCCTGAAAATGTGCCAGGGGAGGTTTAGGTTGGAGATTAGGAAAAAATTCTTTGTTGCAAGGATTGTTAGCTGCTGGAACAGGCTGCCCAGGGAGGTGGTGCAGTCACCATCCCTGGAGGTGTTCAGGAAACCCCTGGCCACGGCACTTTGGGACATGGATTAATGGCCATGGTTTGATCTTGGGACTTGATGATCTTAAAGGTCTTTTCCAACCAAACCAGCTCTATGATTCTGTGTTTCTCTCATCACTGTGTCACTCTCCCAACAATTTCCCTCGTCTAAATGGTTTTGTTGGTAGTGATGATGCTTAGTTTTTTCTCCCTCATAAGAATAAATTTGTCCTCTGGGAGCTGTTACAAATCTAGAGAATGAAACCCAAATGTTCCTGAACACTACCTGAGGTACAATTCTTTACAAGGACTGTGTTCTGCCTTTCAGCTTTGCGGGTGTATTAGCTGGGGGAAAAATGCACACAATGGCTATTGTAAACAGCAGCTTGCTGTATGTAACATTTCTTCCTTTGTGCCATCATTATATGGAAAAAGTAACAAGAAAGTAGCCCCAAAATAGCTCATTGTGTGAGTCCTTTCCATTAGGCAGTTAGATAAGCGAGCCCTTTCCTCTGAATGAATGTTGTTTAAACTGCTTACAGTAGTGCCTATAGCTGGACTGAATTCAGGTTTCCCAGGTGTCTTTCTGATGGGTTTTGGAATGCACTTTGAGATAAACTGAGAATATTTAAAGAGTGAGTTGAATATTATACATTAATGATAAATGGAGAAAGATTTAGGGAAAAGAAGCATTGGCTTAGAGTAGAAGGCTGGCAAGGTTGACAGCCTCTGCTCACTTCTGCCCTGTGATAGGACAAGGGGCAATGAATGTGAACTACAGCACAGGAGGTTCCACCTCACCATGAGGAAAAACTTCTTTACTGTAAGGGTCACAGAGCACTGAAACAGGCTCCTCAGGCTGTGGAGTCTCCTTCTCTGGAGACGTTCCAGACCCATCTGGAAGCGTTCCTGTGCGACCTGCACTAGATTCTGTGGTCCTGCTCAAAGATCTCCGGAAGTCCCTTCCAGCCCCTAACATCCTGTGATCCTGGGAAGGTATAGGTATGTATGAAAAGGTATAAAAAAATCAGTGAGGTGAATCTGAGTTTTTTGGGGGAAAGCATTTTGAATTTTTGCATGTGTTGCACATGTTCAGTTTTCCCTTGTGCTTGACATGATGGAAGCCTAAGATTGCCACATTTAGTTTGGGGAATTGGTTCTTTTGGTTTGGTTCTTTGGACAGGCTGGAGATTTGGGCAGTGAGGAACCTCATGAATTTCATCAAGGATTAGTGTAGGGTCCTGCACCTGGCAACAAAGAACCCTCTTCACCACTACACGTGAGGGGCTGGCCTTCTGGAAAGCAGCTCTATGGAGAAGGATCTGAAATTGCTGGTGGACAGCGAATTAACCACGAGCCAGCAAGGTGCCATTGTGGCCAAGAAGGCCAACAGCATCCTGGGGAAAAGTGTGTCCAGCAGGTTGAGGGACTTCAAGGTGATGAAATAATTAGCAAAACGGGTTCAGTCAATAAATGTGGGACACACAATATCCATACTAAAAGGAAATTCTGCTGTACTTGGGAGGCTGCAACTGGATGATTTTTGACATCTCTGGCAATCCGAGCCATTCTATGGTTCTGTGGTTCTCTGGTGCTGTGTTTGCTTGCATTTTGGGATAAACTGCTTGCCTTGCTCTTTCACAGGCTGTGGAACAAGGGAACATTTGCAAACAAATGAGCTGTTAGGAATTCACTTCCCTGCAGCTACTTTGCTTATAGAACAAACCTAATTCCAGAGTGAAAAGCAATAAATTCCCAGCATTTATTCTGCTTATGGCTTAATTATGACATATAGCTTCAAAATACTTTATTACCTGTAACTGGAATCCTTTTATTATTAGGGCAGGAACACATCCAGGCCAGGTTTGAATGTCTCTGGAGAAGGAGACTCCTTTGTGGAACTTCCTCTGCTCCAGCTTGCACCCATTGACCCTTGTCCTATCATTGGACATCACTGAGCAGAGCCTGGTTGCATCCTCCTGACGTTGCCCTGCACATCTTTATCAGCATGAATAAGGACACCCCTTAGGCTCCTCTGCTCCAAGCTAAAGAGCCCCAGATCCCTCAGCCTTCCCTCAGCAGGGAGATGTTCCACTGCCTTCAGCATCTTTGTGGTTCTGTGCCGGACTCTCTCAAGCAGTTTCCTGAGGTCCTTCTTGAACTGAGGGACTCAGAACTGAGCACAATATTCCAGGGCAGAGTAGAGGGCAGGAGAACCTCTCTTGATCTACTAGCTACAGCCCTTCTAATCCATCCCAGGATGCCATGGGCCTTCTGGGCCACAAGGACACATTGCTGGCTCATGGTTGTCCTTCTGTCCACCAACATGCCCAGGTCCCTTTCTGCTGTGCTGCTCTCCAACAGGTCAGTCCCCAACCTAATGTTGACCATGGGGTTGTTCAACAGAACTGGAGGCAGTGCTATAGGTGGGGTCTCAGCAGAGCAGAGGGGTAGAATACCCTCCCTCTGCTGCTTCTCTCCCTGCTTTGGATGCAGCCCAGCGCACAGCTGCCTTCTGGGTTACCAGTGAGCATTTCTGGCTCTTGGTGGTTTTTTCATCTGGTCACATCCCAAAGTCCCTCTCCTCAAGAAGATTGTAGAATTACTCTTTTCTGGTGATGCAAAGGGTGTGTGGGTCAAAACCAAAAGGGCTGTGGTGGACATAATGCATGCACAGGTGTGTGGTTTCTGCAGGAGCTCTCTGCTTTCAGCAGATGTGTGCTGTAGGCTGGATACAGGTGCTGGGATATATTTGTCATCTTAAAAACCAAGATGCTGTGACAAGTTTGATTTGTATTAATGGACATAGGAGAGGGCTGGAGCACCTCTCCTGTGGGGACTGACTGAGGGAGTTGGGGCTATTCAGTCTGGAGAAGAGAAGGTGCTGAGGAGACCTTATTGTGACCTTCCAGTATCTGAAGGGGGATACAAAAAAGCTGGGGAGGGACTTTTTAGGGTGTGAGAGAGTGATAGGACTAGGAGAAATGGAGCAAAACTAGATGTGGGTAGATTCAGATTGGATGTTGGGAAGAAATTCCTCCCCATGAGAGTGGTGAGACACTGGAATAGGTTGCCCAGGGAGGTGGTAGAAGCCTCATCCCTGGAGGTTTTGAAGGCCAGGCTGGATGTGGCTGTGAGCAACCTGATCTAGTGTGAGGTGTCCCTGCCCGTGGCACGGGTGTTGAAATTAGATGGTCCTTGATGTCCCTTCCAACCCTGACAATTCTATGATTCTTTGATGTAATTGATGTTTTTTGAAGTCACAGTAGATGATATTTTTAAGGGACTTATCTGCACTCAAGAGCAAATGATTGAAATTGCCTTGAGGTGAAACATGGTGAAAATAAAAATATCTTAATCAGCATTATTGGACAGGTATCACTTAATCAGGAAGAGAGCAAAGATGATTGGAGGTAAGAAATAGAGTGCCGGATCTGGTGCGCAGTTAGGTGCTTAAGCAAAATGATGTGGTCTTTATTCTCAAGTGGGCCAAATCAAGCTTAATATAGGCAATTTGCATTCTAATGGCACTGAACTTCCACATGATTAATTATTTTTCAATTTTATTTGTGTTAGTTTTAAGATAACTCTGTAAGAGTGCTGAAGTACAGTTGCATTTCAGTAGCTGAAGGTGGGGACCTACAGGAAGGCTGGGGAGGGACTGTTTAGAAGGGTTTGTAGTGATAGGATAAGGGGCAATGGCTTGAAACTGGAGCAGGAGAGATTTAGATTGGACATCAGGAGGAAGTTCTGCACAATGAGAGTGGTGAAATACTGAAACAGGTTGTCCAGGGATGTGGTTGATGCTCGGTCCCTGGAGACATTCAAGATCAGTCTTGATGTGTCCCTGGGCAGCCTTCTCTAGTTGGAGATATCCCTGCTGGCTGCAGAGCATTGAACCTGACAACCTTTGAGGGTTCCTTCCAACCTAATGCCATCTGTGAATCTTTAAGGAATGATGTTTAATAATGGACTGCTGTGAAAGTTGCACCTCCCTAAATTCTCTTAGCAAAACTAAGAAGAGTTGAATTATAACTTATTCTGAAGAAGAGAAAAGTGAGAAGGGGACCATATCACTGTCCACAAATACCTGAAGGGTGGCTATCAGGAGGATAGTGCCAGGCTCTTTTCAGTGATTCCCAGTGATAGGACAAAGGGCATGATGTAAACTCAATCACAGGAAATTCCACCTCAACATGAGGAAAATCTTCCTTACTGTGAGGGTGCCAGAGCCCAGAGCAGGCTGCCCAGAGAGACTGTGGAGTCTCCTTCTCTGGAGACTTTGAAAAGCCACCTGGATGCGTTCCTGTGATGTGCCCTGTGTAATCCTGTTTTGGCAGGGGGATTGGACTTGATCTTTAGAGGTACCTTCCAACCCCTGACATTCTGTGATTCTGTGAATGTGAAGTTTAGGCTTCAGTCAGAAATGTGCTTTTACTTGACTTGTCTCTAGCTCTGTGACAGTGTAAGGGATGGAATATATCCAGTGTCCCACTTGGTAAGTGCAAGACCACCTTCCTCCTCCTTTGGTAGCCTTTCAGCTGTTTTAAATATCACAGAACTTTTTGTCTGCTCTTAATTTGCTCCCAGAGCATTTCCATCCTCAGGACTAAGTGAAACAAGCCTCCTCTAATAAAGAGTTTCCTGACTGTGCTGCAAGAGTTGCATCAGTATCCCAATATGCAGCAGGATGAATACAAGTTCAGTATTTCACTATGCTCCTAGTGAAATAATATTTAAAGATAGGGTGGCTTACTGAAATTCTTGCGATGAGAAAGAATGGGAATATGAATAAAAGTAACGGTTGTATCTTGATGTGGTATGGAAGCGTTGCCCGGATTTGCAGTGTGTGTTTCATGAGTGCAGGGATTATATTTCACCCAAATCCAGGAATCCAGAAGCCAGAATTATTCTGTTATGTTTGGGAAAAATACCTTATTTCTCTCTTGGATTTTAAAGTTCCTGTTGAAGAGTCTTTGTGGTATTTGTAGCTGAACAGCCCCAGCTCTCTCAGCCTGTCTCCTTAGAGGAGGTTCTTCAGCCCTTGGATCAACTTTGTGGCCTCTTCTCGACCCTCTAGCAGTCTGATGCCATTCTTGTATTGGGGGCCCCAGAAGTGGATGCAGTACTGCAGGTGGGGTCTCACGAGAGCGGAGTAGAGGGCTGGATGGTCTCCACTTGACCTACATGAGAACAGATTACTACTTATTTTATTTTGTTTTGTGTTGTTTTCTCCAAGATGAGTAGGATCCAGAGTATTCCATCTGTCCATACTGTAGCACAGGAATTTGTGGACATACTTCTCATTCTTGGAAAATGCCAGATTCTTAACTTGTGCTTACAGATGTTGGCCCTTAACCATTCTTGAGGAAAAACATGTTAAAAATGTTCTGAGGGAGGGACAACTGAATCTTAACCGTTGAAAGTGAGAAGGGTATTTGTGCCTCTCATTTTGTACATTGCTTTAACTGATGCTCTGTGGTTGAGCCACTCTTGCTGTCAGCGGCAGCGCTTTGCCCCTGGTTGCCTCCGGAGGGTTGGCAGGAGCAGCGACAAAGCTTCCTTGTGCTGTTTTGCCAGCTGTAGGTGGGTGGAGAGGAGAAATTTCTTTTCCCTTCTCACAATTGAGAATGCACCATCAGCAAGTTTGCAGATGACACCAAGCTGTGTGGTGTGATCGGTACAGCAGAGGGACAGGACATGAGTTTCTGCACCTGGGCTGGAGCAATCCTCACTGTCAATACAGTCTGGGAGATGAGGTGATAGCAGCTCTGTGGAGAAGGGTTTGGGGGTGCTGATGGATGAAAGGCTGAACATGAGCAGACAGTGTGAGCTTGCAGCCCAGAAGGCCAATCACATCCTGGGCTGCATCAAAGGATGCATTGCCAGCAGATCCAGAGAGGTGGTTTTGCCACTTTACTCTGCTCTGGTGAGACCTCACCTGGAGTACTGTGTACAGATCCGGAAGGAAGGACATGGACCAGATTGAGAGGGTCCACTAAAATGACTGGGGGTTGGAGCACCTCTGCTACGAAGACCGACTCAGGGAGCTGAGGTTGTTCAGCCTGGACAGGAGGAGGCTCTGTGGGGATTTAATAGCAGCCTTCTAGTACCTGAAGGGGGCTATAGGAAGGATGGAGAGAGACAGTTCCCAGAGGCCCAGACAAGGGACAATGGCTTCAAACTAGAGAAGAGCAGATTTAGATTGGATATCAGGAAGAAGTCCTTCACTATGAGGGTGGTGGAACACCGGAACAGGTTGCCCAGGGAGGTGGTTGAGGCCCCATCCCTGGAGATACTCAAGGTAAAACTCAGAAGGCCCTGGGCAACCTGATCTAGTTGGGGATGTCCCTGCTGAGTGCGGGGAGGTTGGACTGGATTACCTTTGGAGGTCCCTTCTGGCCTGGAACATTCTGTGATTCTATGAATGAAATGACTCGTTCACCATTGGAATGTGCTGCCCAGGGAGGCGGTGGAGTCACCGTCCCTGGAGGTGTTCAAGAGGGGATTGGACGTGGCACTTGGTGCCGTGGTCTAGTCATGAGGTCTGTGGTGACAGGTTGGACTTGATCTTTGAGGTCTCTTCCAACCTTGGTGATACTGTGAGTCTTTAAGCAGCTCTGCCTTCACTGGTTGTCAGTTCTTTCCCCTTTATTTTGAGGCATGCTGTTTATTTTGGGAGGAGCTATTTTCTCACACCTCCTGCTCGGGGGTGTTTTTGAAACCTCCAGTTATGGTTCTTTCTTAACTCAAAAATGCTATTTGCACATTTCATAATCACAGCTGATAGAAGCCAGTGGAAAACAGAAAATAGTTTAGGTTTTGGACTGAGCCTGTAAAATAAAAACACTTGTTAAATTCTTTCCAGGAATTTCAAAAGCAGAGAAAGCTTTGAAAAACAAAGCTGTTGATGGATTTGTCTGGTTTGTTAATGTATTTTATTTTTTTTAAGGACAATGTTAGGAACAATCAGAGAGCCTTCTGCCATTTAGTTCAGTGCCAGTATCTTAGGTTATGTGGGTTTTTTTTTCTCCTTTGCATTGCAAAGCTCTGTATGTATTTGTAATTATTTTTAACTACTGAAGGAAAGGGAACTTTGTCTTGACATGCCAAGCAGTTGGTTTCTCATAGGGGGTGTTTCCTGTACAATCTACTTCCCTCATAATTCAGCCTGGAGAAAAGAAGGTTCCAGGGAAACCTTAGAGCAGCCTTCTAGTAGCTAAAGGGGGCCCATAGGAAAGCTGATGAGGGACTTTTTGTAGGGGCTTGTGGTGATAGGATAAGGGGAAATGAATTGAAGCTTGAGGAGGGCAGGTTTAGACTGGAGACTAGGAAGAACTTATTTACAGTGAGGGTGGTGAGACACTGGAACAGGTTGCCCAGGGAGGTCGTGGATGCCCCCTCCCTGGAGGTATTCAAGGCCAGGTTGGGTGATGTCTTGAGCAGCCTGGTCTAGTAGAAGGTGTCATGGGCAGGGACACAGGTTGCTCAAGGCCTCATCCATCCTGGCCTTGAATGTCTCCAGGGAGGAGGCATCCACGACCTCCCTGGGCAACCTGTTCCAGTGTCTCACCACCCTCACTGTAAAGATCATTGAATGTGCCTGGCTTGGGAGCTGGTGTTCTGCTGACTGTTGCTCTGTGTGCTTCACAAGTTACTTCAGGTGAAGTTCTGATCAAATTACATCTGGAAAAAAATTAGTCTGAATTTCAAACATTTGTAGATTCTCTTTTTACTGATTTTTATAGTTTGAATGCATGTGAAGCATAAGTGGAATGAAGGGACTGGAGCATGAAATCTGAGAAAAGATCCACAGAGATGTAAATAAGTAGAAGGAATAGTTATGGCAGGTTCACCTTGTTTGACATAACAGCTCAGCTCAGCTTACAACAGTTCTGTTCATCGGTCACCCCTGATGGCGAATTGGGAGATTGTTTTGTTGTTTGTTTTTTTTTCCTTGCCATGTGTAATTGATTAAGTGCAAGGAATTAAAGTTGAATGAAGTTCAGTAAGGACAAGTGCAGAGTCCTGCACATGGCGAGGAACAACATCAGGCACCAGCACAGGTTAGGGGTTGGCCTGCTGGAAAGCAACTCCATGGGGGAGGACCTCAGAGTCCTGGTTGATAATAAGTTACCCATGGAACAGCAATGTGTCCTGGTGGCCAAGAAGGCCAATGGTATACTTGGGTGCATTAGGAAGAGTGTGGCCAGCAGGTCAAGGGAGGTTGTCTTCCCCTGTACTCAGCCCTAGTTAGACCACATCTGGAATATTGTGTCCGGTTCTGGGCTGCCCAGTTGAAGAGGGACAGGGAACTACTGGTGAGAGTTCAGCAGAGAGCTATAAGGATGGTTAGGGGACTGAACTATCTGTCTGATGAGGAAAGACTGAGAGACCTGGGGCTGATTAGTCTGGAGAAGGGAAGGTTGAGGGGAGACCACCTCAAAGTCTACAAATACCTGCAGGGTGGCTGTCAGGAGGATGGAGCCAGGCTCTTTTCAGTGATGCCCATTTGATTCATGAGGCTTCTGCACAGGGGCATGGGGCTGTGAACAAGCTGGGGCTGTGTACCTGTGTCTTTCAAGAGAGCTGCATTGCTGGGACCCCTTTGAGCACACTGCAGTTTGCAAACCATTTCCTGAGCTTTCCCTTTGCTGTCTTCATAACAGCTCCAATGACATTGCCAAAGTGGTTGCAGAAAGTCTGCCTGTTAACCTCATAGTCTGGAGAGCTGGACGCACAAAACGGCTGTCTGAAGATCACCCTTTCCAAGCCCCTTGGCCTGGCCAAGTGTTTTGTACTTGAGACTGCTGTTGCCACAAGAACAGCAGATGTTTGCACAGCAGACAAACAACACTGATGATGAAGCAAATTGACCTTTTTTTGCAACAAGCTATGTGGAGCACATTCCTGGGGCAATTTCTTTCTTTTTTCTTATTTTTTTTTCCTTCTCTGTATTTTATTTTTCCTTCTTCTCTTTTCTTGGACTGTATCTTTCTTCTTAAAACTGCTTGGCTACTCTTTGGGCTGTCTCTTGCTAGAGATGATAAAGAGAAGAGTTTGCAAACTTTTCCACCAACACCAATATTACAAATCATTAAATCTACTCCCAGCCTATTTTTGTCGGCCGTTATTTTACTGCAGTAGTTCTAACGATGTTTATTTTCCCAGTGTCCCTATGGGAACCCTGGAAGATTCCAAAATGTAATAATTAAAGAATGACAGCCCTTTCGTTGCAACATAAAGTGAGGAAGAGTTTTGTGGTTTAAACAGCTATGCTGTTGCTTGTTAACAAGATATTTTTTTCCTTGTACTGCAGCCAGGCCTGTAACGGTCAAAAAATTCTGAAGCGGAGAACTCCGCATTTGTTTTCAATCAGTTGGATTGCAAGTTAAAAGGCTTTAAGGGCTTGGTTTAATTTCTTCACTTGTATTAAATATTTGCATTAAAGCAACAGATTCACAGGCTGCATCAGGTTAGAAAGGACCCTCAAAGGTCATCTTGTCCGATCCCACTGCACTCATCAGGGACACCTCTGAATAGATCAGGCTGACCAGGGTCACATCAAGGCTGATTTTGAATGTCTTTAGGGACAGGGCCTCAACCACATCCCTGGGCAACCTGTTCCAGTATTTCACCACTCTCATTGTGCAGAACTTCCTCATGATGTCCAGCCTAAATCTCCCCTGTTCCAGTTTTAAACCATTGCCCCTCATCCTATCACTCCAAGCCCTTCTAAACAGTCCTTCCTCAGCCTTCATGTAGGTCCCCTTCAGATAGTGAAATGTAGCTCTAAGGCCCCCGCTTGGAGCCTTCCCTTCTCCTGGCTGAACAGCCCCAATTCTTTCAGCCTTTCTTCATAGCAGGGTCTACAAGAAAGCCCAGGAAGGGACATCTTACACTGGAACAGGTTGTCCAGGGAGGTTGTGGATGCCCCCTCCCTGGAGGTGGTCAAGGCCAGGTTGGATGAGGCCTTGAGCAACCTTGTTTAGCACAAGGCATCCCTACCCATTGCAGGGGGGTTGGAAGGTCTTTATGTTCCCCTTCCACCTCAAGCAATCTATGAATCTATTAAAAAGTTCTTTGCTGAACACTAGGCAGTAGGGTTTTGGATAAAGATTTTTGTAGTGCCTTGAAGGAATGTATCTTAAAATTGACTGTATCTCAGGAAGAAGTTCTTCAGTAGGAGGGTGATGAGACTCTGGAGCAGGTTGCTCAGAGAGGTTGTGGGTGCCGCCTCCTCTCTGGAGGTGTTCAAGGTCAGGCTGGGTGAGGCCTTGAGCAGCCAAGTCTAGTTGAAAGGTGTCCCTGCCTGTGGCAGGTGGGTTGGATTAGATGATCTCTGAGGTCCCTTCTAGCCTAAGCCATTCTGTGAAAACACTTAATTTTACATAATAATAATAATAATTTAAAAAAATTATTATTTTAAGTCTTTAGTAGTTAACATTTTGTGACTTGTTCCTCCACTCTTCTCCCCCAAAAGTTGTGTTATTTGGTTTCTGGTTATCAGTAACTTGGATGTTTGGCCTGCATGCAGAGAGCATTTGGTAGTGATCCAGGACTGGTTAGATCTAGTGCTAAATGGAGCTGAAAGGGGGAACAATCCCGCTGAGATTGTTACGCTGCAAAGAGCAATGGGGTTACCTGTCTGGAATGCACCACCTTATTTTCATAGAGCCTAGAATGGTTTGAATTGGAAGGGACCTTAAAGATCATCTGGTTCCAACCCCCCTCCTGTGGGCAGGGGCATCTGCCACTAGACCAGGTTGCTCAAGGCCTCATCCAACCTGGCCTTGATCATCTCCAGGGAGGAGGCATCCAGGACCTTACTTTTTTTGCTTACTGCTTGCTTTGAAAAGTACTGTGAAAGAGGGGAAAAAGGAGGGAATTGGAGCTTGACTCTGTAGATGAGGGGGTTGATAATGTCTTAAGTATAACTGTTCTCAGTTATACAGGAATTGACTATTAAGATTCCCCTCTTGTGAAGAAGTGATCTCCATGGTATTGTTGTTGCTGTTTGACGGAGAAATTAATCTTTTCCTCAATAATTACATTATACTTTGCTGGTAACAACATAGAGCAGAGGTGTTGTGGATGTCTCCGAACTCCAAATGGTGTAGAAAAATGTAGTGAATGTTGCTTTCCCCCACCTTCCATCTTTTTCTTTTCGCTATTTTTATTTTCTCTTTTTTCCTTTTTTTCTTTCCTCTGTTTTCCCCTCTTCTTGTGTGTGTGTTTTCCCCCTACTATTTCTGGTTGGTGTGTTTTTTTTCCTCCCTCCTTTTCTCTATTTTATTTTTCCCTCCTTTTCTCTATTTTATTTTTCCCTATTTTATTTTGCCCTCCCTCCCCCTTTCCCTCCCTTCCTCCTTTGCCCTCCCTCCCTCCCTCCTTTGCCCTCCCTCCCTCCCTCCTTTGCCCTCCCTCCCTCCCTCCTTTGCCCTCCCTCCCTCCTTTGCCCTCCCTCCCTCCTTTGCCCTCCCTCCCTCCTTTGCCCTCCCTCCTCCTTTGCCCTCCCTCCCTCCCCTCCCTCCCTCCCTCCCTCCCTCCCTCCCTCCCTCCTTTGCCCTCCCTCCTCCCTCCCTCCTTTGCCCTCCCTCCCTCCCTCCCTCCTTTGCCCTCCCTCCCTCCCTCCCTCCTTTGCCCTCCCTCCCTCCCTCCCTTTGCCCTCCCTCCCTCCCTCCCTTTGCCCTCCCTCCCTCCCTCCCTCCTTTGCCCTCCCTCCCTCCCTCCTTTGCCCTCCCTCCCTCCCCCTTTGCCCTCCCTCCCTCCCCTCTCTCTCTCTCTCTCTCTCTCTCTAAGGAACACAGTCTGTTGTGTTTAGGGCTCTGATTACATCTATTTTATGCTAGTGTTACCTTCTTTGGGTTTTTGTTTGTTTTGCTATGTTTTTGAGGTAGTTTTCTCTTTTTTTAATGATTGCTGTTTTCCTTTGTTTCAGCCAAACCTTTTACATCTAAAGTGAAACAGATGCGACTACACAAAGAAGATTTTGAAATCCTGAAGGTGATTGGTCGAGGAGCCTTTGGGGAGGTATGTGTGTGAGGGAGGTGGAGAGAAAGCTTTGAATAATGCTCTTGTAAATCTGCAGCACTGAGGAGGGGCAGTTAATATGCTGATGTCCAGATCTCTACATTATTAAGGTATAATAGATAATGTAGGCCACCTCATGTGTAAGGCAAATATATTCTGATTGATGCATTCTTTGACAGCTCTTTTTCAGTCTCTCTTAAAATTTGAGAGAGGCAAGTTCACATGCCTTAAAAGACCATGTGTCAGCTGTCTGATAATTCATTTGCTTGACTCTAATCCTTTCCAGTCAGCAGCTGGAGGCCTGCTGGAGGGTGATTAAGGGACTTGAACATCTCTCCTATGAAGAAAGACTGAGAGACCTGAGGCTGTTTTGTCTGGAGAAGAGAAGGCTGAGAGGGGATCTGATCAATGTCTATAAATACCTGAGGGGTGGTGGTCAAAAAGAAGGTGCCAGGCTCTTTTCAGTGGTATCCTGTAGTAGGACAAGGGGCAACTGGAACATAGGAAGTTGCACCTCAACATGAGGAAAAACTTCTTTCCTGTGAGGGTGCCAGAGCCCTGGAGCAGGCTGCCCAGAGAGGTTGAGGAGTCTCCTTCTCTTAGAGGCTTTCAAAACTTGCCTGGATGTGTTTCTGTGTGACCTGCCTTAGGTGATCCTGCTCTGGCAGGGGATGGGACTGGATGATCTCCAGTGATCACTTCCGTTCTTTATTGGTATAAAGACCTAGGTTTTTCTAATCAGTTCAGCAACACTGATACTCTCCTTGTAAGAACAAGGAGAAATCTCTATTCTTGTCCCTTCATTTCCTAGTTTTGCTGTTTGAATCTTTTTTTCCTGTATTCTTCTGAAGAGTTCAGTAACTTAGTTCCTTTGTTAGCAGGTCACCTACTGCTATTAAACTCTACGAGTTTTTGCTGCTTTGAATGAGTCCATCTCTTATTTGAAGTCATCCAACGAGGCTGTTGATCACTAGGTTTTGCAGTAGGCATGTCAGATTATGTAGGTTGAGGAAACTTGAATAAATAAACATTAGTTTTCTGCCCCTTCTTAATTGTGTTACATGCATGTGCTTTGGTCTTCATGCAGAACACTGTGTAGAAAGGGCAACTTCATGCATAACAGTGGCTTGAGTTTTTGATAACCGGGGGACAGGATGTGAAGATTCTGCAGAAGATGCTCCATACTGGCTGAGAGTACATGTGAACTGATCCCCTAAGTATAAGAAAAAGGCTTTCTGAGCAATGTCTTCATTGCTTTTTTAATTGGAAATGTGGGAGTTTCATTAACAGAATGAGAGAATGTTAGGTGTTGGAAGTGACCTCTGGAAATCATCCTGTCCAACCCCCTGCCAGAACAGGATCACCTAGGGCAGGTCACACAGGACAACATCCAGGCAGGTTTTGAAAGTCTCCAGAGAAGGAGACTCCACAACCCCTCTGGGCAGCCTGCTCCAGGTGCCCTCACAGTGAAAAGGTTTTTCCTTCTGTTCCCATGGAACCTCCTCTGCTCCAGCTTGCACCCATCACCCCTTGTCCTGTCATTGGACATCACTTAGCAGAGCCTGGCTCCACCCTCCTGACGGTGCCCTTCACATCTTTATCAGCATGAATGAGGTCAGCCCTTAGGCTCCTTTTCTCCAAGCTAAAGATTCCCAGCTCCCTCAGCGTTTCCTCATCAGAGAGATGTTCCACTGCCTTCAGCATCTTTGTGTTTCTGTACTGGACCTTTCATTTAGTTCCCTGAGATCCTTCTTGAACTGAAGGGCCCAGAACTGGACACAGTATTCCAGAGGCAGGCTCACCAGGCTGCATCTTCTCTGATGAGAGCACCCATGGAGGCTGTGTGGTGTGTGACACAGAAGAATTGGTTTGATGCTCACTTGTATGTTTGACTTGTGTGAATATTGGCCTTTACTAATCTGTGGTTATGGAAGAAGAGAATTCTCTTGGGTAGTAGCTAGGTAGTATGTAAGGAACAGGTATTTTTACAGTTGACTGTGATACCATATACTCTGCTTACATGCAAATACCATCAGTGGGTAACCATAAAAATAAGAGTAGTGTTTATTTGGCTACTTTATCATGTATGGTTTTGATCCATCTGGAGTAATACATCTTGATAAAGGAGACTAAAAGCTGAAGTCAGTGATGGATGATTTATCTTCACTCTGAACCTCTGGCACAGAGGTTTCTGTCTTCTCCATTAATGTGTGCTTGTCTGCCTGTTGCTATAGTAGCTGCAGCTGAGTTCATGCACAGATTGTGCAAGATGCAAGAAAAAAATCACTGATGTGGGTTCCTTCTTGTCACAAGAATCCTATGTGAAATCTGCCTTATACTGAGTTGTCAAGAGAAGTAATTTTTGTCTGCTAAATCAGCATCAAACTCCACAGCAGCTAAACCACAAAAGCCCTGAGGTTCTTTCTCAGGAAGCTTTTTGTGGTGAATCAGCCCATGAATAGTGAGAGTGGAACTGTCCCCATCCTCTTCTCAGGACAGTCTGTGTCTTAGTTCTCCTCTTCTGTGAACAGTGTGTCTTTCTAATTCCTTACCTGAGAAAGCTAGCAGGACTCTTACTTAATTGTCTAAATCTTAAGTACAGGGGAAAACTAAAGCCCTCACAGTGAGGATGTTTAATTTTGTGTGTTCTTAAAGTAAGACTCACCAAGTATTTGCAAGGATGTGCATTATATTTTCTTATTTGAACTGTTTGAAAGAGTCCAGCACAGACACACAAAGGTGATGAAGGTGGTGAAATATCTCCCTGCTGAGGACAATCTGAGGGGGCTGGGACTGTTTGGCTTGGAGAAGAGGAGTCTGAGGGGTGCCCTCATTCACGTTTATAAAGATGTGAAGGGCAACGTTGAGAGGACAGAGCCAGGCTCTGCTCAGTGATGTCCAGTGACAGGACCAGGGGCAATGGGTGCAAGTTGGAGCAGAGGAGGTTCCACAGGAACAGAAGGAAAAACATTTTTCACTGTGAGGGTGGCAGAGCCCTGAAGCAGGCTGCCCTTGTGGAGTCTTCTCTAGGGACATTCAAAACCCACCTGGATGCATTCCTGTGTCACCTACCCTGTGTGATCCTGCTCTGGCAGGTGGGGTGGATTGGGTGATCTTTTGAGGTCTCTTCTAACCCCTAACGTTCTGTGATTCTGTGATTACTTGCTTAAGGGAGACAACACAAACATCTGCATAAGAAAAGAAGTTCTGTATGAAATGACTAATTGCCTTGTAAAATAAGCAGTAAATATCCTAGCAAGGCTGGGGGGAGGAAAGAAAAAACAGGAAAAAAGAAGAAAACTAAAATTTACTGCTCCCTAAGACACCTGAACCTGTATTAATATTACATTGCAAAACACTTGTGTGATTCAGTAGACTACAGTAGTTTACTGAGGCAGATTAGGAAATCTGGAAGAATGTATTTTTCTTTCCAGCAAACTATAAATGAGCCCAAGATTGTTCTAGGTGATTGGGAGGAGTAATTTCTTGTCTCCTGAATCAACAGAATTCTGAAATTCTGTAGACTACAAAGTGACTGCAAGTTTTCTTTGGCACAGTCTCAGGCTTGTTCCTAGTTTGATTTTTCTGCTCCTCAGTTTCTTCAGTTTGCATAGTCCAGCGTTTTGATGTAGACAAAAGTGGTTTAAACTACTTGCTGCTTATAACTGTGAGATTCATTGTTCCTAGTTTGCTTTCCCTCCCTTATCCTGCTTGCTGCCAGTTTGAGAATTCTTCCCTTTTTTTGTCAAATTAATGACATGCCCCTCCCCTCTGCATGCATACATTTACTTATTTAGCATTTTATGTGAGAGAGCACTGTCTTTAGGAAACACAGATGTTGTGCTTGTGGAGGAGGAGGATTATCCTGGTAAAATTAATAATGTGGGCATCAAGTGTTTTGTTGTGCTGGCTTCAGGCAGCATGGTTTGAAAAACTTAACTCCAAACAGAAAGACCAGGGAGCTGAAGAATGCTGCTGGAAAAGGTGAAGCAACTGGGCAGCAACTCTTAGTGTCTCTCAGCAGTGTGAAGTAGGGCATATTGCTGGTTCTGCTAATATCAAAGTCAGAGATTCACAGATTGCATTGGGTTGGAAGGGACCCTTGAAGGTCAGCTTGTTCGATTCCCCTGCAGTCAGCAGGGACATCTCCAACTAGAGCAGGCTGCCCAGGGACACAATCAAGGCTGACTTTGAATGTCTTCAGGACTGGGGCCTCAACCACATCCCTGGGCAACCTGTTCCAGTATTTCACCACTCTCATTGTGCAGAGCTTCCTCCTGATGTCCAACCTAAATCTCTCCTGCTCCAGTTTTAAACCATTGCCCCTCATCCTATCACCACAGGCCCTTCTGAACAGTCCCTCCTCAGTCTCCTTGTAGGTCACCTTCAGATACTGAAATGTAGC
The DNA here is from genome assembly GCA_033816785.1 of Picus viridis. Lineage (NCBI taxonomy): Eukaryota > Metazoa > Chordata > Aves > Piciformes > Picidae > Picus > Picus viridis. Next base: position 8,310,158 of record CM066577.1, read on the forward strand.
TGTAAGGTTTCTCCAGACCCTTCTTTTCTCCGTGCTGAACAGCCCCAATTGTTTCAGCCTGTCTTGATAGGAGAGGTGCTCCAGCCCTCTGATCATCTTTGTGTCCTCCTCTGGACCCAGTCCAGCAGGTCCATGTCTCTCATGTGTTAGGAGCCCCAGAACTGAGCACAGTACTCCAGGTGAGTTCTCAGTAGGGCAGAGGGGAAGAACCACATCTTGACTTTCTGGCCATGCTTCTTTTGATGCGTTCCAGGTTGCCATTTGCCTTCTGGACTGTAAGTGCCCATTGCTGGCTCATGTCCAACTTCTCATCCACCAGCACCCCCAAGTCCATTTCTGCAGGGTTGCCCTCCATCTCATCATCCCCCAGCGTGGATTGGTATCAAGGGCTGCCTTGATCTAGGTTCAGGACCTTACACTTCGCCTTATTAAACCCCATGAGGTTCTCCTCAGCTTAGCTCTCCAGCCTGTCCAGGTCCCTCTGGATGGCACCCATCCCGTCCTTCAGTCCTATCAACTGCATCACTTAGCATCACTGTACTCCATTCATTCTATTATTGCTTTAAAAAAATAGTTGGGTGTTTCTTACACAAGCAAATGTGATGTCACATTGTTGACACTTCGGGGATGATCAGTTTTGTACCTCTGGTAACTAGTTAGTTGCTCCTAAATTTTGGCATCCAGTTTTGAACAGCAAGATACTCTGTCCCTGGAGGGATGACTGCGCTCTTTATAAGGCTGTTGCTTTTCAAGCACAGGAAATGTGCAGACACGTAGCATAGAGACAAGTAGCTGACTTTGAGGCAGAAGGTATCTCACAGCATTCCGGACTGCACTGCTGTTTGTGGGAAACAAGGAAAAGTGTAGGGAAGAAACCCTATCTGACTAAACCAAGATGTTTACATCAGCACATACCAATCATATTTTCGTGGGCTGCTCACAGCAAAATATAAATTTTACTCTCCTCCCCTCCCCCCCCAAAAAGTCTGCTTCTAAGAAATACCAGTAGCAAGACACTTCAGCACAGCTAGGCAGGAATGAGGACCCCTTGTTCTGTTTGGACAGCTTCACTGGGGAAGGGAGAAGATCAGAAGAACTCTGTGTGTACTGAGATCTTTGTGTACATAGGTGATTGCCCCCTTGTACTTGGCGTTGGTGAGGCTGCACCTCGAGTATTGTGCCCTGTTCTGGGCACCTCACTATAAGAGAGACATTGAGGCACTGGAGCCAGTGCAGAGGAGGGCAACAGAGATGGGGAAGGGCCTGGAGAATAAATCTGATGTAGCATGACTGAAGAAGCTGGGGATGGTTAGTTTGAAAAAAGAGGAGGCTGGGGGGGAGACCTCCTTGCTCTCTACAACTACCTGAAAGGCCCTTGTGGAGAGGCTGGTGCTGGTCTTCTCACAGGTAATTAGTGACAGAACAAGAGGGAATGGCCTCAAGCTGTGACTGGGAAGGTTTAGGCTGGACATTAAGAAAATTTTTTTTTCCCAGTAAGAGTGGTCAAGGATTGGAATGAGCTGCCCAGGGAGGTGGTTTAGTCCCCAGATCTGCATGTGTTTAAAAGTGGTTTGGGTGTGGTTCTTGGAGCTATGGTTTAGGGGTGAACCTTGTGGAGTAGGGTTCTTGGTTGGACTTGGTGATCCTGAGGGTCTTTTCCAAGTGAATGGCTCTGTAATTCCGTATGTGCCTCATACCTCTGTGTGTACATCGACACCATCCAGGTCTGTAGACATGTTTCAAAACCTATCACAATTGGAAACTGCTTCAGACTGCTCAGTGCTGTAGTGTCAGGTGTTCCTCTCACAGTCCTGAAATAAGCACCTTTGAATTTGCTTTCGCACAGCACTGTGATTACAGAAAATGATGGTGTTGGTGATAGAATATAGGGTGGGCGAGGAGTGGCTTGAGAGTAGCCTTGAGGAGAAGGACTTGGGGGTGTCAGTTGGTGACAAACTCCTCATGAGCCAGTAATGGTCGCTGGCAGCCCAGCAGGCAGCTGTGTGCTGGGCTGCATCCAAAGCAGGGAGAGCAGCGGCACAGGGAGAGGGTTCTGCCCCTCTGCTCTGCGGAGACCCCACCTGCAGCACTGCCTCCAGTTCCAGGGCCCCCAGGACAAGGACATCAAAATGCTGGAGCAGGTCCAGAGGAGGCCATGAGGCCTGGAGAGCCTCCCTGTGAGGACAGGCTGAGAGAGTTGGAGCTGTTCAGCCTGGGGAAGAGAAGGCTCTGGGGAGGCCTTCTGAGGCCTATCAGGCTTTCAGTACCAGAAGGGGGCCTACAAGAAAGCCAGGAAGGGACTTTTACAAGGGCTTGTAGTGATAGGACAAGAGGGAATGGATTGAAGCTTGAGGAGGGCAGATTTAGACTGGAGATTAGGAAGAAATTCTTTCCAGTGAGGATGGTGCGACACTGGAAAAGGCTGCTCAGGGAGGTCATGGATGCCCCCTCCCAGGAAATGTTCAAGGCCAGGTTGGATGAGGCCTTGAACAACTTGGTCTAGTGGGAGGTGTCGCTGCCCATGGCAGGAAGGTTGGAACTAGATGGTCTTAAAGGTTCCTTCCAATCCACTCTATGACTATATGAATCTTCTTTTGTATGGTGGTCTGTGGTAGTTATTGATATGGAATAACAGGAGTGGCTTTCACAGGCCAGAACACTGCTGCTGGCTGAGTGTAAACACAGCTGGTAAACATGAGTCTAAGTTTTTCTCTGCAGTCACTCCTCAGTACTATTGCACATTCACAGGAGGTGCTGGGCCCTTGATCTTGTTGTGAAGCCCTGTGCCTCTCCAGCTGTTAACCAGGGGCAGTGCTTGTAGCTCTGTTGGTTGTGTCCAAATGAGTGCTCTCTAGGAGACTTCAAATGTAGGCAGCTGTGCAATTAGTGGATGTCTTTGAACAACCAAGTCTTTTGAAGAACAACACAGCCTTTCACTGTGCTTGCTACAGGCAAGAAATGAAATCCTAGGGTTGGACTTGAAGTGCGAGTGTTACCTGAATGCCTCTGGCTGCCTGTGCTACAATGGTTAATGGTGGGGAAAACCTGGTTTGTGACACTGGGCAGCAGCAGCACTCCAGCCAGCTCTGCCATCAACCTCTTCATTTCCCTCTGTAACACTCTCAAAGGTCTTTAGGGCAGAATTATGCTGTAGCTTCATACCAGACTGCATCATGCAGAGAGGTCCCTGTCAGCTAGGATGTGATCCAGTTTGAATGCTGACTAAGTTTCAGTGTTCAGGCTTTCTCCTCCTGCCATTTCTCATTTAGAAAGCAATACTGATATGACTTACCAGAGTTTCAGGCTAGTTTTAAAGTGCAAGGAGACTCAGGATTCAAATCTGCATTGTGGGTTATGTAGCACTGCACAGGATTCATTTTTTCTCCTGATGAAAATGCTAGGTACCATGCAGGGGAGAGTAGACATTCCTTAGGAATTAAAATCAGACTCTTGTCTAAAGAAATCATATATTTTTGTGTTTCAAATCTGAAAGTACCCTGAGGGATCCCAAGTATGGATTTGAACCTCAATTTTTAGGCACAAATCTCTGCTTTCAATTTTTTTTTCCTTCCCATCTCCCCTCCCCCCAGTTCTCCTTCTGTGACCCCAGAAGGCTTCAGAGTCAAGAGCAGGGCTGATAATGCTGCACATATGGGAACTGACAGCTGCTTTGGTTATGAATCTGTAGCAAAGGAAGAGGTAAACTTTCAGACAGGCTTTGTTTAGACATCTAAGTGTTGGAATCCTTCAACCTGTCATTTATTTTGCAGTATTGATGAAGCTTCTGCAGCTTCAAATTTGAAGATGGTGAAAGAGGTTTGCATGTCTGGAGGTGCTGGAACATGTCCAGTGAAGGGCCACAAGGATGATCAGAGGACTGGAGCTCCTCTCCTATGAGGACAGGCTGAGGGAGTTGGGGCTGTTCAGTGTGGAGAAGAGAAGGCTCCAAGAAGACCTAATTGTGGCCTTCCAGTAATTGAAAGGGGCCTATAAGGAAGCCACAGAGGACTTTTTAGGGTATCAGGGAGTGATAGGACTAGGGGGAAGGGAAAAAAAATAGAAGTGGGTAGATTCAGATTGGATGTCAGGAAGAAGTTCTTCCCCATGAGGGTGGTGAGAGACTGGCACAGTCTGCCCAGGGAGGTGGTGGAAGCTTCATGCTTGGAGATTTTTAAGGCCAGGCTGGATGTGGCTCTGATCAACCTGCTCTAGTGTGAGGTGTCCCTGCCCATGCCAGGGGGTTGAAACTGGATGACCCTTGAGGTCCCTTCCAACCCTGACAATTCTATGATGCTTTACTCCAAGTGTCTGATCCTATATTCCCTTTACTTTTATCACTGTCTCCACACATAGACAGTTTACTGATGATGAAAGAGGTGGAAAGAATGTAGGATTCTATTTTTTTTGTTACTGGCCTGCAGGATGAAGATGACAAGGATCTGTGTGAAACATGTTGGTTTGTAACCAGATGCACACAGAAGTAAACATAACTGCTTAAGCTTGAAGTTTTATTTGAAAGGCAAGAGGCAGGAAGGAAAAATTGGATGATGGTTGTTAAAATGTACCCAATATTGAACTGTTCCAGAGTTTGGATGGTGATTTGGTGGTCTGGTCTAGTTCTGAGCAGCAGCTCTGAGTCTCTGGCATATTCATAGGTAAGAATCGGAGCTTTCCATACCCAGGGAAGCCTGAACTGTCAGAACAGGTTGTCCAGAGAGGTAGTTGAGGCCCCATCCTTGGAGATATATAAGGTCAGGCTTGGCAAGACTCTGAGCAACCTGATCTGATGGTGGATGTCCCTGCTGACTGCAGGGCGGTTGGTCTAGATGACCTTTGGAGGTGCCTTCCAACCCAAACCATTTTATGATTTTATGAATGTGTGTGTTTGTGTATACTTCTACATTCCTTCTTTCCTAAAAAGATTCTATTTTTGTCTTTTATCACAGCTAATTGAACTTCAGGTGGGAAAACATGAACTTTACTGTATCTTGGATTAAAATCTAGGGTGTTATTTGAAATGAGAGTGGAAATTGCTTTATGATATCCTACAGCCTAAACTGTGCCTAAGGGCTGAAAGAAATTAATTACTTTGTTCTAGAAAGCACAGAATTGTTGTCTAGTTTGGCAGTTCTGTAATTTAAGTGATTGCAGAATGTAGGACTGAAGTTCAGGAATATAAAGCATACAGCCAGTGATAGCTTCCTGATGGTATGGTAGAGCAAGAAGTGTGATTGTGAGCAATGCCATTGTTCATCTGCAGTCACTTAGGAAAAAATGCATAGAATGCTCTGGGTTGGAAAGGACCATAAAGATCATCTAGTTCCAACCATCCTGCCATGGGCAGGGACACCTTCCACTAGACCAGGTTGCTCAAGGCCTCATCCAGCCTGGCCTTGAACACCTCCAGGAAGGGGGCATCCACAACCTCTCTGGGCAACCTGTTCAAGTGTCTCACCACCCTCACTATCAAGAATTTCTTCCTAATCTCTAGTCTCAATCTGCTCTCATGAAGATTCAATCCATTCCCTCTCAATATATCACTACAAGCCCTTGTAAAAAGTCTTTTCCTGGCTTTCTTGTAGGTCCCCTTCAGATATTGAAATGCAGGTCGAAGGTCTCCCCAGGCCTTCTCTTTCCCAGACTCAACAGCCCCAACTCTCTAAGCCTATCCCTATAGGGCATGTTCTCCCACCCTCGGATCATCTTCATTGTCTCCTCTGGACCCATTCCAGCAGCTCCATGTCCTTCTTACTCTGTGAGCACTAGAACTGGATGCAGGATGCCAGGTGGGGTCCCCACAGGTCGGAGGGGCAGAATCCCCTCCATGGCCTGCTGGTCATATTGTTTGATGTACATAACCATACAGAACAGAAGTGTGATACTTAGTGAAAGCTTAAAACAGGCCTGGAACCTTTGCAGAGCAGATGCTCTATGGTGTTACTATTTCTTGATGTCGACACTGTGGTATTCTGTGTGTAGTAAAACTAAGTGTCCAGGACAGTCAAGAGAGAACCTCCAAAACAGCAAGGTTTCATAAAAGTGCAAACAACATGCCTTTTCATCTTTTAACTTCTCTTTCATTTTTCTTTCCCAGGTTGCAGTAGTAAAACTGAAGAATGCAGATAAGGTTTTTGCCATGAAGATACTCAATAAGTGGGAGATGCTGAAGAGAGCTGAAGTAAGATGACAGTAATGCTTTCTTTAATCGTGCCCTCTTGTATGCTGCTGAATTGTTACTTACAAAATAGAATCATAGAATTGTTTCAGTTGGAAAAGACCTTCAAGATCATCAAATCCAGCCGCTGACCTTACACCACCATGGCCATTAAGCCATGTCCCCAAGTGCTGTGGCCACATGTGTCTTGAACACCTCTCAGGATGGTGACTCCACCACCACCCTAGGCAGCCTGTTCTGATGCCTGTCCCCTCTTGCAGGAAAGAAAATGTTCTTTGGCTTCAACCTAAACTTCCCCTGGCACAATTTCAGGCCATTTCCTCTTGTTCTGTCACTTGTTACCTTGGAGAGGAAGCTGGCCCCCACCTCATTGCAACCTCCTATCTTGGAGGTGCAGAGAGCAATGAGGTCTCCCCTCAGCCTCCTCTTCTCCAGACTGAACAACCCCAGTTTCCTGAGCGCTCTTCACCAGCCCTGTTCTCCAGACCCTTCCCAGATTCATTGCCCTGCCTGGACACTCCAGCCTCTTTCTGATCTCCTGTTTAAATCTGCCCTCCTCAAGCTTCAATTCAGTCCCGCATATCCTATCACTACAAGCCCTGGTAAAAAGTCCCTTCCAATTTCTCTGTCTGAATTATCTCAAACCTGAGTTTTCAGTTGAGACTTCTACTTCATTACTCTCAGACTGCCTTCCTGTTCAGTTGCTTCCAAGTTTATTCTGATGCCTGCATTTATGTTTTAATTTTATCGTGTTAGGAAATTAAATTAATGGGAAACCTTAAAAAAAAAAATTAAAAAAATCCAGGCAAATTAAAGCAAATTTGTGATGTGTGCACATCCTGTCTCTTCTACTGAAAATGTTATCACATGAAGAAGTGTAAATGGCATGCAGGCTGGGGTTGGATTTAAACAATGTGTTTCCTCTTTATCAAAAAATTTAGAATCATAGAATTGTTAGGGTTTAAAGGGGCCTCGAGCATCATCTAGTTCAAATCCCCCTGCCATGGGCAGGGACACCTCACACTAGATCAGGTTGCTCGGAGCCACATCCAGCCTGGCCTTAAAAACTTCCAGGGATGAAGCTTCTACCACCTCCCTGGGCAACCTGTGCCAGTGTCTCACTACCCTCATGAGGAAGAATTTCTTCCTGACATCCAATCTGAATCTACCCACTTCTAATTTTTCTCCATTCCCCTTAGTCCTATCACTGTCCAGATTCAGAGCAAGCTGGCAATAGTCTTGATTAGACTCGAAGTTCTTCACAGAGAGAGTTGTTAGCCATTGGAATGTGCTGCCCAGGGAGGTGGTGGAGACACCGTCTCTGGAGGTGTTCAACAGGGGATTGGATGTGGCCCTTGGTGCCATGGTTTAGTAGTCATGAGGTGTTGGGTGACAGGTTGGACTTGATGATCTTTGAGGTCTTTTCCACCTTATTGACTCTATAATTAAGAGAGGTTTCTCTCTCCAAGACTGATGTCAGTACTATAAGTTTTATTATTTTAGTGAAAAAAGGAATATACCAAGGAAAAAAAGCTACGCTATTTTTAAATGTACCCTGTTAAAGGCAGTTTGGAAGCTATTTCTTTCCATTAAAACAACTTTATAAATAGGTTTGAAAGGTTTTTCACTATGCAAGGTATTAAAAATACTCTCTTCCCATGGGTCCAGCTGAATTTCTGAAAGTCTGAACTGTTAGCTTACAAAGAATTACAACTATGGTTTTCTGTGTCTTTGTAACCCATGGGTATACAGTGGAAAGAGAACCATCTGGAGTGAAAATGCATTGCAAAACATCACCTCCAACAACTGTATCCTGTCAGTTTTAAAAGTTGATGACCACATCTCACTTTGTTACTACAGGGAAAATCACCCACTTGGGCTCTGTTAGCAATGTGCTGCACTAATGCTGAAACACGGAGGAAACTGCAATGGTACAAAATTGCCAGACAAGCGGAGATCACTCTGTGCAGAAAGGGCAGAAGGAAGTTCACAGATGGCATTGGGTTAGAAGGAACCCTCAAAGGCCATCTTGTCTAGTAACCCTGCACTCAGGAGAGACACCTCCAACTGGAGCAGGCTGCCCAGGGACACAATCAAGGCTGACTTTGAATGTCTTCAGGACTGGGGCCTCAACCATATCCCCGGGCAACCTGTTCCAGTATTTCACCACTCTCATTGTGCAGAGCTTCCTCCTGATGTCCAACCTAAATCTCTCCTGCTCCAGTTTTAAACCATTGCCCCTCATCCTATCACTCCAAGCCCTTCTAAACAGTCCCTCCCCAGCCTTCCTGTAGGTCCCCTTCAGATACTGAAATGGAGCTCCAAGGTCTCTCCAGGACCTTTCTTTTCTCCATGCTGAACAGCCCCAGTTCTTTCAGTGTGTCTTGATAGGAGAGGTGCTCCAGCCCTCTGATCATCTTCATGGCCCTCTTCTGAACCTGCTTGAACAGCTTCATGTCTCTCTTGTGTTGGGGGTCCAAGAGCTGGACACCGGACTACAGGTGAAGTCTCTCCAGAGCAGAGAGGCAGAATCACCTCCCTCAACCTTCTGGCCGTGTTTCTTCTGATGCAGCCCAGGCTGCCATTGGCCTTCTAGGCTGCAAGTGCCCGTTGCTGGCTTGTGTCTAGCTTCTCATCCAGCAGCACTCCAGTTTGTTCCTATATCATTGTATCAGCTGTATTCCCTGTGGGAGTTGAGAGTCTTTTGTGAAAGCAGCAATGGAGTGTGTCCTCAAGAGCTTTATAGATGCCAGGTTAAGATGGATGGCTGCAAGCTCTGAGAGTAATTGTACACAACTTTGTGACGATGAAACGATGCAGGGTGCAAGGTCAGGGATCTCTTTGGTATTCTAAAAAGTGTTAACTTTTCCAAATACTTGCCGCTGTTGAAATCTCAAGAGATGTGATAGAGGACTGGACATGTTGCTGATACAAGGAGGACCTGGAAGCGTGTGACAGCTGTTACCCTGAGTGGTGATAATCACACTTAAATGTGTGTCCTGAGGTGCCAGATGAGGCTCAGGAGAGGCAGGGGAAAATATGCAGCATGGAGGCAGTCAGCACTCCTGGAAGGTGTTAACTCTGAGCTGTAAGGATATGAGCTGCAGATAGCAGTGCCTGAATTCTTGACTGGTTGAAGGCCACGATAACAATATAGATATAACCAAAGCACTAAGTGGGCTTTGCTGTGGCAAAGAGCTGCATCAGATGACCTCTGGAGGTCTCTGCCAACAATTTGAGATTTGTGCCTAGGGAAGATAAAATGTAATGCTGAAGTAATGAAAGGCATTAAAGAAAAGGCTTCATAAAAGAAAATTAATTGATCTGTGTCATATTAATTACAAGAATAACTGCTACAATTGATCTTATTTTGTTCCCCTCTCTGAATTAATGTAAAGCTCATGAACCACTTAGGCTCGTTGGCTGTCTCTGCTGTGGTAATAGCTGTTGCTGTCAGCTCTGGGCACGCTGCCTGGAGGTGGGTGTCTAGAGTGCTCAGGGAATGCGTGGGCTTCTCTTAAAGCATGGCAAAAACAAGTGGAGTTATATAAACTGTAGAGTAACTAATCCTGTGAATTGTGTTACAACAAGCAGTGAAACTCTGTGTCAGTTATCCTTGTGAAAACAAGAACTGGTAGTATCTCTCCCTGAAATGGGTCAAGAGTTTACAAACAAAGAAGGAAAAAAGGCCAGCTGGAGGACAGGCGACCTTCTCTTCCTTCTGAAGATATCTTTCTCTTTCTCCCAGCCCCAAGTCCATTTTTCATGTAATAACCGCAGAGGCTATTTGTTGAAGTACACGTTGTCATTTTCTCCAATTGCACTCCGTTTATCTCATGCTCTGTGAAATCCCTTAGCTTCCTTTTTCCTGGCCTGCAGTATTCTTACGCACTGTATCACAGGATGTTAGGGGTTGGAACAGACCTCTGGAGATCTTTGAGTCCAACTGTCCTGCCAGAGCAGGACCACAGAATCTAATGCAGGTCACACAGGAATTCATCCAGATAGGTCTTGTAAGTGTCCAGAGAAGGAGACTCCACAACCTCTCTGGGGAGCCTGTTCCAGTGCTCTGTGACCCTTACACAAAAGAAGTTCTTCCTCATGGTGAGATGGAACTTCCTCTGCTGTAGTTTACTTTCATTGCTCCTTGTCCTATCACAGGGCACAAGTGAGCAGAGGCTGTCCCTTCCATCCTGACCCCCAGCTCTCAGATATTTATAGACAATTATTAGATCCCCTCTCAGACCTCTTCTCTCCGAAACAAGACCTGGTGTGGTTTATTTGCTCGGAGGAGGGAGTTTTCTGCTCTCTTCTCACTCTGTATATTGTTCTAAACCGATGTTTTACTTTTTCACTCTCCGAATCTCACCACCAGCAAAAACCATGCCAGAGTTCTGCTATTCACCTATTGGCTTTGGAAATTAAGTTGAAAAGGGAAAAAAAGAAAAGGTTTGGATTTCCTTTAACTTCAGATGTGTCCTAAGATGGAAGGGACAGAGCATGGTTCATAATTGATGAACCTTTGAAGTAGCAGAGCATGCCTTGGGAGATTCTGGTCTGTTTCCTCTTCTCCCCCAACTAGATCAGGCTGACCAGGGACACATCAAGGCTGATTTTGAATGTTTCCACAGACAGGTCCTCAGCCACATCCCTGGGCAACCTGTCCCAGTATTTTACCACTCTCATTGTGCAGAACTTCCTCCTGATGTCCAACCTAAATGTCCCCTGCACCAGTTTCAAACCATTGCCCCTCATCCTATCAATACAAGTTGTTTTGTTTTGTGTTTTGTTTATTTTAAAATTATTTTAAAGTTTATTTTTATTTTCCCAAAATGCAATTTGTTCATAGTAACTTCTAAAATAATATTTATTTTTTGTTTTATTTTAAATTATTATTTCTTCTCTCCCCCCTTTTTTTCTCTATTGCTTTTCTTTCCTGCCCTTTTCCCTTGCTCCTCTCCTTCCCTTGCTCCTCTCCTTCCCTTGCTCCTCTCCTTCCCTTGCTCCTCTCCTTCCCTTGCTTCCTCTCCTTCCCTTGCTCCTCTCCTTCCCCTTGCTCCTCTCCTTCCCTTGCTCCTCTCCTTCCCTTCCTCTCCTTCCCTTGCTCCTCTCCTTCCCTTGCTCCTCTCCTTCCCTTTGCTCCTCTCCTTCCTTCCCTTGCTCCTCTCCTTCCCTTGCTCCTCCTTCCTTCCCTTGCTCTCTCCTTCCTTCTCTCCTTCCCTTGCTCCTCTCCTTCCCCTTGCTCCTCTCCTTCCCTTGCTCCTCTCCTTCCCTTGCTCCTTGCTCTCTCCTTCCCTTGCTCCTCTCCTTCCCTTGCTCCTCTCCTTCCCTTGCTCCTCTCCTTCCCTTGCTCCTCTCCTTCCCTTGCTCCTCTCCTTCCCTTGCTCCTCTCCTTCCCTTGCTCCTCTCCTTCCCTTGCTCCTCTCCTTCCCTTGCTCCTCTCCTTCCCTTGCTCCTCTCCTTCCCTTGCTCCTCTCCTTCCCTTGCTCCTCTCCTTCCCTTGCTCCTCTCCTTCCCTTGCTCCTCTCCTTCCCTTGCTCCTCTCCTTCCCTTGCTCCTCTCCTTCCCTTGCTCCTCTCCTTCCCTTGCTCCTCTCCTTCCCTTGCTCCTCTCCTTCCCTTGCTCCTCTCCTTCCCTTGCTCCTCTCCTTCCCTTGCTCCTCTCCTTCCCTTGCTCCTCTCCTTCCCTTGCTCCTCTCCTTCCCTTGCTCCTCTCCTTCCCTTGCTCCTCTCCTTCCCTTGCTCCTCTCCTTCCCTTGCTCCTCTCCTTCCCTTGCTCCTCTCCTTCCCTTGCTCCTCTCCTTCCCTTGCTCCTCTCCTTCCCTTGCTCCTCTCCTTCCCTTGCTCCTCTCCTTCCCTTGCTCCTCTCCTTCCCTTGCTCCTCTCCTTCCCTTGCTCCTCTCCTTCCCTTGCTCCTCTCCTTCCCTTGCTCCTCTCCTTCCCTTGCTCCTCTCCTTCCCTTGCTCCTCTCCTTCCCTTGCTCCTCTCCTTCCCTTGCTCCTCTCCTTCCCTTGCTCCTCTCCTTCCCTTGCTCCTCTCCTTCCCTTGCTCCTCTCCTTCCCTTGCTCCTCTCCTTCCCTTGCTCCTCTCCTTCCCTTGCTCCTCTCCTTCCCTTGCTCCTCTCCTTCCCTTGCTCCTCTCCTTCCCTTGCTCCTCTCCTTCCCTTGCTCCTCTCCTTCCCTTGCTCCTCTCCTTCCCTTGCTCCTCTCCTTCCCTTGCTCCTCTCCTTCCCTTGCTCCTCTCCTTCCCTTGCTCCTCTCCTTCCCTTGCTCCTCTCCTTCCCTTGCTCCTCTCCTTCCCTTGCTCCTCTCTCCCCTTCCCTTGCTCCTCTCCTTCCCTTGCTCCTCTCCTTCCCTTGCTCCTCTCCTTCCCTTGCTCCTCTCCTTCCCTTGCTCCTCTCCTTCCCTTGCTCCTCTCCTTCCCTTGCTCCTCTCCTTCCCTTGCTCCCTTGCTCTCCTTCCCTTGCTCCTCTCCTTCCCTTGCTCCTCTCCTTCCCTTGCTCCTCTCCTTCCCTTGCTCCTCTATTTTCTTTGAATTTAATTTTTTTTCCCAAATGTAATGTGTTCACATGAGCATAGTCAAGTTGCGAAATGTTTGTTTATGTATTTTACTTAAACCTTACAATTCCTTTTCTCCCCTGCAGACAGCCTGCTTTCGAGAGGAGAGAGATGTGTTAGTGAATGGAGACAACCAGTGGATCACAACATTACATTATGCATTCCAGGATGAAAACTACTTGGTGAGTGTTGCTTTTTATTTATCTGTGGATGGAAGTGGCAGATTCCTAGCTGTGCTTAAAGACAGGAATATTGTTTGGTTGGTTGGTAGTTTTGTCTTCTGGACTGAACAGATTTTGTGTCCAAGGATTCGAATGCTGGAGAATGGTCAGAAAGTTTGCAAGTTTTTGCTATAAATATCTCAGGAATGCAGCTTTGTTTTCTAAGCCACTTGGCATTTGTTGATAAACCTATCTGCATCTCCCTATAGTTCATCACTCCATTAAAGATCCAAGTGCACTTACTAACATACATTTTCTTCGTGACTTCAAGTTTTTTATGATTAACATTGCTGATTGCTGCTGTGCAGTTAGAAACAGGGAGTAGCTCTGTTTCCAAGCACCAGTTGGTTCTCACACAGTCACAGAATGTTAGGGGTTGGAAGGGACCTCAAAAGATCTTCCAGTCCAACTCCTCTGCCAGAGCAGGATCACCTAGGGCAGGTCACAGAGAAAGGCATCCAGGTGAGTTTTGAATGTCTTCGGAGAAGGAGACTCCACCGCCTCTCTGTGCAGCCTGTTCCAGGGCTCTGCCACCCTCAGTGAAAAAGTTTTTTCCTACATTCGCACAGAACCTCCTCTGCTCCAGCTTGCACCCATTGCCCCTTGTCCTATCCTTGGATCATAGAATCATTGAGGTTGGAAAAGACCTTCGAGATCATCAAGTCCAACCTTCTATCTAACACCCCCATGCCCACTAGGCCGTGTCCCAAAGTGCTATGTCCCAAAGAGCAGAGACTGGTCTTTGCTTTTTTCGAGGACTTAGACCCACTAAGATGTTACAAAGCAAGAAAATGTTCTCGCAGAACAAAAGAATGCCACTAAATGTCTCAATAAATGGTTGTAAGCTGCAGTTGTAGACTAAAATGTCTTTTTAATGTTAAAGGTTATTTAGCTTTCAGGTATTTTGAAAGACTAGGGGGGAAAAAGGTAATATGTAGAAGAAGTGCCAATTTTCTATTCTACTTTAAGTGGAAAGGTTTCTTTTAATTGTGATACATTTTTAGTGTTATTTATGCCTGAAAAAGTAAACACTGATATATTTTTGCTTATTTGGGTTTTATTACCCAGTAGTTTGTTTTTTATATCATTAGTCAGTTGGAATGTTTTCTTAAACATCCATTATGTAGTCATATTACTTCCTTGGGTTTTTTTCCTCCAATATGTCCAATAAACCAAATGGAATTCTTGCAGAACTGCAATGCTTTTTGCAGCTACTACTTTGTGTTCTGAAGTCCATGCATTTTAGTGGAGTTTGTATAGAAACAGGGCTCTGTATTTGTGACTCTTACTCCCAGCCAGCTTTAGGCTTTCTTAATTTGCACAGTGAAGATAATGTCAGGTTTTGTGTAATTGTGATCTCACTATTAGTAGTATTTGAAAGAGAATATTAAGTATTCTGCAGCGGCCTGCTAGAATTTGTGTTAATCCTGCCAGTTTCCTTATTTACACTTAGCACATTGAAGCTTCTGGTCCTTACCTTTGGTAGCCTGCTAACAGGTGCTGCTTTTGCAGGCTGTTGGGGAAGATGTCAGCAGTGCTGTCTTTCCTCAGTTTAGTGTGACTGCAGCCCTGATGCTTTTTATTGAAATATAATGCACCAGAAGTTGCCTTTTTAAAAAATGGAGGTTGTTTACATTGACTTGAGTGATGCCTTTGACACTGTCTGCCACAACATCAGCATGGCTGAGCTGACAAAACATGCATTAAGTAAATGACAGGGAACTGGGCTGAAAACTTGCTGGGCCCAGAGCGTTGGGATCAGTGACACAAAACCCAGCTGAAGGCCAGTCAATGCTGGTGTACCCCAGGACTTACCAATGGGGCTGACTTCTTTATTAGGAGCACTGCATCCAGTTCTGGTGCCCCTGGCATAAAGAGGAACATAAGACTGCTGGACTAGGTTCAGTGCAGCCCATGAAGAAGGTCAGAGGGCTGGAGGACCTCTCTTATGGGGACAGGGTGAGAGAATCGAGGCTGTTCAGTCTGGAGAAGAGAAGGCTCCAGGGACACCTTAGAGCAGCCTTCCAGTACCTGAAATGGGCTACAAGAAAGCTAGGGAGGAACTTTTTTACAAGGGCTTGTAGTGATAGGACAAGAAGAAATGGATTAAAGCTTGAGGAGGGCAGATCTGGACGGGACATTAGGAAGAAATGCTTGATAGTGAGGGTGGTGAGACACTGGAACAGGTTGCCCAGGGAGGTTGTGGATGTCCCCTGCCTGGAGGTGTTCAGGGCCAGGTTAGATGAGGCTTTGAGCAACCTGGTATAGTGGGAGGTGTACCTGCCCATGTCAAGGGGGTTAAAACTAGCTGATCTTTAAGATCCCTTCCAAACTCAAACTATTCTATTACTCTATGAAGTTAAGTTGTGTGTTGTTGCATCTTAAATATTGGTTGCCCTTTGTGATTCATTCTGCTCTGCTGTAAGGAGTCACTGCTTCCAATGCTAGTGTGTGCTGCCTTCCTGGAAGCAGAGGTTGGAACTCTAGGCAAATGCTTTCAGATACTGTGTGCTTCAGTGGGAAATTATTCTAATTAGTATGTCCACAATGATGTTGGAAAGTAATGTCATAGAAATGGGTGTTAAATTAGATTGCTTATAATTAGTTTGTTAGTTATAATTAGTTAGATTTTTTTTTTTCCTTTTCCTCATTTGCCCTTCCAGTTGGTGTTCCACAATGAAACTAAACTAAGCTTAAAAGACACTAATAAGGAGATTCACACTTTTTCCAGTAATTTTGACCATGTCTCTAAACGGAGTGGGAGGAGTGGCTGACACCCTGTTAGGTTGTGTGGCCATTCAGTGAGAATTGCCCAGACTGGACAGCTGGGCAAAGATGAACCTAATGAAATTCTACAAGGATAAGTGTAGGCTCCTGGACCTGGGGAGGAACAGCACCATGCACCAGTGTGGACATCCTCCTGATATCCAACCTAAATCTCCACTGCTCCAGTTTCAAACCATTGCCCCTTGTCCTATCACCACAAGCCCTTCTAAACAGTCCCTCCCCAGCCTTCCTGTTGGTCCCCTTCGGGTACTGAAATGGAGCTTTAAGGTCTTTCCAGAGCCTTGCCTTCTCCATGCTGAACAGCCCCAGTTCTTTCAGCATGTCTTGATAGGAGAGGTGCTCCAGCCCTCTGATCATCGTGGTGGGTTTCTTTTTAATAGATCTGTGCTTGAAATGCTTTACTCCTTTGCATTCTCTCAAAGGTTATTATTTTTACAAGGGAATCCTGAATATCTAAATCATTTCTATTTGGTGATGGGGCAGGAGATGAAGCTGATACTATTTTGCTGTGAGACTTAATGTATTTGGAGAGGTATAGATACAAAAAGTATCCAAAAGAGGTTAAATATTAAAATGAGACTGAACTGGCTACTGTTTTCAGCACATCTGAGCATCTTGGTTAACCGTTTTTAATGCCTGTTTTTATTTTTGCAGTACATTAATTTGTATGCATCAATTAGTTTTTTTTCTCCAAATTCACTCCAACTGTTTCTTTTTTTCACTCTGCTTTCTTGTCCTTCTCTCTCCATAGTACCTGGTTATGGATTATTATGTTGGAGGGGACCTGCTCACATTGCTCAGCAAGTTTGAGGACAGGCTGCCTGAAGATATGGCTCGTTTTTATCTGGCTGAAATGGTGATAGCTATTGATTCAGTTCATCAGTTGCATTATGTTCACAGGTAAGTCATTTGTGCTCCATATTCTTGCAGGAGTATTGGGGAATTTCTTGCTGGAGTGAAAATAATTCCTGTGAAAGAGTTTAAGGTGGTAACAAGTCTTTGCTGTAATAGGAATGATGATAAAAGTGACCTACTTACATCTGGTCGTTATTGAGAGCTGATGTTAACCTTGTGGTCAGAGGCATGAATGAATGTCTACATTCAGCTGATGAATCTTACCCACTGGCATGTTTCAGAGTCAGTGATCCATAATTCATAGAAGCAAACCTGGAAACCTGTTTGTGAAATCTGATCAAACCCTTCTGAAGGGTCAGAAGCTGTTTCTTAATTAAGAAGTTGAAGCCACACCATTGTGTGGTCTGCTTTGGATTTACTGGGTTTTTTTTCTTCACCATTTTCTTTTGGTCATAGTGAAATTATCTTTAAAGTGAAATGAGGACGTTCTGCTAAATAATTGGAAGTAATTAAATTGTGGTACTTAGATTTATCTTGGTAAATAAAAAACAAATAATGTATTCTGTTCAAAGCAAAGTGTTAAGTCATGTATTGTGAGGTCATGTTTGCTTTTTCCACTACCATCAAAGTGGCGTCATCTTTCATGTCTCAGTCTTCACTGAATTCCATGGTGGTTCTTGTATGCAGAGGAAAAGGTTACCTTGCAAGAGGCAGAGTTTTCAAATGCAGTAGATGTCGTTTGCTCCAATGGAAGTAAACTCTGAGTTGTTTAAACTGGTAAGGCCACAACTTGAGTAATGGCCCCCTCACTGCAAGAAGGACATTGAGGTGCTGGAACATGTGCAGAGAAGAGCAGCAAAGCTGGGGAAGGGTCTGAAGAACAGGGCTGGTGATGAGCAGCTGAGGGAGCTGGGGTTGTTCAGTCTGGAGAAGAGGAGGCTGAGGGGAGACCTCATAGCTCTCTACAACTCCAAGAAAGGAGGCTGGAGTGAGGCTGGTGTTGGTCTCTTCTACCTAGATTCAGGTGAGGAAATGGCCTGAAATTATGCCAGGGGAGGTTTAGGCTGGAGATTAGGAAAAAATTCTTTGCTGCAAGGGTGGTCAGGCCCTGTACAGGCTGCCCAGGGAGGTGGTGCAGTCACCATCCCTGGAGGTGTTCAGGAAACCTGTGGCCATGACACTTGGGGACATGGTTTAATGGCCATGGTGGCGTTCAGTTGATGGTTGGACTTCATGATCTCAGAGGGCTTTTACAACCAAAGCAGTTCTGTGATGCTATGATTAAGTTGGCACAAGGAGCTTGATATACTCATCTATTGCCCTTGGAGTGGCCATTGCTCCTTTTACTGTTCCTGTGTGGCTGATTCTCTATAGAAAAGGTGGAGGTTTTGTCCAAAAGTTGTTTTGTGATTGGTTTTGGTTTATCACTGCATTGTGTCCTTTGAAATGGTGGCTTTTCATGAAGGAGCTGTAGCTGGCAGTGCTTTGAGGTGGGGTGGTGCTAAGCTGCATGTTACTCTCTGGAATATTTTCAGGTCTGCTAGCTTTGTTCAAAACCTGTGTCTGCCTGCCAAGGAGATCTCTTTGTGATAACACCTTGTGGAGAAACCCAGTCAGAGCATTATTCCTTGAATTCTGAAGATTTCAGCTGTCATTTGTGAGAAATTGTTTGCTTAGGACCTGATGTGAAAGCTTTTCTATTCAGTGTCGTTTGGCTCTGGCTTTTAAAATGTGTTTGTGGGTAAGCTGTTGAGGTGCTATCTTCTGTTGCTTCATGTGCTACCTACGCTGCTCTGCTTCACTCAATGGGTCTGCATATCACAGAATCACAGAATGTTAGGGGCTGCAAGGGACCTCCAGAGATCCAGTCCAAGCTTCCTGTCAGAGCAGGATCATCCAGGGCAGGTCACACAGGAACACATCCAGGTGGCTTTTGAATGTCTCCAGAGAAGGAGACTCCACAACCTCTCTGGGCAGCCTGCTCCAGGGCTCTGCCACCCTCACAGTAAAAAAGTGTTCCTCTGCTCCAGCTTGCACCCCTGCCCCTTGTTCTATCATTGGCCATCACTGAGCAGAACCTGGCTCTGTCCTCTTGACACTGCCCTGCACATCTTTACCAACATGAATGAGGTCACCCCTCAGGCTCCTCTTCTCCAAGCTACAGAGCCTCAGCTCCCTCAGTCTCTCCTTGTAAGGAAGATGTTCCACTGCCTTAATCATCTTTGTGGCTCTGCACTGGACTCTTTCAAACAGTTCCCTGAGGTCCTTGAACTGAGGGGCCCAGAACTGGGCATAATATTCCAGATGGAGCCTCACCAGGGCAGAGTATATGAGTCATGGTCAGCCTCTGAAATGAGACCTGTTGCACTGTTTCTTTGATTAGGGTGTTTGCAACTGGTAAAGTAAAAACAAACAGGCATCATCTGCATGCCAATACTATTCTTTTCTGGAGAGTTTTAACTCTGATGGTTACGTCCTTTGTGGCCCTCAGGATGTGATCTGAGATTTAGCTACTTAACTAGAAACCAAGCTTTAGGCATCTTTCATTCAAGGTTGTTTTTTTTTCCCCTTGGAATGAGATAGCAGATTGATTTGGTTTGATTTGTTTTGTTTTGTTTCCTTTTTGTGCCCCAGTTCTTTCAGCATAGATTGTATTGGGTTGGAAGAGACCCTCAAAGGTCAGCTTGCCCCACCCCCTTGCACTCAACAGGGACTCCTTTAATTAGATCAGGCTGACCAGGGACGTATCAAGTTTGATCCTGAATGGCTCCATGGATGAGGTCTCAACCACATCCCTGGGCAGCCTGTTCCAGTATTTCACCACTGTCATTGTGCAGAACTTCCTCCTGATGTCCAACCTGAATCTCTCCTGCTCCAGTTTCAAACCATTGCCCCTCATCCTATCACCACAGGCTCTCCCCAGCCTTCCTGTAGGTCCCCTTCAGATACTGAAATGTAGATCTAAGGACTCCTCAGAGCCTTCTCTTCTCCATGCTGAACAGCCCCAAATGTCTCAGCCTGTCTTCATAAGAGAGGTGCTCCAGCCCTCTGATGATCTTTGTGGCCCTTCTCTGGACCTGTTTGAGCAGATCCATGTCAGTCTTGCGTTGAGGGCTCCAGAGCTGGACACAGTATTCCAGATGAGGTCTCACCAGAGCAGAGCAGAGGGGCAGAACCACCTCTTTACCGCTGATTTAGGGGTGAACTTTGTAGAGTAGGGTCAATGGTTGTTGATGATCCCAAGGGTCTTTTCCAACCTGAATGATTCTGTAATTTTATGAGATTACTCATTTGTACTAATGAAGTGAGGCTTGCTTGTAGGCCAAGGTTAAATAGTGTCTTGTGCCAGTTTTCTGCAAACTGTAGTATCACACCTGGTGAGATTTTTACATATCTTGGGAACCAGAATCAGTTTGGTTTATTTTTATGGATTCTTAGCACTGTTTTAGTCCTTTGGCTGATTAAAAAAAAATCCTCTACATGCATTAATACTGATTTCAGTTTTCAGAGTTCATAGACTGTTTGGGTTTGGAAGGGACCTTAAAGATCACCTAGTTCCAGTCCCCCTGCCACAGACAGGGATACCTTCTTCTAGCCCAGGCTGCTCAAGGCTTCATCCAACCGGGCCTTGAACACCTCCGGGGAGGAGACATCCATGATCTTCCTGGGCAGCCTGTCCCAGTGTCTCGCCTCCCTCACTTGAAAGAATTTCTTCCTAATCTCCAGTCTAAATCTGCCCTCTTCAAGTATCAATCCATTCCCTTTCCTCCTGCTACATTAAGCCCTTGTGAAAAGTCCCTCACCAGATGTCCTGTAGTTCCCTTCAGGTACAGGTAGCCTGCTAGAAGGTGTTCCTCAAGCCTTCTCCTCTCCAGGCTGAACAGCTCCAACTCTCTCAAGTCTGTCCCCAGCCCCCTGATCTAGTTGAGAGGTGTTCCTGCCCATGACATGGAGGTTGGAACAGGTGATCTCTGAGCTCCCTTCCAACCTAAGCCATTCTATGATCATCTTTGTGGCCCTCGTCTCGACCTGCTCCAGCAGTTTGATGTTATGTTGTTACTTAATGTAAGGTGGAACTTGAGCTTTAAAATGCTTGGTTTTGTCTAAATCCTCTTAAATAAAAAGGAGTCCTTTTTAAAGTAAAAAACATTTTGGAAGGTCTGGTTGCCACTGGAAGAAATTTCTCCTGGGCATTGCAGAAGACACTTTCTGGGCATGTACAAGTCCCAGGCACGGTGAGTGTGCCACTGGCGGCTTTCCTTCTGTCTGTCCCTGCTGCTGTTGCCTCTTGTGCTGCCTTCTGAGGCAGCCCTTGCTTCAGTAAGGGTGCATCTAAGTCTGTCTCTGTCCCAGATTTTATTTGGGACATTCCAGCTTCCTGCACACTACAGAGTTCTAAGCGTTAATATGCTTAAGCAGTTTTCATCTTGATATTTCGTTTCCTTCATCTCTTTGTTCCTCGCAGGGCTGCGCAGTGAATTTGCGGCCAGCGAGTGTTGAGCGTTCAGGCTTCTGATCTGCCAGACCACTGCACAAACAGACATTTAAAATAGCTTTCAGAGATTGGCACACACCCACCTTAAACAGGCTTAGTTTTCTGTGGAATGGTAAAACAATCCTGCCTTACCTTCTGACAAAGAAAATATTTTGGAAGGCTTATGAAACACCTATGGTAATTATTATTTTTGTTGGTGAAGTTTGCAGGAGGATAGTTAGGGCTACGGGGCAAGCTCTCGAGTTACATACATTGTAGATGTCATCTGTTTGAGAAAAGATAGGCAGAGCACCAACACATTGACTGCCCGAAGGGGGGTGAGGGATTGCAGGCAGCTTCCACAGAGGGCCACAGGATGATCCAAGGGCTTGAGCACCTTTGCTGTGAGGATAGGCTGAGGGAGCTGGGGTTGCTTAGCTGAGAGAACAGAAAGCTCCTGGGTTTAACAAGACCGAGTGCCAGGTCCTGCACTTTGGTCACAACCACTCCAGGCAATGCTACAGGCCTGAGAATGAGCGGTTGGAAAGCAGCCCTGTGGAAAAGAATCTGGGGGTGCTGGTGGATGGCAGCTAAACATGGGCCAGCAGTGTGTGCAGGTGGCCAAGAAGGCCAGCAGCATCCTGGCCTGGATCAAGAGCAGTGTCTCCAGCAGGAGTAGGGGAAGTGATGGTGCCCCTGTACTGGGCACTAGTGAGGCCACAGCTTGAGTTCTGCATTCAGTTCTGGGCACCACAGTGTAAGAAAGACATGAGGTCAGAGAGGGTGTCCAGAGAAGAGCAACAAGGCTGGAGAGGGGTTTGGAGGGCATGGTGTATGGGGAGCGGGCTGAGGCAGCTGGGGTTGTTTAGTCTGGAGAAGAAAAGGCTGATGGAAGCCCTTATTGCTCTCTGGCTTGAATGAGGCTCGTGTTTGTCTCTTCTCCCAAGTAACTAGCAATAGGAAAAGAGGAAATAGGCTTAAGTTGTGTCAGGAGAGATTTAGGTTGGAGATTAGGAAAAATTTCTTTCCTGAGAGAGTGGCCAGGCATTGGAACAGGCTGCCCAGGGAGGTGGTGAAGTCACCATCCCTGGAGGTGTTCAAGAAGTGTCCAGATGTGGTGCTTCAGGATATGCTTTAGTGGTCATGGTAGTTGGGTCACAGTTGGTATTGAGGATTTTAAAGGTTTTTTCCAGCCTTAGTGATTGTGTGATTTTTGTGACCTATATTATAGCTGCTTTCCAATACCTGCAGGGAGCCTACAAGAAGGCTGGAGAGGGAGTTTTCCCTAAGGGTGTCTAGTGACAGGACAAGGGGAAATGGTTTGAAGTTGAAGGAGGGAAGGGTTAGACTGGATCTTAGGAAGAAGTTCTTCAGTATGAGGGTGGTGAGACTCTGGAATAGATTGCCCAGGGAAGGCCAGGTTGGATGAAGCCTTGGACAACCAAGTCTAGCTGAGAAGCATCCCTGCCCATAGCAGGGAGGTTGGAGCAGATGATCTCTGAGGCCCTTTCCAGCCTAAGTCATTCTGTGATTCTCTCTGACACTTTTAACCTGAAGGATTTTAGCATTCTAAACCACCCAATGCCTTTTATTTGTTTATTATTATTTCCCCCGCTTTCTTTCCATTTTCTTTATCACCTTTGGGAATTTCAGTTGGGCTTCATTGGCACATTTCGGCTCTTGAAATACAGAGCAGCAGAATTCTCTGTGGAAGTGACATCCTTTCTGAGAAATATTGAGCATAATGGAATAATGGAGGCATAAAAGAACTGCCTATGCTTTTTTTTCCAAGCCTCCTCTTTGCTTTTCACAAGAAGGCTCTATTTGCCCTCAGTAAAAATAATCTTGGGGACATCCCTGAAATACTTACTGTAGTTAGCAGGCAGCTGGAATCTGGGATTCTTTGGAAGATGCATTTCACTTTCAACTATAAGTTTCAGTGCCAGCATATCCATTTTTGACTTGCTGAATAAGTGGTTTTCTGTCTTCTGGGTGTAGCCCATCCTTCCTGATCATTAATTTGCTTAAGTGGAAAATTTGGGGGTGGAAGGCCCATCCTGGGGAGTCAGATGCGTTGCACCGTGCGCCTGTGAGTCGAGTTGGCAGAAGGGTGAGCCAAGTGTTGTGGCCTTTGGTAAAGTGAACTGTTATTGTGGGCTTGAAAGAAAGCAACCCAAGCATTTGAAGTGTTTACCAAACTTTGCAACAGACACGACATTGAATGCACACCATGAAGATGTCCTTACAAAGTGCTGAGAGTTAAGGAAACTGAGCTAGAAAAAATAAGGGGGGGGGGGGAAGCCCCAACCAACAGCGTAAGGTTATTTTGATAGCCTGCTGGGAATGGTCTTGCTTTGAAATGTTGCAGGGTTTAGTTTTACATGGAAAACTGCAGGGCAGGACGTTGTTTTAGTGAGTGTTTGGTAAGCCAGTGCTTCCAGACAAGGTATTCCTTTTGCAGAGGTAGGCCTCGAGCAATCTGGCCTAAATGAAAGGTGCCCATGGTGACAGGCTTGGAACTAAATGTTCTTTAAGGTCCCTTCCAACCCAAACCATTCTGGTGGTCTATTAGAGCTCTGTGAGTTTAAGGCTCTGTGTTTGCTCTCCATCTTTCCTGCTGAGGAGGGGCTGCAGGCAAAGGCCACCTTGCCAGCTCTGAGCTTTCCTGTTGCCCTGTGGCTCTGTGTGCACTAAACAGAGCACTTCTCTGCTCTGTGACAGAACAAGAGAACACAGTCTCAAGCTGCACCAGGGGAGGTTTAGGCTGGATGTTAGGAAGAAGCTCTTCACAGAAGGAGATTGGCCATTGGAATGTGCTGCCCAGGGAGGTGGTGGAGTCACTGTCCCTGAAAGTGTTTAAAAAGATGAGGCACTTGGTGCCATGGTTTAGTTGATTAGATGGTATTGGGTAATAGGTTGGACTTGATGATCTTGAAGGTCTTTTGCAACCTGGTTAATTCTGTATTCAGTTACATAGTGCCCCTCAGGGTGGCACCCAACCTGTAGTGAGGACTGGATGGGGTTAAGGCTGCTTGATTAGAATTCATTGGAGGGATTTCTGAAGGAGCCTATGATGACCTAGTGTGTTGAAATAAAAGACCCCTGGAGTGCCAGGAGCTAGTGGGTCACAGGGGCTGTGTTCTCCTGTGGAAGGCAAATGGTCTCTTGCAGCCTTGTGTCTGGTGGCAGTGAAAGCTGTGCCGTGGCTGGCTGAGCTTGCACAGACCCATATTCTGTGTTACTTGAGCAGAAGGAATTTAGAAACCCTAACTACAGTGCTTTAAGTGATAGTAGCCTCGAGCAGTCCTTTCAGCAGAGGTGCTTTTACAAACCTATCCTTTGACCTTTGTCCTCCTATTGTTCTCGTCTCTTCAAGACCCCAACTCCAGACATCCTTCGCCCTGCTGAAACAAAGGTTTGTGGGCCTGTGCAGTGAACTGAGTGAGGATACCAGCCCAAGTAACTTCACATTTTAAGTAAACTGGGTCAGTTTACTTAAAATAGGAGAAGAGGAAATCACCTCACAGGTTCACAGGTGGCATTGGGTTGGAAGGGAGCCTCCAAGTTCATCTTGTGCAACCCCCCTGCACTCAGCAGGGATAACTCCACCTAGATCAGGCTGACCAGGGATGCATCAAGGCTGATCTTGAATGTTTCCAGGGATGGGGCCTCAACCACAGCCCTGGGCAACCTCTTCCAGTATTGCACCACTCTCACCGTGCAGAACTTCCTCCTGATGTCCAACCTAAATCTCCCCTGCTCCAGTTTCAAACCATTGCCTCTCATCCTATCATTCCAAGCCCTTCTGAACAGTCTCTCCTCAGCCTTCCTGTAGGTACCTTTCAGATATTGAGATGCAGCTCTGAGGTCTCCCCAGAGCCTTCTCGTCTCCTGGCTGAACAGCCCCACTTCTCCCAGCCTTTACACTGCTCTATGTTCATCACATTAAGCCCATTTTCCCCCTACATTTATTACTACTTGAAATACCTGCTACCACTGAGGCCAGCTGCTTTAAGAAGCAGTTGGAAGTGAGGAATCTTAAAAGTATTTAGCCCTAATACTTTTGAACAGACCCCTTCCAACACCTGCCTCCTAAGGAAGGAAATTCTTGATTATTGTCAGCTGAGGAAGGCCAGCAAGAAAAGGAGTGCACCACTGTTTTTTCTGGTTATTCCCTCCTGTAGCTCCTGTAGCTAGGACAATTATACCTTTATTGGAAAGAAGACTCATAGGGGGAAAAAAGGAATGAGTAGATGAAGATTGGTGTATCTTCTGTGTGCAGTTGCTTGCACGGCAGATGGCCGAGAGTGCTCTGTCAGATGGTTTGTAATCCTGTTTAGGTAGGAACTGGATGTAGCTGTTATAAAACAGAAGTGTGTAAACCTTGCTAAGAGTGAAAAAAAGAGAGACAGACAAGAAAGAAAGTTTGATTGAAAAGGGTCTTTTTAAACCTTGTTTTTAGTGGAAAATGCTTAATGCTGTTAAATGTTATATAAAAAACCACCCACAACAAACCCTCCCAGACCAACCAACCAAAACAACAACAAAGCCAAACCAACAAAATCAAAACAAAATAAAGCCCCAAACCCAAACAAAACCTGGTCTTGCTTTCCAAGTAATAATGTTTACAGCAAGTCTCACCAAATGCTGCAGTTGATGTAACTTTCCAAGAGATCCTGCTGCTTCTGTCATAAAGATTGATTTGACTTCTTGGTGTTAGCCACCTTAGGACTGTCAGAACTCTGCTATCAGATCTCTTTCAACATCTTAGGAAGTTGGAAGAGTTTTCAGAGCTTAGCAATTCATTTTGAAGGCAAAACATTCCCATTTGGAAGCTGGTTTTGTGTGAGTTAAGCTATAATTTTACACTCATTCCTTTCTGATTATTTCAGACCTGGAAATACTTTCTCCTACTAGTTTCTTTGATGTCCAAAATCAACATCAGGGAAGTAGGGCAAAACATTTTCCTTATTTTTGAATTTGTAGTCCTGCTGACCTGTGGTTCTGAGGGTGTGCTTCACTTGGAGAATAGAGTTGGTAATTAGCTTTGGGTGGTTTTGTTCATGTTGATACAGTTCAGAACAATGTAGGCAGAACTGAGGATGACAGTTGTGTGATGGAGTCTTCATGATACTTGTTACAGAGAGGGGCACCAGCTGCTTTGTCTTCTACACTTTCCACTTCACTGTCAGTTTGTGAACACAGCATTTATCTCATAATTGCCTCCTTTCATATTATCTCAGATATTCATTTATGTGCTCCTAAAGTTCCTCCTTAGAATGCCTTTATCTTATTTACCATTGTGGGCCCTTTGCTGCTTTCTTTCTATTTGATTGCATTGGGTTGGAAGGGACCCTCAAAGGTCATCTTGTCCAACCCGCCCTGTACTCAGCAGGGACATTTCCAACTGGATCAGGCTGCCCAGGGCTACATCAAGTCTGATCTTGAATGTTTCCAGGGACACTGGAATCCCTTCTAAACAGTCCCTCCCCAGCCTTTCTGTAGGTCTCCTTCAGGTATTGAAATCTATCTCTAAGGTCTCACCAGAACCTTCTGTTCTCCAGGCTGCATGGCCCCAATTCTTTCAGTCTGTCTCCATAGAAGAGTTGCTCCAGCCCTCTGATCATCTTTTTGGCCCTCCTCTGGAGCCACTCCATCAGGTCCATGTCTCTCTTGTGTTGGGAACCCCACAGCTGGACACAACACTCCAGGTGAGGTCTCACTAGAGCAGAGTGGCAGAATCCTCTCTCCATCTCCAGCCATGCTTCTCATCCACCAACACCCTCAAGTTCTTTTCTGCAGGGCTGTTCATCATCATCTCACCATCCCCCAGCTGGTACTGATATTGAGGGGGACCTTGCACTTTGATTTACTGATCCTCCTAATCAGAGCCCTGGAGAACCTCCCACATGGGGACAGGCTGAGAGAGTTGAGGCTGTTCAGCTTGCAGAAGAGAAGGCTCCAGGGGAGACCTTAGAGCAGCTTTCCAGTACCAAAAGGGAGCCTACAAGAAAGTTGGGGAGGGACTTTTTACAAGGGCTTGTAGTGATAGGACAAGAGGGAATGGATTGAAGCTTGAGGAGGGCAGATTGAGACTGGAGATAAGGAAGTAATTCTTTCCAGTGAGGGTGGTGAGACACTGGAACAGGTTGCCCAGGGAGGTTGTGGATGCTCCCTCCCAGGAAATGTTCAGGGCCAGGTTGGATGAGGCCTTGAGCAACCTGGTCTAGTGGAAGGTGTCCCTACCTATGGCAGAAGGTTGGAATCAAATGATATTTAAGGTAACTTCCAATTCAGACTGTTCTATGAATTCTGTGAAATAACCATGTCTGCAGTGAAGCTGTTCTACAGTATAAGCCTGTTCCATTTACAGAAGAGTTGGTGTATTGTTAAAGAATCTGCCTCATGTTACTCTTTAATAACACCAAGATACTAATACATTTTAACTTCTTACATGACAAAAAGTAGGTCACTTTATGTCCTGCAAATTAGAGTATTGCTTACAAAGCAGATGCTTGTGTAAGGTCACTCTGGTTCAGTTATGGAAGACTTTGTGGTTAGGGTCAGGGAAGCAAAGACCTTGTGGGGCTTTATCTGCAGAGTTGTA
The DNA here is from genome assembly GCA_033816785.1 of Picus viridis. NCBI lineage: Eukaryota > Metazoa > Chordata > Aves > Piciformes > Picidae > Picus > Picus viridis. The sequence goes on from CM066577.1 coordinate 8,337,833, forward strand.
TTAAACTCTATTGACTCAGGTGCTGTGATGTTTATGCTGTTCAGTGGTCCTTTATTAGCTCTTGAGGAGCAGCCTTTTAGTATTTCCTTCTGCAGCAGCAAGGTGTGATACTACTGCCACTGCAACTCTGGAGTTTTAAATCAGATTCAGTGTGGAAAGTCACAGAATCACAGAACTGTCAGGGTTGGAAGGGACCTCAGAGATCATCCAGTTCCAAGCCCCCTGGCATGGGCAGGGACACCTCACACTAGATTAGGTTCAAGTCCAGGAAAAGTGCATTGGAAATGTACCAAAAAAGCCAAAAACACACACTGGTTTGAAGAGAAGGGGAAAAAAAGGAATGGAGAGGCTAAAATCTGTTTTGGTAATGGTTTTGTCTTTCTCATATAGGAAATCTTTTTATTTAGTCTGGATATTAGGAAGAAATTCTTTCTGGTGCGAGTGGTGAGGCGCTGGGACACGCTGCCTAGGGGAGTTGTGGAAACCCCCTCCCTGGAAGTGCCCAAGGGCTGGTTGGATGAGGCCTTGAACAGCCTGGGCTAATGGGAAGTGTTCCTGCCCCTGGCAGGGGATTTGGAACTGAATGGTCTTTAAGGTCCCCTCCAACCTTAACTGTTCAATGAGTCTATGAATTTTTGATTCCCCACTCTTGAGTAAAAATTTTACTTTGTTTTTTACTCAGACTTTTCCTGAAGCAGATCAGATAGAACAGGTGTCCAAAGAAAGTTTTGGATTAACTCTGTTTATGCATCACATGAATAAATCATCTGTAGCTGTAACTGGTCTGTTTGCTAGTTTAAGTTTTAAACTGCTCTTCCCTGCTGTACAAAAATTGCTTTTCAGTTTGTTTTCCAGAGAGAGGAAAGCAATGCTTGAGTCTCAGCCAGCCAGTAGTCAAGTCTTGTAAGTTCAGATGTCAATCAAAGAGAAGCATCAAAACTAACTAAGAGCACTGGTTATGCAAGTTCTGAAGTGCACTTTCTGCAGCATTACCTACAGCCAAGGACTTACTGTCAGGCTCCTGTTAGCCATTAGGTGCACAATAGGCAGGTAACTCTACTTGAAGAGGCAAGCAACAATGAGATTAACACTTGGGCAAAGGACTGAAAATAGCAACTTTGATCCTCTGCCCACCAGCTATTGAAATGGAGGAGGATGCTAGACAAACGTATGGGGGAGAAGGAAAGAAGAAGGCATGAGTGGCTTCTGGGGCCTGGGCAGGGGAGTTTTGTGCTTTTTAATATTCCTAAATAGCTCTTTGTTTAAAGGTAGTATTCTCTGACTTCCTTTTAAAAATGCGAGTTCAGGTCCAGGTTTTCCTCTTTATTTGAATCACTCTTTAATACAAACATTTGTAGAGCAGGTTGCTCAAGGCCTCATCCAACCTGGCCTTGAACGGCTCCAGGGAGGGGGCATCCATGACCTTCCTGGGCAACCTGTTCCAGTGTCTCACCATCCTCACTGGAAAGAATTACTTCCTAATCTCCAGTCAAAATCTGCCCTCCTCAAGCTTCAGTGCATTCCCTATCATCCTGTCACTATAAACCTTTGTAAAAAGTCCTTTCCCACCTTTCTTGTAGCTCCCTTTAGGTACTGGAAGGGGCCAGTTGTGGGTAAGAAACTGAAGGAGACTGTTGCAATGAGTAATAATCTATATAATATTTAATGTAGTTCTGATACCTGAAAGGATCCTACAGGATGCCTGGAGAGGGACTTTTCCTAAGGATGTCTAGAGACAGGACAAGGGGGAATGCTTTTAAGCTGAGGGAGAGTAGGTTTATATTGGATCTCGGAAAGAAGCTCATCAGTATGAGGGTGGTGAGACTCTGGAATAGGTTGCCTAGAGAGGTTGTGGATGTCTCCTCCCTGGAGGTGTTTAAAGCCAGATTGGATGAAGCATTGGGCAATCAGGTCCAGTTGAGAGGCATCCCTGCCCATGGCAGGGGTGTTGGAGTAGATGATCTCTCAGTTCCTTTCCAACCTAGACCATTCTTTGTTTCTGTGGAATAGAATGCTGTGTTTGCAGTATGTTAAAGATCATGAACAACCTGGAGCAAGCAAGAGAGATTATCCTAACTTTGGTGTTACTGTTTCAGGACTAGTAGGGTCTTTGTTCTCTGCAGTTCTGCTTTTTCCTTGATAGCAAGGAATCTTCTTTCCTATTAGCCTTTAACCTATATACTCTTAATTTAGGGCACAGTTAAGCAGAAGGCATGTTTGGGAAAGCCATGCTTTTGTCTGCTGCTCTTCAGTACCTCCCCCCTGTCTCCCTTTTTCTTTCTCTTTTATTTCTTTGAAGAGGGTAGATATCCTTACCAACACTGCCTTCCATTAAAGAAAGAGGAAACACAAATATCTTTGTCACTGCTGAGTAAAGCTTTATTGGGTGAAGGAGGGAGAAAGGAAAGCATCTGTGCAGCACATTAAATGACTGTATAGCAGTGTTGTATTCTGAAGCACTCTTCTTCCTGCTGGGCAGTCTGTGAAATCTAGAGACAGACTACCCTGGGGGAAGAACAGTAAAATACATAGGGTATAACAGTGCTTCTTCCCATCTTGTAAGAGCTAGGGCAAGTACTGGGTGTATGTATTTCTTCCCTTGGAAATAGCATTGCTTTTCTTCTCAATGTAGGCCATTTATTTGATTGATTTTTTTTTTTTTTTTTTTTTTTTTTTTGGTAGCCTCCAGGGTTTACTTTGCAGCTTTGTATCTTATCTTTGTTTTGTTTCCCACATAACTTTGGGAACAATTACCAATATTTTATAATATTTTTTTTTTTGGTAATGTCCTCCCTATTCCTTTGTATTTAATGTGCCTTAGAAGAATGGAGAAAACACTTTAGTGTGTTTCTTCCCCCTCCTCCCCTTTAATATATTTTTACAGCTTTGTGGTGATTTTTATTGCCGATGAAATACATGGGTGGGAGAGGGATAAGATCAACCTTTTATTAAGACTCTATATCCTTCTTTTGGCACAAAGAAAAGCATCTAGTGATCGTAGAATGGTCTGGGTTGGAAAGGACCTCCAAAGGTCATCTAGTCCAAGTAACAGAGACATCCTCCACTAGATCATGTTTCCCAGAGCCTTGTCAAGCCAGGGATGGGGCCTCAATTACCTTCCTGGGCAATCTGTTCCAGTATTCCACCACCCTCATAGTAAAGAACATATTTCTAACATCCAATCTAAATCTGCTCTGATTTCAGAGCATTGCCCTTCATCCTGTCACTGCAGGCCTTTGGAAACAGTCCCTCTGCAGCCTTCTTGTAGGCCTCCTTCAGGTACTGGAAGGCTGCTTTTAGGTCTTCCTGGAGCCTTCTCTTCCTCAGACTGATCTGGCGATCTCAGAACTCTGTCCTGTACAGACCTCCCTTTCCCTCACCTCCCATAGCTCTTGGTGTATTTGTATCTGTGTATTTATTCCCAGAGAAAGATAGAAAAGGACTAGAGAAGAATTGCTGTGGGATGTGGTCTGGATTGAGCAGGCTGGTTTGTCTCTTCATCAGCCCCAGAAATTTTCTAGCAATTTTGCAGCTAGCAGCTCACTGAGCTAAGGCTCAGAGCACTTACAAATATCCCTGATAATTAAAAAACATCCAGATGTCTTACAGAGACACTCTTCTGTAAAAAAATACATTAAAACAGGTTGCCCAGGGAGGTTGTGGCTTCCCCCTCCCTGGAGGTGTTCAGGGTTGAATGAAGCCTTGAGCAACCTGGGCCAGTGGGAGGTGTCTCTGCCCATGGCATGGGGGTTGGAACGAGGTGATCGTTAAGGTCCCTTCCAACCTAAACCATTCCATGAATCTATGAAAACTTGTTGAATTGTCCATACAGCTTCCCAGTGAACAGTTCTTCTGTGAATTGCTTTCTGAGGATCATCAATACATTAAAGAAAGGGGGGGAAAAAAAAAAAAAAGGAACAGGATGCCCAGAGAGGTGGTGGAGTGACCCTTCCTGGAGGTGTTCAAGGAATGTGTGAATGTGGCACTGTGGGGCATGGTTTAATGGCAGCGGTGGTGTTAAGTTGAAGGTTGGACTCAATGATCTCAGAGGCCTTTTCCAACTGAAACAGTTCTGTGATTTTTGTGAAGAAAAATAAAAAGCAAAAATACTTGACTCTCATTGCCAAAACCAATCAAGTCCTGGATTTGTTCCTGAAATTACCACACAGAATGGTCTGGGTTGGAAAGGACCTCCAAAGGTCGTCTAGTCCAAGCCCTGTGTGTGGTTGTACTGAAATGCAGAGAGCAGCTATCAAAAATGAGAATCACAAAGGAAGAATAGAGTAGAGTAGAATTAACCAGGTTGGAAAAGGCCTTTGAGATCATGGGGTCCAACCTATCACCCAACACCATCTAATCAACTAAACCATGGCACCAAGTGCCTCATCAAGTCTCCTGTTAAACACCTCCAGTGATGGTGACTCCACCACCTCCCTGGGCAGCACATTCCAATGGCAAATAACTCTTTCTGTGAAGAACTTCTTCCTGACATCCAGCCTAAACCTTCCCTGGTGCAGCTTGAGACACTGTCCTCTTGTTCTGTTGGTGTTTGCCTGGGAGAAAAAAACCAACCCCCACCTGGCTACAACCTCCCTTCAGGGAGTTGTAGAGAGCAGTAAGGTCTCCCTAAGCCTCCTGTTCTCCAGGCTAAGAACACGTTTATCTGCCTACAAATGCATTCAGGTTATCCAGCACAGGTAGTAATTTACAGTCCAACAGCTGGGCATATTCTGGATTCCTCATTAGCCTCTTCCTTCAGGATTTCTCTGACAGATGGCACTCACAGATGGACACAACATTCTTAAGGAGCTTACTCTTTCTACTCCCTTACCCACCGGTAACTCAGGATACTATTAGAAATGTAAAAGCTTTGACATGAATTAGCCTTACTTAGCAGCCCTTAATTTTTTAATCTTCAGAGTATGCCGCAGGGGTAGTGGTTGTAGAGTTCTTAATCTGTTTACTTAAGTTCTTAGAAGCCAAAATGGAATTCCAATAGAGTTGGCCTGGCAAAAGAAGGGAAATATACAGGTTTTGGAATTGTCTTGATTAAGACCTTTTGTTCCCATCTTTTAGAGGAAAGCTGTAAATGATATGTGAAAGAGTAACCAGAAACAGTTCTGTCAGCTGAAGTTCACAGAGTTCAAACAACCCTCTTGGTATTCCATGGTGATTGGATTGAAATCTTAAGTGAATAAACTTAATATTTAAAGCTGACTGGTCAATGAAACTTGTTTCTACAACCATCAGCTGGATTTAGGTTTTTTTGGTTTTTTTTGAGTTAGCATTGTAAAGTAGCATCCAATAGACTGCCACACACACACAAAAAAAGATCAAACTGTCTATCAGATCTGGAATACACTTCTAGGACAGTTACTTCTCTGTTGTGAACTTAGGTGTTGTTACTCAATACTCAGGCAGCTATGGGCTTGAAGGCCAAGGCCATGACTCCCTCAAGTGTTGACTGAAATGGAGGTTTTCTCTGAATGCTTTTGGTGTGGAGTTTCTGTTGAGGAATGTGAAGCCATAAGCAGAATGATCCCATCCAAAAAAAGCATTGTGACAGCTGGGCAGGTTAGAGGTGAAAATAGTGAGTGCCCTCTGCCAGGTATTTGTAGCTCATTAGGAAACTAGAAGAACACCAGATGGAGGTAGAGAAATCAAATCAGGGTTGGTGGGGGGTTTTTTGTTTGTTTATTTTGAAATGCTCTATAAATTCAAGGTTCCCAGGTCTTCCTTCACAAATAGCACAGAACCCACCATGGCAAAACTTCTGGTTCACAACCATTTCCAACTGCTCTTTGTTCTTTGGTTTTTTTTCTTCAGGGTCTCTCTGCCAAAGGTGGCTTGTGAGCTGAGCAGCCCACTCCTCACCATTGTATTAAGAAGAAATTCTTTACAGTGAGAGTGGTGAGATGCTGGAACAGGTTGCCCAGGGAGGTTGTGGATGCTCTATCCCTAGAGGTGTTCAAGGCCAGGTTAGGTGAGGCCTTGACCAACCTGGTTGAGTGGGAGGTGTCCCTGCCCATGACAAGGGGGTTGGGACTAGGTAATCTTTAAGGTCCCTCACAACTTAAACAATCTTATAATTCTGTGGTGTGTTTTTTTTTTTTTTAATAGAGTCATAGAATCACAGAATGGTTTTGGTTGGAAGGGACTTCTAAAGGTCATCCAGTCCTGCTCCCTTGCCGTTAGCAAGGACATCTTCCACTAGATCAGGTTGCCCAGACCCTTGTGAAGCAGTAGAATATCTCCAGAGATACTTCCCTGGGCAACCTGTTCCAGTGTTCGAGCACCCTCATGGTGCAGAACTTGTTCCTGACATCCAGTTTAAATCTTCTTTCATTTCAAACCATTGCCCCTCGTCCTATCACAGCAGGCCTTTGTAAACAATTCCTCTTCAGCTTTCTTGTAGCCCCCTTCAGCCCTGGTAGACAGCAGGATGACTATGAGCTGGCAATGTGCCCTTATGTCCAAGAAGGCCAATGGGATTCTGGGGTGGATTAGAAGCTCCAGAGAGGTTCTCTTCCCCCTTTATTCTGCCCTGGTGAGGCTGCATGTGGAATATTGTGTCCAGTTCTGGGCCTCTCAGTCCCTTACCAAGAAGAAATTTTCAATTTACCTATTACATTTATTTTTTTCCAAAGAAGGGGGCAAATAGATATAGGCAACTTTAAAAAATTACAGAATCACGGAATGGTTTGGGGTTGGAAGGGACCTTAAAGATCATCTAGTTCCAACTCCCCTGCCATGAGCAGGGACACCTTCCCCTAGCCTGGGTTGCGCAAGGCCTCATCCAACCTTGTCTTGAACACCTCCAGGGAGGGGACATCCACAGCTTCCCTGGGCAACCTGTTCAGTGTCTCACCACCCTCACTGTAAAGAAGTTCTCTTTGGATTAGAACCATTAGAGTATTTGAGAGATCCATTGCTTGAAAGCAAATCCACATGCACAAAGGCCATTTTACTATGGAAATGAATCCTAGGACATTAAAATATGATGTGGTGGAACATATATTTGTAAGCCAGGAACTGCACTCAGTTGAAGCGTTCAGGAATGAGTATCAGTGCCTGAACAAACTCAAGATGTATATATGTTGGCTGTTATACTCATTCCCTGTTGTTTGTTATGATTTCCTTTATTAGCATTTGAAATTCCTAAAGAACATTGGATACCACAAGTTAAATACTGTGTTATGTCCTGAATATTTGGCTGAATGGCAGAAAGAAAGGATGTAAAGGACTGGGAGAGGACTTGGAGAGGTCAGCTAATACTTTTCTTCTGCTGCAAGGCAAGACCAAACTGTAGCTGAACCATTCTTGACAGATGTTTGTCTAACCAGTTTTTAAGAAAACACAGAGCTGGAGATGGTGAAATTTCCTTCAGCAATTTGTTCTGATGTCTTACTGTTGTTATTATGAGAGTGTTCTCTAGTGTCTCACCTACCTATCTTGCACTGGGATTTAAATTCATTATTTTGTGTGTTGTCCACATTCAGTGTGGATAAAAATTGGTCTCAGTTTTATCTGAGTACCTTAGGTCTGTGGTGCAAGTTCTCTGCAGTGAAAGAGGAATGTGGTTACCTTATTTTTAATGGACACAAGTTACTTCTCACAAGGCATTAAAAAAGTCCACTTGATGGAACAGGTAGCTTAAAACTATGTAAGTTGAGATTCATTACAATACAATACAATACACCAGGTTGGAAGAGACCTTCAAGATCATCGCATCCAACCCATCAAACAATCCAACCCACCCAACAACTAGACCATACAGCCAAGCACCCCATCAAGTCTTCTCCTGAACACCTCCAGTGAAGGTGACTCCACCACCTCCACGGGTAGCCGATTCCAATGGGCAATCACTCTCTCCGTGTAGAACTTCTTCCTAACATCCAGCCTAAACCTGCCCTGGCGCAGCCTGAGACTGTGTCCTCTTGTTCTGGTGCTGGCTGCCTGGGAGAAGAGGCTAACCTCTGCCTGGCTACAACCTCCCTTCAGGTAGTTGTAGAGAGCAATAAGGTCACCCCTCAGTCTCCTCTTCTCCAGGCTAAGCAACCCCAGCTCCCTCAGCCTTTCCTCATAGGGCTTGTGTTCCAAACCCCTCACCAGCTTTGTTGCCCTTCTCTGGACACGTTCCAGCAAGTCAACATCCTTCCTAAACTGAGGGGCCCAGAACTGGACACAGGACTCAAGGTGTGGCCTAACCAGTGCAGTGTACAGGGGGAGAATGACCTCCCTGCTCCTGCTGGCCACACTGTTCCTGATGCAAGCCAGGATGCCATTGGCCTTCTTGGCTGCCTGGGCACACTGCAGGTTCATGTTCAGCCTACAATCAACCAGTACCCCCAGGTCCCTCTCTGCCTGGCCACTCTCCAGCCACTCTGACCCCAGCCTGTAGCACTGCCTGATTCTGTAGGTGTTGTAGCACATCTACTGCATCTAGGACATGGAAGTTGGATTTATCTGTTGTCTTTCCAACTAGTTTTATGATGTTACTAAGGGTAAAACTTGGTTAGGATCACAGAATGGTTTAGGTTAGAAGGGACCTTAAAGATCATGCAGTTCCAACACCCTGCCATGGCCAAGGACACCTCCCACCAGACCAGGTTGCTCAAGGCCTCATCCAGCCTGGCCTTCAACACCTCCAGGGAGAGGGCATCCACAACCTCCCTGGGCAACCTGTTCCAGCATCTCACCACTCTCATTGTCAAGAATTTCTTCCTAATCTCCAGTCTAAATTTTCCATCCTCAGGCTTAAAACCATTGCCCCTTGGCCTGTCACAAGCCCTTGGAAAAAGTCCCTTCCTGCTTTTCTTGTATGCCCCCTTCAGGTACTGGAAAACTGCTCTAAGGTCTCCCTGGAGCTTTCTCTTTTCCAGGCTCATCAGGTCAATATTTCCAGTACAAATAGGAACTGCACATGCTGGTCAGTAAATAATGACTGCACCGTAGATCTAGGACCTTCATTGCTTTGCTCTGGTTGCCCTCTCCTAGTAATTGCTGGGTGTCTGTCCACTGATTTTATTGTGATTTAGATGCATGCCCTGCTGCTGAGAGCAGTGAGATTCTTTTGGTAGTGGTGAATTACTGGGTGTTTCTGGAACAACACACACATAATGATTAATGTCAAGAGTTAGTAAGAAAACAGGACACTTTCACAGTAGTAAGATACTGTTGAAGGAAAAAAAAAAAAAAAAAAGAAGTTGAACCTTTTTGTGGTAATTCTAAAATAAGATTACTGATAGTATTGATTTTATCCACATAGTTGCTTTGCTTAGAAGCAACTTGAGACATCACTTTTGCCAAACTAAGGTCTTGACTAAGGATGATCCTGTGTTCTGAAGGAAATTTCGGATAAAAAATCCAGGCATACTGGAGTAGGGTCTTGGTTGTATTTTTTCACTGCAGGAAACCATTTTGTGAATCTCTGAACCTGGCAGAGAATACCATTTCTTGTTCTGAGTGGTTAATTCTAGTGTTCAGTCTTTGCCTATTCCTTGACTTCAAGGCTACTACAGCTTTTGCAGCTGCAAGCTTTTAATTTGTAATTTTAATTTTGTTTACTATCCAAACATGATGCAACTGTTTGGGTGCTATGTAAATCATAAGGTTGTGGTGAGGCTGCAGCTGGTATATTGTGTCCAGGCTCCTCGGTTCAGGAAGGACCTCAGGGAATTGCTTGAAAGAGTCCAGCACAGAGCCACAAAGATGCTGAAGGCAGTGGAACATCTCCCTGCTGAGGAAAGGCCAAGGGAGCTGGGGCTCTTTTTAGCTTGGAGCAGAGGAGCCTGAGAGGTGACCTCATCCATGTTTGCAAAGATGTGCAGAGCAGTGTCAGGAGGACAGAGCAGGCTCTGCTCAGTGATGTCCAGTGATAGGACCAGGGGCAGTGGGTGCAAGCTGGAGCAGAGGAGGTTCCACGGGAAAATTTTTTTTCACTGTGAGGGTGGCAGAATCCTGGAACAGGCTGTCCAGAAATGTTGTGGAGTCTCCTTCCCTGGAGACATTCCAAACTTGCCTGGATGTGTTCTTGTGTGACCTGCCCTGTGTGATCCTGTTCTGGCGGGGGTTTAGACTCATTGATCTTTAGAGGTTCCTTCCTACCCCTAATATTTTGTGATTCTGTAATTCTTTGAATTCAATTGAAATAAGCACTTTTTTTGGATTCTACCCAAAAGTGGAGGAGTGTCTGTTTAGGAGAAGGCACAGCAGAGTCTTGATAAGAGGCACAGCTAATGAGGTCCAGCATATCCCAGTTTTCTCATGCTGCTATCTTGTGCAGTCTATCTTCTTTGGATTACTAAGGAGTAGCTGCCCCCTGCCCAAATCCCATGTGGCCCAGTGCATGCTGGCCTTTCTGCCAGAAGGAGCCTATTCCTAGTTTTTCTACAAATAAGCTGTAGTTGGCAGAATGTGGCAACTTTGATAAAACCCAGTACACTGTGATGGAAAATAGAAATAAGCTCTTGGCCATCAATGTCCATCAGTTTAGCTTGGAGCGGGGCAGAAGGAAGTATCATTTGAGTGGCATTCTTGATGGAAATTCAGCAGCTGTCTCTCTCTGCATATCTAAATCAGGCTGTCAGTATGACATTGCTTGAGTATCTTAATAAAAACTTCACAGGCACCAAACTTCCTTTCACTGGAGTGCTGCCAAAAACCAAATGTCTTCGCTTTTTTGTCATGGATGTGGCATTTCTGCACGAGGAGAGAAGTGGAGCGTGGAAGAAAAGTCTTCCTGAAGCAACAGAAGGGAGTGCAATGAGCAGTTTGCCAAACTTCTGTCCTGACTAAGGATAGTCCTGTGTTTTGAAGGAATTCTGGATAAAAACTCCAGGCATTCTGGCAGTAGGGTCCTGGGGTTTGGCTGGGTTTTTTTTTGAGTAGGTAACCTGTCAAAGGATAATCTGTCTTGTTTTAAGAGTGGATAATTTTAGAATCATAAAATCCTAGAATTGTCAGGGCTGGAAGGGACCTCAAGGATCATCGAGTTCCAACCCCCCTGCCTTGGGCAGGAACACCTCACACTAGAGCAGGTTGCTCACAGCCACATCCAGCCTGATCTTAAAAGCCTCCAAGGATGAGGCTTCCACCACCTCCCTGGGCAGCCTGTTCCAGTGTCTCACCACCCTCATGGGGAAGAACTTCTTCCTAACATCCAACCTGAATCTACCCATTTCTTCTTTTTTCTCCATTCCCCCCAGTCTTATCACTCCCTGACACTCTAAGAAAGTCCCTCCCCAGATTTCTTGTAGCCCGCTTCAGATACTGGAAGGCCACAATTAGGTCTTCTCAGAGCCTTCTCCAGACTGAATAGCCCCAGCGTTCTCAGTCTGTCCTCATAGGAGAGGTGCTCCAGCCCTCTGCTCATCCTTGTTGCCCTTCTCTGGACTGATGTCTGATGTCTGCTTTTAACCTTTTGATTTATAATTTTGGGGAATGCGCTTGCATGTATGATGAGAAAATAATATGCTCTGAAATTCTCAATTAGTAATAAAGTGCCTGGATCAGTTTCTCGGTGCCAGCAGTTACACCTGAAACTGATTTTATTTTATTAATTTCTTTTTTTAATCTGATGGTATTTTAATTAGCATTGGTAGCATTAAAAAATAAAAGTAAAAAAACCCAAACAAAAAAGCAAACCCACAACTCTTCATTTGAAGATCGCACAGGAAAAAATAATTCAGTGTAAGCTGTTCACTTTGTTCTTGACTCTTCAAGGACAGCAAGTGACCTGCTGGGGAAAATTAATTACTTTCCATGCCTTTTAATGTTAACATTAGAAATAAACATTTGTTTTGCAGATTAACCTGTTCTTATCCAATGGGCTAAAATAAACTGATAGCTTACCTATCAAATTGTTCCTTTGGCCAGTGGCATCCTGGGCTTCATTCAGAAGATGCGTGGCCAGCAGATCGAGTGAGGTGATTCTGCCACCTTGCTCTGGTGAGACCTGACATGGAATGCTGTGTCCAGGCCTGGAGCCCTCAATACAGGAAGACCATGGACCTGATGGAGTGAGTCCAGAGGAGAGCAGAGGGCTGGAACACCTCTGCTATGAAGAGGGGCTGTGGGAGCTGGGGTTGTTCATCCTGGAGAAGAGAAAGCTCCAGGGACACCTAATAGTAGCCTTTCAGTACCTGAAGGGCACTACAAGAAGGATTGAGAGAGAGTGTTTACAAAGGCCTGTAGTGATAGAAGAAAAGGCAATGGCTTCAAACTAGAGAAGAGCAGATTTAGGTTGGATGTTAGGAATGAGTTCTTTACCATGAGGGCAGTGGAACGCTGGAACAGGTTGCCCAGGGAGGTGGTTGTGGCCCCATCCCTGGAGATGGTGAGGCTTGGCAGGGCTCTGGGTAGCCTGATCTAGTTGGGGATGTCCCTGCTTAGTACAGGGAGTTGGACTAGATGACCTTCGGAGGTCCCTTCCAACCCAAACCTTACCATGATCACTAAATCTTTCCTCTCCAAGCTTCAATCCATTCCCTCTTGTTCTATCACTACAAGCTCATGTAAAAAGTCCCTCCACAGCTTTCTTGTAGCCCCCTTCAGGTTTTGAAATGTAATTATAAGGTCTCCCTGGGCCCTTCTTTTCTCCATACTGTAGAGCCCCAAGCCTTTCAGCCTGTCCCCAAAGGAGAGGTTCTCCAGCCCTGTGATCATCTTCATGGCCTCCTCTGGACCTCCTCCAGCACTTCAATGTCCCTCTTATGCTGGGGGCACCAACTGCAGCTCATGACTGCTGCTTACTCATTCTGTTGCAGTGCTTGCATTAAACATCACTCTGTTTTTCATGCATTTTTTGATACATCTTCCTTTTTGGTTGTCTGGTCTGGTCCCCTGCCTCCATGAGGCTGTCCATGAAACAAAAATAACTGATGATTCTTCTTAAATCTGCTGCTTCCTGTGCTGTAGACCTGAGGAACTCCATGTGGTCTGGCAAATAACTGAATAGCATTGTCTTTCTTTGAATCATTGAATCCTAGATGAACCTCAAGAACAGATATGCTTTGAAACCATAAGATGGCAAGATATTTTAAGTTGGACAGAGCTTAAGGAGGTTGCCCAGGGAGATGGGTGGGGTTCAGTCCCTGGAGATACTCAAGGTGAGGCTCGACAGGGCTCTGGGCAACCTGATCTAGTTGAGGGTGTCCCTGCTGACTGCAGAGGGGTTGGACTGGATGACCTTTGGAGGTGCCTTCCAACCAAAACTATTCTGTGGTTCTATTAAAAATAAATAAATTAAAAATCACAGAATTACAGGATTGTTTAGGTTGGAATGGACCTTAAAGATCATCTGGTTCCAAACCCCCTGTCATAGGCAGGAACACCCAGGTTGCTCAAGACCTCATCCAACCTGGCTTTGAACACCTCTAGGCAGGCAGCATCTACAACCTCCTTGGGCAGCCTGTTCCAGTGTCTCAGCACCCTCACTGTAATGGTCTTATTCTGTGGTTCTGTGACTAGTCCAAATTTCAGTCTGTGGGACCTCACAAGTCCTGAAGTTTTGCTGAATAGAATAGAATAGAATAGAATAGGAAATAGAATAGAATAGAATAGTATTGGAAATAGATCCGGGGGGGGGAAATACGTTCACGTGTACTGAAAATTCTTTTTAGTTGGCTTTACAGCTGGAATGTGCTATGGATTTAGCATGTCTCAGAGGGAATACGTTTGCCTGAGTCTTACTGAACAAATGAAAAGCTACTCTGGCTCATTAACAGAGAAATCCAAATGAATGGCAGTAATCCAGGTATCTGCTGTAGTCCTGTTTCAGAATGTTGTTTATATTAACACAGTTAGTGTGTATAGTGTTGGAGTTTTTAATTATGGCTTAAGAAAGCAAACTGTTTTAAAGAGAGGTGAGTGAAGTCATCTGGGTAAACGTGCCACTCTGAAGAGCAACTCCCCAAATTAAACCAAGAAACATTATGAAAAATGATTCATTAAAGGCTTTTCACTCTTTTTTTTTTTCCTTAGAAGCCTTCACACATTTGCTGTTGCAGTTTCCAGTGATACTCAGAATGTTTATTTCTCTTGCATTCTCCACATGAACAGAAGCAAATAACCAAAGTATGCAAAACAAACACCAAGAGCATCACTTCCCCAAATTGCTGTGCAGTGCTGATTGCCTCCATGAGTCAGGATCAGTTCAGCTCACAACCTGATTCTGTATTGGAGCCACGGCTTAAATGTTTTTAAAGAAAGTTATTCAGTCCAGACTTCTCTCTCCTTTCATACCTTTATATCAGTCACTAAAGAAAAAAAAGGGTGTGCAAACCAGCAGTCTGCTCAGCTCACATCCTCACACGGAATCAGAATCATTGCGGTTGGAAAACACCTTTGCAATCGTCAAGTCCATTACATAACTCACCAGGACCACCACTACCCCATATCCCTGAGCACCAGCTCTAGATGACTTTTAAAGACATCCCCGGGCAGCCTGTTCCACCCTTTGAGAACCCTTTAGATGGAGAAATTTTTCCTAATGTCAAACCTAAACCTTCCTCTTGTCCTCCCAGTTGTGACTTCTGGGAAGAGATGAACCCCCGCCTCTCTACAACCTCCTTTCAGGGAGTTGTTGAGAGTGAGATCTCCGCCTCCTTTTCTCATAGAATGGTCTGGGTTGGAAGGGACATCCAAAGGTCATGTAGTTCAACCCCCCTGCTGCAGTCAGCAGGACCTCCTCTACTAGATCAGGTTGCTCAGAGCTTTGTTGATCCTGACCTTGAATATGCCCAGAAATGGGGCCTCAACTACCTCCCTGGGCAATGTGTTGTGGTGTTCCACTACCCTCATGATAAATAACTCTTTCCTGATATCCAACCTGTTTCTACTCTTTTCTAATTCCAAACCATTGGTTCTTGTCTTATTACTGCAGGCCTTTGTGAACACTCTCTCTCAATCCTTCTTGTAGCCCCCTTCAGGTACTGGAAGGCTGCTATTAGGTGTCCCTGGAGCCTTCTCTTCTCCAGGCTGAACAACCCCAGCTCCCTCTTTCCCCCTCTGCGTCCAGTAACGGATGGAGATTTGCCCTAGACCTTCTTGTCTTGTTACTGGATTTAGAGAAACATTTACAGAGGCTCTGCCTCAGGTAGCAGTTCCACACAAAAACTAGAATGTTTCTCGGGATATGCAAAATCCCCATGTCCCTTTAATTCCCTCTGGAGTACATTTGAAGAACTTGATTTGTACCTGGTCTAACTGGCAACCAGTACCTATTACACATTGGGCTTCTCCCACAAGCTGCTCTCAAAAGTAGGGCTGAACTGTCTTGGACTTGGTACAACTTGAGGTCTTCAGAGAGCATGATTCTGTCAGAGCAGTTCCCTCAATTCCATATTTGTTCCCATTATAAGTCTAGTTCATAAAATGGCTTCTTGAAAGTGAATTATTATTTCATATTTCAAGTCAGCAGAACTTTTCCTTCTAACTTAGTGAACTAATGGCTGGGTTATTGGAATATTGGTGCTTCATAGCCTTTTAAGCCAGGTGAGCGTAGTTGCTTGACTGAACACCAGTTCTCCCTGAGTGATGTTGAAGTTATTTGCCCATAATCACCTATTAACTCTTACCTATGAATATTCAAGCCAGTGGTCTGTTCACTAAACCAGAGAGCTTTTAATCATTTCCTCATTACTTCTGCCAGTTTTTACCTACTTGGTCTAGAATTTTCCTTCCTTGGTATCTGCTTGAAGCAGTAAATGTCCAGTGGGTCCAGAAAAGGGCCAGGAAGATGATCAGAGGGCTGGAGAAGCTTCCCTGTGGGGGCAGGCTGTGAGAGTTGGGGCTGTTCAGCCTGGAGAAGCCTCTGGGGAGACCTTACAACAGCTTTTCATTACCTGAGGGGGGCTACAAGAAAGCTGGGGAGGGACTCTTTACAAAAGCTTGATGTGATAGGACAAGAGGGAATGGATTGCAGCGTGAGGAGAGCAGATTTAAACAGGAGATTAGGAAGAAATTCTTTCCAGTGAGGGTGTTGAGACACTGGGACAAGTTGCCCAGGGATGCCCCCTCCCTGGAGGTGGTCAAGGGCAGGTTGGCTGAGTCCTTGAGCAACCTGGTCTAGTGTAAGGTGTCCCTGACTATGGCAGGGGGTTGGAACTAGGTGATCTTTAAGGTCTCTTCCAACTCAAACCATTCTATGACTCTATGAATCACTTTAAAGTGTTGATGAGGCAAACTGCCCCTCCTATGCTGGGGACACCAGAACTGGACACAGTATGTGAGGTAGCGTCTCAGAAGAGCAGATTAAGGGGAAATAATTGCTACAGGAGAACCACCAGGTGTCATTCAAAACAAAAACCTGGAACAAAATGAATTGCAGTTGAATCTAATAACTGCAGGCTCAGTGGAGAGGAAGGGTTTGTGCCACATGTTTTTTTCCCCTGTAATCACCACCTTCAAACTCCTCAGTGACACTGATCACAGAAGCCAGCAATGCTTCTCTTTCAAACTGTCTTTTATTAACAGAATTGAGTTGAAAACAGAACAGTTGTTCACAGACCACATCTCCTGTGCCAAAAGCAGAGAAGAATTTGTGTGCTGTCATGCAGCCAGACCTGGACAGGTTGCAGAGATGGGTGGGGAGAAATTGGATGAAATACAACAGTGACAAGTGTAGAGTCTTGCAACTGGGAATGAACAATCCGTGGACCAGGATAGGTTGGAAACTGACCTGGTGGAGAGCAGCACAGGGGAAAGGAACTTAGGGGGCCTGGTGGACAGAAGAATGACCATAAGCCAGCAATGTGCCCTTGTGGCCAAAAAGGTATGCTGGGGTGGATTAGAAGGGGTGTGGTGAGTAGGTGAAAGAGAAATTCTCCTCCCCCTCTAGTCTGCCATGATGAGGCCATATCTGGAGTATTGTGTCCAGTTCAAGAAGGACCTCAGCAAACTGCTTGAGAGAGTCTAGCACAGAGCCACAACGATGCTGAAGGCAGTGGAACATCTCTCTGCTGAGGAAAGGCTGAGGGAGTTGGGAATCTTTGGCTAGGAGCAGAGGAGCCTGAGGGGTGACCTCATTCATGTTGATAAAGATGTGCAGGGCAGTGTCAGGAGGATGGAGCCAGGCTCTGCTCAGTGATGTCCAATGATAGGACAAGGGGTAGTGGGTGCAAGGTGTAGCAGAGGAGGTTCCACATGAACAGAATGGAAAACTTTTTCACTGTGAGGGTGGCAGAGCCCTGGAGCAGGCTACCCAGAGAGGTGGTGGAGTCTCCTTCTCTTGGATACATTCCAAATGTGCCTGGATGTGTTCCTGCATGACCTACCCTAGGTGATCCTGCTCTGGTAGGGGGGTTGGACTGGATGATCTTTCAAGGTCCCCTGCAATACCTAATGTTCCATGATTCTATGTGAAACAGTGTTCTTTTCTTTCCTTACTCTAAAAGTTATTCTGATGAAGTTATTATTGAGCCTTAGAAACTTTGCTTTGAAAGAAATACCTTTTTTTCCTTCTGAGTACTTTCAGTGTTGCTTACAGGTTGCTCTTTGTGCAGTGTTGAGATCACAGTGAGAGTTTTTCATGTTTTATGCTGTTTTGTGAGGTTAAATGGGAGAGGCTGGTATGATGATGGTGATTATTAGTATTACTTATTATTATAGTTAGTTCTCTTGGGAGTATATTGAAAGATAGAACATGGATAAATGGAGCCTCAGGGGTGACTCATGTTTTTGTTTACTTTGAACTAGGTCCAGCTTCTAAGAGGAACTTTATTTTAGGTGCGTGTTTTCACAGAGTGTTTGAAACCACAGTTCAAATTCCAGAGGTCTCAGTAGGATGTGTTTGTTTTCATTGCACCCTGGGGTGCATCAAGGAAAGTGTCTCAGCAGATCTAGGGTGGTTCTCCCACTCTGTCCTGTGCTGGTGAAATTACACCTGGGATAGTGTGTCCAGTTGTGGGCTCCCCAGTTCAAGAGAGACAGGAATCTGCTGGAGAGAGTCCAACAGAGCGCTAAGAGGATGCTTAAGGGACTTGAACATCTCTTTTGTGAAGAAGGGCTGAGAAATCTGGGGCTATTTAGTCTGGAGAAGAGAAGACTGAGAGGAGATATGATCAAAACCCACCTGGATGTGTTCCTGTGTGACCTGCTTTAGGTAATCCTGCTCTGGCAGGGGGATTGGACTGAGTGATGTTTCAAGGTCCCTTCTAAGTGCTAAAGTTCAGTGATTCTGTGACCTACACGATCAGCTGAGATGTCCACGAGAGAAAAATTCTGAAGACACTAAATGTTAAAATGTTAATTACTTTAGAGTTTCCTTGACCTTTGTTCTTTAGTAAAATTTAGATGCATAAGGATGCATTTGCAGTTGTACTTCACTAAAATTCTTCAGGCTATTTGAAAGTCATTTGCACAGAAGTTCAGAGCAAGTAAGATTCTTCTGTCTGCGTGTGGATTTGCTCACCCAATGCCTACTAAAATTAACAGACATTACATGATTTGATCTCCAGCCTCTGTCATGAAACGTCCCTGGTTCAGCTGTCACTATCTGAGTGACTGTGTTCCACCTGCTGATCTATTGCTGGTTTGATGCTAAGTGTAGCAGACTGTATGCTATGCACTGTCTTTCTGTACTAATTCAGAACTGTCTTTTTAATTGCAGGGATATTAAACCAGACAACATCTTGATGGATATGAATGGACATATTCGGTTAGCAGATTTTGGGTCATGTCTGAAACTGATGGAAGATGGAACGGTAAATTCCAAAGCATGATACCTGTTCCTGAATGCCCTTTTTGCAGTCCTTTGCTTGCCACTAGAATCTGTGTTATTGAAGAGAAAAGGTGCCTTGTGGCAAGTGAAATGGATTTGTGATGGTATTGGGATGTAACTCACCTTGGTTCAAAAGATGACTGCTTGCTGCTTGGATTTATGTTGGTAGTTTATTTATATGGTGCATTAAAAGCTTTTTAGATGCATTGAGTCAGCTCTGAATAAATAGAGAAGTTGCAGCATCCTCACTGTAAAGAATTTCTTCCTAATCTCCTGTCTAAATCTGCCCTCCTCAGACTTCAATCCATTCCCTCTTGTCCTGTCACTACAAGCCCTGGTATAAAGTCCCTTTCCAGCCCCCTTCAGGCACTGGAGATGTTTGTTGATGAACTATGAACCTCTTCAGTTTTGACCTCTGAGCAATAATCATTATTGAAAATGCAAGCTTTAGTAGAAACAGGACAAGATACTGAATTATGATCAGGTGCTAAATGTGCTATATTGAAACTTGCACAGTATCTATTAGACTTGACTAGAACATGATTACTCTGTGCTAATCCTGTCCCTGAGTGTTAAAATGTTGAACTGGACAGGCTGGAGAGGTGAGCTGAGAAGAATCTCATGAAGTTCAATAAGGCAAAGTGCAAGGTCCTGCACCTAGGTCAGGGCAACCCTTAATATCCATCCAGGCTGGGGGATGATGAAATTGAGAGCAGCCCTGCAGAAAAGTACTTGGGGGTGCTGGTGGGTGAGAAGCGGGACATGAGCCAACACTGGGTGCTAGCAGCCCAGAGCGCCAGTAACATCCTGGGCTGCATCAAAAGAAGTGTGGCCAGCAGGTCAAGAGAGGTGATTCTGTCACTGCTCTGGTGAGACTTCACTTGGAGTACTGTGTCCAACACAAGAATAACATGGACCTGATGGAGTGGTCCCAGAGGAGGCCACAAAGATGATCAGGGGGCTGGAGCACCTCTCCTATGGGGACAGGCTGAAAGAATTTTGGGCTGTTCATCCTGGAGAGTAGGAGGCTCCAGAGGGACCTTATAACTGCCTTCCAACACCTCAAGGGAACCTACTGGAAGGCTGGAGAGGGACGTTTTACAATCATCCACTAGTAGGACAAGGGGAAATTGATTTAAACTGAAGGAGAATTGGTTTACATTGGATCTTAGGAAGAAATTCTTCACTATGAGGTTGCAAGACTTTGGAATGGGTTGTCCAGAGAGATTGTGGATGCCCCCTCCCTGGAGATATTCAAGGCCAGGTTGAATTCTAGTCTGGAAAAGAGAAGACTTAGAGGGGATTTAATACATGTTTATAAATACCTGAGGGCTGGGGGTCAGGAGGGAGGGGACAGGCTCTGCTCAGTTGCACCCTGTGATAGGACAAGGAGCAATGGATGTAAGTTGCAGCACAGGAGGTTCCCCCTCAACACAAGGGGGAACATCTTTACTGTAAGGGTCACGGAGTACTGGAATAGGCTCTCCAGAGAGGTTGTGGAGTCTCCTTCTCTGGTGACTTTCAAGGCCTGTCTTGATGCATTCCTCTGTGACCTGAGCTAGATTGTATGGTCCTGCTCTGGCAGGGGGTTGGACTCAGTGATCTCTTTGGGTTCTTTCCAACCCCTCACAACCTGTGATCCTGTGAATTAGGGCCTTGAGTCACTTGGTCTAGTTGAGAGGCATCCCTGCCCCTGGCAGGGAGGTTGGATTAGATGACTTCTAAGGTCTCTTCCAGCCTAAGCTGTGCTGTATGATTCTGTGTTTCAGTTGTGATTGTTATAAGCAGAACACTAGGCTGGACTTACGTGTATGTGCACATGTGCCATGAACAAGGGTGTCTGTAAGGATGGAAATTGATCTGAGTCCTGGAAATGTTTAACTTCTGCAGGTCCAGTCTTCAGTGGCAGTTGGAACTCCTGACTACATCTCTCCAGAAATCTTGCAGGCCATGGAAGATGGGAAAGGGAAGTATGGGCCCGAGTGTGACTGGTGGTCCCTAGGCGTTTGCATGTATGAAATGCTTTATGGAGAAACGCCCTTTTATGCTGAGTCCTTGGTGGAGACCTATGGGAAAATAATGAACCACAAAGTTAGTGCACTTTCTGTCTCTCTAAGCTAATTTTTAAGAGGGTAACTTGGGGGAAAAAAGGGTAACATTTAAAAATGTGGCTTTATGTACTAATTATCTTAACTCTCTTAAATGCAGGGCACAAAATAATGATCCCACGTAGCCACTTTGTGGCTGTGGGTGACAGGTGGCTTTGCTTTGGGGTAAAGCAGTTCAAAACTAAGAGCTCTGGGAACGTGGCTGTTGGGTCACTCTATGGAGCAAAGCTTGCCTACATTGCATCACTCCTTTTGCATTGTGTTCTTCTGGTGGATGCCTTGGTTGGCTTATGCAGAAGGTGCCTAAACGTTCTTCCAAATGGAGGTAGCTGTAAAAATTCAACAGTAGAAGAGAAATTCAAATGAAGAAGGAAAACAAGGAGACAAAAAAAGTGTCAATAGTTTGTCACCTGGAGAAGTGTTTCTCCTAGAAATCCTACTGCATATATTTGAGAACTGGAGTTTTAGTGTGGTGATTTTTCACATAAAATGAAGAGTGGATTTCTCCCCACTTTTTCTTGGTAATAAATTATTCCCTCTTATTTTAATCTTTAAGGAGAGGTTTCAGTTTCCTGCTCAAGTGACGGATGTCTCTGAAAGTGCAAAGGACCTCATCCGAAGGCTCATTTGTAGCAGAGAGCACCGACTTGGACAGAATGGTATAGAAGACTTTAAGAACCATCCCTTTTTTGCTGGCATTGACTGGGACAACATTAGAAACTGTGAGGCACCTTACATCCCAGAAGTCAGCAGCCCCACTGATACATCAAACTTTGATGTGGATGATGATTGCTTAAAAAATTCTGTAAGTATGGAAGGAACAAATCTGCTTTTGCGGTACACTTGCTAACAGAACACATGGACCGCTTCTGCTATGAGGACAGGCTGAGAGAGCTGGGGTTGTTCAGCCTGCAGAGGAAAAGAGATTTTAGATGTTAGAGCAGTTTTCCCATACCTGCTGGGGGCTCCAGGAGAGCTGGGGAGGGACTTTTAAAAAGGGCTTGAAGTGATAGGATGAGGCACAATGGCTTTTGAGCTGGAGGAGGGGAGATTTAGACTGGGTACTAGGAAGAAATTCTTTATACAGTGAGGGTGTTGAGACACTGGAACAGGTTGCCCAGGGAGGTCATGGAAGGCCTCTTCCTGGAGATGTTCACAGCCAGGTTGGATGAGGCCTTGAGCAAACTGAGCTAGTGGAACATGTCCCTGCCCATGGCAGGGGAGTTGGAACTAGATGACCTTCAGGTCACTTCCAACTGAAACCATTCTTCAAATCTGTGAAATTATTTCAGCCTGAGGAGAAGCTCAGAGGTACGTCACGGTTTGCATGTCTTGCAGGAAGAGGAGTCAGAAAGGGAGAAATGCTGAAAGCACAAATGGGGATAGAAAACCCTGCTTGAGGTATTGATTTGTAGCAAATGTCTGAGGTTCTCTGTACACTAGCTCATTCAGAAGCGGAGTTGATAAATCTACAGGCAGGCAGCCTTGCTGAGTAAAAAGGAGAGAGGATGGTAGGAGGGAATCAAAGGTGATGCTCTTTGTGCTAAGAGCTTCTCTTCTCTGCCCTGGTGAGACCACACCTGGAATACTGTGTCCAGTTTTGGGCTCCCCAGTTCAGGAGAGACAGGGATCTGCTGGATTGAGCCCAATGGTGAGCTACAAGGAAGACCAGGGGACTTGAACATCTCTCCTATGAAGAAAGACTGAGAGCCCTGGGCCTGTTCAGTCTGGAAAAGAGAAGGCTGAGAAGGCATCTGATCAATGTCTATAAATATCTGAGGGTTGGGTGTCAGGATAAGGGTGCCAAGCTCTTTTCAGTGACAGGACAAGGAACAACAGGTACAAGCTGGACACAGGAGGTTCCACCTCAGCATGAGAAGACATGTCTTTATGATGAGGGTGCCAGAGCCCTGGAGCAGGCTGCCCAGAGAGGTTGTGCAGTCTCCTTTTCTGGAGATCTTCAAAACCCACCTGGATGCGTTCCTGTGTGACCTGCCCTAGGTGATCCTGCTCTAGCAGAGGGATCAGACTTGGACAATCCCCAGAGGTGCCTTCCAACCCCTAACATTCTGTGCTTCTCTGTCTTCCAGAATGCGTAATATTGTACTTTCCTCCAACACTAGCCTGTTTAATGAGAGAAGTGGTTTTATGCCAGCATGCTTTGTTTTGGTGTAGTGCTTGCTGCTGGAAAGAAACTTAGGTGCTGCTATTTGCTATTTGGGCTGCAGATCAGAGTGACTCAGAGTGTAGTTAATGTCATATTGTCACTAACAGGTGGTCAACCTCAAAAGTCTTTTTCTCTCAAGTGCAGCAGGATATTACTTACTCAACTCTCCTACTATTTTTTTTTTTCCAGGAAACAATGCCTCCACCATCACACACTGCGTTTTCTGGCCATCATTTACCATTTGTGGGTTTCACATATACAAGTAGTTGGTAAGTTGAGCATTCCAAAAATCTTCTATAAGAGAGTTACAGGGGATCTTAAGTTTGTGTCTGATACCAACTTCAAACAGATACCAGAGAATGTGGTTTATGGGGGAAATTACTAGGGCATATTCTAAAATCCTTTCTGTCCAAAAGAATGAGCTCTCTGCAGTAAAACTTGACATGAATTTCACAGTCCACCACCTGTGCTCAGAGGAGTTCTGTTGAGAGAGGTGGTTTTCACACAATGTAGGAAGTTAACTGCATATGATCAAGTTGAGATCAGATATGTGGACCCAGGGAGAACTTAGCTTATTAGACTTTAAATGCTTCTTTTTTCCCCTAGTTCTTTCACACTCTTTTGAGTCTGAAAAGGTGTAAAAAAAAAAACCCAACAAACAACTTTCATTGATATTTGGTATTCATGTGGAAGTTCATCTATGGTCCTTGTTCATTGGTGAAAACAAACAAATCAATAATGTTTGCAACCATTTGGAAAGCCAGCCCTGTGTTTCTGCAAACACCTGTGCTGAATGCTGGTTATGTGACATGTCACTCAAAGTGAGACTCTACAGGGTTCTGGGCAACCTGATCCAGTGGAGGATGCCCCTGCTGACTGCAGAGGGGGTTGGTCTAGGTGACCTTTGGAGGTCCCTTCCAACCCAGACCATTCTGTGTGATTATTTGCATGAATAGTAGCATATGTACAGGAGTATCCACCTCCCTGAGGCCACAGCATCTCTGTTACATAGGTGCCCTAGCTGTCCTGTGATTGTTCTCTTCCAAGTATTTGGGGAACTTGATGAATTGGTTTAGAACAAACTGTTCCTGCAGTGTTGAGAACTATCTGAATTCTTGCTTTGTCCCATCTGCCTGAACACAGGCTGTCCATAATGATTGTTAGGAAGAAGTTCTATACAGAGAGAGTGATTGCCCATTGGAATCGACTGCCCGTGGAGGTGGTGGAGTCACCTTCGTTGGAGGTGTTCAGGAAGAGGCTTGATGGGGTGCTTGGTGCCATGGTTTAGTTGTTAGGTGGGTTGGATTGGTTGATGGGTTGGACACGATGATCTTGAAGGTCTCTTTCAACCTGGTGTATTGTATTGTATTGTATCCTAAGTTTCAATCAGGAGTTCAGTCTAACAAATAAAAAAATGCATTGAGGACATCAGTCATGGTAGGTGAAAATGAATTCAATTTCTGATGAGCATATCTGACAAGCTGTTGTTTGACTGCATAGTAAATAACAATTGAAACAACTGTTCATTGTTTTCTGTATGTTTTAACATACCTTAAACACAGATTGTTGTCAAATCCAATACTCTTCAAACTTTTCTATTCCCCTCCTCTAGTGTGCTTTCAGACCGCAGCTGTCTAAGGCTGACAGCTGGACCACCCTCCATGGATCTGGATGCCAGCATTCAACGAACTTTGGAGGATAGTTTAGCAACAGAAGCTTATGAGAGGAGAATAAGACGTCTAGAGCAGGAAAAGCTTGAGCTTAGCAGAAAGCTACAAGGTATACTAAAAAAACCAAAACCAGCCAAAAACCCATTCAACCACTTTTTTTGACTAACTGGCAGCTTTGTAAAGCCTGGTTTGTACTGTGGAGAAAAAAACCCACCAAATACTCTTCCTGGAATGCATTCCAGCAGGAAAAAATTTTCTTTAGTATTGACAAATTAAACTTCTGCTCTCTTTATGTCTGAAATACTCCATCTCTGCAACTTCTCAAACATGCTAACTTTGCTCACAGCATGCCTACGTTACTGTGGCATCAAGGTTTCATTCTTAAATCCTTTAAGAATTTAGTTTGTCCTCCTAAAAATTCCTGTAAAATTGGCACTTAGTAGCTGGAAGTTATGAATTGCAGAATCCTCACTTGTAGGGTCTTTTGCTGTGTTTATCAATAATACCTTTTTGACCTCCTCCAAGGGCAGGTGCGTGATTGGTCCCTCTTCCATCTTTTTTTAGAGTCCACCCAGACAGTCCAGGCTCTGCAGTATTCAACGGTGGATGGCCCCATAACAGCAAGCAAAGATTTGGAAATTAAAAGCTTGAAAGAAGAAATTGAAAAGCTGAAGAAACAAGTAACAGGTATGTAACAAATATTGGTGCAAGTACCCTGACAGGAAACAATACTTTTGCAAGACTTTTCCCCCTAATGTGATGCTAATTTTGCTTTGCTGTCTGAAAGAGTCTTCCAGTCTCTTTTTCACTTCTCATTGTACCCTTTGCTCTCCATTGGTAGCTCAATATTTTCTACCAATTCAACTTAATATTCAGTGCTTCAGGAATTCCAGTTGCAGGAGAGAAGGAAGATTGTGTTTACTACTGCTGTTATTATTGATGGTAAAGTTCCATTAGTTTGAGATTGCAGTGTTGCTGATTGACATGGATGTGAATCAAGCTCTACTGGAGAATCTGTGAAACCCTGACCAATTTCCATAGTGCTAAGGGCTTTCTGCCTTCCTCCTGAAATGTGTACTGCAGGAGCAGATGGAGCACTTGATTGGTTCTTTCTGGCAGCATCAAAAGTCACTGCAGTCCTTTCAGAAGTCATAGTCACTGTAGCATATCTTAGTGTTCCTTGCTTTTTATATCTCTGCACCCTGCTGTGCAGGTACACAGAGGGAAGGAAGTAAGGGAGGAGAGGAAAGGAGAGGGGAGGGAAGGGGAGGAGGGGGGAGGGGAATGAAGGAGGGGAGAAGAACGAGGGAGGGGAGGGGAGGGAAGGATGAGAGGAAAGGAAAGGTGTTCTTGCTTAACGTAAGAAAACATGAAGGGTGAAGACTTCAGCAATTTTGATAATGTTTAAAATATTTGCTGGAAGACTGATTTGTTAGTATATAAACATCAACTGGTATTTTTTATTCTCTCATTTTCTGTTGAATTTTCTTTGAAGGGCCATATCTGTAGAACATGATCACAATTCTGATTGTGTTTTCTTGGAAACCACAAAGGTTTAGAGTGTACTCTTGCTTAGTGCATTGCAGCTGGACAGGGAGCAAAAGCCAGTTCCAACTGGAGATGTGGTTTTCTGGGTATTGTCTTAGAAAAGTGTGGGTGGTGGGCTGCATGCATGAAATGACAGTGGTACTGAGGAAACAGCAGTGGTACTGAATGTTCCAAGTGGCAGGGAGCAGGGAAGGCTGCTTTCCCTCAGAGAGGACACTATGGGCAGCAGAACAGACCAAACAAACACTCTGCCCCCAAAATGGATCCTGCTCACAGCTTTGTGTCCACTTCTCTCTCTGTACATGCCCCAGACTCTGTCTTAACTTCAGTTAACTCAATTAAACAAAGAAAGAGCTATGATTAGCTTATGATCTGAAAAATCAGCACAGGTTGGGCTGATGGAATCATAGAATTGTTAGGGTTGGAAGGGACCGTAAGGATCATCTAGTTCCAACACCCTTGCCATGGGCAGGGACACCTCACACTAGAGCAGGTTGCTCACAGCCACATCCAGCCTGGCCTGAAAAACCTCCAGGGATGAGGCTTCCAGCACCTCCCTGGGCAGCCTGTTCCAGTGTCTCACCACCCTCATGGTGAAAAACTTCTTCCTAACATCCAGTCTGAATCTTCCTATTTCTAGTTTTGCTCCATTCCCCCTCATCCTATCACTACCTGACACCCTAAAACGTCCCTCCGCAGCTTTCTTGTAGGCCCCCTTCAGATACTGGAAGGCCACCATAAGGTCTCCTTGGAGCCTTCTCTTCTCTAGACTGAACAGCCTCGACTCTCTCAGTCTGTCCTCATAGCAGAGGCGATAGAAGCATCCAAGGACGAGGACTTGGGAGCCTCTCAGTTCTGCTGTCAGTCAGCTGTTGTCTCTTACAGAAAAAAACATTTGGTTTTGATAGAGACTGTTAGGTAGCAGGAACAATAGAAACAGATTTGGCCGCCATGTGGGGACAGGCAGAGAGAAGGCTCCAGGAAGACCTTAGATCAGCCTTCTAGTACCTGGAGAGGGCTACAGGAAAGCTGGGAAGGGACTTTTTACAAGGGCTTGTAGTGATAGGTTGAGAGGGAATGGATTGAAGCTTGAGGAAGGCAGATTTAGACTGGAGATTAGGAAGAAATTCTTTACGGTGAGGATGGTGATACACTGGGACAGGTTGCCCAGGAGGCTGTGGACATTCCCTCCCTGGAGGTGTTCAAGACCAGACTGGAGCAACCTGGTCTAGTGGAAGGTGTCTCTGCCTATGGCAGAGGGGTTGGAACTAGATGATCTTTAAGGTCCCTTCCAACTGAAACCAGTCTGTGAATCTTTCTTGCCAAATCAAATAGGAAAAAGTCTGCATGTTGTGTGAGAGAAGACTCGCCTGCAAGTATCTTCCAGATGGGTTTCTGTATTATGTCCATATCTTACCTGCAGCAAGGGAAGAAAATTCCAGGAGAAAGGTTGGAGGGAACTACAGCAAAAACAAAACAAAAAATATTTATTCTGGGTTGTATTTGTGAAAAGTCTTCATTCAGTTCCTGAAGCCACAAGTGCCAGCAATGACACCCACAGAAAGAATAACTTGAAAGAATAACTTCCAGGCATTTCAGTTGGTGTGTTTAGAATCTGCTGCTACGTTACCAGGCTGAAGCATGCTGTGTAGGAACTGCAAAGTGCAGCACATAGATGATGTGCTGTTAAAAATGCATAGACTGAGGAAAAGTCTGTCAGGCAGTCAGAGAGCTGCTCTGGCATGATGCAGCACTTTTGTGTTGGTAGCATTAGCATAATTTCTGCATTTGAACATGGCTGAACTAGCTCAGGGAGGATCACTCTGATGTGAGCAATGCCGTCTTGGTGCAATGTCAGGACAGAGGTTTTGGTGAAACCAGCCAAATGGCCTTCCACTTGCTAGTGTCATGACAACACCATCAGAAACCTCTGGTCTGCAACAACCCTCAGCTCTGCCTTCGGCTCTTTGGAACCACTGAAAAGCACCATGTACAGGAACAGCTTTTGAATGGGACCAGCCCTTCACAGGAAAGCATGAGGAAGAGCTTTAGTGTTGGGTGGGTTGGATTGGTTGATGGGTTGGACGCGATGATCTTGAAGGTCTCTTCCAACCTGGTGTATTGTATTGTAAATTATGTTTTATCCTTGAATATTGAGCTGTAACTCAGTTTTTAGTTCCTTGCTGAAGTTATTGCTCTCTTTCTTTGGTAATGAAAAAAATACTAGAAAAGGGTGTGGGAATATTCCCCAACACAACTGATACCCCTTTTCAGATTTAAAAGAAGTCATTGCCTGGGGATGACAGTTAACATTGAGAAGGTTTTCCAATGAGTATCCATTAAGAGTTTTCTGTGTCATGCCATACATACTTTTATAGAATCATAGAATTGTTTGGTGAGAAGAGACCTCTAGGATCTTTGAGTCCAACCACTGATCTTGACACCACTGTGCCCACTGAACTATGTTCCAAAGTGCCATGGCCATGTGTCTTCAACACCTTCAGGGATGGTGACTCCACCACCTCCCTGGGCAGCCTGTTCCAATGCCAACCACTCTTGCTGGAAAGAAATTTTTACTAATACCCAACCTAAATCTCCTTGGGTGCAATTTGAGTTTATATGTGGATATATATGTATGTGTGTGTGTATATATTCCTACACGTGGTGTGTGGTTTTCGGATTTTGGGTTGGAAATGAATAATATGATCAATTGAGGAGGATTTGGAGTGCATCAAAAGCAGTGGCCAGCAGGACAACAGAAGGGATTCTCTGCCTCCACTGTGCTCTTGTGAGACCCCACCTGGAGCATTGCATCCAGTTCCAGGGCCCCCAGTATAAGAGAGACATGGAACTGCTGGAGTGGGTCGATAGGATAGGATAGGATAGGATAGGATAGGATAGGATAGGATAGGATAGGATAGGATAAGATAAGATAAGATAAGATAGGATAGGATAGGATAGGATAGGATAGGATAGGATAGGATAGGATAGGATAGGATAGGATAGGATAGGATAGGATAGGATAGGATAGGATAGGATAGGATAGGATAGGATAGGATAGGATTAACCAGGTTGGACAAGACCTTTGAGATCATGGAGTCCACCCAACACCATCTAATCAACTAAACCATGGCACTAAGTGCCTCATCCAGGCTCTTTTAAAACACCTCCAGTGATGGTGATTCCACCACCTCCCTCGGCAAGCCATTCCAGTGGCAAATCTCTCTTTCTGTGAAGAATATCTTCCTAACATCCAGCCTAAACCTCCCCTGGTGCAGCTTGAGACTGTGTCCTCTTGTTCTGGTGCTGGTTGCCTGGGAGAAGAGACCAACCCCCACCTGGCTACGTCCTCCCTTCAGGGAGTTGTAGACAGCAATAAGGTCTCCCCTGAGGCTCCTCCTCTCCAGGCCAAGCAACCTCAACTCCCTCAGCCTCTCCTCACAGGGCTGTGCTCCAAACCCCTCACCAGCTTTGTTGCCCTTCTACGGATACATTCCAGCAACTCAACATCTTTCCTGAACTGAGGAGCCCAGAACTGGACACAGTACTCAAGGTGTGGCCTAACCAGTGCTGAGTACAGGGCGCAATGACTTCCCTGCTCCTGCTGGCCAAGCTAATTTGATAAAACTGCAAGAAGAGGGTGTTGTGTTTGCTTGATCTTATGGGGTGTTTTGGTGAGGTAGGTTTTAAAACCAAATTAATGGTTTTACAGGCATGACCCAAATGATGTTTAGGTCTGAATGATTCAAATTTAGGGGAGCTACTTGCAAGTTTTCTGGGCCTGTGAAGTATCTACATTTCCAAAGTAAATCTGATGAACCTTAAGAAGGTTCAATGTAAGTGCAGAGGTGAACTTTATGTTTTGGGCTCATCTCTTGGGCAATTAAATGTAATGTAATAACATCCTACAGGGAGTGTTTGCATATATTGACTAAAATGTTAGCAACAGCAAGAGTGTTTAGATGGAAAATTACCATTTGCTGCACATAATAGTCACAACTAGCTTTTGTTTATGTTCTTCAACCTGTTTTACTGCCTCTTCTGGAGGTGTCAGAGTAAACACCTGCTGAAAAAGGTAATAAAAAAATGAGCACAAAACAATATCAAATTCAGGGGTGTCACCAGGGAGACCTCAGAAAAAAAAAAAAAAAAAAGGCATTTTTCCTGTCTCTCTACTTTTCCAGGAAATGACAAGGGAGCATATGCTTTCAATTTTTAGGGTCAAAGTTAGAATTATTTGTTCCCAAAGTTACATAGGAGAAAACTTTGAGGAATCTTTAATATGGCCAAATATGTAAAGGGCAGCAATGGAAGAAGAAAACAGAGCTGTGGAACAAAGTATTTCGTGCACGGAAGAGAGATTTATTTTGGCTCAGCAGAGCCATGTGTAAGCTTTTCTTATTGCTGGTGACTTCAGAGCAGACTACATAAGAGAGGCAGTTAAGAATTTCTGGCTTTGAGCTACAGCTCTTACTGAAATGCATTCTTTTAAATTTTTGAACCAATGAATTAAAACAATAGTGACTATTTCTCTGGGTATAAGCTAATGGTATTCATTTGCTTGTAAAACATGAAAGCCAGGAAGAGACTTTTTCCAAGGGCTTGTAGTGATAGGATGAGGGAGTGGATTGAAGCCTGAGGAGGGCAGATTGAGACTGGAGATTAGGAAGGAATTCTTGACAGTGTGGGTGGTGAGACACTGGAACTGGGAGATGGTGGATGTCCCCTCCCTGGAGGTGTTAAAGGGTAGGTTGGATGAAGCCTTGAGCAGCCTGGTCTAGTCAGAAGTGTCCCTACCCACGGCCAATGCCAACCCTGGGCTGCATTAAAAGAAGGGTGGCCAGCCGGTCAAGTTAGGTGATTCTGCCCTTCTGCTCTGGTCTGGTGAGACATCACCTGGATTGCTGTGTCCAGCTATGGAGCCCTCAACAGGAGGAACATGAAGCTGGTGGAGTGAGTCCAGAGGAGGGGCCACCAAAATGACGAGGGCCTGGAGCACCTCGGTTATGAGGACAGACTGAGGGAGCTGGGGTTGTTAAGCCTGGAGAAGAGAAAGCTCCAGGGAGACCTAAGAGTGACCTTCCAGTAGTACCTGAAGGAGCCCTACAAGAAGAATGCAGAGAGACTGTTTACAAAAGCCTGCAGTGATAGGATGAGGAGCAATGGCTTCAAACTAAAGAAGAGTAGATTTAGATTGGATGTTAGGAACGAGTTCTGCACCATGAGGGTGGTGAAACACTGGAACACATTGCCCAGGGAGGTAGTTGAGGTCCTGGCCCTGGAGATACTCAAAGTCAGGCTCAACAAAGCTCTGAGCAACCTGATCTAGTGGAGAATGTCCCTGCTGACCGCAGGGGGATTGGACTGCATAAACTTTGGAGGCCCCTTCCGTCCAAAACCTTCTAATGATTCCCTGATTAACCTCTTTTCATATGCTTTAAATTCTCAGTTTTATGGGAGAGGGTAAAAAACCACCCACTGGCTAGAAATTTTCAGCTGATATTTTCATATATTCTGAATTTCAGGTTTTGACTTTGTAGCCCTTGAGTGTATTTGTGTGGTCATTTAGCTGCTGCCTAGCCATGTAGTCACTGTGTAACTGCCAGCTGGTAAGAAACTGACTGTAATGCTTCCCCTACATTTTTAGGAGTAATAAGGCAGATCACATAAGTGGTTTTCACACCAGAAAGAAGTAAAATTATCTGAAGTTCTTAAAGTGTATCAGCTGGAGAAGGCTTCCCAGCTCCTGCGTGGCTGTGGGGATTGTTACTGTTTCTTTCTAGGGGAATTTTGGGTGAGGATGGAGGCTGTTTATAATTACAGTGTGATAAAAGATGCATAATTTATGACATGACAGTGTGAAATGTATAGATGATGGCAAAGCACAGATTACTGTCTAAAGTGCATCAATGTTATGGTGTGAAAAGAGAAGTTGTTCTTATTTCCTATGTTGTTTGGCAGCAAACAGTGACCTTTTATTCTGTTCCTTTAAAAGCAGATGATGGCAGTTAAAACAACTTACTCCCTGTGTCCTTTCTCACTGCAGTGGGATTGGACAAGATGACCTTTGAGGGTCCCTTCCAGCCCAATGCAATTTGTGAATCTCTTCTAAACCAGATCAGAATTGCAATATTTTGTGATCAAATGGAAACCAGAACAAATGCTGAACGAACTTTGAGTCCCCAGACACTGCTTTTCTAGAATAATTGGGTTTTTTTCCTTAACTTATTTATAAGTCTGCTGCTTTTTCCAGATTCTGGTCAGCTAGAACAGCAACTTGAGGAGGCCAGCACTGCAAGGAGGGAGTTGGATGATGCTTCCAGACAAATAAAGGCTTTTGAGAAACAGGTCAGAACGCTGAAGCAAGAGAGGGAAGATCTTAATAAGGTAAAAGCATTTTGTCAGCAATTCTTCTAAACCCTAAAGACTGTTTTATTTTTGTTCATTTCCCCCAAAATAACTTTCAAGTGTAAAATTAATGAGCAGATAAGAAATGTGTAGTGTGACCCACTTTGCTTGCTGCCTCTTTTGAAGACAAGGACATTGTTTAACACGTTGTATGTACGACTGCTAGATGGTCCTAGGTGACAGCTGATGGATGCTGAACAACTCCATGAGCCAAATTGCAGGGTGGCTGCGAAGGTTTTCTAGCTCTAGATTAAGGTGATAATAGTAAATGTTAGAAGACAGAGTAGAGAAGAATTATTCGAGACAACTAAGTTAATGTGGAGTATGGGTGAGGCTGTAGCAGAAAAAGAAAGATAAGTATATGCTATTAAAGCTGTGTCACAAAAGGGTTTCCAGGAGAGAGATGTGAAAAATATATGGAGATTGAAAACTAGTTTGAAATAACTCCACTTCAAGGATATCCTGACTTTTGATTTCTTCTTCTCTGTCTCCCAGATTCCTCCTTTTCTTATTTCTATCATGCTGTCTTGCATGGCTCTTTTTATTTCGTATTCATGATTAAATCAAGCTGTAGTCAGGTGAGAAACACATTAGCCTGTGTTCTCACCATGATTATATTGGCCTGGTAGTTTAGAGTCCTCACTCACTGTTGATGGACCTACTGTAATTAACACTGTTTCTCTTAACATTTATGGCTCTTAAAACCTTGAAAGCTGCCACTTTGTCCAAGAAAGGCCATCTGTCTTCTAAAACTGCAATTTGTAGTGATTAGGACCTGGTTTTAACAACCTTAGAAAATGCTTCTGCATTTGTATAGATGTCAACAAGGCCAAATAGTAGTTCTCCCTGCCCCTCCTCTTTCCATCCTCAGATTTTTCTTTTTCTTCCTCAGATTTGCTTCTTTGTTCTGCTCCAGTGTGTTTGAGCATTATTAAGCCATTTCAAACTGTAGTGGTGCTTCATTCCTAGCCTAGTAGCACAAATCTAAGACAGAGCAGGCTTTGTGAAGGTATTGTGCTGGGGAGTTACCACAGCATCAGCAGTGCTGTTTCATCTGTGTTCTTTTAATAGAACACTGATTATTAGTACATTCTATCAGGAGAGCATTTTGTTGCCTGATGCTTTCTGTAATGTTTGATATTATGGTGGAGTGTGTGGAAATCATACACACCATTGCAGGTCAGCTTTCA
Organism: Picus viridis; assembly: GCA_033816785.1. Classification (NCBI taxonomy): domain Eukaryota; kingdom Metazoa; phylum Chordata; class Aves; order Piciformes; family Picidae; genus Picus; species Picus viridis. Next base: position 8,371,645 of record CM066577.1, read on the forward strand.
GAGAGCGGGATTTTCCATTCAGTTGGTGCAAAAGCGTTTAAAAGTCATTTAGCAGTTGAGACAAGTACTGTGCTTATTTGTATAAGTAGTTCTTGAAAAACTGTGCTAATGCCACTTTTTAATTAAGAAAGCAAAGTCTTTGTACATTTTCATGCAAATGCTTGAAAGCCTTTTATGTTTAACCTGTAATAATGGAGTAAATGCCTGCTTGGTTTATGTTTATCCAGTTTCACTAACTTGAGCAGTGTAAAAGTTGGCCTCATTCCTTGTTTACAGAGGCATGCAGTCTGTGTTGGGGAGATGCATTCATGAAAAGAAATGAATAAATGTAGTTTCTGTTCGCTCTGGAAGAAAGGTGTTAGATGTACATCCAAAGACAGAAATGGGCCTTGAAGCTTTCTAGGTTTATTACTGAATTCTTTTTTTAAACCGTAGGAACTGGCAGAGTCTAGTGACAGATTAAAATCCCAAGCCAAAGAGCTGAAAGATGCACACAGCCAGCGGAAATTGGCAATGCAGGAGTTCTCAGAGATGAACGAGCGGCTGACAGATTTGCACTCTCAAAAACAAAAGCTTGCCCGGCAGCTCCGAGATAAGGAGGAAGAAATGGAAGTGGTGATGCAAAAAGTAGAAAGTTTAAGGCAAGAGTTACGCAGAACAGAGAGACTTAAAAAAGAAGTAAGTGGTGAGAAGACTGTTTAGAACCTATGAACTTGTAGTTGTCTGTCAGGTTTTCTGACAAAAGTAACGTTGTTGTTGTTCCCTGTAAATCTTTTGCTCTTTGCTGCTTCAAACAGTCCTCATTTTGTTTGCCTTAAGAATCTGAATTGTTCTGTTGAGTGCTGAAGATTTACCTCTTATGTTGAAAAACATCAGTAGATTTTGAGCAAGACAACCCCACCACAGCAGAATCCTGCCCATTAACAACCTGTGTGCTTTTGTAGCTGGAAGTCCAAGCTGAAGCTGCAGCTGCTGAGGCATCCAAAGACAGGAAATTGCGGGAGAGAAGTGAACAGTACTCTAAGCAGTTGGAAAGCGAAGTAGAAGGCCTGAAGGTTAGTCCGGTTTGATATTAACACCTGCAAGCTTACTAGGCAGCTAGGACTTGGATCTCTTTGATTGCTTTCAGATGTAGGACAAAAGGGTATTGTCATTTCATCACCGTAGCTGACGCTGAACGTTAATGCGAGGGTGCATCGTGGTGGTGTCCAGAAAAATTAACGTGCCTGGGGCCGCATCCATGGAGATATTCCAAGTGAGGCTTGACAGGGCTCTGGGCAGCCTGATCTAGTTGAGGATGCCCCTGCCGGCTGCAGAGGGGGTTGGATTAGATGACCTTAGGAGGTCCTTTCCAACGCCGACTGTTCTATGATTCCATAAATCTATGGTTGCTGCTTGTCAGGGGAGTCAGAATGTGGCCAGAGGTGGTTAAAGTGATGATTGAATTATAATGCCTTGAAAATGATTCCTGTCTATAAATCACAGCTCAGATTTATGCTCTAACATACTTTGATGAAAAAATGGAGATAGATGTGGTTAACTCTAGTCTGCAGTGAGTTGTTTTCTAGACATACACTTAGGAATATTGTCTTAAGCATCGTTTTCAGCAGTGAGTGCTAACTGGGGGCTGTGTCCTTTAGCAAAAACAGATTGGTCGCTCACCTGGGGTAAGCAGCATAGAACACCAGCAAGAGATCACTAAATTAAAGGCAGACCTGGAAAAGAAAAGTGTTTTCTATGAAGAGGAGCTATCTAAACGTGAAATAATGCACGCTAATGAAGTCAAAAGCCTGAAGAAAGAACTGCGGGATGCAGAGAGCCAGCAACTTGCCCTCAAAAAGGAGATCATGATTTTGAAAGACAAGCTAGAGAAAACCAGAAGGGAAAAGTGAGTATTTGTATGGAATTTCGCCTTTAAGCTTTAAAGTGTTTTTTGAAGTCTCCTAGTAGTTTCCAAACACACACTGTCACTTCCTTAATTATAGTGCATTTTGGCTGAGCTAGTGCCAGAGTGGAAAACAGCCAGCTTTAAAAATGCAACAGAGCTAACAAATCCATATCCCTGTACTTGAAAGAGTTAATTTTGCACTGGCTGACTAGTCTAAGGTATGTAACTTGAGTGGCAGACTTGCAGCTCTGGGTAAATTGACCCCCAAAGCTTATGTTGCAATTTGAAATAGGGGCTTGGCTATTTATTTATTTATTTGTTTCTTTTCCTGTTTGGTATTTTCATCTTTTGATGCAAAGCTAATGTGTTAGAGATCAACAGTTGCTTGCATTCCTGCCAGCCCAGGAACAGTCACTTAATGCAGACTAAAGCTAATCCAAGCTGGGTTCCATTCAGTGTTGACATCAGTCATCAGACTACTGTAGGCATAAGCTGCTTTATCTCTTCTGACATGGTAATTTGTCAGAGATCTGGTTCTTTCTCTCCCATGTGGTAGAGCTTACAACTGGCCTTCAGAGTGTCCCTTGAGAAAATCAACAATAAAAACAATTGGGTTTTTTTGTCCTGTTGGATAGTGTAGTACTGGAAATAGTCCTAAGCTGAATGTGTCCATTTTAAATCCATAAAAAAGTCAGAATGCTCTGTAGGCACCAATGGAGATACTTCTTTTTGCTGCTGGAGCAAAGTGGCATAGTAAAAATAAGGAGAAATGCCTGCTGAAAGCTTAGCCAAATTACAGAATCACAGAATGTTAGGGTATGGAAGGTTGTCAGTCCAACCCCCTGCCAGAGGAGGATCACATAGAGTAGGTCACACAGAGAAACATCCAGGCAGGTTTGGAATGTCTCCAGAGAAGAAGACTCCACCTTTCTGGGCAGCCTGCTCCAGGGCTCTGCCACCCTCACGGTGAAAAAGTTTTCCCATGTGTTCCTGTGGAAGCTTCTCTGCTTCAGCTTGCACCCATTGCCCCTTGTCTTATCTTTGGATATCACTGAGCACAGACTTGCTCTGTCCTCCTGACACTTCCTTTCACATCTTTATAAACATGGATGAGGTGATTCCTCAGACTTCTCTTCTCCAAGTTAAAGAGCCCCAGCTCCCTCAGCCTTTCCTCAGCAGGGAAATGTTCCACTCCCTTCAGCATCTTCATGGCTCTGTGCTGAACCCTCTCAAAAAGTTCCCTGAGGTCTTTCTTGAACTGAGGGGCCCAGAACTGGACACAGTATTCAAGATGTGGCCTTACTAGGCAGAGTAGAGGGGCAGGAGAACCTCTCTGGACCTATTCACCACACCCCTTCTAATTCACCCCAGGATGCCACTGGCCATCTTGGCCACAAGGTCACATTGCTGATTCATGGGCATCCTTCTGTCCACCTGGACTCCCAGGTCCCTTTCCCCTACACTGCTCTCCAGTAGGTCAATCCCCAGCCTGTACTGGTCCAGGGGGTTGCAGTGAGTCTTTAAATAGAAGTAATAAGTAAAATACAGAAAATAGGGAAGGAAAAAAGGCAACTTTACGCAGGTAGGGGTGAAAACTTTGCTTTTCTGGTAAAAACGTTGAACTACATCATGCAGCCTAGAGTGCAGTGGATGAACTGTTTCTTCTTAGAGTACAGCTATTCACAGACTGAACACAGCACAGCAGTTTGCTGCTTTGTTCTAGGTTGAGAGGCAGCATTTGCATCAGCAGTGTGTTTTCATTGTGCCACAACTTAATGGTCTTGCTGAGCTGACTTCTAAATGCACAAAAGGCTGCACTGGCTTGTGACATATAGCAGTAGTGTGGTACTGCTTCAGTGCTGTGTCAGGCCAGCTGTATCCCAGAAGGAGGAATGGTTATTAAAGCATCACAGGATTGTCAGGCTTGGAAGGGAATTCAAAGATCATCTAGTTCCAACCCCCCTGCAATGGACAGGGATACCTCACACTAGATCAGGTTGCTCAGAGCCACATCCAGCCTGGCCCTAAAAACCTCCAGGGATGAAGCTTCTACCACCTCCCTGGGCAACCTGTTCTAATGTCTCACCACCCTCCTAGGGAAGAATTTCTTCCTAATGTCCAATCTGAATCTACGCACTTACCGTTTTGCTCTATTCCCCCAAGTCCTATCCCTCCCTGACACCCTAAAAAGTCCCTCCTGAGCTCTCTTGTAGGCCTCCTTCAGATACTGGGAGCCTTCTCTTCTCCAACCTGAACACCACCAGCAAGTCAGTCTGTCTCCATAGCAGAGGAGCTCCAGCCTCTGATCATCTTCATGGCCCTTCTCTGGGCATGTTCCAGCACCTCCAGATCCTTCCTGTAATAAGGCCTCCAGAACCAGTCACAGTGCTCCAGGTGTGGTCTCACCAGAGTGGAGTAGAAGGGGAGAATCACCTCCCTTGGCCTGCTGGCTATGCTTCTCTTGATGCAGCCCAGGATACAATTGGTTTTCTGGGCTACAAGTGCACACTGAGGGCTCATGTTGTCCAGGTTTGAGACAACCTTCTCTGGCACAATTTCAGGCTATTTCCTCTTCTTCAATCACCTGATACTAAGAAGAGACCAACCCCGACCTCACTCCAACCTCCTTTCAGGGAGTTGTAGAGACCAATGAGGATTCCCCTCAGCCTCCTATTCTCCAGACTAAGCAATCCCAGTTCTCTGAGCTGCTCCTCACCAGCCCTGTTCTCCAGACCCTTCCCCAGCTTCACTCCAGCCCCTCAATGTCCTTCTTGTAACAAGGGCCCCAAAACTGAACCCCAGTACTCAAGGTGCAGCCTCAGCAATGCCAAGCACAGGGGCATGATCACTTCCCTAGTCCTAGTGGCCACACTATTGCTGATCCAGGCCAGGATGCTCTTGGCTTTTTGGGCCACCTGAGCACGTTTGTACAAGTTTGTTTCAAGGCCATTATTTGAGGCTAGATTTACAAAGCACACAGCTTTATAAAGCAGCATTTGCTGGTTTCACGTTGTGTGATATGAAGAAACCTGAGGGCTGCTGTTTGTTTCAGGTGTGCTTTTCTTGGTTTCAAAGCAGGAAGATCAAATGTTTCTGCACTTCGTACGGTCACAATAAAGAGGTGGAGTGACAGAGTGATATCATCAATCTGTATTTCATGTCGCTTGCCTGTGGTTTGCTACAGTTACTTTACTGGTTTAAAAAAAAAGCTGGATCATGTCTGATTTCTTAAACCTGAGGAGCAAATCCATGGCTACATTTTAGATGAGAGGAAAAGCTTGATGGGAGAGGAGGATAACAGGCTTCAAAGCAAACATCTTATTTTGATCTTCCTGGTTGTCCCTAGGCCTATACTCTGTCACCATTCTGTGGTTTGCTGAGTTGATACTCAGATGTGTGTAGATGATACCTACAGCACATTCTTCTCTGTTTAACATTTTGTCTTCATTTCTGTATTATACTAGAGCAATCTGACTCACTGCATTAATGACAGTCACCAGTTTAAATAAGAACATAACATACAGAAAGCTACAAATACGCTGGATGGAGCCTTTCTCCAATCCAGCACCACTTAGGGTTGCTTTGAGCCTTAAATGAACAAATTTTTTACAAATACAGATTTTTTAAAAAAATAGATAAATTCTCAAAGCAAAAACTTAAAGCCATAAAAGCTTAACTAAAAGAAATTAATTAAAAATATAGTTCAGTCTACTGTTTGAGGTATTAGCTTGTAATCTGTGCCTTGCAAACAGAAGCAGGACCTGTTCTTAATTCCCCTGACAGGGTAGGATGTTACTTTGCTTAGGGTGTAGTGTTAGGTTTCAAAGAGTGCCTAGCAACATAGAATTTCACTATGAGTCTAATGTGCTGTGCTTGATTTCAAAGAGTGGTGGAAGCACTAAATGAATTTCAAATTAGGAATAGGAAATTCAAACCAGCATTACTCTTAACTGGGTTCACTGTAACTGCTGACACTCCTCCTCTTTTAAGGGTGTTCTCTCAATTTGGCAGTTGCAGAAGATCTGCATCTCAGAAAAAGAAGCTGTTTGGAAAAGAGAGGGCTCTGAGGAGACTTTATTGTGGCCTTCCAATATCTGAAGGGGGCCTGCAAGGAAACTGGGGAGGGCCATTGTAGGATGTCAGGTAGTGACAGGACTAGGGGGAATGGATCCAAGCTAGAGGAGGGGAGCTACGGATTAGACATCAGGAGGAAGTTCTTCACCATAAGGGTGGTGAGACACTGGAGCAGGTTGCCCAGGGAGGTTGTGGATGTCCCTTTCCTGGAGTTGTTCAAGGCCAGTCTGGATGAGGCCTTGAGCAACCTGGGCTAGTGTGAGGTGTCCCTGCCCATGGCAGGGGGCTTGGAACTAGATAATCTTTAAGGTCCCTTCCAGTGTAAATCATTCTATGAATCTATGATAAATGTTAGTTCCATGGACCCTATCTGTTAAGTCCATGCTGAAGTCCATTTTCTAATAATAAAAGTCAAAAGATGATAATATAATAACACCACTTGCTTAGTTTCAATAGGCTGTGGTACAACCAGTGTGGTACTTTCCTTTCACCCTAGTGGCTGCATTGATCTTTACGTGTTCAAGTGACTAGTGTGAGGGGTTTTAGAAGAGAAAAGCTTCTAATTCTAGAAACAGAAAACTTGTGTAATTCCACTGCAATTTACTTCCCAGCCAAAGTGAAAGAGAGGAGTTTGAAACGGAGTTCAAACAGAAGTATGAACGAGAAAAGATTCTGCTGACAGAGGAAAACAAAAAGCTTTCCAATGAACTTGATAAGGTAAGTGCTGAAGAGTTGAGTCCTGAGTTTACTACAGCTGTTGTATGTTGTGTAGAATTAGACAACATGGAGCTGTTTCGGTGATTATTAATTCTTTATTGGCATCAGAGCTTAGTATTACACCAAACCTAGTGATTAATATTTGTTTGAATAGTGTGAATATCTACGTGAGTTTGAGTATTGTATTGTATTGTATTGTATGTATTTAAATGCATGGATGTGTATTTCTGTGTAGGAATTGAGTTAGATGGTCCTGCTGTCTGGCAAGATGTATTTTAGACAGTATCTTAAGCAAAAAAAAGACTGTTTAATTGTGTGACCCAAATATAAAAATGCACACCTAATGATGTGATCACTTAGGCTGTATTTGCATGTCAATTAGTGTGAAATAGCAGGGTCTCTCCCACCCACTGGGATTAAGTGTTACTTTGGGATATTAAAGGAAATACAAATGATAAGGCATATTAATTAAAGTATGTTGAGCAAGGAACCATCATTTTGTGCATTTAGATTATCCTTTCATTGTTGGCTTTGGCAGGTTAGGCGCTTTCACTGGGGATCAGAGAAGTGTTGCTAAGCTTGTCTGTTCTTTTTGAAATGCGTGACATTTTCTGAAAAGATGAGGGAAGCAGAGTTGTTCAAAGTCAGCATCTTTGCATGGCAGGGCTTAGGCAAAAGATGGTTTCATAGCTCTGTAAGATGCATGAGTGGTCTCTGTGCAGTCACAGGCCAAAACCAGTAAGAGGTGAGCACACAAGTCATTCTTTCATAGCTTTCTTCTACTGTTTTCCCCCTTGCTCTTTCCCTCGCTCTTTCCCGCTCTTTTTCCTGCTCCATTTCCCGCTCTTTTTCCCGCTCTTTCCCTCTCGCTTTCCTGCTCTTTTCCCCCTCTCTCTCGCTCTCTTTCTGTCTTTCTCCCTCTTTCTCTTTCTCTCTTTCATTCTTGCCCTCTCTCTGTCTTCTGGTTTTTGTTTGCTTCTGTTTCGATTTGTCTAGCTCTGTGTTTTTCTTTGTCAGACGACACTTAGTAACTAGGCCTATTTAAATCATAAACCCATTCGAATGGCAGCGATGGAGTGAGGTATCCACATAAGGAATAAAAAGCAGAATAGATTTAAAACTGAGATTCTGTTCACAGTTTCGATTTGTTACTATATTGCAGTACTAAAAGCAGCCTTTCACAGGAGGTGTGTTCTCCTTGCTCTAAAGTCTGTGTGACCTCTGGTTGCACTGTGACTTTCTGAATAATTATTTAATGCAGTGAAGGTTTAGTTCCAATACCAACTCAGGTTGGCAGTGGTTTTTGTCTTGCAGAATGTGTCTGTAAGAATGACAGCTGTGTGAATGAGTGGTTAATTGCTGGGTATAAGATATTGTGCTCTACAGATGTGCATTTAATTTCAATTTCCCTGTCTGCAAGTGAGCAAAATGACAAACAGGGGAGTGTGAGACACCTGGAGTATGTCAGAACTACTGCCTGTATCTGTTAAGCCTCTTGTTCTCCATGGTTACTGAATAAGGGACAGGTTCAGCAGTCTTGTCTGAGCTATGACAATTTTTATGCCCTTGTATTGCTCTTCTAAAACATTTTTTTATTTGTTTCTGTATAGAACATTCTACACCTCTGTGGTGCAAAACAGAAACCTTCTAAGAGTTGCAGAGGTGTTTGGAGACTAATTCTCAGAAAGCTAGTTAATTTGTTAGGGTAAAAATGTAGTACTGGTCTTTAAAATGGCCTTTCAGTACCACTGAGGTCATACAGGGGAAGAGATTCTGACTTTTGTTGTTAGATGGCATTTATTGTGACAGGTAGTACCAATTATTAAAGCAGATGCATGACATGGGAGAAGGGAAGATGTGGCTTTGAGTCTGACCATAGATGAAGTCACAGCAGCTTATACCTTTAACAAGTCATTGCAATTCTCCTTTAGCTCACCACCATGTTCGAGAGGCTGAGTGTGAACAACCGGCAGCTGGAAGAAGAGATGAGGGACCTGGCTGATAAAAAGGAGTCAGTGGCCCACTGGGAGGCCCAAATTACTGAGATCATTCAATGGTGAGTAACACCCCCTAATCTTATTGCAGAGTGCCTTCGATATGTGGTAGGGCTGTTAGTGAGGGGTTTTTGCCTTGGCACGTGGCACTTGCAGATGCACGTGTGAAATCTCACACCCCTCTGGGCTTCTGCTGGGCTTCTTGCTTTAGATTCTAATAGGATCCACATCTGGGAAATGATGTTCCTCCTTAACAGCAAGAGTGTCTTACCAAATACAAGGGTTTTTTAAGTGTAGAAGAATGGTGGCCATTGGGTGTGGCTTGTGGCTTGGGAAGAATGCTGGAAGGAGTCATGTGCTGAGCTCACGCCTGGGAGAGAGAACAAGCCTGGGAAAAGCAGTGGCTGAGAGTATTTGTGTCTCAGCATTAATTTCCTTCATCTGCTTGGCATGTGGCAGAAGGAAACAAATACAGGGCAACTGCTATGTGATTTTTTTTTTTTTTTTTCACAAGGAGGGCATTTGAGACTACCACAAAGCCAGTCAAGTGATGTTTCTAATAATACTTTTGCTAAATAATGACATTATGTTTTCAAAGTCTTCTGTCCAGTTCTAATAAATAAAGGGGTGGAGGGAGAAAGGTAAAACCATTAGGAGGAAAAGATTGCTTTATCTAGGTGGCCTTTTTTCCCCCCTCTTCATTCTTTACTGAAAGAGTGGTCAGGCATTGGAATAGGTTGCTCAGGCAGGTGGTGCAGTCACTGTCCCTGGAGGTGTTCAAGAAACCTGTGGCCCTGACACTTCAGGACATGGTTTAATGGCCATGTTAGCTGATGGTTTGACTCAGTGATCTTAGAGGTATTTTCCATCTGAAGAAATTCTTATGATTCATAGAATCATAGAAGGGACATTTTCTATGAAGGGACACCATCCACTAGACCAGCTTGCTCAAGGCCTTTTCCAGTGTGGCCTTGGACACCTCCAGGGAGGGAGGATCCACACCCTGCCTGGGCAACCTGTTCCAGTGTCTCACCACCCTCACTGGAAAGAATTTCTTCCTATTCTCCAGTCTCAATCTGCCCTCCTCAATCTTCAATCCATTCCCTCTCATCCTATCAGTACAAGCCCTTGTCAGAAGTCCCTTCCTAACTTTCTTGTAGGCTCCCTTCAGGTACTGGATTCTGTTCTGTCCTGTCCTCTTATGGTCCATTGCAGTGTTTAGCATCTACAAAACCAATTTGCATCCAGACATTTTTTATACAGATCATCCATGTCTGAGAGGATTTTGTCATCTTATAGTAATCTTTTATTTGCTACTAGATTGTTCCTCCCCCCGTTTTCCCACTCTCTTGTTAGTAAAATGCAAAAATGGGGGGCATTTTTTTTAATGAGACCTAGTTTGGTATTTTTGGAATGTTGGAGTAATTTTGTTGTCCTAATACAGAGAAGTTTGCCTTTTGAATGCCTAACAAGATAGGAGGGCTGGCCTCTGGGGTTCTGGAATTGTTTTAAACAGTGTTTATTACGTACAATTAACATTAATCTGTCTTATGAAGTCCATAGCATCTCAAGGTATTGTATTTGTAGCAGAGGTTAAAAGATTTCAAGGGTCCACTTTGTGCACCTTATCTCTTATAACTGTGAGCATAGTAGACAGCTTGCATCACAGAAATAAGGAACTTATAGTTGGTTGAATAAAGTTAATTTCTAGTCAATCAGAAATGTTTATTCAGAAAAAAGAAATCCAAGTCAGCAGAGAGAGAAACTATTCATTCCATTTTATTTTAAGGTACTGCTTATCTGCCTTAATGCACCACAGTAATCAAATTTATATGTGAAAGCACTCCTGGAACTTGACATTTCTGGACAAAAACAAGTCAGAATTAACTGGGGATTGCTTAACACCAACAACCATTAAAAATGTCCCTTCTCCAATTTATGAGAGTACCCACAGTCTCCCAGTACCCAGACCTGAACTCCTGGGTTCAGGTAGCATTTAATCAGTGTATCCCATTATCGAGGAAATGTTGCCATCTAGGGGACAAAAAAAATGCATCACGGCTCCAAACGGTACTGGTTTTGTTTACTGCTTTAATTTAAGAGTCTGAGGAGTTTTGACTGTTTTAATTTAAGAGTCTCCTTGAACTCAGTATAGATTTTTCCAAGGATTAACTTTACCTGTGTTTCATTTTCTACATTTCCACATGTTCTCTGGGACATCTCTGAGCTTTGTGATTTATTTTTTTCATGTGGAGCTTTTCAGTGTTGAGAGCCTGAAGGTTCTGTGCATCATAAACCAAATAACTGAACTGTCTTCTCACCTTCCATAAGGGAGGATCATCATAAAAATTGACCAATAAATTGAACGGCTAAAAATTTTCAGCTTCAATTAAAACGTATAGAAAGTAAGGCCCCATTTCCATTTAATTTTTAATCTGACATTGTCCCTTTTTTTTTTTTTCTGCAAAGATTTTGCATGTCAGTAAAACCAAGAGAAAATCAAGCACTGATTTCTATATTTCTTTTCCTTCCTTGTACATCAGGAAAACTGAATTCTCACCTTCAGAGCCTTGCATTCTTTCTATTCCTGCTTACACTCTTCTTTTCACTGTATTTAATTGTGTACCCTCCACCTCCCCAAAAGGATCTTACGCTGCTTCTCACATCTTACTCTCGTAGTGGTTTATATAGGCCAAGATTATTTATTATTGTCGTCGTTATTATTACTACTACTACTGTTGTTGTTGTCATTATTATTAATAATTGTTTATTCACAGTGTATGCCCCAGAATGTTATGGGGGAATTAAAAAAATAGCTTGGATATGCTGCTTCCCTTGATTTCCAGTATACCTTGGGAAAAGCAATGACTTTAATATCAGAACTCTGCCTGCCTGTAATAGAGTCAGGACATGTGGGGCTTTTTCCAGGCTCCTCCCCACCTCTGCAACCAAATTGTAAGCAGGGGAGAAAGAAGACAAAGCCCAAAGTATTAAATAAGTGCTTGCTGTTTCATATTGGGTGTGAGTTTTGTGGCTGATGGTCACTGTTTTGGTATTCTTTTCCTCAGTATTAAAGCAACCTTATAGATCCTTATGTGAATCTTCAGCTGCAGAAGTCACCACAGCCTGTAGATGTATAGCCCACAGCTTTTGCATTGTGATCTTGCTCTGAGGCTGCTATCAGGAAAGCTCTTCTGTTCCTGCCTTGCCTGTGGCAGTTCCCGATTCTTTGTATGCATGAACCCCATGGTATCAAGCAGAGAAACTTTTAATTGCTTTGTAGACATGGGTTGGGAATCACTTTCTGCAGAAAGGGCATTGTGAGTCAAATTCAACCATCTGGAGAGCTCTCATCTCCTGTCCAACATACTCAGGATTACAGCTCCTGTAGTAGCAAGGATAACTTAATTTCCATGAAATAGAAAAACTGGTTTTCCCCTTTCCTATAAGGTGTTCTGTGTGGGTTTATTTTTGTTTGGTTGTTCATTTAAATAGATGTTTTGTTGAAACACCTTTATTCCTGTGTTATTGTTTAGGGTAAAGCGATGAAAAAGACGCTCGAGGATACCTTCAAGCTTTGGCTTCTAAAATGACAGAAGAACTAGAGGCCCTGAGGAACTCCAGTTTGGGTGCAAGAGCTACAGTAAGACTTTACTTCCATTTTTTTTGTTTGAAATAACACTGATTTGATAGTTTCAGCTGCAGTCTGTAGGGACTATGTTAGTCAAAAGTTAACCTGTCCTAGAGCTTCCCTTCTGAATGATTGGTACCATTCTTTATCAGTTGTCACCAGTCTTTATCAGTTGTCACCATTGTTTGTCAATTGTTTATCACTGTTTAAACAATTGATACCATTGCTTATCAATTAATTCAACACCAATATCTTCAGAATGTGTTTAATCTATAATATTGTTCAAATAGTCACTTCACAATAATACATAAATTTGATGGAGGAAATCTGTACTTTGGAGTTTGAAAGCCTTGAGGTCTTTCACTTGTGAAATGCGAATGTCCTTTGTAGTTATCATTTGAATTGAGGCACATCAAAACTAGAATTCATGGAATCCTTTTGCTTTTGAGATCCTGACTATGTAAGATGTTTGTCTTGCCTGTGTGGCACTTGAGTTTAGAAATAATAATGCTAATGATAATCATCTTCTAATTTAACTCTCGATTACTTTGGAATTAAGAACATAATAGACTGAGAAACATAGTTAGTTCCTATCCAGGATCACAGGATGTTAGGGGTTGGAAGGGACCTGTGGAAATCTCTGAGTCCAACCCCCCTGCCAGAGCAGGACCATAGAATCTAGCACAGGTCACACAGGACCACATCCAGATGGGTCTTGCAGGTCTCTAGAGAAAGAAACTCCACAACCTTTCTACGGAGCCTGTTCCAGCGCTCTGTGACCCTCACAGTGAAGAAGTTCCTCCTCATGTTGAGATGGAACCTCCTGTGCTATAGTTTCTATCCTTTGCCCCTTGTCCTATCACTGGGTGCAACTGGGCAGAGCCTGTCCCCTCCCTCTTGACACCTAGCCCTCAGATATTTATAAACATTTATTAAATCCCCTCTCAGTCTTCCCTCCTCCAGACTAACCAGCCCCAGGGCTCTCAGCCTCTCTTCACAGGGCATGTGCTCCATGTTCAGCTTTCTTCTCTTTCACGCTTTTTCCCACCCTTTCTTGACTGTTCCCTAGGACATGCCGTGGAAGATGCGCCGCTTTGCCAAACTGGATATGTCTGCAAGGTTGGAACTCCAGTCTGCTCTTGATGCTGAAATCCGAGCCAAGCAGGCTATTCAAGATGAGCTGAATAAAGTCAAAGCTTCCTGTATCTCTACAGAGTGGTAAGACTGAATTGTCCTGATGGAAATTTACTTTGATAGCTCCCGAAGGAGGACTGTCATCAAATCAGGATTTAACTATCTTGTCTGTCAAAATTCTGTAATAAATGATACCCCAGTGTCCTATAGCTAAATGTGAACAAAAAACCACGTTTCTCTTCTTTGCGTAAGCAGCTCAGCACTTCCTGGGAAAATCTGACATTTTGAAGACTTTCACTAATAATGTCTCTCGTAGTTACAGCAAGAAGTTCAAATGCAAGCAGAGTTTGGGTCTCCATCTTCGATCTTTCTCAGAGCACTGACTTGTTTTGCAAGGGAAGCAGTGGGACAGTGGTAAAACACTGGAACAGGTTGTGATTGAGGCCCCATCTCTGCAACATTAAAGATCAGACTGAATGTGTCACCGAGCAGCCTGATCCACTTGGAGGTGTCCCTGCTGATTGCAGGGGGTTGGACAAGATGACCTTTCAACCCAGTGTAATCTGTGAGCTGGGATAGCTGTCTGTAAAGTGGGAATACCTTGTGCACATGAGTGTTTTTCAGGCCAGAGAACATGATGATAGAGATCCTCTAAGAACAGGAAAACCAGAGTTAGCTTTGTTAGGCAAGGGTGAGAAGTGTGGCAGAAATGTCTACTACAGCTGCCTATCAGCTGTGGGTTGGAAAGCATTGAAACAAGTAACTGGAAGGTAACTGAGACGAAAAAAGGTTCAGCTTAAGCTGTTGGTATCACAGGCGCTGTCAATTAGCAAAAAACTTCCAATTTTAAGTGTAAAAAGACAGGTCCTTTTTTTCTCATTCACAGGATAGAAGCTGACACAATGACTCACAAATTAGAAATACAAGCCCATTTAATGAGCAAACAGAATTAATTGCTTGTTGTGTTTTTGTTTGTTTTTGTTGTGGTTTGGTTTTAAGATACCATATTAAACAGGTCCCAGCAGATTGCTGAATTCATTCTGGCATTTGATGAGATCATGAAACTTGCTGGGCATTTATTTTGAAACAGCATGCAAAGGTGGGGGTGGGAAAAGTGGCTTGTATTATGGGTTCTCAAGATTTACATGGGGTTTTTTTGTTTGTATTCTTTTGAAGTAAATTGCAAGAATCTGAGAAGAAGAACATGGAGCTGCTGGCAGATATCGAAAGGCTGAAAAAGGAGACAGAAGAGCTTAGATCAGAAAAGGGTATGGCAACTGATATACAAGTAAATAACATGTTTCATGTTGGTGGGTACATCTTATCAATGAAGTGTCACCTTGTAGCTAAAATTATTTATATAGGCTTTGGCATGCAAAAGGGGAGCACAGCAATTGTGTGTTAAGATGTACCCGCAACAGCTGTGTTTGCACTTCCAATGTGCTTGTAAAGTACTTCAAGTTATGTCACTATCCTTGAACCAGTAAGGTATTGAGGTGGAACTGCATTGATTTTTATTTGATAAGTGTATAGCAATTTACTGCCAGAAAACTGGCCAGTACTTGAGGGGATCCTTCCAATACCTGAAGGGATCACAGAATCACAGAAACGTTCAGGTTGGAAAAGATCTTCAGGATCACGAAGTCCAACTGATTACCCTACTCTACAAGGTTCACCCCTAAACCTCAAGCACCACATACAAAGGACCTATAATCCTTCCAATACCTGAAGGGACCCTACAGGAGGGCTGGAGAGAGATTTTTTCCTAAGGGTGTCTAGCAGTAGGGCAAGGGGGAATGGTTTGAAACAGAGGCAGGGGGATTGGACTGGATGATCTTTCGAGGTCCCTTCCAGCCCCTAACATTCTGTGATTCTGTGTGACGCCGTGATGAAGAAATGTGATTTAGAACATCTATATTTGTTCCTGACACCAGGATTTTGCATCTTCCAAGTGCTTGGAGAGGAGCTTCTGCCAACATCTCCCCAGACACAATAATTCTTTGTCATGTTTAGCTTTCATTTGTAGATCCATGAACTGTCTTAAATATCATGCATGGTTACTTGGCTTCTGAAATCTTCCTTTGTGTTAAGCTGATAGGGATTTCAATTTAATATTTTATTCTGTATTTTTACCAGTGTTTAAAATCTTACTGTTTTGGTGAAAACAGAGATAAATATTTAGTCTTTTCTTAAAAAAAAAAAAAAAAAAAAGGAGTTGTTCAAGGAAAAGTTACTTTTTACACCTTTTGCCAGAATTAGATGAAGAAGATTCTACTGCAACTTATACAAATACTGTGAGAGAAATACACTTTAATCCAAAATCCCTATTACCTATGGACATGTTTTTTCTCTTAGAAGAATATATTGATGATAAGAAGAAATACATTGAAGATGTACAGTTCAGGGTATCAACATATAGTGAACTGTGAACTGTATAGAGGATTCAAATGTAGTCAATGTACAGTGGTGGAGTAACCTCCTGTGTTTGGAAATTGATTTCTGGGAAGAGATTGCTTAGATCAGCACTTGAATCCTTTGTTCCTCATAAATGTGTTCCAGAAACTGAGGAGAGGATAGAAAAAGATTACTAAAAATTAGTTTGTAAAATAGCAGGTAACTTGAAAATTGGTTTTCATTTGCTGGGGTTTCAGTGTATTGCTATTTTGAAGAGAAAAAGGTTCTGGAGCCCCTGTTACAAGAAAGATAGGGACGTGCTGGAATGTGACCAGAGAAGGGCCATGAGGGTGATCAGAGGGCTGGAGCTTCTCTCCTATGGAGACAGACTGAGGGAGTTAGGATTGTTCAGTCTGGAGAAGAGAAGGCTCCAAGGAGACCTAATTGTGGCCTTCCAGTATCTGAAGGGGACTACAAGAAACCTGATGAGGGACTTTTTAGGGCATCTGGTAGTGATAGGACTAGGGGGAATGGAACAAAACTAGAAGTAGGTAGATTCAGATTGGCTATTAGGAAGAAGTTCTTCCCCGTGAGGGTGGAGAGACACTGGAACAGGTTGCCCAGGGAGGTGGTAGAAGCCTCATCCCTGGAGGTTTTTAGGGCCAAGCTGGATATGGCTCTGAGCAACCTGATCTAGTGTGAGGTGTGTCTGACTGTGGCAGAAGGGCTGGAACTGGATGATCCTTGAGGTCCCTTCCAACCCTAACAATTCTATGATTCTATGACTTCTTTGTTTACTGTGGGTTACACTTAGAGCAAACAGTTAGAGCAAGGCACTGGTGTTTAGATAACCCAAATAACTAGCCTCTGATAGCATCAGTCTGTTGAGATGCACAGGGTTCTGCAGGCTCTGCTAATGATGAGTGTGCATGTGAGTACCTGTAATGTTCAGGATGCTGGAATTTAGTACACATCTGTGGTTTCTAAGTACTCAAACAGCAGGAAGAAAGAAGAAACAAAATTTTATCAGTTGAAGTAAGTTGAAATAACTGTCAAAAAGTGACAGCCTCTGTGGCTTCTGCAGATGCAGCTTTCGTGCTCTGCTCACTGACTTCTTGAAAACAATGTGAATGGTGTAGAGTGAGAGAACTGAGGCTTTACCCAGGGTTGGATGACTCCTGGACATTCAAAAGTGAGAGGTGGCAGACAAGCATGGGGCAAGGAAGTGGTATTGTTTGGAAATACAGCGTGCTCCTCAGGCAGCCTGCTGTGCTGTTCTCTATGGTTTTGTGGAGCCTCACTGTTTGCCAAAGCTCTCTTCTCACTGTGGGCCATCCAGAAATGGCACCTGCTGTGGTGGAGCCGGTGCCTGTGTAATGCAGTGTGTGGACAGAAGCGCCTTAGAAAGCTGAGCTTTCTGCACAATGGGCACCTAGGTGGAGTATGCTTACATCTTGAATTCACACTAGATGCATCCTGGCTTGGCAAAGGTTGATTAAAACTCTGCTGCTTGCTGAGGTGGATGTATGTCTGTTAAAAAAACCCCGAAAACACCTTTTACTCTAGAAAACAGACTAAATGTGACAACTCACTTCAAAAAATACTGGGTGCTTCAGGTGAATACTCAAGCCCTGATTGAGCAAGGCAAAGGTCCTCAACGTAAAGGTCATTTTTCTGTAGCTTAAAAACCTGCTGCTGTTTTCTAGGTGTAAAGCACCAAGACTCACAGAATTCTTTCTTGGCATTTTTGAATGCGCCTACCTCTGCTCTGGATCAATTTGAAGTAAGTGCACAGCTAATCCTACTCTCTGCTAGTCACTGAAACTACTGCTGCTGATATGCACATGCGGGAGAGTTTGCTGCTGGATTTTAATCATGCTGCCTTGTTTATATTTGCATAATCTCTGTATACCCTATATTTTTGGTGCAATAATACGTGAGAACTGTTTGTCATTTACAGTGCTGGCTGTCTCCTCTTGAACACCAGTAATGACAGAGAATTTTCAGACCTTGAATGCAGAAATCTTGCCTGATGCTTGTAGTGAAAAGTGTAGCTCTTCAAATGGCCCTTCTTTGTATTCAGAAAAATGCTAAGGAATGTGGACACTACTTTGGTAAAAATGGGAGAAAATATATAAATTATCCTTAAACATGTTCCATAATCATTGGTGCTGTATTCTTACTAGGTTGTTTCCATTTTCTCTTCATTTTACACAGATCTGTAAAGTCCAGATAATTACTGCTCATCTCTCCACAGAGCCTATATACTTAAAAAATAAATCTGTTTAAAGCCATTGTCACTTTTATACAAAAGATCTGTTTAGGAAGGAAACCTAGAAGAAAACAAAATTGAAATAATATTATATGTTTCATATCTTCTTTTTTTCTTTCCATCATCAGTAGGCAATGGTTTGGTTTGCTTTTCAATGAGCAACAGGGTTGATACATTGCTCAAACTGAATTCGGGGGAGACAAGGCACCACCTTGACAGTTACACACTAGTATAAAAATTTCCCCTGTTTTTATTTTATTTTATTTTAGGAGAGGTGTAAAGTAAAAGGTCACACTTTAGCTGTGAAAGAGCATAATCCTTGATGTTCCAAAATTTACTTTCCTCTTCATTGTGTATTCATCAAGTGTTCTGTCTTGAAATCCTCATAATTAAATTTCTTTCTTTTTTTAATTTGCCTTTTCAGTTATTTATCTTTTAAGTTACTTGCAGTATAAAAATTGTGTAGGGGGTGTAGGAATATTAATTTATTGAGTGAATTCTGGAAAAACATTGAGTTTTATGTAGGTAGTTTATTGATTAATTGTCTGTGAAAGACAATTAATGGAGACATACTGATGTAGCTGTTACTGGCACTAGTTATTTACAATTCTTTGTTTTTGCACTTTCATTTATACCAAACCATTTTCTTCATCCATATCTCTCTCTCTCTCTTTTTTTACTGCTGTTTTCATTAAAATAGGATTCCTTTTCCTCCTCTTCATCCTCATTGATTGATTTTATGGATGACGTAAGTCTTTGACTCTCAAACCAGTAAAAACCCCTCAGTAGCAGAGATCAGTTGGTTGAATTGGAATATTCAAACTTTAATGCAGTCAACTTAAGTACAAGTGCAGTGGAGAACAGAATATTTCTCTAATAGCATGCTTAGCAGCAGTTTACATGGACAGATGTTCAATTTTAAAATAAATGTTTTTCTTTAGGTGCTGATGAAGAAATTTCTTAATGGCAAACAGTTTTTCCTGATGGGGAGACACTGCTTTTTGGGCCTTGTCTTCTGATCTATGACCTGTGGAAAATGATCCCAAACCCACTGTCACATTTCTTTTATTTAGCTTGATTGGCTTCATATTATTAAATTGCCTTGAGTTGTTCCCAAAAGCTTTCCGATCACTTCAGTGAAAAAAAGTTCTTCTTGCACACAGTGAATTTTTATTTACTCAAGTAAGATGTTGTGTCTTTTGTTGTTTTGTTTTTTTTTTTTTAGCCTATATTGCAAGAAGTAATTTTCATTAGCACCAAAGTGAAGTATTACTTTTTATTGCCATATTGCTAGGTTTCTGCCAGGGCATGGTTTCAATATTTACCCTACTTACTTAATTGAGCTAAAAGCTGAGAATTGACTGCATTATGTTTCCTCCACTTAAAAATAAATAATGAACTTTTCAAATGAAAGTATACACCGTGCATCCACTGCAGAGAACCACCCATGATGACTCTGGAGGTATATCGTGTGTGCGTGTATATCTGTGGATATACATACACACACATTTATGCATATGTATTTAAAGTATAATCCTCTTTGCTCTGAAATGTAAGGGAATTAATTTTCTTTTAGAAATGTTTGCTGTGAAGGGTGTGACAAAGAGGGTAGAGTATTTGGGCCTACTCTGGAGAGAGGATGTAGTATTTGGGCCTATTGTGCTGGTTACATTTCCTTTCCCCAGCTCAGAAATTATGATTTTCTTCTTCTAGAAGCCTTTTTTTTCCCCTGTAAATATAGGAGCTTTTTTCTGTATATATACACATTAGACAAACTGAGAGACCTGGGGGTGTTTAGTCTTGAGAAAAGAAGGCTGAGAGGGGATCTGATCAATATCTGTAAATATCTGAAGGGTGGGTGTCAGGATGAAGATGCCAGGCTCTTTTCAGTGGTGCCCAGTGACAGAAAAAGGAACAGTGGGTGCAAGCTGGAATACAGGAGGTTCCACCTCAACATGAAGAGAAATTTCTTTACTGTGAGGATGCTGGAGCCCTGGAGCAGGTCGCCCTGAGAGGTTGTGGGGTCTCCATTTCGAGAGACTTTCAAAACCCACCTGGATGTGTTCCTATGTGACCTGCCCTAGGTGATCCTGCTTTGGCAGGGAGGTTGGACTGGATGATCTTTAGTGGTCCCTTCCAACCCAGACCATTCTTTAATTCTATGTGAGCTCTCTTCTCTTTCCATTGTCTCTTTTTGATAGTAGTTATCCTTGAAGGGCAGTGCTTCTTGCAGCAACTCAAGAATTCATCCATGGTCAGCCAAACCTGAGAAGCCTTGTGGGTTCTTTATATAAAGACCAAGAAAGAAGTAGAACTCCTCAGGTTTCTGACTCATGCAGTGCTGCAGTTATTACATGTGTTCGAGGAAATCCCCTCCTTTAACTCAGAGCCTGAAGTAAATATTGTTAATGACACACATTGTTTCTTCATCCTCTGTGCCTTACTAAGAAATGACAGAGGGTAAAGTACTGCATAGTTGTAGTTCCGTAGCATTCTTCGTGAGGTCTCTGAAGTCTGTTGAATATAGAGATGCATCAGCAGCACCGAGTTTGGCCCACTGATTCCACTTGGGAGTTACTAGGATGGGTACGTCTTCTGTGGCTGCCATCCAGATAGCAATGGTTTACAGCATACTTCATGACTGGAGTTAATTCTCAGGTTTTCAATAAGGAAAATGGTGGGTTTGCAGTTAAAAAGTTTAAATAGAAGTCCCACTGCCTCTGTGGCTCACTGTGCAGCTGAGTAGCAGCCACTGATGGTTCCACTTGTGCGCCCTTGAGAAGATACATGGTCAGGTTGTCAGAAGTGGCATCTAAATCCTCACACCCACGAAAGCCCATGGGCTCAGAAATCCTCTTTATATCTCCTGTGCATGCAGGATGGTGCAAAGAGAAGGAATGGGTTTTGCTGTCCTTGGTTTCTGGTTCTGGTGGGGAAGGAAGTCACTCTCAGTGACTTAATACAGATGTAGAGATCTGTGTTGCTGTTTCTCCTGTGCGTTGCAGGCTGTCTCAATAATGTTGTCTAGGTGTTAAGTCTCCTGCATTCCCTAGAAGTGTCTGACAATGGAAGTGTTGGGCTTTGGTTTGTTTTTTTGCCAAGTGGATCTTTGTGTATGTCATTTGCTACTAGAAGCCACCAACTTGTTTTGTTTAAAGATGAATTTGTGATTATTTAATAGCAACAACATGGAATCCAGTTTTCCCTAAATATTTTCTCCACTTGCTGGAAAAGACTATTTCCCCCTCTATTGTATTATGAACTAAAAATAGTTTCTTTCAATCCTCCTGCAGCCTGTCCTCATGTGCAGTCCCCGTGGGCTTTGGTTAGATGCAACAAGTCAGAGCTTTGTAAATAACCACAGAGTAAATCACGTTCTGAACTGTCATTATTAAACAGATTAAGTAGTGTGTGGTGACAGCCCTGACTCAACCTGCACATTCAGAACTTCACTTTAGAATCATTCTGGTTCTTAATGATACTTTAAATTGGGCACACTGTGCCTGCAAGAGATGGCAGAGATTGCTTTATTAGCCTTGTTCAAGGTAGAGAGGTGCTGACTGTAAATTAGTATAACCCAGTCTGCAGTTTCACTGCTATTATCCAGTATAACAAATCTCAACATGAAAATAACTGGTTTGGGTTTTTTCCTTCTTTGTGTGTGTGTGTATGTGCGTGTGTGTGATGCTTCTTCCCTCCTGTTGCCCTAGAATATCACGTTTTCAAAACACTTGTAAAAAATGAACATGCTCGTGTGTGTCTAAACACTACCTCTGGTGACAGAGAGCAGCACATGCTGACCTGATGTTTGTGTCACTGTTTGATTTTGTAACATCTTCTCCTCCTCTCTTTGTTAAAGCGCTCTCCTTCCTGTATTCCAGCTAACAAAGGCAGACGTGTAAGAGGCTGTCTTACTCTATGTGGTCCTTTATTTTTTGCCTGTTGTGTACATGCCTTTGTTTAATGTATGGATTGTGTATTTATCTTGCTGCATGTCTGCTGCTGCTGCTGCTGCTGTTTGCTGCTGCTGTGCTGGATTTTTTTTTGTTGTTGTTTTACAGCGGTGGGCTAAAAGCTTTTGGAGTGTTTCATTTGGTAATCCTGCAAGCAGAGTGTTACAGTAGCTGGAGAAGCTGCTTTGTTGGGTGCTTTCTCTTTCCAATAAGGAAGTTCATTGTGGAGGCTGATCAGGTAGATACAGATTGGGAAGATGAGCAAATGTCAAATGAGGTCCTGTTTGTTTCCTTGCCTTTAGCAGAGGGTGTGTGTCGAGTTTTTGTTATTGCCTCTGGGAAGGTAGAGTTTAGCATCTGGCAGGCAAGTCATAGCAAAAGATGGAGAACATCACGGGACAGAGACAAGTACATGGGAAGTGGGGAACCAGGTAAATTGGAGCATCAAAGAGGGCAGGAAAAACTACTACAAGGAAAACAGAGTTGGATGTGTCGTGGTCCCTTAAACTCCAGATATGTTTGTACACAGTTCAGCATTGCCTCAGACCCACACAGGTAGCACTGTGTAGAGAATTAAGCACAGTTTTGGAGAATAAGTCTTATGAGGAGCAGCTGAAGGAACTGGAAATTTTTAGTCTGGAGAAGAAGCACTTAAGGGGAGACCTTCTGGCTGTCTACAACTCCCTGAAAGGAGGTTGGAGTGATGTGGCGGGGGAAGAGGGGTTGGTCTCTTCTCTCAAGCAACTACCAATAGGAGGGGAGGAGATGGCCTCAAGTTCCACCAGGGGAGATGTAAATTGGATATTAGGAAAAAATTCTTTCCTGCAAGGAGTGGTCAGGCATTGGAACAGTCTGCCCAGGGAAGTGGTGGATTCACCATCCCTGGAGGTGTTCAAGAAATGAGTGGGCATGGCACTTTGGGATGTGATTTAATGGCCATGGTGTTCTGGGGTGAGAGAACTTCATATCTGGGAGGTCTTTTCCAAGCTCAACGATTCTGTGGTGACAAGGCTATTACCATTTACTAGCAAATACTGTAATAATCTTTTGCTAATCCAGCGGATTAGTTTGAAACTGATTCTAATGGTGTTGATATGGTCCACATAAGCTTGCAGCCATGGTTGAGTCAGGTTTTTTTTCACTTCTCATTAGAGCAAGGAACCTGGTGATTGCTGCAACAGTATAGTATAGGGCCCTGTTTAACTTAGAGGGAAGGTGGTGGTGGTGGTTAAATTCCCTTCAAATTCTGTATCAGGAGATCAGGTTCTGAGTGTTTAGTGAGCATTTATGTTCATAAGATAAGTAAAAATGGGGAATGGAGCAAAACTAGAAGTGGGTAGGTTCAGATTGGATGCTAGGTAGAAGTTCTTGATCATGAGGGTGCTGAGACACTGGAACAGGTTTCTGAAGAAGGTGGTAGAAGCCTCATCGCTGGAGATTTTTAAAGCCAGGCTGGATGTTGCTGTGAGCAACCTGCTCTAGTGTGAGGTGTCCCTACCCTTGGCAAGGGGTTGGAACTGGCTGATCTTTGAGGTCCCTTACAGCCCTGACAATTCTGTGTTTCTCTGAAAAAATACATTTGTTACTGGTTCAGCAGTTGTGTTCAACTACAAAGGCTTTGGAGTACATTCCAGTAAAGTTTAGTCATTCATATCAAACTAATTTTTTTTTAAGAGACACCATGAAAATTCTTTGATATGCAGATGCTGCTTTGAAAGGGAAAGCCTTTGGAGTATCTGGAAACCTTTATGAAATAACAGATTAGATCTCTGAGTTGAACTCAGAGAAGAAAAGGAATGTCTGTTTCTTGATATGAAAAATTTGCCTGTGGTTGCTCATTGGACTAATTTTTTTAATAACACTTTTAAAAAGAAGGTAGATTTGTTTAAGGTTAAACAGTCCTTGAGTGGAGTTATCATACACATGTTTAGATGACTGGAAGAAACCCAAAAAGTTTCAAACGATTGAAATGATTTTATGTTTCAGCATGTAAGGAAGTTAGGGAGGGACTTTTTACAAGGGCTTGTAGTGCTAGGAGAAGAGGGAATGGATTGAAGCTTGAGGAGGGCAGATTTAGACTGGAGATTAGGAAGAAATTCTTTGTAGTGAAGGTAGTGAGACACTGGAACACATTGCCCAGGGAGGTTCTGGATACCCCATCTGTGAGGGTGTTCAAGACCAGGTTGGATGAGGCCTTGAGCAACCTGGTCTAGTGGGAGGTGTCCCTGCCCCTGGCAGAGGGGTTGGAACTGGATGATCTTTAAGGTCTCTTCCAACCTGAACCATTCTGTGAATCTGTGCAACTTGGAATTTACTTCTCTGAAGGCACCAGTGTTTCTAATACTGGATAAAGCTTCCAATTATGTCCTTCTGATAAATCTGAGCACAAAATGTTTGCTTTAATGCTATTTTTTGCCTCAATGCTTGAAACACAGCATCTATGTGTAGAAAACAGGTGTGGGAATTTCCTGTTTAATGAAAGGAAATATTTGCAGGCTTCTTAACATGCCTAAGCTGACGAAGCTGGTGAGCATTCTCCACTAGATTTTATTTTGGGGGCTAAAAAATAGAAGCCATCAAATGTAACTCTCCACTGTTGGGAAAAAACATCGAAAAGATTAAAAAGAAAATCAAACTCAGTGCAGGAACTGCACCTGTTTGCTACCATGACTGAGTTTCTGGTGAACAAGACTGTATATGCATGTACAAGATTGGCTTGACAACATCTTTTATTCCCAAGAAGCAGTAAAGTTTGTGAATTTTTCAGTATAATGTAAAATGCAAATGAGACAAAATCCCACTGGAATGTTCAGACGCTTTGTGTCAGCCTTGCTGCCTATTTCAGCTTGTTGTGCAAGCTGGCCAAATCCTTAGCAATGGGGAGCTGATTGTTCCAGACAAGCCAGATCTGCAATGGAACTTTCTGTAAGCTTCCAGCTTTTAGTTTTTAATGGGGAAAACCACCCTCATCTCATAACATAGATATAGATACTTCTACATAGAAATGTTTGCTGTGGAGATGTCTTGTTTTCAAGGAAGAATCTTTCATTCTCTGATTTTTTTAGTTGCACTGACAACAGCTGACTTGTTATCTAAGATACCTCTTTGTACCTGTATGCCTTGTTGTTCAGTGTACTTCTGTCCTGGGCTTAGTTTCATTGTGTGTCAAGGACTAGGAAAATTATTTCCCTGAAGAAACTGTGTTTCTGGTCAGGAAGTGTTTGTAGTTCAAACAGGGTACCAAAAAAGCTCCTCAATTCTCAGTGACTATAATTAACACTAACCACAGGAAACAGGTTGGTTGAGCTGCCTTTTCTCCTTGATTTCTCCTCAATGTGGACTTTATGGCAATTCACTCCTGACAAATCTCTGCTACCAGTGGACAAAACTCATTCAAGTGTTTATCAGGCCCCTGAGCTAGCAGCTTTTTTTGTGCATGTGCTCCCCTCTTGGCAGTAGCCTTGGTGCGTTCATATTCAGTGCTTTTCATTGCATTTTTGTACTTGAAGTAGAAAGTTGCTTAAACCCAAATTTCTATCCTCTCAGTTCTCTCTTAGGAATTCTACTGCTCCCATAATCTTATTTTGGTAAGACTTAAGATTTCTTTTTAATGATGTCTTTGATTTACTTTTTTTGGTCGTTTTTCTTTTTCCCCCCCCTTTTTTTTTTTTTTTTTTCTTTTTCTTTCTCTTGAATTGTTCTCCTAGATTGATTCAGTTGAGAATTTTACATTGTCTAATACACCATCACGGGATGAAGACAGCAAGTCTCACCTCCATTCAAGATCAAGGTCTCCTTCTACAGCTAGTGACATTGAACCAATTGAGGTACTTCAGTGTTTACAACTTTGGTTTTGGTGTTTTTCTTAGGAGTAACAGTTTCATTAATACATTGCAGTTGTTTTCTCCTCTCCAGTAGGCTATTCAGGACCCTGTAAAAAGCTTCTGCACTAGTGGGGAACTGTATTTTGGGGAAAGTTGCATTTCCTTTCACACATGGGTAGTTGATCAGGGGTGGGACCTCTGTTGAATCCATTATTAGCGATACTCTCTCTCATAACATACCCCCAGCCATGAATATTTAAGATATGTTGGCACAAAGGTAATGTTAGACTCTAGCGTGTAAGAGTACACTTTGGCGTCCTGCTCAAAGTCTTGTCAATACCAAATACTTAGCCAGGCTCTGCAGCAAGTGCAATGTGTCCCCTGTTAAGAAATTGAATTCTCTGATTATTTTATATAAGAGAAAATTCAGCCAAGTGTTTAAGATACATTGCAGATATAATTTTGACTTTTTAGGAGATAAGTCTTGCACATAATTTTTCTGAGAAAGGAGATTTTGTTTTGTGGTGTTTGGGGCTGGGGTGGGTAGGATGTTTGTGGCCTTTTTATACTTTATTCAAGCTATCTTTGAGAGCATGTGTTGGATGTCTTACTGACCCTTTGGGCACTCTGTTCAGGTTGCAGACCATCCTCCCCGTTCAATGCACACACCAACCATGAGGACAGCATACATTGGATCAGGACTCTCTGCACCAAAGGTATTCAGTCAAGCATTCACACAGTTCATGTAGTAAGGGGAAGATGTCACTCCTGGGCAACAGCTTCAGGGGAGCTGATTTGCGCAGTAATCTTAACCAGAACTGCCTAGAAGAATCAACAACTCCTGCTGTTGGAGTGAGTCCAGAGGAGGGCCACAAGGATGATCCAAGGGCTGGAGCACCTCTGCTATGAGGATAGGCTGAGGGAGCTGGGGTTGTTCAGCCTGGAGAAGAGAAGACTCTGGGGGGACCTTTAGAGCTGCCTTTCAATACCTGAAGAGTTCCTGCAGGAATGCTGCAGAGGGGCTTTCCATAAGGGTATCTAGCAACAGGACAAGGGGAAATAGTTTGAGCTGAAGGAGAGCAGGGATAGACTGGAGCCTAGGAAGAAGTTCCTCAGTATGAGGGTGATAAGACTCTGGAATAGGTTGGCCAGAGTGCTTGTGGATGCCTCCTCCCTGGGGCTGTTCAAGGCTGCATTGGGTGAGGCCTTGATCAGTCTGGTCTAGTGGAAGGTGGTAGTCATTTAGTTTTGATACCACAGCATCAGCACTGCCATCCCTGAGGGGACAGAGAATTAAAGTCCTCACTCACATATTTCATGTGCCCAAGAAGTAAGGAGAAGCCTTTTGAAAATCAGCTTCATAGATTGATAGAATTATTTGGTTTGGAAGGGACCTTAAAGATCATCTAGTTCTACCCCCTGTCATGGGCAGGGACACCTTCTACTAGACTAGATTGCTCAAGGCCTCATCCAGCCTTGCCTTCACCACTTCCAGGGAGAGTGAATCCACAACCTTCCTTAAATTCAGTCTAAATCTGCCCTCTTCCAGCTTCAATCCATTCCCTCTTGTCCTGTCACTAGAAGCTCTTGTAAAAAGTCCCTCCCCAGCTTTCTTGTAGCCCCCTTCAGGTACATGAGAGCTGCTCTAAGGTCTCCTTGGAGCCTTCTCTTCTCCAAGTTGAATACCCCTATCTTTCTCAGCCTGTCCCCATAGGGGAGGTTTTCCAACCCTCTGATCTGCTTTGTGGCCTCCTCTGAACCCCCTCCAGCAGTTCTATGTCCCTTTTGTGCTTGGGGGCACCAGAATTGGACACAGTGCTCCAGGTGAGGTCTCACAAGAGCTGAGTAGAGTGGGAGACTGACCTTGTCCTGCTGATCCTTCATCCATACTCTCGCTTTTAAATTGAGTATTCTGAAATGGCTTGTGCCTAGCTCCGTAAAACTGAACTCTGTCGTGTTTTCTGGCATAAAAATGATGGGCTTTGATTTGAATTAAGGCAACACTTCTTACAGAGGAACAGTGAATTTGCAGCTCAGAAAATAGTGTGGTCGGCTGGCTTTGGCTGCTGGGAGCCCACCAAGCACATCCATACACAGACACTTTTGACTTTGAGAGTGCAATGTGCTAATTTTGGTCACTTTCTTATCTGCAATGGAAGAAAATTCATGTTCTTAGACAAGCTGCAGTTTCCCCATTTTAAATTATCAATAACCAGCACTGAGAAGGAATAAGCTCGTGTATTAGGAGCTCAGATCTCATTTCAGTGAATGCAGATAAGCTACCTTGTTAAACACACCTATGCACTCATGTCTGGGGATGGGGGAAGTAACTGTTCTTCAAAAGTGTTGTCGGTATTAACATCTTTGCTTGTTTTACAGCCTAAAGCCCACCAGTTTGTTGTGAAATCATTTAACACACCAACAAAATGCAATCAGTGCACATCTCTGATGGTGGGTTTGATACGACAGGGCTGCACTTGTGAAGGTGAGCACTTGTGGAAGCTCTTAAGTGTGAGCTAAAGGTCTTGTAGCTGCACACTAAATGTTGTAGTGTGATAATACAGGAGTCTTCTGTTTGTAGGTTGAATTACAGAATATACTCTCATGCCTCTTTTTTTCTACAGTAGGAGCCAAACAGTGAACATCTTACATAAGAGATTACCTAGTTATCTGGGGACAGATTTATTCCAGTGGGTGGTAGAAGAGCTTAGTTGACTTAAAATAGCATTAAGGGGCCAGAGTCAGTGGTCATGTATAGTGACAGCAGCTTTGCTTTCTGGCTTAGTACAAAATGTAAGACAGCTTTGCCATTCAGTACCAATTTCACTTCTTTCCAGGACTAATTTATTTGTGTGTGCACAGAATGATGCTCATCACTGAGAGGAGCTCCCAGCTTTTTGTTTGCTAATAGAGTTGGGCTTATAGGAAATAACAGAAATTGTCTCAGTATGAGCTTCTGATTAGGCTCTTACTTACCTGTATGAAACCAGGCCATATCCATACACCTCTGGAAATGAGAAAGTCAGAATTTAGAGCAGAAAAAAGCTGCTGCTCTGCACCCACTTGCATTTTTTCAGTCAAACTATTCAGATGTTGGTCAGAAGGGGAAGGCTCCTCTATAAACGTTGTCATCATTACCATAGCTGTTGCACTGTGCAAGAAATAACCATGTAACCTTTCTGTTTCTTCTCCTTTTCACAAGTATGTGGATTCTCTTGCCATGTGACCTGTGCAGACAAGGCTCCTGCAGTATGTCCAATCCCTCCTGAACAGACTAAGGGACCTTTGGGAATAGATCCACAGAAAGGCATAGGAACAGCTTATGAAGGACATGTCCGAGTAAGTATCAGGTAGCTGCATTTGGGGCACTTAAATCTTAATGTTTTCCGAAGAGGGGCACTGGGGGGGGGTGTGGATTCAATTATACATGAAGGTAACAGTTTGGAAACAAATCTAAATTTTCACTCCATCTCTAATTCTCTCTCCATCTCTGTCAGCCGTTGTGCTTTGAGTTGGCCTTTAATGACACATCTCTAGAGATCTGATCATCTTCCAGGGCCCGTGAGGTTTTGATTCTTCCTGTTGATGCTAGTACCATCTAGGGTCATTGCTGTGGGCACTTGCACAGAAGTACAAAACAACTGGTCAGCATAGTTTGGACCACATTCCTGCTGACCAGCTAGATGGATTTCTTTCTCTCTGTTTGTTAATACCACGTTGAATGAGGTCTTGAAATAAGGAGAAAGAGTCTGGTGCTATGAATTTTTTAACTTCTATATTGTGGGGTCCACGCTTGGTGGTCTTACAGCATCTGTGCTATGCCTTATGTCGCTTAACTTTATCACTGAATAAAAAGCCTCTCAGCCTAGATGTATGAATTGATTTCTGCCCTGTTTGGTTTCTGACTGCATGCAAACTTACAGGGTGTTGATCAGAACTTATTTTGCTAAAGGTACCGAAACCAGCGGGAGTAAAGAAAGGTTGGCAGAGAGCGCTGGCAGTGATCTGCGATTTTAAACTCTTCCTATATGATGTAGCAGAAGGAAAAGCATCCCAGCCCAGCGTGGTAGTGAGTCAGGTCATAGACATGAGGTAAGCTCTTCGGTGCTGAGTGGGAGCTTTTCAAGGGCACTGTGAGATTTTTTTTCCCCCTGCTTTTTCTAATTTGTGAGATCAGTAATCGAAGTCCAGAGCTTTTATGCAACATTGTAATCCATGTTGAGAATCTCTAATTTTCCAGGGGAAAAAAAAAGGATTATTTGCAGTAGCCTGGGCTATACTTGTGTGGTCATATGTAGCTATTTAAACTTCCATTACTACATCATCATGTGCCAGAATGTATCTGTTCAGCTGTGTGGAAGATGTGGTAAGAAGAAAGAAGGAAAGTATGATCTTTAGGGTTGAACAGAGTTTTGAAAGACAGGTGAATCTTTGTTATCACAGAGGCAAAATCACAGGATAAAACTAATAGAGGATTTTATAGGATAACACTAATTAAAATTTTGATTCAGAAGAGTTAAATAGTTTTTCCACTGTCTTCAGCAGTACTGAGAACATTTAACATGCCAGATAAGTAAAAGCTTATCTCTGAAGTAGGTTAGTTTTTAGTTTGTCCAAGAAGTCTGAGGCAGCTTTAGCTTAGACGATTTTAATGAAAAGCTGCAGAGCTATTCTTGATCCAGGCTTATGTTTTAAGTTCATTCATTTGTTGATTGATTGATTGATTGATTGATTGACTCATTCATTCATTCATTCATTCATTTATTTGGGGGGAGGGGGAATGTTTTGATTTAAAAAGACAAAACCCAGACACTCTAAATAGATTTATCTCCATCAACATTTACCAGGGATTTAATTATGCAACACTGCGTTTGTGAACTTCATCTGCAGATAAAGAGGAAAGGATAATTAAAAAATACCAGGTCTCACTGCTGTCTTGTTGTTTCCCTTCCAAAATGACACTGTTGGTGGTACTCTGGAAATAGAGGTTAATAACTTCTTAACTCTTTGCCCATTCTGTTTGTGGTCTCCATAAGGGATGAAGAATTCTCAGTGAGTTCTGTCTTGGCCTCAGATGTCATCCATGCAAATCGGAAAGATATCCCCTGTATCTTTAGGGTAAGTATTACATCTCACCCCTAGGAACCCAGCAGTGCAGGGTTTCACAGTGTGCTGTGTGCACACCAACAGCTTGCTAGTATTTTATTTCCTTTGCAAGTGTGGTATCCATAGCAGCAGCAGCAGTGCATAAAGATCTCTACGTGTATCATTTCTGTGATAAAAACAGAACCCATGCATTTAGACAAGTTCTCATCTACGCCTTTAGGTGAGGTTTATTTTTTTAACTTTCACAGTCAGACATACTTTTCTCAACCTCCTGTTAGTTGTTTGGAATTCTCATCTTCCTTGTGACCTACATTTTTATCTCCTAAAGTTGCCTTCTGCTTCTCCATTTAATTTGTTGTGTTATCCCTGAAGACTTTGTCACATATTTTCTTTGTATAGATGAGAAACTTACTTGTACAAACACATGGGCACCATCATGTTCTTCTATACCTCTGTGATGCTGGAAGATCATGAGTTTCCTCTAGGGCAAGAGATAATGGATTCAAGTTGCACCAGGGGAGGTTTAGGTTGAATATTACAAGAAGCTTCTTCCCTGAAAGGATTCTCAAAGGCTCAAAGAAGCTTCCCAGGGAGGTGCTTGAATCCCTATTCCTGGAGGTGTTTCAAAGAGGCAGAGGTGTGCTGCTGAGGGCCATGGTTTAGCACCAGGTTTAGTAGAGCTGGTTGGACTTGATGATCTTAAAGGTCTTTCCCAAACAAAATGATTCAATGATTCTATGCACTCGACCTCTGAAAACTCACATTCATCAGATAGTCAGTATAGGAATCCAGTGTTAAATGGTCATCCAAATTCATGTCTAGTATCTGGTATTAGGATTTTGCCATTGTTGGCTTTTTCTAGTATTCTTCTTGTATTGGAACTAGATATTTAAGGTCCCTTCTAACCTAAACCGTTCTATGAATCTATGAATTAAAGCTTTGATTAACGAAATCACTTTGCTGTCTTAGTAATTCTACTATCACTTCTTTGCTATACCATTGTGTTTCATCCCTTGTTTTTCTAGCTTTCAGGCTGTTCATCACTCTGCGTGCTGAGGAGATAAAACTACAAAAAGAGCTTTCATTTTTATATGCAAATAGCTGGACCAAATGCAGCAAAAGGATCATAAATCATTGTTCTATAAAAGCCATTCCTGTTCCCTTATTTTCTTAAGAGATCTATTGGTTTTAAAATTACAGAATACATTGTAAGAAACTGCTGTGAAAAACACTAGGTTAGCTTATTTAGAGCAGACATTCCTCAATTACAGAATAAATACAAATGTATTTGGAATAAAGACAGAGTTTTCTCTCTCCTTTGCTGTGTTCCTCACATTTACAGGGTTTTCTGCTGTGGGTTTTCTGTTCTCTGTTAATAGAAGCTAAAGTTTTGCATTCTTCGTTCAGACAGCTCATTAAAAGGGCACTTATAGGCATAGAATGGTTTAGGTTGGAAGGGACCTTCAAATCATCCAGTTCCAACCCCCCCACCATGGGCAGGAACACATTCCACAAGACCAAGTTGCTCAAGGCCTCATCCAGCCTGTCCTTGATCACCTCCAGGGAGGGGGCATCCACAACCTCTCTGGGCAACCTGTTCCAGTGTCTCACCACCCTTACTATCAAGAATTTCTTCCTAATCTCAGTCTGAATCTCACCTCTTCCTGCTCAAATCCATTCCCTCTCATCCTATCACTACAAGCCCTTGTAAAAAGTCCCTTTGTGGCATCTGATACCTTAGTAGAAATTACCAGCATGAATTTTTTTTTAATTGCTTCTGACTTAAAATGTATCTTTAAAAATTTTCCAGGTTACAGCTTCCCAGCTCTCTGCATCCAGTAATAAGTGTTCAATCCTGATTCTGGCAGACGGTGAGAATGAAAAGAGCAAGTGGGTAGGAGTGCTGAATGAGTTGCACAGGATCTTGAAGAAGAACAAGCTCAAAGACCGCTCAGTCTATGTTCCCAAAGAAGCTTATGACAGCACCTTACCCCTCATCAAAACAACACAGTCAGCAGCAATTATAGGTATGAAATTAAGAACAAGAAAGTGCTAAGAGAAATGGGTATCACAGAATGTTAGGGGCTGGAAGGAACTTCAGAAGATCATCCATTCCAACCCCCTGCCAGAGCAGGATCACCTAGGGCAGGTCACACTGGAACGCATCCAGGTGGGTTTTGAATATCTCCAAAGAAGGAGACTCCACAACCTCTCTGGGCAGCCTGCTCCAGGGCTCTAGCACCCTCACAGTGAAAAAATATTTGGACTAGATGATCATTCAAGGCCCTTTCCAGCCCCTGAAATTCTGTGATATTTCCTTATGTTCACCTGAACCCTCCTCTGCTCCAGCTTACAACCATTGCTACTTGTCCTATCATTGGATATCCCTGAGTGTGCCAAAGGCTTGCTTTTGGGTTGAAATAAACCCATCCCAACTAACATATTACATGGTGTTATCTACTGAATAGAGAGTAATATGTAATGTTTTCATCCCATATAGCAGTATGGATAGATTTAAGAGAGGAATGCAATTCACTACACAGTCAGGTCTTTAAGACTGTTCCCCCTATTCACACCTATTCATAACTCTGAATAACTTTGTTATTCTGTAAATGTAATTCCTTAACCACGCAAAATTAGCACTGTAGAGTAATCATTAATCACTGATTTTTACAATACCTGCACATGGGACTGGGGAGAAAATCTAAAACCAGAATTGATATAGTTATTTTAAATGAGACTACATCAAACAGGTTAAACTGATCATTCAAATTATACAATATTACACTTTATTCCACAGTCAGTAGTATACATAAGTGCTCTGAATATGGGTTTGGGTTTTTTTAATGGTATTTCTTGCTCTTTCTACTAACAGGAGAAATGAGAAAATACTTTTTTTTCAGGAATTGGAAAGATTGGGAGGTAGATGAATGTGTTTGGTTTGGCTTTAGGGTTTCTTTTAGTTATTTATTATTTGTTATTTATTATTTTTCTTATTTGTTATTTAAAGATATAAAAACCTGTCTCTGTTAATCAGAATTAATAGAATCATAGAATTGTTAGGGTTAGAAGGGACCTCAAGGATCATCCAGTAGCAGCCACCCTCCCATGGGCAGGGACACCTCACACTAGAGCAGGTTGCTTACAGCCACATCCAGCCTGGCCTTAAAAACTTCCAGGGATGAGGCTTCCACCACCTCCCTGGGCAACCTGTGCCAGTGTCTCACCACCCTCGTGGCGAAGAACTTCTTCTAACATCCAATTTGAATCTACCCACTTCTAATTTTGTTCCATTCCCCCTAGTCCTATCACCACCGGACACCCTAGAAAGTCCCTCCCCAACTTTCTTGTAGCCCCCTTCAGAGAGTGGAAAGCCACAATAGGGTTGTTGATTATTGTTAAGTATTTCCAAAGAAAAATAACTTCTTTTTCATTATTTTTTTTTTAAATCTTAATACAGACCATGAAAGAATAGCTCTGGGGAATGAAGAAGGATTATTTGTTGTGCATGTCACCAAAGACGGTAAGAGATTAGGAACTGGTAGTAATTTCCTTAATATTAAACAATCTGGCAGTGACTTTGTAACCTGGTTTCATGTTTTCTCTGCAAGGCTATCAGCTGGACAGTCCCCACACAAGAGAGAAACCTCAAGGCGGTCTCAGTGCTTTCTGTTTTGGGGATCATTTCCCATAACAAAGATTGAGCATCTTGAATGCAGTTGAAGGTTTTCTTCCCTTGTTTATAGCAGACTTAATACTGAATTCAGACCAGATTGCTCAAGATTTGGTTCAGTCAGGTCCTCAAAATCCCCACAGATGGAGTTTCCACAGCCTCTCTGGGCTTTCTCCTGCAAACCATTCTCACAAGGAAGCATTTTCTTTGTATACCCAGTAGGAACCTCCCTCATTTCAATTTAGGTCTTCTGTTTCTTCTTCTCCTGCTGTGCATCTCAATAAGGAGCCTGGCTTGAACTTTTCTATAACTTCCTTTTTGGTATTGGGAAATCATAGAATGTTAGGCATTGGAAAACACCTCCAGAGATCATCTAGTCCAACTCCCTGCCAAAGCAGAATCATCTAGGACAGGGAACACCGGAACATATCCAGGCAGGTTTTGCAAGTCTCCAGAGAAAGAGACTTCACAACCTCTCTGGGCAGCCTGCTCCAGGGCTCCATCACCCTCACAATAAGGAAGTTTTTCCTCATGTTGAGGTGGAACTTCCTTTGCTCCAGTTTGTATCCATTGTCATATCACAAGACACCACTGAAAAGAGACTGGTCCCTTCCTCTTGACACCCACCCCCCAGATATACATAAACATTGATCAGATCCCCTCTCAGCCTTCTCTTCTCCAGACTTAACAGCCTCAGGTCTCTCAGCCTTTCCTCATCAGGCAGATGAGTCCCTTCATCATCCTCACAGCCTCCACTGGATTTTCTACAGTAGTTCCGTTTCTCTTTTGAACTGAGGAGCCCAGAACTTGATACAGTACTGCAGATGTGGTCTCACTAAGGCAGAATAGAAGGGGAGGAGAACTTCCCTTGCTGGACACACGTTTCTTAATGCAGCCCAGGATACCACTGGCCACCTTGGCCACAAGGGCACATTACTGTCCCATAGATAACTTACTGTCCACCAGTGCTCCAGGGTTCTTCCCCATGGAGCCGCTTTCCAGCAGGTTAGCCTGTAGCCTGTAGTGCTGCATGGTATTGTTCCTCCCCAGATGTATGCCCCTACACAGTGATGTTCAGCATTGTAAAGAGACACAATGCCAGGTGCCTGAGCTAGTTCAACAAGCAAGATGCTTAATTTCATTTCAGTTCTTTGAGGTTTTTTCCTTTATTCAGTGGTTTTGTGGCTATGAAACTGTTTCTGAAAACAACACTGAAATAGCACAGCAGTTGCTGTCTGCATCAGATCAGCCTCCTGATGAGGGAAAGCTAAAGGTCTATCCAGCATTGCTACATCTGCTGTTGCTGGAATAGAAGTTCTGATTGCATACATTTAAATATTGCGAGGAAGCAATGAAGGGCATCGCTTGGGTTGCTGCCTTAGTTTATGTTTACAGATACGTCTGTGGTAACCAATTTACACTTGAACATTACTGACTTGGGTTTGGGGGTGGGGTGTGTGTTTGTTTTGTTTCCAGAGATTATCCGTGTTGGTGACAACAAGAAGGTTCATCAGATCGAGCTCATCCCCAGCGAGCAGCTGGTGGCAGTGATCTCGGGACGAAACCGTCACGTGCGGCTGTTTCCCGTGGCTGCCCTGGATGGAAGGGAGACTGAGTTCTACAAGCTGGCAGAGACAAAAGGCTGCCAGTCCATAGTGTCTGGCCACGTGCGCCACGGAGCCCTGACCTGCCTGTGCGTAGCCATGAAAAGGCAGGTCCTCTGTTACGAACTCAATCAGAGCAAGACACGGCACAAAAAGATCAAGGAGATCCAAGTCCAGGGCAACGTCCAGTGGATGGCAATCTTCAGCGACCGGCTTTGCGTGGGCTACCAGTCAGGTTTCTTAAAATACCCCCTGCACGGAGAGGGCAGCCCCTACAGCCTGCTCCATCCGGATGACCACACGCTCTCGTTTGTCTCACAGCAGCCAACTGATGCCATCTGTGCAGTCGAAATCTCAAACAAAGAATACCTGCTGTGTTTTAGCAGCGTAGGGGTTTACGTTGACTGCCAGGGCCGGAGGTCTCGGCAACAGGAATTGATGTGGCCTGCAACTCCATCTTCTTGCTGTAAGTTGCCCTCTCTGGCAGTCTGCCTGCTATTTTACGTTGACACTTCTCAATTAGACTCAGCTGCTCAAGGCCTCATGCAGCCTGGCCTTGAGCACCCCCAGGGAGGAGATATCCACAACCTATTCCAGAGTGTGATGGATCACACAGAGTCTCCCCACCCTTGTACTGAGAAACTCCTTCCTAAGATCCAGTCTAACCCTGCTCTCCCTCAGCTTCAAACCTTTCCCCCTTGTCCTATTTCTAGTCACCCTTATGGAAAGTCCCTCTCCAGCCTTCATGTAAGCTCCCTTCAGGTATTGGAAGACAGCTTTAAGGTCCCCTCACAGCCTTCTCTTTTCCAAGCTGAGCAACCCCAGCTGCCTCAGCCTATCTTCATAGCAGAGGTGCTCCAGCCCTTGGATGATCTTTGTTTCAGCTTGTTTGAGTGAAGCCCCTTCTGAATGTGGAAGGAACAGCTTTCACGGGCTGTGTATCCTCTTGTTACTGTTGGCAGACCATGGCAATCTTCTTCCCAACATGGAAATAACAAATTCTCCTTTAGATGTGGTCCCAGTGAAACAAATTTCATCCTGGGAAAATGTGCCAGATGAGCAGCACTAGAATTCTCTTTACAATCCACAAAATAAGAGATGTAAAGCTAGAAGGAAGCATGGAGATTTTTGTTACTCTTTTTATGCTTAGTTCCAACTGATGGTCTTTTAGTGTATAGTCATAGACTCATAGAATTGTTTGGGTTGAGAAAAACCTCTTAAGATCAAGTCCAACAACTGACCCAACACCACCATGGCCATTAAACTATGTCCCAAAGTGCCATGCCCACGTGTTTCTTGAACAGCTACAGGGATGGTGACTTTACCATGTCCCTGGGCAGCCTATTCCAATGCCTCACCACTCTTGCAGGAAAGAAATTGTTCCTAATCTCCACCCTGAACCTCCCCCGGCACAATTTTGCAGAGGTTGTTGTTGGATTACAAATTTATTTATTTTTTTATTTTTAAAACATTAATCTAGTTATAAACTGTGAAATTTTGTCTGTTTTGAGCCCTGTCTCTAAGCACATGACCTTGTCATTTCCTCACAGGTTACAATGCACCATACCTCTCTGTGTACAGTGAAAATGCAATTGATGTCTTTGACGTGAACTCGATGGAGTGGATTCAGACTATTCCTCTCAAAAAGGTAATTCAGCTATTTCAGTGCCAGTTGAAAGCTAGGCTCAGTCATGCTCTGCTACAGTCATACCAGGTTCTTAAAGCACAGTAGAAGCCATCATTACAACTGTCTAAACGTGATTGAGTGCAAAGAAGAGCTACTGCAAAGAAAGTTGGGCTTTTTGTTTTGTTTAGATGTCTTCTCACTGTTTTAAATGAATGACCAATCTGGAGCTTACTTAGTGATACAACACCAGGAGCTGTGTCTTGGTGTTAAATGCATCTGGCTTCTTTGGGTCTCATGCATATCTTTTACTGCCAGAAGATGGCGGGTGTTAAGTACCTTTTGCTGCTTGAGAACACTGTAGACAGATAGAACCATAGAATGGCCTAAAGTTGGAAGAGACCTCAGAAATTATCTACTCCAACCACCCTGCCATGGGTAGGGATGCCTCTCAACTACGCTGGGCGGCTCATGGCTTGTCCAACCTGGTCTTGAACACTTCAAGGGAGGGGCATCCCTAATCACAAACTACTCCAGAGTTTTACCATCCTCATACTGAAGAACTTCTTCCTAAGATCCAGTCTAACCCTGCTTTCCCTCAGCTTCAAATCATTTCCTGTTGTCCTGTCACTGGACACCCTTAGGTAAAGTCCCTTTGCAGCCTTCCTGTAGTATCCATTCACCTATTCCTGGAGTCTTCTCTAGGCTCAAAAACCCCAGCGTCATCAGCCTGTCCTCATAGCAGAGGTGCTCCAGCCCTTGGATTATCTTTGTGGCCTCCTCTGGGCTCTCTCCAACAGTTCTGTGTCCTTCTTATACTGGGGATACCAGAGCTGGGTGCAGTATTTGAGGTGGGGTCTCAGCAGAGCAAAGGGCCAGAATCCCCTCTCTTGCCCTGCTGGGCTGCATGACGACACTGCTGGCTCATGCGGATCTTCTCATCAATCAACACCCCCAAGGCTTTTTCTTCAGAGCTACTTTCAACCTACACTGCACCCAGCCTGGATCTGTGCCTGGGGTTGGCCCTACCCAATGGGACAGTGACATCAAAAATATCTTTATTGAAGTCCCCCATAAATAATGATAATTTCCAGTGCAAAGGCTTAGAACATTTGGGTTCAACCAGTAAAAATGCCAAATAAGGATGATGTCAAGTTTGCATCACTTACCAAAAGAAAGTTGTTTTCAAAAACTCACATTTCTGTGGTGTTTTCCCAGCTGTATTTGAAAAGAAAAAGTGTGGGCTTTTTCCCCCCATAGTTTAGATTGACTTCAACTTTGGATTACTGTTGATGTAATTCCTTTAGTGGCATTCCAGTGATATGGAGCCACAAGAAATTGCCATTGTAGTCTTGTGAATCAGTCTTATGTCAGATGTCGATCAGGATATTGCTGTAAGGATAAATAATGAAAAAATGAAGGTGCTCAGCTATTGACCACCCTAAGGAGGGTAGAAGAATCTGGAGTCAACAGGGACACCTCCAACTAGAGCAGGGCCACATTGAGTAAGATCTTCAGTGTCTGCAGAGACAGAGCCTCAATCACATCCCTGGGCAGCCTGTTGCAGTATTTCACCACTCTAGTTGTGCAGAACTACTTCTCTGTACTTGTTCTCCAAACAGAATTTTAAAATCCAAAACTGGTTTTAACTTTGCTTCATGGCTTTAATGAGTGGCAGTTGTTCTTGAGAGCTGCCATGTGTCACTGGGGTTAGGAGACACTGCTCCCATAGCCTGCAGCTCTGCTGTGAAGCAGACTTTGTTCTGCACAGTTGCACTGTTCTGCTCCCTGGTTGGCTTTATTACAGTGCTCCTTTTGAGTTTGTGGTGCACTTTGGAGCTTTCAGAATGAGATGCACTATATGGATGTGAGTTATTACTATCACAGAGCCTGATTTTCCTCCTTTCAGGTACGACCCTTGAATACAGAAGGATCACTAAACCTTTTAGGCTTGGAGACAGTTAGATTAATATATTTCAAAAATAAAATGGCAGGTAAGTAATGAGAAGCCCATTTTCATCATGCAATTGTTTGTTTGTTTGTTTACAAAGAGCTTTTGGGTTGTGGTGGGGTTTTTTTGACCTGGATTAGCACATTCAAGAAAGTAATCCTTCAAATTTATCCTTGTTAACCTGGGAGAAAGTCAAAGCTTACAGATCCCACAGTGATTGCAATGATAGGCAGCTACTCTAAACTTTCATTTGCTTTTGAATATTGAGTGAAGACTTGAATGAAGAGTGGAAGTAGGAAATAGAATGACTCGATGCTCCCTCCAAATATGGGATCACCTGACAGAGTGCTGTTTGGACATGCTCCCACAGTTAAAGACCTTAATAATGATCACGGCAGTAGCAGAATAATTTTACCTCAGAATGCCAGGTTGGAAGGGACTCCAAGGATCATCTGGTCCAACTTTTCTTGGTCACAGTAGAGTTGAAATGAGCTGGCCCAGCACCTTGGCAAGCTGAGTCTTCATACTGTCCAATGTAGGGCTCCTCTTGAGAGATGGTTCCAATGTTTAACTGTTCTCATGGGGAAATATTTTCTTCTGGAGTCCAATGGGAATCTCCCCAGCAGTAACTTGTGCCGATCACCCCTTGTCTTTTCCATGGGACTCCTTGTCTCCATCCTCCTGGTAGCCACCCATTATGTACTGGTCCACAGAGTACATAATTAACCTAAACAAACCTTTCCCAGGGATCAGGAAGTAATACAATATTACATATTCATAGGACTTCATACAACTGTGTGCCATAGTCTTAGCTTCAGAATTCTGGTTTTGTTGTGAGTCTTAATGATTCATTGTCACTTTTTAGAGTCCATTTTATAAGCATGCTCCTGAGTAATTTCCTTAATCTTTTGTTTAACCTGTTAGGTGAAAGGGGATGTGCTTCATTCTAACAATGAAAAGCTGCTTTTTTAAAAACAACTGCTCTGAAAAGAGTGGAAATTAAATGCTCTAGAAACATCTAGTGGTGTTGGCTGTGTTTCAGTGTTTATTTAAAGGGCTAGCAAATCAGCACAAGAGGAATGGCAGTGGTAGACCCCAGCAATATGGTGGAAGCACGTGTAACAATTTTTTTAGGTCCTAATAGAGTTGAAACATTCAGAGTAGAGCAGAAAGGAGAAGGGGGAAAAAAGAAACTGGAGAGTGTAGAACCAGAAGTAAGGAAGGCTGATGGGTTACTCCTGTACACTACTATCTTTCAGAATATGTTGACAAACAGTAAAATATCCTCCAGGTGTATCTCTTTAACAGTCTGTAAGTTTTATTCCTGGAGCTGCTTTCCTAGTAAATCCCACACTTGGAATCATAGAATGGTGTGGGTTGGAAGGGACCTCTGAAGGTCATCTAGTCAACCCCCTGCAATGAGCATGGACATCCTCTATTAGATCAGGTTGCTCAGAGCCTTGTCAAGCCTCACCTTGAATATCCCCAGGGATGGGGCCTCAACTACTTCCCTGGGCAACCTGAGAATTCTTCAGCTGATCTTAAGGAAAGAAGAGATTTCAGTTTGTGCAAAAACTGTTTTGGCAGTGAGCAGTAGCTATGTTCAAGCTTATTAAGTGTAACTTTAGTCTCCATATGTACAAAGCAAGACAGAGCAGTTTGGGAGGGTTCATTCAAAGTAACCCTTCTGTTGTACGATTGCTACTGCTTCCCACATCTTCTCTTTTTCCAAGAGTTGCTCCAAAATTACATCAGTGTTCAAGCACTTCCACAAGAGTAGGCTCTGAAGTAGGGAAAGAATGAAAAAGACTCTTTCCTTGAATTTCCAGAAGGCTGGCAGAACAAGACTGTTGTAGAGATTTTTCAGGGAGAACTGCCAAAGAAAGTTTGACATAGAGGACTGGGATCCTCTGCTGTTCACCTGAATGTTTTGTTTGAAAGAATTAATCGGTGATATTTTGAGAATGCAGTTGTGGCAGCTCAGGTGTGAAGAAAGGTTAAGTCTGTTGCTGTCTAGCAGGTTAGAGAGTGACCAAGGACACCGCAGAGTGTTTGTTTGAGTTTGGTGAGCAGTAAGGGGTGACCAACAATATCAAAAGCAGAGGGAAAAAATACCTAAATATCTTTGAATTCAAATTCCATGGATACCTAATGAATTGTCCCCCTGGATTTTTAATATTTATTTTAAATTAAACACATGGATTTTAATATTGATTTCAGAGGGCGATGAGCTAGTAGTTCCTGAGACATCAGATAACAGCCGGAAGCAGATGGTTCGAAACATCAACAACAAGCGCCGCTACTCCTTCAGAGTTCCGGAGGAGGAGAGGATGCAGCAGAGGAGGTCGGTACTCAACGTGTCCTTGCCTTCTGTATGTGCCTGTAGGCCCTGAAGGACAGTGACTGATGCTAATGTAGAATCATAGAATGCCTTAGGTTGGAAGGAACCTCAGAGATCATCTGCTTCAACCTCTCCCCACGGGCAGGGATGCCTCTCAACTAGACTCGTCTGCTCAAGGCCTCATCCAGCCTGGCCTTGAACACCTGCAGGCAGGAGGCAGCCACAACCTCCTTGGGCAACATGTTCCAGTGTCTCAC
This sequence comes from Picus viridis, assembly GCA_033816785.1. Lineage (NCBI taxonomy): Eukaryota > Metazoa > Chordata > Aves > Piciformes > Picidae > Picus > Picus viridis. The sequence continues at coordinate 8,414,082 of CM066577.1, forward strand.
CACCCTCCTACTGAAGAACTTCTTGATAAGATGCAGTCTAAACCTACACTCTCTCAACTTAAAACTTGTCCTGTCAGTAGACACCCTTATGAAAAGTCCCTCTCCAGCCTATCCTGAAGGCTCCCTTCAGGTATTGGAAAGCAGCTATGAGGTCCCCCCACAAGCCTTCTCTGCTCCTCTCTAGTGTAGTACTTAATTTGTTGCTTTCTGGAATGCCTATTCAGATGTTTCTGTCTCTTCACTACCATGTTAATCCTCAATGTTTAATCTGTGTTTATACCAGTTAGCACATGGAGATGCACTGGCTACATAAGTACTCATTAGCTCAGTGTAATTATGAGAAGCAGCTGTAATTTGGGATGCATGTGTCCACATACTGGATATAAGAGTGCACAGAGGGGTGCACATCTACTGTGTACGTAACGATTTGTAATAAACACTTTGCCAAAGGAGGTTACGCTGCTAGCTATGCATGTGGATTAACTACTTTCAGACTCTTGCTTTTCTTCCTCAAGGCAATTCTGGTCTTAGCAATATTCCAAGACATCTGCTTTATTCCCCATTTATTTATAGATTTAACTACCTAAACATTCTCTACATACCAGAAAATTCACCTCTTCTGAGGATGCAGGCCTTCAGGATGTGTTTCTAATAGATGTCTTTAACAGGTCACAAATACCTTCCTAAGTGCCAGTAAAACTAGGTCTGCACTACTCCTGTTCACAGAGGGTGCTGCTGACCTGATCATTTATGATCACTCACTGAAGATGATCTGCTACTGTGCCAAGCTACACTCCAAGAACTTTTTCAGTCTTCTAATTTCCAGTGTCTTCCACTGATAGTTGGCTCCCTGGTTTTCTGTCTTTTTGGCTCTAAGAAAACTATACAGCTGCATACAGTGGAGATAAAACTCAAGTTCTTGTCTTTGCCTTTTCTGAGCTGATCTTTTGAAGTTTTATGTGTTCTGAGTACTGAAATGCATCCTTGCTATTTTGAAGAGCTTTTAATTCTGACCACAGGCTGAGAAAGGTACTGCAGTACTATTTCAATCCTTTTGTCATATTTCTTACTTCATTTGCATCTCCACTTCATAATCCATTACAAATGAGTTCTGCTTTTACCCATCTTACAGAGCTTTTTATCAGCTCACAGTGGTTGGATTATCTTTGCTTGTTAGTAACTACTGGGACCTGGGCTGTTAGCCTGCAAAGAACATTCTTTTCTTCTGGCCTCTTGCCTTTTCTTCAAGCTGGACGCTTGTCCATGCCACTCCTGATATGATGGCAAGGGTTTATCGCAGTTAACATGGTCAATTTCCATTTAAAGTAGCTGAAAAATAAAGCTGTATGTGTTTTATGGATGTCCATCCTCACTTCAGATGAAATTCCTAAACAAATTCTTTTCTCTTCCAGGGAGATGCTACGTGACCCAGAAATGAGAAACAAATTAATTTCTAACCCAACTAATTTTAACCACATAGCACATATGGGGCCAGGAGATGGTATACAAATTCTCAAAGACCTTCCAATGGTAAGTACAAAAATATATCTGAGAGTATGTCTCACTGCAACAGAAGCTGCTGATGAGAGAGAGAAGGACAAGGGCTGTTTTAAACATCTGTTCAGAGCGTTGATGTGGTTTGTAGAGGAGCAGTGTAACTGGAAAGATGGTGCCAAACCTGTTCTGCTGTTCAAACAAAGAGGATGACACTTAGGCATCAAGAGGAGGAGGAGGAGTGGCTAATGCCTCCTGGGTTTTAAGGCAGATTGGCTTCTCTGTGTGGATGACAATTTTTATGTGGTTTGGGGTTTTTTTTGGTTTTTTTTGGTGGTTTTTTTTTTTTTTAGAAAGGGGGAAAAATTAAGATGATTTGGGCTTGTGTCCTTTGTGGGAAGGGAAAGAGCAATTCCTTTCTTTGTGACCTGTTCTTTGATTCTTGCCTTTTCTTCCCATCTTTTGCTCCAAATCAGCCTCTGTCTTTAGAGCTTTTTTCCCTCAGACAGTGGCACTGTAGCAGCCTAACAGTGTGCAGTGTCCCAAATTTCTCTCCGTGCCAGAGGTGCTATTTTTTTGTGTGTGTTTTCTCCAGATTAACTAATCTCAGTGAAACAGAATTTCTTCTATAAAGCCTAACCTTTTAGGATGAAAAATAGGAAAAGGAGTCATGTAATAGCATATTTGTTTGCACTAAATCTTAATTGGGAAATAGTCAAATGGAAGTTACTGAGATTTTTCTGTGAGCCAAAGACCAATTGATGTTTCCTTCATTGGAGAGCATCATTACTCCTTGAGCATCTTGTTTGTGTGTTCTGTATTGCTGTCTAAACTGGTCCATGATGACACAGATGTGACTCAGAAAATGCTAATTAGCACGGTAAGAAAGATGATATGATGTGATATACAGTATGATATCAAACAGATTATGTGAGTACAACCATAAGACCCAGGCATTAGTACAGAAGTGCTGTCTAAAATGATCACCGTTATTAGAATCACAGAATCACAGAACAGCTTGAGTTGGAAGGAACCTCAGAGATCATCTACTCCAAACCCCCTGCCATGGTCAGGGACGCATCTCAACCAGACTTGGCTGCCCAAGGCCTCATCCAGCCTGGCCTTGAACATCCCTGGGGAGGAGGCATCCATAACCTCCCTGGGCAGATCTCTCAGATCCAGTCTAACCTACTCTCCCTCAGCTTCAAACCATTCTCCCTTGTCCTCTTGATAGACACCCTGATGAAAAATCCCTCTCCAGCCTTCCTGCAGACTCCCTTCAGATATGGCAAGGCAGCCCTAAGATGCCCCCAGAGTCTTCTCTTCTCCAGACTGAGCAACCCCAGCTCCCTCAGCCTATCCTCATAGCAGCAGTGTTCCAGCCCTTGGATCATCTTTGTGTGGCCCTCCTCTGGACTTGATTTAACAGCTCTGTGTCCTTCTTATGCTGGAAACACCAGAATTGGATGCAATATTTGAGGTGGGGGGTCTCACAAGAGCAGAGTTTGTGCAGAAAGCAGGAAATAGATCCCAAAAATGGGATTTTTCTGGTTCTGAAAAGTCCAAAGGAAACAACAGTAAGACTAGAAAATAAAATGTACCGTGCAGTTGCACTAGTTGAGGAGCTGAGGAGCACCACCTCTGGTCTTCAGATGGTTGTTGTACCTCTGTTTTGCAGCAAATGGTGCTTTAATATTACACTTTGCCCTGGAGTCTGCACATGGCACATGAGCCTTTCTGGCACTGTGTTTTTCTTAGATGGAATATGCAGTGAAAGGAGAGCATTTACTTTAAATCTCATGCTAGAGACACTCTAAGGAACCTCTCAATAACAAATATATTTATTGCAGTTTACCAAAAAAAAAAAACCAAACCCACAGCCTTGTGTGGTTTTGTGTGTGTATAAAAGAATAAATAGTGAAGGACCTAGGTCTAGAAAGCACAGGCCAAACCCAAGGGAAATTGGCAAGTAATGTTTGTCTTCCCTGGATGTGAGTTTTCATATGTCTAGTGTTAAAGAAAAAAACAGCCATAGAATCATTAAGGTTGGAAAAGACCTCTGCGATCATCACATCCAACCAGCAACCCAACACTAGCATGCCCACTAAACCATGTGCCCAAAATGCTATGTCTGTACATTTTCTGAACATCTCTGGGGATGGTGACTCCACCACCTCCTTGGGCAGTTTGTTCCAATGCTTGACCACTCTTCCAGTAAAGAAATTGTCTCTCATGTCTAACCTAAATGTCCCCTGGTGCAACTTGAGACTATTTCCTCTCATCTTATTGCTAATTACTTGGGAGAAGAGACCAACACCCGCTTCTCTTCCAACCTCCTTTCAGGGAGTTGTAGAAGACCAGAAAGTCTCCCCTCAACCCTCTCCTCTCCAGACCAAACAATCTCAGATCCCTCAGCCACTCCTCACAAGCTTTGTTCTCCTGACCCTTCACCCGAGCATGACAATTTGCTTCAGAGCAGGTTGTAGATTGGAACCTTTTTAGTTTTTTCCACTTTTCTACTTCTGGTGAATTCTTTCAAATACTTCTGTCTGTTCTCAAGCAGAGAAAATAAACTGCTGCTAAAGATAGAGCAAAAGACATCTCATTTCACACCCTCAGTAGCTGAAAGCTCATGGGAATCAGAAGTTGGCAAGTGTAAAATGAGAAATGATTTTATCTGCAGAAGGGGATTTTCTAGGCTTACACAGATAAATGTTTCTTCAGCTGTCTCATCTCTAAATGGATTCATTGAAGTTATGCAAGCCTTGGGTTAGCTCAAAGGTAGTATTTGAAGTTAGGACTGGTATTTTGTTTCTTATGGTATTTTGAGGGAAATTAATTTCCCACAGTTCAAAGTGATGAGAAGACATTAGAAAATGTGTGCAATATAGAACCGATTTCTGGACTTGTTCCTCTGCTGCAGCTTCTTTTTAAAGTGGCTGTAAAAAACTTGTTTCTGCAAGTAGGTGTCAGTCTTAATGCTGGGAGATGTCACTGCAAGTAAAGCCAATTTGATGTGTGTTTGTTCCAGCAACAACTTGCAATCACAGAATGGCTTATGTTGGAAGGAACCATAGAATTATAGAATAGAATCACAGAATGGTCCAGACCAGAAGGGACCTCCTAAGGTCATCCAGTCTGACCTCCCCACACTCAGCAGGGACATCCTCAACTAGATCAGGCTGCCCAAGGCCTCATCGAGCCTTACCTTGAATATCTCCAGGAAAGGGGCCTCACCCACCTCCCTGAGCAACCCGTTCCAGTGTTCCACCACACTCAATAGTAAAGAACTTGTTCCTGATACCCAATCTAAATCTGCTCTTTTCTAGCTTGAAGCCATTGCCTCTTGTCCTGTCACTGCAGGCCTTTGTAAACAGTCTCTCTCCGTCCTTCCCATAAGCTCCTTTCAGGTACTGGAAGGCTGCTCTTAGGTCTCCCTGGAGCCTTCTCTTCTCCAGGCTGAACACTCCCAGCTCCCTCAGCCTGCCCTCATAGCAGAGGTTCTCCAACCCCCTGATCATTTTCATGGCCCTCCTCTGTACCCTCTCCATCTGGTCCATGTCTTTTCTATATTGAGGACTCCAGAGCTGAACACAGTACTGCAGGTGAGATCTCACCAGAGCAAAGTGGTAGAATCACCTCTGTGGATCTCTCAGGATGCCATTGGCCTTGTGGGCTGCAAGCTCACACTGCCTGCTCATGTCCAGCTTCTCATCCATCAGCACCCCCAAATCCTTTTCCACAGGGGTGCTTTCTAACACCTCATCCTCCAGTCTTTATTGATAGTGAGCATTGTTTCTGGATAGCGAGGATGTTTCCTGGAGAATTCAGACAGGGTAAAGAATACTCTTCCAGCTCTCTGTGCAGTTCATCTGTATGGCAGTTTCTTTGCAGGACATGGAATTCTTTCAGTGGATTCATACCTTTTAATGAAATGGTGAATAGGTTTTTTTGGGAAGGGAGGGAGGTTTGTGCTTCTCTAGCACATGTGATGATTTTTCAGCTGGAACATTTTCTGTGTATTTTAAATAGATTAGTATGTTTCAGAAGGAAAAATACTTCATTTCAAAGGTCTGTGGGGAAAGATTGTTGGGTTTCTGTTGAGGAGAGCAGATGATAAAATGCAGGTTTGCATTTCAAGAGGGCTGCCACCAGGGGGAACAGGTAGTGCAAGGCTCATCCTTTCCTCGAGTCCTCTTCATCCAACTACTATTTTAGGTGCTGTAGCTTCTTTTTTTAGGAGATACTGGAATAACGAAAGTGTATGAAAGGCTGGAGTGGGCCTTTAACTGCAAAGTTTCTTCCAACTTCTTTGAGCAATTGTAACTTGGGCTGGATCTACTGATACAAGATGTTTCATACAGCATGAGCTCTCGCTGAAGTCAGTATAGTGCTACATAGGCACAAAGGTCCTCAGTAATAAATACATCTGAATAACAAATTGATATTTTAATCTGTGTTGGATGAGATTGTCACAAACTAAACGGCCAGCTCAGCCTAGCTTTTGTCTAGCATCCCTGGATGAACTTTGTAAAGCAAATGACAATTTTCATCTCTATGGATGCATTTATGCATTGCTTAGGAACAGCTGCATCTTCACAGAATCACAGAACCAACCAGGGTGGAAGAGACCTCCAAGATCATGAAGTCCAACAGATCACCCAACCCTAACTAATCAACTAGACCATAGCAGAAAGTGCCTCATTGAGTCTTTTCTTAAACACCTCCAGTGACAGTGACTCCACCACCACCCTGGGCAGCCCATTCCAGTGGACACTCTCTAGGAAGAACTTCTTTCTAAGACCAAGCCTAAACTTTCCCCTGCACAGTCTGAGACTGTGTCCTCTTGTTCTGTTGCTGGTTGCCCAGGAGAAGAGACCAACCCCCACCTGGCTACAACTACCCTTCAAGGGGTTGTAGACAGCAGTAAGGTCTCCCCTGAGCCTTCTCCTCTCCAGGCTAAACAACCTCAGCTCCCTCAATGTGAATCCAATCCTAACTGTTCTCTCCAGTCCCACTAACCTGCCCCTCCTGCCTTTTTTAGAGAAAATTTGAATGAAGCAAAAGATTAGAGCTGGTGATGATGGCACTTGTGTGGCTGGGCTGTGGTGTGTTGGTGGGCAGGAGGAGATGTAACACTTGCGCTGCCTTAACCCCTGGCATCACTGCCTGGTGGAAGCAGAGGCTGCAGGAGCTCACTTGCTTTGTGCTCACTGCTGTTCTTAATGATGTCTTTTAGAACACCAGCTTTAGAGAGTTTAGTTTGCATTGTAAATGTGCAAAATGAAAACAGGGTAAGTGGAATGCTTTAAACTCAGGCTGTTTGATTATGTGGCATCAGATGCTTACACATGTGCAACACATCTGCATGTGCTTGCCCTTGCCGATGCAGCTACACAAGGGGGAAAGATGCTTTCTCTGTGCGTGGTTCCCCAGGTCTTGATATGCAGCAGGCACGTGACATGGACAGTGATGAGCTACAGTCCTGTCAAACTGCAGTCTGTCAGCCTAGTTCCACCTTGTTCTCTCCATGAGTGGACACCCTTGACTTCAGCGTAGCCCTGTGTTTGGGCACAAAGGCTCAAAGTCAGATCAGATTTAAAAAACATTGGAGGTTATCAGGCAGTTCTAAATTTGCATCCTTCCTTTCTTTGTGGTAAGGGCCTGACTTTGACAAGCAGGTTTGTGGGCTACCACACAACAGAAAGCAGTTGTCGTTGTTTGCTGTTATCTGAACCCTAACCGGTACCTATTTGTGTTTTATTGATGTGGATGCTAAATCTGGGTCATGATCTTGTTTTGTACAATGTAGAATGCTTCCTGTTAGTATATCCCCAAACTCATTTATTTACATGTTTTTCTTCCCTAGCAGCCTGTCACCAATTAACTGGCCGTACAGTTCTGGCCTCCCTTCTGCCCTCTTGTTCCTTGAAGCCACTTTTATCGTGGATGCTCCTTTGTAGTGGAAGATCTGAAATCTGGAACTGCACTTAACTGCAGCACAGAACCACCTCTCTGTGTACATCAGATGTACAGGATTGATTTTTTATTTTTTTTGCTTTCACATTCTGCATGCCTAAATATTTCACATGCAAAAAGTGAGCCTTGACTGCCTTTATATTTCAACATGATGCTTCAATTTGACCTCATTATACATGAGCCATTATACTTCCATTCTTGATGATGTGTGAAGCTTTGCTTGTTTCAAATGAGAAACTTTATAGACTAAATGAATACTTACCCATATTTGGTATTGTTTAAAGGAAAGTGGGAACCCCCTGCATGCATCTAATGGTGGGAGTCCATGGAGAAAGTTCCATGGAGGAGGTTCATTTTTGAAAATGTTTCCATCTCATGGCTTTCTCACACTCATGACTGAATGCTGGCTAAATATTTTCACAGTCTGCAGCTGGCCTACTCGCTGCTTTTTAGCTCATGGTTGTAGAGACTCCTTATTCTCCCTTATTGGCTTTTAGGAGCATTGCTGGCTTTGATGCTAGTTCTCTGTTGTGACCAGGTAACTCAGCGAGGTCTGCTTTCCTGGATCATTCCTGGAATGGGTGACTTCTTCTCCTGATATTTAGATGCTGACAAACTTCACTAGTAACCATTTTAATATGTATAATGTCTTACATGCCCTAATGTGGTGATTGATGTTTTGTTTTAACATGCAAAGTCTCATCATAACCATGTGTTAAAATAATATATATAATATTTTTTTAAAGTTGGATTTTACCAGCTGAAATGAAGAGAACAATAATGTTTGATAACTGTGTATTGGGATGTGACTTAATGTTCTTCCAAACTTTAATACGTTCCACGTACAAAACAAAGTAGTGCCTTAGGCTTAGTGGAGGGGGAAGCTGGATTTTTACCATATTTTATTTTTTTAAGTCCTAATGTTTCTAATGTTGCTCAGATCTATTTGTTGGAAGGTGAAGAAGTCAGTTGGACAAAAGGCAGAGGATATTAGGAGTTAGCAATTAGAAAAGGTGTTCTAATCTGCTAGCAGCTGTTAGGCAAACTCATCCCCTAGCAGGCCACCCTGCTGCAAAAGTACAGAGGGCACAGGGAGGGAGACCGAGCCTTGACATGTGGCCCTGGGCAGCCTGATCTAGTTGGAGGTGTTGCTGCTGACTGCAGGGGGGTTGGACAAGATGACCTTTGAGGGTCCCTTCCAACCCAGTGCAATCTGTGAAACTCTCTTCCTTTAACTCTGGATTTAGATGGCTTTCAGTTACAAGAAGACTTCCGTCAGCACCTTCTGTAGAGATGAGTTAGCAACAGTTTCTCTTCAATGTGCAGGGCTAGTTCTCCCCTCTCTTCCCTTATGTCACTTTCTGGGCACACACTGCTCAGCTGGCCAGTTGGAAACACTGGAATTTCCCAACACTTCCGCACCTTAGCTGCTATGGGCCCCATCACCTGCAGCTCTGAGGCAGCAGTGCAGGATCCCTTCCTCGCCAAAGTGCGGTGGGGATTGAGTGGGTGTGCAGTGGGGACAAGGTCACCTGTCGTCTGTCTACAGCAGGGTCACTTGTCCCAGTTGTCTTGGCACTAACCAGCTCACCTTCCCACACCACCTGTGTCCTCTCGTGTTGAAACACTGTTCCTTCCCATTGGAAATCCCATCTGTGTGTTGATTTTAACGGAGCTGTTGAAGTGCATGAATAACAGAAGGAAATCTCTTTGACAGTCTTTACCTGTTGTGTATTCTCAGCTGTCCTTCTCCCCACACCATCTCACCTGTGCTCACCTTTCTTTGTTTGTGTTATGTCGGTTTTTAGATTGTAAGCTCCTCAAGGCAGGGAACTGATGCTTCTCAACTGTCTGTAAAGCACCTTTTACAACTGTGGTGCTCTTTAAAATATCCAATGATGATGATGATGATGATGATAATAATAAATATCAGAACCTATTCCCAGTGAGTTAAAAGTTTTATTTGTTTTTAATGTTTTAGCAACAGCAAGGGCAGCAGGCCCGTATGACACCGTGTAAGGAAGGTTCTCAGAGGACTGGGGGTGAAAATGTAAGAAACTCTGCAGGTTTGCTGTCTGGCTGTCCTTCAGTGTGCGACTGCTCTTGTGGACTGCTGTTGCTGATGTAACCTGTACAACCCATATCCTTCATTGCTTTCTCTCTCTGTTGTCTTTGATAGCAGCGTTCCCCTTATCAGTTCCCTCATCATCACTCCCGTCTGATCTCCTCTCCGAGCAACTTTGAGCACATCTACCACATGACTGTTAACTCAGCTGAAAAATTCCTCTCTTACGATTCCATAAACCCTGCATTTTCCCCGCCTCCACGCTCTGTCCTGGGTACTCCAGACTTTGTGACTCTGAGGGTATGAACAGCTGAGCCAGGTGTTCACTCTACTAACACTGTGTGGTTTTCCTTTTGCCTGGCTATTAACATGGGAGAAACCCCTTGTAAGTGGTATCCTTCACCCCCTTAACTTCCTTCTGTCCCAGGTGATTGATTTTTTTTCAGCTATCAGCTGTGGTATTTCCACAGCTCTGACAGGCCAAGAAACAAGAAATTTCTGGACTGAATCTCTTGCTGTGAGAACAGTGTTTTGTAATCAGCAGGAAGAATGTGGGGATTTTGAAAGAGAAGTTGCCTGTTCCACAGTGTTCCTCCTGCAGGAGTCAGGAGCAGAATGCTGTGTACCAGGTTTCATCCGGAAAAGGTTCTGGACTGCCCGTGCTGGGCTAAACTTTCAGACTGTTGGTGTAGGATGGAATCCTGTGGAATGCAGGAATTTTTGCACTGTAGTGTACACAGACTGAGAGACACAAGCACAGGTTGTGCCTGGGTGTCTAGTTCAGTGAGTAAAGGTAGAACACATAGAAGAAAGATCAGAAATAAAGGTGATGGTTACTTGCTGATCTAGATCCTCACAGTCCTGGTAGTTCGAAGCAGAGGCTGAGGTAGGATCCTGTTCTGTAGGTACCCTTCCAGTTGGAGTGTCACCTGGGGGAAGGGACGTGTTCTTTCCTTGGCTTTTTGGTGTTGTGCATCCTGGTCTGACCACGCAGGGGTTGCTAGGTCCCTTAGAAATCCAAACCCATTGAAAACAGGCACACAGGTACATTCTTTGCATTGCCATTGTGTCCTCTGCTGTGGTCCACACTTTTGCTTGGGACAGATTCACAAATGAACCAGGAGTCATCTGTGAGGTGTAGATGGGTGGGGTGGTGGCTGGTTGCTCAGGGTTTGTACAGGTCAGAGCCATGCCTGTTGCTGTAATGGAGATACTGCTGTTGGTTTCTGTGGCCCTTGGACGCCCTTCAGGTCTGTGTCAAACCTTCGCTGCCAGGCTGCTTTGAGTGTTCTTTTAGATCCTTATCAGTGGGAAGGGCTTTGGATACCTACCTGCAGCCAGCACTAGAGAGAATTTTAAAATGTAGGTGGAAAATTAATTCTCTTCTATATGCCTGTGAAGCAACTCTGCACAGCTACGCTTTGACTGGCCACGTGCCCATGGCCATGTGTCACCGTTGTGCAGTCCCAGTTGTCACAACCATTAACATTTTAACATTCAAACGTGGAGTTGCAGCATTTTGGAAGATGTGCCCAGCACAGCATCCAGCCTGGCTTTTCTGGCAAGAGAGATGCAAACACACAAGAGGTATCCTCTATTGAAATGTTAAAAAAGTAGTAAGAATAACAATTAGAATAAAATTGCTAAGCTGTTTCTCTTTTAGAGGGTCATTCTGGGGTCACTGAAGCTGTATTTCAGTTCTGGTTTTAAGAGGCTTTTTTAAAAATCCAAGTGTACTCTAAAATGTTCTGTGTTTAACATACAGCGAGCTATCACTGGACTGTGACCCACCCTCTCTACCTTTCCTGTCTCCTGTGAGTAGTCTCCTTGGGATCATTAAGGAATGACCCCTGGTGTTTCAGACATTAACACTTAATTTTTGCTTTAGGAGCATCCCTCATCCTAATGTTGCAGGCTGCTAGCATAAATGGGACAAAACCAAAGTGGAGGTGGGCAACCTGAAGCATGGAGATCTTGTACCTGTTAGCTCCCTCAAGCACTAAAGGTTTAGTCTTGTATGAAGAAAAATGTTTGTCTCCTTGGCGACCTGAGAAAGGCTGTAAGCTGCATAGAGACCTTAGAGCTGCATTTCAGTATCTGAATGGGACCTACAGGAAGGCTGGGGAGGGACTGTTTGGAAGGACTTGTGGGGATAAGATGAGGGGCAGTGATTTGAAACTGCAGGGGAGATTTAGGTTGGACATCAAGAGGAAGTTCTTCACTATGAGAGTGGTGAAATACTGAAACAGGTTGCCTAGGGATGTGGTTGAGGCCCTGTCCCTGGAGACATTCAAGATCAGCCTCGATGTGTCCCTGGGCAGCCTGCTCCAGTTGGAGGTGTACCTGCTGCCTGCAGGAAGGTTGCACAAGATGACCTCTCTATGCAGTCTGTGAATCTGTATGGAAAGCAAGGCTGTGAGGTTGGTTTCGTGTCTGCCCAGCCTGCCTTTGTGTTTGGAGCTTGTAGTGTAAGAAGGGTAGCACTCCCCCTGAGGGGCCTGGGGTTCAGATGGGAGATTGGAACCGAACCAGCACAGAATCCATAGGGGAGCATAAAAATGGCCTGTTAAAGTGAGCTTCTACATTCTGTGCTGGTATATCATGGAAGAATTAACAGCTCAGTTCTGTAAGGTACTAAACAGAACACTCTTTAAACAAAAAAGAATAACAACAGAGAACACCAAGCATCCTGAGGGACACAGAAACAATCCCGTTTCCTGGAGGTGGTGTAGCTGTTGAGTTAGACCCTAAATGCACCTTCTCACCTCACTGCCTGAGAAGCTGAGGCTTGGTACCACCGCAGAGCTTCGCAGGGACACAGCCCACACCTGCCCAGTAGCTCCCTTCTCTGCCTGGGAGTGGGCTGCAGGGCTTTGGTGTGGGTCCTCTGACCCTCTTTCACACTTACTAACTTGGCTCAGCAAGCAGCTTCGCTGCAGCTGATTTCTTTTCTCTTCTCTCACCTTTGGTTCAGCAGCGGGGGATGGATTTTCTTGCTAGGATTTGAATTGTTGCTCTACACGAGGGGGGTTTGTCTCTCTCTTTAAGCAAAGCAAGCTCAGGTTTCCTTTTCCCTTTGATTTTAGCTTGCTGCATTTTGCTGCTTTTGTAACTCGCTAATAACCACCACTTATTTTCCTTTGAATCCCCTTTCTGCCTCACCTGCCTGTCACTTCCAGGGGTTTTGGTCCAAAATGCCAGGGTCTCTGGCATGTGCTTATTTGATTTTATTTTTTGGAACAAAGAAGGAGGAAAGATTTGCTTTGTGGAGAAACTTTCTACAAGGAATTACATGGACTTTGCAAGCTGAGGTCATGAAAAATGAAGACAATGTTAAAACAAATGAGTCTGTTTCATGAACCCACCCATCCCCCTCCTCCCCCTGATGCCTGTCTGTTGTCTGCGCAATCACTGTTAAGGAGGTTAATTGCCTTAGTATTAAACATAAGTGTTCCCTTTGCAAAATGAACCACTCTAGGCTTATCCAAGTCCAAAAGGCTTTCCTTGCAACTCCGGTGTACCAGCTGCAGTGCACACGTTGGCACAGTGCTGCCCTTGGCTTTATTCACAGGACAATACTAACTTAGGAGCTCCTTTCTGAATGATCTGGTGGAGGATGCCCCTGCTTACTGCAGGGGTGGTTGGGCCAGATGACCTTCAGAGGTCCCTTCCAACCCACACCATTCTATGATTCTAATTGTTGTGGGAGCCTCCATTGTCTGTGCACAGCCAGGAGGCTCAGACTCTTTAGCTCACATTGTTCATTAAGAAACAGGAGCAGAAGTTTAGTATTTTGTACTGCAAAGCAGGCTGGTTGTTAACATAAAAATAAAAAACACCCAAACTGAAATCCAAAAGCCCAGAAAGGAGGTAAGCAGGGGACAGAGGTGTGATCCTTACAAGTTAAGCCTTTTGATGTAAATGGTGATTGAGAATAGTGCAGCAGTGGATAAAGGCAGAATTAAATGGACCTCTTTCGTTGGGAAGGTCTCAGATAATGTTGTTTGGTGTTTGAGAGAGATCTGGGAACAGATTGGGAGATTTTAGTTCTTTGCTGTTAAAAATCAACCATTTCTAGACCACTGGGGAAGGAAGAGCAAAGGGTTGACTTCACAGCCACCATCAAAGGGCTCTGTTACAGCAGTGGCTCTAAGGAGCATTCTAAGACTAGATTTGACAGCAGGGTGGTAATAATTACCTGATAAAGTCTGAACTGTATAAAATCCTCTCATTACAAAATCTCTGTTTAATTACTCATTTTAAAATACAGATAGAGAAATGGAAGCCCTGGCAGGGATGGAATCTTTGTTCATCCCAGCTTTAAAAAGGCATCGCAGTAGCAGCTGTTCTTTTAGGTGTGGCCACTTTCTCTCAGCTAAACAAATAAATATAAATGGGGGGAATAACAGTTGTGTTGCAGGAATTGTTTTGTAAAGTGAAAATGGAGCACTTCTGGGAGCCACCTGCAGTTCTTTTCATGTTCTGCTTCTGTAAAGGTTCCTTAAACTTAATTCTGGTTAATGGTAATGACTTAACAGTGCACATCATGTTAGGGGCAGGATGAAATCTCGTATTTAGCCAGAGGTAGAATGATGTGCTCGAGCATTAGAAAGTCCCTCTGGGCTAAGAAGCCACCTCATAATGGTCCTGCTCTGGCAGGGGGCCTGGACTTGGAAGATCTCCAGAGGTCCCTTCCAACCCCTAACATCCTGTGATGCTGTGATATGCAAATTAAGCTGAGAAGCCATTTCCCTAAGGTCAGCTCTAGGTTAAGAGAAGCAGAAATAGTGTCTTACAGAACTCACTTCAAAGTACTCTTTTCCCATCTTAAAGACAACCTATGTTGTTAAGGAGGTACCTTATCCAACTAGAGAATTTGTGTTCTACCTTTTCCCTCAGCAAAGGACCACTTCAGTTACCAGTTTAGACAAATGCCACTGGAACTCTCAGACTGCAAAAGAGGAGCAGTAATCAAAGCAGGGAGACAGACAGCGATGTGTCCTCTGGTCATCCTCTTTGGGCAGGCCAAAAACAGGAGGCAGGTTCTCACTTTAGCTCAAGCAGGGCAGGCCTGGCTTAAATGCTGTAAAATACTTCTGGAATTGCCGAAGTAACTGAAGCACAGAGGGACCCACTCCGTGTTCACAGCTCTGCAGGAGTTATGGATTAACCTGGTTATTGTAGGCAGTCACAAGCGACAGCATCACAGAGAGGCATTGTAATCATATGCTTGGCAAGCGTGCTTTGTGTCATACAACTTGGATACATCCACAGCAGCATCATGAGGCTGGCATAGCCTCTTGGCAAGGGAATTCTGGAATTGTTAGACCTTCTCTTTCAGTTCTCTGCATACGTCCATGTAATTCGGCCACCTCGCTGCGGCGTTGCGTGTGCTTCCCAGTCTCTCTGCACTCAGCTGCAGAATTGTTGTTTTGCAAACGTTGCTGACTTGCTGCCTAGATAATTCAGCTCTGGTAAGGTTGGGGCCGTGGGGGGGCTTGCAAGGTGGAGTCAGCCTGAATCAATAAGTAAAGGTTGTGGTTGTGTGTTTCTGCGTTGCAGAACCTTCGGCCGCAGGAGAGCCGGACGGTGTTCAGTGGCTCTGTCAGCATCCCATCCATCACCAAATCCCGCACAGAACCAGGGCGGTCCATGAGTGCCAGCAGTGGCTTAGCAGCACGTAAGCAAACACAGCTCTGGGGCTTTGAGGGGGGTTCTGTTTACAGGGATGCTGGATGTGAGCCAGCAATGGGCATTTGCAGCCCAGAAGGTAAATGGCAGCCTGGGCTGCATCAAAAGCAGCGTGGGCAGCACTCTGCCACTCTGCTCTGCTCTGGTGAGACCTCTCCTGCAGTGCTGTATCTGGCTCTGGGGCCCTCAACACAAGGGAGACATGGACCTGCCTGAGTGGGTCCAGAGGAGGGCCACTAAGATAATCAGAATGCTGGAGCACCTCTACTACGGAGCAAAGCTGAGACAATTGGGGCTGTTCAGCCTGGAGAAGAGAAGTCTCTGGTGAGAACTTAGAGCTCCGTTTCAATATCTGAAGGGGACCTACAGGAAGGCTAGGGAGGGAGTGTTTAGAAGAGCTTGGAGTGATAGGATGAGGGTCAATGGTTTGAAACTGGAGCAGGGGAGATGTAGGTTGGACATCAGGAGGAAGTTCTGCACAATGAGAGTGGTGAAATATGGGAACAGGTTGCCTAAGGATGTGGTTGAGGTCCCATCCCTGGAGACATTCAAAATCAGATCGAGTATGGCCCTGGGCAGCCTGCTCTAGTTGGAGGCGTCCCTGCTGCCTGCAGGAGGGTTGGACAAGATGCCTTTGAGGGTGCCTTCCAACCCCATGCAATCTGTGAATGTGTGAATTTTAGGGAAAGGGCTTAACTGCATTTGTCTCTCTCCCTACTGCCACTAGGCAGACTTTTCAGAGGTGATGGCTGACTCCATTCCCATTGAGGGCACACACAGTATTTTAATCTTGCCTTCAAAGGAGCACTATTGAGAGTCCCACAGCTGGAATTCATCAAGTTTTAAAACCAACACGAGAATTTAAATTACATTCTTGCCCCTGGGACTGCTTTGCTGCTGCTGAAGTGTTTGAAATCGGTGGCAGGTTGTTCACAAGCTCCATGGTTATTAACTTTGTTGCTGAACTGTGTAGAGCTTTTGATGCCTCTCTTGCTGCTGGTGCAAACAGAAAGCAATGGAAAGCTGGCTGTGGGCATGGAACAGTTGAATTGCATTGGAAACACCTTTGCTAGTACTGCTGTGCCACTGCTGAGTGCCAGAGTCAGCACAGTGGCCTGTGTTGAGACCAGGCAAATGACTGAATAATAGAATGTGTGAATCACAGAATGCCAGGTTGGAAGGCACCCCAGGCATCACCTGGTCCAACCTTTCTAAGTGATGATGTGGTTGAAATGAGCTGGCCCAGCACCCTGTCAAGCTGTCTTAAAACTGTCCAGTGTAGGGGAATCCACTGCTTCCCTTGAGAGGTGATTCCCCTATCTGACTATTCTCATGGGGAAACATTTTCTTCTGCAGTCACAGAATCACAGAGCAGGATCCCCTAGGACAGGTGACACAGGAACACACCCAGGCAGGTTTTGAATGTCTCCAGAGAAGGAGACTCTGCAACCTCTCTGGGCAGCCTGCTCCAGGGCTCTAGCACCAATACAGTGAAAAAGCTTTTCCTTATGTTCATGTGGAACCTCCTCTGCACCCATTGCCCCTTGTCCTATCATTTGCCATCACTGAGCGTAGCCTGGCTCTGTCCTCCCGTCACTGCCCTTCACATCTTTATAAACAGGAATGTGGTCACCCCTCAGGCTCCTCTTCTCCAAGTTAAAGAGCCCCAACTCCCTCAGCCTTTTCTCAGCAGGGAGATATTCCATTGCCTTCAGCATCTTTGTGGCTCTGTGCAGGACTTTCTCAAGCAATTCCCTGAGGTCCTTCTTGAACTGATGGGTCCAGAACTGGACACAATAGTCCAGATGCAGCCTCACCAGGGCAGAGTAGAGGGGCAGGAGAACATCTCTGGCCCTACTAACCACACCCCTACTAATCTACTCCAGGATGCCACTGGCCTTCTTGGCCAGAAGGGCACATCAGAACTCTCCCCAGGAGTAAGGTGCAGAGGCAAGACTGGTGTTCCAACTCGTGTAGGTGTTTTCCCTTTCTCATGGCACACACAACAGTTGCTGCACATTAGCAGCTGCTTGCAGAAGTCTCTGCTGGCACAGCCCAGCCACCCCTGGGAAAGACGTCACTCAACTGGGCTGCCACCACAGCAGTTTCTACAGCTGCTGTCTTTGTAGTGTGTGCCTGTGCCAGCTAAAGTGTCTCCATGCTGGCATGCCAAGGGAGGGAGCGGGAGAACTGCAGCTGGCATTGGGCAAGATAAAAGCCTGCAGAGCCTGCAAGCCGTGAGCTGAGTATCTTAGGATACTGAGCATCTTGGGACATGCTGGAGGAGAGCAGCAGCAGGGCAGCAGCTGAATTCCTGCCTGTGTTGCAGGATCGTCTGCACAGAACGGCAGCGCCTTGAGGAGGGAGTTCTCGGGAGGCAGCTACGGAGCGAAGCGGCAGCCCATGGCCTCGCCCTCAGATGGGTCCCTGTCCTCTGGTGGCCTAGATCAAGGCAGCGATGCACCAACAAGGGACTATGAGAGAGAGGTGAGTGACAGAAGACAGAGGAGACAGTCACAGTGTGTGGGTAAAGATGGGGAAGTCAAATTCTGTCGTGGGTTTGGCTACAAGTTTAGGAGTTGCTGGATTTTTTTGTATTCCAAACTAACCTGGCAAAAGACTAAGTCAACTCTGCTCCTGGGGTGACCATGCAGAAAACTCCCTGCATTCTTTTCCTCTGTGGGTAGTGAGGTTCCCAAAAATACTGGCCCAGTTGAAAAGCAGTTTGTTAGTGGAGTGGTGATATTCCTTCTGCCCCTAACTTGCCAAGACTCTTTAGCTATCTTAGCAACCATTTCACAGGAGACATTTTGTGCATGAAGCTAACAAAGTCATTTAGGAATTGCCATCTAATAATGTCACTTGGAGCAGAAACTGGGTTTAATAATTTATGTTCTGTGCAGAACAAGACTGTCTTTATGACAGAACTTCAGTGCTAAACTCAGTCCCTCTGACCAAGAATTGTTATACATGGGAAGGTTCAATCTTAAACTGGCCAGCAGGTCGAAGGAGGTGATTCTCCCCCTCTTCTCCACTCTGGTGAGACACCACTTGGAGTACTGCATCCAGCTCTGGAGCCCATATAACAGGAAACACCTGGATGTGCTGGAACATATCCAGAGAAGGGCCATGAGGATGATCAGAGGACTGGAGCTCCTCTGCTGTGAGGACAGGCTGAGAGAATTGGAGTTACTCAGTCTGGAGGGGAGAAGGCTCTGAGGAAATCTTACTGTGGCCTTCCAGTATCTGAAGGGGGCTACAAGAAAGCTGGGGAGGGACCTTTTAGGGTGTCATGTAGTGAGAGGACTGCGGGGAATGGAGCAGAACTGGAAGTGGGTAGATTCAGATTAGATGTTAGAAAAAAGTTGTTCTCCATGAGGGTGGTAAGACACTGGAACAGGTTGCCCAGGGAAGTGGTGGAAGCCTCATCCCTGGAGGTTTTTAAGACCAGGCTGGATGTGGCTGTAAGCAACCTGCTCTAGTGTGAGGTGTGCTTGTCCATGGCAGGGATGTTGGGATCCTTGGGGTTCCTTCCAATGCTGACAATTCTATGATTCAAACTTCCTCAGCCCCTTTTCATTCCAAGGAGTGAGGAGAGCTCCCATAGGTGCTGCATCTATCCTTTCAGCTGAAGCTGGAATGCAGATGTCAGCCCAAACTCCAGCTGAGATGTAGTTGCATTCTGCTGTACTCTGGAAGATGCACCTGGAGGAACTTGATTAGGATGCTTTGAATTAAATGCTGGGAGTTATACAAAAGAGGTAGCTGTGGTGAAGCTGGCCCCATCAAGATTGCTCAGCTCAGTGCAGGAGCCATTCTGGCTTCACAGGCATCACAAAGCTGCACACTCTGCTGAGGCCCTTGGCAACAAGCAGATTGCAAGGATCCCACAGATGCTTACTCAGGATCAGTTGTGCCTGCTGGAAACAGTAGTCTGACTGCTTACTCTTAAGTTGCTCTGGACCAGGAAATTCTGTGTAAAAAAAAATATTCCCCAGGATTTTCCCCAGGATATTTGGACACAAGAGAAATACTTGATGGCCCTTGAATCTAGTCCCCTGTTGCTCAGACACCCGCAGTCTCTCTTAGAAACTTGCTGTCCTGTTATTTACTGTTGTTCTTCTGTGTCTTTGGGCTGCAGGACTCTGACTCTCCAAGACATTCTACTGCATCAAACAGCTCCAACCTCAGCAGCCCTCCCAGCCCAGTTTCTCCTCACAAGACCAAGAGCCTCTCCCTGGAGAGCTCTGACCACGTGAGTTGGGACTCATGAACTGCTTCAGCATTCAGATTTGACATCACAGCAGCTCGCTACCCCCATGGCTGTCCCCTTCACTTGCTCCAGTTCTCACCTTCATCATCCTAACCTTCTCCAGTCCCTGTCTGACAGTGATCTGGGAGCGTGGGGTACAGAGGAAGGTAAAAGCTGGTCACCTGCAGCACCGTTCGGCACTGCCTCACCCTTCCCTTCCCCACATTTGACAGCAGCAAAGGAGCAAAGCTTAGGGTGTTGGTAAATATCAGATGCTGTAGACTTTGTAGTAGCATTGGTTTCCTTTTTGTGGTTACAGCTGCTTCATTTTTAAAGACATATTTATCCCACCTCCTCCTCCACCTCCCCCACACACACACCTTCCACTTCCCAAAATGTAGCTTCTGTAGACTGGCTCAGTATCAAGAAGAGAAAATTCAGAGGGATTTTGTTGTGTTTTCCTACACTAGTTCATTGTACTGTACAAAAGTAGCACAGAGACCCCTTCCCCCTCTCCCCACCCACCTTCCCCAGCACGGGGAACCATCAGTACATGTCAGAGGCACATAAAAAAACAAAGCTTTTCAAGCCACCATGTTTGAATGTCAATCTGATTGTCGCCAGCAAATCCTTATCGATGAAGAGGATGCAATATTTTACTACTACAGGACAGAGTTTAAATGAGTATGCAGATGTTAGAGGTTAAAATAGGTTATGTATATATTCAAAGAGAAAAAAAAAAAAAAAAAAAAAAAAAAACAGAAAGAGAAAGAAAAAAAGATTAAAAAAAAAGAGCATTGTGTATGCAGCAGAAGATGGATGCTTATTTAAGTGAGCCTTTAATTTAAGATTTGTGTTGTCCCTGTTTCCATGCTTGGTAATAAGACAGAGTCAGGAGGCCTGGCCTTCTTGAAACCTTTTGCAGGAAAGATGTTTCCTGTGGCTGGGAGAGGTCCCTGCAGTGCTTCTGCGATGTTTCTTTCCTGCTGGCAGTAGCGTAACTGAAGCTGTTCGTTCCTGCTTTCACGTTCATCCCCCCATCCCGTGCCACAATGATGACAATTGGAAGGCAAACCCCCTGCACACACCCCCAACCACCCCCCAAGCAAGGGCATCAGGCAGCCAGGTGGTGCCCTGGTTTCTCGTTTGTCAGCTGTGCAGCTGAGGAGCCTTCCAGCAAACTGCAGTAGAGGTCCTTAAGGCAGCAAGGGAGCTCACCACGGCAGGGTTCAGCAGGGAAACTGCCTCCTGGGTCAGCCTCTCACGAGGTTTAACTCGGAGGGGAGCAGTCTTCCACACCTCCTTGACCATCCCTAACCAGAAAACTGTTAACTGTTGTTACCAAATACTAGTTGCTAATACACATCAGCCAAATGAGTGCCCTTAGCCTGAGGCCAGCCCCGGCAGGCTGCGCTGTCACTGTAGCAACGAAGAACCGTGACGACTGACCTCACACTGTTCACACTGTGGTAGTCAAAGATGCCTACTCACAACTGCCATGCTGGCAAGGTTGGTTTTCCTCTCCCTCCCTGCCCAGGCTGTGGGTTTGTGCAATTTGCAGTTGTTTTTTATGTGCTCAACCTGCTGTTTGGTTCCACCTGCAGTTCAGGTTGGAGGGCGGAAGGTATCGCAGCAGAAGGCAGAGCCCACTTGAAGTTGCAGAAATAAGCAGGAAAGCTGAAGCTGGTCAAGCAGTCAAGAGAATAAAGAGACACGGATGTGCAAATGGCTGGCGTGAGGGAAATGTCCCCTGGCAGGTTGGGAGTGTGTTCAGATGAGCCTCTCTTCTCAGCAGTACTGTTCCTGGCTTTATGTTCTGACCATCCCCAAACATATAAAAGGGCTTTTTGTACTTAGAATAGTGGGTTTGTGGGGTTTGGGAAACTTGTTATGGCTCTTATTAAACCATTCTGTATTCTTGCAGTCAGCAGCCCATAGTGCTTCACCCACATAGAGCAGTTGGAAGTTTCCCAGTTTCTGTCTTCCCTATTAGAAGTTCTAGGTAAGTCCAACCCATGTTCAGTGGTTTCCAGGCAGGAGCTAAATAAGAATTACACAGATCATCTCCAGCCACTGAATCATGCTGGGTCTCTAGGGAAGATTTCTCTTTCACTCTGAATCAAGAGGCTCATCCAGGTTTAAACTCATTCAGTGTTGGGACAGGAATTCAGGCAATTTTATTTTTTCAAGGTGAGCATATCAAAAGCCTGTCTCTCTTTCTCTCTCTCCCTCTCTCTCTTGTGTGGGTTCTTCAGAGTAGCAGACTGGCTGTGTTTTTCATTTTTTTCACTTCAAAGCTCTCACATTTGCAAGCCTGGCATTTAATATTGAAAGCTTTAGCAACCAGCAAAGCACTTGAAACTAATTCCTCCCAGCCTTTGTGAGGGACAGACAGGCAGGGTGTTATTGGCATTATTCCAGCTCCACGTCAGCTTCTTTTTTAAAGGTGGCAGCCTATTGCTTCAAGTATAGCCTCTGCTTTTGCCCCACAGTTCCCCCCAACCCTTTTGGTGAAGCATGTCCACACACTTCTCAAAGCCTTTGCAGACTAGTTTGGTATGTACTGTATGTTGTATTTAAACATTAACCTTATTTTGATGTAGAGAGAAGGCATTGGACCAGCAGTCTGCGTGACAGTCCCCCTCCACCCCCCCCCCAAGTGAGGGTCACAGGGTCTTGTTTGTGGATTTATCATTGCGTTGTTTATTTTTTGCAGCTGAGCTAATGCTCTGTCTGAAAACGGCCCGGAACAAACAACTCCATTGAGTAAACCCCTCCATGATGGTGCCTGCAATCGAACCCTGACATTTTTCAGGCAGAGCTTAGCTCAGCTGTGTTACAAAACCAAGCTCCAGAGGATGAGCGCTCCAGAGGCCTACACTGTTTGTACACCATAAGTTCTAAGCCTTGGCAGTCTCCTTTAGGATTACTCTATTTAACCATTTGTTTGGTACTCTGCATTTTTATACTCCTCTATTCAGCAGGGAAACAGCAACTGTTCTCTCAGTTGAAAAGCAAATGACCACATCACTTCAGAGAAAAACTCTCCTAGGACTTGAATAGTTTGATGTATTTGGGGACCACTTGATTGCAAGCAGTTTTAAAGCACCCTCAGCTGAACACTAAAAAAAAATCTGCAGACTGTAGCCGAGCTTTGAAAAGCCTCTTTGGGCTAGGAGAAGTCATTTGGTCATTTGAACTGTAGGACTCTTGACTGGTATCTCAGTTTGTCTCTTAAGGTTTGATGTTTGCTACTTGGCACTGTAGCCTTGCTTCAGCTTCACAGTGTGAGGGCTGCATCCTGCCCAGGGAGCTGAAACTCTGGAGTTTCTGACTGTAGCACTCTGTACACAGTGTGGATCTCACTGGGTTTTTTTTCCTTCTGGCTGAGACTGAAGGTGTTTTGCATTTTTGACACTGTTTAAACATTGGAAGGGTTGTTTGTTTGCATTTTTCTTTTTCCTCTTTTACTGGCAACAAAGGATCTAAACAGATTCAGGCAGCTACTAAGGATTCCAGGCTGTAGAATGACAGAGGGCTGGTGAGTGGTTTTCCCCTACACATGTGCACACCCAGCTGTGTGGCTTCCTCCCACATTTCATCAGCCCCAAAGCAGGGTTGTAGTACTTTCTTCTCTCTTGCCTTGGGCCTGTAGATGGCAGCTGGTGGTTTCAAACCAGTGGTGATGTAGTTGCTTCCTTTTCTTTCCATTAGTTGCTGTGGCTTGTTAGGAACATGCATTTTTGCTCACCTGAACAAGCTTCAGAACTGAGTCAGGAAGGTTGGTTAGCTCTTGGATTGGATTCTGATCATGTTGGATGGCAGGTGTGTTATTCTCAGGTATGTGGCAGAGGGAAGTTGAGGGTCCTGTCATACCAAAACAGTCCCAAAAGCAGAGTGTAAGGTGCAAAGATGCAGTTGAGCCACACCAAGCTGCTTCACAGCAAGTTGGCCTTTCAAAACATAACAGCTGGCGCAATACACACAGGATCCTGGCACCATACTGCCTTGCCTGGACAGACCCTGATCCACAGACAAAGATGCTCTTGGGTAGAAGAAAGAGGGTGTAGGGGAGGGTTCTCCATTTCATACACGCTGCTTCATTTTCAGATGGGTAAAATCTATTGCAGTGCAAGTCCCCACACCTCCTGAGCCTTAAGTCTGAGAATCCAAGTGGCACAGAACAGCTTCTGCTGTGGGGTTGTTTGGTTTTGGCAAGAGGAGTCATGGAAGCATGGAGGCAAGGGGTGGCTTTCTGCACCCACACAAACCATGCCCTGCTGCATGCTTTGTGTTCACACTGGACTTGAACACCCTGCCAGAAACTGCTCTGCTGCAGGCTTTGTGCTCTAAATCTTCCCCCTCCACTCTGGCCCTTTCATTCCAGCCACAGCTCAGTCTAGGCTCTTTTCTTGCAGTCCTTGCATTGAAGAAAAAGTCTCATCCACAGGGAAGAAATCCAGAAAGCAAGCAGCGTTGGCAGTTCAGAGCAGTGATAACCTGCCTGCCTTTTTATGTAGGACACTTTCATATCAGTTTATTTTTTACAATTACTTTTTTTAATTTTTTTTTTTTTTTTAGGGTTTACTGGTTTTGTTTGTTTGTTTTTTCTTTTTCCATTGTAATATTATTGTACAGTTTTGCATGGCATAGATGTAATCACTTTTCTGTTTTTAGAGTATAAAAGCTGACAAGTGTGCGTGTGGGGGAAAAGATTCTGCTTCTTTTTTTTTTTGCCTCTTCTCACTCTTTTTGTTTTGTTTGTTTGTTTCTTCTTTTTTTTGGGTTGTTGTTGGTTTTTAATGCCCTCAGTGTTGTAGGGGACATGGTTAAGAGATTCTCTGCTACAGAACAATGATGTAGATTCTTTTTTGCACAGAAATATTTAAGGTGGGTGAGTCAATGTAAAAAAATGATTTGCCACCACTATTTTATGTTGGTAACACACTTAATATTAACCTACTTTGATGTACTGCAATAAAACAGGGAACTGTTAGAAGTGCAGATGTTCTGTCGTTTGTTGGTTTTTTTTCCTTCCCCCTCTAACCTTCTCACTGCAAGCCTTGAGGAGGAAATGGAAAGGGGACTCGATGGTGTTCCTGAAAGGAAGACCTTGTAACTCATCAGCACAAATGCACAGTGGGAAGAAAAAGGAATTTTTCTTATCTCTCTCTTAACAGCTTTCAGAAGAAAAAATAGCAGAACCTTATTGAAAATCCAGCCAAGCCACCTTGTGCTTTGGGACGCTGACCTGCCTCAGCCACTTTGCCTGACCTTTTGTCTTAGGTCATCTCTTCTCTGTCAAGATTCATAGTCGGCATTTCGGATGTCCCTCCTCCATGAAGTTACACATCCAGTGTTTCAGCTGCCCTAGAGACACAGCCTGGATTCTGAGTTATTTCTGAGTTACCACCATAGAATTGTTTTGCCTGGAAGATACCTTTAAGATCCAGTCCAACCTTCAACACAACAGCTTCATGCCCTCTAAACTGTGTCCCAAAGGGCTATGTCCACAGGTTTCTTGAACACCTCATAGAAAGGTGACTCCACCACCTCCCTGAGCAGCCTGTTCCCATGTCTGACCACTCCTGCAGCAAAGAACTTAAGAACTTTTTCCTACCATCCAACCTGAACCTCCCCAGCATGATTTCAGGCCATATCCTCTAGTCCTATCACTTGTTACTACAGAGAAGAGACCAACCCCCAGCTCACCCCAATCTCCTTTCAGGATGTTGCAGACAGCAATGAGGTCTCCCCTCAGCCTCCTTCAGACTAAGCAACAACCCAGGCCTCTCAGCTGCTCCTCCCGAGCCCTGTTCTCCAGACCCTTCACCAGCTGTGTTGCCCTTCTCTGGACACACTCCAGCACCTCAACATCTCATCAAATTGACTGTTATGAATCTTCAAGGACATCTCAAAATACCTGTGAAGTTCTGTATGTGGCCTGACCCTTTCACATCACCCACCATGATGCCTGGGATTCTCTCCATAGCAGAGTGTCTGTTGGGACATCTTCCTCTTTGCTCAGTACCCTGCTGGGTGAAAGTCCTATGTTCAATTGCGTGCCTCAGTCACCCCTTCCCTTGCAGCAGGAATAGAGGACTGTGCTGTTACTGATCCTGTGCTGCCAGCAGTGCCAACCTGGGCATCCTCCCACGACCAAAGACTGCCAGCAGTCCCCTCGAGGAGCAGCCAGCACTCTTCCTACATGGCTACCTCTCCACAGAACCTTCTGATCCTGTCCCTCTCCTTCAGTCAAAACTATCATTTGCTCAGCCTCCCCTGCTCCATCTTGTGTGGATTTAAGCTCATGGGCTCATCCCACCTAGGCCACTGCAGGTCCCTTCTAGCCGCTGTGTAGCTCTGTGAACCACCACCTGTTTCCTGTACTCTGGCTTGCACTCCTGGTGCTGTATTTTTGAATTCCCAGGGTCCCAGTTTCACTATCACAGCTGTGAAGGGCTTGGGAAATGAGCCTTCTATTGTCAAGGGATTTGGACACTAGAAAAGCAGAAAGTGAACTGCTTGTTAGGCTTCCTGTTCAGCTCCTCAGCATTCATCCTCTGCTTCGATGTGGCACCCAGGCTGAAGAAAGAAGGCAGGAAAAATCCGTGCTACCACGTGCAGCCTGAATCTTGATTCTATGGAATAACAAATTCCTGTCTTCAGAGCAGCAGATTTAACCTCCAGCCTGCCCTGTGGAACAAAGAACTGGTATCTGCAGGAGTTTTCTACAACTTAGAAGCCTGCTGCAGAAAAAATATTCATCTCATCCTACCTGTGTAGTCCCAGCTAAGGTAGAGCCAGCAGCACAATGGAGTCAAATGTCATCAGAGCACAGCTTTCTGTCTCACCTTTCCTTCACAGCTGTTACACTGCCATGCAGTTTCTCCTGGCACAAACCTCTCTGTACAGAGCTATAGAAATGAATCCCGTTAAAAGATGCACAAAAGGCCAGGAGTTAGGGACTGAGAGCTCTGATTAGCTCTTCTAATAAAAACCCAAACATCTGACCTCCTGCTAGCTGCTACCCTTTAGGCAAACGCAGAACAGCTTTGTGGGTTTATGCTTAGCTACAGCTTGATCTTAAACAGCTCTCTCTCAAGGGAAGGGAAATGTTTCCTGCCCCAACAGAGCATACCAGAGATCTGTGGTCACAAGAAGCAACACTTAGCAGGCTCACCTGGCTGTGCTCACTGCTGAAGAGAACTCTAATGCTCTGCGTTTACTTTGCCTTCTTAGCAAGCTCTGAACCCACCAGCTCTGGATCATCCACTTCAGAAATGCTACTCTGAAGCTCACCAAATCCAATCCCCTGATCAGCTCTTCATGCTTTGCTTTTTAAATGTTACCAATGGCATCTAACATGTCAAACAAATCCACTGCTTTGACAGCTGCAAGGTCTAGAACCAAAGGTGAAAAAATAAACTTAGTCTGTCAGAAGCCAGCAGAAGGAAAGTTACTTTATCAGTGCACAAAGCCTTGATGCAAAACGATTGGTTCACTCGATAGCAGAGTTCACTCTTCTCCAAGAATCCAGAATAACCTGCCCAATATTTTAGCTGAATTAAACTCTCTCAACCAAGTCCTAAATGAAGAGTTTTAGGATCTCAGAAGAAAGGTAACACAACAGCCTGTTCTCCTTCTCCTCAAAGGTTCCTCCTGAGAGACAATTTATTCACTTACCTGTTCTTTTACTTCTGCAAGTGTCACAAGTGAGGACTTCTTCCCTGCTGAGGTTTAAGATCCTACATTCCTGGGCTGTGTCACCTGAGTAGGACTAGCTACATATCTGGCACTTGCCAGATGAGGACATCTGCCCCAGGTGAGCATCAACTCCAACAGCCACTCTTTCTTCACAAAAAGAGGCAAGGCAAAGAGAGAGACCTGTGTCCAAGAGACTGGTAATAGAGTGAACAAATGAAAACAGCAAGACAAGTCCACTACCAGGGATTTTCATGGCCAGACAGCTGCTCAGGCTGATGTCCCTCTGGCTCCTTATTACCATCACTGTCTGGAGAATCACAGAATGTTAGGGGTTGGAAGGGACCTCCAGAGATCATTGAGTCCAACCTCCCTGCAGAGCAGGACCACCTAGGGCAGGTCACTTGGGAACACGTCCAGGAGTGTTTTGAAGCTCTCTAGAGGAGACTCCACAACCTTTCTGGGCAGCCTGCTCCAAGGCTCCAGCATCTTCACAGTAAAGACTTTTTTTTTCTCCTGTTGAGATGGAATTTCCTGTAATTGAATTTACATCCATTGCTCCTCATCCTGTCACTGTGTGTCACTGAAAAGAGCCTGGCACCCTCCTGACAGCCACCGTGCAGCTACCTGTAGCCATTCATCAGTACTGATGACAGAGCTGCACTGGAAAGAGGAAGGCAATAAACAGCCCATAGACAGATGGCCTTAGAAGGGCAGCAGCTATGCTCTGAGCATAACCAACTGCAACAAGAGGAGACTTGGAAGCTTCTCCTGTTTATCCCACAGGCCAGGCCCTGGTTCAGTTGGCAGCAGAAGCTGAACAAACGGCAGGCAGAAGGCCCCACTGCACAAGCACTTTTTTTATTGAAATCAGGAAGTCGAACAGGTACAGGCTTGGTACAAAAACTCTAAGAAAGTCAATTTCCTAGCTTGACTCCAACAAACTAACCCTGTGTGGCTGCTTTTAAGTGTGTGTGACACTTCAGCAAAAGCTTGAAATGCTCCTGAGAGACATTACTTGTGTCTGCCTTGCCTTAAGTTCTGCATTAGAGGAAAGCAAAAGAGACAGACAGACTGACTAGGTTCTTGGTTAGGAGTCCAGCAAGCAGATGGTGTCAGGGGTTGGAGCTCACCTAACTTGCCCTTAGGAAATCTGATAACCTGCCAGACAGTGAGGAACCCCGCTCCCTGTGCTCAGTTCCTGCTCTCTGGATGACATCTCTGACTCCCAGACCTGAGAAGGGCTGTCAGTGTACAGGTGTGTTTAAAAGAGATTGGCACTTGCTTCTCACATTTTTAAAATACTTCCTATGCAAGCCAAAGAGAGGCAGAAAGCATTAAAAACTTCATCCTAGGCACACACAGCCCCCTCCCCTTACACTAAATCAGTGAAATCCTGGAGGCTTCTTCAAACTGCCACCAAAACACAAGTTGGGGAGGGAGGTGCTGACCATGTCTGTGGTAGGGGTACACCTTTGTATTTCACCTACAGTACGAAAACTACTTGAATTCCACCGTGGCATGAAAGAGGGAAGGCTTTTGGAAAGAAAAATGGGAAAGAAACAAAACAAAACAAAAAGATTTTGTGTTGAATTCAAACAGGGTTTCCATATTCAAAGCTATTCTTTGTCCTCCTTTCCCCTCCCCAAATCAATCTGCAGCCACCACCACCACCACCACGTTACCGACGCACTCAAGGTAGTCAGCTGCTGCCTTGCCACAGTAGAGAGGCACTCAAAGAAGATAGCTTCCTGCACTGGCAGTCAGCGTAGGACACACACAGAGCACGACAGAACAGCTTTGTCCTTGTGAAACACATCCTTGGCTTCCAGGGCAGAGCTGCTGCATCTCAAGAGGATGGAGAACTGGGGTGCAATGCATGGGAGGCTTAGAACGCTCTCTGCAAGGCTCAGGTGAACTGCGCCCTCAGAACAAGACATCCTTAGTTCAAATCCTTCCTACTCCTCCGGCTTCTTGCCTCTGCTGCTCCAGTATTTGCTGTATGCCTCTTGGAACATGTTTTTGCAGGGGATTTTGGCCTTCAGTTTGGTGCAGATAAGGAAGGAACCCCCCATCTTCCGATGGAGAGAGTAGGTCTCCTCTGGCGGAGGGATCAGCCGATGCTTCAGCATGACCGGGATCAGACCGTGGATCTTTTCCGTGGTGCTTTGGTTGCCAAAATCGAAAGGCTCCTCAGATGCAAAAGCCTCTCCCAGGATGAGGACAGCATTTAAGTGGGCATCTTCCATTTCCTGCCCAAAAGGAAAGAGGCAGAAGGAAGGTCACCAGCCATTTCCAGCAGCGGGGAAGGAACAGGAGAAATGCTACAAGCAGCAGCAGCTTGAGATACCAGGCTCTACCCACAAGAAAGGTCACCTTCAGCCCTCAGCAGGGCTGAGGAACATGAGGTCAATACACTTTTGAGCAACTCAACCTTGCAGAGACTATCCACCCAGTCATGAAGTTTCAGCAGTCATCACCTGCAGGGTCTTGCATGGGGAGGAACAGAAGGAGAGGGATTTGGGGGCTCCCACTCTCAAAAAAGAACTGAGAGAACAGAAGTCAAAACCCTTTTTTCCCCTTTCAGACCAGCATTGCTTTTTACCAACATGAGGAAAGCTGGGTATGTCAACAGACACACACCACATTGATTGGTGGCCACCATTAAATGTAGACCCTTCTACTCCATACCTTGACTTCATAGCCAGTGAGGAATTTCATTTCAATGGACTTCTTCAGAACTCTCTCTCTGTTCATGTCAGCAGCTGCCTTGATTACCTGAAGAGGAGGAAGATGTTCAGGAGACCTAGAGGATGGCTGAAAGCTGTTCTGAGCACACAACTGCTTGCAGGCACAGGTGCTGCCCACTCACTGTGCTCTTCTTTGGGGCTCTGCACGTTGGACAGTTCAAGAGCTACTGCCAAAGTGAGACAGCTCCTGGTTCACCAAATCTCTTCCCAGTAAGGGCTAAACATAGCCCAGGGAGCATGAGGGACATCAAAAAAAGCTTCACAAATGCTGCAGCAGCCAGCCCCTCCCCCAGCAAAACAGAGCTGTGAGAAGCTTTAGGTGATAGCTTCTGGCCCCTGCAGCTGGATGTATCAGGTGCAGACCAGAGTGATGATGAAGGAAGCACACAAGATTTCATGTGAACTTCAGAGTCTGCAAGCAGACCAGAGACCACAGGCAGAGACAGTGGACAGGACAAGCACTTCCTGCTGTAAGAACCACTGGATTCTGAATGCTCTGCTAGGCTCTGCTGCCTGAGCTCTCAGTAAGCAACAGGACAGTGCTCCACCTTTGTTATGCAATCTGAGCATCCAAACAAACAGCCAGGGGCTTGGAGCAGATGTGCCGAACACTATGGTAAGGGATGAAAGGAGAACAGATGTCTCTCTCTCTCTTGCCTCCAGCCCTGCTTCCCTCCACGCTCTCAGTGAATTCAAGTGCACAGTGATACAGCTAAGAGAAAAACAGCTTTGCCAAGACTCTTAAGATGCCCAGGGCAGCATTCTAGGGCACACTGCAAGTTCTCACCTCTATGTAGACATCTGTGAACTTCTCATCAAACCCCCGTGTTGCTCCAAAGTCCAGCAGGGCCACCTGGAAATGGACAAACCCATCTGTATTGCAGTGTCAACCACTCCAGCAAGAGCCTGACCTTCTGTGATGTCTTCAGGAAGCTCAGCTGGCTGCAGAGCCCTTTCACAGCAGCTCAACTTTCCCCCGACTCCTTTATTCCCTGACAGCAGCACAGACATTTGCACTGCTAGGTGGCAGAGGAGCTGTGCCCACACCTGCTCAGCTGATAACTCAACTCAGGCTGTGTGGGGACAGAGCAACACATAACCTTTGCCCAGCACATCCCAACAGAGACCTCACAGATGGCCAAGCAGTTCCATCTGACCTGCAGTACACAAGCAAGCAGCCAGACCAAGCAGGAGAGCTGCAATTTCTGCCATTGTTTTCAGACAAAAGCATTCAACTAAAAAGTCCTTGGCTCCAGAGTGTCCTGGTAGAGCACTGCCAGCTGCAACTTCCCACTGACCAGCTTCAAAACAGACCTTGAGGCCAAGGAAGCAGCTGTGGCTGGATCCAAGTCCAAAGACAGGCAGGCAGCCAGGGTCACAGGTGCCCTGCTCTCCTACCCAGACCAAGTGAGGACAGGTGGCAAAGGGACAGGTTTCACTGTCCTACCTGCCCGAGGCTCAAGGGCAGGAATCAGAATCTCAGGCAAGGGCTCATTAAACTCTGGCACTGGGTAACAATCAGAAGCTGGTGTAGAACAGCTCTCGTAGAGGCAGGGCAGCAGCAGCTTGGGCTTACCTTGTGCAGCTGTGGGTCGTAGAAGAAGTTTGACCAGTTTGGGTCAGTCTGCATGTACCTGAATTCAAACAGCTCCCGCAGACACAGCACTAGGATGTTGTGACAGATCTTGAAAAGCAAGGAGAGAAAGCAGAAAGTCAGGAGGGCAGCGAGCCCTACTCACACATGTCATTTACAGTGGGCATTAGCAAACAGGGACACATCTCCAGACTGGCAGGAACTCCCTGCTGCATGCTGCAAAACTCCTCAAGAGGTGAGGGAGCACCTCCCAGCCCACACCTGCCG
Organism: Picus viridis; assembly: GCA_033816785.1. Lineage (NCBI taxonomy): Eukaryota > Metazoa > Chordata > Aves > Piciformes > Picidae > Picus > Picus viridis. The sequence continues at coordinate 8,445,878 of CM066577.1, forward strand.
TGAGACATCCTTAGCAGACAGCACAGGAGCCACTCAAGTTTTACATCAATCTGAGCTGTAGCTACTGGCAGGCCCCCAGAGGTGCCTCCAGAGAGGCTGCTGGCCTGCATCTGGCAGCTGAGAAGAGCAGGCTCCAGGGATCGTTCAGCGGCACACATTACCTGTGTCCTCGTCCTGCCTTTGACCCTCCCAGCTTTGACTACATATTTGGTTGTTGCTTTGAGAGCAAAGGAATATTTCCTCAAGATGTCAAGAGGCCGAGAGGCATCCAGAAACAGAGGTAAGAGAGGATAGCAAAGTGTTAGAGCCTAATGTGGTGGAAAGAACTGCAGGAGCCTGACCAAAATGAATCCAGGGTAGGTAATGGAAAATGGGATGTGGTTCCACATGTTTAGTTACGGGCCCAAAGAAGTTAAACAGGAGAGTCTTTCCCTATAACACTGCCAAATGACACAGACCTAGGACCAAACCTTATTGAAAGGGCTCTTCACTAGCTGTGTACACCCAGCATGTACTCCTCAGCCAAGTCATCTGCTGGGCTCAGCACTGAGCCAGCTCAAGGGATGAGCAGCAGGCTCACACCTTGGGACCGATGGGCATGGGAGAAGCAAGAGTAGCTTGCTCCCTGAAGAGCCCACTGCTGAGTTACACACTACAGCAGAGCTGTTCTAGTCTAAATCTGCCCTTCTCAAGCTTCAATCCATTCCCTCTCAAACTATCACTACAAGCCCCTGTCAAAAGTCCCTTCCCTTGTTGATATGAAAGATTTGGATAGAAAAAGCAAAGGTTTGATTGATGTCAGCCCAGGGCTGGCTTTGCAGTTGCCACTCGAGCAAGGTGTGAGGGCCACTTTTCCAGATACTGTTGGTAGTTGAGCAAGGGCTCCTACTGAATTAAAACACATGCTGCTATGTTGTGTAGGTGAGCCTGCATTGGCAGGGGGGTTGGACTCGGTGATCTCCAGAGGTCCCAGTATCATAGTATCATAGTATCAGTCAGGGTTGGAAGGGACCACAAGGACCATCTAGTTCCAACCCCCCTGCCATGGTGGGTTCCCTTCCAACCCCTAGCATTCTGTGAGGATATGCAATCTGGAGCCTGTGCAGCAGCATAACTGCCAGTTTCATTCTGTCACTGAGCTGCTGCAAACTGAGTGAACCATGTCTTCAAGGAGAGAGGTGAGCAGCAAATGCAAGACAGCCTGCAACAAGACACTGCCATCTGGGTCAGAGGGCTGTAGGTCAGCCAGGCCAGCAGCTTCTAGGAAAGAAGGGGTTCTCTTGCAGCAACAGCCCCCTCCCAGCCTTGCAAAAGCAGCCCTGATGATACAGCAGCTTGCTGGAGGGGGACGAGCCCTAAGAACATGAGCTCAGGGGTCACAGGCAGCCAGCTCGGGCATAGCTTCAAGTCCAGTGTGACACTGAGATCTGTTTATGTAGAGGAACATACTCTGCTTTCTTCCCCAATGACCTGCTAACAGCTGACAGTTCACAGCAAGACACAAAAAGACCAAAAAGAAAGAGAAAATGCAGATACCAGGACAGTTATTTGTGCCCCTGGAGCAGCTGTTTGTCTCACCACAGCACTCCCATCCCTTGCTATATTCAGCACCAACGCCTACCCATCCCCACATCTCTCCTCCTGTTTACCAGGAGGTACTTTTCCAACAGCCCTGTGCAGCACAGGTCACTCCCCCAGGAGGGGATAACAACAGTGAGGTCATTCTGCACTTCTGCCCAACAGAGCAGCTGCAAAACAAGACCCTCCCCCCCCCCCCCCATAAGTGACAATCTCTTCCCCAAACCTAAGGGCACCTAGGAGTTATGCAGCTCAGCTACCTCCCCTTCAGCTGCCTTTCCATTTACCCCCTCCAGCCCCTCCCTGCTGAATACTAGTTCCTGCAAGGCCCAGACCAGCCTGGGGAGACTCCAATGTCATTGCCAAGTTCCCTGCACAGAGACTCTAGGCGGTCCCCAGATCCCATCCTGCTTTGCAGTGCTCAGGGTTTGCCCTTCCACAAAGTGTCCCCTGGTCTACCAGTCACCAGGCAGGCCAAGCATGAGTGAGGGGAGTGGCAGGAGCACCCCACAGTACCTCATTTCGGATCTCCTGGCTCAGGCCTGCAGCTTGATCCAAGGGGTAGCCAGACACCAGCTCTGTGGTCAGGACGTGTTTGCTGCACAGCTCATCTATTACTTTTGGGACATAAAAGAAGGGGTGATCCTTCAGCAGCTCCCTAGAGAATGAAGAAGGGAGAGGAGAAGGTTAGGAGCCTGAAGAGCACCTGGGTCCTTCTGCCACACCTCAGGCAGCACATAGCCCCTTCATGCCAGCTCTCCTCACTGTGGCTGCTAGGGGCTGTTTTCCTTAGCAGTTACAGTAGGGATCAAGCCACCAGAAGCCACACCAGTGACACAGGGCTGCTGCCAGCTGCTGAGCTCACATCTCTTGCCAGAGAGTGACATTGTGAAGGCACTAGGCTGGTACATTATAGAATCATCAGTAGTTTCAGTTGGAAAAGGCCTCTAAGATCATAGAGTCCAACTACCAACCTTACACCAACATGGCCATTAAACCATGTCCCAAAGTGCTAGGGCCACGTTTCTTGAACACCTCCAGGGATGGTGACTCCACCACCTCCCTGAGCAGCCTGTTCCAATGCCTGACCACTCTTACAGGAAAAATCATCCAACCTGGCCTTGAACACTCCCAGGGAGGAAGCATCCACAGCCACTCTGGGGAACCCATTCCAGTCCCACCACCCTCATACTGAAGAACTTTGTCCTAAGATCCAGTCTAAGCCCGCTCTCCCTCAGCTTCAAACCATTCCCCCTTATCCTGTCTCTAGACACCCTTGGGAAAAGTCCCTCTCCAGCCTTCCTGTAGGATCCCTTCAGGTATTGGAAGGCAGCTCTAAGATATCCCCCCCCACAGTCTTCTCCAGGCTGAACATCCCAAGCTCCCTCAGCCTGTCATCATAGCAGAGGTGCTCCAGCCCTTGGATCATCTTGTGGGCCTCCCCTGGATTCCCTCCAAAGAAAGCACTGCCTCAAGAGTTACAGCAGTACCTTCCTGTGGGCTTCTGCAGAAGAGAGAGGGCAGCAGCCACCTGCCTCACCCCCTGTTTCATGGTCAGCATCACAGTTCAGCTGAGTCACTACAGGCCTGGCTCAGACAAGGTGGTAATTCTGGCAGACAGTTCATCCCACAAGCACATCCCAGGGCATGGCATTCATCTCCCCACTGTCCCTGCAATTAAGCAACCTCTCCTGCCTTTTACAGCATGCACAGATGGAAGGGGTTGAAGGTAGTGGTGTGAACATACTGGAATTTCCTTGCACAGGCAGCTTCTCTCTGGTAGTCACACTCCAGGGCCAACTCTCTGCTCACGACTTCAATCAAATGTTCAGGGAACAAACCTGAAAGTCAAACAGAGAAGTAGGCTGAGAAAAAAGGAGCTCCTCGGGCTACGCTTTCAGAAGTGCAGCTGAGGAGCAATCTGCTACCCAGCCAGTTCTGAGCTGAGGAGTACAGGAGGCCCCAGAGAGCTGAAGAGCATTCCCAAGTAGACACAGGTTCTGTGGGTAATCGTGGGCCTAGGCCATACAGGTGCTCCTAAAACAAGACACATCCACACCATCTTTGTACAGCAGGGCTCTGTCACCCCCAGACCCTACCCCATGGCCCCAGCTTTCACTCCTCCACACTGGCACAGCTGTGCAGAGACACACACCAAGGAGCAGGAGTACCCAGAGGCTAGCCGAAAAAGCAGCAAGGAAGGGTCCAAAATCTTATCTGCCTACGAGAGGGAGAAACAGCAGGACCAAGATGGTGAACTGCTACAGCACCTAGGCAGGACCTGAGGTGCTAGGTTCAGTCTTAGTCTTGGAGCTGGAAAACCAATCTGCTTCTCAGACCAGACACAGCTGGGCCCTGCCCAGCCACCACCGAGAGCAGTCCCAGGTTTTGTCAGTACCCAGGCTGGTTTTAAAGCCTGGCTATGTGCAGTCTTACTAAGAGGCCTTTGGCAGCCTGGTCTAGTGGGACGTGTCCCTGCCCATGGCAGAGGGTTGGAGACAGGTGATCTTCAAGGTCCTTTCCAACTTAATACTCATTTTTCCCAGTTATGTGCCTGCAGCTGCTGCAGATTCATGGATGCCTAGAATGGTTTAAGTCCTAGATTCCCTGTGGGAAAAGGGACTCAATCTGTGTGCTGGGACACTGAGCAAGCTCCAAGTGTGACAGTTTTCTATGACTCCACAAGTCTGGGAAGAACACAGAATGAATGGAAAGAGTAGGGAATGGGAGGCTACAGGAAGCACAGGGAAGAGTGAGTAATGCCAAGTGTACCAGAAAAGAACAGGGACAACCTAACCTGAACACTGCTCATCCTTCATGCCTGGAAAGCCATCCGAGGGAGTATGCCCAGACACTTTCTACTTTGCCAGGAGCCCCTTTGGGTCTGGTTATGGCCAGAAAAAAAAATTAATAAAATCACAGGTATATTTTCTACTCTTAGAGAATACTGGGGTGGGCGTGTGCCCAAGGCAGTGGTGGCTCTGCAACAGGAGAGTGGAACAGAGCATAGCTCCACAAGTTGGCCCTACACCGACTGCCCACATTCACTAACTCCCCCACTTTCTGCAGGAGATCTGCTCCTGGGCAAAGGTGGCAATTTTCAAGTCCTTTTCAGTGTTTCCTCAAGGCTGCTTCCCTTTCTCCAGTCTATAGAGAGAAGTATGCAGCATGCTGCTTGTTCCTCTGTGTGCCAGGGGAAAGGCAGAACTTGCCAAGGCTCTCTGTGTTTTTACCTTCAGGGAGAATGTTGCTCATGCTCAGGACAGTCATCAGGTTGTTAACGTCACTGTTGATGCTCTGGGCGACTCCAGGGTACTGCAGGACAGAATGGGAGAGGGCAGTGTTGAGACTTAGATGACCTAAGCTGTACAGAGCAAGATAAAAACTTCCAGCTCAACATCCTCCCACCACACAGCCACCTACAAGTGAACCAGGGCCTATCTGCACCACCTCTAAATGGACTGCCCAGGGAGGTGGTGGAGTCACTGTCCCTGGAGGTGTTTAATTGGATGTGGCACTTGGTGACATAGTCTGGTCAAGGTGGTAGTGTTAGGTCATAGGCTGGACTTGATGATCTCTGATGATGTCTCTTGATGAGTCTGGAACAGACCTCTATAATTCTGTGATTCTGTAAAAGCTTACCTCTAAAAGCTTATTTACAGCCCATCATCTAAAATGGGACAGACATCACACTAAGGTGTAGCTCCTTGCAAGCAGAAGAGCTCCTTCAGGTCCTTTGACAAGGACTTTTCCAATACATGAAAGGTCACTGTCATTGCTCAACAGTCACTGCCTGTTCATCACTTAAAACTTCTTTAACCTTTGGGCTGTGGCCAGAAAAGGGGCAAGTGGCATGTGCACAGCCCAGGGATGGGACTGATCAGGTAGGGCCCTAAAAGCACAGGCAGTCCCTCACCAGCACTATCCCCACACTGCAGTGATCTACCTAGGAGGTGTGTCCCACTTGTGTGGAGTCAGAGACTGTCTTGAGCTGCACAGCCTTGCACTAGGTAAGGAATCACTGGGCCCACACTTTCACTTGCATGCAGGTCTGTATGTGTCTAGCAGCAAGGATGCTCATACAGCTCCCCTGCCCCCCTGTGGGGCACAGGAAGGTGCTAAGGCTCACCTGGATTTTCATGGCAACTTCTTTCCCATTTTTCAAGCGTGCCAGGTGAACCTGACCAATTGAAGCAGCAGCAAAGGGCCGTTCTTCAAAGGACTCCAGTTTGTCCCTCCAGTTGGGGCCAAGATCATTGTTCAGGGTTTTCTACAAACAAACAAACAAAAGCATCAGGATGTGGGAATAAAAGGTTTAGGATTTTCACTAGTGGAAATCCCACTCCTCTGAGGTGCCTCTCACAGCTTGCAGTAGTTGTGAGTATGTACACCCTGCTTTCTAGACTGTCCTCCCACCCACACCATCACAAGGGAGGGTCCAGCCAGCAGTGCTGCTCAGCACTAAGCAGATGCTGATCAGATCTCTGTGAGGCTCTGTGCTGTGGCCTAAAGGACAGTGATCTTGAGCACAAACATTACTGCCCTCAGGATACAAAGTCCCCTTTTTGGTGCCACTTGTCATTCTCCAGAAAATGAGCATGGAGTTAAGATATTTCTCCTCCTCCCTCTTACTGCCCAACTGAAGAGAAGCAATCCAGGCATGCAAGAGTGACTCTCTTGAAGGCAATACTGACAATTAAACATCACAACCTGCTTTAACAGCCTTTTTGCTAGGCTGCCAGCTCTGGCTCTGCTCAGTGTCATTCAGATGCAGCGCTGGCAATTCCTTTTGTGTCAGCTGAATCCGCAGAGGGAAGCAGGGACAGAAAATTGAGTTTTCCATGTTCTGGCTCTCCTGGATGGTGGGTTGGCTTTAACCAGAAAAGGATGGATGAGGTTGCTGTTCATTTCTCATCAGAATAAGGCTTGTAAAGCTGCTTCTAGGCATTTCCAGACACTGGCTTAACAGCCATAAGATGAGAGAGTGGAAATGGAAGAGGAGGCTGCATTCAACATGACCCTCTAATTGTATTTGTATGCACCACCTTGTTCCATCAGCACAGACTTGGGACATCAAAACAAACCAAAACACACTTTTACCTCTGCCTAGAGCTAAGTTTCAGTGCTTTGGAAGCAAAAGGCAGCACATAAATTAATCTGAAGCTACCCCACCTGAAGCTATGCAACATTTAGTGAAAGAACCATCCCTACCCACCTCCCTTACTGGGGTATGCCACAGGTGACGTTTACTCTTACTGTCCCCTCCTCCCCCATAAGCAGGAAGGGACGTTCCTCACCATCATCTGCTTTATGGGCATGAAGTCAGCACTCTGACGGACACGCTCGAAAATCCGCTGCAGGTGGGGGTTGATGAAGGCATCATCTGCCAAGGGAAAAGCACACAGCACTGCATTCTCCGCTTCTCCAGCACACAAACGGGCACCTGCGCACAGACAAGCTGAGCTCTCCTGCCCCCAAGCATGCCCCAGTGAAGGCTTCTGAAATCATTCTACTTTGGAAACTCCCCATATCCAAAACCAGCACCAGAGGTGCTGTATTCTAGCTTGTACCTGCTGTTCCTTGTCCTATCACTGTGCACCACCAAAAAGAAGCCTTTTATTGTGCTACTGGTGCCCAGGACTTCTCTTTCTCTCTTCCTGTCATTTCTAAAGGTGTTCACAAATTCCACTGAAGCCATGAGCAGCGTGCAAGAGTACTACCAAACCCTCACCGGAGTGAGTAGGAGTTAAAGAGGAGGTCCCATTACATCACTTCAAGTCAGGGATCAAAAGGATTTGCAGGAGCAGAGAGTGAAAGTCCGGTTGTGCCACTAGAGCCCTGCCAGAAGGCCAGACATGGCACTGATGTGTGCATTCCAGACACTGACAGAAGCTTCTGCTCTGTCACCAATGGGGTCATCAAACAGGGCTGTACAGCCTGGAGAAAAGAAGGCTGAAGAAGAACTACATTTCACAACTGTCCCTCAGCAAAGTTACCAGGGGCCTATGTTCTCACCAGGTACTGCAGCACTCCACACACTTGTCAAGTGAGGGTTGGGCAGCGCCACTGAAGTTGCTGAAGGCCTGCATGTTCTTGATACCAAAGTGAAGTCAATCAGTAAGTGTGTGACACTCTTGCCAGAGCTCAGTAACATTAGGAAGCAGCAGGCAAGTGACAAAAATCCAGGGCGTTTCTGCTCCTTAGATCTGGTTTTTCACAGCTATTCCCTCTTTACTCACATCCAAGCCCAGGGCAGCTGTGCCCAGGCTCTGAGCGCACATCAGGTGCAATTCAGTAGTGCCTTTAGAATTTAATTAGACCCAGGTTAACTTCAGAGCTGATTTCCAGACACAGCTCATACCCACCCCTCCTTCCTGAAACGCTGGCCATAGAAAAAAGCAGGGAGCTCAAGAGCTCCTTCTGGATCTGCACTCTGAACCATCAGTCTTTGGCACCTGGCACTTTTAAAAGGGTGATAAAGGCAGGATCTGTGTGGCGGTGTTTGATGCCACAGCTGCTGTCACCCACCCTGCTTTGTTGGTGTTGCCATCAGGCTGGCACACACCTAAAATAAGTGACTGGCAAATGAAAAATTATGGAATGCCACAGTCAGGCCTTTGTGGAACAGGGAGCTGCTCTTGCTGTATTGGCTAGCCCAGGTTGTTTAAAACAGGGCTAGATCCAGCCTCACCAGCCAATGTCTACAACAACACAAGGAGAAACATAAGCCAAGCAAGCTGAGCCCTTCAAACACTCAGACTCTGACTCAGTTTCAGTGATATCTCCAAAGCTATTTCCAGACAAGGGTAACATCTATTTTTGGCCGGTCCTTTCCTTCCCTAAGAAGTTGGAGTGGACAGGTCCAGATAAGGTTTGAATTCAGCACACCTGCTATCTCCCAGGACTGTAACAGTTCAGTGCAGACATTGATGTCACTTCATGCCTTCCCCTGTGGTCACTGACTTCAGAGAGTGATGGAATATCAGTTTGAATTCTCCTCAAGTTTAAAAGAGGTGTTTTATTATCAGCTGTTGTGGACTTCCAAGCAAAGCTGCAGTGTCAACAATGCACATTGACCACAATCAGATTGCTGTAATGGGAGAAGGCTGTGGATATGAGCTTGACCACTTTTGGTCAACAAAGAAGGGAATCATGTTCTTCATAGAATCATGGAATGGTTTAGATTGGAAGGGACCTCAGAGATCCTCTACCCCAACCTCCATGCTATGGGCAGTGACACCTCTCAACTAGACTCAGCTGCACAAGGCCTCATCCAACCTGGCCTTGAACATCCCTAGGGAGGAGACATCCACAACCTCCCTGGGCAGCCTATTCCAAAGTCTCACCACCCTCCTACTGAAGAACTTCTTCCTAAACTCCAGTCTAACCCTGTTCTCCCTCAGCTTCAAACTATTCCCCCTTGTCCTGTTACTGGACACCCTCAAGAAAAGTCCCTCTGCAGCCTCCCTGTAGGATCCCTTCAGTGATTGCAAAGCAGCATTAAGGTCTCCCTGGAGTCTTCTCTCTAGGCTGAGCAACTGCAGCTCCCTCAGTCTGTCCTCTTAGCAGAGATGTTCCAGCCCTTGGATCATCTCTGTGGCCCTCCTTTAGAGTAACTCCAACAGCTCTGTGTCCTTCTTATGCTGGAGACCAGAACTGGATGCAGTATTCAAGGTGGGGTCTCATGAGAGCAGAATAAAGGAAAAGAATCCCCTCTCTTGACACTGTCCTCTTCCTTTCTAGCAGGGACACCTGCATGTAGAGCAGGGGTCCCTGTTAGGAGAGGTATCCCTGCCAGGAGAGGTGTCCCTGCTAGATGCATGCTTCCCAACAACTGCTTTTAATACAGGCATTACAATTCACACAGACAGTGTCACTTTATTTTCAGCCAGTTCCAACCAGCTGTGTGCCTGACACGGCAGGGACATGGGGAACGTGGTGGTACCTAGTGCATACCTCCAGTGATTTCATACTGGGATTAGACTGAACTCAATCAAACATGTCTCCACCACTGCTCTCAGATGGGAAAGCCACTTGTCTGGTCTCTTCACACTCACTTGACATTGACTGACTGCAGACAGCTGACCATATAGCACAAGAAGCCAATGGCCCAACATTTCAGCACTAAGGAGAGCTGAGGACCTCTCTTACCTTGAATGCTTAACATCTGTCCCAGCTTCAGTGCTGCTCCCGGACCTTGCATAAGGTTCTCACAATTCGTTCTGCGTTGGCCTCTGACAGGAATGGGCTGGAATCCATCACTGCTTTCTTTCCTGTGGATGAGGAGAGAAAGCACATGGGTGAACACCATCCTTACCTCAGCAAGCTCACTTCGTTCTGCTAGTCCACATTCAACAGGAGATATGCCCAGAAAATCATAGAATCCTAGAATTGTTAGAGTTGGAAGGGGCCTCAAGGGTCATCCAGTTCCAACTCCACTGCCATGGGCAGGGACACCTCACACGACATCAGGTTGCTCAGAGCCACATCCACCCTGGCCTTAAAATCCTCCAGGGATGAGGCTTCTACCACCTCCCTGGGCAACCTGTGCCAGTGCCTCACCACCCTCATCTTGAAGAATTTCTTCCTAATATCCAATCTGAATCTATCCATTTCTAATTTTGTTCTATTCCCTCTAGTCCTATCACTATCTGACACCCTAAAAAGTCCCTCCCCAGCTTTCTTGTAGGCCTTCTTAAGACACTGAAAGGCCACAATAAGGAGAAGTCAAACTAGTATTGCACTCAGTGCCTTCACTGCAATCCAGGGGCATGGACTTAAGCTGGAACATGTCTTGGGACTGCTTTGACATTGCTGGCTTGAGGGCCAACAGCAGCAAGTCACAGCCTCTGTGAACTTCTGTGCTGCTGTGCAAACTGTCCAGAATCCCAGGCAGATATTGGTGCTTGGTGTCTCAGTCTAAAATGCTGCAGAAAGGTCTCCCAAGTGCCATGCCATAGGAGCCTTACCCACAGCTGTAAAATCCTGTAAAAAACCCATCTGAGGACACTAGTGAGAGGATGTACCTGATTCACCTGGAGATTCTCCTATGTGCTTGGCCTAAAAAGCCCCAAGAGAGCATGAGGGCTGAAAGACTCTGACTTCTGCCTCAGTTCAGTATTCACTGCTGTCAGTTTGTAACTCCCATGCCTAGCACTGAAACTGGCAGCCCTCTGCCTTAATCTTTAATCAAGGTTTATTACTCTTTACAAAGCCAGCTTCAGGCTGCAGAGACGACTTCTAGCACCAAGTTGTAATTAGAGGGGAAAACAAATAATTTCCTAGCAAGAATAAAAAGGTGCAATTCCTTTACTGCAAGGAAAAAGTGTTTGTTGCCCTCTGAAGGATCCTTCCTCCTGCTGTGAAGAAGAGCAACAAAGCTCATGTTATTCCCTCAAATTTCACAGCCCTGCAAGCTCATGTTTTCACTCTGGGGTGTGCCCAATTAGAAAGTAATCTGGCAAGCACACAAATACCAACAGTTGTGCAATTTCTTCTCTGTTACAAGCAAAGCAAAGCATCAGCTTCCAAGAGGTATGAACAATCTGTCAAGGATTCCTGACAGGAATGGTCACATTTGCCTGAATGCATGCTTTTAAATCAGAGCAAAGAACTGCACCTAGCTTCAAACACCTCAGGTCTTGGAGAAAAACAGCAACTGCCAGCCAAATACCCTTTCTTGTCTGCAGGGCTACCCTGCATTCACAGGGGGAATGGTTTGAGGCTGAGGAAGAGTAGGCTTAGACTGGGTCTTAGGAATACGCTCTTCAGTAAGAGGGTGGTAAGATTCTGGAATAGGTTGACCAGAGACGTCATGGGTACTTCCTCTGGGGGTGTTAAAGGCCAAGCTGGATGAGGCCTTGAGCAGCTAAATCTAGTTGAGACATCCCTGCCCATGGCCAATCTGAGCCATCCTAGGTTTCTATGATAATGAATACAAAGATGCAAGCATGAACAGGTATTGTCCTGGGTGGCAAACAACCCCTTGCCTTGACCCTGTCTCCCCACCACAAAGAATGTGTTTCATCTGCTGGGGTGGCAAAATGTGGCCAGGTACAACTCAGGAAGGTTTTACATCCAACTTTAAATAAACTGGGAAGAAAACATCATCAAGTCAATTTGCCCAGCCTGGCCTTTTAACCTGTTATGAGAATCACAGAATTAACCAGACTGGAAAAGACCTTCAAGATCATTAAGTCCAACCTATCACCCAACACCATCTGATCAACTAAACCATGGCACCAAGTGCCTCATCCAGTCTTATTTTAAACACTTCCAGGGACAGTGACTCCACCACCTCCCTGGGCAGCACATTCCAATGGCCAATCTCTTTCTGTGAAGAATTTCTTCCTAACATCCAGCCTAAACTGCAAAATTGTTTTAGAATCGTAGAATCATAGAATTGTTAGGGTTGGAGGGGACCTCAAGGATCATCCAGTTTCAGCCCCCCTGCCATGGGTAGGGACATCTCACACTATATCAGGTTGCCCAGAGCTACATCCATCCTGGCCTTAAAAACTTCCAGGGATGAAGCTTCTACCTCCTCCCTGGGCAACCTGTTCCAGTGTCTCACCACCCTCATGGTGAAGAACTTCTTCCTAACATCTTTCTAGTTTTGTTTATTTTCCATCCCCCCAGTCCTATTATTACCTGACACCCTAAAAGTCCCTCACCCACCCCTTTTCCCCTCCTTTTCCCTTCAAATCCCAGAGCACCTGGGCTCTGTTGGAGTCTGCTCCCACCCTAGGTGTGGCCACTTGGCCCTCCTCACCCACTCCCCTTTTTAATCCCCCTCAGGAAAGGCAGAAGCCCCAAGCTGAGCCCATCTGGGCTAAGGGATCATTTTCTCATTGCTGGTGACTCCTCATGGCACACACTGGGTGATGGTGGTGGTGACAAAGGCTGGGGGGCCTGGCCCCCCAGTTAGCTAAGAAGAGACTTGATGACCACTCCAGTATCATTCACGGGTGCTGGCTGGGGCTCTGTACTGGGGCTGAGCTCCAGTGTGTGGTATCTTGCTGGTGAGGGTCCGCCCCCTTGCTCTGGGATGGGTGCAAAAATGGTGGTGGTGGAGCAGGAGCTGTTTAGTCATAGGATATTATGCTAATTACACTGTTTTTACCTGGAGACCCCTTGAGTTTGTTCTCATTATTCTATAAATCTCTGCTTTTGTGCCTCATTTATCGACCATTTCTTCCCCCTCACTGCTTCCTTTCAGAAATAAGGAAGGAAAGGAGGCAAAAAGCAATAAAGCATCTCTGGAAAATGCATTCACTTATCAATCAACTCTGAACAGGAAGCCTTCAGGAAGAAGGGCAAGACAAATTTCACAAAGAACAGACAGAAAAAGACTGCATCTTCTCCACTCCACAGTGTTTCATGGTGGCAAATGCAGAGGGTGGGGGGAAAAAAAGTTCAAGCTGGCTTGGAAATCCAGTCACACTTCTCTACAGAAAGAATCACTGAGAAAGGGACAATGTGAGAAGCGAATACCCATCCTTCCTACAGAATTAACCAGGTTGAATCTTTTACGAGTCACAGAATGTTAGGAGCTGGAAGAAAACTTCAGAGATCACTGAATCCAATCCCCCAGCCAAAGCAGGATCATCTAGGATAGGTCACACAAGAACACATCCAGGCAGGTTTTGAAAGTCTCCAGAGGAGAATCCACAAGTTCTCTGGGCAGCCTGCTCCAGGGCTCAGCACCCTCACTGTGAAGAAGTTTCTCTTCATGTGGAGGTAGAATCTCCTGTTCCTTATCCTGTCTCTGGGTACCACCTTCATCTTGACACCCAGATACTCAGATACATATAGACACTGATATTCCCTTCTCTTCTTGGAGCCTTCTCTTCTCCTGACTAAACAGCCCCAAGTCTCTCACAGGACAGCTGTTCAAGTTCCCCAATCAAACCTATAGCTCTCTGTTGGATTCTTTCCAGCGTATCCCTGTCTCTCTTGTACTGGAGAGCCCAGAAGTGGACACAGTTTTCCAGGTGTTGTCTCCCCAACGGGGAGAAGAAAGAAAGGGGGGAAAATAATATATAAATAAATATTGGAAATAAGGGATTGCCATTGAACATGTCCAGAAAGTCTGTCTTTGCAGAGAGCAGTCATCCTTGGAGTCCCTGCTAGGTAGAGCATCCTTCCATTTCAGAGCACAACCACTTAAAGACTGTAAGTGGAGAAGGATTATGTTATAAATAAAACTACCCACATTCCCCTGTTATCCTGACTGCCTCACCAGCTCAGCTTTCAAAACAATAGTCTTCCCACTCTGCTTGAGAAATAGATAAAAATAAGGGGGAAAAAATAATAATAATAATCAAGAATGAGAACACAGAAGGGTCTTACCACTGCGTTCCTCAGGTCTAAGGCTCTTCTTTGCAACTTCTGCCAATGCTCCAATGCCAAGGCCAACAGCTAGTCCTTTAAAAATAAGAAGGAAAAAGACCCAGGTCAGTGTTTTAAACCCTCTGAGCCATATACACGAGCATTTTTGTAATCAGCCTTAAGCCACACTGCCAAATGCACAGGAGCAAAACAGCTTGATGAGAACATCCTGGCTTTTGCAACACAAAGTCACCCTAAAAGTAGTCTCAAAACAAGAGCTCTGTCCTGCCAGCATGACAGCTGGAGAAGGGCAAGAAGGAAAAACAGATGACACAGAGATAGGACTGGGGATGCTGCCCATAAACAATCATTTCTTCCTTGCTCTCCTTTCCTGGGTTTGGTTTGGGGAGGCAGATTTGGTGGATTGGGGTTTTTGGTTTGGGTTTTTTTGTTTGTTTGGGTTCTTTTTTAAAGTGAGATCAGGAGAAGAGAGGCAGTTAGTTCCATTTCCCCTTGAAGTAGGAGTCAGCCTTTCCACAGGCAACAGCCCTGGGTGTTGAGTGCTGGAGTGTACAACCACAGCAGTGGAACTCAAAAGTTCATAGAAAATTTGGTCACCTGCCACTTCATGCCCACCAGCTGTCAGCAAGAAGCCAGAGATAAATTTGGAAGATGACAGCCAAGTGTGAAGTGACACTTTGGGTAGAAATCAAGGCTGGATTACAATGGAGACTTGTGTGCCACTAGAGCTTAAAAACAGTGAAGTCAAGTGAGTTTTTTAAGTGGTCCTTGTTACTGCAAAAAGCAGATCAGGAATCCTGCTTCCCTTTACAGAACACTAAGCATGCTGAGAAGTCAGGGCACCTGCAATGAACTCTAGCCAGTATTAAACCCTGATGTTATCACAAAACCCATTTACTGTTTATTCCTGTACTGCATGGAATGTCTCTGCCCCCAGCTCCTCCTACTCTGACACAGAGACACAAAGAGGAACAACATAGTGGTGTTGATCTGAATTACATCTGAGAGGCTCTTTTTCTGTCTTCTGGCATCTGTAACACGTGAATGTCTATTTTGCACACATGCTTCTCCATCAGATTTTGTGGAAGAGAACTACAAGAGCCTTACATGCTGCTTGAGGGAAACTGTTCACAACCTATCATCTCAAAACATTACAGTCACAACAAAAACACAGTGAGGCTGCTCATCTGCTGATTAGCTAAGTAAGACTGGCTATGATCATCTTTCCCTTTGCAACACTATGATAATTCCCTTTTTCTCAGGAACATTTAGTCTTGGATACAAGACGTTAGATAAGTATTATCTGTTAATATTACTGAAGACATTTAGCTGCTTTTTAACACACTAAGTCCCATTCCGCAAAGAAAATTCACATGGGCTTCAGTTAGCTTCATCTTGCAAGCTCAGACTTTCACACAATGGTTTCGTTTGGAAGGGACCTGAAAGATCATCTAGTTCCAACCCCCTGCCATGGGCAGGGGCACCTTCCACTAGCCCAGGTTGCTCAAAGCCTCATTCAGCCTGGCCTTGAACACCTCTAAGGAGGGGGCATCCATGATCTGTTCCACTTGACAGCCTTCCTGGGAGAAAATGGCTCATAAGCGATGGCTAAGTAAATAAAACCTTGACACCTATCATCTCCCTACCCTCATAAATCAATACCAAAACCAGATCTGGTTTATATTTAACCACTGTTCAGAAAAGCAGCAAGGATAAGTTTGGGAAAACAACTATTTAAAGTAACAGCTGCTCCAGCTGCCTGTGCTGGACAGTAACAGTAAAGACAGTAGGGACTAGGAGTTTCCTCAGCAAAGGCAAATCAAATAGGCAGGACCAGAGCACTTGTACAGACTGGAGATCTACTTACACCTCACCCTCTCCCTCTCATTGAAACAGCACAGCCCAGTATGGAGATCTGCAGTTCTGCTATGTGCTCCCAAATCATCTGCCCTGCCCTCCGAAGAATGACTTTGTTTTCCTGCAGGCACACAAAAACTAAACTCCAGGGACACATCAGCCTGCCATCTTAACACAAACAATAACCCATGCCAGCTCTGCAGTTCTTGTTTACAGGCAGCTCCCAGAATGCACCTGAAAGGTCTGTTCATGTGGGGAGCTTTTTGCTTTGCTGTTCTATCGCAGAGCAGTTATGATAAAAGAGTAGACAGAAGACAGGATTCAAAGTACAACTTTATTCTGACTGAAGGCCTTGGCCTGTAAGGAAAAACCTTTGAGCTAGCCAGCTTTTTGTGGGAAGCACTTTCTCCTTAGCAAGTTTAACCAGAGATCACAGGATGTTAGGGGTCAGAAGGACCTCCAGAGATCTTTGAGTTCAACTCCCCTGCCAGAGGAGGATCATAAAATTTAGCACAAGAACATATCCAGATGGGTCTTGAAAGTCTCCAGAGAAGAAGGCTCCACAGCCTTTCTGGGGAGCCTGTTCCAGTGCTCTGTGACTCTCACATTGAGGTGGAACCTCCTGTAGTACAGTTCATATCCATTGCCCCTTGTCCTACCACAGGGTGCAACTGAGCAGAGCCTGTCCCCTCCCTCTTGACACTCAGCCCTCAGTTATTTATAAACATTTATTAAATCCCCTCTCAGTCTTCTCTTCTCCAGACTAACCAGTTCCCAGGTCTCTCAGCCTCTCATAGGGCACATGCTCCAGTCTCTTAATCATCCTGGTAGCTCTCTGTTGGACTCTCTCCAGCAGATCCCTGTCTCTCTTGAACAGAACCAACTCCAGCTTCATCAGGAGTGCTGCCACAGCCAGTCGTTAGTCACTGTGCATTCCTGTGTGACCTGCCCTAGGGGATCCTGCTCTGGCAATGGGGGTGGACTCAATGATCTCCAGTAGTCCTTTTCAACCCCTACCATTCTGCGATTCTAATGTGGAAGCCTAGTGAGTGCAGATGTGGGAGTGCAAACTGACCTCCAAAGTTGGCGAGCCGTCCGATCCGCGTGACAGGAACCTTCCTCTCCCGGGCTCTCTCGCTGAGCTGCAGCAGAAAGAGGAGGAGGGGAAAAGGAAAATCAACCAAAAAGAAATCAACAAAGCAACTGGGCTTTGGCCTGATAGCTGCAGATTCAGAGTGCACTGAGCTTTATGTATTTTGAAAGACTTGAAGTGAACACCCTGCAGAGCAGACACCATGAATGGAAACATACAGCAAGCAGAAGAGCAGGTGACGTGGGAGGAAAGGTAGAAGAGCTGCCAACCACATTTAGAAATCCCTTTTTAACTTTCATCTTGGCAGCCCTTGCATTTTGAAGCTGTAGAAGCAGCACAACGCCAATCCAAATTCCCTTTCATACATAGAATTCAAACTCATGGAAGGTAGAAAAGTCCTCACACACACACACCAGCTGGGGCAGCACAAGCACAGTTTCATCAAAGCAATATCCTGCATGAGTGAACCTACACTGGCAGCTAGCAGTGGGTCTGGGGAAGGAGGTAGAATGTCAGAGCAGATGGCAGGTGTCTCCACTGTGAATTCATCTCCACTGTCTCACATAAGGGCATGAAGGACTAAAGCAACAGTCTATGAATGCTCAGGGCAAGGTTTCCTTCACTTCTAGAAGGAGTGCAAGACACAGTAGGGGAAGCCACAGCCTTCAATGAGAGGAGCTTAGGTTCAATTCATTCTTCTCAGACATAGCAAAACAACTAGCTAAAGGGAACAGGGCCCTTCAAGAAAACAGACTCTTTAGGTCAGTCTTCAAACCTTTGCAGCCACCAAAAACTTGGATGAAATACAGACCCTTCATTAGGTGAACCTGCTTTAGCAGGGGCTTGGGCTAGATGATCTCCAAAGGTTCCTTCCAATCCCTATCACTCTGTGATTACTGTAACATCTATCAATAAATACATGCCATCCTCATAGGCCAGTAAATGAGAGCTCCTGTTAACATAAAAATGAATCCCAATCCTGTGTATTAGGATTCCTCTCACATCAAAATATCTGAACATCTGCCTTCTGAGGAAAACCTGAGAGCTGGTTCTCTAGCTTGGAGCAGAGGAGCCTGAGGGGTGACCTCATTCACGTTTATAAAGATGTGCAGGGCAGTGTCAGGAGGATGCAACCAGGCTCTGCTCAGAGATGTCCAATGACAGGACAAGGGGCAGTGGGTGCAAGCTGGAGCAGAGGAGGTTCCACAGGAACAGAAGGAAAATCTTTTTCACTGTGAGGGTGCCACAGCCCTGGAGCAGGCTGTCCAGAGAGGCTGTGAAGTCGCCTTCTCTGGAGACATTCAAAATCCACCTGGATGCATTCCTGTGTGACCTGCTCTAGGTGATCCTGCTCTGGCAGGGGCAAACTGGACTGGAAGATCTCCAGAGATCCCTTCCATACCCTAACATTCTGTGATTCTGTGGCAAAGTACCACAGACTTAATGAACACTGTCACTTCCCTCTTTTGCCTCCATAAAAGGGAACACCAGAAGAGGAAGAAATGAGAGAAACCAAGGAGAAGGTGAGTAGGGACAATCCAGAATAGAAACCATAGTACTGAGGAAAAAAACCAAATATCACATACCATCTGTTTATAGGGTTTCTGTCCTGAACCTGGTTTAGCCTGTCTGGCTTTATCAATATCTTCAGCTGTTAATCCACCAACAGAGGAATGGTCTTGGTGAAAAGCCCTATTTTGTCCAAAGGTAGCAGCAAAAGGATTTCCAGGGTCCCTGAAGCCTCTAAATAACCTCGCATCCATTTTGGGAGGAGAAGATTTCTGATCCATGTCAGAATCTCCAGCATCACCAGCACTTTTGAAAGGTCCATTTGTAGTGTAAGAGTAAGTAGGGCCTTCACTGCTGTGTTGGTGAAGCTTGCCATGGGAAGTGGAGAAGTCCACTGGAGCATCGGATCGCTCTTGGGCTGAGAACTCATAGTCCTTCCCAAAATCTTCCCAAAACTTATCACTGAGATCAGCCAAGTTCTCCTGCTGTTTGCCTAGTTCCTGCAAACAATAACAGAAAAACTTTCAGAAAAGAACTTTAAATCTTACAGGGAGGATGAAGAGAGACGGTTTACAAAGGCCTGCAGTGATGGACAAGGGGCAATGGCTTCAAAGAGCAGATTTAGATTGGATATTAGGAACAAGTGCTGCACCATGAGGGTAGTGGAACACTGGAACAGGTTGCCCAAGGAGGTGGTTGGGGTCCCATCCCTGGAGACATTCAAGATGAGGCTCGACAGGGCTCTGGGCAACCTGATCTAGTCAGGGATGTCCCTGCTTACTGCAAAGGGGGTTGGTCTAGATGACCTTTGGAGGTCCCTTCCAACCCAGCCCATTCTGTGATTCTGTGATCCACTCCATACCCATCTGTGGTCATGAGAGATGGGCATGCAGCTAGGCTGTCATTTCTCTGCAATAAGTAATCTGTAGAGACTCAGGCACTGCAGACATTCACAGTAAGGCAAAAGGAATTCCTAGTCACTCTCACACCAAAACTAAAAACTTAGGTGGAGGAAAAGTAAAGCTTCAGCCTAGATTGTGAAGAAAGAGGTTTGCTTACCTGCACTTTGCCCAAGGCAGAACTGAACTGCTCTTCAACGGTGGCCTGGACAGTCCTTGCAATGGTAACTGCATCACCTCCAAGGAAGACCTGGCGAAGCTGACCTGCTTGGGTTTCCACGATTGCTTTACCCAGCTTTGTGAAGCCTCTCATGACCATGATGGCATCACCTGCCATGGCTGATGTCTTTCTGTGCTGAAAGATGACAGGAGACAAAAGAAATTAAAAAAATATGTCATAAGGTCATAAGGGAATAATTTTTGCAACTGGTTTCAAGTCACCTAAGAGCCAGGTGCATATCCCAGACAGTCTCTTTCCACTTTGGCAACCAGCCACCATGGGAACTTGTCTGCAGCTCCGACAGGACACAGGCCAGCTTGAGTGACAGCTAGTTAGCTGATCTTACCAGCCACAGTGACAGCTCTGCTAGGATAATATTAGGATAATGTTCCAGGACACACAAATACTCAAGCAAAGACAGGCAGAAGTCAGTAACACTGCAGTGTCACAGAATCAATGTTAGGGGTTGGAAGGGACCTCAAAAGCTCATCCAGTCCAACCCCCTGCCAGAGCAGGATCACCTATACCAGATCACACAGGAACACATACATGTGGGTTCCAGAGAAGAAGACTCCACAACCTCCCTGGGCAGCCTGATCCAGTTTTCTGTCACCCTCACAGTGACAAAAACTTTCCTCAGGGGTGGTCTTGATTCCATCCTGACACTTAAAAAGGATTAAAAGCATTAGCATTTGACTTTTAATTATTATCAGGCCCTGGCACATATTCTCAGTGCCCAATAGCACAGATGAAGTGCACTGACAACTGTCACATCCCATTCCTGCCCTGGAGCTATGCCTGCTCATTTTACACAGCTGAAGACCTTCACCTCCCCACCAATGAGCAAACTTTGCCTGTCCTCCAACGGTAGTCTGCTCAGTCCTCAAAGTGTAGCTCACTCTGCTACTTTTAGCTGGAAACTTAAGTAGCTCAGAACTTCTCCCTAGCACAGCATTTGCAAAGCACTGCACTTGAGTGTTACATTTTCACTGGGGCTCCCTTTCTGTTCCAGACACACTCCAGCTCAGATTCCTACCAGTCTGCAATTTCAGTGTCTTAAACACAAACTGGATACTGCAGAGGATGCAGAACAGAGTCTCGCTGAGAAAAACAAGTTCCGTCAACTCCTTTGTCTCAGCCTAGAACCAAGTTCCAGCTCAGGACCGTGACTCTTATATCACTGTGGTTCATGTAAAAAACAAAACAACAAACAAACAAAGAAACTCACACACACAAAGGAACAAACCAAATACCAGAGCGAACTTCCAAACCACACAAAAGCCAGAGTAAACCCCCAAACCAAACAAAAGCCAGAGCAAACCCCCAAACCACACAAAAGCCAGAGCAAATCCCCAAACCAAACAAAATCCAGAGCAAAACCCCAAACAAACAGACACTAAAACAAAACAAACAAAAAAACCCGACCAAAGTAAAGACAAAACAAACAGAAGTGCCACAACACAAACCCAGCAGTGCCCATGATGCCAAACCCCTTTTGCAAGGGAGATTTTCACCTGTTTATTTCAATCATCTCACAAATCTTTAAAGCAGAGCCAGGCTGACAGTTCCAGGGCTGGCTCAGTTGCATGTCCTCCCACCTCTACTGACACAGAGGATGTGTGTTGGCACATGCACCTGGCACTAGATGCTGACTGAGGTTCAACCTTACTGAGCATTTTCAGTAATGGTTTGGACACAAAACAAGCAAGCAGTAGTGTAAGACCACATATTGGAGTTCTTTCCTGGGTAGGCACAGAGGCACCAATTCATTTTTAGAAGACAACCTGTCAACACCCACATAAATCAGCAAATTTGCTGATGATACCAAACTGGGAGCAGTGGCTGACACCCTGTCAGGCTGTACTGCCATTCAGCAGGACTTGGACAGCTGGGCAAGAGGAAACCTAATGAAGTCCAGCTCCTGTACCTGGGCAGGAGAAACACCATGCACCAGTAGAGGTTAGGGGTTGACCTGGTAGAGAGTAGCTCTGCAGAGAAGGACCTTGAAGTCCTGGTTGATAATAAATTATCTAAGGGACAAAATTGTGCCCTGGTGGCCAAACAGGCCAAGGGTATACTCGAGTGCATGAAGAAGAGTGTGGCCAGCAGGTCAGGGGAGGTTCTTTCCCCTCTCTACTCAGCCCTAGTTAGACCACATCTGGAGTACTGTGTCCAGTTCTGGGCTCCCCAGTTCAACAGAACAGGGAACTACTGGGGAGAGAACAATGGAGAGATATAATGATGATGAAGGGACTGCAGCATATGTCTGATGAGGGAAGGCTGAGAGACCTGGAGCTGTTTAGTCTGGAGAAGAAAAGGCTGAGAGGGGATCTGATCAATGTCTACAAATATCTGCAGGGTGGCTGTCAGGAGGATGGAGCCAGGCTCTTTTCAGTGACACCCAGTGACAGGATGAGGGGCAATGGACTCAAACTCAACCACAGGAAATTCCCTCTCAACATGGAGAAAAACTTCCTTACTGTGAGGGTGCTGGAGCCCTGGAGCAGGCTGCCCAGAGAGATTGTGGAGTCTCCTTCTCTGGAGACATTCAAAACCTACCTGGATGTGTTCCCGTGTGACCTGCCCTGGGTGATCCTGCTTTGGCACGGGGTTTGGACTCTATGATCTCTGGAGGTCCTTTCCAACGCCCAACATTCTGTGATTCCATAATTCATCCTATATGTATGTATAAACCTCACTATATTGAGGTCCTACCAGGGATCCTGTGTCAACAGCACTTAGAACTTTACATCCTGCTGCAGAAACAAATCCATCCCATTACCTCCTCAGGAAATACAAAACCCTATCCAAAACATGTCTGCTGTACCAGTCATGCTGGAGAGGTATGGAATGCTAGAGTTTAGTTGCTGGATAAACAAACAATTTTACTGCAGTCTCACAGGAGATGCACAGATTACAAACAGCGGGACTTCAGAAACATAATTAATGACTGTTAATTCACTCATCAAAATCAGGAGCAAGGTAGCCAGGAGTGAGTATTATGGGTCATAGAATCATAGAATCAACCAAGTTGGAAAAGACCTCAGACATCATCAGGTCCAACCTATTACCCAACACCTAACACGTCCTGATAACCAAACCATGGCTCCACGTGCCACATCCAATCCTCTTTTGAACACCTCCAGGGACAGTGACTCCACCACCTCCCTGGGCAACCCATTCCAGTGGACAATTACTCCTTCTGGGAAGAACTTTCTCCTCACCTCCAGCCTAAACTTCCCCTGGCACAGCTTGAGACACATGGATCACATGTTTTAAGTACAGTTGTTAGAAAGGACAGTCAAATGCCTGCAAATAATTAGGCATAATAAGTTAGCTGTAACAGGTTGCCCAGGGAGGTTGTGGATGCCTCCTCCCTGGAGGTGTTCAAGGCCAGGTTGGATGAAGCTTTGATCAGCCTGGTCTAGTGGAAGGTGTTCCTGCCCATAGCAGTGGGGTTAGAACTAGATGATCTTTAAGGTCCCTTCCAACCCAAAACAGTCTCTGAATCTCTGAAATGCTACCCCTGGAATCTTTCCAGGGTGAAATCACTGGAATTTGGTTTAATGTTGCATAGTACACTGTTAAATTTGAAAGCTGCCTGCCACGTAAGGAAAGGCACTCTGTCAACAGGAGGTGGTTTCTTCCCCACACATCTTCACACTGGAAATTTCCACATGGATCTCACTCAAAGCATTTGCAGGCAGTCCCTGCCATTCAAAAGGCAGGCAAAGAAACCAGCCAACAACACAGTGCTGTCCTAGCTGAAATCAGTTCAAAGGTTGCCACGACTTAAGAAATAAGTGCTTTTGTAGTCACGAGTGTCAGAAGCACATCAAAGCTTGAATAAGAGAACTTCACCCCCCTCTCCCAAGAAGAGCAAGGAAAGACAAAGCAGTACAGATCAGAGCACACTCAGACAACAGCATACACTTTTAACAGGGATTCTTTTAATGCCATATCCCCCTTTCACCCCAAAAGAGCTGAAGGGCTTCCTGGAAGTGACAGTTATGAGCCACTAAATGTGCATTTAAAAATAAATTAAAATCAATCTTCCAACAAAGTTTCTGGGATGCAACCACGAATGGAGAACAGACATTGCACAACCAGCACTGCCTTACTAAGGAAATAAACAAGTGAGGAGAACAACTGCCCTTTATGGGTCTGGCTATAAAAGACAGCACTGGGCACATGGCTGCCAATACCTTTCTGACTTCTATGCTATTGTCTGCACTTTCCTCTGCACAGCAGTGCTAAGCACCCAGGTATCATGCATGTGGTTTTGTTTCTTAGCTCAGAAGCAGCAGCAACACACCCCAATGCTGCGCTGCTAAAGGTCAGGCTGTTCTAACAGAGCATTTATCCCAGCACCTTGGTGGAACACAGGTCTCTGGGTAGGAAATACAAAGCCTACAGGACTTGCTCTATCCAGTGATCTGAAAGATTCTCCATGGGAAGCTCACAGACCCAAATGGAAAAGGCAGGACATGCACATGGCTTAATAAGGACTTTAGAAGTCAAACCCAAGGAGAGTCACCAACAAATAAAAGGCTGAAAAAGAGGAATGCATTTTCAGACACAAGACCATATTCCTGTTTTTTAACAGAATTATGTCTCATCTCCTTCCAGTTCCTCATCTTTTGTACATCAAGTTCTCACCTTCAACAATGTGTGGTCAGGAAAAACCCGAGGAAACCAAAACAACTATACTGCAGTGATTAATCCTTTGACACTAGCCATTAGGAGAAGAAAATGTTCAGATAGTGTTTGTACTCATCATCAAGCAACAAGGCGGGAGCTACTCTGCAATGTGCATTGGAGGCATTTCCCTCGAGTGGAAAATATTCCAGGTTATCTCCCTACACTGAGCAGGATACATAGGTTAATTATCCTGTGAAGGACACGGAACGCAAGGACTAACAAGATTAGCACAACCAGAAGGGGAAAGTATGAAAGAAAATATATGCTAGATCATCAAGAAGGGAAGGTTACACACACACACACACACACAAAAAAAACAACTAAAAAAAGGGAAAAATCACCTTTTTCTATCAATGAAAAAGCAATAAGCACAAGAAAGGACAAGAGACATGAAGACTGAAAAGAGAGAGAAGTCTTCTGAGAAGACTCCTACCTATCCCCAACAATAGGCGTGAGTTAACACCCAGTGCGGACAGCAAGCAGGAGGCTGTTCCCTCTCCGTGGCAAGTTCTAAATCAACAAAGAGTGCAAGCAAGCTCTATCAAAAAGAGATTTGAAGAGTGGTTTCAAAGAGAATTGGTCCAAGTGTCCAAAGTCTGCATCTCCTGAGGACTTGTTATCCTGCACAAGGAAAGCCAGGCAGTGCCAACAGGGAGTGTGGAGAAGTGGGTCATGCCTACGCTAGCTGTCCCAGAGTGCCTGCTGACCTGGATTGAAGGGGGCCAACAAGTGTCAGCCAAGCTATTTTCCATGAACAGGCAGGGTCACAGTTTTTGCTTAGTAAACTTCTCACAGCTGAATGGATCTCTGGAAAACACCCACACCTTCTAGCATGAGAAGGCTAGAGCCAAGTCATGCTCAGACACCAGATGAGGTCCATACAGCTGGCAGAGGGGCTTGTAGAGGTTAGATGCTACACTGGCAGGTAAATCATATCCTGACACTGCACCAGATTTTGAACCCTGTTGTAATGACAAACTTAAATCAATCCCTGGGATGCTCCTGTGTACTCCTATCTGCCTCACAAGCTACTATCCTCTAGTGACTAACTGCAACACATTTCTTCCCTTCCTCAACATGCCAGGCCACTGGGCTGAAGGTTTAAACAAGCCTAGTAAGACACTCAGCATATCAGACCAATAATAAAAACACAAAGCCTCACAAGAAAGAACATTCTTGTATTTCTAAAGTTTGCAAAACACATCCCTCCATTCATTCCCCTTCTTTTCCACATGCTAACCTGTGCACCCTTCTCCTCAGTGGGAAACAGTACATGTCTACAGCTTCTACCTACTAGGGTAGACATCAGGAAAAACATCTCTACCAAAAGGGTTCTCAAAGACTGGACAGACTGCCCAGGGAAGTGGCTGAATCCAGACCTGGATGTATTTAAAGCTGTCTAGATATGGTGTAGAAATGGCCCTGGTAGAGTAAGATAATGGTTGGACTTGATGACCTTGAAGGTCTTTTCCAACCTTGGTGATTCTGTGTCTGTAGAGAGACACAGAGCAGCCTCTGACTCCATGTTCATTTTCCTAGATGGCTGTACAGTCAAAACCCTCACTCACATATCACAGAATGTATACATATGTGTATACTCACACAAATATACATATATATAAAAAACAGACCAAGTTTAAACACAAGGAGAATTCTAGTAATATAGAAATACACCATAAATATTTGTGAAATGTTTCAGTGCATGTCAACACAGCCTCTTTCAATGTAAGGGAGTTACTTTTACCACCAAGAGTTCACTATCCACCCAAGAAAAGAGCTCAATAATTTAAGAGAAACACAAACAGGGGAAAAAATAAAACAAAGAGAAACAGGGGAGAAATAAAATAAAAAGATAAACCAGAAAAAATAAAATAAGAGAAACAGAAAAATAAAATAAACAGAAAAAAAGTAGAAAGTCAGAAAAACAGAGAAACAACAAGAAAAAAGAGAAACAGAAAAAGAAAAAATAAATAGGAAAAAAATAGGGGGAAAAAAGAGAAAGAGGAAGAAAAAAGCATACCAAACCCAACCCCCATCAAGCAAAAAACCCCCACTGAAACATCAGCAGTTTCAGAGTAGCCCATATTCCCCCTCTCAGGTCTGCAGGAATTTTAGTTGTCCTCAACTGTACCTCCAATTGTTCTTTTAAATGAATGAGACAAAAAAGAAAACTATTAGGCTGTTTAGCAGTAAAGGCAATTAATACCATGCTTCCACAGGAAAAACCAACAGTCTCTATGCCATCCCTATCATCCATTATCACAATCAGTTATCTCAGCTGCATCTAAACAAGGACTCTAACCCTCTGTGTTGTAGCCACCCACATCACTGGAGTGAGGGTGGCAACAGTGTGAAATAAAAGTAACCACCACAAACAAGATACAGATAAGCAGGCACACAGCACATCCGTTCTGCAGCTGTAAACCAGCCATACACTACCTTCACAGTCAGTATCATTCATTAAACTCCTCTGTAACTGATCTTAAAACAGAATACAGAATTAACCAGGCTGGGAAAGACCTCTGAGATCTTCAAGCCCAACCTATTACCCAACACCATCTAAACAACTAAACCACAGCAATAAGTGCCTCATCCAGTCTCTTTTTAAACACCTCCAGTGATGGTGACTCCACCACCTCCCTGGGCAGCACATTCCAAGGGCCAATTTCTGTGAAGAATTTCTTCCTAACATCCAGCCTAAACCTCCCCTGGTGCAGCTTGAGACTGTGTCCTCTTGTTCTGTTGCTGGTTTCCTGGGAGAAGAGACCAATCCCCACCTGGCTACAACCTCCCTTCAGGTAGTTGTAGAGAGCAATAAGGCTTCCCCTGAGCCTCCTCTTCTTCAGGCTAAACACCCCCAGCTCCCTGAGCCACTCCTTCTCTATCTTCTACAGACTTTTCTGTTTCTTCTCATGTGTGTCATCACACCAGCCCTTTCATGTGATCCTTTCACTCATGGCCTTTTTCCATTCCAAAACACACTTCCCCACCAGTTCCTTTGATACTAGATTTCCATACTAGATTTTCATTTGCTGGATCCCT
Organism: Picus viridis; assembly: GCA_033816785.1. Lineage (NCBI taxonomy): Eukaryota > Metazoa > Chordata > Aves > Piciformes > Picidae > Picus > Picus viridis. The sequence continues at coordinate 8,473,128 of CM066577.1, forward strand.
TGGGTTGCAATCAAATTTCAACCAGGAAGGGTACAAAACAAACTGCATTTTAAAAGGAGAAAGTTGCCATCATCCTTTAAATCAGGGTGACAGATAACTAGACAGATAACTAGACTTGCCTTTTATTATTCCCCCCTTCCCACAAATCCCCTAAACTGCAGCTCCAAAAGAAATACCTTTAAAGATATGACCTACAACAGAACTAAGGACTCCTACGTTCCAGTCCTGCCCTGTAGATTTGACTCAAGCCTCCATAAATTGAAGTCATCAAGTCACAGAATCATAGCATGGTTTAGGGTGGAAGGGACTTTAAAGATCACATAGGTCAAATCCCTCCACCATGAGGGGTGCTCAAGGCCCCCACCAGGCCACTCAAGGCCCCATCCAACCTGGCCTTGAATACCTCCAGGGGGGGGTATCCACAACCTCCCTGGCAACCTTTTCCAGTGTCTCACCACCCTCACTGGAAATGATTTCTTCCTCATCTCCAATCTAAACCTGCCTTCCTCAAGCTTCGATCCATTCTCTCTCATCCTGTCACTACAAGCCCTTGTAAAAAGTCCCTCTCCAGTACTGGGAGGCCACTATGAGGTCTCTCCATAGCTGCCTTCTCTCCAGGCTGAACAGCTCCAGCTCTCTCAGCCTATCTTGATAGGGGAGGTTCTCCAGTCTTCTAATCATCTTTGTGGCCTCCTCTGGACCTGCTTCAACAGTTTGATGTCCCTCTTATGCTGGGGGAACCAGAACTGGTCTCTCAAAGCTGCTTTAAGACTGCCCTTGCACACGTTTGAGGGGCCGGTGGAACTCATTTACTTTCTATTCCTTATAATAGCAGTACAGGCACTGATAAAAGTGGGGTGCTTGGCTGAGAAATGCATCTTTCCACCAACATTCAGATGGTTTGGCAGTTATTTTTGGTGAATGACAGCTAGTTCAAAACCCAGCACAAACAATTTTCCCCATAAATGGCTTGAAACACAATATGAGAGTGGGAAAAGGCTGCTTGGTCACCTTCAAGGTGAGCAGAGCCTGCTTTATTTTAGGCACAGATACATCAATACAACGGGAATGTTCGACTGACTGTGCTATTTACTGCTTTCTGGGGAATGTCTGGCAACAAGCAAAAGCATAGTCATAACCCACATGCCTGGAATTAACAGAGTCTCTTTCTTCCCTGGCCACAGATCTAGAAACAATTCACTCATAATTAAGATCCTAGTGGGAGCACGTTGCCTCATTACAGGCCACTTCCTGCAGTGCCTCCACACAATACCCCAATCAATCCTGTCCTGGGCACCTGATTTCCCTTTACACCAAGGCAGATCCAGCTTGATCGCTGGGATTTTAAGGCTACCACTCACTCAATTCATTCACGGAATCACAGAATGGTTTGGGTTGGAATGGACCTTAAAGATCATCCAGTTCAAGTCCCCCTGCCATGGGCAGGGACACCTTCCGGTAGCCCAGGTTGCTCAAGGCCTCGTTCAACCTGTCCTTAAATACCTCGAGGGAGGAGGCATACACAACCCTCCCAGGCAACCTGTTCTAGTGTCTCACCATCCTCAATGTCAAGAATTTCTTCCTAAATTTTTCCCTAATGATGAGTTCTGTGGCTGCTCCTGAGAATTAAGTATTTGCAGTTGAGGAACCAAAAAAAAAGTTCCATCGACTTCTTTTGCAGCACAAAAGTATTTGGGCCATTGGACCAATATTTCAATCTGGAGTTGTATTTATACCTAACAACCTCTCTTTGTATTATAGAATCACAGAATTGTTTTGGTTGGAGAAGACCTCTAAGACCACCAAGTCCAACTGTCAACCTAAGACCACCATTAAACCACATCCTGAAGTGCTATGTCCATATTTCTTGAACACCTCCAGGGATGGTGACTCCACCACCACCCTGGGCAGCCTGTTCCAATGCCTGACCACTCTTGCAGCAAAGAAATTTTGCCTCATCCCCAACCTAAACCTCCCCTGACACAATTTCAGGCCATTTCCTCTCATCCTATCACCTGATACTAGGGAGAAGAGACCAACACCAACCTCACTTCAACCACCTTTCAGGTAGCTGTAGAGAGAGCAATGAGGTCTCCCCCCATCCTTTTCTTCAGGCTAAACAACCCCAGTTGCCTCAGCTGCTCCTCACCAGCCCTGTTCTCCAGACCCTTCACCAGCTTTGTTGCCCTTCCCTGGACCTGCTCCAGCACCTCAAAGACCTTCTTGCAGTGAAAGGCCCAAAACTGAACCCACTACTCAAGGTGCAGCCTCACCAGTGCTGACTACAGGGGCACAACCACTGCCCTGGTCCTGCTGGCCACACCATTGCTGATCCAGGCCGGGATGCTGATGACTTTCTTGGCCACCTGAACACGCTGGTGGCTTGTGTTCAGACAGCTGTGTTATCAAGAAGAATAAGAGTGCAAGTTAAAAAGAAAGGGGTGCTCTGCTTATGCATTAGGCAGTGCTTAGAACAAGCTACTGCCCTGCATTCTCTGCGTGGCTCAAAAGCTGCAGGCACAAGTCTAACTTTAATCACCTGAATGTGCTGCCCAGGGAGGTGGTGGAGTCACTGTCCCTGAAGGTGTTCAAAAAGGGACTGGACGTGGCACTTGAAGCCATGGTTTAGTAGTCATGAGGTGTTGGGTGACAGGTTGGACTTGATGACCTTTGAGTTTTTTTCCCAACCTTATTGATTCTATGAACAATTCTGATTAATTACCGAAGTTACTTCCCACACATGGATTTTTCATCCAGCAACAAGGACAAGAGAATGTTATAATCAAAATAGAGGGTGACAACAAAACATACAGATCCACATCAAATTCAGGCAGATCCCATATTTGAGGCATATACTTAAGCTACTACAAGCTGAATTTACACCTTTATTTGGTTTTATAGCAAGCTTACATGAAAGCAGAGTTCACCAGTTCCAAGTCATCCCTCTGTCAGTGTTAGCATACAGCACACACACAGACAAGTCCCCACATCCATATGGAACTCTGGCCAGCAGTTACGAGTCAGAATCACAGGTTCTAACAGTTAGAATCACTGTAATTTAAACAAACACTAAACACTATGAACATCTTCCCCCAGAGTTGCAGAGTAGCTCTAGGTTCTCTGAGTCATTTCACCAGTTAAGGCAGAAGAGACCACTGAAACTCAGCTCCCTCTCTGATGGTCAGGGAACCAGTCCCTCTCTGATGCACAACTTTGCAGCACAGGTAACCAACAGAGCTCCTACTGGCCTTATGCTCTGAAATGGAATGAAGTGCAAAAATGAGGGAGTTTATCAGTTTGCAAGTTTGGGGGTTTTCTTTGGCATATGCTGCTATGTTGTAATTGTTTTCATTGGAAGTTTCAACCTTTTGAAAGCACACTGAGTCAAATTTAGGAGCTGGAAATTCGATAAAAAGCTGTGTCTCACCCAAAAAAAAAAAAAAAAAAAAAAAAAAAAAAAAGGTGCAGATTTTTTAGCCTCAAATACACCATGACTGCAAACAAAAGCCTTGAGCAAAACAGCAGCTCTGCCTCCAGCACTTAAATCATAGAATGGGTTGGGTTGGGAGGGACCTTAAAAGGTCATCTAGTCCAACCCTCAGTGTCCATCACTCTTCACTTTTAGTTCTCAAAAAGCTAAAGAAGAGGGAAGAGAGCACATAATCTACCCACAGTCACGCTGCACATCAGGGCTGGGGCTGGGATGAGAGTCACAACTCTGCCCAGAGTATGCTGATCCTTACGGCACATGGCTTATCATAGAATCATAGAATCAATAAGGTTGGAAAAGACCTCAAAGATCATCAAGGCCAACCTGTCACCCAACACCTCATGATTATGCCTCTGTCCTTTAAATATCCACCCCTATAGAGCAAAAAAAAAAAACCAAAGATTTACAGCCAGGTGTGCTGACTGTCTTTATGGGTATGTTGTTAACAGCTGTATCTAGATGATCAGATGTCACACAAGCAATGTTTCTAGACAGATCCTTTATGATTATTATCTTCTGGAAAACTAGACACATCCTGTAGCTGCACTGTACATCTGCCTTCCTCAGGTGGCAGAAGCTATTTTGCTCATGATCCTTTCTGTATACCAGGACAGAACCATGCATGCTATGCCCTTAGTCAGGTTCCAAGGTCAGAAACACCAGAATGTGCAACTGGTGAAAAAGGAGGTGTGAATAGCAACAAAAGGTCTACATAAAGATATGAATCATACACAAACCCAGGACAAACTGTAGAGGCAAAACAAACACAGTGGAAGCTAGCACCTGCACAACACAAACCAGCACTAAGACCACCTTAGCTCACAAGAGTATCATCTTTTGTGATGTCTCTACATACAGAATCTACAGTCTTTATGAAAAACACATAGCCTTATGGAGTTTCCAGAAACAGAAAAAAACAAACATTTTAACTCCATATATGTGCCTAGACTTGTTCAAGCAGGCACATAAATCTGTAAAGTTTCTAGAAGGTAACTCTCTGGATTGACAACTACATTTTCCAGAGCAACTGGTATTACCTTCTATATTGTCAGAAGCACAAAGAACACTTCAGATACTGAGTAACTAGGAATGAAACTGACTTCACTTAGCTCTCCACCTCTACTGATGGACAGAATGCAAAAGCCATTAAAGCAAGGTGCAGAAACACAACTGTGCAAAGGGCAAAATTTGCATATCTTGTTCTCTGGGGTTTTTTCCTCAGCAGCTTAGATTAGTTTAATTTTGTTGTCTAGTGTAATGGGAGGAGGAATAGAATAGAATAGAATAGAATAGAATAGAATAGAATAGAATAGAATAGAATAGAATAGAATAGAATAGAATAGAATAGAATAGAATAGAATAGAATAGAATTAACCAGGTTGGAAGAGATCTTTGAGATCATCGAGTCCAACCTATCATCCAACACTATCTAATCAACTAAACCATGGCACCAAGCACCCCATCCAGTCTCTTCCTAAACACATAAAACAAGTGGCATCTTAAAAAATGGAAAGAGCATCTTTGAATCTGAGGATAGGCACGTGTCAGTGAAAAGAGCTGGGTGGGAAAGCAGACACTGACTGAACCCCCTCCCTCAAACTACTGCTAGCTTGCATTTTGGCTTCATGTGCAGGTTACTTATTTTTGCAGGTACTGAAGGAAAGCACACACAAGCACTTTAAGCACTTTTACTAAAAATTAAAGAGAGAGACAAGCTACTTTTCCATAGATGCTCTGGCTCAAAAGACACAGCTCAGTAAGTCAAAATGCTTTCTTTCCCAGGATCCCTTCTTAAATAGGTTTAGATGGAGAAAACCGGGAGACCTACAGACTCACAGGAGACAGGATGCCTAAATACTGCTTCAGACTCATTGCCTCCATGCTAGGCTGGACTGCTCACCCATCAATACAGACAGGTTTAAGGAATAAGAGGAAATGCCTATTCATGCATCAAGCCAAGTCCTGTGATGCCTTGAGCTGGCCCAAGCAAGCTATACCATGCACACTGACACACAAGTAAAAGACCACAAGAGAGATACACCATCCCTACTACACTTGTCAAAACAATAAAACACACACACAGGGGAAGAAAACCAAACAACTCTTTACCTACAAAAAAAAAAAAAAAAAAAAGCTCTGTAACCAACTAATGAATTTATCATGAGGGAAATTTCAGAAGTAGGAATTCAGGTCCCTCATCCCTCTCCAGAAAACTAATTTCACACCCTGTTTGTCAGGCTGTGTAACACATCACCACCTGTCTGTCAAAGGACTGCTGGGGGACCAGAAGCCCAAAAAGTTCTGTTCTTGTTGCATGGATGTAATACTTGCTATTATTAACCTGCTCTAAATATCACAAATGAAATAACCAGAGTTGCATGGCATAGCACAGATTACACAGCAGCGAAACCAAGTGATCAACATGCAGAGGGTAAACACTTAGGGGAAACTTCCCATGTGTTGTGACCTTCTCTTCAACTTATCACACATCTTTGTTTATGAAAGAGAGACACCAACAAAGAACAGCAGGTGACCTATTTTTCCCCTCTCCCTGGCTCTTAACTAACTCTGGAACAATACAAAACTGTTTAGTCTAAGCATGGCTTATTCAAGGTTACCAAAGTCACTGCTAACTAACAGCATAAAAAAAGTATTTATGAAATACAGAAATAAGACTCTCCCCCTGGAAAGGGGCCTACAGGAAGGCAGGAGAGGGAGTTTTTACAGGGTTTGTAGTGACAGGATGAGAGGGAACGGATTGAAGCTTGAGGAGGGCAGATTTAGACTGAAGATGAGGACTAAGTTCTTTACAGCAAGGATGGTGAGACACTGGAACAGGTTGTCCAGGGAGGTTGTGGATGTCCCCTCCCTGAAGGTGCTCAAGGCCAGGCTGGATGAGGCCTTGAGCTACCTGGTCCAGTGAAAGGTGTCCTTACCAATGGCAGGGGTGTTTGGAACTAGATGATCTTTAAGGTCCCTTCCAACCCAAACCATTCTATGATTCTATGGTGTAAGAGCAAGCGGACTGGTGCATGAGAACTGCATTTACATTTTCCCTCCTGATGATACAAGAGAGACAACTTCTTATTACAGAGAAACATAAGCCTACCAGTATTCTGTTTAAATGCTCATCTGCATGCAGCCTTTAACTCAGAGCAACTTCCAAATCCTTTCAGAAGTCTTTTAGCAACCTACCATCGACGCTGGTCGGTATCCTTCTGCAACCAGCACTCAGAATTATTTTGCATACGCTCAAAGAATCACTGAACTGGTGCTCAGTGATTCTGGATTAGAGCTCAGTGATTCTTTGAGCGTATGCAAAATAGTTCAAAGACAAGCAATTCAGGAAATAAAGTTCAGAAGTTGTTAGGTTAATTCTTTTCAGAAAAACAATACTTTGGGTTACTGAAAGAAGAATCTTTATTTCCTCTCACATTTTCCTTTGCCTAGAAGTGGAAAAAAAAGTCTGCCTCCATTTATCAAAAGTAGCATCTTTTGCACAACACCGACTGCAAAGTCAGCATTTTGATTTCATGGAGGGGGAGGATGCAGAGGAGAAATTCCTCACCTACATTTCTGCCAGGTGGGACATGGTTGTATCAGGATATCAGAAGTAATGTTATTACCCAAAACACAGTTCTGCAGGAATGAGGATGGTCAGTAACAATGAAGGCAACGTTACACAAGCCAAACCTTTATATCTGTCACTACTTATGGGTAATTTGTGCAGTGCCTGTTTAAAACTAATTAATTCCAATTCGCTCTGTTCAAAGATTCTTTGAGCTTGTGAAAAGTAAGCTTATTTCCTGACCACGGTTTCTCTCCCCCTGTGTCAGCCACAGGCAAGCTCAAAGCAGCCAACAGATTTATTTTATGTCCATCTTCAGCCAGATGCACAAAAGGGTCCCAATGACAAAGACGTGAGGGTCCAAATCAGAGCAGCCTGGGAAGCCAGCAGATGCACACAGCAACGGACAAGACGTCCATGGCAAGATAGAGACGCCCTGCACAGGAGAAATGTCGATTCTACCCTTTACCCTGAACAAATGTAGCGTGGACACATAGAACACCAAGCGCTCTGCTTGGGTGAGCAGAGAGCTACTATGCCCTCTGCGAAGAGCAGGGCTGCGGCACAGGAGCGGGGACCCAAACGGGCCAGGAGCCTGTCATCCCCTGGGGAGCCCGCGGCCACCCCCAGCTGCCAGGCTACAGAAGATGGCAGCAGCGCGACCGGACCCAGCCGCTGCACAAGGCCCGGATCTCGTGTGACCTGCAGCCGGGCACCCTGACAAGCACAGCTCGGCCAGAAGCCGGAGCAGCTGAACGCCCTGCTGACCCACTGCTGACCCCGCAAGGGCAGAGCCGGCGGCGCAACAGCGCGACCCCGCTGCTCCCGCCTGCGGCCTCTGCCAGCCGCTGCCTCGGCAAGGGCACGGCAAAGGCCACAGCACCGACTGCCTTCCGGCCGGGTCCGGCCCCGCAGGGATCTGGCAGCCGCTGGCACGGACCCCACACACATCCCCCCGCCAGAGAACGAAGCGCTGGACGAGCGATCTCCATGCCGAGATGCCGGGAGGCTGCTGTGCCCCCTCTCCGCGCCCGGCTAGGTTGCTCTCCCCGCGGCAGCGCCTCCACCGCCCGCCTCCTTCCCAAGCACCGCTCCATCGCACTGCACTGCTAGGTACCCCGCAGCCCCTTCCCCTCCAGTCACTATAGCCAGTCCTTCTACCCCGGCCTGCTTGCACCGGACTGGCACAGCCCAGCCGGGCACCACCTCACCTCGATCCACTCAGGTCCGCGCCCGCCGCCCGGGCCTCGCGCTCCTGTTTACTACCCCGGCCACCCCGGCCTCGGCCCGGCCTCACGCCCCGCCCCCGAGGACATGCCTCCAGTGCACCGGCGCGCCCGGCCAATGGTAGGAGAGCACGGGCGGGGCGCCGGCCAATGGCGGGGGCGGGGCGGGAGCCGGCATGGCGCTAAGCAGCGGCTGCAGGGCGACGTGAGGCCCGTGAGGTCCGTGAGGCGGCGGCGGCGGCGGCGGCTGGGCGGGGAGGGGGAGAGCGGGGGGCGGTGAGGCGAGGCGTGAGGTGCGTGTGCTGCGGGCGAGCGGGCGGCGCTTGGGGACCCGCCGCCATCTCGGGGAGGTTGGCAGCCCCGCTACCGCCGCCTCCTGTCAGTGGTGGGCCGGCTCCCTCCTCGCCGGAGGGTCTTCTGTACCCAAGGGAGGTGAGGGTGTCGGTGCGAGGAGTCGGTGAGAGGTGGCGGCGTCTCGCATCGGCCCCAGCTGTCTGGGTGTCCCCGGGCTGGGCCGGGGAGGCTGGACGCTTGGCGGGAAGGGATGGAGTTAGGTAGCGCGCTTTCCCGAGCCCTAGGAGGGCTCGAGAAGCAGAATCATGACTGGAATTAAGGAATGCTTTGGCGTGGAAGGGTCATTGCTTTGGGTTTAAAAGTCATCTGGTCCAACGCACCTGCAGGGAGACCTCTTCAGCTAGACCAGGTTGCCCGGAGGAGGCAGGGAATCACTGCTCAGGGGGTCCCACCGTAACAGAGAGGAAGAGATACCCGGAGCCCTGTGCCTGGCAGGCTCCAGGTGAATGCTAAGTGAAGAGATCAAGTCCCATTTTGTGGTGCTTCATGTCCCAGAAACGTTTGGGGGGGTGGGAGGGGTGTCACCCTGATTTTTGAAAGTAATGTCTTAAAAATGGCAGTCATTGCTGCTCACACCTGTGTGTGAAACTGCACATTCGTAGGCATGCTGGGAATAAAACCGGGGCATTGTTTCTGACAGGCTGAGTCCGATGATGGCACAACTCAGAGATGCTGTAAGGGGCTGAAGAGCAACACAGCTCTCTGCATTTCTGGATGGATGTTCTGGTAAGCTTCTGTCTGTGTCGGCAGCTTTCCTGTCTGAAAAATAACAATGCATCCTTTATGGTGCATTTGCCACATGGCTGCATTGGTGCAGAAAGTATTTTTGGATGAGTTAATTTCTACTTAAAACAAACAGTTCATAATTCTCCCCTAGTTCTAGCATCACTTACAGGAACGACCAACAAACAGCCCCAAGTTTCCCCTACTTCTAGCATCACTTACAGGAATGACCAACAAATAGCCCCGAGCTTGAATTTCAGCATTGTTAAATGTTTGCTTTGGTCAACCTTTGCAGCTTGGATCAAGCACTTAAATCCACCCTGAAGGACCTAGATCAAAGTTAGTAGGAGTTGTGAATGCTGTGGATTTGTAAAGAAGGAAGCTGGATAAATGGTGTGCATAAGTTTAACTCTAGGAGTTTACACAGCCCGTTGGTGAACCTTACTGTCAACCTGCCAGTGCCAAACTTCCCCCACCTAGAGAGGGGGAAAATTGCATCCCTTATATCCAGCTTCTCAAACCAGAGGTTATTTGGCTGGTATTTGTGAACACACAACGTATTACTTACATTCTCACATTTGTATTAATCTCTTTAATAAAAAAAACATGCTTCCCACCCAAGGCCCACTCAGCTTCCCAAGTAAGCCAATGTGAGGTCTTTGCTAGGCACTGAACAGACAGCTACAAATAGCTTTAGCAAAACTCATCACCCAGACACTATCCAATTGGAAGTAAGCCTCAGCCAGTACTAAAAGGGCTAGATTTGAACCTGAAAGGTTAAAAACCCCATTCCTTGGGGAAGATACATTGTTGACTTAATTGCTCTACACACAAGCTATGAACAGACACAATATATATGAAATGGAAAGGCCAAAGATGACACTTTCAATGGGATAGAGACTAGATCTGTTAGGTGATGAAAAAAAAATATGTGTCTGCAGTAGGATAGCAGCCATGAAAGATTCTGAGTAAAATAAAATGCCTCAAGAAGAGTGTGGCCAGCAAGTCAAGGGAGGTTCTCCTCCCTATCTACTCTGCCCTGGTGAGGACACATCTGGAACATTCTGTTCAGTTCTGGGCTCACCTGTTCGAGACGAACAGAGGCTTGCTGGAAGGGGTACAGAAAAGGGCTACAAAGATAATTAGAGGACCAGGACATCTCTCTCATGAGGAAAGACTGAGAGAATTTGGTCTCTTTAGTGTTGAGAAGATTGAAGGGGAATTTCATAAATGCTTACAAATACCCAAAGGGTAGGTGTCAGGAGGATGGGACCAGTCTTTCTTCAGTGGTGCCCAGTGACAGGACAAGGGGTAACAAGGCACAAACCTGAACATAAGAACCTCCATCTGAATGTGAGGAGGAACTTCTTGAATGTAAGGGTGACAGAGCCCTGGAGCAGGCTGCCCAGAGAGGTGGAGGAGTCTCCATCTCTGGAGACATTCCAAACCCACCTGGATGTGTTCCTGTGTGACCTTCTCTAGGTGAACCTGCCTTGGCAGGGAGTTGGACTCAATGATATCCAGAGGTCCTTTCCTACCTCTACCATTCTGTAATTCTGATTATTAAAATAAAATAAAAGCCTAATGTTTTTAATACAGACACCTCCAGAAATACATACAAATTAAACCTTGTATTTGTGGTGAATTCCATACTATTCTCTCTGAAGGCAAGATCATCTTTACCCTCATCTGGAAAGAGGTGTTTCTGATATCTTTCCTGAGCACAGTCTTTTTATCTATTCCTGTACTGAATTTGGGTGTTAGTTCCAAGTTTCAGTGTAACATCACTTTGCTTGCATCAGCTTGGCATCAGTTGTGAAATATGTCTTACTCACTGTGCTGAGCATGGAGAACTGCATGAGTTTCTGCATGAGTTTCTGCATGAGCAGACTGTCAGAGTTTTGAGATGTAGGCAGAACAAACGAAGGACAGAGCTCTCTCCCATCTTTCAAATTCAGGCCTGGCTGGTTCCCTTCGTTGCTACGTGGTAAACCATTGGATATTTCTGCTGCTGCCGTTCAGTTTGCATCACACCTTCTGTTGCCAGGGTTTCTGCAGCCTTAAAAGACCCCTTGAATCTGAGTGCAAGGCCAGCTCTTTCTATACTTAGACTAAAGAAGAGAGAAGTGTCTGTTTTCCCTCTCCATTTGGAATGCAAAGAGGGAGGATTGAAGGCTGGACTGAAGCTGTTGGGAGCAAATATTCTGTGTCTTTTTCTGTTACTTTTTAGTTCTTGAAAGGAAAGGGGACCAGGACACGCAGGACTTAGTATCCAGAGGCTAACTTCTGTGGACATGGTTGCCTTAACTTTGTCCACAAGCCTAACTAAAAAGTTGAACTTGATGTGTGTAAATCAGTGGGAGAATTGTTCCATGGCCAAAGCCGTGCAAGACCTCTCTGTACACTAGAGAAAAAATAATGAGAGGAAGGATTAGTTCACTGTGTAGGTGACAGAACACTGGAACAGGCTGCTCAGCAGGGCTGTGGAGTCTCCCTCTCCGGAGATATTCAAAACCTGCCTGAATGAGTTCCTGTGTGGCTTGGTATAGGTGATCCTGCTCTGGCAGGGGGTTGGACTAGATGACCTCTTGAGGTCCGTCCAGCCCCTAACATTCTTGTGATTCTGTGAATATTTGAGATCTGTTTAGTGTTACCAACTATGAGATTTGCAGCCCTGACCCCTGGGGGAGAGAAGGGGCAAAGTGCTGTACTTCAAAAACAGTTCAGGGGAGTCTCTTTTCTTCAGAAAGGGTGCCAGTGGTTGTTGTAACTGCCTTATGGTTAGCAGTTCCCCTGGGCTTTGGGAGGTCCACATTCAGGTTCCCTCTCTGCTTGTGAAGACTTAAGGCACTCCACCCTCACATTGGGACCCTAATCGTTGTGCATGCTCTTGCCTTCTCCTCCTTCCAGCTTTATTCATATCCTTATTTATTTTTATGCTCTACACAATGGGAAAGCTCAGCAAGAGGAAATGAGATTGGAAACACTCTTCCATCCCTTCCAAATCCCAGGCAAATTTGTAGTCTGCTCTTGTGCACACTCTGCCTTGTTCACAGACAGGAGACATGGACATGAATCCTGTGAGGAGCAGCCCAGTCTGCCCCATTCTGGTTTTGTGCCCTCCACCAAAGGATTGCAGGTGAAACAGCAGTGACACTTAGTTCATCCATACTTTGAATCAGCTGCCAGAGGTTGTGTAGGAGCTGATCTGCTAAATGTGCTCTGCAAAAACTTGCCAGATAGAGCCCTTCCAAGCAGGGTAGAGAGAAGAAACTTAAGAAACTTCTACATACAAAACCTTAATTGTTGACATCCCTCAATGCCTTCATGCCTCCTACATGGTGTGAGAGCAGAACACAGTTGTAGCAGGTTAAAAGTTTTTACTTCAGTGTCTTAAACTGATGTCATATTTGTGTTAAATGGCTGCATTCTTTTGCAGATCTGAATTTACTGAGCAAGCTGGAGCAGTCCTGTGAAAGAGAAAATTCCCAGATTCCAAGGAATCTCTTGGCTACCTGTAAGAAGTGAGCATTATGAAACCAACCACAGCACATCTTTGGCACTTGCAGCTGCCGTTTGCTTCTCTCATCTTTTCAGCAGTGTTACATACAGTCACCTTTCAACATGCTTGCTGCCCTCTCCAGAAACGTGAGCATTTCTAGCAACAATCTTACACCTCTCAGGAGTCTATAAAGCAATCTTCTATTAAATGATAATTACAGTATGACAGATTTTATTATAATATAAATCACAATACAGCTATAAGTGCTGTAATGATATACCTATCCTCATTATAGATGTATAAATACAAAGGAAACTATGACACTTTTAAATTTTAACTAACAAGGGTTCAGAATTCTCTAGAGCCCTCTCTCTATTGATGTTAAAATGGTTTGCTGAAGATTATTTAATTCTCAAGATATCCTGACTTTGCAGCTTGGTTGGTAACTTAAGCAAGGTCAGTGGGGAAGCTTGCTGTAGGAGCTGGAAGTCCTGACTCCACAGCAGACACTTTAGCCATGCCATAATATCTTCTCCTCACGTTGCCTATTGATACTTACACAATGATGCAGTTTCATTAGTTGTATAAACAGCTCTGCTGTGGGGCTGGGGTTGAAGTGGCAAGAAGGACATTGGTGAGAGCGAGTCCAGGGATCTCCGACAGCGGGGTCACTGTCAGCCTCTGGGTTGGGTGGTTTTCCTCCTCCTGTTCGCTGTTTTCCAAGAGGAGCTTGTTTGCTCACCACCCAGCAGCTCGCCACTTACTGGGTGCCAAGGAACACCCAAGGAAAGCTCTGCCAGTTCTGATGCTGTCTGCTTTGAAGAACCCAATGAAAGCTGGCTTCTTTAAAGCCAAGTGGGCCAAGTTCCCAGAGAGGAACACACAGAAGAACGGGCCAGAGTGGCTAAACTTCTACAAACCAAATAAAGTTAGAGACCCAGAGCCTGGCAGGATCTTTGAGCCCTGCAGTAAGAAGGGCTCCATTGCAGCAGGAAATTAGTAGGCAGACAACTAATCTGCAGAAATAAAGGGTTAATGGTGCCTCAGTTAAGCAGCCATTGGTCGTGTCATTAGGTTGACAAGTGTTCAGCTATTCATAGAACACTCATAACTCCTGTTGTATAGGACAAGCCCAAGCTGTTTCTCTAACCACAATAAAATATATGTCACCATCTTTTTCCTGTGTTCACACAGCTAACCTCAAAGAAAAAGCTGCTCTGGAAAGGTTTTCCCTCAGTCCTCCTTCTCCAAGCAACTACTGAGGCCCAGCCAAGCTGTTTCCTGAGGGGTTTTGCCTTATATTCACTCATTTCTTTACAGAGTAATTTCTTCAGAGGGTAATGTCCTATCTGACTGCGTAGATTTATGGTGCTGCAGCAACATACTATAATAGCATAGGGATGATGAAGTGGAACAGCTCAAGTACAAGTCACTGGACAGGTGGCTTGGTTTGAGTAGTTAACCTGTAGGCATTGCAAACCTTTGGCAGATTTCAGGGACGCCATTTGTTGTACCATATGTTATTTACATGGCTTTATGGCCAAGAATGACAGCAACAGCCCTGTAAAGAAACAAGATCTTTCTGACTCACTCTGTGGTAGATGCATGTCCTGTAGCATCATAGGATTCCAATGATGAGCTATTTTTGTAATGCTTAGGAGTGCTCTAATTCTTGAACTCTGTATTTTCATCCCAAAGGACTCAGGCATTCTTCACACTTGTCCTTTCTTTCTCTCTCCCCTCCCTACAAAGGGTCAGAGACAAGGTTCCATTTCAGTTGGTCAGTGAGTACTTTTTTTTTTAAGTAATGATTTAGTGCTGTCAAAGGAGACAGCATGGCAGTTCTTGAGATAAAGGTTTTCTGTCTAAGAGGAAGACACAGTAAGAGGAGTGGGACAGCTATATGATCATTTCCACCTCATTTTCCTTCTGGGGCTCTCACTGAGCAGTCTTGTTCCGCACAACTGAAGAGGGCAGGGAATACCAGTAAGGCTGCTGGAGGGCCCTGGGCCCTGGCTGGGAAGAGCTGGGCAGAGGAGCTGTCAGGTGCTATGGAGAGGACTACTGAAGGTCAGCCTTGTCTCTTAACTGAAACATAGTAAGGAGAAGAAGACTCAGAAACTTTCCCTTTGCCCCCTAGGTTGCTAAGAAAGCTACCTTCACAGGTACCTCTTGCAGGCCCCTGCTCATACTGCTCACCCCTCCTGTGGCACACAGACAGGGGCCACTTTGGGGAAAGAAGGGTGAAGGGTATCAAGCCACAGAGGTGATTTGTTATCTCTCTGGGTCTGCAAGGAAGAGAGCAACAGAGGCCTAAGAGGCCAGGCATTGGTAGCAAAGCTCAGGCATCTCTTGTCTCCTCCTGTTATCTACCCAGAACAGACTGCAGTGGCTCTGGACCAGGGTATCTGTGGCTCCTGCTGTATAGCTCCAGTGCATTGACTATATAGCACTGAACAGGAGGAGCGCACAGGCTCACCAGCGCTGGAGCTCTCTCTAAGAATTTGGCTAAAAGGTAGGCAGTCTGCTCTTCAGGCATTTAAGGCAATAGTCACCTGGATTCCTCTTCTTAGGGGTGTGAGACAAATCACAGCCTCGTTATCTTTCTCCAGGGTTGGCCCCTGCCTTCCACACCCACACATATGCTCAGCAGGCTGGATAACAGAGAATCACAGAATGCTAGGGCTTGGAAAGGACCTCCAGATTTCATTGAGTCCAGCCCCCCTGCAAAACAGGATCACCTAGAGCTGGTCACACAGAAACACATCCAGGCAGGTTTTGAAGATCTCTAGAGAAGGAGACTCTACAACCTCTCTGGGCAGCCTGCTCCAGTGCTCTGTCACCTGCACAGTAAAAAACAATTTTCTCCTGTTGAGATAGAATTTCCTGTGATTGAGTTTGCATCCATTGCCCTTCATCCTATCAGTGGGTGTCACTGACAAGAGCTTGGCTCCATCCTCCTGACAGCCACCCTGCAGATATTTCTAGATATTCAGAAGGTCCCTCTCAGCCTTCCCTTGTCCAGACTAAACAGCCCCAGGTCTTTCAGTCATTCTTTCTAAGAGAGATGTTCCAGTCTCTAGATGAGGTGAAGCAAGCCACAACAAGCCCAAGCTACCAATGTGTTCATCACTGACAAAGGACTGCCAGTAAAAGTAGTGCAGCACACCACAGCTATGCCAACACACCACACTAGGCTGGGGCTCCCTCCAAACTGTGCCATATGGCTGCCAAGTGGGTACTGGGTGCTTTGGAAAATTGGAGACAAGCCCATGGGGGTGGAATACCTTGAGGGAAGGACAGTGCCAGGTGGAGAGGCTGCAGATAGAAGCACTAAATAGAAGAAATTATACCAGCCTTGGTCTTTGGATAGTGTGTGGGACAGTGTAGGGCAAGGACAGGGGTTGGTTCTATGTTGTCCTGATATCCCACCTGGATATTGTGTCCAGTTCTGGTGTCCCCAGCATAAGAGGGAAATGGAGCTGCTGGAGTGGGTCCAGAGCAGGACCATGAGGATAATCAAAGGGCTGGAGAACCTTCTCTGTGGAGACAGGCTGAGAGTTGGAGCTGTTGAGCCTGGAGAAGAGAAGGCTCCAGGGAGACCTTGGAGTGGCCTACCAGTACCTGAAGGGGACCTACAAGAAAGCTGAGAAGGAACTTTTTTCAAAGGGTACAGAGGGTAGGATGAGAGGGAGTGGGCTGAAGCTTGAGGAGGGCAGATTTAGACTGGAGATTAGGAAGAAATTCTTTACAGTGAGGGTAGTGAGACACTGGGATAGGTTGCCCAGGGAGGCTGTGGATGCCTCCTGCCTGGAGGTGTTCAAAGCCAGGTTGGATGAGGCCTTGAACAACCTGGGCTGGTGGGAGGTATCAATGCCCATGGCAGAGGGGTTGGAACTAGATGATGGTTAAGGTCCTTTCCAACCTAAACCATTCTATGAGTCTATGAATCTATGACAGGCACTAGCATTAGCAATTAATGTAGTAAAACACTCACATTACCATGCTGGCCTGTTCAGATTCTGTTGCCCAACAGTGCTTCATATGGGTATGGAGCAAAGGCATTTTGGATGATTAGCAGCTGTGTACCTCATGAAGAGGGTATTTCTCTTCCAGAGCTGAGAGACTTGGTTAAACATTCCTAAGTCTTTAATTCTTCTTTATCTCTGGGCTAGATGGATCAGTTGTTTCTGGCCATTTGCTTGCATAATTTGTGAGTGCTTTGCCCTCTTGCCACCTGATGGGTTACACTTACCCCAATCAATCCTGTGCAGGGACAGTGGAAAGGCTCAGTTCTTTGTAGCTTCTTCCCCCCAGGATTCACTTTACAGGTGACAGCTAGTGAAGCCATTCACCCCTGGGTAAACATGGCAAATTAATTTTGAAGCTAGGCAAAGAGAAACAAGTCCCTTGCCTGCATTTAGCTACCCTAAAGAGCCTTTACAAGGGACAGAAGGGTTATTTGGGACAGCTTGTGCAGTTGTTCTGCACAGGAAGGCACAGGGCTATTTCTGAACTCTTTACAGGAACTAACACTGGTCTTCATAGCTTACTCTGCTGGCTAATGATAAAATGTGCTGCCAAACTCAGCCTTCACCCACAGCTTTTGGCACTGCATTGCCATGTGTCACACACAGCTGGAGAGCAGTGAGCCACCTTGCCCCAGCCTGGAATCGTCCCCAGGACACTGTTTTTTCACTGCCCTCTGAACCAGACCTTGTTCTGGCTTGCTGACATCTTGCCTTGTTGTTCCAAAACACAGCAAGGTGTGAGAGGGAAACAGGGCAAGCTGCAGGGTTTTCCTGAGTGCCAGTGTGGCCAGTGGACAAAGTCATAAACTCCAGCTTCTTGCACAAAGGTGGTTTGCAGATAGTCTCAACAACTGATTTCTAGCAGTCAGTCTGGAGGGAAAGCAGAATCATAGAACCATAGAATTGTCAGGGTTGGAAGGGACCTCAAGGATCATCTAGTTCCGACACCCCTGCTGTGGGCAGGGACACCTCACACTAGATCAGGTTGCTCACCTTTGGGTGCTAACTGACCCTTTTTCTGCTTTGCTGTGGCTATTGATCCAATTCCTGAGTTGAGAAGGACTGCATAATCTGACCTCTAGTATCTACATCTGTGTCTGCATACCTGGAGGAGAACATCCCAACTGACACGTATCTGTGTCTGACTGCAGCTAAGAGGGAGATGTCAGCACTTACTACAAGGCTCCAGAAAGAGTGACTAATGAGGAGATGGTCCAGACATCTAGGTTCAGTCCTTCATTTGACTCTGAGTGCATCATTCAACTCCTATCTGTAAAGTAGGGCTAATGGCATTCTTTCCTCTGTCATACTCTTGAAGCCTGACGCCTAAAGCAGCGCTTGGAAAGCCTCAGTGCAAGCACAGCGCAGTAATGTCAACATGCTGTGTAGCTGTGCACAGGGCAAAGGGCTTGCCTTCAGGCACAGCCGTGCCAGGAACCAGCAGTGCAGGTTCACTCTCCCATCATCTGTTTAAGCTGGAGCCAGGGAGATTTAGGTTGGGCATCAGGAGGAAGTTCTTCACAATGAGAGTGGTGAAACACTGGAACAGGTTGCCCAGGGATGTGGTTGAGGTCCTGTCCCTGGAGTCATTCAAGATCAGACTTGATGTGGCCCTGGGCAGCCTGATCCAGTTGGAGGAGTCCCTGGTGACTGCAGAGAGGTTGGACAAGATGACCTTTGAGGGTCCCTTATAACCCAGTGCAATCTGTGAATCAACACCCAGATGCTTCCAAGAAGATTTCTAGCCTGGAGGAGTCCAAGATGGGAGCACAAAGATGTCCCTTTCATTCTGCTTGCCCACCTGAACCAAACAGGGACAGAAATCAGATTATTCTTTTCCCTTATTAAAGTCAAAACAGTTTTCATGCCTCTTGAAACCCACACATAACACTTACAGAGAGGAAATGTCTTTTCTGGCATGATGAAGGGGTAAGATGTTCCTGTTGGAATAATCCTGTTAATGCTGCTGCCATTTTAGTGCTACTTACTCTCTGTTGGCACATCAAGAGTAGCTTTAAGAATCATCCTGAACATCTACCTTGAGCTCCAGTGATCTTGTTTGGCTTACAACAGTTTTGATGGAAGGCTCAGATTCTTTCATAAACAGATGCAGCTTTCTGCTAAATCATAAGTTAAGTAGTTGGATGAGTGTTCCATGCTTGCTCTCATACTTTTTACATAGCATAAGTCAGGGTTGGAAGGGACCTCAAGGATCATCTAGTTCCAACCCCTCTGCCATGGGCAGGGACACCTCACACTAGAGCAGGTTGCCCAAAGCCACATCCAGCCTGGCTTCAAAAGCCTCCAGGGATGAGGCTTCCACCACCTCCCTGGGCAACCTGTGCCAGTGTCTCACCACCCTCATGGGGAAGAACTTCTTCCTAACATCCAATCTGAACCTACCCATTTCTAGTTTTGCTCCATTGCCCCCAGTCCTATTACTCCCTGATGCCCTAAAAGATCCCTCCCCAGCTTTCTTGCAGCCCCCTTCAGATACTGGAAGGCCACAATTAGATCTCCTCAGAGCCTCCTCTTCTCCAGAATGAACAGCCCCAACTCTCTCAGTCTGTCCTCATAGCAGAGGAGCTCCAGCCCTCTGATCATCCTTGTGGCCCTTCTCTGGACATGTTCCAGCACTTCCAGATCCTTCCTGTAATAGCGGCTCCAGAACTGGACACAGTACTCCAGGTGGGGTCTCACAAGAGCGGAGTAGAGGGGGAGAATCACCTCCCTCGACCTGCTGGCTATGCTTTGTTCCCACTCTGCTTAAATGCAAGTTAGCTGTAGAGTTACTTGCAGTTTCTACTAGGGGGAGCAAGGTCTCTCAGAAATCACAGAAAGCAACGACATTGGAGAAAACAGGCTCAATGCTTTTCCTGCTCTGCCCCCTTCCGATTCTTCAGAACCTGCAAGGCAGTTCAGGAGTGCCAGGCTGCACACCATTTATTTCTGCAGACCTCATCCTCGGTTGGCTTTGTGAGCTGTAACTTGGTTCTGACTCATGTGATAGGACTCAGAATTTCACAGGTTTGGAAAACTTCCGCTTGAATGTGGTGAAATACTGGAAAAGGTTGCCCAGGGATGTGATTGAGGTCCTATCCCGGAAGACATTCAAGAGCAGCCTTGATGTGGCCCTGTGCATCCTGCTCTAGTTGGAGGTGTCCCTGCTGAGTTCAGGGGGGTTGGACAAGATGACCTTTGAGGGTCCCTTCCAACCCAGTGCAGTCTGTGACTCTGCGATATCACCTACCTGCAGTGCCCTTGTCACTGGCAATCCCCAACCTGTTGCTTCTGTCACTTTGAACCATTAAACCATTTAATTGCTTTAACTTTCTGACCTTCTGTCCTTATTGGGACAATGGAAAAAGAGGCTAATTTTAATTTTTCCAAATAGCTCCTCTGAGACAGGCAGACATTAGGGTCTTATGGGTAACATGATAGAACTTGGCATATTCTGCAGGACTGCTGTGTATAAACTGCTGCAGGAAGTGTGCAGCTTCCAAGACAGACATAAAATGGGCCACAACATTTTGGAACAAATACACACAGTGGACTGCTCTCAAGCCTCTCCTTGCCCAGCTTGTATTTGTGCTTGGGATTGCCACGAGCTAGATGTAGGACCTTGCACTTGGCCTTCTTGAACTTCACAAGGTTGCACCCTGGAACAGGCTGCCCAGGGAGGTTGTGGATGTCCCCTCCCTGGAGGTGTTCAAGGCCAGGCTGGATGAGGCCTTGAGCAACCTGGTCTCATGGAAGGTGACCCTGCCCATGGCAGGGGGGTTGGAACTAGATGATCTTGAAGGTCCCTTACAACTTAAACCATTCTATGAATTTATGAATTAAACAACAGTGGACTTTGAAGTTGCTTCTTCTATCACTTTTTATTTTAAATAGATCAAGAGCAGTGTGTCCAGCAGGAGTAGGGCAGTGATTGTGCCCCTATACTTGGCCCTAGTGAGGCCACTCCTCACTGTATTCAGTTCTGGGTGCCACAGTATACCAAACCTGCTGAGGTCCTGGAGGGTGTCCAGAGAAGAGCAGCAAGGCTGGTGAGGAGTTTGGAGGCCACGGTGCATGAGGACAGCTGAGGGAGCTGGGGTTGTTTAGTCTGGAGAAGGCTGAAGGGACATCTCATTTCTTTCTACAACTACCTGAAAGCAGGTTGGAGTGCTCTTCTCCCAGGTAACTAGCAGTACGATGAAAGGAAATGGGCTTAAGTTTTGCCAGGGGAGGTTGAGGTTGGATATTAGGAAAAATTTCTTCCCTGCAAGAGTGGTGAGGCATTGGAACAGGCTGCCCACGGAGGTGATGGAGTCACCATCCCTGGAGGTGTTCAAGAAGCTGTGGATGTGGTGCTTCAGGATAGAGTTTAGTGGTCATGGTAGCTGAGTTACGGTTGGACTCGATGATCTTAAAGGTCTTTTCCTACTCTAATGATACTATGATATGAAAGTCTGTGGCTCAGTATGGCTCGGGAGCTGCGTGTGCCCGTATCGCAGCACCGTCAATGCTCAGCCCACCAGCGTACGGCCATGTCCAGGTACGGCTGTTACCGAGCGGCGCAGGAGCGGTGGCGTTCCGGTGCTGCTCGCCGCTAGGCGCCGGTAAAGGCAATCCACACTGCGGTGCCTGCTGGGTGCCGTCGCCGCGCTTTTTGCAGCCTCCCGAGGGGGAAACCCCGCGACCGTCCCACGTCCCAGGGGACCCAAGCCCCGGGGTTCAGGATGGGCTGCCGCGGTGGGTGCAAACGGAATCCACTACTGGAGCGGGCGGAGCTGAGCATGCCAGGAACCGTAGTCCGGAGGTAGAGAGCGTCCCAACGCCCATGGTCCCTCCCCGGGACATGTCGGATCCGTAATCCCGTGTTACGGCATTTCCTCTCTGCCAGATTTGTATTGTATTTTATTTCCCGGGGCATGCCGGGAGTTGCAGTCCTGAGACACAGAACTTCCTGTCGACCATTTTTATTCCCGGGGCACGCCGGGAGGTGTGGTGCTGGGACACGGGACTGCCTGTCGGCCGTGTGTGTTCCCGGGGCACGCCGGGAGTCACCGGCCTGAGGCTTCCCGTGGGCCGTGTTCGTGCTCTGGGAAAAATGTGCGAGTTCATAAATTATGCAAAGTACATGAAATGTAAGACGCTTTATCTGTGACTGCTGATCTGCTTTATCTGTGATGTGCTGTGGGGATTTGTCTGTGCCCTGTGTTTCCAATGGACTCCAGCTGGAGCTGGGGCTTGGGCAGCCAGAGGTGTGTTCAGAGAGGATGAGGATGGGCTGCTCCTGCTGTGGGAAGGGTTCTAGCTTTAAAAGGGACTCAGCATGTCTGTTTTTGAGGGAGTTGAAGAAGGAAAGCCGTTTGATGACGCCATCCAAGGGGGTCCTGCAGGCAAGTGCCTCCAGCAAAGAATGACCAGTGGCTAGCTGTCATCTGTAATAAGTAAAGGGATGAATTATTTGTTAACCATATAAATGATCAATGACAGAGTCGTGATCAAGTCAGACAATGCCACTCGATAAGAACATGTAACATCCTGTTTTGAACAGTATGTACTTAGTTTTAAGCTTGTTAGGCAGAAATCTACAGAAGTTGGGCAGCTGGGTCGACCCCCACTGAGCCTGCCAGAAACCAGGTTAAGATAAGGAAGACTATCAACATCCTCACAAGAAACTCGGGACCGGGATGCCGATCCTTATCAGGGACTCACACCGGCACAGCCAGAAGAGTGCATTCTATGCATGGGGAATTGGCTGTGACGGTTGCGACATACCTCCACCTTAAAAGAAGAGAGTGGATCCTTGTTCGGGCGTGCTGTTGTGGAGCAGGAGACTCCCCAGCCGCCCAGCGCTGCTTTTGCTTATTTTACCTGCAATAAAATTTCTTACACTTAAACTCTCGATCGGCGTGGAGAGTGCTTTTAACACATCCAACATGTATCACCAGACACCTGCCCAGGAAATTTCTAGCTGACACCCCCAAGTCCTTCTCCTCCAGACTGCTCTCAAGCCACTCCTCACCCAGCCTCTATTTGTGCAAGGAGTAGCTTGAGAGAGGTGTCGAGAAGGACTTGGAGGTGTCCTGATGCAGAAGGTGGCTTGCAAAGTCTGCAAGGGTGAAGCTTTTCCATCCAATATCTGCAGCCTGCCCTGTTCAGTTTGGTTTCCCTCATCCTCTGCTAGCTTTGGTAATGGCCATTGCTGGGCACCTCCTTCTCCCCACTCACCCTAAAAGTATTGCTGTATGGGATGTATTTAGAGCTGCTTCAGTCCCAAAACTCAGGATCTACACATGCAGTGTTCCCTAGTAGTGCCTCATGGATCTGCCCTGCATTGTATCACCTCTTCCTACAGTTTCTGTTGAACAAGATGACCTCTGAGGGTCCAACCCAATGCAACCTGTGAATTTGTAAAGCAACTGAGCCCTAGGATCTAGGGTTGGATTGAAGTAATTCAGAATGTGCTGCACTGTCTGGGCAGTCTTTCATGACTCTGCCTTATAGCATGACAGTTACTTCATGAACACTTCTGTTGGGAAGAAATGAGGTTTGTTATTTTCCTCATAACAAACCAAGATAGAAAGGGAGTCCCAGTAGCCCTTTATCCTGGCAGCTGGGATGTATCTTGTTTGAGCAGCACTCCGAGCTGTGCCTTTATCTTCCTGCCTAGACACATTGAAATAAATGATGTTACACCAGACAGCTCTGGTACTTGAAATAAAACACTGCAGTAAGAGAGCTGTGGAAAGGGTGGTTGTTGGACACAGAGCAGCATCTCTGCCTTAGCTAAGCTGGGGGCCTTCCAGTTTTTTATTTTCCTATGAGAGTAAGAAATGTATTTTGAAGGGAGAACTGAGATTCTTCCCTAACAGTCTGGATTTAGCAAGCAATCATAGAATCATAGACTCCTTTTGGTTGGAAAGGACCTTTAAGATCACTGAGTCCAACCTTTCTCTAGCTCTACCAAGGCTGAGGCTAAACCATGCCCCTCAGCACCACATCTCTGCCTCTTTGAAACACCTCCAGGGATGGGGATTCAACCATCTCCCTGGGCAGCCTGTTCCAGCATTTGAGAACAGTTCCAGGGAAGAAGTTTCTTCTTCTTACCAACCCAAACCTTCCCTGGTGCAACTTGAGGCCATGACTGATGCCAACCCATGTCTCTAAAGAGCTGGGATGCTCCCTGAGGGCTGCCCCTTAGTAGAAGACTGCTTAGGAAGAGCCATGTATGTGAAGAATGCAGTCCTTAGGTTTGTAAGGCTGCTCTCTCAACTGGAAGCTGCAAGGATCTGGTAAATCTTGTGTAAATCAAGATTTATACTGCAATAATTGTAGAGTGAGCTGAAGCAAGCAAACAAACAAAAAAAGCAGAAAGGGGCCACTCTGTGCCCAAGTATCAAAAGATTATAGATAGAACAAGCTTGTATCATAACTACAGCTGTGCCTTAAAGATAAAATAGAGCTCTGCTCTCTTGCTAGCAGATTGACCTTGCAGTGAAACAAACAAAAGTAACTGATGCTGTGTTTTGTTGTGGGTTTGAAGTTTTCTTTTCCTTCTGCAAGATTCAGGTCATCCACACAGCCTGTCTTACAAACTGGAACTCAGATCAAACCAGGAAATGCCATCTGACTGGTTACTGTTTGCTACTGTCCAGTTTGTCATTCAAAATTCTTAGAATTGTTTGGGTTGGAAGGGACCTTAAAGACCATCTGGTTCCGACCCCCTGCCATGGGCAGGGGGACCTTCCACTAGACCTGGTTGCTCAAGGCCTCATCCAGTCTGACTTGTAACACCTCCAGAAATGTTCCAGTGTCTCTGCACCCTCACTGGAAAGAATTTCTTCCTAATCTCAGTCTGAATCTGCCCTCCTCAAGCTTCAATCCATTCCCTCTAGCCTTATCACTGCAAGCCCTTGTAAAAAGTCTCTCCCCAGCTTCCTTGCAGGCTCCCTTTCGGGTACTGGAAAGTCACCATAAGGTCTCCATGGAGCTTTCTTTTTTTAATCTATGCTGAATAGCTCAAACCCTCCCAGCCTGTTCCCATAAGGGAAGTACACCAATCCTCTGAGCATCTTCATGGTGTCTTATGGACCCACAGCAGCAGTTATCTTGTATCTGTGCTTCAGGAGCAGAAGACAAGTCTCTGGACAGAGAGTGATCTGCAGCCCCAGAAACGTGGTTCAGAAAGCCTTGTACAACTGCCAAGGTATTTTCAGGATGTTTTCAGTGTTTTCTTCCACTCCACTCCTCTATACAGTATTTACTTCGTGTTCCGAACGTATCTTCATGTACTTGTGATTGTGACTTGTAGACAAAAAATGAGTGAAAACTAATGCCTTATCTAATCCAAGATGATGCAGAAAAACACAAGTGCAAAGGCAGCATTGGTTTTGGTCAGTGGAGCTATTTTTGGGAGGAGTGGTTTTGAAATACGTTTGGTCTGGGAATGTTTTGATTCTGTCTCAAAGCTTTTATTCATGCTGTTGCTGCAGTTCACACCTGCAGTGCCAGGCTACTTGCTAACTCGAGCTGGTTTGGGGCTTTGTGTTATTGTTTTCTAACTAGAGAAATTAAAGTTACCGTTTTAAAATACCTTCCCTCTAGAAACAGAGAGCCCTCAGCAGTCTCAGTTTCTAGGTCATGAATGCCCTCTTCTGCTGAAATCCAACATTGCTGCTCTGGAGCAATGTGGCAGGACTGCAGGATTCTTTCCCAAGGCATGCTTTACAAATACCATCTTGCCCTCCTTCACAGCTTCACAGATTACATTGGGTTGAAAGAGACCCTCAAAGGTCATCTTGTCCGATTCCCCTGCCCTCAGCAGGGACACCTCCAGCTAGAGCAGGCTGCCCAGGGACACATCAAGCCTAATCTTAAATGTCTTCAGGGACCCAGCCTCCACCACATCCCTGGGCAACCTGTTCCGGTATTTCACCATTCTCAGTGTGCAGAACTTCTTCCTGATGTCCAATCTAAATCTTCCCTGCCTCAGTTGCACACCTTTGCCCCTCATCCTATCACCACAAGTCCTTCTGAACAGTCCCTCCCTCAGCCTTCCTGTATGTCCCCTTCAGATACTGAAATGGAGTTCTAAGGTCTCCCTGGAGCCTTCTCTTCTCCAGGGTTCTCCTCAGTTCGCTGAGGTCCTTCTTGAACTGAGGGGCCCAGAACTGCACATAATATTCCAGATGTGGCCTCTCCAGGGCAGAGTAGAGGGGCTGGAGAACCTCTCTCAATCTTCTCACCACAGCCCTTCTAATCCTTCCCAGAATGACATTTGCCTTCTTGGCCACAGGAGCACATTTGCTGGATCATGGTCAACCTTCCATCTACCCGGACCCCCAGGTCCTTTTCCCCTTCACTGCTCTCCAACAGGTCAGTCCCCAATGTATCCTGGTCCATGGGGTTGTTCTTTCCCAGGTGCAAGACTCTCTGCTTGCCCTTGTTGAATTTCATTCAGTTTCTCCCTGCCCAGCTCTCCAGCCTAAGTCTGGCTGAATGGCAGCACAGCCTTCTGGTGTGTCACTGCTCCCAGTTTTGTGTCATGAGCAAACTTGCTGACAGTGCAGTGGCTGACTGAGCTACTAATCCCTTACCAATGTGTTAGCTGTGTTCTCAACGAGCTATTGGCACTTAGTGAAAGGTTTTGATGTTTCCCCTCAGCCATTATCCCTTTTCTTATTTTTCTTTTCAGGCTCCAATTCCAGGTCTGGTGGGGGAAAAAAATCTGATAAAAAAATAAATAAATAAATAACCTGGGTCTTTCTTCTCACCCCCTCCCCCCTTATTTTTCCTTCTCTCTCTTCCCCCCCGCCCCTTTCTTGCAGTTTCCTTAAAATTATTTTTCACTTCAAACTGAAATTAGTGGAGAGCAAAAAATACAGCAATGCACTGAGTCCCACTTTATATTTTGTCACAGCTTGTAACAGTTTAGAGGAACACCATGCAAAAATACAGATAAATGTTATTCCCCCCAAAGCAGAAATATGTGGGATATGCACTGAGAAAATTGCCAGGCTGAGGAAATGGCAGCCCAGCAGATGAACCTAGTTTATCACAATAAACATTTACCCCCATTTGGCAGCTTGAGAATGAAATGGGTAATAGATTCTAGAGTAAGTCCTGAGGGTGGGCTGGCTTTTTTTATGGGTATTGAACTGCCAAGGCCCCAGATAGACTATTATGGTACTTTGGCTTCTCTAGATATCCCTTTTCATTAGCAGAGTGGATTATTAAAAATCTAAGCAAGCATTGGAATGCAGCAGTGATCCAAATACTCCTCATCTGCTGCATCCTCCATCACTGTTTTGACTTGAGAAGCCATTAGGTATCTTCGAGTCATGTTTGGTTTGGTTTATTATTGGGAATGGAACAAAAATAGAAGTGGGTAGATTCAGACTGAATGTTAGGAAATTCTTCCCCATAAGGGTGGTGAGACACTGGCACAGGTTGCCCAGGGAGGTGGTGGAAGCCTCATCACTGGCGGTTTTAAGGCCAGGCTGGAGAGGAGCAGGCTCCAGGGAGACCTTAGAGCTGCATTTCAGTATCTGAAGGGGACCTACAGGAAGGCTGGGGAGGCACTGTTTCGAAAGGCTTGTGGTGATAGGATGAGGGACAATGCTTTGAAACCAGAGCAGGGCAGATTTAAGTTGGACATCAGGAGGAACTTCTGCACACTGAGAGTGGTGAAATACTGGAACAGGTTGCCCAGGGATGTGGTGGAGGCCAGGTCCCAGGAGACATTTAAGATCAGGCTTGATGTGACCCTGGGCAGCCTGGTCTAGTTGGAGATGTCCCTGCTGAGTGCAGGGAGGTTGCAGAAGATGACCTTTGAGGGTCCCTTCCAACCCAATGCAATCTGTGAATCTGTGTAAATCCGTGTTGCAGATACCTGCACCAACATTTGTTTTGATTGGCATTAGTGCAGTTAATTCAGTAAGTCTGTTAGCAGTGGTCATTGTCCAAAGCCTGGCTTGTCCACCTGGACCCTGGTTTTTAGGAGCAGGGACAGTCAGGCCGGTCTGGGATCCTTTCACCTCAGGATTCCCATTTGCAGCACTCTTCTCCTGGGCATTTGGTGACGTTATGCATCCTGCAGAAGCAGCAGCTGCTTTTCTTCCATCAGGTGTCTGCTCGATCTCAAGATGTGTTTAAGAAGCCCACATAACAGTGACCCCTCAAGACATGAGCTACTGTTCAGAATGGCTTAAGTGATGAACAGCCCCATTGTAAGTTATCTTTCCTGATAGTGAGTCTGTATTATATCTGGTATGGTGCAAATGATCATCCATCCTTACTGAACTTGTCAACATAAAAAGGTCAAGCTGCAGCTTTATCTACGGTGCAGACTCTTGGATTTCCTTCTGAGGCCTACAAGACTCACCATTAACTTTCATCAGAGCTGGATCAGGATCACAGGGAATTAATTCCACAGAAATATTGCCACACTGAAAGGAAGTTACTCTGCTTAATGCATGGCTCTCAGCTTAAACCTGACAATTAGTGCAGCCTAAGGCTGAATAATTACCCTGCTCAATCTCAGACTGATGTTTGCATGCCTTGCTGTCAGAATAGGTGAATACAGGCTGCCGTTTAACAAAAGGTTGTGTTTTCTGACTCTTCCCCCCACCATCAATCCTAACTTCCTATTCTGCCAAAGCAGAAATAACTTGTTTTCCCTCTTCTGCATGGTCTGATTTCCTTGACTATGACCTGCTGAAGAAATACGCTCAGTGTTTAAGACTCTTCTGCTCGAGCAGGTGACAGTGAGTAAACATGCTGGCTTTGACTCTTTAGAAGACTGTAAGTAGTCTTAACTGCAATTCTGGGTGGAGAATGGGGCTGAGGAACAGTTGCTATAAGCTGTTGCCATGCTTAGTGTCCAGCTAGCGTAAGGATTGGAGCTTTAAATAACCCATGAGGTCCACTGGCATCCTCTGAAGAAGCGCAGGTTTCCCAAGTATCTGATGTCTGCTTCCCACAGCTAGTGCCTGCAGTCACTGGAATGCTTCCAACT
The DNA here is from genome assembly GCA_033816785.1 of Picus viridis. NCBI lineage: Eukaryota > Metazoa > Chordata > Aves > Piciformes > Picidae > Picus > Picus viridis. The sequence goes on from CM066577.1 coordinate 8,502,032, forward strand.
GTTCTGGTCACTTAAGATGCTGACACTTCACTAAGGTGCTGATAATCTTCACTAAGATTTGCTCACATACAGAGCAGTACTTAGATATTATCACTTTCCTTCACAGAGGCCCAGCAGGGTTTGGGGATGTTTTCTATTTTAACCAGAAATCAGTGAGAGCAGCTAATTTTCATAGGGTGTTTGCCTGATTTACAAAGTGCTGTGTTTGCTGGAGCCCACAGGCTTCAACTTTGCATTCATCTTTCTCATACTAATTGTGTCACTGCAGGTAAATGGCACTTGGTGTAATTCTGGATTCAAACACTCATTGAAGTCAATGCAAGTCTTTTAACTGACAAAATAGGATCTGCATCAAAGGCTGTAAGAATAAAGAAGAGGCAAGAAAAAAAAAGAAGGAAAAAAAAAAAGAGAAAGGAGTAGTGGTAACAGACAAAAAAAAGGCACTGCAGAAGATTCTTGATGCTAGTATGTAAGCAATCTGCATTGCATTGCTTACTTATTCCAACCAGAAGAGAACACAGAAGAGAGGAAAAGAAGTTTTACTGGTGTCAGAGCTGAAGCTCTGCAGTGATTGAGAACAATAGTCCAGCTGCCCCTGTGTGCCCCAGCTCTTGAGAAATGAGGATGATTGTGCACCCACAGATTCACAGATTGCTTTGGGTTGGAAGGGATGCCCAAAGGTCATCTTGTCCAACCTCCCTGCACTCAGCAGGGACATCTCCAACTAGACCAGGCTGCCCAAAGACACATTGAGCCTGATCTTAAATGTCTCCAGGGATGGGGCTTCCACCCCATCCCTGGGCAACCTGTTCAAGTATTTCACCACTCTCAGTGTGCAGAACTTCCTCCTGATGTCCAGACTAAATCTGCCCTGCTCCAGTCTCAAACCATTGCCTCTTGTCCTGTCCACACAGGCCCCTCTAAACAGTCCCTCCCCAACCTTCCTGTAGGTCACCTTCAGGTATTGAAATGCAGCTCTAAGGTCTTTTCTTCTCCGGACTGAACAGGCCCCACTCTCTCAGCCTGTCTTAATAGTGGAGGTGCTCCAGCCCTCTGATCATCTTTGTGGTCCTGCTCTGGACCCACGCCGGCAGGTCCATGTCTCTCTTGTGTTGGAGGTCCCAGAGCTGGACACAGCACTCCAGGTGAGGTCTCAGCAGAGCAGAGCAGAGTAGAGGGGCACAATTGCCTCTCTCCATCTGCTGGCCAGGCTTCTTTAGATGCAGCCCAGGTTGCCATTGGCCTTCTGGGCTGCAAGTGCCCATTGCTGGCTCATGTCCAGCTTCTAACCCACCAGCACCCCCAAGTCCTTCTCTGGAGGGCTGCTCTCAATCTCATCATCCCCCAGCCTAGACTGATATCAAGGGTTGAACTCCAGTAAACATGATGCCAAGCTGCTGTGATCATTATGCTCCTTGCTTTTTTCTCCCTCCAGATTCTGTATTAATTGTCCAAAAGTACTTTACACCTGAAAACACATTTTCATGCATTGTTATTAGGTGCATTTAATTTATCTGATGGACCTTCTTAGCTGCAATATTGGTATGCACACCTCTATTTCACATCTATTTGTCTTTTTGTTGACTAAACCCAGCAACTAACTGCTGCAGTTAGTAGTTCTTAGCTATAATTTAGATAACTCTGAAGCAGGGCTCTTACTCTTAATGGAAAATAAAATTTTATGTGGGTCTTTTGTCAGTTTAAGATTGTAAACAGATCATGCTGATAATCTTGTAATAACATTTTGTAGATTGCATATTGATTATAAAAAAGAAAGCTCTATTTCAAACTAGCTGTTTCTTGTCCCCTCACTGGAAATATATCAAGGTTGTTTTATGTCTGCTATAATTAACTGGCTGATCTCCTATCATCAGGTATTGCAGTTCATTAGAAAGAGCAGTTCTGGTCTCTGTGTATCACAGAATGTTAGGCTGTGGAAGAGATCTCTGGAAATCATCCAGTCCAATCCCACTGCCAGAGCAGCATCACCTGGGGCAGGTCACACAGGAACACATCCAGGCAGGTTTTGGAAGTCTTCAGAGAAGGAGACTCCACAACCTCTCTGGGCAGCCTGCTCCAGGGCTCCAGAACTCTCACAATGAAAAGGTTTTTCCTTATGTTCTCATGGAACATCCTCTACTCAAGCTTGCACCCACTGGCCCTTGTACTATCATTGGACATCATTGAGCAGAGCCTGGCTGCATCCTTCTGACACTGCCCTGCACATCTTGATAAACATGAATGAGGTCACCTCTCAGGCTCCTCTTCTCCAGGCTAAAGAGCCCCAGCTTCCTCAGCCTTTCCTCAGCAGGGAGATGTTCCACTCCAGCATCTTTGTGGCTTTGCACTGGATTCCCTCAAGCAATTCCCTGAGATCCCTCTTGAACTCAGGGGCCCAGAATTGGACTCAGTATTCCAGATGTGGTCTCACCAGGGCAGAGTAGAGGAGGAGGAGAACCTCTCTGGACCTACTAACCACATCCCTACTAATCCACCCCAGGATGCCTTTGGCCTTCTTGGCTATAAGGGCACATTGCTGGCTCATGGTCAACCTTCCATCCACCAGGACCCCCAGGTCCTTTCCCCTTCACTTTTCTCCCACAGGTCAGTCCCCAGTCTACACTGGTCCATGGGTTGTTCTTTCCCAGATGCAAGACTCTGTACTTGCACTTGTTGGATTTCATTCAATTTCTGCCTGTCCAGCTGTCTTCATCGTAGATCAAGCCAGCTGCAGAAGGCTGAGCAATGCCTGTATTCCACTAATGATCATTTATGTCAGGCCCTTTTCCTGCCTTATTTGCATAACAATAGTAAGGCAAAGAACGCTGAGCTTTTCCTCTGATCTCTCTGGGATATTTGACTATAAAGAAGCCACAACTGGTTAAGCCTTTCACGAATTTCAAAGCCTCTTACTAGGCAAATCGTGAAAGCTCTGCCGGGAAACATGGGAATAAGGCAGAGGTTAGTGGGGCAGCATTCAAAGAATGGGCTTAAAGGGTAAGATCACCTTGGCACTTGCCTTGTGCTGCTGTCTCTATAGCAAAGCAGGCAGCTCTTCTGTGCAACACTGGGAAATACAGTTCAGATCCATTTTCATTGTTCTTCTACCTCTCAGTGAGCACCTGCAAATGGAAGGCAGGTGTCTAGCAGGACAGTCCCCTTCCAGTGCTTAAACCAATGTTTAAAAGTATCAGTAGACAATATGACTCAGGTATGTGAAAAAGTACGACAGTAAATTGCCAGAATGCAATTACAACCATGAAAACATGGAGCTTTGTTGGGGGACAGTTTGCCAGTTATGTGCTGTGCCTAGTATCTGCTGGTTTATAGCCTGTTCTTTGCTTAATCAAAACAGCCTGTAAATTTTCACAGTAACAATCAGAACAGGTTGTGAGAGATGGTCACACTCCCTGCTGATGCTTTACTGATAAAACATTAAAAAAAAAAAAAGAAGCAGCATTGGCTCAAAGTCTGCCTCACCATTTCATAAGCCCCAGTGTGATGAGGTATTTCTGCTTGGGGGTAGGTGCAGTCCAGCATTATACTGCATTGTAGTGGTGGCTTTGGTTTAATGTAGAATAACTCCATGCAGAGGGATTTGGACAGGCCTGAGAGGTGTGCCCAAGCCAACCTCACGCAGTTCAAGAAGGCCAAGTGCAAGGTCCCACACCTGTGTCAGGGCAATACCAAGCACCAATCCAGTCTGGGCAAGGAGTGGCTTGAGAGCAGTCTGGAGGAGAAGGACTTGGGGGTGTCAGCTGATGGAAAACTCAACATGAGCCAGCAATGGTCACTGGTAGCCCTGTAGGCAGCTGTGTGCTGGGCTGCATCCAAAGCAGGGAGAGCAGCAGGTCAGGGAGGGGATTCTGCCCCTCTGCTCTGCTGAGACCCCACCTGCAGCACTGCATCCAGTTCTGCTGCCCCCAGCATAAGAGGGGCACGGAACTACTGGACTGAGTGCAGAAGAGGCCACAGAGATGATCAGAGGGCTGAAGAACCTCCCCTATGGGGACAGGATGAGAGCCTGGAGCATGGGGCTGTTCAGCCTGGAGAAGGGAAGGCTCCAGGGAGACCTTAGAGCAGCCTTCCAGTACCTGAAGGCGGCTACAGGAGAGCTGCGGAGGGACTTTTACAAGGGCTTGTAGTGACAGGACCAGAGGGAATGGACTGAAGCTTGAAGAGGGCAGATTGAGGCTGGAGATGAGGAAGAAATTCTTTCCAGTGAGGGTGGTGAGACACTGGAACAGGTTGCCCAGGGAGGTTGTGGATGCCCCCTCCCTGGAGGTGTTCAGGACCAGGCTGGATGAGGCCTTGAGCAACCTGGTCTAGTGGAAGGTGTTCCTGCCCATGGTGGGGGGTTGGAACTAGATGACCTTTAAGGTCCCTTCCAATCTAAACCACTCTATGAATTTGTGAAAGTCCCATTTGCATGTTCAGCAATAAAAGTCTGAAGAGGAAAAAAAGTGGGAACAGAAGAGACCCACAATGAGTGACAGGCAGGCGAGGGAAGAGGGAAGAGGCAGGTAGTGGGCAGGGAGCTGGCAGAGGGAAAGGGCAGTGGGCAAGCCTGTGTGCAAGGGCTAAGGAGAAGTGCTGCTTTCCAAGTCAAGGTGAAAAGCTGAGAGATTCCCTACCCAAATGAGGCAAGCTGTTGCCTGCTTGTGGGCTGCCCAGGGCAGTGCCATGCCATGCCTCTGGTCCTGCTTTTATATGTGCCAAGCAGAGGAACTTGTTCAGTGTCTCTTGAGCACCCCTGCATCACCTCTGTATAGCTGTCAATAATGGGATCTTAGCATCCTGGACAGGAAGATCTTGCTCATGCAAGGAACTAATGACACAGTCAGAGTATAGGAGGCTCAATGAAAACATTAAATAAAGCCCAGCAGTGGATGAGGAGATTTAAAGCAAGAACTGAGGCATTGGCCTGATGATTTCTAGATGATTATAGTGCATGCTTGATGCTGCAAACCTCATGACTGGTGAAAGAAGCTACTCTGGTCACTCAGCTTTATTCCTCTCCCAATTACTACATGCAAAGTTAAGGCAGAGCAAATTGGCCTTGTCCAAAACATGCTGCTCTGCTTTTATTTAACTTTGCACTTAAGCTGCTGGACTTCTGCAATTGCCTGCTCGACTACAAACTTCCAGCAGCTAATTCAAATAAGAAGAAATGATGTTCCTGGCATTTACTCTCTTGCCGCACCCTGTCTCTGCGTGGTTCTGCATGTCCCTGTGGCTAGTTGCACTCCACTGGTTTAGGGGAGGCCAGAAATAGGTAAGTTGCAAGTAGGGGGTGAGATTTCAGCCACTGATGAGGGAGGATAAAACAAGATGGCTGGGAAGAGGCTTAGAAAGCAATGAAGGCAAAGACAGTAGACAAAAGAGGAGGGAGCTGGACTGGTGTTTTCCATGGGAACACAAGGCAGGAGATTGGGGTCTCTTGGGAAGGAGAGTGCTATAAACATCTGTACATCATACCCAGGGAAACAAGGCAGGTAGTAAAGGAGGTGAGGGAAGAAGAGATGAGCGCTGAGCTGAGCACTGGCAGGAGTGTGGCAGAAAGCAGAAGTGAGAATAAGGACGGTGAAGGGGCTGGTAGCTGCTGCTTCCCTTTGAGGCTTTCTCTCCACATAAGGCTGCTGTATCAGGGTGAGTATTCAGGAGAAGCAGGGCTTATCTCATCCTTAATAAGGTTTACTCATACTGCACAAGTCTCAGGGCTTATCAAGATGCTGAGGTGCACAGTACTGTTCAGTATATTCAATCCATCAGGCCTGCCACTTTTATATGGCAGTTTGTCCAGGACACAGCTCTTCTTATGCTACCAAATGTCCTGAAAATTTGTCATTAAATTGAATTAAGGGACAGCCCTTTTGATGATTCTTCTGATGAAGGGGTTTAAATCAGATAAAAAAAAGGATAGGCCCTTGAAGAAACACAAGTCACACATGATAAATGAAAGAGGAACAAATCACAGGTCCCAGTGTCATCTGTCTCAGAACTTTGATGGAAATGATGGAGTTTAAAACAAAATCAGGCTGTTAATAAAATTGGTTATGAGTCTAGAGTGCTGTATATCCATGAGTTAACAGCTGAAAACAAAGGGAGCATGACAGAGACTATTTTTCAAGTGGAATTACAGTTCTGCCCCTGTCAAGCCATCTGCCTGGACTCTGTAACCAGTTCCCTCCTAAGAATGATTGTTGTGAGATCGAGGCACCCTCAACAAGTTTGTAGATGACACCAAGCTGAGTGGTGTGGTTGGTAAGACTGAAAGAAGCGATGGGTGCCACCCAGAGGGACCTGGACAGGCTGGACAGGTGAGCTGAGGAGAATCTCATGAGGCTCAATATGGCAAAGTGCAAGGTCCTGCAAATGGTTTAGGGCAACCCTTGATATCAGTCCAGGCTGGGGGATGATGAGATTGAGAGCAGCCCTCCAGAGAAGGACTTGGGGGTGCTGGTGGGTTAGAAGCTGGACATGAGCCAGCAATGGGCACTTGCAGCCCAGAAGGCCAATGGCAACCTGGGCTGCATCTAAAGAAGCCTGGCCAGCAGATGGAGAGAGGCAATTGTGCCCCTCTACTCTGCTCTGCTCTGCTGAGACCTCACCTGGAGTGCTGTGTCCAGCTCTGGGACCTCCAACACAAGAGAGACATGGACCTGCCGGCGTGGGTCCAGAGCAGGACCACAAAGATGATCAGAGGGCTGGAGCACCTCCACTATTAAGACAGGCTGAGAGAGTGGGGCCTGTTCAGTCCGGAGAAGAAAAGACCTTAGAGCTGCATTTCAATACCTGAAGGTGACCTACAGGAAGGTTGGGGAGGGACTGTTTAGAGGGGCCTGTGTGGACAGGACAAGAGGTAATGGTTTGAGACTGGAGCAGGGCAGATTTAGTCTGGACATCAGGAGGAAGTTCTGCACACTGAGAGTGGTGAAATACTTGAACAGGTTGCCCAGGGATGGGGTGGAAGCCCCATCCCTGTAGACATTTAAGATCAGGCTTGATGTGTCCCTGGGCAGCCTGCTCTAGCTGGAGGTGTCCCTGCTGAGGGCAGGGGAATCGGACAAGATGACCTTTGAGGGTCTCTTTCAACCCAATGCAATCTGTGAAGCTGTGAAGGAGGGCAAGATGGTATTTGTAAAGCATGCCTTGGGAAAGAATCCTGCAGTCCTGGGGTGGAGAAGCCACGTTGCTCTAGAGCAGCAATGCTGGATTTCAGCAGAAGAGGGCATTCATGACCTAGAAACTGAGACTGCTGAGGGCTCTCTGTTTCTAGAGGGAAGGTATTTTAAAACGGTAACTGTAATTTCTTGTTATTAAAAAAATGATTAATAAATGTCCACCACCCAAAAATAAATTTTCTCCAAACATCATGTACCAAGAGGAGTCTACATAAGTACAAATGAATACCTGTCCAGTGAACGAATGTTTGAGATGCCCTTTAAGGAGCAATATCCCCAAATGCTGAGCAACCTCCTGAAAAATCAGCAGGGTTTGAACATCAGGCTAATCTCTTCAGTGCCTTGACTTCTAAGATTCCCGTGAGCTGTTAAAGAGACTACAACAGGGAGAGATGGACTGGAAGCTGAACCAAGACTGATGAAATGTGGATGCTGCTCCCAACTGCTGCTTGTTATCTTGAGCAAGATTTTCGATGAGTTTAGAAGGGCTTGTAGTGGTAGGACGAGGGGTTTGAAAGTGGAGCAGGGGAGACTTAGGCTGGACATCAGGAGGAGGTTCTGCACAGTGGAGTGGGGAAATACTGGAACAGGCTGCCCAGGGATGTGGTTGAGGCCTTGCTCCTGGAGACATTCAAGATCAGCCTCGATGTGACCCTGGGCAGCCTGATCTAGTTGGAGATGTCCCTGCTGACTGCAGCATGATTGGACAAGATGACTTTTAAGGGTCCCTTCCAACCCAATGCAATCTGTGAAACTCTCTCTGTGCCTCAGTTTCTTCTGTAAAAGTGGAGTTAAATGTTAACAAAATCCATTAGCATGAAAATCACTACAGGGCTGCACTTATTCCTGGCAATAAAATGGTTGTAACTTACATCATGTGGGGTATGCCCACGGTGCCTTGTGCTGGTGGGATATGCTGGGTATATGCAAGTAAAGAGACAGTGCTGTCAGCCTGAAGTGCAGGTGAAGATCACTTGCTTTGGTCTACAGATTTTCATCTGAACATAGCCAAAATAACCTGACCACTATCTGAGACAGCTGATAAGTCCCTTGGTACCAGCCTCCCCAACCTCTCTTTCTTTCTGACCGGAGGCATACAAATTGTTCCAATCCCAAGGCACTTTGTAATCTCCAGATAAATAAAGGGTGGTAGAAAGCAGGAAATTCACTTACAAGCCGCCTTTCTGCACTGCCACCTTTCTAAAACTGCTCTAGGGTATGCTAGCAGGTAGATGGCTCTGCATCAGGTTTATCTGCCCAATGAATCACAGCCTGCTGCGGGATTACCATCTGCAACCTTCAGGGCTCAGAAAGATCTTGAAGGTTGCGACTTCTTCCTGCTCTCTTTGCTAAGACGACAGCAGTAATCAGAGAGGAGAAGAATAATGATGTTCTTGGTATCCACTGTCCCAGACAGTTCCAAATGAGCACTGTGCTTAAAAAACCATACATTTTATTATTTCAATTACACTATAGGCAAAGCAGCGTGGCTTGCCTTTTCCTCTTGATAATGCAGGGTACAGAGAACAGCTGAATAGGCAACTGCTGTTTAATTCAAGATACCGACAGTGTCATTAAACAGATTTTGTTGCAGAGCAAACTTCAGTAGCAAACAGCATTTGTCTCACTCGTGGAAATGCAACTTACAATATTGTTATGGATGTTACTGCCATTTTTTTTAATATATTTTTTGTTGTTATAGGTGTTAGTCTAGCTATATAATTAAGGGTCTGTCAGTATTTCCATTAAAATGTTTTCAGGATGAGTAAGTCAGCCCTAAAAACCAAAGCTTAACAGGTGAGTCTCCTCTTCTCAAGGCAAATTGCACTGCAGCTACCTGAAAAATGCAAAAGGGGAGGAAAAAGAAGGGGAAAAGATAAGATGGTGTTTCTGTGTTCTCAGAATCGTCAGGGCAACACCAGTCCATGTATGGATAGAAGGTCTATAAAGACCAAATTGGTTTATTTTCTTACATACAAGATATTAAGAAACATTTTTGCAGATGAGTAGCTGCTAAACTGGGAAATATTTATATTAATATAGAAACAGGTTGCTGCAAACCTAAGCAGTTATTTGAGGAGTTGTACCCTACTGCTGCTACCTAACTGGGAGCTTCAGTTATCTCTTTTATGAGACAATAATGACTTGAGAGTTTATCACTGCAAAATACTATGCTTTTGCAGCCAGCTTTCCTGGGTCTATTTTCACACTATGGGGTTCTCCTAACACAGGTTTTCTCCCTCTCTGCTGAAATTTCAGGATGGAGCTCAGGGTCTGAATGACAAACTAGGCCACTTCAGTGGCCCTGTGCTTTGGGCAGCGGTGGGTGACAGAAACACAGAGTGTGGAACAGGTTGCCCAGGGAGATGGTGGAAGCCTCATCCCTGGGGGTTTTTAAGGTCAGGCTGGGTGTGGCTGTGAGCAACCTGATCTAGTGTGAGGTGTACCTGCCCATGGCAGAGGGGTTGGAACTGGATGATCCTTGAGGTCCCTTCCAACCCTCACAATTCTCTGGTTCTATGGGACCTCTGGATATTATCTAGTCCAGCCCTCTCTTTAAGCAGGTTCATCTAGGATGCACAGGAACACAATGTCCAGGTGGGTTTTGAAAGCCTCCAGAGAAGGAGACTCCACAACAGATTCACAGACGGCAGAGGGTTGGAAGGGGACCCTCAAAGGTCATCTTGTCCACCCTCTCCAGGCAGCGTAATCCAGTGCTCTGTCAGTGTAGGTAGAACTGCCGCTGTTCTCGTTCATTTCCATTGCCTCTTGTACTGTTTTTGGTGTCGGGAGGCGACAGTGCGGGCGCGGCCTCGGCCGGGCCGTTCCGCGCGGCGGGGGCGGGGCAGAGCGGGGCTGGGCGGTGCCGGCGGCGGGCGGCGTTTTAAGGCGGGCGGGCGGCGCGTGGCTGTGGGAGTCATGGCTAACGCTAACGGTTTGGTGAGGGTCGGCGGCGAGGCCGGGAAGGGTCCCCACCCCAACCCGCGGCGTGTAGCGAGGCTGGGGGCGTAAAAACGACCCGGCGGGCCTGCCTGTCTCTGTCCCCTCGGGAGAGAGGGGATGAGAGCGGGGCAGGGCCGGGGAAGTCATCTTCCCTTCTCCGGGCCCGGCGGGAGGCGGTGCGGCCCCGCGGGGTCTCCCCGCGGGTACTGCCGAGGCGTGGGGAGCTCAGGGCTGACTTCGGAAAGACGTTTAAAAATTTCTTTCTTTATGGGGTGTGAATTGGTGGGTGGGTGTGTTAAATACTTCTGTGGGCAAAAGCTTTAGAGGCTTCCCTTTAAGACTTGCTTTTGTCTTTGCTGGAATGGGGACTTGGTAAGTCCTATCCTGCCACCCCACTGTGTAGTTCCCGGTGCTGGCAGTGCCTGATGTGGCTAGCTAAGGTCTGGCAAAGGGGGGCCTGGAAGTGCCCGGATGTGAATGAGTCAAACCATTTTTCTCCAATTTGGAAATGTGGTGCTTGAATTTTGCAATTATGTACAGATTTTTATATAGCCTAATAAATATTTCAACTTGCTGTAGCTTGGCAGCATTTAGGAGAGGAGTGGCAACCTTATAGCAGCCTTCCAGTACCTGGAGGGTGCTACAAGAAAGCTGGGAAGGGACTATTTACAAGGGCTTGTAGTGGTAGGATGAGAGGGAATGGATTGAAGCTTGAGGAGGGCAGATTGAGACTGGAGATTAGGAAGAAATTCATTCCAGTAAATGTGGTAAGACACTGGAACAGGTTGCCCAGGGAGGTTTTGGATGCCCCCTCCCTGGAGGTGTTCAAGGCCAGGTTGGATGAGGCCTTGAGCAACCTGGTCTAGTGGAAGGTGTCCTTGCCTGTGGCAGGGGGTTGGAGGTAGGTGATCTTTAAGGTCCCTTCCAACTGAAACCGTGCAATAAATCTTTGAATAGGCACCTTGAGGGATTTAAGTTTGGTTTGTTCTCTGTATCTACAATGAAGGCAAAGCATTTGATGCATGGGCTACTCCGCATCATCTTGGTGTAGTGGCACTGGTTCAAGACGTCCTTGGTTTTTTTTTTTTAAAACAAATTGTTTATCTTCTGCTCTTTAGAATGACTCTGGAGTAATAAAATACTCATTTGAGGTTAAATTAGGAAAATAGAATTTAACATTCCAGGATACTATTTTATAAGTTTTTCTAAAAGTCTCAGCTTCATCTTTCACTTGGTGTATGCTGTTCTTCTGGTAATGATTTGTAGATTCATAGGATGGTTTGGGCTGGAAGGGACCTTAAAGGTCACCTAGTTCCAGACCCCCTGCCATGGGCAAGGACACCTTCCACTAGACCAGGTTGGTAAAAGCCTTATCCAGCCCGGTTTTAAACACCTCCAGGGAGGGGACATCCCCAGCCTCCCTAGGAAAGATAGTCAAGATTAATAAGCTTTTAATTACCAGAAGCTTATTATCTTACTCTTGCATCTAAGCGGATTAATTTGGCATCCTATGTTTGTCCAGGTCTGACTGGAATCGGTGATGTGGGCAGAAGAAGGAATAAAATGTGTTGGATTCCTACTGTAATATGATTGAGATTTGTAGCTTTAGTGTTAAAATTTCCATAGCTAAACAGCTATATAGCATCAGACACACAGAGAAGAAAAAGCTGAAAAACAAACCTCAGTTAACTTCTTGCAGGATACTTATGTTATGCTTCTGATAGAACTGGCATAGTTAGTTGTTAAGGGCTTGTGGTGTTGGTTGGCCTTTAAGTTAGGGGCAGTAATACTAGAATGATATTAAGACAGTTTTGAAGTGATTCTTTCAAGCATGGTTGTTTGGAAGTACAGCATTTCTTAAGCCTTTCTGTAGCCTGCAGAAACCAATGATTTGAAACTCAAATCCAGTGTTTTTTCTAGGGGTGTCTGTTCCCAGAGATTTCAGACTTAAGAATCAGTGGACTTGGCAGACTCTTTGCACCTGACAGAGTATTTATTTTCTTGCACCCTGTTGTTCAGTTTGTAACAGTGTTTTGTGGTGAGATTAGCGTTTGTGCAGTTATTTCAAATGACTTAACATGTATCTGAACTTGAAAAAAAAATATTGAAAATATATAATTTAATTTTTTAATGTAGCTTAAACTCTACAAGTCCATTATTGAAGATGTGATCGAAGGTGTGCGGGAGCTCTTTGCAGAAGAAGGCCTAGAGGAACAGGTTCTGAAGGACTTGAAGCAGGTTTGTTGGGTTCCCCTGCATTAACAGAAGTTATGTGTTTGCTTTTCTTTTGAGGTAATATACCTGTCAGTTGTTAACCTACCCAGCAGTGTCTTTGCCCTCCAAAATGTGCAAACTTTTGCCCTGACTTAGAGGTAACAAATTCCCTGTGAATGATGTGTTGGGCTGCTGGAAGTCAAAATTCAGCAGTGATTGGGAATAGTCAGCATGGCTTTGCCAAGGGCAAATCCTGCCTGACAAACCTGGTGGCCTTCTATGATCAGGTGACAGCATTAATAGATGAGGGGCGAGCAACTGATGTCGTTTACCTGGACTTGAGCAAAGCCTTCGACACTGTCCCGCACCACCTCCTGGTCTCCAAGCTGGCGACACATGGGTTTGATGGATGGACCACTAGATGGATAAAGAATTGGCTTGATGGCCGCACCCAAAGAGTGGCTGTCAATGGGTCCATGTCCCAGTGGAGGCCAGTGACAAGCGGAGTCCCTCAGGGATCAGTCCTGGGACCTGTCTTGTTCAACATCTTTGTGGGTGACATGGACAGTGGCATTGAGTGCACCCTCAGCAAGCTTGCTGATGACACCAAGCTGTGTGGTGCAGTGGACACCCTGGAGGGAAGGGATGCCATCCAGAGGGACCTGGACAGGCTGGAGAGGTGGGCACAAGCCAACCTCAGGAGCTTCAACAAGACCAAGTGCAGGGTCCTGCATCTGGGTCGAGGCAATCCCAGGCACAAATACAGGCTGGGCAGTGACTGGCTGGAGAGCAGCCCTGAGGAGAGAGACTTGGGGGTGCTGGTGGACGAGAAGCTCGACATGAGCTCTCAATGTGCGCTTGCAGCCCGGAAAGCCAATCAGATCCTGGGCTGCATCAGAAGAAGTGTGACCAGCAGGTCAAGGGAGGTGCTTCTCCCCCTCTACTCAGCTCTGGTGAGACCCCACCTGGAGTACTGCGTCCAGTTCTGGAGCCCATATTACAGGAGAGATGTGGACGTGCTGGAGCGTGTCCAGAGAAGGGCACGAGGATGATCAGAGGGCTGGAGCACCTCTCCTATGAGGACAGACTGAAGGAGTTGGGGCTGTTCAGTCTGGAGAAGAGAAGGCTCCGAGGTGACCTCATTGTGGCTTTCCAGTATCTGAAGGGGGCCTACAGGAAGGCTGGGGAGGGACTTCTCAGGATCTCAGGTAGTGATAGGACTAGGGGGAATGGAATGAAGCTGGAAATGGGGAGATTCAGGCTGGATGTGAGGAAGAAGTTCTTTACCATGAGAGTGGTGAAGCCCTGGAATGGGTTGTCCAGGGAGGTGGTTGAGGCCCAGTCCCTGGAGGTGTTTAAGACCAGGCTGGACGAGGCTCTGGCCAGCGTGATCTAGTGTAGGGTGTCCCTGCCCATGGCAGGGGGTTGGAACTAGATGATCCTTGTGGTCCCTTCCAACCCTGACTGATTCTATGATTCTATGATTGTTACCATGTTTATTGGCTATAATCAATCCATTTACTCTTGGGAAAAACTAGGAATTATCATTTTAGATGTGGTTTGTGTTTAAAGCTGATACCTATTGATCTTAATCTTTTTGCAGCTTTGGGAAACCAAGGTGATTCAGTCTAAAGCAACAGAAGGCTTCTTCAGACACAGCCACCGTTCTTCACAGTTTGCCATGCAATTGCCACACAATTTCCACCAGGTTCTGCAGGCTTCAGCAGGTCAGATCTTGTTGAACACAACAGATGCAAATTAAGAGTAGCCAGAATCAGAAATGGGTTTTTTGGAAGACTTCAGGGTGCTGCAATGATCTTGGTTTGTAATGCTACCTGGCGTGATGGGGAACACTAATTGCTTGAAAGCAGAATTTGACTAATCAAGGATGAATTAAGCTTTGAGCTAATGTGATTATGCCTGCATGCTCTTGACCTGCTGTTTATTTCCAGCAGCAAAATGTGAAGAGGTTTTTAACCTTCTTGTCTGCAGTCCAAAAGTGTAGCCCTTCAATTGTAAATTTACCATCAGGGTTAAGCTTTCACTTCCCCTTTTGAATGTGTGGCATGACGTGTGCATTTGTGCCATGGAGCTCTGCTGTCGTGTTGGGAGTTTAATCTGGTTCTGTCCTTGTTAAAGTGTAATCCCTCGGTCAAAAAGGAGGGAGAAGTTTTTTGGGGGGAGTGTTTTGGTTTGTCTTTCAGTTTTCCTGAAAACAGTGTTCCCCTTACAAGGAAGTACTTGACTTTCACGCAGCCTTTTGACACCAGGATCTATTCTTCTCAATTAAGTCTAGCTGTCTGTTTTGGTAATGTTATGGTTAAGAACGCAATGCTCAGCTGAGGCTTTTCTCAAAGTGGGAGGCTGCTAGGACCTTTCCCCCATTGAAGGCAAAAGATGTTTGAGATGATGTAGTGAAAAATCTGTGTCATAGCACACTTCGTGGTTGGGCAGGCAAGCCTCATCTGAGTTGGTTTTGGGGTGTTTTTGCTGTGTTACTGGTTTGGTTGGTTGAGGTTTTTTTACACTCTTAATAGTTGAAGGGACTGTTTTTGGAGAGAGATGTTTTATTCCATGTTGTAGCTAAAGGGAACATCCTTTTGGGCTCATGTGCTCTTGGAGGCTTCATATTTAATGAGCTTTACCTTGTTACCCCTGAATTTTAGAAGGGCAATACTAAGGTGAAACCATCTGTGGAAGGCAGTGAACTGTGTGCATGCTTAATTTTTACAGTGTATCTTCAACGGATCAAATAGTTAAATAGAAAAACTATTTTTAAAACAAACAAAAATCTTCCAAGACCAGCTTTTTTAGCAAAAGGTTTTATAAATCCTGTGTTTAACTTCACCTCCTGAGTGCAGCACAAGCTTGAAGGAGCAGAAAGGGAAGTATATTCAAGAGGTTTATCTAGTTGTGCTCACTTATTTGTTGATCTAATGAGTGTGAACTGAAGTTTGATTGGTTTAGTTTCAGCAGTGCTTGCTGTAAAACTGAAAGATTGACTGTGTCCAAGAAATTATTTTTTTTAAATGCCCTTTTTTGTTGTTTTCTTTTGCATAGCTTCTTTAATCATCCCAACTGGCAGAGGTTTTCAGCCTTTCACAGCAGTGAATCTGGTAGGTATCTGTGGCGATGCTTTATTTCGGTATTCATTGTTTTGAGTGCTAAACTGTTATGTTTGTCAGTTGTTAATAGGCTTAGGAGCAGGCAAGTGTTAAAGATTTCTCTTGTATAGAAGCTTAGAGCAGCATGTAGGGACTGGAAAAGTAGCATTTATTGTGACAGTTTCATCTCTCCAGTAGCGTGCAGTATGCAAAGGAGTGGAAGTCAGGCTGAGAGACAACCAACAGCTGAAGAAAAGCAGTGGTGCTAGGTCCAGCTCTTCTTAAATTTGGTTGTGTTTTTGTTTGGTTGGGGTTTTGTTGTTTGTTTGTTTTTAAATGAAAACCAAATTTAGGAGTCTGCAGAGGGAAAGCTGTAATGCTGATGATGCTGTTTGAGCAGTGAAAAGGGATGGGAAATGTGGCTAGCAGGTTGAGAGAGGTCATTTCCCCTCCCTACACCACTCTCATGAGACCCCACCTGGAGTACTGTGTCCAATTCTGGAGCCCTTATTACAAGACACATCTTCCCTTCCTTGACTCTGTGTAAAGTTGTCCACAAAAAAAGTCCTCATTCCTGTTACATCTGCATGTGTTGCATGTGGCATTTAGGGCCCTAGGAGATAAAAATTGTGCACTGTTTTTTAATCAATCTTTTGTGTACCTAGGGTGCTTCACAAGTAGGTGCAACTCTTGCTCTCCCTTCGAGTGTTGCTTATCCTATCCATGTACCAGCTGGAGTGACACTGCAGACAGCATCTGGTAAGATAAAAGAGGAGATGAGGAATGTTACAGTGCAAGTGAAAGATGGTCTGCAGTACAGCAGATAAAACAAGTGTGAGGTACAAGTGGGTGGAGGCAGTTACCCTCTTCTCACTTGGTAATTCATGTTTGTAATTGCTCTTGGAAGGCAAAAATGCTGTTTCTTTATTTTTTACACAGACAAAACTGAAAATTCTTAATCTTTAAGTCTTAATTGGTTCTTAATGCAATAAGAAACTTGAGGGGCAAAATACTGCAACAGTAATTTGGAGGTTATGGTTTGTTTTTATGTGGTTTAGCTTTTGAGTAATATTTCAATATTTAGTTTTGAAGAAATTATTCCAATGGTAAATTCCAATAATTTAGTCCTAAAACCCAACCAACCAAATAGATTTTCTAGTGTAAATCATTTTAACTTGTTGCTCTCATTTTACTGTGATTTAATCTATCACTTGGGGTATGGCGTAGTAGTAGTCTTGGTAGAGTAGAGTTGGATGGGTGGACTAGAGAGCAGTCAATTTGGATTGGATGTTAGGAACATGCTCTGCACCATGGGGATGGTGGAGCACTGCAACAGGTTGCCCAGGGACGTGGTTGGGGCCCCATCCCTGGAGATATTCAAGGTGAGGCTTGACAGGGCTCTGGGCAACCTGATCTAGTTGAAGATGTCCCTGCTTACTGCAGAGGGGCTTGGACTATAGATGACCTTTGGAGGTCTCTTCCAACCCAAACCATTCTGAGTGGCTTCTGTACAAGGACAGGAGAGATGAAAAACCCTCCACCACTACTAGTTGTTGATTTGGCTTATTTTTTTCTTTTTTTTTTTTTCATTTGGCAGGTTATTTTTGAGGGGATACCTAAAGGTCCTTAAAGGAGAGAACTGTCCCTGTAGATACAGAATAGTTATTGTTTCATCATAGAATCACAGAGTGGTTTGGGTTGGAAGGGACCTTCAAGATCATCTAGTTCCAAACCCTGTGGCATGGGCAGGGACACCTTCCACTAGACCAGGTTGCTCAAAGCCCTGTCCAACCTGGCTTTAGTTTCTTTAAAAGCATGGAAAACAAAAACCATGATTTTCTTGTTTAAATTAATTTCATACTTAAGTTATTGAACTTAACTGCCACAGAATATTGTGGAAGTTAAAACCAAAAATGGGTATGGAACAGGATGGAAGCAAAGCCTCTGAGCACTTGCTTTTCAAAGGCTGAGGTTGCACTCGGGGCAAGTACTGCTTTCTAATGTCCTGTTCCTGGTAGTTTGCCTGAATGTTTGCTATTAGTTATCAGAGGTAGCAGGACAGTGGCCTGAATCAACCTATAGTTTAACCTGCTGAAGCAGTTTTGAACTCTTCTCTTGGCAGGGCAGCTTTATAAGGTAAATATGCCTGTTATGGTTGCACAGGCCTCGGGAGATTCAAGCATCCTCCATCCTGTTCAGCAGTTATTTCAGCCCCTTGTGCAGCCTTCAGTTCTGCAAGGCAACATTGCCTGCCTTGCACAGGTGAATGCATCCTCTGCCCAGGCAGCTGCTGAAACTTTGCAGCCCCGGGAGGGTGCTGTCCAACAGACCAAGATGTTTCAGCCAAAAGTCACGGAGAAGAATCACCTGGAGAACTCTGCCAACATCACTTTGGTCCAGCAGCCTCCTGTGAGTCAGCAGCAGCTTGCAGCTGATGTGGTGTTGAATCAGTGCTCAGGCTCAACAGAAGCCGAGCAGGCCAATCTTCACACAGCTGTGTTTGCTCCAGAATCCTCTGAAGGCTTTGCTTTTGCTGAATGCTTGGCAAACAACTCAGGCAGTATACTGCAGGATGTAGAGGGGCAGTTAGACATGGAGCCTCTGGAGCTGCCACAACAGCAGGTGTCTGATGATATCATTGACCTGATTATCATGGGTAAAGATGTGGATGATGACACGCTTCTGAAATGCCAGGACAGCACTGCCTCTGACAAGGTAACACCTGCTGAAAATACATCTGTTGGGGATTTTTCGTTGAAACATCCTAAGAGGTGTAATCAAACACATCTGTAAGTGACAAGTAGCACCTCTGAATTACAATAACCAAAATTGTTAGCATTTTAAAGTCAGTTCCTGAGCTTGTTTTGATTAGCAGTAGCTGCTTATTTTTACATTTAAAAGTTTGTCCCAGATAGTGCTGAAGTACTGGCACTGAAGAGAATGTCATGCTGAAAACTGCTCTAAGTGTTGGATGGGTGTAATGTGTTCTTAGACTGGCTGACTGCTTTCTAGGATAAGTTTTCTTTTTTTGCTCTGGGACTGAGCTGACCTGAATGGCCTTCTGAGAGCTACTGTGTTAATTCTGACACTGAGAGAATCTCATCAGGTTTAACAAGGCAAAATGCAAGGTCCTGCATGTAGGTCAGAGCAACACTTGATATCAGTCCAGGTTGGGGGATGATGAGATTGAGAGCAGCCCTGCAG
The DNA here is from genome assembly GCA_033816785.1 of Picus viridis. NCBI lineage: Eukaryota > Metazoa > Chordata > Aves > Piciformes > Picidae > Picus > Picus viridis. The sequence continues at coordinate 8,520,681 of CM066577.1, forward strand.
AAAAGGTCTTGAGTGTGTTGGTGAGTGAGAAGCTGGACATGAGCCAGCAATGGGCAGTGGCAGTCCAGTGGGCGAATGGCAGCCTGGGCCGCACCAAAAGCAGCGTGGCCAGAGATGGAGGGAGGACATTCTTCCACTCTGCTCTGCTGAGACCTCACCTGGAGTGTTCTGTCCACATCTGAAGCTCCCAGCACAGGAAGGACATGAATCTGCTGGAGTGAGTCTGGAGGAGGCCACCAAGATGATCAGAGGGCTGGAGCACCTCTGCTGTCAAGACAGGCTGAAACAATTGGGGCTGGTCAGCCTGGAGAAAGAGAAGGTTCCAGGGAGACCTTAGAGCTCCATTTCAGTATCTGAAGGGGACCTACAGGAATGCTGGGGAGGGACTGCTCAGAAGGGCTTGAAGTGGACAGCATGAGGGGCAATAGTTTCAAAGTGAAGCAGGGGATATTTAGGTTGGATATCAGGAGGAAGTTCTGCATACTGAGAGTGGTGAAATACTGGAACAGGTTGCCCAGGGATGTGGTTGAGGCCAGGCTTGATGAGCCCCTGGGTAGTCTGCTGTAGTTGGAGGTGTCCCTGCTGTGTGCGACAAGATGATCTTTGAGGGTCCCTTACAACCTGGTACAGTCTGCGAACCTGCATATGAATACTCTCTATTTGTGAGGCAAATTGCTTCTTGATCTCAGCTGGAATTAGTTTTAACTTGTAATGTTTGAAGAGCATTTAACTTGTTTTGAGAATGAGAAATCAAATCTGATAAGAATTTATAATCACAGAATTGTCGGAGTTGGAAGGGACCTCAGGGATCATCCACTTCCAGCCCCCCTGCCATGGGCAGGGATACCACACACTAGATCAGGTTGCTCAGAGCCCCATCCAGCCTGGCCTTAAACACCATCAGGGATGAGGCTTCTGCCGCCTCCCAGGGCACCATGTTCCAGTGTCTCACCACCCTCATGGTGAAGAACTTCTTCCCAACATCCAATCTGAATGTACCCACTTCTAGTTCTGTTCCATTTGACTCTTCAAAAACTAGAAATGCTGGGTTTTATGGGCAGGAGAGTAGCATCTTTCCTTTTTTGTTTTTTTTCTGGAGTTTTCTTTGCAATAAAAAATCTAAGGGCCTTTTTCTTTACGAGTTGTTCAAGTACAATAGTGTTTAAAGTCTAAGAAAATGTTTTTCTATATTGCTGAGGAATATTTGACATGAATTCCATTTAAGGTTAAGTGTAATAATAAGATTTGAGAGTGTACTTGGGGTTTAAAAGTAGACCAAGACTTGCAACTCTGATTTTAGTGCCCTAATCTTGTTGCTTTATTAAACAAAAAAAATCCTCAGATTTTTGTTGTGAACAGCAAAAGCTCTGTGGTGCTAATTCGCAAGCTGTCTCTGGTCTCTTATTCCTGTCAGATGGAACCTACTGAGCAGATGGAATCTAATTTGCAGTCAGAGAAGGATATCTGCAGTGTCATTGAAGGCATAATTCAGCTGGATGGGACTGGTGATGTTTTTCCCAAGGAAGAAATACCACACAGGGACAGGGGAGAGAATTTATTCGTTGGCATTAATGAATCAGAGGATCAAAAAGTTCTGGAGGATAATGAAGACGACCATGAAGAATGTGACAGTGTTTCAACCACGGAGTCTAGCAGCAGTGGTGGTGATAATGAAGAGGTCCAAATAGATACAGTTGAGGAGGTAACTTTAGTTTTATGCCTCGTGAGGCACATTATAATAGTGTGTCTGTCTTGACTCTTGAATTGTGTGACCCAGATCAATTGCTGGTAAGTGGAATGCAGAGAATGCATGGCTAAGTTACATGCCTTTTGGGATTGGAGGTATTGCTGAGAAGTTACTCAGGAGCTCATTATGAGGAGCATGGACAAATGAAATGGTGTCAGCATCACAAGAAGGACATAGAACTGTTGGATTGAGTCTAGAAGAGGGCCGCAGGGATGGTTGAAGGACTGGACCACCTCTGCTGTGAGGTTAGGCTGACGGAGCTGGAGTCAGTCAGTCTAGAGTAGATTCCAGGGGGACCTTAGAGCTGCCTTCCAATACCTGAAGGGATGCTACAGGAAGGCTTAAGAGGGACTTTTCCTAAGGGTGTGTAGAGACAGGATAAGGGGGAATGGTTTGAAATTGAGGGAGAGTAGGGTTAGTCTGGATCTTAGGAACAAGTTCTTCAGTATGAGGGTGGTGGGACTCTGAAATAGATGAATAGGCCCAGAGTGGTTGTGGATGCCACTTCCCTGAAGGTTTCTGAGGCCAGGGTGGATGAAGCCTTGGGCAGCCATGTCCAGCTGTTTGCCCATAGCAAGGGGGTTGGAGTAGGTGATCTCTGAGGTGTCTTCCAACCTAAGACATTTTATGAAAGAGATGTTGAGAAGGCATTTGTTCATTGGGTGAATTAAAATCCTGAATTGCCATAATTAAAGTTCTATGGTAACCCCAGCCTCTGCAGAGTTCTGCTTTCTGTTTAAGGAAGGTTGGGGTACAAATGTTGCTTTTCATTCTGAAGGAAGGGGCATGAGGTAGAGAAGAGAACAGTGAGATACAAGTAGGTATGTTTCTTCTTAAAAGGGTTTCCGTAAAGATGTGCAGTTTTGTACCCTAGAGATTCACCTCATAGCATCTGGATTTCTGGTAAATACCAACTGCCTAGTACACCAGCTAGCGAGGTCAGCTTTGTGAGTTAGCAGTCTTGCTTTTCGACCTTTGGTTTTGAGAAGGGAAGCATGTAAAGATCCCAATGAATGAGCTTTATGGAATGTGGGCTTCACAGCCTTCAGCTCTTTGTTACTATTTTTTATTCTTTTTTTTATTTTTCAGAGGTAACTTTTACTGTTCTAGATGTGCTTAATGTCAATGCTGTTCTGAAAGCCTATCTAAAATACAGTTTTAATCTCTAGGACCCCTTAAATTCTGATGATGATGTCAGTGAACAGGACACTCCAGACTTGTTTGACACTGACAATGTGATAGTCTGTCAATATGACAAGGTACAGTGTATAGTTTTATATTTATTCCTTAATTCCTCTCAATAATACCTTCAGCAAATCTGTGCCTGGTCTACTGCCAGTGCATTGTAAAGAAATTCTGTTTCCTAAAGCAAATCTAAATCTGAATGTTTAAATTATTTGTTCAGCTGATAATAGTCTGAAGAACCTATGGATAAACTTCTTTACTATGATGGTGCCAGAGCCCTGGAGCAGGCTGCCAAGAGAGGTTGTGAAGTCTCCTTCTCTGGAGATATTCAAAACCCATCTGGATGTGTTCCTGTGTGACCTATTCTAGGTGATCCTGCTCTGGCACGGGGGTTGGACTTCGTCTTTCAAGGTCCCTTCCAACCCCTAACATTCGGTGGTTGTGTGACTTAGCTGCTGAAGGCCATCAACAGGTTCATAGTGGCCTACAAAGGAAAAGGAAAGGACCCTCAAATCTTGTGAAATTAAAATTTGTAAAGCTGCTAAAACTTAAGGACTTCCTTTTAAGTAGTATCACCAAGTCTGTGGATGGATGGTTGGATGCATTTTCAGCCATGAATTAAGACTTTGAAATGGGTAACAGAAAGAGGAATGTGTCTGCTATGTTTCACATTTATGTGGCTTTAAGAACTTGCTGAGAGACTCTTTCCTTCCAGAATTCTGTTGTGTCTGAAATACAGAATAGTTACAAAGGGCCATTTTGTCCTCCTTCCTTTAAATGTTTAAAATTCAACCTTATTTTCAATGGATGAAGACCAAAGCAAGTACTCCTAACTCTGCTATGGTTTTGGACACACGTGTCAATAGTTTAAACGTTGAAATAACCAAGTGCATCAAGAAGTCTATCCAGCCGGTCTAGGGATGTTCTCCCCTCCTTCTACTATGCTCTGGTGAGACCACACATAGAATATTGTGTCCAGTTTTGGGCTCCCCAATTGAAGAGAGACAGGGATCTGCTGGGGAGAGTTCAACAGAGAGCTGTGAGGATGACTGGAGGCTTGAGTTCATCTCTGCTGTGAGAAAAGCCTGAGAGACCTGGGGCTGTTTAGTCTGGAGGAGGCTGAGAGGAGGATCTAATCTATGTCTATAAATATCTGAGGGGTGGGTATCAGGATGAAGCTGCCAGACTCTTTTTAGTGGTGCCCAGTGATAGGACAAGCAACAGTGGGTCCAAGCTAGAACACAGGAGGTTCCACCTCAACACGAGGAGGAACTTCTTTATGGTGAGGGTGACGGAGCCCTGGAACATTTCCTCTCATCCTGTCATTTGTAACCTGGGAGAAGAAACTGACCCCTGCCTGGCTCCAACCTCCTTTCAGAGAGTTGTAGAAAGCAATAAGGTCTCACCTGACCCTCATCTTGTTTTGTGTGGTAGTTGCTTTTAAGCAAAGTTTTCCCTCCTTTAGCCTTATCCTGACATCTCCATGTGTGCAGTACTGCTTTGCAAGGTGAATGGGAGAAGGAAACCACTCTGAATTAAGCCATACTTGTTTGCAAGGTGCAGGATATTTTGGGACTGGTGCCCTCAGGAAATTTTGATTATTGTGATGTTTTGCAGCCAATGTTGAGCTGTCGCATTTTGGGTTTTTTTGTTTTGTTTTGGAGGAGAGGTTTGGGGGGGTGGGGGTGTGTGTGCCGAGACTCAGAATGCTGTTCCTTTGAGAGGGAGTCAGTTATAACCAACTGCAATCTGCTGCTTTTGTGTATTTGTAGTGTGTTCAGCAGCAGTAACTCACGTTTTGAGCTGTCAGGATTGTGAAAACAACCCAAACACGGTTTGTAAACCCACTGACATTTAATCCTGTTTTTTAATGAATGGGCTAATTATTTAGGATTTTTTATAAGGGCACTCATTTATTTATATATTTATTTGTTCTCATCAGATACATCGAAGCAAGAACAAATGGAAGTTCTTCTTAAAAGATGGAGTGATGGCCCTTGAGGGTAAAGAACATGTCTTTGCCAAAGCTGTTGGAGATGCAGAGTGGTGAAACGTCACTGAAGTATGTACTTTGAGATGGTGGCATTAGTCCCTTGTGAGCTTCCTGTGAAACAAGTAGACTTTTTTTTTTTATCTGTTAAAAAACCCCCAACCTTCAACCACACACAAAACCAAATGAAACAACAAAGCTGTGCTAAAAAACTATGCAGAATCAGCACTGGTGATACTATGCAAATGAAAATGTTGTGGTGTTAGTTACTCAGCTGGGTTTTTGCTCTTCTTTTCTGATTGTTTCATTACTTTTCTACCCAAGAACCGTCACTGGAATGAATTAGCTTTGAAGAGTGAACTGTTGAATCTGTTAGGAATTCAAGAAAGTTATGGAATACTAAGGCAGTTTCAGTTCTGTTGGGTTTCTTTTCACTTTGTCAAATAAGAGCTGAAGGATGACTTATTTGAAGTATAAAACAATGTGGTTGTTGGGAAGAGCAACATCTGTGCAAGTCTGAAACCTGTGTACTTCCTTCTCCCCTGTTTTCCTCCCGTGCTTTTGTTTTTGTGTTGTTGCTTTGTGGGTTTTTGACTTCAGTTTAAAGGCAGGTATTTGAGCTGCAAGACAGGAAATGAGGGTGGAAGAAGACCCTTGAGCCTTCACTACATGAGAATTAGTATTGTTTATTCTGTACCCTCCATGTCTGCTGCGATGCAGTGAGTAGTGTGATTTTAACACAAAGATGTGGTTTCATTTCACTGGCAATGCAGCCATTTAAGTTTGCTGCCTTACAAACCCAGTACATCCCAGCACTACAGACCAGGAAGCTGTGAACTGTGCACAATAATAAAATGCCATTTCAGACATTTCCAGCACAGAGTTGGTTTTGTGTTTCTTGAATACAAAATGGCTTCCCTTTTCTTCCATCTAAGCATACACAAATTGCCTTGCATTTTGTTTCCAGTATTCCTGAATGAATGCTGGCAAATCCTTAAAGCTTTTAGTAAGACACTTACAATTAAATACCTCTGAAGTAATTAATTTTAATATGAGTGGTGTGTGGAAAAGGTATTTTGAAACATAAGCTCAGATGAGCTAATTGCTGTAGCCAATGACTTGAGCAGTAATCAGATGAGAGCGCTTTTGATCGGAATAGTTTTCTGTATTAATGTTTTTGATTGCTGCTGCTTACAGCTTAGCAAACACATTGCTGCAGATCTGATGGGAGGAGGTGCGTGGGACCAGGTCAGAGATACTTCAGGAAATGGCAGTCTAAAAATTTGCACCAGAAAGAAGGTAAAGTTTAGCAAACATCATGAGAGGGAATTACAAATGTCACTTGGATGGGAAGCTTTAGCATGTGTTTAAATCTTTATGAAAAGTCTTGGGTTTACTTACTTCCTCACCTCTGTATCAGAGATAGTTAGGGGTTGGAAGGGACCTTTAGACATCATTGAGTCCAAGCCCCCTGCCAGAATAGGATCACCTGGAGTAGGTCACACAGGAGCACAGCCAGGTGGCTTTTGAAAATCTCAGAGAATGAGACTCTACAACCTCCCTGGGCAGCCTGTTCCAGTGTCTCAACACCCTCACTGGAAATTCTTCCTAATCTACAGTCTAATTCTGCTCTCCTCAGGCTTCAATCCATTCCCTCTCATTCTGTCACTACAAGCCTTTGTAAAAATGTCCTTTCCTGGATTTCTTGTAGGCCCTCTTCAGGTACTAGAAGGCTGCCAGGTCTTACTGAAGCCTTTTCTTCTCCAGGCTGAACAGCTCCAACTCTTGCAGCCTGTCTTCACAAGGGATGTTCTCTGGCCCTCTTTGTGGCTTCCTCTGGACATGCTCTAGCATCTCTGTCTTCCTTGTGCTGGGGACACCAGAAGTGGACACAGTGGGGTCTCACAAGAGCTTTGAACTGCTGTTGGATTGGGTTGCTCTTGGATTGCTCTTGGGGTTGGAAGGGACCTCTTGAGATCATCCAGTCCAATCCCTCTTCCAGAGCAGGATCACCTAGGGCAGGTGACACAGGAACACCTCCAGGTGGGTTTTGAAAGTCTCCAGAGAAGTAGACTCCACAGTCTCTCTGGGCAGCCTGCTCCAGTGCTCTGTCAGCCTCACAGTAAAGAAGTTTCTCCTCACGTCGAGGTGGCAGCTCCTGTGTTGCAGCTTGTACCTGTTGTTCCTTGTCCTATCACTGGGCACCACCAAAAAAAGAGCCTGGCACCTTCATCCTGACACCCACCCCTCAGTGATGTCCAGTGACAGGACAAGGGGCAATGCGTGCAAGCTGGAGCAGAGGAGGTTCCATGTGAACATAAGGAAAAATGTTTTCACTGTGAGGGTGCCAGAGCCCTGGAGCAGGCTGCCCACAGAGGTTGTGGAGTCTCCTTCTCTGGAGACGTTCAAAACCCACTTGGATGCATTCCTGTGTGACCTGCTCTAGCAGGGGTTGGACTGGATGATCATTTGAGGTCCTTTCCAACCCCTAACATTCTGTGATTGTGTGAAAGAGCAACCTGACTACTCCTGGGTTACTCTGATTTCACCCCGAAAAGTGTTGCCTTGCAGTCAGCATCCAGGCCTATAATTACAAAAGAAAAGCAGGGAAAATACCACTTTGACCATCAGAACAGTTAGGTTGCGTAAGAATTACTGACTGGCATTTTTATTGGTTGTGCAATGCTCAAGATAGAAAATATTCCCTAGTCCCTAGAATAATTTCACATGACCTTTCAAAGTGCCACATCTAGTAGCACTCTGGCTTAACTGCCGTTGCAAGATGTCTTGTCTGGTACTGCAGGACGTGGCTTCTCCAAGGCTGACAAGAGCAGCAGCCCTTGGGAGGCTTTGCTGGGGGCTGTGGCCGAGCTGCCATTCTTGAAGTTAGAGGTATGAGCAGAGAAATAGTTCATCCTGTAAAGCTCTGCTCGGGTCTTACAGCAGCCAAGCTTGCTCAGCAGCAGAAAGAAATCCCTTCGAAAGGCTTTGGTGAAGATGGCGTAGAGAAAGGGGTTCGCACAGGAGTTGACAGGATAAAATAAAACCAGCAAGATCTTGGAGTTTGTCACTGTGATGAGAGGGACCTTGAAGGCAGCAGATATGGCAAAAAAGGAGATGGGGGCCATGCAGGTGAAATCTGTGAAGATCAGTATGGCCATTCTCTTGGCAACCTTGGTGTCTTTATTGGCAGCTACCAGCTCTGGGTTCTGAACGGCTATGTAAATCTTAATGTAGCAAGCACAAATGACAATGAAAGCGACGACGTTCAGCACCAGGATCAGCAGTATGTAGGCTTGGGCGAGCCCCGTTTCGACGTCCATGGGCAAGCAGATGCTGACCTTCATGTAGCTGCTGACCCCGAAGAGGGGCAGCACAGCTATGAGAAGGGAGAACAGCCAACCCCCCAGCATGATGGGCACGGCGTGGCGCAGGCGCAGCTTGCGGTCCAGCTGCATGGCGTAGGTGATGGTGTGCCACCTCTCCAGGGTGAGCACCGTCAGGGTGTAGACGGAGAGCTCGCTCGCAAACACCGTGAAGAAGCCGGCGGCGCTGCAGCCACCACCGGTCTGCCAGTCGATGGCGTGGTTGTAGTACTGGCCGCTGCTCTGGGCGTCCACGGCAGCGATCAGCAGCAGGTACAGCCCCATGCAGAAGTCGGCGAAGGAGAGGTTGCACATGAGGAAGCGAGGAACGGTCAGCTTGTAGTGGCTGGTGATGAGAACGAGGAGCACGGTGAAGTTGCCGGCGAGGGCCAGGATGTTGATAAACCAGATGAGGACCCTGAGGAAGCTGTAGCCCAGGATGTCCTCACAGGGGTTAAAGGCATCCGGTTCCGGGGTGCAGGTGAGTATTTTAGGCTGGCAGAAGTCATACTCAAAGTCAAAGGCGGTCAGCTCGCTGTCGTCAAAAATGGCTGAGTAGCTGTAAGGGGAGGGCTCCTCATCTGCCGTGAACGGGTACAGATTCTTCTCCGCTGGCCACACTGATGTGTTGGAAGAGTCATCTCTGTAGCTATTCAAAAACCCAATCCCCCCAGAGAGAAGTGAACTGTTTGTTACAAAATCACAGAATCAGCCAGGTTGGAAGAGACCTCCAAAATCATCAAGTCTAACAGATTACCGAACCCTAACTAATCAACTAGACCATGGTACTGAATGCCTCATTCAGTCTTTTTGTAAACATCTCCAGGGAAGCTGACTCCACCACCTCCCTGGGCAGCCCATTCCAATGGGCACATCTCTCTTTCTGTGAAGACCTTCTTTCTAAGATCAAGCCTAAACTTCCCCCTGCACAGCATGAGACTGTGTCCTCTGTCAAACAGAAGTCTGATGATAAGGAAAGACAGAGCTGTTGGAGTGGGTACAGAGGAGGGCCACAAAGATGCTGCAAGGGCTGGAGCACCTCTGCTATGAGGACAGGCTGAGGGAGCTGGGGTTGTTCAGCCTAGAGAAGAGAAGATTCCAGGGGGACGTTAGAGCTGCCTTCCACTACCTGAAGGCAGCCTACAGGAAGGCTGCAGAGGGACTTTTTGTTAGGGTGTCTGGAGACAGGATAAGGGGGAATGGTTTGAAGCTGAGGGAGAGTAGGTTTAGACTGGATCTTAGATGCTCTTCAGTATGAGGGTAGCAAGATTCTGGAATAGGCTGCCCAGAGTGGTTGTGGATGCCTCCTCCCTGGGGGTGATCAAGGCCAAGTTAGATGAAGCCTTGAGCAGCTGAGTCTAGTTGAGAGGTGTCCCTGCTCATGGCCAGGAGGTTGCAACAGAGGATCTCTGAGGTCCCTTTTAACCTGAGGATTCTATGACACAGAAGAGGTACACCAGTTGTGCAGGGTCAACACACTTCCAGCTCAGGGATTCTATTTCTACCATGGAAAACTGCTGGCATACAGACTGCTAATTATAATTTCTGTAGGCAAAATTGTATTAAGAGTAGCAGCTCTTCTCTGAATCACAAACAACTGCACTTATCTCAGGCCATAGAAAGTCTCCTTGCAGACCATTAGCTTTCTTAATTATTTAATTGCTGCTTTGAAAGTTGAATTCAGAACTGAAGCTGGAGTGAGTAAAGCTCACAAGATGGTATCTCTTTCAGATTTATTTTGAACAAAACCCCAAAAATGCTGGTTTAATGATAGTGCAATTGCCACTGTGCGACTGTATTGGCAGCTGAAAATCACAGCACCAGCAGGAGTGGGAGGTCTGAACTGGCCACTTCCAGCATCTGTATGCAGACAGGTACTCACAATGCTTCATTAGGTGGTTTTCTCATGGTGTTTTCACACTCTTTGGAGAAATTGTCAAAAATGGAAAGCAAGGAATTTTGTCTGGAAGAAGAACGAAAAGAAAGTTGAGTGTCACTTAGGATTTTGGCTAAATTCTCATCTTGTCTGCAAGTGATGAGAACTTCACCAACACACGAAGTAAGCTAGAGTTGGACTCCTGGCAGTGTGAACCTTCCTGTAGACCTCTGGAAGCAGGGAGGAGGTTTCAAATACTACCACAGTAGGTAGCACCTCATGGGCAGTATAAGCATGGTCTTTCAGCTTGGTCATTCACAGATTGCATTGGGTTGGAAGAAACCCTCAAAGGTCATCCTGTCTCTGCTGACTGCAGGGTAGGTTGGACACCTCAAACTAAATCCAGGTGCCCAGAGCCACATGGAGTTTAATCTTGAATGTCCCTGCTCTGGAGTACTGTGTCCCAGTCTGGGGCCACCAGTGCAAGAGAGACATGGGCCTGCTAGAGGGTGTCCAGAGGAAGGCCCCCAAGATGATCAGGGGGCTGGAGCACTTCTCCCATGAAGACAGAGTGAGGGAGCTGGAACTGTTCAGCCTAGAGAAGAGAAGGCTCCAGGAAGACCTGCATCTGAAAGGACCTACAGGAAGGCTGGAGAGGGGCTGTTTAGAAGGGCTTGTGGTGATAGGGTGAGGGGCAATGGTTTGAAACTGGAGCAGGGAAGGTGAGTGGTGAAATACTGGAACAGGTTGCACGTGGATGTGGTTGAGGCCCTGTTCCTGGAGACATTCAAGATCAGACTGGATGTGTCCCTAGGCAGCCTGCTCTAGTTGGAAGTGTCCCTGCTGAGTGCAGGGGTTGGACAAGATGACCTTTGATGGTCCTTTCCAACCTGATGCAATCTTTGAATGTATGAAAATAAGAGCTTTAAGCAAACCTAAAGTTCCTGCTGTCAGATGCTGGGGACAGGATGGGATCCACTCCTGTTCTAACCCAAACAGATCCCATTTTTCTGGCTTTAGCAGAGATTGTTGTTTTGTGCAAGGGCTTGCTACATACCACAGCATCCTTCTAACTCAAAGGCCCATCAAAGCTAATGAGCTGAATGGAGCAGAATTGCCAATTTGGAGCTTGTGAAGCAGTGCAGCACAACAATGTACTATTTGGACTTACTTTTCAGTCCTTAGGTTTCGAAAGGCACAGCAGTGGCTTGGATAGGTGAGAACAGCTTCCAGAAGACTGCTGAACTTCTCCAGGGGTGGCAGCCTCTTTAAAGAGTAAGATGATGTTGCGTTTAAGACTTGAATGGCCTCCAGCCCGTAACTAGGCAGGGATTCCAGTGCTGTTGAGGAGATATCCCTGTGAAATAAAGAGAGCATTCCTCTCTTGAGATCACAGAATCAACCAGGGTGGAAGAGACCTCTAAAATCATGCAGTCCAACAGGTCACCCAACCCTAACTAGTCAACTAGGCCGTGGCACTAAGGGCGTCATTCAGTCTTTTCTTAAACACCTCCAGGGGTGTCAACCCCACCACCTCTCTGGGCAGCCAATTCCAATGGCCAGTCTCTCTTTCTGTGAAGAACTTATTTCTAAGGTCAAAGTATATCTATCAAAATACAACTAAAGCATTGTAGGGTAACAGTGACTTCTTGTTTCACCAAGCTCTGAATCTGCAAGTCTGCCTCAGCACCTGATGCCCAGCTCAGAAACATGGTCGGTGAAAGTACAGAGCAGCAGAATAAGAGCATACCTGTGGCCCAGCAACCCCCCTGAGGTAGAGTTCTCTGTCCTGGGGAAACCAAAACCCACTGCTCGAGGGGGCTGTACCCTGATGTCCCTATTTGCAAGCTATTGTGCATAGAGTGAGGGATAGCTCTTTAGAATGCCATGGGGTGGAAGGGACCTTTAAATGTGTAGTTCAACCCTGCTACAGCAAGAAGGAACATCCACAACTAGATCAGGTTGCTTAGAGCTCCATCAAGCTTCCCCTTGAATGTCTCTGGTGATGGGGCTTCAAGCACAGCCCTGGACAGCCTGTTCCAGTATTTCACAACTCTGTGGAAAACATCCTCCTAATGTCCAATCTAAGCCTGACCTCCACTAGTTCAAAACCACTGCCCCTTGTTCTAGTGCTACCTGCCTTTGTCAAATGTCCCTCCTCAGCTTTCCCCCTTCAGGTACTGAAAGGACACTGTGACATCTCCCTGGAGCCTTGTCTTCTCCAGGCTGAACAGCCCCAACTCTCTCAGCCTGTGTTGATAGGAGAGGTGCTGCAGCCCTCTGATGCTTTTTGTGGCCCTCCTCCAGACGTGCTCCGTCAGCTCCATGTCCTTCTTGTGTTGAGGGCCCCAGAGCTGGACACAGCACTGCTGGTGAGGTCTCACCAGAGCAGAGTGGCAGAATTACCTCTCTTGGTCTTCCAGCCATGCACCTTTTGATGTAGCCTAGGATGTGCTTTAGGCCAGAGAAAAGGAGAGAAAGTGGGTGAATGGCACTCTCTGGCAAGCTAACAGGTGGGACAGCCTCCCTTCTCTCTGCCTAACTCTCAAAGGCTGCTCCAGGTGTTTTAATGAAATAGTTATTAATTGAAACACGTAAAAGAATCCTTGCCACAACAAGCCTAAGCAGTTTGGTTCAGAGTAACTTCAGAGTGCTGTTTGTGTGAGGGAAGGCCATCAACATAGCTAAAGATTTTCAATGGTAGGTCATTAAACAGGGGGGAAAGGCTACAACTGTGAGAGTAGCATTAGTAATGCCATGTACTGTAAGGCACCATAAAAGGAACAGAATGACAAGTGTGGCACAGAGTGCTATTTACAGAACCACCCCTTGTGTTTTCATGCATGGAGTGCAGCCAGCCAGCAAGTACTTGATTAATAAAGCATGAGGATGATGATAATGTGGTTTATTCAGCACAGGCTTCTAGCATGCAATCAGCTACTTCATTTTTATAACCAAATTCTCAAATAATAAATGGTAAAATTGTAGTTATCCTACCAGAAGATCTTAGTTTGCAATGCCAGAATATAAAGCACAAGGGAAGGGTCAAGAGGATCAAACACAGATAACGCAAAGGCCAAAATATCTATGAGGTGGAGGTCAATGGCAATGCTAGAACTGGCTGATAAGCATTTGGCATGATGCAAACTGAGCCTTCCACCCTGTGATTTCATAGTATCACAGAATGGCTTAGGTTGGAAGAGACCTCAAAAATCATCTACTCCAACCTCCCTGGTGTGGGCAGGGAGTAGACTGGATTTAGCTGCTCAAGGCCCCATCCAACCTAGCCTTGAACACCCCCAGGGAGGGACATCCACAACCACTCTGGGCAACCTGTTCCAGAGTCTCCCCACCCTCATACTGAAGAACTTCTTGCTAAGATGCAGTCCAACCCTAACCCTACTCTCCCTCAGCTTCAAACCATTCCCCCTTGTCCTGTCTCTAGACACCCTTATGAAAAGTCCCTTTCCAGTCCTCTTGTAGGATCCCTTCAGGTATTGGAAGGCAGCTCTAAGATTCCCCCAGAGTATTCTGTTCTCCAGGCTGAACCACCCCAGCTGCCTCAGTGTATCCTCGTAGCAGAGGCATGTTTCATGGTATCTTGTTGATATATTTCCATTTTAAAGGCAGAGAGTAGGAGATGAAGTCTTCTTCCAGACTCGGAGCCCGTGTTAGCTGGGATGATGTAGCCTACACAGCACAGCACCTTTCCCATGGGACACCAGCAAACCCAGGTGAGGGAGTGATGGGTACTTACAGGACATCTGGTCCTGTGGCCCCTCTCAGGGCATCATTGTGTATCCGCCTGAGGTTCTTGTTATCCTTCAGGATTCTGTGGGATCAAACATATCTCTCTTTACATGTATCCTTTAAAATAAACCTTTTCTTGTTTTTTATGTTTTTAGTTTATTCTCCCCAACTACTTCAAACCTTTATCCCCTCAGAGCTGCTGTTGCAACATCTGGCCTGACAGTGCTTTTATCCTCATGCAGCTGTTCCCTTCCTTGATGCCACTTGTCCACTATCATCTACACTTAAATTCTAATCATTTCAAATATCTTCTAATTTAAACCAGGACAACCAGCAGTGTAGTGAAACACATCAGAAGTTTTTGCTCAAACCAAAAGGCTAAGTCCCAGAGCATGTGAAAGTGAATTACAAACTATTAATTCATAGAATGGTGTGGGTTGGAAAGGACCTTAAAGACCATCCAGTTCCAACCCCCTGCCATGGGCTGCGACACCTTCCACTAGATCAGGTCGATCAAAGCCTTATCCACCTTGGCCTTGAACACCTCCAGGGAGGGGGCATCCACAACCTCCCTGGGCAAACCGTTCCAGTGTCTCACCGCCCTCACTGTCAAGAATTTCTTCCTAATCTCCAGTCTGTAAGTCTGGTCTTAAGCTTCAATCCATTCCCTCTCATTCTATCACTACAGGCCCTTGTAAAAAGTCCCTTCCCGTCTTTCTTGTAGGCTCTTTTCAGGTACTGGAGTTATCATCTACACTTAAATTCTGATCATTTCCAATTTATTCTAACTTAAACCAGGACAGCCAGCAGCATACAAGAATGCAACAAAACTTTTGCCCAAACCAAGAGGCTGAGTCCCAGAGCAGGCAAAAGTGAATTACAAACTATTTGTTGTTTCCAGACACAGAATGTTGGTCCCTTGGTTTGGGCTACTGTTTCCAGTTTTCCACTAATGCTACTAAGTTTTAGAATGTATTAAATGTGATGAAAAATTATAAGCTTTTCTGGTCAAAACTAAGGGATGGTGTTTCAGGAAAGGCAGGATGTGCTGCAGGGTCAGTAACTGAGTTGGAGTGAGACTGAAACACGACGCTTTCTAATGGGTAGCAGGAAATGCAAAGGCAGAGCCAGTGAAGCTGAAGGAAGAGCCTTTAACTCTATTTCATCTATTATTTACCATCTTTATTATTATATTACTGTACTACTTACTGTATTTACTACCTATAAAAAGTACTGAAGAGGAGCAACATACTCACAGTTGATTGAGCTTTGTTCCATTGAAGGCATGGCTGTGGATATCTTCAAGTCCATTTTTATACAGTTTGCTGAGGATTAAAAATGAGGTGAAAGGGAAAAGGATTTGGAAAAGATGAGATTGTGTTATATACTACAGGTTTTAGAGCTTAGACTCACAGATTCATAGAATGGTTTGGGTTGGAAGGTCAGCTAGTTTCAACCCCACCGCCACAGGCAGGGACACCTCCCACTAGATCTGGTTGTTCAAAGCCTCATCCAACCTGGCCTTGAACACTTCCAGGGAGGGGGCATCCACAACCTCCCTGGACAATCTCAGTGTTGCACGTAATGATTAGAGGGATGGGAGTAAAGGGTGAGTGTTGGAAAGGAGGAACCAGGCTCTGCTCACTGATGTCCACTAATAGGACAAGGGGCAATGGGTGCAAGCTGGAGCAGAGGAGGTTCCACAGGAACAGAAGGGAAAACTTTTTCTTTGTGGGGGTGCCAGAGCCCGGGCGCAGGCTGCCCGGAGAGGTTGTGGAGTCCCCTTCTCTGGAGACATTCAAAACCTGCTTGGATGCTCCTGTGTAACCTACTCTAGGTGATCCTGCTTTGGCAGGGGGGTTGGTTTCAATGAACTTTTGAGGTCCCTTCCCACCCCTGACATTATGTGATTCTGTGGTTCTAACCTTCCAGTCTCTCAGGTGGCTGTAGCAATGAACCCAGAGTTTGCTAAGAAGGATAGTACGGTGTGTGGAGACCTAAGAGGAATCAGCATAAACTGAGTCAGAAGAAATCAGGGGAAGAACAAGCATCAGTACTCTGTATCAATTTCTTCTCTCTTTCTCTTGTTCAGAGAGACCCTATGCAGCTGATGCTCATCAGCAGTATCAGTCTAGTTTGTCCCTGAAAGCACTGTTTCAAGAAACCACATCCCTGGGGGTAGAAGAGAGACTTTGGCTCCAGCACAGCCTGTGGAGGTTTGTTGATGGTATTTTTAAAAACAACACTGCATGGAAGATAAGGATTTGGATTTCTCCTCCTCCTCTTTTCTTTCCTAAGTGAAGTTAGCTTTTGGGTAACCTCCTGCTCTTCTGTTTGAAGGACACTCTGCTATTCCCTAAGCCTTTCAAAACCGAACTCATGACATGGGCATACATTTTATGGGGTTTAACTTCAAGATGTTTCTAAAGTCAGCCTGCTCACTTTGAAGCAGAAGTGTTATCCTTGCAGGAGGAACTGCAGCTAGGATCATTTTACTCACAGTGTCAGTGATTCATTGTTCATCCCCTGGAAAGCGTTTTGTGGGATCGTTGTCATGCGCAAGTTATCGCAGAGCTCCCTTGGGGAGGGAAGGAAAAAAAGATGGTTTTGTCACTGGTCCAGGAACAAGAGAGAAAAGACTCAAGGCTGGGTTGGCTTGGGTCTCTACTTACAAAATGAAATGAGCTTCTAATGAGAATATCTGTGTCAGGTCTGGAAAGTGTCTTATCCCAGTGTTACAGATGCTCCTGGAGAAAAGCAGAATTCCTTTTTACAGGAGAAAATGTTAGCAGAGAGGAGACAAGGAGGCAGCTCTGCAGGGACAATTCTAACAATTCATTAAAAATATTAGTGTTATATATGAATCCTGGAATGGCTTAGTTTTTAAGGAACCTCAGAGATCATTGATTCCAATCTCCAAGCCAAGGGCAGGGATGCTTCCCAACTAGTTTTGCTTGCCCAAGGCCTCATCCAGCCTGGCCTTGAACACCTCCAGAGAGGAGGCATCTACTACCTCCCTGGGCAATTTATTCCAGTCTAGTGTCCAGTCTAAACCTACCCAGTGGCAGCTTGAGGCCATTCCCTCTTGTTCTATCACTAATTACCTGTGAGAAGAGACCAGCACCAGCCTCTCCACAAGGTGCTTTCAGGGAGTTGTAGACAGCAATGAGGTCTCCCCTCAGCCTCCTCTTTTCCAAGCTAAGCAGCCCCAGCTCCTTCAGCTCTTCATAAGATTTATTCTCCAAAATGCATGAGAAACTTCTGGTTTCATTTTACTTCTTTGTGCAATTTGTCTACTCTTTCATAGAAAAAAAAAAAGTTAAAAAAAAAAGGCAAATAGAAAAGAAGCAGCAAAACTCTTTCTTACAAGTATTTCAGCCTTGGAAGGTTTCTGAATGCTCCATCCTCGATGTGCAACAGATTTTTTGTATTCAGGATCAATCTGTAATGAGAGGAAAAAATATGGTGTTTGTTGTTTTTTTGGTTTTTTACAAATT
Source organism: Picus viridis (assembly GCA_033816785.1). Taxonomy (NCBI): domain Eukaryota; kingdom Metazoa; phylum Chordata; class Aves; order Piciformes; family Picidae; genus Picus; species Picus viridis. The sequence continues at coordinate 8,538,091 of CM066577.1, forward strand.
AGTCTAACTGTCAGGCACTTGGGGGGGGTCACAAGAATTCTGCTTGTGATTGGCCTGGTCAGGAAACAGTCAAGTGCAGAAAATGGCAGCAGGCTTTGATGCAGACATACCCCTGGCGCATTCTGCAGCACTATTGGAAATTAAATTGAGCTGTCATTGTTAGGTAGCTGATAAAAGGTTAACAGCTCCTGAATCCTCACGGTTCACTGAGCTGAGCTGATCTGTTATGGATATCCTGCTCATTTTGCTGTCGCCTGCCAGTTCTGTTGGGTTAAGTGTTCTGCGTTTGTGGTGTGCCTGACACAGTGAGCTGCTGCTTTATCACAGGGGCTGAGAGGCACATGCATGCTACCATCGTGGTGATCTTGGAGGTGATGCTGAGCAAGGAGCCTGAGCTTTGTGCACGTGTGTGCGTGCTTTGTCCTTGCCCCACAGTGAGATGCCTGTGTATCATCCCTTATAGATTCACAGAATGGTTTGGGTTGGAAAGGACCTCAATGGTCATCTAGTTCCAACCCCGCTGCCATGGGCAGGGACACCTCCCCTAGACCAGGTTGTTCAAGGCCTCATCCAACATGGCCTTGAACACTGGAGAACCTCCCCTATGGGGACAGGCTGAGAGAGTTGGGGCTCTTCAGCCTGGAGAAAAGAAGGCACCAGGGAGACCTTAGAGCAGCCTTCCAGTACCTGAAATGGGCTACAAGAAAGCTGAGAAGGGCCTTTTTATAAGGGCTTGTAGTGATAAGATGAGAGGGAATGGATTGTAGCTTGAGGAGGGCAGATTTAGATTGGAGATTAGGAAGAAGCTCTTGACAGTGAGTGTGGTGAGACACTGGAACAGGTTGGTCAGGAAGGTGGTAGAGGCCTCATCCCTGATGGTTTTTAAGATCGGGCTGGATGTGGCTCTGAGCAACCTGATCTGGTGTGAGATGTCCCTGCCCATGGAGGGAGGTTGGAACTGGATGATCCTCGAGGTCCCTTCTAACTCTGACAATTCTGATTCTATGAAAGTAAATGCACAGGGGCAACCCTTTTATTCTTTCCCTAAACTCACTACTGATTTTTGTGGAAATGGGACTCAGCCAGAGTTGGATAAATCTGTATCTGTGGTTTATGTGAGTAACTGGCTTCAATGAAGTTCACATAAAAGGAGTTGGGGGGAAGAGATGGATCTGTCCTCACTCAGTTGCACCATTTTTAAGCCACTGGCTGATCATGCTATGTCGGGGGGGGGAGGGGGAAGAGGAGGCAGTAATGAGATATTGAACCAGATTTATAGTTTCCAATTTCACTAAATATTTCAGAGCATTCTCCTATTCATTGCTTTTAACTTGCCTCTCTCTCTCAGATGCCTGTGCAGGTCAAGTTTGAAATCAGTACATGTTCTGTTTGAGTAATATTTTAGCACTCAGAGGAAGTGCTCTGCATACTAAGCAGCTGTATTTAAATCCTCATCTTCAAAAAGGAAAATTTTTCCTCATCTGTTGTCATCTCAAATAATTTCCCTGCTTAGAAATCTCAACAGTGCTGGCAGAAATAGGCAGAGCTCTGCTCCTGCCACCATGCTCACTGAAAGCTGTGGGACATTAGGCATGGATCACAGACTCACAGAAACATTCAGGTTGGAAAAGACCCTCAGGATCACCAAGTCCAACCCAGAACCCTACTCCGCAAGGTTCACCCCTAAACCATAGCCTCAAGCAGAACATCCAAGCCACCTTTACACACATCCAGGCTTGGTGACTCCACCACCTCCCTGGGCAGCACATTCCAATGCCTGACCACTCTTGCTGTGAAAAAATGTTTCCTAATGTCCAGTCTAAACCTACCCAGTGGCAGCTTGAGGCCATTCCCTCTTTTTCTATCACTAGTGACTCGTGAGAAGAGACCAGCACCAGCCTCTCCACAAGGTCCTTTCAGGTAGTTGAAGACAGGGTGTCTTTGTATGATGTCAATCTCCAAGTCTAGACCTTAAAGAGGGCTCCCTGTTTTACATGGCACTTTTGTTTCTCATCACAGATCCAGTCCAAAGCCAATCGAAGTTAAAGAGGAAGATTTGGTCCAAGAATACTTCTCCTCAGACTGTTTACTCCTTGGTGACTCTGAACTGATGCTTACATTTCAGACAGCGTGGGGAGGCTGTCAAATGCGCTCACTTCTATCCTCTCCAGGGAATCGCTCTGCGAGATTTCACTGCAATGAAACAGGTAGGCACAAAGCAAGACATGAACGAGAAAGACACCAAAAATCAGCTTTCCAATTTGCATTTTCTTCTTTTCACACAACCAGGAAATGATAAGGGTTGGAAGGAGTTCTGGAGATCGTAGAGTCCAACTCCCCCAGCAGAGCAGGGTCACCTAGAGCAGGCTGCACAGGAAAGCATCCAGGCAGGCTTTGATTGACTTCAGAGATGGAGACTCCACCACCTTTCTGGACAGCCTGTTCCAGCGCTCTGCCACCCTCAATTCTTGCTCATGTTTAGAAGGAACTTTCTGTGTTCAAGTTTGTGCCCGTTACCTCTTGTCCTGTTGCTGGGCACCACTGCAAAAGCCTGGCCCCATCCTTCTGACACCCACCCCTTACGCATTTATCAGCACTGATAAGATCCCCCCAGTCTTCTCCAGGCTAAAAAGCCCCAAGCCCCTCAGCCTTTCTTCATAAGAGTGATGTTCTAATCCCGTAATCATCTCTGTAACCTTTCGCTGTCTTTCTCGAACTGGGGAGCCCAGAACTGGCTACAGTACTACAAATGAGTGCCCTTTTTATTGTTCTTTTAGAACTAGTTGTTCATCCCTTTGTACCAATTTTTGTTTGGCAGCAATGTCCATGCCTCAGCACAGACACCTTGAGAGCCCTTGCAAGGAGAATTGAGAAAGACTAGCCTTTTGTTGTCTTGGCAAAGGGAATGCCAGCCTCTGGAATAAGGCACAAACACAGGCTGGGTGCAGAGCAGGTTGAGAGGAACCCTGAAGGAAAAGACTTGGGGATGAGAAGCACCCCATGAGCTGGCAGTGCCCTACTATGGCCCAGAATGCAGCTGTGTGCTGGGCTGCAGCAAGAGGAGTGTGGGCAGCAGGGCAAGAGAGTGGATTCTGCCCCTTGACTCTGCTCTGCTGAGACCCCACAATGCTGTTGGAGCAAGTCCAGAGGAAGGCCACAGGGATGATGCAAGGGCTGGAGCACCTCTTCTATGAGTATAGCCTGAGGGAGCTGGGGTGGTTCAGCTTGGAGAAGAGAAGACTCTGGGGGGACCTTAGAGCTGCCTTCCAGTATCTGAAGGGATCCTACAGGAGGGCTGGAGAGGGACTTTTCCTGAGGGTGTCTAGAGACAGGACAAGAGGGAATGGTTTGAAGCTGAGGGAGAGTAGGTTTATACTGGATCTTAGCAAGTAGTTCCTCAGTACAAAGATGGTGAGGCTCTGGAATAGTTTGCCCAGGAAGGGCATGGATGCCTCCTCCCTGCAGTTGTTCAAGGCCAGATTGGATGAGACCTTAGGCAATCAAGTCTAGTTGAGAGGTGTCCCTGCTCTTGGCAGGGCAGTTGGAGTAGATGATCTCTGAGGTCACTGCCAACCTGAGCCATTCTAGGATTCTATGAAGTATCTTTGCACTTATGTAACCAGAAAGAACCTCACACCTGGGAGCCTTTTGCTCCTATAGCTAGTCCTGCTTCACTCAGCTGGACTATTTGTTTGCAGGGGTGATGTTGTAGATAATGTTCATAGTGCTTTGTATATTAAGTCAAGATTCACAGATTCACAGATTGTACTGGGTTGGAAGGGACCCTCAAAGGTCATCTTGTCCAGCCCTCTTATGGTCAGCCGGGACACTTCCAACTACATCAGGCTGACCAGGGACATACCAAGTTTGATCCCAAATGTCTCCATGGACAAGGCCTCAACCACATCCCTGGGCAACCTGTTCCAGTATTTCACTAGTCTCAGTGTGCAGAACTTCCTCCTGATGTCCAACCTAAATCTTCCCTGCTCCAGCTTCAAAGCATTGACCCTCATCCTATCCCCACAAGGCCTTCTGAACAGTCCCTCCCCAGCTGTCCTGTAGGTCCCCTTCAGATACTGAAGTGTAGCTCTAAGGTTCCCCTAGAGTTTTCTTCTCTCCAGGCTGAACAGCCCCAATTCTTTCAGTCTGGTGCAATTCGAGGTCATTTGCTCTTGTTCTATCACTTGATCCTAGGGAGAAGAGATAGACCCCCCACCTCACTGCAACCTCATTTTAGGTAGTTGTAGAGAGCAATGACATCTCCCCTCAGTCTACTCCAGACTAAACAGTCCCAGTTTCCTCAGCTGCTCCTCACAAGCCTTGATCTCCATACCCTTCACCAGCTTTGTTGCTTTTCTCTACAAATCTGGACACATTCCTCCTGTCTGCAACTGCCTTACCGTTTCCATATGCTGGAATGAGTTGTGGCAGAGAATAATTGATCACCTGATGTGCAGATGGTGATGAGTTGCACAAGTAGATGATTTAAAGATTGATCATTTGAAGGTATGCATTCTTCAAAGTGACTCTACACTTCAAGACAATTATGAAACATTCTATAGGTTTACTTCAGACAAATTAGGTAACAGCCAATACATATTTTAAGATCTGATGCAGTAAGTGCTTTTCGTAGGTGAAGAGGTGTAGAAGTGGACCTTAAAAAGAAAGTGGCACTGTTTGTTTTATGAGGAAGGTTATTCCCCTGTTCTGCGTTGCACTAGTGTGTCATCAACTGTCTTTTGGAGACCATCCAATGCAGATAAATGTAAAAGTGATCAATAATGGAGACCCCAACCTGCCGTGTTTCAGCTGGAACAACAACAATAAGGGCAGAGGTGGTCAGATGAGCCTTGTGGTCTGAATCTGACACAAATCAGGTTACAGAGCTAAGGGAGGGGAAGCAACACAGACCTCAGAGTACAAAATTACAGTACTTGTAAATTGAAAGATCCAAGAAAGAGTTCAGTCCTACTTTTCCCCACTGCCAATTTCATCTCCTGGTACAAAATGCCAAAGAATTATCTCACTTGGCTACTAAATAAATGTCTGATGACAGAATGCCATAGCTAGAACGTGAGTGAGAAAATCTATCTCCTCTGCCAGTCCAAAGCATCTATATAGCTACATTTCAGTGTCTGAAGGGGACCTACAGGAAGGCTGAGGAGGGACTGTTTAGAAGGGCCTGTGGTGATAGGGTGAGGAACAGTGGTTTGAAGCTGGAGCAGGGGAGATTTAGGTTGGACATCAGGAGGAAGTTCTGCACAGTGAGAGTGGTGAAACACTGGAACAGGTTGCCTAGGGATGTGGTAGAGGTTCTGTGCCTGGAGACATTTGGGATCAGCCTTGATGTGTCCCGGGGCAGCCTGATCACAGCAATCTGTGAATCAGCAGCGGTATTCAGTTCTCTCCAATATGTTTACTATTTCCTTTTGTGATATGTGAACTGTTGCAAAGCATAATTTTTTGAAGACTCTTTTATATACTGCCTTTAAGAAAAGAAATGCTATGTTTATTGTTCCCCACTGTTCATTCTTTCCCCCTGATAGGATGTTTTAGCAACACATCTTCAACTTATTCTAAAAAGATGTAATTTAGGATGGAGGTTCATGACACAATGCGGAGCAAGAAATTCATAGATTCACAGAATGGTTTGGGTTGGAAGGGACCTTAAAGATCACCTACTTCCAACCCCCGCTGCCATGGGCAGGGACACCTTCAACTAGGCCAGGTCACACAAGGCCTTATCCAACCTGACCCTAACATCTCCAGCAAGAGGGCATCTACAACCTCCCTGGGCAGCTTGTTCCAGCGTCTCACTATACTCTCTGTCCAGAATTTCTTCCTAATCTCCAGTCTAAATCTGCCCTCCTCAAGCTTCAATTCATTGCCTTTCATCCTATCACTACAAGCCCTTGTAAAAAGTCCCTTCCCAGCTTTCCTGTAGCCCCTTCAGATACTGGAAGCCAGTTCTAAGGCCTCCCCTCAGCCTTCTCTTCTCCAGACTGAACAGCCCCAACTCTCTCAGCCTGTCCTCATAGGGAAGGTTCTCCATCCCTCTGTTGATTTTTGTGACCTTCTCTGGACCTGCTCCAGCAGATCAACGTCCCTCTTATGCTGGGAGCACCAGAACTGGACACAGTGGTACAGGTGAGGTTTCACCAGAGCAGAGGGGCAGAATCCCCTCCCTCATCAAGCTGGCCACACCACTTCTGATGCAGCCTAGGGTACAGGCTGCAAGTGCACACTGTTGTCTCATGTTAAGGTTTTCATTGCATTAAGGACATTTCATTAAATTAAGGAGAACCCTAGGGAAAATGTTGTCAACTTACATGATGAAAGCATCTCTAAGTCCTTCAAAGGCGTGTGACGGGATTACTTTTACAGGGAGATGAGTAAACGATCTGAAAAATGAAGAGGAGGAGGAGGAGAGGATTGTAAGGCATGGGGTTTCCTTCTTTACACACCAGGAGAAAACCACCAAAGCACAGCACCATTTCATTTCACCTGCAGTTCTCTGTAAGCCTGTGGCCTGATCCATTTACCACTGATCTCAGTTAAACAGAATTCAAAGGATATTGGCTCAGTTCCTCAGCAACATCAATTTGAGGCTGTATGAAACACATCATTCTGCAACCTGTCGGAAGTCTAATCATTCTGCAAACTGTTTCAGCAATAACATGACATGGCAAGAATAACTTGGTAAAGACAAATGGCTGAGATTTCCCTACAGGATGCACACTTGGGATATAACAAAGTACTGAAAACACTTTTGGAAATGCAGCTCATTTCAGCATCAGGGTTTGAATTACTTGGCTATAGCTGGATTTACATATTGCTGTTTACTTTCTTCTAGTAACAAGGACTTCTCTGAGGTCTGGTTTCTGTATTCTCATGGAACTGACAGAAGGAACTGTGTTGGAACATCCCGGAACAGCATTTCCCACCCCTACCCTCAAATTATTATTGCCAGCACTACACTGCAATTTGTCTGCAGCATACAGGTACAGATGTGACTATAAGCAGGGAAATGTCTCTTGCTTTGTCTCATACAGGGGAGAAAGATCAAAAGATCAGTAGATTTTGGAAAGAGGAGGAGTCAGTACTAACAAAGCTGGCAAAGCTGTATGAGTAGGGGAGAGGGGGGCAGAGAAAGGGAGACAATGGCTAAGCAGGGAAGAAGACACTAGTATGAACATCAAAGAGGTGAAAGGAAAGTAAACCAAGTTCAGTAGGAACTGAAACAAAGCAAGAATGCATATAGACCTGTAGGGGCAGTGACTGTGGTCATCAGTACAGCTTTGTAATTGTACACTTTCTGTTAAAAAAAATGAAACAGGCAAACAAAAACTATCAACACCACCCCTGCCCCCTCAATTAAATGGAAATGTGCTTGTTGGGATAACTGTGGAGAGTCTATTTGGCATCCACAGGCTCTGCTTGCTCTGATGCTCAGGTAATAATTAGGAGAAAGGGGAGGAAATAGTACTTTCTGTAAGCTGGCTTTGGAAAAACGAGTCAGATGGTTCTAGATTAACAGAAATTGGTATTTCTGGCTCCTATCAGTTCTTGAGTTCTGGACAAAGGAAGAGGAGATGAGGGGATAGTATCATCCCTGGGGAATTTCAAGAGCACATGAAATTTACAAACAAATCAGATGAAAATAGAAAACACGGGCTTTGTTCCCAAAAGGGGCATAATAAGGCTCAATTTGTGTGCAGATAACCAAAGGATCCTCAAAACAGCAACTGTGCTATCTGTTGGGTTGTGTAATCCCTTATTTTGACGCCACCAGTGTTTAGATCAGTGTTGTAACTGAGCCCATAAACATCACAACACTGGAATACCTTCTTATATCAAGCATTTTGGTCTGGTCTGCTACATCATGATGTTAGAGTATGGTGTGGGGGTAAGGGAATGCCTGTGATTCCCTGTTTTTTACCTTAATTCCAAGAGGAGTAGCAGGCAGAAAGACCTGATGGAGCAGCCCATAGAGACCCAAACAGCTGTCAAAACTCACACCTACTTGGTTTTTTCCCCCATTGCGGAAGGGTGGACAAAGGGAAGATTAGCCCCTAAAGTGTCAGTGAGCTGGACCTCCAGAAGAGGCAGCGAGTACTGGTAAGGGGATTTTGCTGCTTTAACATAGGGTTCATTAAACTGCAGGAGCTTTGGGTGAAGAGGGTCAAAGTCAGTCCGGCCTTGTGAAAGAGAGAAGAAAGCAACCAGCCAGGGAACCCGCAGAAGGTTGGCGACCAAATATCAACCGCTTCATCGGGTTCCTCTGAAGTTATCCACGCCACTACTTGGGAATAGGAAAAGCATCTTTTTGCTTCCTGCCCCTCAGCGGGAGAATACAGAAAGTTGAGATCTGTCCCTGAGGCTGGTGGCATGTGGCATGTGCTTTTGGAAGCCGAGAAAACGTCCCGACAAGATGCGCGTCTTCATCCTAGCGGGGAAGAGTGGGGGTGAAACAAACCCTCTGCTTCCCGTTCCTTGCCAGGCTTTCTCTTCGCAGGCACCCCGCCCGGCAGGCTCCGACACCCGGCTAGCGCTTCAGCCCCAAGCATCCCGTCGAACCTGCGCAACTCCCGAGGGCACTTCCCAAGACATGGGGAAGGCAGCAGCACCCCTCCCGACCCGCTCCCCCTCGGAGCGGCCGAGGCGCAACCGGCGCGGCCGGTGCCGTCTCCCCGCGGTACTTACGCGCGGGAGGGCGCGGGCAGCGGCTCCTGGGGCGGCGAGAGGCAGCGCAGGGCGGCCTGGCTGCAGGCGCAGCGGGGCGGGCAGCGGCCGCCCACCGCGGGCAGCGGAGGCGGCGGCAGCAGCAGCAGCAGAAGGGGCAGCAGTGCGGGCACCATGGCCGCTGGTGCCTCTTCGCCTCTCCGCTCCTCTCCTCTCGACTCCTCTCTCCTCTGCGGCTCCGCATCCCGCGAAGACGCCGGCCACGGTCCCCGGGCTCCTCCCGCCCCCGCCCCGGGGCGGGCTCGTTGCCCTCCGTCGGTGGGGAAGCCGCGGTCCGGCTGCTGTCTTGTATCCTGATAGTGGTGAAGGTTGGTTTCACGGAGTTTGGTTTCCCTGAGTTCTGTCACCTGCTCAGTCCCTGCACCTGCAGTGCTGGGTGCAGCTCTGGAGTCCTCCGCACAAGGACATGGTCCAGAGGAGGCCACAGCACTGGTCAGAAGGCTGGGGTAGTCTGAGAGAGTTGGGATTGTTCAGCCTGGAGAAGAAAAGACTGTGACAAGACTGTATTGTGACCTTTCAGAGGTTAAAAGTGGCCTATAAAGATGGGAGCAAGCTTATCATCAGGGCCTGTTGCAACAGAATAAGGTTTTAAATGGAAAGGGGAAATTTAGATGGAGTTAGGGTGAAGGTCATGGAGAGGTGGTACAAGCCCCATCCTTGGAAACACTCCAGGTCAGATTGGACAGGGCTCTGAGCAACTTGATCTAGTTGAAGATGTTCCAGCTCCCTGCAGCAAGGTTGGAATAGCTGACCTTTAAAGGTCCTTTCCAAACCAGTCTGTGATTCTGTGATTGGTAGCACAAGATACACTCTCCTTTCCCAGAGGTTCAGCTGAATGCTAATCAATATCTAAAAGGTTGAAGTCAAAAGAATAATAGAACAAATGAGGTTGGAAGGGACCACAGAGATGCAAGCCCCCTGCCATGGGTGGAGATACCTCTCAACTAGACCCAGTTGCTCAAGGCTTCATCCAGCCTGGCCTGGAACACCCCTAGGGAGGGACATCCACAACCACTCTGGGCAACCTATTCCAGAGTCTCCCCACCCTCATACTGAAGAACTTCTTGCTAAGATCCAGTCCAACCCTAACCCTACTCTCCCTCAGCTTCAAATCATTCTCCCTTGTCCTGTCTCTAGACACCCTTATGAAAAGTTCCTCTCCATCTTTCTTGCAGGATCCCTTCGGGTACTGGAAGGCAGCTCTTCTCCAGGCTGAACAACCCCTTATAGCAGAGGGGCTCCAGCCATTGGATCATCCTTGTGGCCCTCCTTTGGAAGGATGGAGCTGGGCTCTTTTTAGTCGTGGCCAGCAATGGGACAAGGGGCAATGGGCACAAACTAGAACAGAGGAGGTTTCACTTTAATATAAGGAAAAAACTTTGAGGATCACAGAGCACTGAAGCAATGGTTGTGGAGAGTCTTCTTCTTTGGAGACTTTCCAAACCCACCTGGACATGTTCCCATGCAAGCTGCTCTAGCAAGGGGGGTTAGACAAAAGTCCCTTCTAACCCCCACCATTCTCTGACTCTGTTGAGAGGCCTTACTTGCCCGGTGGTGTCCATGCAAAGCCTCTGCATCAGGCTGCATTGTATGAAAGCTGAGCTGGTGGAGGTGTGGGCCCTGGAAGGTGCCATTTCTGACTGTTAAGTACTTTGAGAGCTCGTGTCTGGGGGAAATCTGCCACAGTTTCTTTAATGGGGTGAATGCTTATTGAGCAGCTATTGCAGCCACATCAGTGGAATGGTTGGGATACAAATGTCCCTGTCAAATGCTCTCCTAAGGCTCCACACACAGCTGCTGTATCACTGATGAAGGATTATAATTTTCCTGCTGAGTGATCAAAGAGAGGCATTCCAGAGCTTGTGACTTGTTATTTTATGATCAATTATAGCCTTTGTGTGGAGGAAGTAATCATGTTCTTAGGGCTGCTTATCCTCACAGAGGTCCATTCATTTTGTAAGGGGCTGCTTTCCAAGTAACTGTGTGATTGTTACTCTTATTATTATTTATTACTGCAACTATAGCTTCTAGAAATTTGGAACCTATTTATGGGAATGATGGAGCAACCCACCAAAAAAGACAATTGCTCCCCAGAGCAGGATTTGCAAAGTAAATACAAGAGTATGGGGACATCAAAAGCTGCCCCTGTCTTCATAGCATCATAGAATGGCTTAGGTTGGAAGGGACGTCAGAGCTCATCTACTCCAAACCCCCTGCCATGGGCAGGGACACCTATCAACTAGACTTGGTTGGCCAAGGCCTCATCCAACATGGCCCTAAACATCTCCATGGAGGAGGCATCCACAACCTCTCTGGGCAAACTGTTCCAGTGTCTCGACACCCTCGTACTGAAGAACTTCTTCCTAAGAGCCAGTCTAAACCTACTCTTCCTCAGCTTCAAACCATTCCCCCTTGTCCTGTCGCTAGAAAACCTTATGAAAAGTCCCTCTGCAGCTTTCCTGTAGGGTCCCTTCAGGTATTGGAAGGCAGCTCTAACATCTCCTTGGAGTATTCTCCAAGCTGAAAAACCCCATCTACCTCAGCCTATCCCCACAGCAGAGGTGCTCTGGCCCTTCAGTAATCCTCATGGTCCTCCTCTGGACTTGCACCAACAGTTCTGTGTCCTTTTTATGGTAGGGACACCAGAACTGTGTGCAGTATTCAAGGTGGGGTCTCACAGGAGCAGAGTACATCCAGTTCAAGTGTATCCAGGAAAAAATCACAGGGTAAAGGACGGAATGAGCCAGAGCAGCATGGGTTTTGCCTGAGTTGATTCTTCCAGCTGTTGCTTTAAAGTCATGGAATCAAACAATGAAGCTCCATCCAGGCTGTGATGTTTAGAACTAGAAGAAGACAGGAAGGAGACTTATGAGATGTGAGGGGTTCAGGGCCATCCCTGTATTCTCAGAGGGGGCTGGGAGGTGGAGATAGTGCTGAGCCTAGACTGGCCTCAACAGCATAACCTGTATCCATCCAAACATCCATTTCAGGAACTGGAACCCTCTGTATTCTAGCAGTACTGAAGTGGGAGCTTAACTTTGATGGGGCTGAAGTTTCACCCTAGTCACAGGGAATTAAAGATATGCCTGATGCTATTTCTCTGCTCAAGTGCTGGCATAGGCAGGGATTGCTTTACACATGCTGGAGCGCTTTCCAGGATCCTTGCCTCAAGGCCACCATGCAGAAGCCTCTTCGAGCCCTTCTGAACGCAGGAAACGCAGGAGTGATAACAGCCACCGGGGTTGCAGCTGTAGCTTGTAGGTTTGTTCTGCACAGGAGAAAAATGTAAACAGGAAATCCCCACCCTCCTTGCTCCATGCAGGCTCCCACTGATCAGAAGTACGGGGTTGATGGATCAAGGACTGCGAGGTCTGGCTCGGAGGACCTGCTGCTGCTACAAGGTTTCTCACTCTGACATCTAACAGCAGGGCTGCAACCTGTCATCCCGCTTTGCTCGGGAGCAACCCAGAGCTTCCAGTCGTACAAACACAGAATCACAGAATGGTTTGGGTTGGAAGGGACCTCCAAAGATCACCTAGTCCAAATCTCTGTGCAGTAAACAGAGGCATACTCAACTAGATCAGGTTGCCCAGAGCCCTGTCACTGCTGACCCATTTTAGGCCAGTTATTTAATTTACTGCTTTCCCCTCTCTTTTTCCATTTGTTAACCTTAACATGCCTTTCTACAGTTCCTCAGAGAAGTAGTGCCAGTGGAGTACTCATATGTGGAAAAAACCACCCTGCCTTTGAGCTAGCAAAACACAGCTAATCGCAGTGTTACAATTAACTGAATGCCCTTAACAGAGTCCAAGGGGAGGAAATCATAGTGCAGCATCTGCTCGAACATACGCTTTTCTTGCTTTCCAGAAGGTAACAGTGGGCATGTGTGCTCCCAAGAATTGTGCTTTCTGCCTGAAGAACAGAGCACAGATGCTCCAGTAATTTTCCACCTGAACTCGGTTAGAAATGGCTGCTGCCGCGTGCGAATGATGCTGCCTTGGCTTCAGACTCCTTCCTGCAGACATCTAACAATGCCGTGGCGATTCGCACCCCATCGTGTCTAACTGCGTACTTGTGGGCAGGTGCAACCGCCCTGACAATCACAAAAGTCCTCACAGACACCTGACAAAGGGTCCCGAGATCTGCTAGCAGCTGATGATGATCAGCCTGATGATCAGCAGTCGTCATTAACTGGCACCTGTGGAGCCAGACGGTCTGGCCTTGCTTTTGCGTTGCTTGGAGACCTCCAACTAATTTTAAAAAAAATTACCACAGTGCACCTCAAAACCTGGGCAAGATACAAAGGAGTCCTGCTACGGAGAGGGTTGCTTTCCGCACGGCAAGTGGCCTGGCAGCTGGATCCTCCCCTTTAGACTGGGACCTCATCAAGGAGTCCTCAGCCCCCTCCTTGGTAAGTGCGTTTGGGGTACCCGTAGGGAGATTTGGCCTTTGTGAGTGAATGCACGTTTTGGTTCATCTCTCCCTGGAGAGCTTAACTGATTGTGTACCAGGATATTCCCACCTGGCATCCGACCCTGGGATTTCGTTGTGTTGGAAGGAGTGGCAGCGAATCTACAGCTTTCAGGTGGCTGTTGCTGTCGGTTTTGTTGGTGCCTCGGTGGCGATAGGTCGTTGTAAGGGTAGGTGGTGTACCAAAAATGGCGTAGAGGCAACAGGCAGTCTGGCATTGCATAGGTTTGTGCTCTGCTTTGAGGTGCTCCTCCTTGTCTACCAGAGAAAACAGAGGAACTGTCCCTGGCATAACAAGGACACGGAACTGCTGAAGCAGGTTCACAGGAGAGGCAGGAAGATTAGAGGGCTGCAGCACCTCCCCTATAAGTACAAGCTGGGAGAGTTGGGGCTGTTCAGTCTGGAGAAGAGAAGGTTTCAGGGAGATTTATGGCAGCCTTCCAGTACCTGAAAGGGGCCTGCAAGAAAGGCTGGAAGGTGTGCCTGGCTATGGCAGGGGGTTGGAGGTAGATGATCTGTAAGGTGCCTTCCAACGCAAACCATTCTATGAATCTATGATCTGTTGGTTTTTCTGTGTTTTCATTCATTGGGTTTTTTATCGCTGTGGTACTGGAAAGCTGAAATATTCTTTTGTGTTCACTGAACTAATCCTAAAATGACTCATTATTTTCTATCCTATAGATGAACTTTGCCTTGTCCACAACATCCCAGAATAGTTGTTGTAACCCTGCCAATATACTGCCTAACGTGATGAACTGTGGTAACTGCAGCTGAATTGCAGCTGGCAATAATTATGGAATCATAGCATCGTTTCAGTTGGAAATGAGCTTTTAGGTCATTGAGTCCAAACACTACCAGGACTGGTACTAAACCACATCCCTCAGCACCACATCTCTGCACTGTAGTCACAAAGCAGCAAGTAGTGAGTAACTTTGGACCACATTCCATCCTCTTAAGTGCTGCTTAATAGGAGAGTTTGTTTATAGAAAGCAAGTCTGTTATTTTACCAGTTAGTTACTTACTGATTCTCACTTCCCATGTTGCCTGGCAGTGCTGTGTTATGATCTGTGGCAGATCCCGACCAAAAGATAAACTATTAATTTTTTGAGGAGGGCCTTGGCCAGGGTATATAAGCCTGGGATTTACCTTCACTGAAGACTGAAGGAAGGATGCTGAGAGAAAAGGAATCACAGAATATTAGGGGTAGGAAGGGACCTCTAGTGCCAACACAGCATCACCTAGAGAAGGCCATACAGGAACACATGCAGGTGGATTTTGAAAGTCTCCGGAGGAGGAGACTCCACAACCTCTCTGGGCAGCCTGCTCCAGGGCTCCAGCACCCTTACAGTAAAGAAGTCTTTTTCCTGCTGAGATGGAACTTTCTGTGATTGAGTTTAGATCTGTTGCTCCTCATTCTATCACTGAAAAGAGCCTGGCTCCATCCTCCTGACAGCCACTCTGCAGATACTTGTAGATATGATCAGTTTCCCTCTCAGCCTTCTCTGCTCCAGACTAAACAGCCCCAGGTCTCTCAGCCTTTCCTCCTCAGAGAGATGCTTCAGTCCCTTCACCATCCTCATAGCTCTCCCTTGGACTCTGTCCAGTGCATCCCTGTCCCTCTTGAACTGGGGAGCCCGGAACTCCACGCGGTATTCCAGATGTGGTCTAACTAGTGCTGAGTAGAGGAGGAGAAAAACCTCGACCTGCTGGCCACACTGTATAGAATCATGGAATCATGGAATCAGTCAGGGTTGGAAGGGACCACAAGGATCATCTAGTTCCAACCCCCTGCCATGGGCAGGGACACCCTACACTAGATCACGCTGGCCAGAGCCTCATCCAGCCTGGTCTTAAACACCTCCAGGGACGGGGCCTCAACCACCTCCCTGGATAACCCATTCCAGGGCTTCACCACTCTCATGGGGAAGAACTTCTTCCTCACATCTAGCCTGAATCTCCCCATTTCCAGCTTCATTCCGTTCCCCCTAGTCCTATCACTACCTGAGATCCTGAGAAGTCTCTCCTCAGCCTTCCTGTAGGCCCCCTTCAGATACTGGAAGGCCACAATGAGGTCACCTCGGAGCCTTCTCTTCTCCAGACTGAACAGCCCCAACTCCTTCAGTCTGTCCTCATAGGAGAGGTGCTCCTATGTTAATTGTTAATGCACCCAAGTATACCTGTACACGGTGTGTACACTAGATGTACACCAACTCTGCATGTACGTGTCATACAGCAAAAGCCTAAAGCCTGGGTAAGGTTTGAAGTAGGCTGGGTTGTGAGGCTTTATTCCCTAGATGGCAAAACTCATGATCAGTAATCCCTGTGTCAGTTGGGTCATCAGTTCAACAATTGAGCACACTGCTGATTTTCAGTTCTTCCCAAGCCTTCCTTTCACATCCTGATTTACCTCCCCCCCGCCCCGTATCTCAAAGTGTCAAGAGGGTGGTGCAGCCACTCACAGTCAGGGCTGAGCCTGATCCTTCTGTCACTTTCAGCATGATTTATGCACTGCTGTAGAAACTATTTTAAAGGACATTAAACTTGTCATGAGAAATGAAGGAAGCCCTGCACTTTGAGTGAGTGATGCTTACCTCATTGAATGCAGGGAGAAGGGATTATTAAAGACATAAAAGCTGTCTCTTTATCAGGAGCTTAAAAACACTCCAAGGGAAACAAAATCTGTTGTGCTTAGCTGCTGTAATTTAAGAGCCAAATTCTGCTCTCGTTTATAATGGCATAAATTTGAATTTGATTGAGCTCTGGATTAATGTTGCTGCAAATGAGATCAAAATGTGACTCCGGAAGTTCGTAAGTTAAGCAGTTTTGCACCTGACACTGTTCATTTCATCTATATCCATGCTCTTAATGACTCTGTGCTTTGGCATGCCATCCTGCAAGAAAAATATCTGCGGTGCATTTCTTCTCTTTCTAATGAAGCCAGATCCAGGTTGGGTGCAGAGTGGGTTGAGTGTGGCTCTGAAGAAGGAGACTTGCTTGTATTGATTGATGAGAAGCTGACTCTGAGCTGGCATTGCCCTCATGCATCTCAGAAGGCAAACCATGTCCTGGGCTGCATCAGAAGCAGGGCAAGAGAGGGGATTCTGCCTTTTTACTCTGCTTTTCTGAGACCCCACTTTGAATAGTGCATCTAGTTCTGGTGTTCCTATCGTAAGAAGAACACAGATGTAAGTCCAGAGGAGGGCCACAAAGATGATTCACAGGCTGGAACACCTCTGCTGTGAGGATAGGCTGAGGGAGCTCTTCTCTAGCACAGAGAAGACTCTGAGGGGACTTTAGAGTTGCCTTCCAATACCTGAAGGGATCCTACAAGAGGGCTGGAGAGGGACTTTTCATAAGGGTGTCTGTAGACAGGACAAAGGGGAATGGTTTTAAGCTGAGGGAGGGTAGGTTTAATCTGGATTTTATGAAGAAGCTCTTCAGTATGAGGGTGGTGAGACTCTGGAATAGGTTGCTCACTTCCCTGGGGGTGTTCAAGGCTAGGCTGGATGAGGCCTTGAGCAGCTCAGTCTAGTTGAGCTGGGCGGGCATGGCAGGGCGGTTGGAGCAGATGATCTTTGAGGTCTCTTCCAGCCTAAGCCATTCTAGGGTGCTAGGATTATTTTTGATTCTAATGCTAGATGCGGCCAGAATGATAAAATTCCACTGTGATTCATATACTTTGCCATTCTCATGATGTTTGATTACTGTATGAAAACCTAGTGGCATGCTGCCTAGATCCTGAGGTTTTTGAGTGTTTCACAGACTTTCAGGTTCAAAAGGTCTGCAATTAACATGGAGCTTCACTCGCACCATAACACAGCCCAGCTTGTGTGATTCTGGCAGTGCAGGGATGGATAGGACAGAGCCTGAAAAGTCTGCGGTAATTGTGATAATTAGGTATTAGTTTAGCAGTTAATAGCAGTTCATTATATGAAAATGATAGCTCACAAGCTGTTGAGAGGAAAAAACCAGAACTGCCCATGCTGTACTAATTTTTATGTTTTTTTTTTTAATTACTGGGGTTTTAGTAAACATTAGGAAGAAGATTGGAAAGCACTTGATACGCTTTTTGGGTTTATTTTTGTCTTGGAGTTCATTAAAGCTCTGGGGCAGTCAGCGCCCGAAGGATGTGGACCTGACAGTGAGGCTGTGGAGGAGGGCCACAGAAATGATCAGAACGTTGGAGCATCTCTCCTAGGATGTCTATCAATATCTGAGGGGTGGGTGTCAAGTGGAGGGGACCAGTTTCTTTTTGGTGGTGCACGGTAATAAGGAACAATGGATACAAACCTGAAGTGCGACATTTTGCCTCGACATGAGGAGAAATGTCTTTACAGTGATGGTAATGGAGCCCTGGAGCAGGCTGCCCAGGGGGGTTGTGGCGTCTCCTTCTCTGGATACTTTCAAAACCCACCTGGATGCATTTCTGTGCAGACTACCCTGGGTGATCTTGCTTTGGCAGGAGGATTGGACTTGATCTCTGGAGGTCCCTTCCAACTTCTAACATTCTGTGATTGTGTGACAGGCTGAGTCACTTGGATTGTTTGGGCTGGAGAACAGGCCTTCCGGTACCTGAAGAAGGCCCCCAAGAAAGATGGGGAGGGACTACTTACAAAGGCTTGTAGCCATAGGACAAGGGGCAATTGCAGGGTAGATTTAGACTGGACTTGGAAGAAGTGTGGTGGAACAGTGGAACAGGTTGCCCAGGGAGATGGTGGAGGTCCCCTCCCTGGAGATATTCAAGGTGAGGCCTGCTCGGGCTCTAAGCAACCTGCTCTAATTGGGAATGTCCCTGGTTACTGAAGGAGTTGGACTAGATGACATTTAAAGGTCCATTCCAACCCAGTGCATGCTATGACTCTATGAAAGCAGAAACTGCATTAGACAAATCTATGGAGACTAATAAAGGAAAACAATTCCCAATCATAGTGTTAATTCCCCAGATCCTTAGTGTTAGCCATCCTGGTCTTGCTCAATTTCTTACCTCTTCCATTGCCATCCAGGAAGGTTACATTATTTCAAGGTCAGTATTTCCAAGGGTGATTCTCTCCAAGGGTGCAGGGCCTTGTGCAGCTGGCCATCGGACAGAAAATGCTCTGGTACTGATAAAGCCGTAGGAATGTTTGCTGCCTGTCCTGATATGACTTACAAAGGACACAGATTGACTTCTTTTTTATTCTCTTCTTTTTTTTTTTCTCCAACTCAACATCAGATTAATGGAGTTTGTCAGCTGTTTAGGTAATGAGCTGGAGCAGACATTTGGAGATGATGTGTGTGTGTAGCACCATGAGGCCAACAGTCCAGAAAGATGTTTCCAACCATCTTGACGACCAGGCTGTCTCCTTGCATGTATACAGTGCCTCATAGCCCTAAAGAAAGATTGGTTTGTAAAACCTTTCCATGATTAGTGGCAGAAATTTGCACCAACATGAAGTGAGATTGGAATCAAGTTCTAAATGGCAGCCATTTTCAGTTTATATGTGATTAACCTCACATTCCTGGGGTTTGTTATTTTGGGTTCTTTTTTTCCCCCTCTGCACTGCCTCAGTGGTGTGCCCAGAGAGGTTGTGGAGTTTCCATCTCGGGAGATATTCCAAACCCACCTGAATGTGTTCCTGTGTGATTTATTCCCAGTGATCCTGCTCTAGGAGGGGGATAGGGCTAGATGATCTCTAGAAATCCTTTCCAACCCTCACCCTTCTGTGATTTTTGTGGATAAGCTATTAGTGCAGTACTTGGGAACAAGCCCAGGAGGTGACTGATTCCAATTCTTCTATTCCTTACCTGGGTACAGCTGTGACTTTTACACATTCACAGATTGCATTGGTCTTGAAGAGGTGCTCACAGATGTTATTTTTTCCAACAGCTCTGCGCTCAGCAGGGACATCTCCAACTAGATCAGGCTGCCCAGGGACACATCCAGTCTGATCTTTAATGCCTCCAGGGATGGGGCCTCAACCACATCCCCAGGCAACCTGTTCCGGTGTCTGACCATTCTCATTGTGCAGAACTTCCTCCTGATGTCCAGTCTAAATTCCCCCTGCTCCAGTTTCAAACCACTACCCCTCATCCTATCACCACAGGCCCTTCCAAACAGTCCCTCCCCAGTCTTTCTGTAGGTGCCCTTCAGATATTGAAATGTAGCAATAAGGTCTCCCCAGAGCCCTCTCTTCTCCAGGCTGAACAGCCTCAATTCTCTCAGCTTGTCTTCATAGCAGAGGTTCTGCAGCCCTCCTCTGGACCCACTCCAACAGGTCCATGTCTCTTGTGCTGGGGGCCCCAGAGCTGGAGACAATACTGCAGGTGAGGCCTCACCAGAGCAGAGAGGCAGAATCACCTCTCTTGACCTGCTGGCCACGCTGCGTTTGATGCAGCCCAGGATGATATTAAAGAGTTGCAGCTGACACCAAACATTTCTGCCTAGCCTTTACCTATCTGACTGCTGCAGCAGCATCCATCTCCAAAACTTGGTCTGCAGCTTGTAAAGCTCCTGGAAGCACATCTCCAAAAGAGAAATCCCAAATGATGCACACTGTATAAAGAGCCATCCAGAGCAAGCCAGGGAGCCCTGGGTAGAAGTATGAACATGAGGCACAGCTCACACTAGAGTGGGGTTCCTGGACCCAAGGAGTTGCATCCATTTGGGAACCAAACTTGTAAATCCCAATATCTATCATATGGGAGGAAGAAACACTTGCAAACTTGATCCTTTAATTTAAAGAGTTTCCATGGAGGGAAGAAATGCTGCCAGGTAGGGGAGGGAGGGAGCGGGTGAGCCTGGATGTGGTCCCTTTCATGCTCTTAAGAGGATTTTGGATTTGTGCCTCGCTGCTTCCAGCTGAGTGGTGCTGCTTGTCTGGGGCTTGAGCACCTGTAAACTGCCTTGCAGAAGGGGAGGCAGAAAACGATTTTTTTTCTTCTGTGCTTTAGCTTGCTGTAATTTTTGCCTGCACTTCTCTTCCTCAATAATTTCTGGTTCAGATGTAGCCAAGGAGCCTTTGCTGATGAAGCATTATTACACTCCCTGCTCCTGTCCTTCTAAGATGTGTGTTCTGCCAGTTATCTGCGGAACACTTCTCTGTAGGTTTGGGTTTGGGTTTTTTTGTTCTGCTGTGAGGAGAATTCCAGCAACTCATGTAGTTGAGGATGAAACTTAAATCCCTGCACTCTCTTCTCCAGGTGACTTCGCCCATTTCCTCCATTTGCACAACTGCAGTCAGGACTTCTGGTATGCATTTTCTTTCCTTCCTCTGGGTCAGTGCCAAGTGAGAGATTGATCGGGGCTAGGTTCTGTGAAGGACCCTCACACGATTGCCTCCCTAATTAGCAGGGAGCTGGTGTGCCAGGTAGGTGGTGTGTGTGCATCTAAAGGCTTTTGATTTGCAGCCCTGTGGAAGGCAGCAGCAAAACCTTCCTGGTACAAGCTTGCTATAGGGCATAGTGTGATAAGAGCTCCTCAGTTAGCTCCTGTCTGGCTTTGGTACTGTTCCCACAATATTTGTGTTTAGCTCTCTGTTGGAAAGCCAGGGCAAACAGCTGGATGTTGGTGCTCGCGGGGGGTGGGTGTCAGTGTGCCAGGCTGGAAGGGGGATGGGTGCCACTAGAGGGTGCTCAGGCTGTGGGAGTCACCACCTTGCTCCCAGGCACTGCAGATCAGAAGCTGCCTGACTGCTTAATTTTTCATTCTCTCCTACTTCTTCTCCCACTAAGTTTAGTAGGCATGGCACTGTGGGACATGGTTTAATGGCCGTGGTGGTGTCAGGTTGGTGTGTTGGACTCGATGATCTTCAAGGTCTTTTCCAACCAAACTGATTCTACTGTACTTCCTCAGACTCATCAAGACCACAGTCTTTGTGGAATACCAGCCAAAAAAAAGGATAAAAGAGGGAGTCCTTGTGTAATGGCTCACAGCACCAAAGCCCAGTGAAGTGGGGAGGGGCCACAGGTGACAGCCTGGTACAGCATTTATCATTATTTATGTATTTGTTTGGATTAGGACTCATTGACTACAATCATATATTGATTTGGGATGTCTTGCTGCTCTTCCTGATCTCCTCACATGTACAGCCTCTTGGATATGTCTTCTCTCATGTGACCCAGATCTTGTCCCTTGGGCTCCTCTCAGTTATAATGGCCTCAAATTGAACCGGGGGAAGTTTAAGTCGGGTATGAAGAGAAAAATCTTTGCCAGAGTGGTCAGGCATTGGAACAGGCTGTCCAGGGAGGTGGTGGAGTGACCATCCCTGGAGGTGTTAAAAAAACTTGTAGACATGGCACTCTGGGGCATGGTTTAATGGCCACAGTGGCGTTAAGTCAACTTTGAGGTCTTTTCCATCCAAAACAATTCTGTGGTTCTGTAAGAAGTTTCTTTGCATCCCACCAAAGGTGATCCTTTCATCTGTACCTGCAAAGCTTTCCTTGTCATGCTTCAGCTTGGTCCAGTCCCCCTGTCCAGACCAGGATACCCAGAAGAGCAGGTTTGTGAGGCCAGTGAGGCTCTCCCAGTATGCTCACTGCTACCCCACATCCCCGGCATCCATAGATGGTTTTTCCTCACTACTTCCAGCCATTGCACAGGTCTCTTTCTTACTCCTTCAGCACTAGTTTCCTCTGCCCATGCTCACCTACTTTACCCTCACGTACAAGCCCAAGAGGCAAAAGCTGTAGGCCTGATGCATTCCTGCTGTGTCTGTCGCTGGCTTACCCTTGCACAGATGAGGCATGTGTGGGTGTGAAGTGGAACATAAAAGAGCTCTGGCTTAGCCAGCCAGCAGTTGATGCATGCCCAGATCACCCAGCAAGCATCCTTTGGCTCAACTCTCCACTCTCCACCTTGTTCCCTTTAGCTTATCCTTAGCCAAAGGGAACTGCTGGAGTATCCATGTGGCTGCCAGAGAGGAGAGTGTTTTCCAGATGATAAATGAAAGAATAATAGGAATGAGAGGAATAGCAGAAAGACATTTCTGGAGCTTCCTCTGCTTTCCTTTTCTCCTCACTTTCTCAGCTGTTTTATGCTGGAGCATCTTGTCTATGAGGACAGACTGAGAGAGTTGGGGCTGGTCAGTCTGGAGAGAAGGCACCAAGGAGACCTAATTGCAGCCTTTCAGTATCTGAAGGGGACTACAAGAAAGCTGGGGAGGGACTTTTGGGGTGTCAGGGAGCAATAGGACTGGGGGGAATGGGAAAAAAAAAAATAGAAGTGGGTAGATTTGGATTGGATGTTAGGAAGAAGTTTTTCACTATCTGGATGGTGAGACACTGGCACAGGTTGTCCAGGGAGGTGGTGGAAGCCACCTCCCTGGAGGTTTTGAGGCCAGGCTAAATGTGGCTATGTGCAATGTGCTCTAGTGTGAGGTGTCGCTGCCCATGGCAAGGGGGTTGGAACTGGATGATGCTTGAGGTCCCTTCCAACCCTGACAATTCTATGTCCCTTCCCAAGGGCAGGCTGGGCACAGGATCCTTATCTTTCTTTGCTGTCATGAAGGCTGATGAATGTGGGACCAGGTGGCATCAGTGAGGGATGCTGCTTACTTTAGGCCTGTTACTTTGGCTACTTTGGGGTAAAATAAACAGGAACTGGGTGCACTGTTCCGGAGTTTGTAAGTGCGTGCTGCAGCTCCACAGATGAACTTCATTACACATATCTCTTCTTTGTGAAAAATGCAGAGGTCAAGGTGGTCTCTTTTCACACCTTTCCTCATTATTTCTGAGTTGTGTGTTGCTTAGATGAGTAACTGAACTAAAAAAAAAAAAAAAAAAGAAAAGAATAGCCTTTTAAAAACCCCAAAGCCCTTCATTCCTTTTGTCCTCATTAAATAAGTAGATAGATAATGGGTCGGCCAAATCTTAGAAGAAGGAAGAAAGTACCTGATGCTCCTCGTGTATCCGTGAGCCCTTTGTGCTCCGCTAGGCTGGGGAAGGAACTGGGCGTGAAAATAAGTGCAGATGTTTTACTTTGTGATGAATGCAAACTAAAGGAGAGGAGAGGTTTAAATTCTGGACTATTTAAATGTATGAGTATTTGCTAAAAGTGGAGTACTGTAACAAGATGTGACTGCCTTTTTCCTCCTGAAGCCCACAAGGTCTCTCAGTTCTCCAAAAGGCATGAATGTAGGCAACCTCAGGACAACCAAGCTGACTGCTCTTACGGGACTGAAATTATTTGTGTATATTAATATGGAATCACGGAATGGCTCAGGTTGGAAGGGACCACAGAGGTCATCTACTCAAACCCCCTGCCATGGGCAGAGATGCCTCTCAGCTAGACTTGGTTGCCCAAGGCCTCATCCAGCCTGCCCTTGAGCACCCACAGGGAGGAGGCATCCACAACCACTCGGGGAAACCTGTTCCAGAGTCTCACCACCCTTGTACTGAAGAACTTCTTGCTAAGATCCAGTGTAAATCTACTCTCCCTCATCTTCAAACCATTCCCCCTTGTCCTATTGCCTGACACCCTTATGGAAAGCCCTTCTCCAGCCTTCCTGCAGGCTCCCTTCAAGTATTGGAAGGCAGCTCTAAGGTCTCGTTGGAGTCTTCCATTCTCCAGGCTGAACAACTGCAGCTCCCTCACAGCAGCCTATCCTCACAGCAGAGGTGCTGCAACCCTCGAATCATCTTTGTGGCCTCTTCTAAACTCTCTCCAGCAGCTGTGTGTCCTTTTTATGCTGGGGATACCAGAACTGGATGCTGTATTGGAGGTGAGGTTTCAACAGAGCAGAGTCAAGGGGCAGAGTCCCCTCTCTTGCCCTGCTGGCCACACTCCTCTGGATGCAGCCCAGCACACAGCTGCCTTCTGGGCTGTGTGAGGCCACTGCTGGCTCACAGGGAGCTTTTCAGCAACCAACACTCCCAAGTTTTTCTTTAGGGCTGCTCTCAACCCACCCTGCACCCAGGCTGGATTTGTGCCAGGGTTTGGCTTGACCCAGATGCAGGACCTTGCACTTAGTCTTGTTGAACTTAATTTACTTATTGTTTCTTGATCTCACTGAGTGTAAGGGGAAGAATGGTTTAAGTACTCCTACTTGTGTGTCTGTGGCTCCATGGAGTAATAGGTCCTGTCTTGCAAAGACCTGCTAAAGAAGTAAATACTTGCTGAAGCTGCTCCATGAGATGGGTGTATCTCGTATCTGTCATCTCCCCAGATGGAGCAGTCAAATCCAACTTTGGTAACCCAGTCCATTTGTCGAAGTTCTGCTACTCTGAGCTTATGTAGGTATGGTAAGGTAGAACCTTCCCAAGGTGTAATTACACATCACTGTTTGGAAGTGATTTTATTTGTACACAACAATTGATGCAATTTATATCTGCAAAAGAAACCTGTGTGACCTATGGATGGGCAAGGAAACTTCCTTTTGAGCAGTCACTTCATCGCTGGTTTAATCGGCAGGCTTGGTGCCAACCCACATCTAACCAGATTATCCTTATGCCAAAGGCATGCCAGCATCAAGGCAGATGGCTTATGAAAAATGGCTTGCAGGAATGGGAGGGAACAGCAGGAAAGGCTCTCTTTTGAGTCAGAAATTGTGTTCCAGAAGAGAGGCACAAGCTGCTCTGACAGTCTGATGCTCTCCTGTCCACTCGGCCTTAATGCCTTGGGATATCACAACTCCATGCAATGCTATTGCCCTGGGGAAGAGTGGCTGGAAAGCTGCCCAGCAGAAAAGGACTGGGGGGTGCAAGCTGACAGCCTGCTAAATATGAGCTAGCAGTGTGCCCATCCATGTAAGAAGGCCAATAGCATCCTGGCCTGGATGAGGTATAGTGTTGATAGCAGAAGAGTGTGATTGTCCCCCTGTACTCATCACTTGTGAGGCCATATCTTGAGTACTGGGTTCTGGTTTGGGCCCCTTGCTCCAAGAAGAATATTGAGGGGCCCAACTGTCCAGAGAAGAGCAATGAAGCTGGTAAAGGGTCTGGAGAATAGGTCTGGTGAGGAGCAGCTCAGAGAACTGGGATTGTTTGGTCTGGAGAAGAGGAGGCTGAGAAGAGACCTCATTGCTCTCTACAGCTCCCTGAAAGGAGGTTGGACTAAGGGGGGGGTTGGTCTCTTCTCCCTAGTAAAAAGTAATAGGGTGAGAGGAAATGGCCTGAAATGGTGCCAGGGGAGGTTTAGGTTGGAGATTAGGATAAATTTCTTTCCTGCAAAAGTGGTCAGGGGTTGGAACAGGCTGTCCAGGGAGGTGGTGGAGGTGTTCAAAATAATGTGTGCACATGGCAGTTTGGGACATGGCTAAATGGCCATGGTGGTGTCAGGTGGACAGTTTGACTTGAGGATCTTAGAGGTCAGTTTCAACTGAAATAATTCTATGATTCTATGTCATGGGAGAGCTGCACCTCATGACAGGGGATGGAAATGTGCTGTAATTTCACTTGTTCCACGTACCAGCGATGCAAAGGGAAGAATCCTCTGCCATTTCCCCAATTCATGTAGACCTAACCTGATCCATTGCCCAAAGGACCTTTTTATGGGAGAGCATTTATACAGCAAGGGCTTACAGGCATCAGTGTGATCAGATCTCTGAGCTGACTGGAAGCATTGTACGTCCAGTCATGCTCTGACTGGGAGTGTGGAGGGGCGCCTGACAACACGCCAGGCATAGTTTGTTCTTGCTGAAATCAACAGCACTTGATAGACCAAGATAAAGGTTTATCTGAAGTGGAAGAATTTTTTTTTTACATCTCAGGAAAGATACAGTACATCAAATGAAATTTAGGTCTAAACCAAATACCTAATTTCTCCTGCCTTTCCTTCACTTGTCAACACTAAAGCTGTCCAATGAGGTAATAACTCTGTGACTTGGGGACACTATTTAGATGTATTTGGTTTTTCAAAGAGTGAGAAACACACAGGGCAGGAATGTGAAGGTGTGATGTAGAGTGCAAATAACTAACTACTAATAGCTTACACCATCGGGCAATCCCAAGCACCGATACAGGCTGGGCAGGGACTGGCCTGAGAGCAGCCCTGAAGAAAAGGACCTGGGGGTGCTGGTGGATGAGAAGCTCAACAAGTGTGCTCTCGCAGCCCAGAAAGCCAATCACATCCTGGGCTGCATCCAGAGCAGCACAGCCAGCAGGTCGAGGGAGGTGATTCTCCCCCTCTACTCCACTCTGGTGAGACCCCACCTGGAGTACTGTGTCCAGTTCTGGAGCCCTATTACAGGAAGGATCTGGAGGTGCTGGAACGTGTCCAGAGAAGGGCCATGAGGATGATCGGAGGGCTGGAGCACCTCTGCTATGGAGACAGACTGAGAGTTGGGGCTGTTCAGTCTTGAGAGAAGGCTCCGAGGAGACCTTATTGTGGCCTTTCAGTATCTAAAGGGGTCTACAAGAAAGCTGGGGAGGGTCTTATTAGTGTGTCAGGGAGTAATAGGACTAGGGGGAATGGAGCAAAACTGGAAATGGGTAGATTCAGATTGGATGTTAGGAAGAAGTTCTTGATCATGAGGGTGGTGAGACACTGGCACAGGTTGCCCAGGTTGCCCAGGGAGGTGGTGGAAGCCTCATCCCTGGAGGTTTTGAGGGCCAGGCTGGATGTGGCTGTGAGCAGCCTGCTCTAGTGTGAGGTGTCCCTGCCCATGGCAGGGGGGTTGGAACTGGATGATCTGTAAATGTCCCTTTCAACCCTGACAATTCTATGTTTCACTGTCTCTGAACTGTATTTGTGATCCTGTTGCCATTCAAACTGGTGATCACAGGACTGAGAGCAGGGATCCCATTTCCATATCTAGGAGATCCAGGTGTTCTGAAAACTGACTTTCCAAATGTGGATCTGCTGTTTCCACCATGCTGGTGGGATAAATCCAACAGCACTGCTTGCTTATTCTGGGCTGCATCAAAAGCCAGCAGGTTGAGAGAAGTGAATTCTGCCCTTCTGCTCTGGTGAGACCTCACCTGGAGTACCATGCTCAGCTCGGGAGCCCCCAACACAAGAGACACATGGACATGCTGGAACGGGTTGAAGGTTGGACTGGATGATCTTGGAGGTCTCTTCCAACCAAATATATCCTCTGAATCTGTGAGGAAAAATTCTGCACCCTAGCACCCTCAGCTCTTTCAAGGGAGTTTACTTCACACTTTGACTGCAGTGCTTGGGAGTAAAGGCACAAGGGAGATCACACTTACATGCTCTGCTTTAGTGTTACTACCCTTGCAGGAAACAAAGCACAAGTTTAACAGTTTTGTTGCTTTAGATTTAATTATTCATTAACCTTTTTTTCCCCTTGTATAGAGACCCCACAGTGTACTTGCCTTAATTAATGGAAAGCAAGAACAGATTCCTCAAACGCCCAATGAACATTGTCTTGGCAAATTAAATCTGATTTGGTGCTTTAAGCCTCAGAAATATTTGCATAGCTAATGAAACTAATTAACTTAGAATTAATTTGCAATGTTTAGTCACAGGGCCTAAAATGAAAGTGATGTTAGTAATGTGTTGATTGTTATTACTGCTCAAGATATTCAGGCTTGCTAGATGGTTAAATGTAAACACAGGGTGAAAAAAAAATGCTTCAGGTCAATAAGCAATTTCAAATGGGAAAATGCCCCATGGTCATACAGTGTTAATTGTGCAGGTAGAAGTTGAGCAGCGTGAGGAAAGCACAAGTTCAAGCAACCTGATCCAGTGTGAGGTGTCCCTGTCTGTGGCAGGGGAGTTGGAACTCGATGATCCCTGAGGTCCCTTCCAACCCTGACAGGTCTGTGATGTTCCCTCTTATCTGCTGAAAGTGGGTGAAAAGCTGCTCCTTTCTAATTTCCTTTTGATGTGCTAATGATTTCTTTGTGATCTGCCACACACTTGCTCCTGAGAACAGCCGGTGTGGGCCACGAACCTCATGTACCTAAGTGCTGTACAAACAGATCATCCTGACCTCTTGCAAGTGTGGAAAGGAGCCCTGAAGAAAAGCACTTGGGGGTGCTGGTGGATGAGAAGCTCAGCATGAGCCAGCAGTGTACACTTGCAGCCCAGAAAGAAAATCACATCCTGGGCTGCAGCAAGAGAA
Source organism: Picus viridis (assembly GCA_033816785.1). NCBI lineage: Eukaryota > Metazoa > Chordata > Aves > Piciformes > Picidae > Picus > Picus viridis. Next base: position 8,566,305 of record CM066577.1, read on the forward strand.
ATCTAGTCAGCAGGTCGAGGGAGGTGATTCTCCTTCTCTGCTCCGCTCTGGTGAGACCACACCTGGAGTAGTGTCCAGGTCTGGAGACCCAGTTGCAGGAAGGATCTGGAGGTATGGAACATGTCCAGAGAGGGCCCTGAGGGTGATCAGAGGGCTGGATCTCCTCTGCTAGGGAGACAGACTGAGAGAGTTGGGGCTGTTCAGTCTGGAGAGAAGGCTCTGAGGAGACCTTATTGTGGCTTTCCAATATATGCAGGGGTTCACATGAAAACTGGGGAGGGATCTTTTTAGGGCGTCAGGGAGTAATAGGGACTAGGGGGAATGGAGCAAAACTAGAAATGGGCAGATTCAGATTGGATGTTGGGAAGAAGTTCTTGACCATGAGGGTGGCGAGACAGTGGAACAGTTTGCCCAGGGAGGTGGTGGAAGCCTCATCCCTGGAGGATTTTAAGGCCAGGCTGGCTGTGGCTATGAGCAACCTGCTCTAGTGTGAGGTGTCCCTGCCCATGGCAGGGGGGTTGGAACTGGATGATCTTTTGGGGTTAGAAGCGACATTTAAATGTGTGAATCTATGAATCCGGGGACAAGCTGCATCAGAATATAGAATTAAATAGGGTGGAAAAGACCTTTGAGATCATCAAGTCCAACCTGTCACCCAACACCATCTGATCAACCAAACCACGGCACTAAGTGCCTCATCCAGTCTCTTCTTCAACAATTCCAGTGATGGTGACTCTACCACCTCCCTGGGGTCCTGTTTACCCTCCTGCTCCAGTACAGTAGGCTGGTCCATGTCTGTGGGCATAAGGTAAGGGGAGACAATGGTGATAAAAAGAATCTGGTCCTTAGGTTTCTGGATGACTGAGTTTAACCCCCACTTGTAAATCTGATTTATCTTTTTTTTTTTTTTTTTTTAATCGCCAAATAAATAGGTTTTATAGCATGTAAGAAGGGTAAAGCTGATCTTTAGGTTCGTACTTTATGGAGCATGGAAGTGCCCATTTAAAGAGATTTGTTATGTGGTTGGTTCCCCGCCCCGTTCTTTGGATTTTCATAGTTGAGAGTCAGGTCAGAGTCGACTCAACAATTTCTTCACTTGGTTGCACTAATGTAACTACCCATTAAATGGATGTACAAATTTATTTTCATACATCTGTGAGCAGGGTTTAACCCAGGAAATCATCACCTGACTCCACGTTGGCACTCTCTTTTGTTTTGTCTATCAATTGGAAAAAGGAGTAGAAATCACAAAAGCTTTTCCTCAGCCAGGAAGAGGCCTGGCATTGTGTTGTCTGAGGCCTTGCAAATAGGAGCTATTTTCTCAGACTCTTTCTCGGGATGTAGGGTCCACAGAGCTAACTAACTAGAAAGGCATCTCCTGTGTGGCTTTCCCTAGGCAATTCTGCTTTGGCGGAGGGATTGGACTCGGTGATCTCCAGAGGTCACTTCCAACTCCCACCAGTCTATGGCTCAGTGATTGGGGGAAGGCCGCTGTCCTTTTCTGGGTCTGATGAAGATCATAGAATAGCCTAGGTTGGAAAGAACCTCAGAGATCATCTGCTCCAACCTCCTTGCAATGGGCAGGGACACATCTCAATTCAACTTACTGCTCAAGGCCTCATCCAACCTAGCCTTGAACACACCCAGGGAGAGGCATCCACAACCTCCCCAAGCAACCTGTTCCAGAGTCTCACCTCCCAGCTTTGGTCAGCTGATTGTTTTGGCCAATGTTCTGGAGTCTACAGCTCATGCTTGTCAGAAAGTGTAAAAACCTCATGTGAGCTTTCCTCCTCCACTTCCCTGTGGAGTCTGTGGTTAGCTTTGTCTGCATGGCTAAAGGAAAATCAATGCTCCTATGATATTTTTCACTTTAGAAGATGCAGCAGTAGGGTAACAACCAGCATGCAGTGATGCAGACACAGTAGGTAGCTGTGCTTTCTGTTTCTCTGCTGCCGAACTAGTACTATTACATCCCCTAAATGCTTCAGGGGCTAGGTCCCATCCCTCTGTGATTCTTTTCTCCCTGCTCTCTGAGGATGTGTGTGGTGTAGACGGGTCTTTTCATTTTTTGGCCTCTCCTGCCTTCATATCACTAGATTTTTTTCTTCAGATCATTTTGACCTAATTCTCTCCTTTGACTCCCTAACACAAAGTTTTGCAATGCCTGTGGGTTGCAATCCTATCTCTGTTATGGCTGGAGAAGTGTCTTGATAGCCACAGGGAGAAAAGACTAAATTTAACTAAGCTCTGAGATCCTGCTGATCTCTGGAGGTCCCTTCCAACCCCTGGCATTCTAGGAGTCTGTGAATACTGCAGTGTTCTGCCTCCTCTTCCCGTGTCTTGGAAGCCTTCCCCTATAAGGACAGCATACTCCTTCCCCCATAATTCGCTGGATCCATGGCTGCCAGTAGGTAAAGAGCATACACAAGGCTTTTCTGGACTCAGCAGTAACGTTCTGCAGCTCTGTCATCCCTGTAACTCAGCAGAGGCTCCAGTCCTTTGCATATCATGCAGATATGCTTCTTGACCCATAGATCATCCTTTAGAGGTGACAGCACTATCTTCCCAGATAATGTGGATGCATTCATGGGATGTTTCAGGAACTGATGTTTCGGTTTGCTGCATTTTTTTATGTATGTGAAGAGTGACTTGTAGCTGAACAAGGCATATCCTAGTTTGGAGGAGGATGACCCAGATTGTGTGGGCATGTTGCATGGCTCTGCCAGATGCTTCACAAAATCACAGAAGGAGAGGGGTTGGAAAAGACCTCAGAAAGAATTGGAGTTGCTCAGCCTGAAGAAGAGAAGGCTGTGGGGAGACCTTAGAGCTGCATTTCAATATCTGAAGAGCATCTACAAGAAAGCTGGGGGACTGTTTAGAAGGGTTTACAGTGATTGGATGAGGGGCAATAGTTTGAAACTGGAGCAGGGGAGATTTAGGATGGACATCAGGAGAAAGTTCTGCACACTGAGAGTGGTGAAATACTGGAACAGGTTGCCCAGGGATGTGGTTGAGGCCCTGTCCCTGGAGACATTCAAGATCAGACTTGATGCGGCCCTGGGCAGCTTGATCTAATTCAAGCTGTCCCTGCTGAGTGCGAAGGGGGGTTGAACAAGATGACCTTTGAGGGTCCCTTCTAATTCAACGCAGTGTATGAGATCTGGTGCAACTTCAGTGTGGTCATCCTGGAATCTGTCACCTAAATGTTTCCTCTGCGTCAAGTGATGGTAATAGCTGTGCCTTTGTGCCATGCGTTTCAGGATTTGTACATCGCGTTTTATTGAAGTAGCTACCACAGTGACGCCCTGGCCTCTGTTTGCATATTCTCGGAGCTGCCGTGGCTCTCATACGTTACGTCCCAAGTCCCACCAGCTTCTCCAGGTCCAGGAGCTTCACTGAGGGCTATGGGGAGGGATGGAGAGAAAGGGGTGCCAGCAGACACCTGTGAGCCTGGGTGGGGTAACCTCACTCTGTTGAAGGATATCATATTGACAATATCATCAAAGTGCTGTGCAGCTACAAAAGCCAGGTGTACATACCTATCATTAGCTCCCAAGGGGTATTCAGGTCCTACTGACCCCACTAAAAATGGAGGGGATCCGTGAGATCAATTTAACTCGGGGCAGAAAGAGGCCCACTGCCAAGGTGAAGAAATGGGCACATTCAGAATAGCTCTACTGATCCTGTTATTAGAAACAACCTTCTCTGTGGCTTCCATTACTGCATAAAAGATCTGAACTTATGCTGTGTTTTATGCAAGAGAACAATGTCCATAAAATTAGTTTGCCGCTTGTATTGCAATGGCATCCTTGGTCAGCATCTCTTGATGTTTTACAGCCAAGTCCTGAGTCCATTTAGGTGATTTATGCCACCACACCGTAAGCACCAGTAAACAGGTTCTCAGGGAAGATTTAAACTAGAAGGACAGTCACTCTACAGCTGAACAGAAATTCATTGCACTTCACAGATGGACAGATTTAAACACACACACACATACAAAAGGGTCCATACCTACAGACAGCAGGGAAAGAAACTCCTAAATTATCAAGGTGCAATGAAATCCTGTTGCAGGGTGCCATATTAATGGCTTGGAATTTGGTTTTCCTAATTGACTCCTCACAAGAAGAAATGAGAACTGGGCTTGGTGATGTATTGGTCTTAGCTGGCTGGTCTCCCAAGAAGGGATGGGGAGACTCCCCCCAGCCTCTCCAGCAGTGGAGAGCAGAAGCTGGGACTGGGGCTGCTGTGCTGCAGAACCATGCTGCAAGGAGAGGCTGCCAACAGGGATCTTTAGTGGGGGACCATGTGGCTAAGTTGGTAGCACGTAAGACTCTTACTGGGAAGGTCATGAGTTCAAGCCTGCAGTGGGCAGGAGAGTTCTCTCTGGGCAGCAATGTCCTCCCTCCTCAAGAGGGCACTGGACTTGGTGCTATGGTCTAGTCATGGGGTCTGTGGTGACAGGTTGGACTGGATGATCTTTGAGGTCTCTTCCAACCTTGGTGATACTGTGATACTGTGAAAATAGAAGATAATCTCATAGAAATTGTGGTATTCCTATTCTTCTATAGCAAATCTAGTTAGTGGGTTACTCAATGCCAAGGTGATGTCATGCCCACTGTAAGGGAAGAGCCTCGCCAAGGCAAAAGGGATTTATGGGACTTGGAGCTCAGCCTCCGGCTTGTGGTGTGTGGGTCACGTTTTGTCCGTTCTGATGTCTGCTACATAAACCCTGTATTTTTCTTTGTGTTTTCTATCACCCTATTAAATTCTCCTTATCTCCACCCACAGGGCTTTCTGCTATCTTTTTGCCTCCCAAATCCTCATTCTCCTTGTCCCACCCCAGAGAGGAAGTGGGAGAGGTTGTAGTAGTGCTGTGTACCTCTAGTCTGCAGTGATGCAGTGGTTCAGTCAAACCATAACAGTTCCTCAGGCTTCTTCCCCAAAGGAGGTCACAAAGATGATCAGGGGGCTGGAGAACCTCCCCTGTGGAGTCAGGCTGGGAGAGTTGAGGCTGTTCAGCCTGGAGAGGGAAGGCTCCAGGGACACCTAAGAGCAGCCTTCCAGTACCTGAAGGGGGCTACCCAAAAAGCCAGAAAGGAATTTACAAGGACAAGAGTGATTGGATTGAAGCTTGAGGAGAGCAAATTTAGACTGGAGATTAGGAAGAAATTTTCCAGTGAGGGTGGTGAGACACTGGGACAGGTTGCCCAGGGACGTTGTGGATGTCCCCTCCTGGAGGTGTTCGAGGCCAGGCTGGATGAGGCCTTGAGCACCCTGGTCTAGTGGTTGGTGTCCCTGCCCATGGCAGGGGTGTTGGAACTAGATGATCCTGAAGGCCCTTTCCAACCCACACCATTCTATGAATCTGTGAACCCATGAAATGTCAGCAGTTTAAAATGTGTTTTCTGGTCTTTAGCTTTTAGGATTTTGATCCTGCTCTTCCAGCTCCTCTCTCTGACCATGTGGACTAGAAGCTCGTCCTGCAAATGGTGAGTTGAAAAACACATCAGCTGGTGAAAGATTTGCCATCTAGTCAATCAGGATGACAACACCACATTGAAAAGGAACAATAAAAGTTCCTGGCAATGAGCATGGCTAGGAAATGTAGAGTAAGTGCTAAGTTTTAAGAGCTCTGATGTGCCAGCAAAGCACAGAAAAGCAGGGCAGAGCCAGCAGAGTGGCTTGGAGCCAGAGGGAAGGAGAATCTGGCTGTCAAACCCACAAGTTTTCTAAACAAACTTTTGGGAGTCAGAAAAGCTTGGCTAGTTCATTCTGACTCAAGATCTTTGTTGTATTCCTTCATTAAGAGCACCTTTGCTTATGAGGATCTCTTCTTACAGACTGACTAAACTGTTTCTGTGAACTTGCTCTTGGAGCAATTTTATTGTGGTAGCCAGGACTAACTCACACGAGTCCATGAAGTTGGTGTCTTAAGATCAGTGCTGTATCTGTCCTGGGGCTTTTGGCTTCATCCTCTGGTTTTAGTGCATGCCAGACTTTGAGGGAAATGGAACATGTTTAACATGCTGGGTTTAAAAAAAAAAAAAAAAAAAAAAAAAAGCCAAACCCACATAACCAACCAACCAAAAGCTCCTTTGCCTTCAGTCCTGCAGAATTTGGGTTTGCTGTTTTGTCTGTTGAGCGCTGAAGCCACCAAGCACTGCTCTTGCAGGGAATTGCAATAGCCTGCCTACATGTGTTATGTCTACAGGAGAAACTTTGCCTCACAGGCAGAGTTTAACAGCCACCTTCCAGCTTTGATTGTGCTCTGGGAATATAGGAACTGAAGTGCCACCTGCTATTATTTTCCTCCCTCATCCTTTATACAGGCCCTCACTGAATCTTTCATTTGTAAAGGCTTCTCTCTGACTTAGTAACTACCTGCACAGGGAAGCAATGAGACACTGAAATATTGTCTTGCTCTGTGACCCTGTCACTTGCCTAAAAAAGAAAAAAGAAGTGGTGTGGTGCCTCTCTTCATGCAGTACCCCGGCAATAGATAGGCATGCTTTGGTGAGTTGTTGACAGATTTTTACCCACTGTGGAAACGTACGTAATGATGATGTAAACAACTCTCCTGACAGCTGGGTTAAATGGTGCTGGATTCTGACAGTCAGCTGCTTGGGTATTGACTTTGTGTAAATAAACAGAAGGCTCTTTCCAAACCCTACCTGTCAGTCAGCTACAATGTGCAGTTCCCTCTGGAGGAGTTATGTGGCCATCCATTGCATGTACTCCATAGGGAGTCAGGTGACGTATTCTCAGCACATTTGTTTTCCTTGTTTACATGAAGACATTTCCTTATTGATATGATGGTATGTAACTACAAACAAACCCCAAAACTGGTGAGGGACTTTTACAAGGGCTGGAAGTGCCCATTGCTGGCTCATGTCCAGCTTCTCATCCACTTGGGGGGGAGAGGGGGTGTGGAAAAAGCCTTGAGCACAGACCAAGGTACCAAGGAATAATAATAATAAAAAATTGCAGTCTGTAGAAATGTGCAGTTTTCTATTCCCATCATTTGGGCTTTCATCTCAGATGTTGATTAAGCATAACAAAATAGAGGGATTGATGCCCTTACTAAAGAGCCATAATACCAGCAGCCAGGGACACTCTGCTAATACCACTACCTGAAAAGCGTGGCACAGCAAGATACTGCATCATTTTGGAGCCTGCAGCAGGCACTTGCATTTGCTTGCCTGTGCTTGCTTCTAGGGGAACGCGCTGCAGGGACAGATGAGGAAGTTCTGGTTTTACAGCTACAGGCACTGACAATTTGTGAAGGGCACAGAAATGAACTGGCAAAGCAGGCTGAGGCATTATTGCTTTCTCTGCTGAAGAGAGGAGTGTAAAATTGTTTTGCATGCTTTGGGGCTGTGGAGGTTTTGTGTTTTAAAATTTAGGAGGATCAGACAGTAGCTGAGAAGGGATGCGGTTGGATCTTGTTGCTACAAAGCTGTTGATTTTAATAAATGCAGTGAGAGTTGCATTAGTGTTCCATGGCTGTTCCAGATCTTCGGCTAATGTCTGCAGGGACCACTCAGGACTGATTAGGCCGCACCTTAAGCACTGTGTCCAGTTCTGGGCCACTCCGTTCAAGGAAGATGTTGAGATGCTTGAACACATCCAGAGAAGGGCAACCAAGCTGGGGAGGGGTCTGGAGCACAAGTCCTGTGAGGAGAGGCTGAGGGAGCTGGGGGTGTTTAGCCTGAAGAAGAGGAGGTTCAGGGGAGATCTTGCTGCTCTCTTCAATTACCTGAAGGAAGCTTGTAGACAGGTGGGGGTTGGTCTCTTCTCCCAGGCAGCCAGCACCAGAACAAGAAGACCCAGTCTCAAGCTGCGCCAGGGGAGGTTTAGGCCGGAGGTTAGGAGGAAGGTCTTCATAGAAACAGTGATTGGCCATTGGAATGTGCTGCCCAGAGAGGTGGTGGGGTTGACGTCCCTGGAGGTGTTTAAGAAAAGCCTGGATGAGGCACCTAGTGCCATAGTCTAGTTGATTAGTGAGGGTTGGGTGATGGGTTGGCCTGGATGATCTTGGCGGTCTCATCCAACCTGGGTGATTCTGTGAGAAAAATATTCCTCACCTGCTGGGTCAGCAAGATGCTTGCCTGTGTTGCCCTCACAGTGTCCCCGACTCCTGCCCAGTAACTGCAGCCAGTAACTCTCCTCCTTTCCCCTTGGGCTGAGTGAGAGTAGGTTTAGACTGGACCTTAGCAAGACGTTCTTCGGTACAAAGGTGGTGAGACTCTGCAATAGGTTGCCCAGAGTGGTTGTGGCTGCCCTCTCCCTGGGGATGGTCAAGGCCAGGCTGGATGAGGCTTTGAGTAGCTAAGTTTAGTGGAGGGGCCTCCCTGCCCATGGTGTGAAGGTTGGAGTAGATGACCTTTGAAGGCCTCTGCCAACCTGAGCCATTCTACAAAACTTTGAGGAACTGGGTGACTCCTCCCTAGAGCTGTTCAAGGCCAGGTTGGATGAGGCCTTGGGCAACCAAGTCTAGGTGAGATGGATCCCTGCCCATGGCAGGGTGGTTGGAGTAGATGATCTCTGAGGTCCCTTCCAACCTGAGACATTCTATGTACAGGACTTACATCTTTTGTCCTTTCTGGGCACCTGAAGCCTGCAGGGGGCATTTACCTACCACTGGTAGTGAACTAATGTGGAATTCACTGCTGCAGGAGCTGCCTGAATTCAGATTGAAAGAAAAGGATAAATCCTGCCTGCCTGACACCCATAATGTGATGACCATTTCCACCTGCTGGAACTGGACCAGAAGAGTAACAGTTCATGTTGCAACCTGTCCCTTACAAGTGGCGTTTGCTTTGCTTTGAAGTGTTTTACCCTTTCTACTGGTCAGGGCAGGACAGTGGATGAAAGAATTCAGCAAACACTATTTGTCATTGATGTCTTCTCTAAGTAAGCATAGCATTTAAGTTTGATTTCCTCTCTTATTTATGTATTTAAATAAAGTAAAGAGGATATTGAGTGGAAGAAAATAGCTGCTAATCTTCTGAAACTAATGTTTAATCAGTGATGGGAAGAAAGGAAGTAACTAAAAAGCCTCATTCAGCTAATTAAATAAAGCTGGTTATTCTGCTGGAAACAGTTAATGAACCTTAAGTAATATAATTACTTTCAGAATATTAAAGCAGAAGGGGAAAAAAAGTGAGTAGTTATTTAAGACTAAATAATTGCAATGTATTCCTCACTAGACAAGGTGACAGATGCCAAAGACTCAATAACTGCAATGCTGCTGATTGTCTATAAAAAAGTATTTTGCATTTGATATCTAGCTTGTACTGAATTGTCTTCTCTAAGATAATCTCCTATGATCTCTAAGGGAATTTGCCTCCCTTGGTGCCTCTTGTTATTCTCAATTCTGGGGCCTTGCAGTGTTTGACTGCTGTTTAAAAGCGGATGTGATTGCACAATGTGTGCAGGAGGGCTGAAGCGCAGAGATTCTGATCATGGCGCCGATCTAAGCCCTGCAGTCTGCTCCGCTGCTGAAATGCTGCCGGGGCAAAGGAGTTGTCCTCATGGGCTGAAATCCTTCCTCTGGGCTGTGTTCAGCCTCTCTCTGAAATATGCACATCTCTTCTGTCTGGAGATTGTGAACAAAGGGGAATTTCACGGATTCATGCAATGGTTTGGGTTGGGAGGGACCTGAAAGATTATCCAGTTCCAACCCACCTGCAATGGGTAGGGACACCTCCCACTAGCCCAGGTGGCTCAAGGTCTCCTCCAATCTTACCTTAAACACCTCCAGGGAGGGGCCATCCACAGCCTCCCTGGGCAACCTGTTTCAGTGTCTCACCACCCTCACTGGAAAGAGTTTTTCCCCTAATCTCTAGGTCAAATCTGTTCTCTTCGATTTTAAAGCATTCGACTCTTATCCTGTCACTACAAGCCCTTGTAAAAGTCCCTCCCTGGCTTTCTTGTAGCCCCCTTCAGGTGCTGGATGGCTGCTCTAAGGTCTCCCCAGCACCTTCCCTTCCCCAGGCTGAACAGCCCCAATGCTTTCAGCCTGTCTTCATAGCGGAGGTTCTCCATCCCTCTGATGATTGTTGTGGCCCTCCTCTGGACGCGCTCCAGCAGGTCCACGTCTCTCTTGTGTTGAGGGCCCCAGAGCTGGACACAGAACTGCAGGTAAGGTCTCACCAGAGCAGAGTGGCAGAATCCCCTCTGTCCATCTCTGGCTACGCTTCTTTTGATGCAGCCCAGGCTGCCATTGGCCTTCTGTGCTGCAAGTGCCCATTGGTGGCTTATGTCCAGCTTCTCACCCACCAGCACCCCCAAGTCCTTCTCTGCAGGGCTGTTCTCAATCTCATCATTCCCCAGTCTGGACTGATATCAAGGGTTGCACTGACCTCAGGAATAGAATGGAATAAACTAGGCTGGAAGAGACCTTCGAGATCATCCCATCCATCCCATCATCCAACACCATCTAATGAACTGAACCATGGCACCAAGCACCCCATCAAGTCTCCTCCTAAACACCTCCAGTGAGGGTGACTCCACCACCTCCCCAGGCAGCCCATTCCAATGGGCAATCATTCTCTCTGTGAAGAATTTCTTCCTAACATCCAGCCTAAACTTCCCCTGGCGCAGCTTGAGAGTCTCCTCAGCTCACCTGTCCAGCCTGTCCAGGTCCCTCTGCATGGCACCCATCCCATCCTTCAGTCTTATCAACTCCTATCCTAAGGGTGAATCCAGCTCACACAATGATTGAAATAAACATCTCAGGCATTTAAAATTATATTACACTTGAGAGAGACATGCTGAGGATGGAGAGAAACAATCGATTTAATTAGGCTTTTAAAATGTGACACATCTATTACATGTTCCATTACTGCTTTGAAAATCTCTTTGTTTCTGTGGAATAAATCTTGCTGTAGCACTACTGTTTTAATTAAATGGGTGTCAGCACTGGGAACAATTAAAATCCGTTTATGTACTTGCAGGGAAACCCTATAGCAAGATGTGCAAGATAGCATACACTACAATGAAGGGGAAAAAATAAAGAATCAAACCTTTAGTGGGTTTGAGCTGCTGCATATAAGAATTTTGATTATAAAAAAGGGAAAAACCAAGAAAGCAATCAGTCTTACAGTGTAGCAAAATTCCAGGGGATGTAGGCTGGTACCTCTGAGGTAGAACACTTGAGCAAGAACATTTGAGGTAGAATCATGGAATTGTCAGGGCTGGAAGGGACATCAAGGATCAACCAGTTCCAACCCCCCGCCTTGGGCAGGGACACCTCACACTACAGCAGGTTGCTCACAGCCACATCTAGCCTGGCCTTGAAAACCTCCAGGGATGAGGCTTCTTCCCCTTCCCTGGGCAACCTGTTCCAGTGTCTCACCACCCTCATGGGGAAGAACTTCTTCCTAAGATCCAATCTGAATCTACCCATTTCTGGTTTTGCTCCATTTCCCACAGTTCTGTCACTCCCTGACACCCTAAAAGGTCCCTCCCCCGGCTTTCATGTAGCCCCTTTCAGATACTGGAAGGCCACAATGAGGTCTCCTCAGAGCCTTCTCTTCTCCAGACTGAACAGCCTGAACTCTCTCTGTCCATCCTCACAGGAGAGGTGCTCCAGCCCTCTGATCATTCTCGTGGCCCTTCTCTGGACACTTTCCAGCACGTCCATATCCTTCCTGTAACAGGGGCTCCAGAACTGGACGCAGTACTCCAGGTGGGGTCTCACCAGTGTGGAACAGAGGGGAGAATCACCTCCCTCGACCTGCTGGCCACGCTTCTCTTGATGGTACCAGCCCATGCCCCCTGGATTTTTGCCTTCGGCAAAACAGGCCAAAGGGATTGATGAGGTGAAATTCTTCCCTGATTAAAAAATCAATACAAAACCAAACCTTCTTTAAAAGCCCCAAATAGGAAAGACTCTCAGCCAGCAGAAAGGGTGCATAAACAAGGTAAGAAATCTCTTTCTGTTCTGAAGCGTCTCTGAGCAGTCTCAGTTGAGTCTTTCTACTTGCAGGGTTTGCTGCCTGCAGGCTGAGTTCATTTCAGGATATAGTGTGCATGGTATCATATGTAAGCAAATGGTGATGCTTAACTAGAGCAAGATCTCTATATTTTACTGCATATTAAACCCCATTTCAACACTGCATTCAGCACAGAGGGTTTGGGTTGGTTGGGTTTTTTTACAGCACTTCCCCCGCTCTGCTTGGGTATAAATAAGCAGCCTTGAAATGAACATCAGAGCTAAATGGCATTGAATCTAATGAAATAACATTGAGACTAATGAAGCAGAATTGCTATGTAAACAGGGATGCTTTTATCTCATTGGAATTTTTATGTCCTTGCATGTCTCTCAGCTACATTTTTGCAACCTGATTCTTAGGAAACGCCTGATATCTTTTCACAGTTGGTAACAGAGACCAAGACAGTGCTGTAATGTGAGCTTAACCCAGTGGTGTGAGAGTAATATTGAGTTTGCTGGTTTAGAAGGAAGATGTTTGGCATCCTCGGCTCATTACAGGATGGGGGCTGTAAAACTAGGGCACCTCAGTCAGTAGGTCTCCTACGAAGAGCAAATTGCACACAGGCAAGGGTTGGGTGAAAGTGTCACTTGGACACTCTTTGTCTGTGAGTATGTAATCCCTTTTTGGGTCTTTGTTCAGATACCAGCAGCAGTAATATGAACAACAGCAGCAAACCTCATAAAAGCTTTCTTTGGACTGAATTACGCCAGAGGAAGAGTTTTCACTTTCTTTGCTCCAGTGTAAGCTGTGTCAGGCTGCTCGCTGACCTTCCTCTGCAAGGGAAGGGTGAAGCACTCAGCTACTGACCGTGCATCTACTCTTTGTCACCTTGGACTATTTGCAGAAGCTATGAGAAAGTTCATAGACTCACAGAATGGCTTAGGTTGTAAGGGACCCTAGAGATCGTCTACTCCGGCCTCGACACCATGGACAAAGAAGCCTCTCCACTGGACTGGGCTGCTGAAAGCCTCATCCAGCCTGGCCTTGCCTCCTCCCTGGAGCTGTTCATCTACAACAGTGATGATCAGAGGGCTGGAGCACCTCTGCTATGAAGACAGGCTGAAAGAATTGGGGCTGTTCAGCCTGGAGGAGGGAAGGTTCTGGGGAGGCCCTAGAGCTTCATTTCAATATCTAAAGGGGACCTACAGGAAAGCTGGGGAGGGACTGGTCAGAAGGGGTTGTGCCGATAGGACGAGGGGCAATGGTTTGAAACTGGAGCAAGGGAGATTAAGGATGGACATCAGGAGGAAGTTCTGCACAATGAGAGTGGTAAAATCCTGGAACAGGTTGCACATGGATGTAGTTGAGGCTCTGTCCCTGGAGACATTCAAGATCAGACTAGATGCTGCTCTAGTTGGAGGTGTCCCTGCTGAGTGCAGTGGGTTGGACAGGCTGACCTTTGAGGCTCTCTTCCAATGTAATGCAATCTGTGAATCTGTGAAACCCCTGTGGTATCTGTTACCAGCATCTGTGCTGTTTTCCAGATAGCCTCTTCATCTGAAATCCCATGAACACTGTCCAGTATTGCAGCTATGGTGCTGTTCCTAAACCTCTTGCTCCTGGAAGTTGGTATTAATTTTATGTTATTTATTTTTTACTGTGAATTTCTATTTCTCTGGAAATCCTTTCTAGACCTTTGACCCATTACATTTGTCTGTGCTGCCTTTTAATAGGGACAGTGCAGTGAAGAGCTATGGAATGACATCTTCCATATCTCTGCATTGGAAAAGGCTGAGGGCTTGGGGTCTTCTAATGCATTCCCCAGCAGCCAAGTATTGCATCAGCTGTGCTAAAGAAATATCCAACTATTAGCTGGGCTCTCAAGTCTTCCCTTGCGGATTGGTGGGTCTGTAATCAGAAATGCAGGGCAACGGCTGGCTGGCCCAACTCCCAAATTTGGGAAAACCTTCAAATAATGGAGCTGAAATCACATAAAATTTGGGTAGGAGGAACAAAGCTTCCTGACACCTCGTTTTCATTAGGAAGATGGCAACAAGGGTGGAAAATGTCACAAGAATAACTCACTTATGCTCGGTCCTTTTTTGCTGTAATTATCTAATTCTTCTCACTTTGGGCTCCCTCTTCCACAACTTTCAGGACAAGGTGGATTTGGCTTTTAATGGTCTAATAAATACAAGTAATAGCTTGTGATTTGTTTAATATTTGGAACCAAAAGGTCAGGGCTAGGAAGATTAAAAAGTCATTGGGGGGAATGCTCTCAGTAAAAGCCATCTCTTGCTGGAAGTAAGATAGTTCCTTAAGTAAGCATCAAATCTGTTTTAAGAAGACTTTTTGAGCCTGAATTAAAGCAGGAAAGAGAATAATATCAGTGGATAGATATCAGCAGCTATAGAGGGGTTAGGGAAATGAAAACCCAGGCAGGGAAATCACACCAAACATTTCCCATGGAGTCTCTGTAGCACTGGTTATGATGTATGAGTTTTCAGTTGGGTTTTTTCTTTTTTTTTTTTTCCCCCAGCATTTCTGGAAAAAAATAATCCGAGTGAGAGAAAAAAAGATTGAAGTGCTTTTGAGCTTTATCTTTCCAGTTTGGCTTTTGCCAGTTAAATGGGAGCTGTTAGTGGCCTTTCCAGGGAAATGATTGCCTCTGCGGTAAGCAGCTGGTACCCATTTTTTTTGGTGTGTGACAGGGAATTTGGCCGAGAGAGCTCTGTCCTGAGCAGGTACCCCAGCAAGATCTGGACAGAGTGGAGAGCTGGGCAAAGGGGAATCTAGTGAAGCTCAACAAGCATAAGTGTAGAGTCCTGCATCTGGGGGGAATAGTCCCCTGCACCGGTGCAGGTTAGAGGCTGACTCGCTGGAAAGCAGCTCCGTGGAGAAGCACCCTTGAGTCCCGGTGTACAAGTTATGCATGGGACAGCAGCGTGCCCTGGTAGCCAAGAAGGCCAGCGGTACCCTGGGATGCATTAAGAAGAGTGTGGCCAGCAGGTCGAGGGAGGTTTTCTCCTCCTCCTCTCAGCCCTAGTTAGACCACATCTGGAGTATTGTGTCCAGTTCTGGGTTCTCCAATTCAAGAGGGACATGAAAATACTGAAGAGTCTGGAGGAGGGCTGTGAGGATGATGAAAAGGCTGGAACATCTGTCTGATGAGGAAAGGCTGAGAGCCCTGGGGCTGTTTAGCCTGGAGAAGAGAAGGCTGAGAGGGAATCTGGTCAGTGTTTACGAATATCTGAAGGGTAGCTGTCAAGAAGGGGCCAGGCTTTTTTTTCAGTGATGCTCTGTAATAGGATGAGGGGCAACGGACACAAACTGTAACCCAGGAAGTTTTATCTCATCATGAGGAGAAACTGCATCCCAACAGCAAAAGAAAATGGTCTAAGATTGATTTCTTCCCACTCCTGTCATGTGTGGAGATCCCTGTGCACATGCAGTTATTTTCTCAGGCTGCACTCTGGCCCTCCTTCCCCACCCCCTTGCCAATGCACACACCACCTACAAGGAAGCTGTGGTATCACCAGCTCTTTGCTGGCTGTACCTCTGCCTGCAAAGCCCCAGGTAGTATTTTATGTAGAGCTCTCTGCTGCAAAATGACAGCCCATATCCTGTCTTCTCTCCCAGATCTGAGGACCCCCATTCCCTTTTACGTGGTTAGGAAATGAAGGAGAAATTCAAGGGCTCTTTGGTCTGACATTTTTTTCCCTGCTCTGAAGATGCTCAGTTATGGAGGGCTCTGCTTTGCCCCGCATCTCTCAGGGCTGCGGTATTGGTGAGGGAGAAAAGCAGCTCAGATCATTCAAGGCCGCTTGCAGAAGTGGCTGCAATAATCTCTGCAGTGTGAGAACTGGAGAGCTGAGATAGATGGGTCCTTTTCTTCTGTCAGGGAGGCTCTGGAGAGTTTGCACATTTCCCAGGGGCCCCAGACAAGTGCTCATCTTGCTGTCTTCTGAAATAGGCTCTTTCCATCCCAGAAAATGGGATCAAGTCTGCATTCATATTGAAATAGGCTATGAATTTTGTGTGTTTGTTCTGAATAACAAGATCAGATCCATTCCTCTAAAATGTCTTCTCTTTACTACAGCAAACAGGCTGAGCAGATCTTTGGTGGGGGTTGTAGCTGAGTGTTTAGTAAGCAGAAAGCAGGGACTTTATCATTTTGGTGGAAGGATGTGTGTGTGAATGCAGCCTGGAATGTAATTAATGCTTTACTGTGCATCTGAGGATATCTGCATTGTTATGAGACAAACCTTTTGCAGCTCTGGTAAAGCTGGAAGCACAACCCAGCGGTACAGGGCTGACAGCTGCACAAAAGAGTTTCTCTTCACTGCTGCTACAGGTCAGGTTGGGCACAGGTTGGGCACACTGTGCCCCATCAGCCAGCCCCACAGAAGGCTGAAGGGCACCAATGCCTACATACAGCTGTTGGGTATTGAAGATGTGAGTAATACCAAGTGGAGTTCCTCAGGGGTCCGTCCTGGATCCGGTGCTGTTTAATGTCTTCATCAGCAATATAGGCAGTGGCATCAAGTACACCCTCAGCAAGTTTGCTGATGACACCAAGATGTGGGGTGTGCTGGACACCCCTGAGGGAAGGGATCCACCTAGAGGAATCTTGGCAGGCTTGAGAAGTGGGCCAGTACCAACTGCATGTGGTTCAACAAGTCCAGCTGTAAGGTCCTGCATCTGGGTCTGGCCAACCCCAGGCACAAATCCAGGCTGAGGACACAGTGGGTTGAGAGTAGCCCTATAAAAAAAGACTTGGGGGTGTTGGTTGATGAGAAGCTCCCCAGGAACCAGCAGTGCCCTCGCACAGCCCAGAAGGTCGCTGTGTGTTGGGCTGCATTAAGAGGAGCGTGGGCAGCAGGGCGAGAAAGGGGATTCTGCCCCCTGACTGTGCCCTGCTGAGACCTCATCTCCAATACTGCTTCCAGTTCTGGTGTCCCCAGCATAAGAAGGCCACAGAGCTGTTGGAGGGAGTCCAGAGGGCGAGAGAGATGATCCAAGGGCTGGAGCACCTCTGCTATGAGGACAGGCTGAGGGAGCTGTGGTTGTTCACCTGGAGAAGAGAAGACTCTGGGGGGACCTTTAGAGCTGCCTTCCAATAGCTGAAGGGATCCTACAGGAAGGCTGCAGAGGGACTTTTTGATGAGGGTGTCTAGGGAGAATGGTTTTGAGCTGGGGGAGAGCAGGGTTAGACTGGAGCTTAGCAAGAAGCTCTTCAATACGAGGGTGGTGAGACTCTGGAATAGGCTGCCCAGGGAGGTTGTGGAGGTGTTCAGGAATGGGATGGATGAGGCCTTATGCAACCAAGTCTAGTTGAGAGGTGTCCCTGCCCATGGCAGGGAGGTTGGAGTAGATGATCTCTGAGGTCCCTTCCACCCTAAGCTATTCTTTGATTCCACAGAAGTGTGGCATGTTCTGTCAGTGTTGCAGGTGGGAAAGTATTGTACCTGTACTGAGCATCACCCAAGGTAAAGTTACTCTAACAGCGCCAGGTCATTGTGACCTTCTGCAGTAGACAGAGATGCTGCTATTTAGTGCTTCTTTTGTAGTGTCTTAACAACGTCCTTTTCTTTTTTTCTTTTCCCTGGAATGTTCGGGGCATTTAAACCAGCCCTCCCACAGAGGAGGATCATGCTCCTCTTACTTAGTTGCAGAAAACATTCACCATGTACTATGGAAAATCACACAATCAATCTTCATGCTAATCATTCTCTGCTGGAAGCTATTTACTGCAAAGACTCCTGAAATTTTCTTGCTAGCTGGAGAGCAGAGTGTCACAGTCAAAAGAGTGAATCACTTATGTTTAAAAAAATAAAAGCAAACCCCCAAAAAACCCCCAAACAACACACCCAAAAGCAAAACACGCCGGAGGGAAGGGATGCCATCCAGAGGGACCTTGACAGGCTGGAGAGGTGGGCACAAGCCAACCTCATGAGCTTCAACAAGATCAAGTGCAGGGTCCTGCATCTGGGTCGAGGCAATCCCAGGCACAAATCCAGGCTGGGCAGGGACTGGCTGGAGAGCAGCCCTGAGGAGAGAGACTTGGGGGTGCTGGTGGAGGAGAAGCTCAACAGGAGATCTCAATGTGCACTTGCAGCCCGCAAAGCAAATCAGATCCTGGGCTGCAGCAGGAGAAGTGTGGCCAGCAGGTCAAGGGAGGTGCTTCTCCCCCTCTACTCAGCTCTGGTGAGACCCCACCCGGAGTACTGCGTCCAGTTCTGGAGCCCCTATTACAGGAGGCATGTGGACGTGCTGGAGCGTGTCCAGCGAAGGGCCATGAGGATGAGCAGAGGGCTGGAGCACCTCTCCTATGAGGACAGACTGAAGGAGTTGGGGCTGTTCAGTCTGGAGAAGAGAAGGCTCCGAGGTGACCTCATTGTGGCCTTCCAGTATCTGCAGGGGGCTACAGGAAGGCTGGGGAGGGACTTCTCAGGATCTCAGGTAGTGACAGGACTAGGGGGAATGGAATGAAGCTGGAGGTGGGGAGATTCAGGCTGGATGTGAGAAGGAAGTTCTTCCCCATGAGAGTGGTGAAGCCCTGGAATGGGTTATCCAGGGAGGTGGTTGAGGCCCCGTCCCTGGAGGTGTTTAAGACCAGGCTGGACGAGGCTCTGGCCGGCCTGATCTAGTGTGGGGTGTCCCTGCCCATGGCAGGGGTTGGAACTAGATGATCCTTGTGGTCCCTTCCAACCCTGACTGATTCTATGAAAACACAGCCATGAAAGACCAAAACGGAATGTTTTGCAAAAGGTTTGAGTATTTGAAGATCAGATGGGTAAAAGCTGTGCAAAGAGACACTTAGAAATTATCCTTCTCAGTGGGGCTTCTTTAATCCCCACCCCAGATCTAATTCACAGAAGGGTTTAGGTTGGGAGAGACCCCAGAGATCATGTACTCCAACCTCCCTGCCCTGGGCAGGGACACCTTTCAGCTGGACTCGGCTGCTCAAGGCCTCATCCAACCTGGCCTTGAACACCTTCAGGGAGGAGGCGTCCACAAGCTCCCTGGGCAACCTGTTCCAGAGTCTCACCACCCTCAAAATGAAGAGCTGCTTCCTAAGATCCATTCTCACCCTACTGTTCCTCAGCCTCAAAGCATCCCTCCTTGTCCTGTCTCTAGACACCCTTGTGTACAGTCCCTCTCCAGCCTTTGTGTAGGTTCACCTCAGCTATTGGAAGGCAGCTCTAAGGTCCCCTCAGAGTCTTCTCTTCTGAAGGCTAAACAGCCCCAGCTGCCTCAGCCTATCCTCATAGCAGAAGATGATTTGCAGTTGTGGAATAATCCAGCCTGTTTTTTCTCTGTTATCATTGTCCCCATCACACACATCTTGCCTTTCTCAGATGTTCAAGTCTGAGATGTGGGGAAAACCAGAGCTAATTAAAACCATGTGGAGCTGAAATCACTTGCCTCTGCCTTTGCTCCTGTGCTGCCGTTTAAACGGTGGTCCTCTGGTGGCTGCCATTCATTCTGTCTCAATGGCTTTGTTAGAGGTAACTTGGTTTTGCACCAGCACACGTGGCTGTGCCTGGGCTGCGCAGCCCTCTTTGTGCCAAGAGCAGAGGTTTCAGTATTGTGTCGCACAACTAGAGAGCCACCACCCGGCTTCTTGATTTAGAAATAATCAAGTTTGGCTGAGCCCCAGACACCCACCACTTCAGCCTGTATCTAATAAGAAATACATTGTTTTATGTTCCTCTCTGTTGCTGAATTCAGCTCTTACAGGCAAATGCTTAGATTTCTCCCCCTGATTGCAGCAGGTACTCCTCTGTAGCGTATTTCTTCTCCCGATGAAAGAGGAGAGCTCTGGTTTAGCTACAAAATGTCTGGTGCCCGTCTCTGATGTTCCACTGCTTCCCCAGAGCATTGCGGTGAGGATGGTGAGACACTGCAACAGGTTGCCCAGGGAGGTTGTGGATGCCCCCTGCCTGGAGGTGTTGAAGGCCAAGTTAGATTAGGCCTTGGGCACCCTGGGCTAGTGGGAGGTGTCCTTGCCCACGGCACGGGGCTTGGAAGTGGATGACTTTTCAGGTTCCTTCCAACCTAAGCCATTCTATGAGGGGAAAATAAGATAAACCAAAGAAATCTTTGCAGGGATCCAGCACGGTTAAATGTGCTACAGCTGTGCAGAGCCAGTTCATGTAACAAAGGAAAATCACCACCACCTGCAACTTACTCACACGAATGCACGCTGCACCATGAGAAAGGGACTGATGGAGTGGGATACACCAGAGCCTAACTTGCAGACAACCTGCTGGGGGTGGGGGATGGAGGGGGAAGAGCTCAGGGCCCAAGTGAGGTTTTGTGCTCCTTTTGCAGCACTGTGGACTAACACCTCTAGATGTGTGAGAGCCTTGGACCTCTTCCTGTGATTTTGGGCCATTCTCGCCATGCTTGCATGGCAGTTATGGAAAGTATGTAGAGACTGATTCCTATTTGGCTTTGAGGGAGTTTGAAGAACGTGGCACTGATTAAAAAAAATGAAAAGAAGAATCATGGAATTGTCAGGGTTGGAAGGGATCTCAAGGATCATCCAGTTCCATCCCCTGCCAAGGGCAGGGACACCTCACAGTAGATCAGGTTGCTCGGAGCCACATCCAGCCTGGCCCTCAAAACCTCCAGAGATGAGGCTTCCACCACCTCCCTGGGCAACCTGTCCCAGTGTCTCACCACCTTCATGGGGAATAAAGGAGGCATGTGAAGCTGTGGGATGTCTGGAGCTTGTGGTAGGTCTCCTCAGAAAGGCAATGGGGACGTAGAACATGATGGATCAGGGCTTGGGCTGTTCTGGAAAGGAAGCAAATTTGCTTTTAATGATCTATGTGGTACAGAGCTGCAGCACAGCTCATCCTCTGCTTCACTGTGTATTTGCTTTGCTTTCCAACACCGAACAGCTTAAGGTTTGAGTCACCCTCCATTAAGCTGAACAAAATGAAAATGCCAGCACTTTTGGAACATGTTGGTGAGGGCCCTAAATTGGAAAGCAAACATAGCACAGAGCTGCCCTTCTCCATGTGAATGGAGAATCACAGAACAGTAGCGGTTGGAAGGGATCTCTGCAGATCATCCTGTCCAACCCCCCAGCCAGAGCAGAGTCACCTGGAGTGGGTCTCACAGGAATGCATCCAGCTGGATTTTGAACATCTTCAGAGAAGGAGACCTCACAACCTCTGTGGGCAGCCTGCTCCAGGGCTCCGGTGAAAACCCTCACTGTGAAAAAAGGTTTTCCCTCTGTTCACATGGAACCTCCTCTGCTCCAGCTTGCACCAATTGCCTCTTGTCCTGTTGTTGGATATCGCTGAGCAGAGCCTGGCTCTGTCCTCCCGACACTGCCCCTCACATCTGTGTAAACACGAATGAGGTCACCCTGCAGGCTCCTCCTCTCCAAGCTGAGGATCCCCGGCTCCCTCAGCCTTTCCAAAGAGAAAGAAGCTGTTCAGGCAAGCGGGGAATTTGGAAGGCTGGGTCTCTTTTGTCACTGTGGAGGAGAAAGCACTGGGCAACAGAAAACTTCCATTGCTGTGGATGGGCTCCTGTGTGATTTACTCTAGGTGACCCTGCTCTTGAAGGGTGGGGTTGGACTCCATAATCCTCACAGGTCCCTCCCAACCCCTACCGTTCTGTGATTCTGGGTGCCTGACTGAGATCTGCTTCGCAACTCGTTTCTGATGTTGTCATTATGATTTGTTTCCTATTTATCTTTTCCAGTACGCAAAGGCTGATTCACAGGAGGAGATCTGATAACTTAAAGCAGAATTATCTCAGACATCACAGTAAACAACCTCTGGCTGGTGTCCAATCTAAATCTACCCTTCTCTGTTTGCAAACCATTGGCCCTTCGTGCCACATGCAGATGGAAAGAGTCCCTCCCCAGCTTTCTTGTAGTCCCCCTCAGGTACTGAAATGCCTCTATAGCGATTGCTCTCACTGAAATAAAAGGCA
The DNA here is from genome assembly GCA_033816785.1 of Picus viridis. NCBI lineage: Eukaryota > Metazoa > Chordata > Aves > Piciformes > Picidae > Picus > Picus viridis. The sequence continues at coordinate 8,588,204 of CM066577.1, forward strand.
TTGTAACGGTTTAAACACCCATTTCATAAGGATCTAAGCTGCCAGGTTGTACATTAAGGCTGATCAACGTGTGCCACAGTTGTGCTGGAGGTTCAGCTGTGTTACACTGAGCACCCACTAATTGGCAGCGAGCCACGGTCTGTCCTGACATATTGCTTAATTACTTTCCTTTCCCCCACCCAGGGCTTAAGCGTATTGAGGAAAGCCATAAACACCCCAAGAGCCCCATTCCCACTGAACTCAATAGGAGCTCTGCTGTTGCGTTGGGATGACGGCAGGACTTGCCGTGACAGTAAAATAAGGCAGATGTAGCTAACAGGGACTTTCAAGTAGGAAGAGGAGCAGAAAAGGACACACATGAATTATGAAAGATCTAACTCAAAGGGGATGTGAAAAGATTACAGAATACACTGAAAAATGTTAAAGGAAGCCTAAGAGTAGCAAAGAGAGAAGGTACAATGAAAATGGGACAAGAGGTGAAAATACAGAAGAGAGACTTCAAGTGGATAAAGAATAAGAAATGAACGAGGCAACAGGGCTTCTGCAAAATGGAAAGGGCAATTCTGTCACAGGAGCAGCAGACATTGGTGAATAAATAAGTGAATTAGGTGTCTGTTCTCACAGAGGAGAATGGGATCAACTCAATCTATCACAAATGTGAACATTCCTGGAGCTGGCTGAGGCCTGTCTGTAGAGAGGGGAAAATCAGGCTCAGTGTGACCCTGTGCAGCCCGATCTAGTTGGAGGTGTCCCTGCTGACTGTGTGGGAGTTGGACGAGGTGACCTTTGAGGGTCCCTTCCAACCCAATGCAGTCTGTGAATGGAAGTCCACCATCGAGGCATGAGTGCTGCATGGCGTGGCTCCCTTTCTGGTTCTCCTGAGGATTTGCTCTGTGAGACCCCCTGGAGTACTGCATCCAGTTCTGGAGCCTCTATTCCAGGAAGGATCTGGATGTGCTGGAATGTGTCCAGAGAAGGGACACAAGGATGATCAGCGGTCTGGAGGTGTTCTGCTATGAGGACAGACTGAGAGAGTTGGGGCTGTTCAGTCTGGAGAAGAGAAGGCTCCAAGGAGACCTTACATCGGCCTCCCAGTATCTAAAGGGGGCTACAAGAAAGGTGGGAAGGGACTTTCTTAGAGTGTCAGGTAGTGATAGGATGGGGGGAATGGGAAAAAAAAAAAAAAAAAACAGGAATGGGTTGATTCACATTGGATGGTAAGAAGAAGCTCTTCCCCATGAGGGTGATGAGACACTGGAACAGGTTGCCTAGGGAGGTGGTAGAAGCCTCATCCCTGGATGGCTGGATGTGGTTGTGAGGAACCTGCTCTAGTGTGAGGTGTTCCTGCCCTTGGCAGGGGTTGGCACTGGATGATCCCCGAAGTCCCTTCCAACCCTAACAAGTCTATGATATGTAGCTGCTCTGCCTCTCTCTCTGGGCTTTAGCCAAGGGAGTGGTGGTCTCCTTTGCCCTTTGTGTCTAGTGGTTTGGTGGGAGGCAAGATTCTGTGAATCGCTATGGATGAAGAACTTGGTGTTAGACCAAAGCAAGTAATTTATCTGTTTAGGAAAAGCTCTTTTGACAAAGACCTGCTTACAGTGCTAGGAGTTTTGCTTTTTCTCCCTTCCTTTCTTCTTTTATTTTGCCCTTTTTTTTTTTAAATTAATAACAGGTCTTTCATAAAAGGAAGGCATGGACCTTACATCTCTGTTAGGGTAATTTACTCCCCACAGTAATTTTAACATAGTTTGTTCTACATGGAGTGATATTTTAATCATCCTTTCAGTGCTTATTGATGAGGGTTTGCTGCCAAAAAAAAGATGAGAAGATTAGTTTAAAATTATCCTTGGTGAATTTAAAACAATAACAAGGAAGCGAACACAGTCCAAAGCAAAGTAAGGAACAGAATAGACTTAATAAAAGGCGGCTGCCTTACTCACTGTACAGAATGACTGCAAGGCTCACTGTGGTAGGGCTGCACATACTCCCTAGCAAACTACGGTTTTGAAATGGAACAGGCACAAATCTTCCCCTTCTGAAGGCAAATGGTGGGTAAGTGGGCTGCGCCAAGAAGAGTGCAGATTGAGGGAGGTTCTCCTCCCCCTCTACTCTGCCCTAGTGAGACCTCACCTGGAATATTGTGTCCAGTTTTGGGCTCCCCAGTTCAAGAGGGACAGTAATCTACTTGAGAGAGTCCAACGGAGGGCTACGAGGATGATGAAGGGACTGAAGCACTGCCCGAGGAGGAGAGGCTGACAGACCTGGGGCTGTTTAGCCTGGAGAAGACTGAGAGGGGATTTAATAAATGTGTATAAATATCTGAGGGCTGGGGGTCAAGAGGGAGGGCATAGGCTCTGCTCAGTTGCGCCCTGTGATAGGACAAGGGGCAATGGATATCAACTACAGTACAGGAGGTTCCGCCTCAACATGAGGAGGAACTTCCTCACTGTGAGGGTCCCAGAGTACTGGAACAGGCTGCCCAGAGAGGTTGTGGAGTCTCCTTTTCGGGAGACTCTCAAGACCCATCTGGGTGTGTTCCTGCGTGACCTGTGCTGGATTCTGCGGTCCTGCTGTGGCAGAGGTGTGGACTTGATGATCTCCAGAGGTCCCTTCTAACCCCTAACGTCCTGTGAGTTGTGCTTTGTCCAATACTAAAAAGCCTTGCCCTCACTCAAGCACCATATCAAACCTGTCCCCTCCTTCCTATACTTATCACCTAAGAACAATTAGCATTTTCTCACCCATCAGGAGGCCCCTGGTTTCAAAGCTTTCTTGTCATCAACTCTTGGCTCCCCCCAGAATGTGATGGGAAGCAGCTTTCCTCAAAAATTAATTAACTGTCAGGTTAGAAGGAGTGGAGTATCTTCCTCAGGCACTAGGATGCCTGCAATCCTGCAAGGATACCAAAGGGCATCCTTGAAGGCTGAAATTATAGCCTCAAACAGTACACTTTCTGGGTTTTTTGACTAAACATGACACAGTCTGCACAGTCTCCAGCATTTATGTGAAGTGATCATCAGCCAGACTGGAAAAAAATAGAAATCACAGTGCTAAACTCTTGGGGTGGCTCAACTGTCTCAGAGGTTCAAGACCTCAGCCAGCTTCTACTCAATGAGAAACCTGGTAATCACATGCTTACAAACATGGAAGTCACAGGGCAATTTTGCTAGTCATTACCAGGCACTGAAGAAAATGTGGCTGCAAGGGAAATATTTCAGCAAAAAAGCTCTTTCCAAGGTGGGAACTGAATAGTTGCATGCAACTGGTCCTTCAAGAGCACCAGTGGCAGAAGATTCAGAGTCACAGAATGTTAGGGGTTAGAAGAGACCTGTGGGAATCATTGAGTCCAACCCCCTTGCCAAAGCAGAATGGGCAGGCCACATAGGAGCACATCCAAGTGGGTTTTGAATGTCTTCAGAGGGGACTCCACAACCCTCCTGGGCACCCTGCTCCAGTTCTATGTCACCCTCCCTGTAAAAAAATGTCTCCTCATGCTGAGGTGAGAAGCTGAAGTTTTGACTGCGTCTGCTTCAAGAAGCAGAAAAGAGCCAGGCATGAGGGGTAGATCCCTTCCCGAGGTGTGTCCCAAAACCCTGGGTGGCGATGGGGGAGGTTCTGTAAGGGTTTGTTCTACTCCTTGTGTCTTGGCTGCGTGGTTTAGTGGCCATGGTGGTGCCAGATTGATGGTTGATGATCCTGGAGATCTTTTCCAAGTGACCCATTTCTGTGCATGTTGCAGTGTCTTGCTAAACAGCAGCTGGGTGAAGGTCATACATGAGCATGCGCCTATCCCTGTGGAAACCTGGCATAAAGCAGCGTGGGTCTGCTGGCTTCGCTCTAGCTTGCCTAGGCTCTTCTCTGCACGATTGGTGAGTTTGGCTAAATTCTTCAGAACTGCTTGGGATTTAAGGCTCTGTTTGAGTGTAAAATGTGATTAGTCACAGTGAGGGGGCTTTTTATCTGGCTGATGCACCTTTCTTTCACTGCAGTTGATAAATATGCAGTGTTAGCCTGGTCACAAGCATGTCGCTCGCGAGCTGTGAAAAGCAGCTGCTGTGATTTCGACGCTGATACAAAACTGCTCTGCTCATTCCGCTCTCTACCGACCGTGAGGTTGCTGTTTGAAACCGAACATGGATGTGGCAAGGTCTCTGGTCACCCTGAGTGGTGAGAAGTGCCACTCCTCCAGCTCACAATGCCAGCTGGACCTTTTTGGCTGGGGCAGGCTGCTTGTCAGCTGAGGAGTGGGATCTGGGAGGAGTGGCAGCATCCTTGGTGCTCCACATGCAGTGTGCAGGAGAAGATACTGATCTGTGCCCTCTGCATTCATGCTCAAGTAAGAAGCTGTGCATCGGTCTGATTCTGTCCGTGTGGGCACGGCAAGGTTTCATTGAATGTTTCTGTGTATGCGTCGAGGAAAGCACTGCAGAAGAACTACATGGTAATCCTTTTGTTTATTCACAATGTCCTGCCTGGTATGATTAGAGGCATCATTTGAAGACTCAAAGCCAGCAGGGTAAGGGAGGTTATTCTCCCCTCTAGTCTCCTCTGGTGAGACCCCCATCTGGAGTACTGTGTCCTGGTCTGGAACACTCAACAAAACAAGGATGTAGATCTGTTGAGCACGGTCCAGGTCCAGAGGAGATCACAAAGATGATCAGACAGCTGCAGCACCTGTCCTACAAGGACCTGATGAAGGAGTTTGGTCTATTCAGCCTGAAGAAGAGAAGGCTGTGGGGAGGTGTTATAAGGGCCTTCCAGTACCTGAAGGGGGCCTATAGGAAGGCTGGAGAGGGGCCATTTAGGAGGGTGTGTGGGCAGAGGACAAGGGACAACGTTTTAAACTAGAGCAGGGTAGGTTGTGATTGGACATTAGGAAGAGTACTGTGAGGGTGGTGAGACACTGGAACAGATTGTCCAGAAAAGCTGTGGATACCTCATCCCTAGAAGTGTTTAAAACCATGCTGGATGAGGCTTTGAGCAACCTGGTATCACAGTATCACTAAGGTTGGAAGGGACCTTGAAGATCATCAAGTCCAACCTGTCACCACAGACCCCGTGACTAGACCACGGCACCAAGTGCCACGTCCAATCCCCTCTTGAACACCTCCATGGACGGTGACTCCACCACCTCCCTAGGCAGCCCATTCCAGTCACTACAGCTGCAGCCCTCTTACTCGGAGTAAGCCACTTTCGTGTTTCTGCATCCAGGTCATGACATGATTTATGGAAAAACAACAGCAAAGGCATCATCCCAAGAATTTACTGTGCTGGTGCACGGGAAATATATCTGATTTCTGATTTCTGCTCTCTGCTTTCTACCCCGTACTGAATCAGTGCTGTGTGGGAGTAAACACTTTCCTTCTCCTTTTCAGAATTTAACAGACCAACCAAAAAAAAAAAAAGGGAAATAATAAACAAAATCCATATTACAGGTTCCACAATTTTCTGCAGAAATGGGAGCATCGGGACAATTGTATTCAATATTTCTTCCAAGGACTAGGCTGATATCTAATGAAGTGCATGGAACCACGCTCATGTTCCAAGGAGATAGAGGTTATCGCTGCAAAATGAGCATGTCTACAAGTTCTGCATTTCTTTGGCTTAGATTCATATAATGGTTTGACTTGAAAGGGATCTTAAAGATCATCCAGTTCCAACCCCCTCCTGCGGGCAGGGACACCTTCCACCAGACCAGGATGCTCAAGGCTTCATCCAACCTGGCCCTGAACACATCCAAAACCTCCCTGGGCAACCTGTTCCAGTGTCTCACCACACTCACTGTCAAGAACTTCTTCCTAACATGCAGCCTCAACCTGCCCTCCTCAGGCTTCATTCCTCAGCTTTGATTTCTTGATGCTTGGTTGAGAACCAGTTAAAGGGCTTTGCTCCTTAGAGACTGGGTGATAAAACACATGTCAAAAATGCTGCTCTTCTAGCATATCTCTTCATCTGCACTGCACAAATCAGCTCCTACCCCTCCATAGCCTTGGGCTCTGTCTCTCACACAATAACCCCAAATTCTCAGTTACGCCACAGTTGCATGTTTACCTTTAGACCTGAACCACGGTGCTGAGTTTATGCCTACACACCAACATTGCCTGCTTGGTGCTCTGCAGATTGGAGGCCGGCGGCTCCCTGCCCTCCCGACACTCACGCAGAGCAACTGCCCAGCCCGGCCTGCTTCCAACTTATTTGTCCTGGGTGCCAAATGAGCTGGTTGGAGGTACTTACTCTAGCTTCCCACACAGCCTCCCAGAAACTGTCATTCACCCTACAAACACACTACAACAGAGGAGACCTCTAGCTATAGGCAGCAGGTGGAGGCAGATAAATACCACCCCTACAACACACATGAACCAGGCTGTGGAAAATCCAGGGCTAGCACCCAGACAACACCTGAGAAGACATCAGCAAAGCCATGGACCAACTGCAAAAAGTGAAGAATGAATAAATCCCCAGTGGGTTTGCCCTTTTTCATTGGAGGTGTCCTGACTGCAGGCAGGTTAGACAAGATGACCTTTGATGGAGCCTTCCAACCCAAAGCAATCTGTGAATCTCTGTGATTTCAGTCAAACTCTACAATCAGTTACTGAAACTACTATTTCTCTGCAAAGCTGTGTCGTGAGATGGACCTAGAAGCCATTTGTGTGGTTATGCTTTCAGATCATGCATCAAAGGACATTTTTCATGTTTCAGCCTAACTAGTAAAGACTTCTGAGTCGTAGCCAACTGGCAAATCCAGACAAGTCATCAAAGAAACCAGGAATCACAGAATGGTAGGGGTTGGAAGGGACCTCAAAAGTTCCTCCAGTCCAACCCCCTGCCAGCGCAGGATCACCTAGAGCAGGTCACACAGGAACACATCCAGGTGGATTTTGAACGTCTCCAGAGAAGGAGACTCCATAACCTCTGTGGGCAGCCTGCGCCAGGGCTCTGCCACCCTCACTGTGAAACAGTTTTTCCTTCTGCTCATATGGAACCTCCTCTGCTCCAGCTTGCACCCATTGCCCCTGGTCCTATCACTGGACATTACTGAGCAGAGCCTGGCTCTGTCTTCCCTACAGTGCCCTGCACATCTTCATCAACGTGAATGAGGTCACCGCTCAGGCTCCTCTGCTCCAAGCTAAAGAGCCCCAGCCTTTCCTCAGTCCCTTCAGCATCTTGGTGACTCTGCACCACAAACAGGGTGTCAGTGCCTTGCATAGTCCTTCCTCATGTGAAGAAGAAGAAAAAAAAAAAGGCAAAGAGAAAAAAAAAAAAAACAACCACCAGTTTTTGAAGCATTGATAGCAGCTGGGAAAAAAATAATTAGTAAGGAAAGTCAGTTTGGAAATGAAACCCTCAGGGCACCCCAGCAGTAGCACGGCAGACACAGAGGTACCTCTCTACCTGTACAGGAGGCATTACTTTATTGCTGTGACCATACCTATGTGAGGTCCACCCTTGGCAGGCTATGCAAATGAAGCCAAATTGATTCTTTTCAGACACCCATGGAGGTACACAAGCAGGCTGTTTATGCCTTCTGTTCAAATCAAATAAATCAAGCAGAACACAATATCTGGCAAATACTTTCTTGTCATTTATGGCTACAGAAAAGCTAACGGAGGGAAAGCTTTGGAGAACTGCAGTACTGCATTTTGCAGCCCATAAGGCTCAAGACATTGGAGTTGCACATGGTTTAGCCAACTAACACGTACCATCATTTGCTTCCCCATCAATCAGGGAATCATAGCATGGGTTGAGTTGGAAGAGACCGCAAGGATCATCTAGTTCCAACCCTCCTGCCATGCGCAGGGACACCTCCTACTATACCAGTGGGAGCTGCTTAGGTCTTGCTCAGTTCTTGCTCTGTTTCTGGCCTGCATTAGGAATAGTGTGGCCAGCAGGAGCAGGGAGGTCATTGTGCCCCTGTACTCTGCATTGGTTAGGCCACACCTTGAGTCCTGTGTCCAGAGCTGGGCCCCTCAGTTTAAGAAGGACATCGAGACACTGGAACGTGTCCAGAGAAGGGCGACGAGGCTGGTGAGAGGCCTTGAGCACAAGCCCTGTGAGGAGAGGCTGAGGGAGCTGGGGTTGTTTAGCCTGGAGAAGAGGAGGCTCAGGGGCGACCTCATTGCTCTCTACAACTACCTGAAGGGTGGTTGTAGCCAGGAAGGGGTTGGCCTCTTCTCTCTAGCAACCAGCACCAGAACAAGGGGACACAGTCTCAAGCTGCACCAGGGGAAGTTTGGGCGCGAGGTGAGGAGAAAGTTCTTCACCGAGAGAGTCGTTCGCCATTGGAATGTGCTGCCCAGGGAGGCGGTGGAGTCACCGTCCCTGGAGGTGTTCAAGAGGGGATTGAACGTGGCACTTGGTGCCATGGTCTAGTCATGAGGTCTGTGGTGGCAGCTTGGACTCGATGATCTTTGAGGTCTCTTCCAACCGTGGTGATACTGTGTGATACTGTGTTTTAGAGCCTACAATCAGAGTCTGGAATCAGAAAGACTGGAAGCGAGGGCCTCAAGCCACTGGCAGTTTCATGTGTGCTGGGGGCTGGCTCTTCTGCAGACTCTCAGCCGAGGGCACAGCTTATCCTGGGGTGTAGGTCTGTGTCTGCTGGACCGCAGTGCTTCTCTCTGGCCGCCCTGGTGGAGCAGGATGGATCTGTGCCTGTTGGATCTGTGCCAATTGTGCCTTGGCATCCTAGTGGACAGCAAGTTTGCTGTGGGACAGCAGTGAGCTTCTGTGACCAAGAGAGCCAATGGTATCCTGGGGGGCATCAAGACAAGTGTGTCCAGCAGGGCAAGGGAGGTTCTTCTGCCCCTCTGCTCTGCCCTGCTGAGACCACAGCTGCAATACTGTGTCCAGTTTTGGGCTCCCCAGTTCAAGAGAGACAGGGACCTCCTTTAGAGAATCCAACAGAGAGCCATGAGGATGACCAGGGGACTTGAGCATCTCCCCTATGAAGAGAGACTGAGAGCCCGAGAGCCCTGGGGCTGTTTAGTCCTAAGACTGAGGGGGATCTGATCAATGCCTATCAATATCTGAGTGGTAGGTGTCAAGTGGAGTGAGCTAAGCTCTTTGTGGTGATGCACGGCAATCAGACAAGGAGCAATGGATACAAACTGGAACATACAAAGTTTCAGCTCAGCATGAGGAAAAACTTCTTTACAGCGAGGGTGGCAGAGCCCTGGAGCAGGCTGCCCAGATAGATTATGGAGTCTCCTTGCAAAACCCACCTGGATGCATTCCTGTGTGGATTACCCTCGGTGATCCTGCTCTGGCAGGTGGCTTGGGCCTGAGGATCTCTGGAGGTCCCTTCCAACCGCCAATGTACTGTGATACTGTGAAATGCTGAGGTGAAAGACAGAAATGAAACCCGAAGGAATGCTGCGTGACAAGCAGAGCACCAATCAAAGCTTCTTCACTTATCCAAATTGTGCTGGCAGAAAGAATAAAGAGGACAGGATTTTGGCTAAGGCATGTAATATTGCAGCGTGGAATACAATGTAAATTGCCTCTCATCTCTGTTCTGCCAGGAACAGAGACAGAAATGCTCCAATGAAAGGAGCACAGGTTGCGAAATTGTGGGCATGACCTCCTGTGGTAGCCTGACTGTGGTTTAAACACCATGCTCAGCCATAGCCCTCAGTCAAAGGAGCTCTCTCCTGAGAGATGTCAGCCTGAAGCACAAGGGCTCGATCTGTAATTCCAATCCCTGTGGCCAGACCTTTCGGTCAGCCTGAATCCCTGTGTTTTCGACAGCACTTTGTGGTGCAGGATGCCCCGGTCCAGCTGGGGTTTTAGATTCCTACTACAGGCTGGCTCTGTAGCAACTCATACAGTTCGATTAAAGAAAAAAAAAAAGAGGGAGAAGAAAAGGCCTCCTAACCTCAAGCAAGCTGAGTTTTTTTTGGATTGGTTTGTGGGGGTTCTTGGGGGCGTTTCACTCTCTCTCATGTAGTCCTGGGCCAAATCTGGGCAACCTGAACTAGTGGAGAGTGTCCCTGCCCATGGCAGGGGGGTTGGAATTAGATGATCCTTGAGGTCCCTTCCAACCCTGACAATTCTGTGATTTATATGAAGGCTTTTTGGTCTTTCTCAGGTGACTTCAGACACTGATATTTGCTTTTTTGAGTATGTGTCAGAAGCAAACAAGGTGGTAAAGTAAAAATCATAGGTAATTTTGAACTGGAGGCTCTGGTCAGCATCTCATCTTTTGAGGGATGTAGCCTCACAGAACCCTAGAAGAAGGTAGTTTTGTGTCATAGAATCATAGAATTGATAAAGGTGGAAAAGACCTCAAAGATCATCCAGTCCCACCTATCACCCAAGACCTCTTTACTAACTAAACCATGGCTCCACATGTCACATCCAATCCTTTTACAAACACCTCCAGGGACGGTGACTCCACCACCCACCACCTCCCTGGGCAGCACATTCCAATGGCCAATCACTCTTTCTGGGAAGAACTTTCTCCTCACCTGCAGCCTAAACTTCCCCTGCACAGCCTGAGACTGTGTCCTCTTGTTCTGGTGCTGGCTGCCTGGGAGAAGAGACCAACCCCCACCTGGCTGCAACCACCTTTCAGGGAGTTGTAGAGAGCAGTGAAGTCTCCCCTGAGCCTCCTCTTCTCCAGGCTAAACACTCCCAGCTCCCTCAGCCTCTCCTCACAGGGTTTGTGCTCAAGACCTCTCACCAACCTTGTTGCCCCTCTCTGGACACGTTCAAGTATCTCAAAGTCCCTAAATTGGGGGGCCCAGAACTGGACACAGGACTGAAGGTGTGGCCACACCAAGGCTGAGTCCAGGGGCAGAATGACTTCCCTGCTCCTGCTGGCCACACTATTCCTGATCCAGGCCAGGATGCCGTTGGCCGTCTTGGCCACCTGGGCATACTGCTGGCTCATGTTCAGCCAGCTGTCAGCCAGTCCCCCCAGTGGCCTCATTTAGAGCATCCTGTGGCACGTAGGCCCTGTAAACACCACTTTCAGAGTAGAGTTGCCTCTGTAGCACAGTTTCCCATTTTGCATTTTAAGACTGCAAAGAAGTCCTTGGGAATAACTCCAGTAAGGAATGAACTGTGGAGATACATAGTGCATTGGTTGGAAGGGGTCGAGCCTCACCGAGCAGAGCCGGACTCCATCCTCTGGGCACTCACCCTTTACATATTTGTAAACATTAAGGAGGTCACCCCTTAGATCAGGCTGCCCTGTGACACATCCAATCTGATCTTGGATGTCTCCAGGAACAGGGCCTCAACCACATCCCTGGGCAACCTGTTCCAGGGTTTCACCTCTCTCATTGTACAGAACCTCTTCCTGATATCCAGCCTAAATCTCCCCTGCTCACGCTTCAAACCACGGTCCTTCATCCAATCACTCCAAGCCCCTCTAAACAGTCCCTCCCCAGCCTTCCTGTAGGTCCCCCAGAGATACTGAAACGCAGCTCTAAGGTCTCCCTGGAGCCTTCTCTAGGCTGAACAGCACCAACTCTTCCGGCCTGGTTTTATAGGAGAGGTGCCTCAGCGTGTTTAGAAGCAGTGACTTTGTAGCTCCTCCCTTTGCTATTCATTGCTGCCATCAGCATGGTGACTCTCTCCACCTTTCTTTAGGAGAGTTGTTATTTATGACAAGGTTAGCTCATGCTTTTGAAACTGCTTTGTGATAAATATGCAAAACAGTAGGGAACTGAGTATTCTTGCTGTCAGGTTACAAATGGGTTTGGCCAGTACATTCAGGCACAGAATGGCATTTGGTTTTAGGGGCTTGGATGTGAATAATGGGAACTGTACAACCCTAAGAGAGCATTCGTGGTTTGGCTGTGCAGGTGTGGGGTGTTTCATCTCTGAGTAAGAAAAGGCCTCAAGTCTTTGTTTAATGTCTGTGGAAAATACTGGAAAGGAGAAAAAAATAAAAGAAGATGAAAACAAAGAAAAAAAGCAAGCAAGCAAATGCATGAAAAACTAACCAAGAAAAATGGAGAGGAAAAGGACAGGGGGGAAATTCAGTTCCATAATAGGAGTTTTAAACACAGCAAACCATGTGGTGGTGCTAAAGTTACAAAGGAGGAATCCTCCCAGACCCGCTTTTACGAACCCTGGCCAGATGAGATATGACAAGGAGTACAAATTGCAGCAGTGGCAAACCAGTAAACATGGAAATCTGAGTAAATCAGTCATTTCAAATCTATTTGCCAAAGTGTGCTTATCCTCTGCAAAACCTCAGCATCTCCCCAGGAAGCACTGCAGGGCAATCTCTGCAAGCCTTTTGCTGCGTGGAGTTAAGGATCCAGATAGTCCTCTGCAGCCTTGTTATCATTCTTTTTTTTGGCAGGCGTTACAGCTGTTTGGGGTTTTTTGTAGCCTAATTGAAATGGATAATCACAGAGTGGCAGAGGCTGGAAGGGACCTCCAGAGATCGTCAAGTCCAACCCTGTTGTGAAAAGCAGGATCACCCAGGGTAGCCTGTTCATGAAAGCACCCAGGTGGTTTTTGAAAGTCTCAGAGAAGACTCCACAACCTCTCTGGTCAGCCTGCTCCAGGGTTTTGTCACCCTCGCTGTGAAGAGGTTTCTCCTCGTGTTGAGGTGAAACCTTCTATGTTCAAGTTTGTAACCATTGTTCCTCATCTTATTACAGTGCATCACCCAGAAGAGCCTAGCCCCCTCCACCTGACACCCACCTCACACATTGATGGACGTTGATCAGACCCCCTCTCGGTCCTCTCTTTTCCAGACTAAACAGCCTCAGGGCTCTCAGTCTTTCTCTGCTGGGGAAATGCTCAAGTCCACTAATCATCCTCGTGGCTCAGTTGGATTCTCTCCAGCAGGTCTCTGTCTCTCCTGAACTGGGGAGCCCACAACTGGACACAGTATTGCAGCTGTGGTCTCAGCAGGGTAGGGTAGAGGGGGAGAGGAACCTCCCTACCCCTGCTGGACACACTTTTTGCGACGCACCCCAGGATCCCATCGGCTCTCTTGGCCACAAGGGCACATTGCTGTCCCACGGAGAACCGTCTGTCCACCAGTCCTCCAAGATCTTTCTCCACGGATCTGCTTTCTAGCAGTGCGGCTCCTAACCTGTACTGGTGCCTGCAAGATGTTGCCTGCATATTTGTTGCAGTGGTTTTGGTATCTGTGGCACCCATTTCCCACTCTGAATCTGCTGAACAGGAGGACAGTGAATCCTAGGGATAGACAGAGGAAGGATTTCTGGTTTAACAAGGGAAAGCTGCTGGCAATGTCCTGTTTGTGCATTTATTCCTCATTGCTAAGGTACGTGAACAATCTGCACGAAAAAGAATATCTTGTGGAGATGGCAAATTGTTGTGGGTTTGGTTTTCTTCCTTCCCGGTGGATTCACCAGTGCAGGCCCACCCATTGCAATGCAGTCCCCTCTGTGTGTGACAACGATGTGACAAAGGGACAGCTCTCTTGCAACCTCCAATCTTTATACGCTTATTCTTTCTGGCCCATATTGCTTCAGTTGTGGAAGGGCTCCATTTCATGGAGAGCCCTATGACAGACAGAGAGTACAATTTTTCTGGTCCTACCCTTCCCCTTTTCTCTTCTTCCTTCCCCCCCCCCCCCCCACTTTCCTTCCCCTTTTCTCCTCCTTTCCCCCGCCTTCCGGGCCCTTTTCTCTTCCTTCCCCCGCCCCCGCCGCCTTCCCCCTTTCTCTTCTTCCTCCCCCCTTCTCCCTTCCTTGCATTTCCTTTCTCTTGTCTTTTCTTACCAGTGTTAAGCACCTACGTGGAGTCCTGTATTTGTGAGCTCCCTGTAGAGCTCCTCACTGACAGGAGCTGACATGGGCCAGTTAGCCCTCTCAAATATATTCTGGGGCTAGGGCAGACTAATTGCATTCCAGATCCATGTTTAACTTTCATTTACAGGCTCACAACGAGGCACGCGCTCTGTGCCATCCCCTAATTTGTACAGCTCCAGGAACGTTTTCCTTGTCACAGCATTTCATGTTGGATTTTGCAGAGAGAAGTTGAAGATCTAAGCTCAGACCTGTTTCTGCCTCAGACTTCCCATGTAACCCTGGGCCAATTACTACATCTCTCTGGTAGCAGTTTTTCCCTCTGTAACGTGGTGACTGCAATACCTGTCACGGAGGTACCTCAAGGTGAAACTGAGATGGAATATGCTGTGGAATTATCTTGGTGTTCTGTGGTATTCGTTCTTTTTAGCCTGGCCACAAGTCTTCCTTTTCTGCTCTCCTGCTTGCCTCTGGCTCCTTTCCTCCTAGCATAAGCAAGAGCCAGTAATGCCTCATGGGAATGTACTGGGTCAGACAGATGTCCATTTGATCCTCTATAATCTCCTGGGCTGTTTACGATTTCGTGAACTCCTGCCACATGCATTCCGAGGCTCCTCTTTTCCAGAGCGATGGCCCTACTGGAATGCCATTGGTCTTTGCCAGGCAGCTGGTCTGTGGCTGGGGTCAGGCTTGCTGCCCAATTCAGAGGGTTTGCCATGACTTCCCTAACAGATGAAGAAGAGGAACATGAGCCAGCAGCGTGCCCAGGTGGCCAAGACGGCCAGTGGCATCCTGGCCTGGATCAGGAATAGTGAGGCCAGCAGGAGCAGGGAGATCATTCTGCCCCTGTGCTCAGCACTGGTTAGGCCACACCTTGAGTACTGTGAACAGGTCTGGGTCCCTCAGGTTAAGATGCATATTGAGACATTTGAATGTGTCCAGGGAAGGGCAATGAGGCTGGGGAGAGGTCTCGAGCACAAGCCCTGTGAGGAGAGGCTGAGGGAGCTCGGGGTATTTAGCCTGGAGAAGAGGAGGCTCAGGGGAGACCCTGTGTCTAAAACTCCCTGAAGGGAGGCTGTAGCCAGCTGAGGGTTGGTCTCTTCTGCCGGGCAACCAGCACAGAACAGGAGAACACAGTCTCAGGCTGTGCCAGGGGAAGGTGAGGCTGGGTGTTAGGAAGGAATTCTTCCTGGAAAGAGAGAGTGGCTGTTGGAATGTGAGGCCCAGGGAGGTGGTGGAGTCACCATCACTGGAAGTAGTTAAAAGAGCCTGGATGAGGCAGTGGGTGCCACGATTTAGTTGATTAGACGGTGTGCGGTGACGGGTTGGACCTGCTGAGCCCTGAGGTCTTTTCCAACCCGGTTAATTCTGTATTCTGTAATGGAGATATGAAATACGGACCTGAGTCTCCCTGCCTTGCCCAAACAGCCTCTTTGGAACAGTGAGCTGCAGGAGTACATTAAACACACTAAAGTCGTGAAGTGGGGTCCCTGCCTGGTTAGTGAGTCCTGGCTGCCGTATCAGCACCTGCTGTCTGCTCCGGTCCACGAGCGCTGGGCTTCGGCAGCATAAACCTCCTGGTCCAGAGCCGCAGTGAACCTTCTGCGCTCCCTCACGGCAGCTCCCAAAAACTGTTATGGTCTGTTGGCTCCATCATTTCTGCTCTGCATTGGACTTACCAACTGACACTGAATCGCAAGCCCCTGGATGGTTTTTTTTTAGCCATGAATATGTAGTAACAATGTGGAGTTTGGTATTGCTGAATGTAATGAGGACATTGGTCTTGTGTGTGGCTTTGATTAGAGAAAGCCCTGGCAGAGGCCTCTCTGATGGCATGAAATTGGGAGGACTGTTGGTGCTGCCATTCAGTGAGAGCTGGACAGAGTGAAGAGCTGGGCAAAGAGGCATCTGGTGAAGCTCAACAAGGATAAGTGTAGAGAGTCCTGCATCTGGGGAGGAATAATCCCCTGCACCGGTGCAGAGTAAAGGTTGACCGGCTGAAAAGCAGCCCCGTGGAGAAGGGCCTTGGAGTCCCGGTGTGCAGTAAGTTCTCCATGGGACAGCAATGCGCCTTTGCGGACAAGGAGGCCAGCGGTATCCTCAGGTGCATTGAGAGTGGGCAGCAGGTCGAGAGAGGTTCTTCTTCCCTTCTGCTCTGCCCTAGAAGGATCACATCTGGAGTATTGTGTCTGGTTCTGAGGGATTATGGAAATACTGGGGAGAGTCCAACGCAGGGCTATGAGGAAGAGTAGGGACTGAAACACCTGTCCGATGAGGAAAGCTTGAGAGACCTGGGGCTGTTTGGCCTGGAGAAGAGAAGGCTGAGAGGGGATCCGCACAATGTTTACAAATACCTGCAGGGTGTGTGTCAAGAAGAAGGGTCCAGGCTCGTTTCAGTGGTGCCCAGCGATAGAATGAGGAACAATGAGTGTAGACTGGAACACAGAAGGTTCCACCTCAGTATCGGGAGAAATGTCTTTATGGTGATGGAGCACTGGAACAGGCTGCCCAGAGAGGTTGTGGAGTCTCCTCCGGAGACCTGACAAACCTGCCTGGATGTGGTCTCCTGTGACCTGCGCTAGGTGCCCCGGCTCTGGCAGGGGGTCTGTGTGTCGGACTGGATGATCTCCAGAGGTCCCTTCTAGCCCCTAACATTCTGCGGTCCTGTGATCTCTGGTTGTGATGAGGCAGATGTGCACTCAGCTTTTTCCTGGCTTTGTGTGCTGAGGCACTGTGACAGTAGGAAGAAACAAATCTCTGGCACTGCCAGAATAATAGCTTTGGCCTATTCCTCAGTGAAAGCATAATTCGTCAGTGAAAGCATAAGGGCTAAGATCCCAGCCCATTGAAGGCAAGGGAAGAATTCCCTTGGTTTTGCTCAGCTGTTGAGCAAAGCCAGCATGAAAAGGGAAAACCTCTCAGGAGGTTAAAAAGCATGGAGTAACTGTCAATAATATGGAGATATAGCATGTAAATAATCAAAGCACAGACATACCATTATTCCCAGGTCAGCTATGCTG
The DNA here is from genome assembly GCA_033816785.1 of Picus viridis. NCBI lineage: Eukaryota > Metazoa > Chordata > Aves > Piciformes > Picidae > Picus > Picus viridis. Next base: position 8,604,966 of record CM066577.1, read on the forward strand.
AAATAATGGAAAAGAAGAGGCTTAGGGAAACCTCACATGACCACACAAGGAAAAGAAAATGGAAAAAATAACCTATTGGGTTTATTCACCTACAGTTTTAGGGTGACTAAAAGTATTCACAAGTATGGGGAGAATGGCTCCCTCCGTGCAAGTGTTCAAGGCCAGGCTGGATGAGGCTGTCAGCCGCCTGGTCTAGCGGGAAGTGTCTCTGCCCATGGCAGGGCAGTGGGAACTGGATAATCCGGGAGGGCCCTTCCAAGCCAAACCATTCTATGAATCTGTGAATCTGTATCTTTGAAAGATAGTCTGGACAAAGGAAATACCAGGGAAGTAATGGTCTGAAAACCAAGCGACCAACCCAAAAACAAGGTTGCAAAAATAATGTGTGACATTAGTCTAAGCATTTCTAAACCCTGAAATGCAGAATTTTGAGATGTGGCACAAGAAGGGTGAAAACAATGAAGCAAATGTTGTCTTAGGCCAAACAGGGTGGGACTTGATGATCTCTGAGGCCTTTTCCAACCTCCTTGATTCTATGACCACAGTGAACGCTCCCCCTGCCCCAAAGAATCCTTTTGCCTCACAGAATGTTAGGGCTTGGAAGGGATCCTGAGTGGTCATCTAGTCCAAGCCCTCTGCTAAAGCAGGATCATCTAGAGCAGATCACACAGGAACACATCCAAAGAGGTCTCCGGAGAAGGAGACTCCGTAACCTGTCTGGGCAGACCGCACCAGTGCTAATCTTTCCCCAGTTTCCGAACTTATCCCTCCAATGGAGGCAGGAGTCTAATTGCCCAGCTGTGATTGCAAGGAGGTCGTTGCCTCCCTTGTGCTGAGCCAGAGCAGTGAGCCATGTCCACTGCCATTTACTGCTAGGCTAATCATTTGTTGCTGCCTGTTATAGAGTGCAGCATGCCTGGAACGTCTCAGTGTAATGGGCTGAAGTTCTGAGAGTGCTTTTTGATTCCCGTGGCTTTAATCCTGGGTGCCAGGATTTTCAGCACTCGCTGGGAGGCATTAAGGTGCCTCATCTCCTGGCTCTTCCAAAAGGTAGAGTGGTTATTACACCTGGATACAAATTAAGCCCTCTGCCTTCGTTGCGACAAAGAAAATGAGAGCAAGCCTCGCTGTAGGAATGAAAGCTCCCTGAGGTTGGAAACACCAGCTCCGGGGACACGTGCAGCGGGCCGGGGACGTCGGCACGTAGAAGCCGGCAGCCTGCATACGGAGCTGAAGGGTTCTCAGGCTGTCTTTATCCACACCGTAGCTCAACAGCACCGTGACATCCTCTTGATGTTAGCGGAGATGACGTCTCCATCAACATGACCCTCACTGTACCGGGTTCAGCCTGCTGTTAGCATTGCATCTCCTCCCACATCTCCCCTTTTGGACAAGGTCATAGATTCACAGATCTCAATGGGATTGGAAGAGACCCTCAAAGGTCATCCCGTGCAACCGCCCTGCACTCAGCAGGAACACTTGCAACTGGAGCAGGCAGACCAGGGTCGCATCAAGTCTCCACTGTCTCCAGGGGTGGGGCCTCAACCACATCCTGGGGCGACCTGTTCCAGTATTTCACCACTTCCACTGTGCAGAGCTTCCTCCTGGTTTCCCAGCTAAAGTTGCCCTGCTCCGCCTGCAAACCATTGCCCCTGTCCTATCACCACAAGCCCTTCTAAACGATCCCTCCCCAGCATTCCTGTAGGTCCCCTTCAGATACTGAAATGTGACTATAAGGTCTCTCCAGAGCCCTTTCCTCTCCAGGCTGATCTGCCCCAATTCTTTCAGCCTGTTGTTATAGCAGAGGGACTCCAGCCCTGTGATCATCTTTGTGACCTCCTCTGGACCCTCTCCCTCAGGTCCATGTCTCTCTGGTGTCGGGGCCCCAGAGCTGGACACAGTCCTGCAGGTGAGGTCAGACCAGGTCAGTGCAGTGCCCTTCCTCTGCCAGTGGCCACAGCAGATACCTAAAATAAATCCTGAGGGGAGAAAAAGAAAAGGAAAGAAATCTATGTCTGTACAAATTTCAGCAGTCTGCCAGCCACAGAAGGAAGCTGTCTTGCAGTCCTCAGATTTAATGCTCTCAGAAAGAAATTTCTGCCATGGATTTGGCTGGTCTGATACATTTATACCTTCAGCTTTTTCAACATCCTGTGACAGTGAGGTCTTGTGCTGTAATTATGCATGGAATGAAGTCAATTCTTCCTCTCTCTGTTTTAATCCCACTGTGTAATCGTGTTATTAGGTGCTCTCTAGGTCCGGGATTATGAATACCAGTTCCTAATCTTTCCAGATTGGCTCCTCTATGTCCTAACGTGATTGCCAGGCCTAAGCTGCCCTGCATGCTCATTCTGTCATCCTTTCTCCAGGCAGACGTCTGACGTTTGCTGCCAGTGTGCTCGGGTAAGACTGCACCCGGAGTATTGCGTCCAGCTCTGAAGCCCTCCGCACAGGGAGGACACGGACCCGACGGGTGGCGGGATGACCGGGAAAATGATCAGGGGGTTGGAGCACCTCTGCTATGAGGCCAGGCTGAGGGAGCTGGGGTTGTTCAGCCCGGAGGAGAGAAGGCTTTGGGGAGACCTAATAGCAGCCTTCCCGTAGCTGAAGGAGGCTACAAGAAGGGTGCAGAGGGACTGTTTCCAAAGGCCTGCAGGGATAAGATGAGGGACGACGGTTTGAAATGAGAAGATCAGATTTAGGTTGGATGGTAGGAGCAAATTTCTCATCATGAGGGTGGTGGAACAGTGCAACAGGTTGCTCAGGGAGGTAGGTGAGGCCCTGAACCCGGAGATATTCAAAGTCAGGCCTGACAGGGGTCTGAGCAACATGATCTGGTGGAAGATGCCCCTGCGCACCAAAGAGACGGATGGACTAGGTGACCTTTGGAGGTCCCTTTCAACCGAAACCATTCTAAGATTCTATTTCACACCTCCCGTGTGGGGCCATTCCCTGAGCTTTGATGTTCTCAGTGCTGCCTCTTTTATGTTGAAAAGACAGCAGAATTGCCAGGACATCCAAGAGGAATGGCATGGCACGAAGCAAAAGCATTTGGCACAATAGTGGAATGTTGTGTTTTCTGGCTCCTCATTTTCCTCTCAAATGTTGCACCTGCCTCTTTGAGTCCTGGTGACAACCAAGCTGATGCTTTAGGAGAACAATGCAGGGCAGCCCCGAGTAAGAATTAGCTAATATCCTGGCATTTCACACGCCTCCCTGGAGCTCTTTTCTCTCCGTACATAACTTTGTGTATCTCATGACAATGTTATCAGCCCATGCCAGCGCTGTCCACAGAAATGGCTGCTGAGTTTTCCGGTCATGCTGTTTGTCAAACAAGGCTAAAGTACATTTCCTGGCCAGAGCACGAAGGGACGGAGCAAAGGCATCCAAGAGCATCACTCCCAGCCCTGAGGGTGACAGGCACTGTGAAGCTGTCTGGCGGTTCACCACAAGTAGCAGCGTGATTACAGACTTTGCTGTAGGGATTTGGGGTCGTCAGAAATAGTTTTACGTTTTTTTCGTTTCTTCCTTTTTTTAATGTGGTTGCTGGCTGTGGTGTATTGTAGGTTTTATTTTCTTTTGTGCTGTTGTTGCTGGTGTTGATCTGTTGTTGTTGTTTGGGTATTTTTGTGTTGTGTTTTCCCTTTTGTTTGCCCTTTTTGTTTTGTAAAGCAATCGGGGGCAACATTGGAAGTGTAAAGTATGAAATAACTTGGTATGAAGTGATTTGTTTGGAAACACACACCCCTTTAATTTTGTGTTAAACATGGTTATGGTAGCCGCAAAATCACCAAGAGGGCTTCATATGTAGGTACGTTTCCTTCAGGCTGCAGAGGGACTTTGCGTACGGTTCCCTGGCAATAGCACAAGGGGGAATGGTTTGAGGCTGCAGGAGAGTAGGGTTAGACTAAAACTTAGGAAGAACGTCTTCGGTGGTCAGACTCTGGAATAGGCTGCTCAGAGTAGTTGCGGATGCCCCCTCCCTGGAGGTGGTTAAGGCCAGGTTGGATGAGGCTTTTAGCTTTCTCCTCTTCTACTCCAGTCTGGTGAGATCACACCTGGAGTACTGTGTCCAGTTCTGGATCCCCTAGTACAGGAAGGGTCTGAAGGTGCTGGAAGGTGTCCAGAGAAGGGCCACGGGGATGATCAGAGGGCTGGATCTCCTCTGCTATGGAGACAGATGGAGGGAGTTGGGACTGGTCAGTCTAGAGCAGAGAAGGCTTCAAGAACTCTGCGTTGTGGCCTTCCAGTATCTGAAGGGGCTAGACGAAAACTGGGGAGCGACTTTGTAGGGTGTCAGGGGGTGATAGGACTAGGGGGAATGGAAAAACAGTACAAATGGGTAGATTCAGATTGGATGTTAGGAAGAAATTCTTCCCCGTGAGGGTGGTGAGACACCCGAACAGCTTGCCCGGGGAGGCGGTGGAAGCCTCGTCCCTGGGCGGGATCCAGCCAGGCCGGATGTGGCCGGGAGCAACTGGCTCTAGTGTGCGGTGTCCCTGCCCGTGGCAGTGGGGTTGGAACTGGATGATCCTGGAGGTCCCTTCCAACCTGAGCCATTCTGTGGTTGCATAAATGTTCTCCAGCTTTCCTCGGGGAAAACGCACAGGGGAATGATGAGTTCGCACATCCCGCCGGGATCTGGGAATGAACAAGATGCAAAGCTTCTCGACATTATCAGGACACATATCCCCTACAGGGTGCCCTTAGTCCTTAAGGATATTTACTGACAGAGGTTTTGAAGTCTTGGGAACCAGAGACATCTCCCAGGCAAAGCAGAATCAGCGAGAGGATTGTGAAGCCATCGTGGTGTGGCGCTCTGCGAAGCGAAGTCCTGTGGCAGATCTGGACTTAACGCACAAAAAGCGGTGCCCTGCCCAAAGCCTCCGAGGAGATTAGATCTGTGGAAAACATAATGCGTAACTAGGCGCCTAAAGACTGTGTTACTGCATGGCAAGAAGGGAGATTAGATGGAGAAGTTTAACTGCAGGACTGCCTAGTTTTGACATGAGGGAACAGAAGCAGTAGCACAAATTTTAACTGTATTAAAAGTATTTTGTGAGAGTGATGCCATTTCAGAAGGCAGTAGATAAACAATCGGTTGCTGATTTTAAACATGTAAGCAGTACTTCCTGTAATGACTTTCTCGGATTCATGGAATGGTTTAGGTAGGGAAGGACATTGAAAGATCACCTAGTTCCAACCCTCCTGCTGTGGGCAGGGACACCGTCTATCGGACCAGCTTGCTCAAGGCCTCACCCAGCCTGGCCTTGAACCACCTTTGGAAGGGTGCATCCACAAGCTCCTTGGGCGACCTGCTCCAGTGTCTCACCACCCGCACTGTCAGGAATCTCTTCCTGAGCTCCAGTCCAAATCTGCCCTCCTCAGGCTTCAATCCATTCCCTTCTGTCCTCTCACTAGAGGCCGTCGTAAAAAGTCCCTCCCCAGCCTTCCCGTAGTCCATTTCAGGTACTGGAAGGCTGCGCTAAGGTCTCACCAGAGCCTTCTTTGTGCTAGGCTGAACTCTTTCAGCCTTTCCCTGTATGGGAGGTGCTCCCACACTTTGTGTCCCTCCTTCGGGTCTGCTCCTGCGGTGGGGACACCAGAACTGGAGGCAGTGCTGCAGGTAGTGTGTCAGCAGAGCAGAGCGGCAGAATCCCCTCCCTGTGCCGCTGCTTTCCCCGCCTGGGATGCAGCTCGGCACATGGCTGCCATCTGGGCTGCCGGCGACCCTTGCTGGCTCACGGTGAGTTTGTCGTCAGCGGACACCCCCAAGTCCCTCCGCTCCAGACTGCTCCTGAGCCGCTTCTCGTCCAGCCTGGTTCTGTGTTTGGGATTGCCTTGACCCCGGTTTGGGACCTTGCACTTGGCCTTGGTGAACTGCATGTGGTTGCCGTGGGCTCGCCTCCCAAGCCCGTCCCGAGTCCCTCTGGATGTATCCCTTCCGGTGTGTCCGCCAGATCACACAGCTCGGTGTCATCCACAAACCTGCTGAGCGTGCCTCAATCCTGCTGTTGCATCGCTGACAGGGATGTTAACAGCACCGATGCGTGAGGGACACGGCTTGGCGTGAGCTGAATCTTTGTGGGGTAGCCTCCGGGTGAAACCAGCAGGTTTTCATGAAGGAGAGAGCATGTTTGTATCAGTAAGAGCAGCAGTGCACAACTGGAAGAGTTTTTAGGAGTCCTACAAAGGCTTTGAGGGCAGAAGTCCTATCATTGAACAGCACTGAGAAAAGTCCGGCTCCATCCTCCCGACTCTTGTAGTTCAACGTGTTTGTGAACAGTAATGAGGCTAAACAGTAATGAGGCTACCCCTCGGTCTCCTCCCCTCCAAGCTCTTTCGTTTTCAAAATCTATTAGGCAAATAATGTAAAACCCCCGTGCCACACAGCAAAGTAGTAGAGAGATGATTTCCCTGGGAAACGGAGTGCTGGAGGAGGGGTGCAACATTGTAAAGCACATCTACTGCACCCCAGTTGAGGTGTGTCACATCTAAATGCTTAGAAAGGCAGTGTCCAGCAGGTGCAGGGAGGTGATTGTTGTACTCACACCGTTGTGGGTAAAATGTGCTGGTATTCAGTGAGCAGGGAAGAGCACCCCGTGAGTAGGGTTGCAAGATGAACCTCAAGTGACTGAGGCCGTGCGCCAGGGCTAAATCAGCTCCTGGGAGCGTTGCCCTCAGCGGAGCAAAGGGAAATCTGGCTCTGTGACCTGACGTGGGGAGATTTAAGGCTACGTTTTAGGAACTCTTGGAATGCTAGGGGTCCGCAGGGACCTCTGGAGATCGTCCAGTCCCGCTCCCCGCCAAGGCAGCATCACCCAGGGCAGATCGCGCAGGAACACATCCCGGTGGGTTTTGGAAGTCTCCAGAGAAAGAGACTTCACAACCTCTCTGAGCAGCCTGCTCCAGGGCTCTGCCACCCTCACAGGCCAGAAGTCTCTCCTCACGTTCATGTGGAACCTCCTATGTTCCACTTTCTATGCATTGCGCCCCTATCTTGTCACACACCACCACTGGAAAGGTGAAGCAGAGAAACCGATTCCTACACCATTGCACCGCTATGAGGCAGTGCTATGTCCCTGGGTACTCTAGGAAGGGGAGCTCGCTCTCCAAAAATGCTCCTTTCTGTAGGCTTTGTTTGCATGACTTTTCCTTGTATTTTGTAGTTGATTATTTTAGATTGATGCATTTAGTGTAATTAAGTGTAATTATGAATATTTGGTGCAAATTCCTGTAATCATATATTTACAATGTGTAATTAGGTAATTATAATGTGTGATTTGCATTATAAAATGTAATATCATTGCACAATGCTGATTGAATTTCATATGAAACAAGATGTCCTGGGCACATGGCATGGCTGCTCTCCAAAGCTCATTCTCTCGGAACATCGTGAGGAACTCCTTTCCAAATTATCCAACCCCTACCATTTCCATGTGGAACTGGTATCCTGCGAAAAATTCTGATGTTTCTAAAGCAAATATATTTCCTCATCTCCCTGTGGCCCAGCTGGAAAACTGCCCTCAGCCTGCAACCTATTCTCCATGTGCATACTGAAACAAAAAACAATAACAAGAAAAGAGCTCCAGTAAAACCTGTCAGCGATTAGCAGTGGCAAGAATGGAATGGAATGGAATGGAATGGAATGGAATGGAATGGAATGGAATGGAATGGAATGGAATGGAATGGAATGGAATGGAATGGAATGGAATAAACCAGGTTGGAGGAGACCTGCAAAACCATTGTGTCCAATCTGTCATCCAACACCACCTAAGCAACTGAACCATGCCACCAACCACCCTATCAAGTCTCCTCCTGAACACCTCCAGTGATGGTGACTCTACCACCTCCTCAGGCAGCCCATTCCAATGGGCAATCTCTCTCTCTGTGTTGAACTTCCTCCTAATCTGTAGCCTAAACCTCTCCTGGTGCAGCCTGGGACCGTGTCTTCTTGTTCTGGTGCTGGTTGCCTGGGAGAAGAGACCCATCTCGGCCTGTCTACAACCTCCCTTCAGGTAGTTGCAGAGAGCAATAAGGTCACCCCTCAGTCTCCTCTTCTCCAGGCTAAGCAACCCCAGCTCCCTCAGCCTCTCCTCATAGGGCTTGTGTTCCAAACTCCTCACCAACCTTGTTGCCTCTCTCTGGATACGCTCCAGCAAGTCAACATCCTTCCTACACTGAGGGGCCCAGAACTGGACACAGGACTCAAGGTGTGGCCTAACCAGTGCAGCGTACAGGGGCAGAATGACGTCCCTGCTCCTGCTGGCCACCCTGTTCCCGATGCAGGCCAGGATGCCACTGGCCCTCCTGGCTGCCTGGGCACACTGCAGGCTCATGTTCAGCCTACCATCAACCAGTACCCCTAGGTCCCTAGGGTCCCTAACAGCAGTGCAAGGTGACAAAGGGATGAATGGTCTGGAATTGTAGTGAGTTGGGCTCCCATTTTATTGGATCCATTTTGCTATGCAATATTTCACCTCTGAGCGGAGCGTTTGAAATGCAACAATGAAATGCTGCTCTGCGTTGCTACATCTGCAACAGGGGAAGTTTAGGCTCGAGGTGAGGAGAAAGTTCCTCACTGAGAGAGTGATTCGCCATTGTAATGGGCTGCCCGGGGAGATGGTGGAGTCGCCGTCCTTGGAGGTGTTCAAGAGGGGACTGGAAATGGCACTTGGTGCCACGGTCTAGTCGTGGGGTCTGCGGTGACGGGTTGGACTCGATGATCTTCAAGGTCTCTTCCAACTGTAGCGATACTGTGATACTGTGATCTCTGAGGTCCAAAGAAGTAGCACGGGGATGTGACTTGTCCTGAGAAAGTCTTCTGGGAAGTGAAATCTCTGTTTCAGCATCAGCAGGAGATATTAGGTGAATGCCCTCATGATGGTCACGGCAGTTGGAGGCTGCAGCAGAGTCCCCCATGGATGTGTCTAGAAAGCCCTCTGCGGTCTGCCCAGAGAGATTATTCAACCCTGGGCGGGGAGGACTAAGTAAATGGAGCCTGCTGTGTTTGCTAGACATCATCCTAAGATACTGATGCACTGGAGCAGGCTGCCCAGTGAGTTTGTGGACTGTCCTGGTGTGGAAACATTCCAAACCTGCCTGGATGTGTTCCTGTGTGACCTGCAGACCTGTTGAACTCAATTATCTCTGGAGGTCCCTTCCAACCCCTAGCATTTGTGGCTCTGCACTGGACTCTTCCCGAGTCCAGATGTGAGCGCTTTGAGGTAATTGTAATCCGACTGCCAGTTCTGCTTGCCTTGCCAGGAGAGGAAAGACTGCACTTTCCAACAGCTGGGCAAAGAAGCACTCTGGAGAGATAGCTTTCCATGCCGGTTTGCAAACAATTTGGTTCTCCTTACCCCTGACTCATTTAGGGCTGAAAATGAAGCGTAAGCAGGGCCACAAGCAGAGAATGAGAACTGCTGATAGCAGAGGGAAGCTCACAAGCTGGGGCACTCTGCTCCACGGACCTCCTAGGACAAACAAGTCGATTCACTGACCCACCTCATTTGCAAAACTCTCGCCGATGCGCAAGGAATTTGTGCCAGCAGTTTCCACTGACGCCTGTGAGGCCTAACCACGCAAATGTCCTCTGCACAGATGGGAGAATAAATTGTGTACCTCAGCCATGAGATAAATGCGGATGTTACCAAATAAAGAGCAGGCTTGTGCAGAGATCCAGGGAAAAACCGGTCCATGATGTCTGGCTGTGAGGCAAGTCAAAGCACAGCCATGCAAGTCGAAGGGAGGTAGTGTAGATCTGAAGAGGGTTGGGTGCCAGGGGAGAATCGGGAATCAAAATAAATACACGTAAGTGTCACAAAGGGGAAAAGCACCTCGTTCTGCAGCAGAAATGCATGGTAGGATAGGAACTGCCGAAACCAGGAATTGCTTTTCCCAGATCCATTAGCGTCCCTCAAAGTGTCTGTGAAGGACAGAGGATTATCGGGATGGCTTTATCATTGGAAGAAACGGATTAGTAAACAGGGTAAATTGCAAGTAAACTGCCATGGAGTTTATCCAAGGTTGGGTTTGCAGTAACAAAGTCAGTGAGTGAATAAAAGATGTGATTTACAGGTGGTAAGCCTCTGGAAAATTTACAAACTGCTGTTGTAAAATGTCACCCTTTTATGATGCCTTCCACTCAGCCTGCATATATATATCTATAAAGGGCACAGCAATGGCAAGAGTAGGAGGGGCAAAGCAGTCCTCTGCCCTGCCTAGGACCTCCTTTGCTTTTCCAGCAGTAGCAGAGAGCTATGCTGGGGGAAAGAAGCACCTCTGCTGCTAGTTGGTTGGGTTTGGTTGTGGTTCTTGTGCAGTTGGGTGATTTTGGTTTTTTCCTCAGGAATTTTTCTGTTTGCATAGGGGCACTGCTGGCCTTAACCTTATCAACCAAAAAGGTGCATGGGTTTAAAGCAGACCACATTTTGTAAGAAGCTTGTGGATGAAAGGGACCAGACTCCTTCCATCTTCCTCACGTGTTTGTGGACAAGGTGGGCTTACGATGGATTTCCTGGTTTCTCTGCGGTGATTTAATGGCTTGGTATGGAGGTGTGCCTAGGCCTAGGTGTGATAGACCTTAGGAATCCAGTGCCAAAATTAACCCTTTTATTTTCTCGTGAAACTGTGAGTTTCTGCAGAAGTTAGGTATCTCTCGACCTTGGGGAGCTAACATCCCTTTCCAACCCGACTAGGTGAAGCTTGGAAACCCCCAAGTTTCTCACAGGATCACAGACCCGTAGAGGTGGGAAGGGACGGCCAAAGGTATTCCAGTCCCTGCCAGGGCAGGATCACCAAGGGCAGGTCACACAGGAGCATATCCAGGCAGGTTTTGAATGTGCCTGGAGAAGGAGACTCCACAACCTCTCTGGGAAGCCTGTTCCCCCAAGGTGTGAAAGCCTGGTGGAAAGCTGCGCTGGAGGGGCGAGCGGCTATTTCTCATTGCACCCTTTGGACGGATCCAGGAGTCCGGGGTAGGGATCGTTCCGGCCGACGCGATTGGGTTTCAAGGGGTGTCCAGGCCGGGCTGCTCAGCCGGGTGCTCTCTGGTGACGTACGGCAGAGGGGTCGGAACCGGACGATCCCTCAGGTGCCTGCCAACCCTAACGATGCCATGGCTCTGAGGAGTACTTCCTGCCCTGTGCTACTCCCTCAGGCAAAACCTGCAACCTTATGCTGTTGCTCCCTGCAGTCCAGGGCGATTGACACAGCTGCCCCTGGTCTGAGTCTCTGTATTCTTCTTTCGGTGCTCGCAGAAAAGAAATATACTTTGAATTAAGATTGTAACAGGGCTGTATTGTGGAAGTTCAGCCAAATAAATCAATAAGGGTGGTGATAAAATTGCAGTTTAAGGGCAGCTGTTGTAGTGAAACAAGAGCCAGTGCACAGCCATTTCACCACCCTATGGCCACAGCCTCTGCAGTTTATTCTGACAGATTTATTGTCGCCTTCGTCTAATAATCTGCCTCTCTTTAGCACAGCCACCGTCGTTATGGGTTTAAAATAAGGTCCGTATCATTGTACCGCACACAGAATACCAGGTTTGATATCCACTGCCTAGCTAGCAAAATACTGAAATTCAAACTGGTCATAAACAGAAATCCTTGGAAGTGCAGGTTAGGAACCATCTCTTTGGGGAGAAATTGGAAGAGTCTTATAGACGAGTGCAGAGTCCTGCACCTGGGGAGGAGTAACACCAAGCACCGGTGTAGACTAAGGGTAGTCCTGCTGGGAAGCAGCCCCACGGAGAAGCGCCTCGGAGTCCTTCTGGACAGCAAGGTCTGCACGGGACGGCAATGAGCCCCGGCGGTCGAGAGGGCCGACGGCATCGTGGGATGCATCTGGAAAAGCGTGTCCTGCAGGTGGGGGGAGGTTCTCGTCCCCCTGTACTCTGCCCTGCTGAGACGGCACCTGAAAATTCTGCGTCCCATTCTGGGCTCCCCGGGTCTAGGGAGACAGAGATCTGCTGGAGAGAGTCCAATGGAGAGCGGGGCGGATGACCCCGGAGACTCGAGCATCTCTGCTGCAAAGAAAGGCTGAGAGACCTGGGTCTGTGTAGTCTGCAGATGCAAAGGCTGAGAGGGGGTCTGTTCAATGTCTGGAAATATCTGAGGGATGGGTGTCAGGAAGAGGGTGCCACGCTCTTTTGGCGGTGCCCAGCGATAGGACAAGGAACAACGGGTGCAAGGTGGCACCTGGGAGGTTCCGCCTCAACGTGAGGAGGAACTTCTTTACTGTGAGGATGCTGTAGGCCCGGCGCAGGCTGCCCAGAGAGGTTGTGGAGTCTCCCTCTCTGGAGACTTTCCAAACACGCATGGATTTGTTCCCGTGTGGACTGACTGAGGTAAGGCTGCTTTGACAAGGGTGTTGGACTGGATGTTCTCCAGAGGTCCCTCCCAGCCTTTGACAATCTGTGGTTCTGTGAGGTCAGTGGAAGGAAGGCAGGATGGCCACTGGGATGCTGAGCTTTTGCTATGTGTTTGGTATTCCTGTATTATCCTGTTTTCTCCCGGCCTGGGGATTCGAGCATGAGCACTGAAAGCCGGAAACATGCTGAATGGTGTGAGAGCACTGAAAGCAATTTGTGCAGGTGCCAAGCGAGCGTGCAAAGTACAAAGGTAATGTCACCGCTCCGTGGATTAAGGGACTATAAACAGGATTGCAATGATACTGTGGGACTGAAGTAGAGAGCAGGCCTATGACTACCTCTTCCCGAAGACCATCCCTCCTCTATGAACATGCATTCTGTCTCCCGTCGGGATGCATCCAACCGCTTCCAGTGGTTGTAATGAATTAGAACAGGCTGCGAGCCCCTGTTTGCAGAATCCAGAGCAGTGGGGGTTGGAAGGACCCTCTGGAGATCATCTCGTCCAACCCCCTGCCAGAGCAGGTTCACCTGGTGCACGTTAGCCAGGATCACAATGTCCAGGCAGGTCGTGAAAGTCTCCGGAGAGGATGACTCCGCAGCCTCTCTGAGCAGCCTGCCGAACTGGAAAGAATCATTGCCTAGCAAACTGGAAGTTACCGGTGAAGTACCGCTAATGCACTTCTGTCTTTCTCAGGGGTGTGCAGCACCCGTGGAAGCAATCACACTTGCAGAAGGAAAATAGGACAAGGGGCAATGGTTTTAAGCTGGAGAAGGATAGGTGTAGAGTGGACATTAGAAAGAAGCTCTTTACTATGAGGCCGGTGAGGCACTGGAACAAGTCGCCCAGTAATTCGCCACTCTCATGGTGCAGAGCTGCCTCCTGATGTGCGTCCTAAATCTGCCCTGCTCCAGTTTCTAACCATTGCCTCTCATCCTAGCACTGCAAGCCCCTCTAAACAATCCCTCCCCAGCCTCCCTGTAGGTCTCCCTGAGTTAGGGAAATGTATCTGTAAGGTCCCCCTAGAGTTTTGTCCTCTCCAGGCTGAGCAGCCCAAATTGTTTCAGCCTGTGCTCATAGCAGAGGTGCTCCGGCACTTGGCACTTGGCGCCATGGCGTAGGTAGGCATGAGGTGTTAGGTAGTAGCGAATAGGTTGGACTTGATGATCTTTGAGCTCTTGTCCAACCTGGTCAATTCTGTAATTATCTGCGGAGTTTTGCAGCCGTGACGCCGCTGAAACGGGATCGTCCTGCGCACGCGTTCCTCAGTTACCCAGAGTTTCCTGCCGGTGTTAACCATCTGTGGATCGTGTGTTGGCAGCGGACAGCTCAGTCTCACTCTTTCCTCCTACCGCAGCGTAACACCGTCGCCTCTGCCTTCTGCTGGGGTACTGTGAAATTCTGGAATGGGAGATCGGGAGATAGCATTTGCTAAGTAACGAAGCGCACGCACCCCAGCGGTCAGGCTGAGGTTCGGGTCGGTTTGGGTTTTTTTTTGTCTTCAGGAGATAAACGGCCGCTCTCCTGTGGAGCGATCCTGTCATTCCGAACCGCACAGGCAAAACTGTGTTGCAGCTGATCTGACCCGCCGTGGGAAATCAGGATGGCTGCAACGGGAAGGCGTGAGGAATGTAAATGAGCGTGCCTAGCAATCCTCGGGTCGTCCGAATTTAGAGCCGAATGCCGCAGCAACCCTCAAAGAATGTTGTCTTTATAAATGAATCGCCGCATGTGTGAAGCCTGCATTTTATTTCTATTTAGCCTTGGATTGCCTGAGATTATTTTTCTGGTGACGGGGAGTTGGGGAAATGTATAATTGGCCCGATGTCTGCAAACGGGGATGTGGTTCTGGGAACGGTGGGACGGCCTGAGTCCGCGCTGCGGTTTCCGCCGCAGAGTTTGAACCGCGAATCGGCCTCTGCTGCCCCGTTGTCTCCGCTCACCCCTGAAACAAAGGCAGAGGGCAGGAAGGGTGGTGTACGAATGGAGCTGGGAAACGCAGAATCGCAGAATGTAGCGTGGAATGTTTCCCAGAGCGAGCTGGGTCCGAAGGGAACTCCGGTGCATATCTAATCCGCTCCCCCTGCAGTAAACGGGGACATCCCCGACATCAGATTGCTCAGAGCCCGATCGGCACTTTGAGCGTCTCCAGGGATGGGGTCTCTGTCACCTCTCTGGGTAGCCTGTTTCAGTATGTCATAGCGAAGAAGGTCTTCCTAATGTTGGGTCTAAATCTACCCTGCTCTCGTTTCAGACCAGTGCCCCCTGTCCTGCTGCTGCAGGCTGTTGAAGATAGTCCCTCCCTAGCTATTCTGTGACCTCCTCAGATACTGGAAGCCCATCGTGAAGGTCTCCCCGGAGCACTATGGTCTCCAGGATGAACAACCCCATCTCAGCCTCCCTCAGCCTGTCCTCACAGGAGAGGTTCTCCAGGCCATTGATAATTTTTCTGGCCCTACTCTGGACCCTCTGCAGCAAGTACATGTTCCTCTGGTGAGGGTCCTACAGCTGGATACAGTCACCCAGGCGAGGTCTCACCTGACCAGAGCAGAAGGGGGGAATCGCTTCTCCTAACTGTCGGCCACACGTCCGTTGATGCAGCCCAGGCTGCAGCGGGCGTCCATTGCCGGCTCTTGTCCGGCCTGTTATTCACTGCTGCCCCCAAGGCCTTTTCTGCAGGGCTGCTCTCAGTCTCATCATCCCTCACCCTTTATCGGTATCTAGGATCACTCCGACCTAGGTACAGGCGTCTGCACCTGGCCCTGGTGACTCTGCACCTGGGCCCACTTGTCCGGGGAGGCCGAGGGCTTTCTCGTACCTCTTCCGCCTTGCGATCGCAGCAGCGCTGCCGCCAAATGCACAGACAGAAGGCGGCAGCAGCTCGATAGCTGTGGGCAAGAGCTCCGTTTGCACCTCAGTGCACTGAAACGTGCGGGACACCTTACAGCGAATCACGGAATCGCAAAATATGAGGGGCGGAAGGACCTGCAGAGGTCACCCGGTGCAAGTGCCCTGCCAAAGCAGGATCACCTAGGGCAGGCCACACAGGAACGCATCCGGGCAGGTTTTGAATGTCTCCAGAAGAGGAGACTCCGCAATCTCTCTGGGCAGCCTGCTCCAGGGTTCTGTCAGCCGCACCATGAGGAAGTTTCTCCCTCTATTGCGGTGGAACCTCCCGTGTTCCCACTTGTACCCATTGTTCCCTGTCCTATCGGTGGGCGCCACTGAAAGGAGTCGGGGACCTTCATCCTCATGCCCATCCCTCAGATATGTATAGATGTTGGTAAGATCCCCAAGCAAGGGTTAGGGTTAGGGCTAAGGTTAGGGAAGTACTACACCACTCTTGCTCAAAGACCCTGTCTTGTCGAAGGGGTGTCAAATCACCAGGAGTTTGTACTACTGCTCCAACTTGCTGTGACCTTCGCATCCTGTTTAGGTCCCCAAGCAGCATCCCCGAGCTCTGCAAAATATGAGCCCCTCAGACCTCCTGCTAGCACGATAAGATTAGTGTCCCGCCTAGTCGAGCGTGTCTGCGTGCGCCTGGAGCATTAGGGTCAGGAGCGGGGGGCTAAGGGAGAGGCTGGCAGGCTGAACTACCTGCTTTGTAGCTAAACTGCTGTGAACATGTAATTACAATCTGTACCCTACTGTGGCGAAACAGCTTTTGGAAATGCTTCCTCTCCGCAGCAATAAGTAGTGCTACGCAATCACGAGGATGGAGCACGGTCAGTAGCCCTCGGTGGAGCTCGGTGTAGGAGATTGTGCGTATGCAAAGACTGAAGGGCAAGAAATGAAGTTGTTCCTCTCGGGGCATTGGTATTCCTTAGAGGTGAGGGACTCGGGTGCCTGTTTGTCAAAGACAGGTAATGTTCGGCTGCACTGTAATGTACGGAGTGCCGTAGCATGTGCATAGCGATGTTTCACAAAAAGCGTGTCTGGGTGTTCCCTCTGCCTGGGTTTAGCGCCCGTGTTCAGCCTTATGTGCCTCATGGTGGACTCAACCGGTATGTCATGTGACAGAATAGTATCTTAGAGTGGTGTGGGTTGAAAGGGAACGGAAACATCATCTAGTTCCAACCGTCCTCCCACGTCTTCCCTGCTCAAGCCCAGGTCGCTCAGGGCCCCATCCAACCCGGCCTCGGACACCTGTCGCGCGGGGGCATCCGCATCTCTGGGCGACCCGTTGCGGCGTCTCACCGTCCTCATTGTAAAGAATCGCTCTCTAATCTGCAATCTAAATCTGCCCTCCTCCAGTCTCAAGCCATTCCCTGTCACCCAGGTACTGCAAGCTCTTGGAACTTGTTCCTTGCCAGCCTTTCTGCAGGTCCCCCTCAGGCTGTGGAAGGGTTAATCATCCTCCCTTACAGAAATGTCCTACCCCTAGGCGTTAGTTCCTATGTTCAGCATGAATGATGTGTGTTGTCAGGAAAGTGGCAAAAGGGCACAGATGTACAGAATTAACCAGGTTGGGAAGGACCCCTGAGATCATCGAGTGCAACCTATCACCCAACACCATCTATGCAACTAAGCCGTGGCACCAAGTGCCTCATCCAGTGTCTTCCTCAATACTGTCAGGGACAGTGACTCCACCGCCTCCCTGGGCAGCCCCTTCCGATGGCCCATCTCTCTGGCTGGGAAGAATTCCTTCCTAACAGTCAGCCTGAACTGGAAAAGTGGTTTGGAATCATGGAATTGTTGGGGTTGGAGGAGACCTCAGGGGCCGTCGAGTTCCAACCCCCCTGCCACGGGTACGGACACTTCAGAGTAGATCGGGCTGCCCAGAGCCACGTCCAGCCCGGCCTTCCAAACCTCCAGGGATGAGGCCTCTGCCACCTCCCTGGGCAACCTGTTCCAGTGTCTTGCCACCCACATGGGGAAAAACTTCCTCCTCAAGCTGAATCTACCCATTTTTACCTTTTTTTCCATTCCCTCTAATCCTCTCACCACCTGAAACCAAGCCCCTCCCTCACCCATCCCATTGTTCCTCTGTAAACCCAGAGCACCTGGGCTGTGGTGGAGTCTCCTCCCACCCAGGGGGTTTGGCCACTGTGCCCTCCCCACCCACTCCCCTATTTAATCCCCTGCAGGAGAGTCAGAGGCAGCCAGATGAGCCTGGTGGGGCTGAGGGAGCCTTCTCTCATCCTCTCATCAGTGGTGAGTTCCCTATGCTGGGTGTGGGTGATGAGGAACGGAGGCTGAATGAGGATGTAGATGCTGATTCCTCCTTGTGCATAGCACCATTTATTATTTATATCAGGTATTAGGGGTTTCCAGTGTAGACAGTTACATTGCAGTAGTGCCAGAGCTCTGGCAGACCTGGAGGAGACAGGGTGTTATCTCTTGCAGAAATATGTGAGGAGAAAAGTCCTCACTGAGAGAGTAATTTGCCATTGGAATGGGCCGCTCAGGGAGGCGGTGGAGTCACTGGTCCTGCAGGTGTTCCAGAGGGGATTGGATGAGGCACTCGGTGGTGTGGTGTAGTCAGGAGGTCTGCAGGGAGAGGTTGGACCTGATGATCTTTGAGGTCTCCCTCAACCTTTGAGATGCTGTCATTCTGTAAGCATTTGTCTTGTGGAGAGGCCAGAGGAACCTGCCATAGAGTAGCAGCCTGGAAGGATGGTGTGAGGTGCACCCTGTTTGAGGTGTGGCAAAAGCATCTGAATGTGTTGGTTTCTGTTGCCAAGCTGAAACTCGCTTTCAGCGGTTTTCAGTGGTCCATTTCCACACAGGTCTTGCAGTGAGGTCCTGGGCCCTCTAAGCTACTGAGGAAGCCTGTGTTGTAGGCACGCATGATGCTGGTGGAGCAATATTGTGCCGCGGGATTAGCGCCCAGCAAGCCACGCGGGCGGCACAGATGAGGAGACGGACGTGCTGAGGATGCGGGCAGCTAGTTCAGCGAGTTGTTTGGCACATCAAAGTGTCAGAGGAGATTTCCAGGACGACCTGGCAGGAATGGCTAATGGTGGGCAACTGTCGCCTTCTGCTCCGCTGTCAGATTGCCGGGAATGGAGCCAAGTGTCTGCCGCAGGCCACCTCTGTGGCCTAACGTGTCACAATGGACGGTTCCCAGGGGTGTGTGTCACAATGCAAACCGTCACCTGGTGCCTCTGAGGAGAGAGAGGGGCGCTCCTGGCGACAGCAATGTATTTTCAGGGTTTCCCAGGGGAGAGGAGGTGCTTTTCCCTGAAGTTCAGCAGGGATGTATGAGACCCTGATTCCCCTCTGGCAATAGGGCTCTAATGTGGGAAACCACCACCCTGTGCTGTGACTGCTGCTTCTATATATTCCTCACAAATGGGTGATGTGCCTCTGCTGTGAGAAGCCACCATGTGCCATGGACGATGCCTGGGAGAGTGGGTTGGTCAATGAGCAAGTCTCCTGCCTGACCCCCGCCGCCTGGGTGGCCGCTCCTGGTGTTCTACGCAGTCTCCTTCGTGAGACCAGCTGTCGCCAGTGTGCGTTTGTGTGCCACTGCGTTAGGCTGAGCAGGCAGAAAGGTGTTTTATTGCATCCCCCTGCCCCCAGAGGAGTGTACTGCAAATGCAGGTTGTGCAGGATTGGAAGCTGAAATGGTAATACTGGTCACAAGGAGATACAGAAATCCCCAAATTCATAATCAGCTGCAGCCCAGTTCTCCAGGCTGGGCTTGCCACAAACTCGTTGGGCCCTAACCTCCCAAAACTTTCTGAAGCCTTCCCGACCGGCCCGTCCAAAAACTGGGCCTCAATCCTCCCTTCCCATGCCTTTCTGCCCCCGCCCCCAACCTAGGCCAGAATTGCACAGGCAAAGTTTGCCAGGCTGCTGCAGGCCAAAAAGCACCCCTGCAAGAGCAGCCCAGAGATAATGGCAGATGTGGTAGGGGCAGAGGGAGGGAGCAAAAGGGCAGGAGTTGATCATGAAGGCAGTTTCTGTAGGAGGTGTTATAGCATGGGATGGATTAAGAGTCCTCGAGTGAGTGCAGAGGAGAACAAAGAAGGTAGGGAAGGGCCTGGACAATAAGTCTGATGAAGAGCGACTGAAGGAGCTGGGGATGGTCGGTGGGTGTCACGATCCGGAGAGGGAAAGAGATTCAGGTTGGTAACGAATATTCCCATGTTGTGAAATTGGAGGCACAAGTGAGGCCAAAAAATCATCAGCTAGACTATTTATTACATAAATAAGGTGGAGGGATCAGAAGGGGAGAGAGAGTGACTAGGAAGAGGGAGAAGAAAGGGAGAAGAGGGAAAGAATTATATTACCACACCCTTCACCCCCCAAGACAGTTTGAGTCTGTGGAGGATAGGCGGGGGAGGAGATGCTGGGTCTGTAGAGAAACGGTGCTGCAGGAGATGTTGGGTCCGTAGAGGAAGGGTGCTGAGGCTTTGGCTGTAGAAGGGATGAGGTCCTCTGGGTAGCTTCTTCAGCTCCACGAGTCGCAGCAGGTGGAACTTAGAGCACGGAGAGAGGGTTTTCAGAGTCCAAGATCCATTGTGTCGGCCCCGTGATGTTTCTGGTGTGTGCTCCCATCTTCTTTCCTCTGCATCTTGCTTCTCCAATTTTCTCCTCCTGAAAGCCAGTAGTTGCTCCAGTCTGTTATACAGGTGTTTTAGCCCTTAGGCTAGTGTCCAGGTGTTGTTCCCCAGGATATCGTTCTGGGAAATCATCTTTAGGTGCAGGTATATTTCCCCAGGAAATCTTTCTGTGTACTCAGGTGAGTTTGGGCAGGGTCTGGATGGAGGGGGAAGGCCTCTGCCTTCTCCATCTACCTACCCACACACCCTTTACACATCAGGAACCATTGTCCTTTCCTAGGGTATCTCATGGCTGGAAACCATCTTGTGCCGAAGGTGTGAATGCCGGGCCCTTGGGCCATTGTTGTAGGCCAGCTGCGGTTCTGTGAGCAATGTTATCTTTGCACCTTCCAGGAGTCCTTCCAGTGGCTCTGCCCAACGCACATCAGCTATTGTCTGGACAAGTGGCAAGTGATATTATCTTTGAGTCACACCAGGAGAGACAAGCTTTAGTCTCTCATAGTGTGAAAAAAAAGAGGCCGAGGGGAGACCTCGGTGTCTACAAGTACCCCTGGTCCAAACCCAACCATGAAAGGGTAGTTGAAGACCGTACTTCTCATGTGAGGCAAAGGAATAATCATAGTGCAGTCGGTAATGTGCCATTGCTGGCATTTATTTCCTGTAAGATTGGAAAATAAATAGCCCTCTGATGCAATGATTAGTGTGGAGCACTACCTGGGTGGTAATACTCTGGAACAGGTTGCCTAGGGAGGTTGTGGATACCCTCTCCCTGGAGCTATGGAAGGGCAGGTCGGACGAGGCCCTCAGCAACCCGGGCTGGCGCGAGGCGTCTCTGCCCGTGCCGAGGGGGTTGGAACTGGATAATCCTTAAGGTCCCTTCCAGCCCCAACCGGTCCACGATTCTACGTTCGCCACATCCCACAGTACTCTCAGCCCAGCAGCTAAGTGTTAAGGCACGTGGACACGGAAACGTGAGCTCCTCGAACCTGGCAGGAGCGAGCGCACCGGCCGCGTTCCGCGCATCGGAGGCGGTCCTATTGCACGTCTAGTAGGTATTGTGGACCGGCCCCAGCGGGCAAGCCACAGCGCTCTGCCTCACCCCTGTGCAAATGCAGATGTTGGTGCATGTCTGAAGAGAAGCAGCCTCCCCTCTCTGACTGTTCGTGACTGCATCTGGGTTCTGTCTGCGGTAGCCACGGTGCTTTACCGGCCGAGGGGCCCGTCAGCAATGCGGTGGGAGGTCATTGCAGGCCGCCGGTGTAGTCACGGCCCTGGACAGCGGGGCGGCGAGCGGCCCCGCATGGCACAGGCTGCAGGGCTAGGAGAGGTGGAGGGCTGTGGAGTTTAGCAGCTGTGCCACTCTGCTTAGGCACAAGGGTAAGTGGGAGCCTGCAGGACTGTGGCTGGTGGCTCCTGTCCAGGTCACAGTCACAGCAAAGATAGGAGTGCAGAGGCGTCATTCAGAGAGTCTGGACCTAAGGTTTTAGGTGGTGTTACAATCATGTAGCAATTGCCGAGTTTCAAGGAGTGGCTGTTCTGAAGTGGAAAGTGCCATTGCCCAACCTCAGCTCTTTATTTTCCCAGGCAATGTCTCCTGCCCTCGGGTGCAAATGAAGGCATTGTTTCAGAGATTGGGGATTATGCAGGGAGCTGTAATTGACATCTATACGTTCTGGGCAGGGTACGGCGTGGATGGGAGCGCTACGCAAGGTGTGAGCATTTTCCACCCTCTCCTGTGTATGCTGTACTAGTAGTGAAATGCGTGCCACAGTGCACCAGGTTCCCTAGTGCAGTCTAGGAGCATCCTGGATATTGTTCTGTAAGGAGGTAACGGTAACTGCCGGAGTACTTGAGGCAGCTCCCTCCACGCCCGCCTCTCGCAGCCCCATCCCGCCCCAGGGAATTGTGGAATTATGGAACGGTAGGGATTGAAAGGAGCCTCTGGAGATTGGAGGGGAGGCCACGCAGGAACACAGCCAGGCTGCCTCTGAAAGTCTCCAGAGAAGGAGACTCTCTGGGCAGCCTGCCGTGGTGCTGAGATGCCTGCAGTGTGAAGAGGTTGTGGGGGAACTTGTTGTCTTCCACCCTGTGTCCAGTGACCCTGACCGTATTGCAGGACACCACTGGGAAGAGATCGACACGGTCCTCCTGATACCCGCCCCTCACATATTTGTAAACAGTGGTCAGATCCCCTGTCAGCTGTTTCCTCCCCAAACTAAACAGCAGCAGGTGTTTTAGCCATTCCTCATCAGACAGAGGTGCCGGTCCCATAGTCATCCCTAGGTGTCTGGTGAACTCCCTCCTGTGTTTCTGGGTCCCGTTGTGGAGCCCGGGGTCAACGCTGCAGACACGGTCTCACCAGGGTGGAGAGGAGGGGCAGGCGAAGGTCCTGTGGCCTGCGGGCTGTGTGGGGAAAGCACCCCAGGATAACCCTTCCTCCGTCCCTGAGATCGGACTCATCCCCGGCTGGGAGAGCTCACCTGGTGCAGTGCTCCCCTCTCAGGGCAGGTGCTGGGAGATGCAGGCTCTAAATGGAAACGTGCCTCAGCTGCTCCTCAGTCTGTGAGGAGGCTCCGACCTTCCCTGGAGGGATGCGTGCAGGCTCGGTGTTCCAATCACTTCTGCTTTCACCGGCTCTGCTGCCGGGTTCGCTGTGCCCCTGGATTAGCTCTTCCCCTCACGCTCTGAGGTATCCGGAGACGGTCAGGTATGCGGTGCGGCACCGTCGGTGCAATGCGATGTAGCGAGCAGGGGGAAGAAAGGCCCATGTCGGGTGCACCAGGGGTGCGACTGATGCGAGCGGTAGGACCCGTCTCCCTGCGTTCATCCCCGCGAGTCTCTGAGCCTGTGTCACAATCTCGCTCTCCCCTTCTAACTGCTGCCTGGGGCTGTATCTGAGGTCACGTTTGGGTGTCTGCGGTAGTTGCCTCGTTTGAGGCTGCTGGGGTCGGAGGAGGCGGTAGCCGGCTGCTGCGCGCACGGGAAAGAGTTTCCACATGTGAGCCCGTGCGACCGCAAGATGCAGCCCCGGGACTTTCGGAGGAAGGGCCACACCGAGGACACATCGCGGCAGTGTTAGGCTATGCCTTTCAAATCCTTGCAGATGCTGAATGGGAAAGTAGTGAAAGCTGAGGAAATCACTGTGTTATGTGAAAAGGAAAATTAGGATACCTCTGAGCAATTGCATTGGAGAGATGTCTAATGTAGGATGGGTTGTACCAAACCAACTCTGTCTCGTCTTTCTGCCTCTCTGCTCTGGAGAGATAATAACTTGCCTCTGCTCCTTTCTCCCGTCCTGGGGTTTGGGGGCGGGGGGACGCCACGGGACACATGATAGAGGACGCCAAGCTGGTAGCGTCCCCTGGTCGTTTCTCGGGGGTGGGGGGTGGTTGTGATTGTGAAGGCGTCTAAGTGTTGTGACTGTTGCATGTTTTGGACTTACTTATGGCACCTCATTGCAGATTGTGTTGCATGTAAATACAGCTGTCATTTGCCTCCACCTGAGCCGGTCTGGCAAAGGTTGGGGGGAGGGGGAGAAACGTGAGGGGTGGGGGGGTGTGCGTGTGTAAGCTGCCACACCTGTGCCTGGGCGTGTCCCAGCCTGACTCACCAGACAGAGAAGAAACCTCCTGGGGCTCAAGGGCGGTGAGCTCCCAAGTCGTGCAAGAGAACCCCATCCTGTAGCAAGACTGGTGGAGGAAACAGTGTGTGAAAGTTGCTGTGCCCCTATTCTTCCTGCCTTGCGGGGCTACCAATCCTCCTGGCCTTTTTAGCCTCCTGTTACCCCTAGCTGCACCTTTCTGAGAGTCCTCTGAACCTTTGTTGCTGTCATGTGTCGCATTTCTTCCCTGTCTCCAGTGTATACCCTGTACCCAGTTCCTAATCCCTCCCTGTGAGCATTTGCATGCCTTGGGCCCTTTGTCTTTTCGAATACCTCTGGGCATCCTCAGTTCCTCTCTGAGTACACGTCCCTGAGGTCAATATTGTCTCACGGATCCGCCTCGGACAGAGACAGGAGTCGGGAACATTTGTTCCCGTCTGTCAGGCTCCCGCCAGCTCTCCGATCCGAGCCGACACCGACACGGGCGTAGCTGAGACTCGGCGGCGGCTGCATATCCCCTCGGGCTAGCCGGCGCATGTGAAATCTGGCAGGCTAGACGGCTTACTGAGGCCCTGGGGTGCACATGCATTGTGCCATGTGGTTGGTCTGGGAGCATTTGGGTTCTGTGCGCATGTCTCTGTGGATCGGAACTCTGCCCGGGTTGCTGCGGTGCATAGTGCCGTCTCTGGGTGTATCAGAGGCAGTCCCTAACGGAACTCATTGCCATGTGGCTCCACTGTGTGAGTGGTGAGACAGCTGAAAGCAGCCTCAGCCAAGGCGGCAGGGTTGTCCTGGGAACGGAGGGAAAGGCTGGCGTCTGGTGGGTGTGAAGGCCAGGCTGTGCGTGGCCGTGAGCAACCCGATCCAGGGTGAGGTGTCCCTGCCGATGGCGGGGGTGCAATTGGAAGATCCCCGAAGTGCCTTCCAACCCTGCGGAATCTGTGTTTGTGAGATTGCTGGGCAAGGCTTCCTCTGAGTCAGGCTGCCTGCCTATCTCCAGTCCACCGGAGTAGCTGCTTTTGTCCAGAGCTGTACCTGCGGTGCTTGTACAGTATTTACAGACATTTGCTACTTATGTCTTGTAAATAGTAGCTGCATTTCATAGGTCTGCATTGTAGTTGGGCTGGTTAATATGACCTCACTGGCTTTCACTTGAGCAGGCCTTGCAACTATATGTCCGGGGGGTAATAGCAACCCCCCAGCTCTGACTGGCAAGCAATGGAAGATCCCAAACCCCTTTTTCTGCCTCTGTTTATTTTACTGTATTTTCTGGAGCCCCTTGGGCAGAGACAAAGGAGGTGTGATGACTCTTCAGAGAACAGATAGTTCCAGGTGTAGATGCAGAGGGTGTAGTTACCGTGAAGCCCTCATTGGTCGATCAGGATAGGAATGCAGGTCAGACGGCAGCCACAGTGTGGCAGCGTAGCATCGGAGGGGCTAATCGGAGCTCGCTGGCCAGGGGAGCGCTGGAAACTGCAGCGAGACTTGAGCGAGGGGCCCTATGCCAGCAAATGAGGAGAGGACTGCCCGCGCTAGGTTGAAAATGCCCTCGAATGTTACATTGGCCAACCAGCTCAGGTCGGAAGGAAGTGCAGTTGTCTGTACTAGCAGCAGTGCAATCTGCAATGGAGTGCAATGAATAGGTGTGAAATATGCAGGTATTTACAGTTGATGAAGTGCACAGGAACCTCCCGGGGCGGAATCGGGGGAGCTGCTAGTTGCTTAGCAGTCCTCGTCCCCGCCCTACTTCCCTGGACAAAAAAGGGACTTGTGGAAGAGCAGAGAGGTGTCGGAACCTAGGCCAAACATTGCGGCCCGGGTCAGCAGAGGCCAGTGCAGCACAAAGTTAGTGTCCTGCAGAGCGAGGAAGCGAGAACGGAGACGGAATTGTTTGGGGGCGGAAGGAGTCGGAGGAGCGGTGCGATTGTCTCCGCAAAGGAGACAGCGGTGCAGCCAGCGGCGCGTCTCCGGATCCCCGAGACGGGTATCACTGGGGACCCATCCCTTTGGGGCAAACAGTGTGACACCGGGAGCGATGTGGTGAGCCGGCAGCGCCGGCGATCCCTCTGCCGACTGCCGGCTCCCGGGGGCAAGTCACCTTTGGCCGGCCGCTGCCCTCGCTCGCTACTCCTCTCGCTAGGTCCTCTGCCCTGGTGAGACCGGACTTTGCGGAGTGTGTCCAGTGTGGGGCTCCCCGAGTCTGGAGAGACGGGGATCTGCTGAAGGGAGTCCGAAAGAGAGCCACAAGGACGATTAGGGGTCTTTGCCATCTCTGTTATGAGGAGAGGCCGAGAGCCCTGCGGCAGTTTGGTGAGGTGAAGACTGGGCGGGGATGTGAACAATGTCTGTCACTGCGGGGGAGGGCGTGTCAGGTGGAGGGGGCCTTGCTCTTTTGGCTGGTGCACAGTAATAAGACAAGGAAGGATGGGTATGCGCTTGAACGTGGAGGCTTGCAGAGGAGGAGAAATGTCTGTGTGGTGAGGGTGACTGGGCACTGGAGGTGGCCGCCCAGAGAAGTTCTGGAGTCTCTGTCTGGAGACTGTCCCAACCCACCTGGGTGTGGCCCCTGGTGGATTCCGTGGGGTGTTCCTGGTGTGGACAGGGGCTTTGGACCTCAGGAGTTATGGAGGTCTTCTCTAGCATCCTGTGGTTCTGCAGCCTCTGCTTGCCCCACGGTGGTTTTTCGGGAGCGCAGTGAGAAATGATGAGAAAGGCACCGTGCGCCCCCGAGCCACAGTTCCGGTCCGGCGGCTCGTGTCCTCCCCTCCAGTAAGGGGTCTGTGTGCCGGTGGGTTTCTCCCCCAGCTGGCCAGACTCCGGTGTGAGGTGTTTTCAATGGTGGCATGTGATGGTGTAGGGCTACATGACTCTTGTGTCACTCTCCTGATTACCATCAGTTGGGTTTAGGTGGGGGAACTACAGGAGATACAGGAGCTACCTCTCAGAGCAAAGGGGATTTCTGTTGGGGGTGTGTGTTTGTGGTTGTCCCTCGGATGGGTTGTAAGCAGTAAGCGGTGGCCAACTGTGTAGCCTGGAGGCCAAAACTACTGTCTCTCTGGGAGTGCAACAAACACTGAATGGCCCAAAATAAGTTTCTCGGTGCTGCCATGGTCATCTGAGTGTGGACCCTAGATCAGTAGTCATCTGGGTGTGGTAGGTGTGGAAGCAGCCGGAACGTAGGGTGGTATTCCAGCGGGCAGAAAGGAGTCACTTAGCCTCAGTGGGAATTGCCAAGAAATATATATTTAATATCTGTCGTGGACTGTCACCTGATGAAACTACTTCCCCTCATGAATGTGCAGTAAATTCTGGCAGTGATTTATGTGAGGATACTGAAGGGTCAATGGCCCTGGTATGAGCAAAGGTGATAAATGGAAAAGTAATATACTGTCAGGACCAGACAGGAGGGCCCTGTGTGTGATCGCAGCGACAGGGCCGAGCCGTGCGCGACCTCCTGTTGCACGATGGAGGTCATGCATGTATGTGGATGTGTTGGAGAGGAGCGCTGTGCTATGCGGCTGTGGGTTTTGAAGAATCAGATGAAGGGGACGGTTTGGGTGGAAAGGACCCCTAAGGATCACGCAGTACTAGCCCTCGGGGCAGGGGCACGGATACGCCGCAGTAGATCGGATTCCTCAAGGGCCCATCCAAACCGGTCCCGAACGCCTCCAGCGAGGGTGCATCCCCAGCCTCCCGGGCAAGCAGGTCTAGTGTCTCACTGCTCTCGGTGGAAAGTCTGCCTTCCTAACCTGGAGTCTCAATTGGTTCTTCTCAGGCCTCAATCCATTTCCTCTCATAGTGTTGCTGCAAGCCGTGGGCAGAAGGCCCTCTCCAGCTGTCCTGTAGCACCTTGCAGGTACTGGAAGGCTGCTCTAAGGTATCTCTGCAGCCCTCCCCTCTCTGGGCTGAGCAGCCCCACCTCCCTCAGCCTGCCCTCAAGGGGGAGGGTCTCCAGTCCACGCATTGTCCTCGTGGCCCTCTGGGGATGGGCTCCAGCAGCACCGTATCTGCCCTAGGCTGGGGGCTGCGCACCCGGATGCGGTGCTGCAGGTGGGGTCTCATGCGAGCAGAGTAGACGGGGAGAACCACCTCCACAACTTTCTCTCCTGCATATCCATTGGAATAGATGATTGTGCTACTGGATAGTGTGTGTAGGAGATGTGTGGTGGATGCTGTGGGGTCCTGAGGTTGTGTTTGCTGTCAATGCATGGAATGAAATGTGGTAATGACAGGGGAGTATCAAGGGAGTCTGTGATGTAGGCTGCCAGAAATGTACCCGTCTTGCCCTGGAAGTAGCTTCCCCTTGGTGGACGGTGATTTGCCCTGTGCCATTAGCTATGAGTGGTTCGGGTGAGAACAAACAGCGGCCGCAGAAACACAGCTGAAGGTGGGCTCTGGCCTGTGGAGAGGAACATCTCCGTGCCTGGTGTCAGGTCTCAGTGGGTTCCTCAGGGTTAGTATCTACCCCTCTGACACAGGTGAAAGAAAGCACTTTGTATTTTCAGGGCTAACTGAAAAGCCTGGTACTTGTCTGTGGGTTTTGCTCTCCAGAGGGTGATGACCTCATGTGGCTTCTCCCTTGAGTGGTTTATTTGCATGTTGTCCCCCCTGCCTGGACTTTATCAGGGAAGGTTGGCTGACCCTGCCTGCCCCTAGGCTGGCCTCCCTCTCTTGTGAAGTTGTGTCTGTGTGGTGGATTTCTTTTCTGGAGGACCACTTTCTAAGGTTTTTGGTTTTTTGGGTGGGTTGTGCCTATAGGGTGCTGTCCTGGTCATACATGAGTAAGTCTGAAAACTGACTTGTCCTCTCCTGTGTGCCATCCTCTACTGATGGCAGCATTATGGGGCTGGGGGTAAGGGGCCGAGTTGTGGGTTGGTGGTGGGTGTGTGGTGGTTTTTTTTCCTTTTTTTTTTTTTTCGTTGTGTTGGGGTTTTTTTTTCCTTAATCTGTAAGTTGGTTTTATTTTCTGCACTCTTCCAGGGTGGATGGAAAACAGGAAAACCCTCTGCAATGCTTTCAGGAGGCCTATGTAGGCGAAGGCCACGCAGCTGAGGTGGAAGTCCGTGTGGATTCTAGCCGCACGGGAAGATAGGTCTTTGAATCTGCACAGTGAAATAAGTTGCAGGAGCCTGTCTGCGGTCCCTGTCGGTGGGGAGCTGGACTGCCATCTGGACAAAGCCTAAGACTTTGCCTCCTGAGGTGGTGGTTGCTTGTACTAGGAAGGCTTGTTAACACCAGGACCTGTTCAATGGAAGGAGAGGGCTTCCTAGTTCTGGACGGGTAAGTGTGCTGAGGAGAGGCTGGGGGTGTTCAGCATGGAGAAAAGGAGATCTGGAGGGGACTGTAGTGCTCTGTGGAACTGAATGAGAGGAAGCCATAGGCAGGCGGTGGTCAGGCTCCTGTCTCAGGTGACCAGTGATAGGACATGATGGCACGGTGTGAGGTGGCACCCGGGGAGGTTGAGGTTGGGTGTTAGGAAGCGCCTATGGACAGTGAGGCTGAGTGGGTGGTGGCATGGGCTGCCCGGGGAGGTGGTGGAGTAGCCGTCAGTGGAGGGTGGCAAGGAGAGCTGGGATGTGGCATGTGGTGGTGGGGCGTAGGGCGGTGTGGCGGTGTGAGGATATAGGCTGGCATCCCTGATATCAGAGGTCTGTTCTGGCCTCAGTGTTGCTGTGGTTCTGAGTGGAAGGGTGATCCTGTGATGCTCTAGCCTGTACTTTGCGATGCTGCTCCCGTGCTAGGGAGGCTATGCGGTGGAGCGGATGCTGCTACTGAGAGGCCAGGGCAGAATCTGTGGAGGGAAGTGGCGGCCACCGAGGCGCACCCCTGAGCTCTGTAGCAGCAGCTTGGGTATCTGCCCTGTCGGTCTGCTGTGGGAGAGGTGGAATGTGATGGGGCAGCCAAGCTGGGGGCTAGCCTCTAGGCTCATGCGGTGTGGGGGCGGTTTGCCACATTGGATTTCCTTCCTCTTGGCGGCCTCTGCTAGGTGTTGCAGGGAGGTGGCCAGGTGAGGGATTCTGGAAGTGGTGGATGCAGGAGGCCTGCTGATGGCCCTCCCATTGCAGCTGACATGCGTCGTGTGATATTCCTGGGTCAGTGGTGTCGGTGCCTTCTCTGTGTAGGAGGGAAGAAGGGGAGAGAAAAATGTCATTGCTGTTCTGGAGTACCTCCAGTTGGGAGTGCAGGCAGGTTGCAGACTCTCCTGGTCTGGAGAATGTCAAAACTGGCCTGGAGGTGGTCTGGGGTGACCTGTCGTAAGGGATCCTGCCTTGCAGGGGGTGGGAGTGCGTGATCTCTGGAGGCCCCCTCTGACCCCTTGGTTTCTGTGCGGTCTGTGAGTGCACATCCCGGTCTGGTCCCGATTCCTCTGCGCTGCAGTAATTTCTGCAGGCACAGTGTAGTATACTGGTGGTGTGTGTGCAGGAAAAAAGGGAGCCTTTGAGATCCACATGTCCTACATATAAGCCGGTCAATATCCAGGTGTAATTGCTGAAGTATGTAGATAAGCGGTCAGGAGACTGTCGTGGTGGTGAGGACATTGTACTGGAGGTGACCATTGTCCTTGCATCTCTTTGTAGGTGAGTGTGTAGGGAGGCACTGGCCTCACAGTTCGAGAACCAATGTAGTGGGGTGAGTAGCGGTTGCGGCCCCCAAGATGAAAGGGCTCCGTCGTCCTGAGGCCCAACTTCAGCTGTAGGTGAAAATGTAAATATTAGGTGGTCCTGATGGAGCAAATCCAAGGGTTTGCTGGTCACAGGCTTTGGGTTTGTAATTTACGGCAGGGATCTAATGCACCAAGTCCCTCTGTACCTACCCCTGATGTTGGAAATGCATGTCTGAACTGTGGTGCCCTCATCCTCAGAGCAGCATGTGGTGCTGTAGGGAAACATGGGAGGAGTGATCTATGCCATGTCAGAGACAACTGGTCCTGCCTTGTGCTTTCCCAAGGTATGCACTTTTCGGAAGCCAGGAGATGGAGAGGTTTGGTCAGCTGGAGCTCTGTGGTAAGGTGGCACCGAGCGCAGAATGGCCTGGGAGTCCCGCTGGATGGCAGCGTGACTGTGAGCCACCACTGTGCTCCTGTGGCAAATGAGAGGGATTCCAGGTAGGGATGGATCCAGAAGAGAGTGGCTGGAAGTCTGAGGGAGGTTCTGCCTGTGCCCTCCCCCTCTGTGTGCTCTGCAGTGTGGTATGCAAGTCTGGGCACCACAGTGCAGGAAGGACAGGGTGCTCCTGCTGAGTGTGCAGTCAGTGAGGGTTTGATGGTCAGGGGGTCCTAGAAATCTGTGAGGGTGATAGGGTGGTCATGCCTCTGTGTGACTGGCTCAGGGGGATCCTGCTGTGGCACGGGTAGGGTTGGCTGCAATGGTATCTGGAGCTCCTGCCAGCCCCTTACTTGGGGTGATGGTCTCTGTCTGCCCTGGGGCTGTCTAGGCTGGATGAGAGAGGTCGCCTGTGATGGGGGTGTGTGTGGAATCCTAGCAGTGCCTGAAGATACTGCATGGGTAGTTGTCAGGGGCATGGGAGCGGGCTTGTTGTGGTGGTGGCCAGTGGCAGGAGCCAAGTGTCTCAAAGAAGTTCTCTGTGGGGTCTGGATTGCTATTGCTATGTGCAGGTTTATGGGGAGGGTAGTGGAACAGGCTGCCCAGAGACCGGAGTGGGGTGAGTCTGTCAGTGGAGTCATTTGGGGTACACCTGGACTCCATCGTCTGCATTCCTCTCTGGCTGATGCTACTGAGGGTGAGGTGATCTCCTGAGGTCCCTTTCAAGCCCTACCTCTGCAGCAGTTGTGCAGTGATCCTGTGACATGGTCTCTGGGCTGGTGCCTGCACACTTCTCTGGAAGTCTGCTCTGCTGGTTCCCCAGCGAGTCAGCCTTTCCGGCTGCGAACTCCATAGCAGTTTCCATAGGCCGCCTCAGGCATTGCCCCCTGGGACCACGGCACAGGAGTAGGTGGTGCAGAGAGCTCTGTCAGCCGCTGTTGCGCTGCCCTGGTTTGCGCGTCCGTCCGCGCCGGAGCCCCCAGCTGGAAGCCAGTCTATTGTGTAGGCAGAAAGCGGGATGGGAATGCAGAGGTGGCGGTGGCAGTTCCCCAGCTGTGGGAGCTGTGTCTGCTGTGGGAGCCTGTGGCTGGTTTGGGCTGTGCCTTTATGAGAGGGAGAGGTACTGGAGCAGTCTGGTGGAATGATGGGTCAGCAAAGTGTCTGTGAATGGCAATGGCAGATTGGTAGCCTCAGGGCACTGTGAATCCCAGTGAGTTTCAGTGCAACAATTGCAGGTTATGTGTGGTCCTGTGTGCAGACAGTCCAGTTTCCAGCCTCTCTCTGAGCAATGGTGGTCCTGCATGCTGGTAACCCTGACCTAACAGATGAGGTGCAAATTCGGGGAGCCTGAGGCATGTGCTAGAGTTAGGAGGTAGGGTGAGAAAAGGTAAATAATGGCAAAGCGGAGGGGGTGTGTGGTGTGGGGGGTGTGACATGTGCCCTCCTGGGGGGAGGAGGGGAAGGCCTTGTGTCTCTGCTATGGTCTCTGCTGTATGTGTCCCTGTGTAGTGCAAATACTGCTTGTTGTGTGCAGAAGCACTGCATGTCAGGCTGAATTTGCATGCAGGATATCTCGGTGCTGCCTGTTGGAGTGAGCCGTGGTGTGCTTGTGTGGCAGGGAGACCCGAACTGGATCTTGGTACCGTGAGGCCCCTTGGAAGAAGGGTGTCTGGGCAGAGATGGTCGGGCGGCGGAGTGGTGAGTGAGCTGGTGCCTGCGTGCCACGAGCGTTGGTGTCCCCGAGAGTCACTGTGGGGGAGTGGTGAAGGTGTGGGGCAGTGTCCTGTTAGCAGCCAGCAGTGGGGTGTGGTGTGTAGGTAGCCCTGGTAACCCTTATCCATTAGATTCAGTTCTTCTGCACGCCAGACTTGCTGGGAATGCACGTGTGTACTGAGTACATACTGCAGCCTGGGTCTACCAGTATTGTGGGATGTGGCAACTCCTCTTGCCAGATGCAATTGTGCCTTGCAATGAGTATGGGGAGTGCCTTCTCATCCTGGGGGTTTAGGTTTCTGCCTCGGGGGGGGGTTGGTTCCAGTCTCCTGTTGTACCTGTGCTGGGATTGTGCAGGTGACTGCTGCGAGTGACAAGGTGGTAGTGGTGGGGCCTCCCGGTCTGCTGGGAGCTGTGCTGAGCGGTGTTGGTCTGGGCAGGGGCTTGGGGTGCCTGTGGAGTTTGGAGGGGTTCCTCGCAGTGCACACCTGGCCAGGCTGTGTTGTGTAGCTGCAGGGTCAGTTGCTGGGGTGTGGGTGGAATGAGTAGGAGAGAATGCATGGGACAGGAATGGGATCCAAATATGTAAGGCCTCATCTGGTATTGCTAACAGGGTGAAACACCCACCTGCCCTCTAAGGAGCAAGGCCTGTGTGGCATATGGGTGTAACCCCCTCAGCAATCTACTGAAGGGAGTGGCTTGTGGCTTGGTGTTTCTGGGGGGTTGAGCGATTGGGGCGGTTTGGGGTTTTCAGCCTGTGTTGTGGCTGCCTGGTGCTGGGTGCTCTGGCAGCTGGGGTGGTAATTTGGTGCCTGCAGTTTTGAATGTGCCAGGCAGGAGTGGGCCATTTGCCACTTCCCAGTGGAGTACTGGAGGTGTGGTTCCTGGGCATGTCTGGTGTGGGTGGCCCACAGTATCTGTGACTGGGGGGCATGCTGCCTCTGTGAGGCTGATGACAGCTGTTGTAACTGCCTGGATAGTTCCTGTATTGCTGGCAGCTGTGGGGCACAGAGATGGGTTGTGCCTCAGGCTGCAGGAAATGTAGGGGACACTGAAATGTGGGGATCGCATGTGGGCCTGGAGGGTGTGCGGAAGGCTGTACAGTGTTGTCAGCAACTATGTGGCCTTTATGCACCAACGTAGCCCTGACAGGCTTCTCGGGGGGGGGGGGGGGGGGAACACCTGAGAGGACAACTCTGGCTCTGAGGCATGCCTGCAGGGATTATTTTGTGTGTGGAGAAATGCACTTCCCCCTCCCCAATGCTCCAACCTTGAGCTGCCTGGTGCTGTTTACTGAGGTGCTGTGGTGACATGTGGGGCCCTGTTTTCTCTGCAAGTCCTGCAGAACAGTTGGAGTGGTTTTATTAGTCCTCAGTACCAGGGTAGGTGAGGTGGTGAGCCAGCCCTGTCTGGTGGAGGGTGGCCCGGGCCAAAACTGCAGGGAACCACCCGAACCGAAACCTGCAGGGTTGAGGAACAGGGTCCACGGGAAAAGAGACATCTGTCCCCCAGGTTTGCAAGCTGTGGCCGCAGTCCCTGTGTGAGGTGAAACCTGACAGTGACCGTCCTGTGGTGTCAGCCACCAAGCCACGCAGGCACCTCAGTGTGGGTGACTCAAAGGAATCATGGTGTATGTAGTGCCCTCACTGCTTTTGGAGGCGGGAGGGCTGAGGCTGTTTGTGGTGTGAATGTGGAGTGTGGATGAGGGGGTGTCTGTTCTGTACATCTGGGCCTGCCTCCTGCAGCAGCCGCACTTGCTCAGGAGGGTGAAGAAATCCTGCGGAAGGTCTGGGTGAAGAGGGCGTACAGGAAAGGGTTAGCGCAGGAATTGATGGGGTAGAAGAGAACCAGCAGGATCTTGGATTTGGACACTGTGATGAGAGGCACCCGCAGCGAGGCTGAGATCGCGAAGAAACAGATGGGGGCCATGCACAGGAAATCCGTGAAGATGAGCACGGCCATGCGCTTGGCGATCCTGGCGTCGCTGGCGGAGGCGACAACGTGGGGGTTGCGCACGGTGAGGTAGATGCGGGCGTAGCAGGCGCAGATAGTCACGAAGGCCAGCATGTTCAGCACCAGCAGGCCGACAACGTAGGCCTGAGCTAATGGCGTCTCTATGTCCATGGGCAAGCAGATGCTGACCTTGCCGTAGCTGCTGACTCCGACGAGGGGCAGAAGCGCCGCGGCAAAGGCGAATCCCCACCCGACGCCCATGGCGAGCACAGCGTGCCGGAGGCGGACCCTGCGGTCCGGGCGCATGGCGTGGGTGATGGTGTGCCACCTCTCCAGGGTGATCGCGGTCAGGGTGTAGACCGAGAGCTCGCTTGCGAGCACTGTGAAAAACCCGGCGGCGCTGCACCCTGGCCCCGTTTGCCAGTCTATGGCGTAGTTGTAATACTGACCCCTGGTGTGAATGTCCACTGAGGCCACAAACAGGAGGTAGATCCCGGTGCAGAGGTCTGCAAGAGCCAGGTTGCACATCAGGAAGCGAGGCACGGTGAGTTTGTACTGGCTGCTGAGTACCACAAGGAGGACTATGAAGTTCCCTGTGATGGCTACGATGCTGATAAACCATATCAGGACTCTCAGCAGGGTGTAGCCCATGATATCTTCGCAGGGATTGAAAGCGTCAGGTGTGGGTGAGCAAGTCACGGTGACTACCTCGCCGCATGAGCCGTAGTCCAATTCAGTCTCTGTCGTGGCAGGTTGGAGGCTGTGGCGGGAAAGGTTGTCCCTGGCTGCGAACGGTGGTGTGGGCTTATTTCCCACTTGGTTGCTGTGGTCTTGCCAAGCCTGAGCTAGGCTACATATGGGATGCAGGTCGGGGCTGAAATTGGAAAAGGAGCAGAGGTGGGAGCAGAGGTGAGACAGTAGGTGTGCCTCAGGTGCTGCAATCTCCCCCCGGGTGCGAGCAGCTCGCTGCTGCAGTGTAGCAGGTTGTGCAGACTACCCTGGAGGTGGGGTGGCATGCAGCATAGTTGCATCATCCTGGTGGCCCTAGCTATGCACCTGCAGGCTGGCCCTCGGCTCAGGTCCAGCCACTGTGGATTCAGGAGGGGCAGATTGTGCCTCTGTACCCTGATTTCCCTCTATGCCTGTGTGCCCCACCTCGGGGATGTGGTCTGCCTGGAGCACTGCAGGGCCTGTGACAGTGGGCCCTGTCACCAAAGTGTGGGACTAAGATGTCTGCCAGAGGTTTGCCCAGCAGCACCGTGGTGTTGGCCCTCCAGCCAGTTCCTAACCTGGCACAGAGAGTGGCGGTGAGTGGTACTGCATGTGGCTGGTGCCTAGTCTGCAGGGCTGTCCCCCTGGGGATTGGTGCTGGGCCCCCTGCTTTGTCACACTGTCAGTGATGATCTGGATGAGGGGGTTGAGGCAGTGAGCAGCTGCTCTGCAGGTGACTTCAAGTTGGGGACTGGTGGTGGCCAGTTAGGGGGTGGAAGGGCTCTGCAGAGGGACCTGCACTGACTGGACAGATGGGTGGAGTGCTGCAGGATGGTGTTCAGTATGTCTGAGTGCCAGGTGTGGCACTGGGGCCACAACCACCCCATGCGGTGCTGCAGGCTGGGGTTGGTGCTGCTGCAGAGCTGCCACATGGTGAGGGACCTGGGGGTGTGGGGTGATGGTAGGCAGAAAATGAGGCAGCAGCGTGCCCAGGTGAGGGCCAATGCATCCTGGCCTGCGTCAGGAACGGTGTGGTCAGCAGGAGCAGGGAAGCCATTTTGTGTTTGTACGCAGCCCTGGTTGGGCCACACCCTGGGTCCTGTGTTGAGGTCTGGGCCCCTCAGTTCAGGAAAGATGTTCCGATGTGGAGCGTGTCCAGAGAAGGCCAAGAAAGCTGGGGAGGGGTCTGGAGCACAGCCCTGTGAGGAGAGGCTGAGGGAGCTGGGGTTGCTTAGTGGGGAGAGGAGGAGGCTGAGGGGTGACCTCATTGCTGTCTACAACTCCCTGAAGGGAGGTTGCGGCCAGGTGGGGGTTGGTCTCTTCTCCCAGGCAAGCAGCACCAGAACAAGAGGACACAGTCTCAAGCTGCACCAGGGGAGGTTTAGGCTGGAGGTTAGTGCTGTGGTCTGGTTTTGAGGTGTGTGGTGACGGGTTGGACCTGGTGGTCTTTGAGGTGTCTTGCAACCTTGCTGGCACTGTGTGGTACTGGGAGAAGCAGGGGGCAGCCTGACTACTGCAGTGTGTGGCACTTGGATACTGTGCAAGGGGCAGTATGAGTCAGGAAAGGACAATGGACTCCTGCTGCTGTTTTGCACATGGGTGTCCATGGGGATCATGCATGCTGAGAGATGGTGGTCTAGGGGGTGGTGCACTACTTGCCTAATCTGTGCCTGTGATGCTGATTCCTGCATGAGGGTAAGGCCTGGTGAGCAATGCAGATGGTGGACCCAGTGGTGAGGAGTGGTCTCTCTCTGGTGGCATGCAGTGGAGCCTCTGCTGTTACTGTAATGTGTCCTGTGCCTCTGCCTGACACCTAGGTTCCCTGGGCTGCAGCAGGCCATGTGCTACCTGTAGTACTGGGTAGACCAGTCCTGGGCTGCAGTGTGTGGGAGTCAATGGCCATAAATTTGCCTCTGTGTGGCCCGGTTTGGCAGGAGATGTGTTGCATTTGCTGCCTAGATACTGGGAGGGTGCACAGAGGGAAACCGCTGGGTGTCCTGACCTGTGCCGTTTCCAGTTTGCAAACGCGCAGCAGTGGCTGGGATAGGTGAGGTTTGCCTCCAGGAGAGACCGGAAGGTGCCTGGATCGGGGAGCCGCCTCAGGTGAGATGTAGACCTTGCTCTCAGCCTCCTGATGAGTTCCATGCCGTGAGTCGGCAGGAGAGCAATACTAGTTCCGGAAATATCCCTGTGGGGAGATGTAGGAGCATCTCAGTGCAGGGCAGCTGTACTGGCAGCCAGCAGCATGGTTGGGGATGTGGTGGTCCCAGCTGGTCCAGGGAGTGTCAATGGATGTGCTGGAAATCCTTGGTGACAGGATCCTGGGACCAGGTAGCGTTCCTCTGGGAAACCTGAGTTGGGTGGTCAGCCCAGCACTACATAATGGGCCTGGTGCGGTTTCTGGATGTGTAGCCTGTGCAGCAGCAGAGGTTTGGGTGCCTGCTAGCGGGGGGGCATGTTTCTTTGCTGTCTGGATTGATGTGTGGTACGGATGTGCTGCTGCTGGTTGCAATGGTGCTGGCATCCCCCTGGAGGCGTGGTGGGTGTGTGCCCCGGTGTGGCCCCTCTGCTGTGGGGAGGGTGGCTGGTGTCCAGCAAGCCTGCTCTTGGGGGGGTGGAGCCCTGAGGAGAGGTGGGAGGCATGTGCTTGGTGTTTCTGCTGAGTACCAAACCCTGACGAGGGAATTGGGGTTGACATGGCCCAGTTGGTAAGGGACTGGAGGAGCCCTTCCCGGAGGTTGGCGAGCTCCAGTGTAGAGCTCTGTGGAGAAGGAGACAAGAGTCCGGGTTGTGGGGGGAGATGTGAGCATGTGGGAGATACTGGGTGTGTGGGACAGGGTGCCATGGTCTGTGGTGGAGGCAGCAGGTGCAAGTGGCAAGGACAGTGGTCTGGGGCCCACACCAAGCAGGCTGACTGTGCAGGCACTAAGGTTTCTCTTGTGCTATGCCGGCGGGGCCACAGGAGGAGGAATCCAGCTGTTCTCTCTCCAAGTAACAGGTGCCTGGGCACCGTTCTGCAGGGCTTGGTGGTGTAGTGGCAGGTGCACACCATTGGTGCCTTGGCCCTCTGAGGCTGAGAGCTGTGTCTCTGGGTGTGTGGCAGTGCTCTCCCTTGCAGCAATGGTGCCACTGTCTGGGGCAAAGACTGATGAGGCTCTCCCCTGGTGTGGGTGTTTGTGTGGCCTGGATTGTCTGCAGGGTGCAGTGGTGTCTGAGGTGGCTGGGTGCTGTGTGCATCCATGCCACACTCTGATGTGACAGAGAGGTTTGGCAGAGGCATGGACTCACAGGAGCAAGGAGAGGGCCATTAGGGTGGAAGGCAGTGCAGGGATCACCTCCTTCCCCCACCCCCGCCCCCATGCTGGGACAGCCATCATCTGCACTGGTGAGGCCTCATGCACCGTGGCCCTGAGTGCCCCCAGGGTGCAGGCTTCTGCAGCCTGTCTGGGCAGCGTCTTCAGCAGTCCCCTGTCCTTGCTCCTGTGCTACAGTATCCAGCCTCAATCTTCCTGTGGGATCCCCTCAGGTAGTGGATGGCAGCCCTAGGGGCTCATGGTGCTGGTATTTGCTGGCTGAGCACACCCTCCTGGTGATGGGTGAGTTGTGGTTTGCAGTTGGTGAGCACAGGGCACACTCTGCCAAGGTGGAGTAGCTGGATCTGTGAAACCAAGGGGGCAGGCCTGTATCGACTTGTTTGTGCCCCATGTGGACACAGTGACCACTGTCCCCCTGCCCCTGTGTGGAAGCAGAGGGAAGGATGTGTGAGGACAGCAGAGACAGGCCCCCTGGTGTAGGGTGATGTATGCCTGCCTGTGGTGGAGGGGTGGGACCTAGGTGATCTGTAGGTCCTTTTCAACCTGGGCAGATCTCTGGGTCTGTGAGTGTGGGTGCCCCCATGGCAGGAGATGTTGGCACAGCAGACTGGAGCCCCACTGCCTGCGTTTGGGGCCAGACAGATGTGCTAGGGGGTTGGTTGGGCAGGCCACTGGAAGGCCACTGGGGGTCTTCTCTGTGGGCGTCAATCAGGATTCCAGGTGTGAGGACAGCAAGGTCATGTCCCTGCAGTGTGAGTGGGAGTGCATGCTGGTACTGGGACTGAAGTCTGGCCGGAGTGGGAAATGGTCCTGTCTGCCCTCTGTGACAGCTGCATTGGTGGGTTCAGCTGGCCAAGTGTGCTGGTGGCAGATGCAGCCTGCCTCTGCTGAAAAGGCAGTTCCTGTGTGCTAGTGGACAGTCAGCAGGGAGGTGTGGGTGGAGGAGGTATGTGCGGTGAGGGGGTGGTGCACTGGTGGTGAGTACTCTGGCAGAGCGTTCCTGTGGCAGGAAAGCAGTGTGGGTGGCTTGGGGTAGTCGGAGCTGGTGCTCTGGGTCGCACGGGGCTGTGTGCTGGCGCTGATGGTCTGCAGAGGAGCTCTTGGTGCAGTTTGGTGTTGGTCAGGTGCTGGTGGCAGTCTGTGGTGTGATTTGTGGCAGGTCTAGCCTGTGTGCATGTAGGGGATGATGCTTATGGCCAGGATTGTGGTGCTGAATGTTTGTGGGCCATGCTTTTCTGTGTGTTAGCCTTCCTTTGTTTCCCCTCTTTTCTGAAGGTGCCACTCAGTGCAGGTAAACTGCCTGCCTGGGTGTGGTCTCACCCCTGTGGTACACAAGGGTCAGGCTAGATGTTTGGTTGTGCTCTGTATAGCATAAGCTTATGCCATATTTGGTAGAGGCCAGTTCATTGGTTAATCTTTGTGTTAGCCATGGATACTCATTGGAGCGGTAATCATTTGGGCAAATGGTAAATAGGGGGTGTTTAATAAATGAGCCCCCCCTAACATGGGTGTTGAGCCTGCATCTGTGTGTGCAGCAGTGCTGTTGTGGTTCACCTTGCCAGGGACTAAAGCCAGCACTCCAAGAGGCTTTGCAGTACTTTGCCACCTGCACCCAACTGCTTGCAGTGCCGTGGACGGTACCCCGTGGGAACCATCGTTGGCGAACTGCCGCAGTGCCTCCCCCCACCCCCGAGCGGGGAGCCTCCGTGTTCTGGAAGAGGCAGCAGCCACGCGACGCAGCCACGCGGTCGGCGCCATTTCCTGTATCCTTATTACGGCACATCCGTGCCGCGTTCGGTGGACTATAAATATTATCCAGGGAAGACTCCACGAGGCTCTCAGCTTGTGAGTAAGGCAGACCCTTCTTCATGGAGTTTCAGTTGGGGTAGCCTGGAAATCGCTCCAGGTGGAGGACTGCCGGTCACCGACCAACCCCCTCTCCTGCTGCTTTCTGGATCAGTGTGATTCTGAGGTCTGCGAATTATTTTGGTTTACGTGCCTCTGCCTAGACATTGTGTAAAGATAGTTTCCACTAACTGAATAGTGAGACTGGTGCAGGGGGACTGTACATACCCCGTTGCAGAGTTTATACACATGTATGTGTAGAAATGAACCTGCTGTTGTTGTAGTGATACCTCTGCTGCTCATTTCTGAGGGCACATTTGTAACAGTGCACCATCTCCCAGCAGCTCTGCTAAACTCTTTGCCTCCCCTCTTTTTGCTCTGCTCTGGCTGGGGCATGCCTCATCCTGAGCTCTGTGGTTACCTGCGGCCTACCCAGTTGCGGTCAGAGAGCAACCTGGTGGGGCTAGAGTGCTGCCCTCTGAGGAGGAGCTGAGGGAGCTGCAGCTTTTCCGGAGGGGTGCACAGGAGACTGGGAGGGGACATAGTGATGGTGCATCCATACTTTGGGGGGGGGGGGGGGGGGGCAGGATGGAGGCTGTGGTCATCTGCACTGGGTGGTGGGAGAAGGAGCAGTGGATGCCAGATGCGGCACAGGAGGTTCTACCTCAACATGCAGAGGGCCCTCCTTCGTGTGAGGGTCCTCGAGCCTCCTGTGGATGAGGGGGCATGATCTCTCGAGGGACTGGAGGCCTCAGCCTGCACTGGTCTGCAGGTGCAGAGGCTGGTGCTGTGTGGGTGGCACTGCACATGTAGCTGCTGAGGCGGGAGTGCTGGGTTGTCCAGTGGAATGCTGCCTGTGACTAAGCAATGCTCAGATGCTGCCTCATAGCAGTTGTCTCGGCAAATGCCATGGAAACAGAGAGCCCAACTCCTCTCCTGGAGTGCCTGAGCAGCTGGGGAGACCCACCTGGAGGCAGAGCCCTAGGGCTGGGTAGTGGTGCCCACCCTTGGGAGATGGTGCAAGTGCATATGTAGACAGCACTACCAGGTGTGTCTGCCACTGGTTTGATATGTTTTCCCTGTGATCCACACCTATGGGGCTAGGGGTGGGGGTGGACTCCTGGCATCCTCCCTGAGCCTTTACAGGGAGGTGGTGCTGAGAGGAGACAGGCCTGGCAGGGTACTTACAAAGCGAGGGGTCCGTAGGCTCCCTGAAAGACCTCGTTGGGTAATGTCTCCAGGTGGTGATTGTTGCCTAGGTTTCTGGAAAATGCAACAGTGGTTAGGGCAGGCACATCTGGCAGTCAGTAGCACCCCAAGGTTAGGCCCTCCTCATGACAGGGTGATACAGAGTAGTGGGCAGCAAATGTAGTTACAGCTCATCCAGGTGGGTTCCATTGAAGGCGTGGTTCTCAATTTCCCGAATGCCATTGTTATTCAGCCGCCTGCAGCAGGGAGAGAGTGGAGACACCCAGTGTGAGAAGTTTGCATGACGTCCCTTTGCAGCAGTGGCAGAGAGAGTGTGTTTGTGTTGGTGCCTCCCAGCTGCAATAACATCTGGAAGTGTCTGCTTGGTCAGTGGAGCCTCAGGAAGTGATGGATGGTAAGGGGCCAGGACTGGCGATGGAGGCTGTGGAGGGTCCTGTCCCCTGGAGGTTGCAGCTGGATGTGGGAATGTGGACCTTGCCCTCATCAGACCTCCGGAGTCCTGCCCTGTGCACTCCCCACCTTCCCCCCTGTTGTGCCAAGAGAGGTGGGACAAAATGAAGCTGTGGCCGAACATTAAGGTGGAGGGAGGCTGGCAGGGGAGAGGTTGGGACTTGTTTCCTGTGGGATGTGTGTGTGGAATTGCATGCACACAGACATGCGCCTCATTTGACAGCATCTGCATGTGCAAGTGTACCTGTGTTATGCATGTATAGGTATGTGCACTGTACATAGTGGTAAGGCGGTGAAACGCTACATAAGCTGGTTCCTGTTCTACTGACCTGTTTGGCATTTGTTTATGAAGCCATTGTATGTTTCCTGTTGTAAATGACTGTGCACGCACATATAACAAGTATATGAGGCCATGGAGGGCAAATTTGCCTGTTCCAAAATGAAATCGTATTCCTGTGAGGCCATACGTGATGTGCCACATGGTGCTGGTTGCTGCAGTGCTCACTGCATAAACCCACAGTGGTATGTGTATGTAGGAGGGATAGAATATCTGTGGGGTAGGTAACACCTGAACAGTAAACCCGAGTAATCAGTTGGTCCTCACATAGGTCCTAATAGTTGTTACAACTGCACAATGCCGACTTGTTGCGAAGGGCTTTGCGCGCAACCCCAGTGGCTGTGGTCGCTAGGGGGTTACATCATGGAAAGACAGTCTCTGGAAAAAGGTGTGTCATACAAAGTCTGTCCCTTTGGTTCCTGTCTGCTGCAGCAACCTCTCTGCCCTTCCTCCATTCTGACATTGCACTGGGGCAGCAGTGTTGGTGGTTGCTGATTAATGGTAGGTGCTGGAATGCATGTGTATTGTAATCTGAAATGTGTTCCTGTAATTAACTGAGTCACAAATAAATGACTTGTTGTAGTGCATATGTAACTGGACTGAAGTTTCTGTGGGGTCTCAATATGTATGCTCAGTGTGTGACCCCTGCTGTCATCATACTGCCTGTACTTGTGCTGGAGGTATGCAATGACATAGCAAACACAGATGTATGTGTGTGCCCTGCAGGAGGTTGTATGTGTGTAGGTGCATGTGGACAGTTGGGTTTTGTATGACATACAGGTAAAACTCAACTCAGTGCAGAGGTGTGACATGTAAATAAAACTGTGCACTCAGGATGTAGGTGGTCAGAGTGGATCTGGGAAGGCTCACCGTGGCTCTCAGCATGGGCATGAGGCAGAGGCCAGTTGAGGTGCCTTGGTAGGTGTGCCTGCCCATGTGTGAGAGCCTGAGCGAGGCAGGAGGCTGTGGTTCTCGGCATGGTTGGAAAGAAGGGGTTTTGGTGGGTTCCAATACCAGCCTGTGGGGCCCCAGGCCTGTGCTGCTGCTGGCCACTCTTTGTGGTGGCCCTTTGGGCTGATGCTTCCAGACTTCCTGGGGCTTGTCTTGCCATTGTTTTGGTCTGGGACCCACTGGAAGTGTCCGTGGCAAGCTGAACTGTGCAGTGTGGTGTAGGTCAAGTGAGGCAGAGACCCTGCACTGGACTGTGTGCAGGGAAAGGCCAGATGGCAGATATGTCTCCTGTGGGGCCAAGACGCGGAACCCCAGAGGAGCTCACTGTCTGGGACACTGTGGTTTGACTGGAGCAAGGAGCGAGTGCTGCTGCCAAAGCAGTACAGGCTGGAAACCTCCTTTCTGGACAGTGCTTTGCTGCAAACCTCCGTGAGAACAAATTGTCCCTCAGTGAGAAGCTGCAGACCCCGACAGAAAGTGGAACCCTGCTTCTGCAGCCAGCATGTGCTTAGTGCCAGGGCAGTGTGATGCTCCTCCCTTGTGGCTCACAGTAGGAGCTGGGCAGTGAGTCATTCCAATCGCACTAATCCCTAATGGGGAGGTGTAATCTGTGAGTGCTACCACTTTCAGTAATCCCACCCAAGGAGCCCGTGGTTGCCCCTCCACTGGGAGAAACCTTGGAGCCCTGTGGGGCAGGAGACCCTCAATAGATGAAGGGATAGATTGTCACTCATCATACAGCATGCCAGTACTTGTGTGTACATGTAGGCTTGGTAGCCAGAAACCTGTGGGGCAGTGGGGTTGACACCTGCTGAGCCTGGCAGGAGCCAGTGTAACACACTCAATGTCGTCACAGGAGACTCTGGACAGGGATGCTGATCCTGCTGAGAAACCTAGCATGGAATGCACCCCTCTGGCTGCAGGTGGATGGGGATGGGTTGTAAGTGTAACAGCCAATGTCCGCCCTAAAAGAAGAGAGGGGACTGTTATGCAGTGTGTGCTGCTGTGCAGCAGGAGGCTCCCAGGCTGCTGATTGTGCTTGTCATCCCCAGAATAAAAGTTGTTATCTCTATCTCCTGTTGCAACTACTCCCCACGCCATTCAG
This sequence comes from Picus viridis, assembly GCA_033816785.1. Classification (NCBI taxonomy): domain Eukaryota; kingdom Metazoa; phylum Chordata; class Aves; order Piciformes; family Picidae; genus Picus; species Picus viridis. The sequence goes on from CM066577.1 coordinate 8,649,080, forward strand.
GACTTTCATGTGGGCCAGCCCTGACACCCCTTGGAGCTGTATCTCAGGGTCTGTCAACGGCTTTGTGGCAGTGCTGTCGGATTGCTAAGTCCTTGGCCTATTGCACATGGACCAGGTAAATCTGGGCTACATCTAATTGTTGGAATCAGCACTGCACATAGATCTATGTGCAGGATAAAGTAGGAAATGCCATCTGCATGGCTCTATATGCACTGCTGTACTCACCCTCCTGTGTCTTTGTCTAGTGATCAGGCCGGGTTTGTTTAGGGTGCCTGGCACTTAGGCAGAGGGGGAGTCATTTCAGCATGCTTGTAAGCCTGCAGAGGTGACAGAGGAACCTGGCACTCCATGTTGCACAAAGGTACTCCTGGACAGGAAGATTGGTCTCCTATATCTGTTGTTCACATCAGGGCCAAATCCTGGTATGCCGTGTCTGTACAAAGGCTACCTCTGCCAACTGCTGTCTCTGAGCCTGCACTGTGGTGTGTCACTCTCAATAGGAGTGCACGGACTTCCCATGCCCAATAGTGAAACCTCTGTGAATACAGGTTTTGGGATCACATACAGGCAGTGTTGACACATAGGTCATCACTCTGCATCTGACAGACCACACAGCTGGACATGACAGCAGTTATACACTGCATGTTACTGCAGGCTGTTGTTACAGTGCATCTACCGTGGTACATATTCCCGTGCCAGCACTTCCCTTCTGCACTCCCACACAGACATACACGCACATGCAGAATGTGCAGGTATGGGACACACTTCTAAACTGACATGCTGCTGCACATTTTGCATATTGATCCGCGAGACACAGTATATATACACAGACAAATACGCAAGTGTTACAGGACATGCGCATATACCTGTGCAACAGCTAAAGTATATCTCCCAGTGATGATGCACACATGTCTGAACTATACAGCTGCATATGCAAAGGACCAACCCAGTGATCCCCACAGACAATTCTGCAGGTACATAGGCAGGGCAGCCTCAGACAAGCCAGGAACCCGCATGCTGGCTGGCGCCACAGCACCACCATGCCACAACCACTCCACTGTCTGGCAAACTTGGAAACGGTGGATGCTGCAGACCAAGTGATGACACCCCACCATCTGCCAGAGAGGCAGCAGAGCAGCTGCAGGAGCTTCTGTGCAGCTAAGGGCACAGTGTAAATGCTATACACCTCTCCTGTCCTGCCCTGCATTGCTCACCTCAATGCCTGCATCTCCTCTGCATGCGTCACTTCCAGTGACACACTGTCATGAGCCCCACTATACCACTCCCACCCGGTTTCACCTGGCATGTGCTGCAGATGCCTTCCTGGCTGTCACATCTGCCTCGCTCTGCCCAGGCCAGCTGGCAGGCCACTAGCGTTGCCCTTCACCACCTCACAGTGCCCAGGTCCACCTGTAGTGCCCTGACTTCCTCAGTGGGACAGGAACGCAAACTGCCTGCAGGAACTCCTGCTATGTCCCCGGAGCATGCTCCTACTGCTGGAATCCATGTGCCAAAGGAGTGATGTCACAGCACCTCCACAGCTGGAGCTACGAAGCACAGCACTGTTACTGCCCAGAGGAGAATGTGCACCCTCCGATATCCACTCTCTGAACACAGTACCACTCCCTGCTAGCACACTACATCTCCTACACAGGCCTCACACACGTAGCCCTAGGCCACAGTGACGTGCAGCTACCTGTGAGCTGGGCCCCCCCAACCCACTGGATCACACGCCCTTCTCCACAGAGCTACACACCACATTGCTATGCCACTGCTGATACCTGATGCCCTCGCCACAGCCCACACCTGTGCAGACAGTGCCATTCCTGCCACATGGCACAAGAGGCAGAGGCACAAAATTCTGACACCACAAAAAGGCAGACCGCCAGTATGTGCCCCAGAATCCAAGGGCACAGCCCCACCCTCCAAAAGTTGCACCAACTGCAACACTGACTGCGCCCAGAGGCACAGCAAGGAAACACCTCCGCGCTACTTACAGACTGACGCTGTCCAAACTGAGGCCTGCAAAGGAGTTGCCGCCGATACGCCAGATGTGCACATTGTCCTGCAGGTCCCTGCAAGCACACAGGGCACACTCTCACTGGCACTGCTGACCGTGGACACACGCCTCACGCTCCCCTGCCCCACCAACCCCTGGCCCTGCACCACTCAGCAGCACACATAACCAGACCAGGTGTGGAGGTAGACAACCCAGCCCTAACGACCACTGCAGACAGACAGACAAAGACCACAGCAATGCACATGGATGGGGGCCACAGGAGGAAAGGGAGGGGACAGAGAGGGGACAGGGGGGATAGAGAGCGAGGGGGAGGAAAGGGGGGACCGGGGGAGGCATGCGTGGGTAGGGAGGCAGGCATAGAGGGAGCGCAGAGGACAGAGACAGGAGAAACCAAAGCACAGCCCACACGTCCTTCTGCAGGATCAAGTCCAACATCTCCTCCAACCCCATCTCGTCACCCCTACCCTGCCAACGCCGGGCCGTACAGACGGGAGCTCCGCACACACCCGGGACTTTGGGCCCCGCATCACCATCAACAGTGACATGACTGCAGCCCCAACTGCCTCGGTGAGGTTACCACACAACCACCAGGGCAATTACATCCTCTAAGGTTTGGCTGCAGCCAACCATTATTCCACGAGAGCTTCACAGACGTAACAGGCAGAGGTTAACACTTACAGCACAACTTTCTGGTAGGACTGCACCTTCTGGAGAGCAGGCAAGAAGCGAAGGCCAGTGTTTGCTATTACCCTAAGGGGAGAGAGAGACCATGAGGAGTGGCGCAGCCTGACCGCGCACCACAGGTTAGACGGCACCTCCGGAGAGCGTCGACTCTGAGCCCCCTGCCGAGGGACGGTCCCCCGGGGGTACCCCGCACGGCCCTGCGTCCCAGTGAGCGTGCAATGCGTCCGGCAGAGATGCCACAGTCTCTCTGGGCAGCCTGCTGCAGAGCTCTGTCTCCCTGAGTGCAAAGACATTTCTCCTCACCTTGCACTGAAATCCATTTCCACGCAGACACGTGGTGTCCCTTGTCAGCAAAAGGGTTTCCCCCTCCCCCCACCCGGATAGTTACGCGCACGGATCGGGTCCGCAAACGGACTGCCCAGGGACACGACTGAGGGCCCATCCCTGGAGACGCTCCAAATCGAGACACAGGTCGCCCCGGGCAGCCTGACCTGGACGGACGCATTCCTCGCCGCCCCCCCGGGGACTCGGACGGGATGCGCTCCAATAGATGCTTCCCACATGACGCCGTCTGGGGAAGGCGCCGAGAGACGGTGACGCATCCGTCCCTTGTTTCCTACGACCCTGGATCGTTGCAGGCCTGCTGCAATCTTTGCAGGTTCGTAACCTGCACCGGAACTGCATGCCTCCGGCAGAGGATGAACCCTCCTCGGGGGCACGCAGCGTGACGCCCAGGTCCGCGACACCCTGCTTCCCGTATGCAGGTGTTGCTGGCGGCTCTCCGCTTTGGTCATCCTCAGATGCCGAAAGGCCAGCCTGGGGTCACGGAACCGGCAGGGGAGGAGAGGGCGTCGTGCCGTCTCAGTACCGAAGGCGCCGCGCACGGACCGGCCGGGAACGCGTCCGACTGGTGCGGAACAGCCACGGTACTCGAAAGCAACGCAACAGCTCTTACAAATATCTGAGGCTCGGCAGGCGCTGGAAGGCGTCTCGATCGATGTACACAAGGTTGCTGGCCTTCTCGATTCTTCTGCAGAGGGAAAAGGAAACACCTGAAGGAATGGAACACCGCATCGGCCTTACCGTACCTGCAGTCGCCCCGCGCCACAGCAGCGCCCGCGCCGAGGCTTCCCTGCGGACGGCGACGGATCTCCGCCCTTTTGAAGGCTCGGTGCGGGCCCTGCCGCCCGCCATTCCGGGCGCCGGCTCGCGGGTAAGCTTCCGGCCGAGCGGGGAAGGACGGGGACGGTTAGACCGCTGCAGGGAAAACTCGGCAGCGAGATTTGCCACGCTCCTTCATTGCTACTATTTCTGCAGAGCTCCCCTGCACCCCGCCGCCCACCCTGGGATACTTACTCATGCCACATCTACCATTGTCCCTTCGGAATGGACCTTGCACGCGACTGACTTACATTTCCTGCAGTTTGGGAAGACTGGAAAACACATTTGCCTCGATGACCTCCAGGGCATTGTTCTGCGAGATCTCTCTGCGAAGGAAAACAGAATTTCACAGTCGGGACGCTTCGAGCCACAGCCAGGCAAAGAGCAGGCTACTGGAAAACTCACACGGACCTTCTTCCTAGAGTTTCAGGCATAGGGGGCTATCGGGTAAGAAAACAGATACCCCTACACACCAACGAGCCGCTTCTGAGCCAAACGAGAGGCGAAGAACGGATGTCTTCCGACCGGGACGTTCACGGCAGCGGCCCTGCGCCTCCTGCTGCCGCCGTTCGCCGCGGACTAGCAGGCGGAGCCCATCCATCGCTAGCCCTTCCATTTCTGAGATAGCTAATTACTGACACAGATTTCACGACCGCCTTTGACTCGCTGCGGAGGCGGCCGTGCCAGGAGACCGAAATCGAGAGGGCGGCGAGGACAGTTGCTGGGCGGACCGGCGACACATCGGCGGCGCGCCGTCGAGCCGTCTCCATCCGACGCTAATGACAGAGATTAAAACTCCGCTGCAGGCGACACGTCCGCACGAGCGGGAGCTGGAGACCCCAGACGTGAGGAAGAGTTCCGTACCGCGGAGACCATCCTAGGCCATCTCTTTTGCACACACTCGGGACTCACTCGCAGCCCCCGAACTCCAGATTCGGGCCGGTCACTCTGCTATCGCCGCCACCCCGGAATGCATCTCCCACCGAGCCGCGGGACGGGCTGCTTTCGTTCCGCCTCGCTCTGCGGCTTGGCCGACGAGGCGCAGCGGCTAGCGCTCCGATGACATTTGGGGCTCGGGAGCTCCCCCGGCGACCCGAGGAGGAACGGCCACGGTGACACCCGTCCCGACCGCATCCCTTACCCGGCCGGCCACCGAGATGAGGGAGGGAGGGCCAGCTCTGCCAGGATATTCCCGACCGCTCCTTTCTGGGACCGCTGCAAATGTCCCATCTTCCCGGGGTGAGGTCGGCCGGAGGAGGTAAGACTGGTCACGCAGACCTAACTCGCTGCCAGTCTATGAGGTTTCGATGGCAAGGTACGCGACCACATCCTTGCGACAGACCGGCAGACGGGCAGATTGCAAAGCGGGGGGCTCTTGCTGCCGGGCGACGCTGGGCTTGCCACATTAGATGGGGTACAAATGGATTGGGCCAGGCTTCAGGTAGAGCAAAAGATCACAGGGAGAGGTGCAGCCTCACTAGGATAATCACAAGCACCGTGAGGAGCATTCCGCTTCCTTCCCACTATCAAATAACTCAGAGCTGAGAAATTACCTGCCCCTTCGGGACAACCCCAAGCCCTGCACGAGAGGCCACCTCTGGTATATAGTATGTGCAGTTCTGGGCACCTCACTTCAGGAAAGACCTCGTGGAACTGCTTGAAAGGGGCCAATCCAGAGCCACGAGGATGCTGAGGGCAGCGGAACATCTCCCTGCTGAAAAAACGCTGAGGAAGCTGGGGCTCTGGAGCTCGGAGCAGAGCAACCTAAGCAGTGACCTCATTCCTGGTGATACAGATGGGCAGGGCAGGGTCAGGAGGGCGGAGCCGGGCGTACGACGTACGGAGCGATACACGTTTCCGCCCCGAGGGTGGCAGAGCCCCAGAGCAGGCTGCCCACAGACAGGTTGTGGAGTCTCCCTCTCGGGAGGCATTCCAAACCCGCCGGGATGCGTTCCCGCACCGGCAGGAGGCTGCGACTGGGTGCTCTCGGGAGGTCCCTTCCAACTCCTACTGCTCTGCCATCCTGTGAAATTCTCCAGGTAATCGCTTCCCCGTGCCCTTCCGCCGTGGCACCGCGTCGATTACTGGCGACGCCGCTCCCTGCCGACCCGATCCTCACGCCGAAGGCTGCCCGCTGGCCGGTAGACAAATGTTCCAAGGACAACCGGGCGTCGGGACGCCGCGCTACAACCGGTTTCGTTTGCGTCGTTACAGAGCCAGCTGAAACTACATGAGGCTCACAGACCACAGACCGCAACAGAACCGACGATCAGAAACTATTGCTGCAAACAAACAATGTTTCCCAGTAAACATGGACATGCTCCTTACATTTTCTCCAGGTCCCCGAGTCCTGCGAAAGCTCCTTTGGGTATGACTCGCACCTTGGTGAGGACAAATCTCCTGAAAACAGAGAAAAGGGGATGATCAGTGGCAATTCATGGAATGCATCATGGAATCCCTTTGACCTAACTGAGACTTCATTTCAAGCCCTGAGGAACATTTGTGAGCCGCCCAGCTCACACATGAAATGGGTTCACATTGCCGTATGACTTCGCTATGACCAGGATCTTGCTCCGGTAGACCTCTCCCCAGGGAGGGGCATGAAAGGATTTTTCCCAATAGCCTGCCTAGGCGGAAGATCTTTGCGGCTGCCACCCCAGCAGCCGGAGCAGGACGCCCACAGAGGCTGCGGACCCTCTGTCTCCGGCGACTTCCGCAAGCCGCCCGACCCCGTTCCCGTGCGGCCTGCCCTGGGCGATCCCGCTTTCACGGGGTGTTCCACTTGGTCTCTGGAGGTCCCTTTCAACCCTTACCATTCCATGATTCCATATTTCCTGAGCCTCTGGCTGCACTGGCCCTGCCCAGGAGAGAGTTAATATTCTTCATGGCCTCCTCCATGGTTCTGCAGTTCCACTTCCTGACCACACCCGCTGTGATAACACGCTACTGAACGGTTTGCGCAGCTACGGGCTGCAGAGGATGCCATCTGCCAGGCACCCCCGACTACCCGGGGAAATGTCCTGTACCGTACAGTCAGCAATACAGGCTAAAAGTCATTCCTCTGACACAAAAACGCAAGATAAATCTGGGACGGCGCCTGCCCTCCTGTCAGGTACGCTCCTCGGGAGTCCCTTCGGCTCCCGGAGTAGTACCAGGAGCAGCTCTGAGAAAAAATAGAGATTGATTTGTGCACTGCTGAAGAAAGTAATGCACAGACAGAGCACACAATTGAAAGGCTGATGACGGAGTTACTAGCGCTGCCCATCCCTTCCGCAGGTCCGATTCTCAATGGCGACGTGCGCAGCAGCTCGCAAAACATCGCTCCAGCCTCGCCGCTGGCCTCCCGCAAAAAGCCATCGCCTTTTCTTTTTTTTTTTTTTTTTTCCCTGCCCCTTCCTCTTCTTTGTCACCTGGATTAACAGACTCCTGATTAGCGCTGTTCGCCGGCTCACAGGATCTCAGGGGTCGGAAGGAACCCGAAGAGATCCTCGAGCCAGACCCCTCCGCCGGAGCGGGACCGTACGATCCGGCTCGGGTCACGGAGGAACGCAGCCGGACAGGCCTTCGAAGTCTCCAGAGAGGGAGACTCCGCAACCTCTCCGGGGAGCCCGTGCCGGTGCCATGCGACCCTTACGGCAAAGAGGTTCCCCTTGCATCGAGGTGGCACCTCCTGTGCCGCAGCCTACGTCCGTCGCTCCTCAGCCTATCGCGGGGATCGGGCGAGCGGAGCCCGTCCCCTCCCTCCTGACCCCCGGCCCTCAGATATTTACCAGCATTTATTAACTCCCATCTAACTCTTCTCTTTCCCACGCTACAAAGCCCCCAGGTCCCTCAACCTCCTCTCATCACGCACATACTCCACACCCCTAGTGCTGGTAGCATTGCTACTCCACGGTCAGGGAACGCTTGCTCAGCTACTAATGCCACCCAGCCACAAAAAAGGGATGAGGGGAAGCGTTTCAGGATGGCACTGCCAATGTCCCGTTGGCATTTCACTTGCGCAGCGCCCAGCATACCATTACCGGGACAAGACCGTGCCCATTTCCCCGGCAGCGCCGTGGGGCTGCCGGCCCGGGCGCGCGGCACAGTCGCCGTGGGATTTGTTTTCCTGCCGGGACCTCGCTTAGGACGGCTAACGTGTTGCACGTAGAGCCCTGCAGCGGCCGACAGCTGATAGGGAGCGATAAGGAAGGACAGAGAGTTGTTGTGAGGGAGAAAACCCCACGCACCAAACCGCCAGCCCAAAACATCTACAGAAGGCTGCAAAGCGGCCGGGCGAAGACGCTGGCACGGCTTACTTTCCCTCCCCCTGCCTCAGTTTTCCAAAGCCCCGGGGTGTTTAGTCTCGGCACCGATAGCCTTTTCGTTTCTGGACAAAGCACACGTTGTCCTCGGTAACGCCGCACGTCTTCCCCCCCGCCCGCGGCTGCGGACGGCTTCCTACCGAGGCCACGCGCGCGGGCAGCTACAAATACAGTTGCGAGATGCTTTCCACTACCTCTGCTGGGGTAGGGCGGGAGGAATCTGGAGATGAGGGATGCGATAACACGGACCTACCAAAGCCCAGCAAAACTGTAGGGGTTGGGCAGGGCAGACCACAACTGTGCGTCACAGCAGCTGGACGCTAGTTCCCAGAGCAGACAGATCTTCCATCTAGCTGCTGCAAAGACATATAAAACGGGAGGGGAAAAGAGGATTGCCACATTCCCATTCAGAAAGAGAGATGTAAGAGCAGACCTTTTCCTTGCCTTGAAATGTTCAGTGGCCTACTCATAGCGCAGTTGTTTCGCAGCACTTAGCCAGAGGTAAAGACGGAAAGGAACGAGAGATGTCCCTCGCCGCATTACTCCAGAGTTGCGGATTCAGAGCGGCGCGCAGGGGGCTCGGAGCCACACGATCCCCGAGGTCTCTTCCGCCCCGACGCGTCCGCGATTCCGCAACTTGGCAAAGGCTGGGGAAACCTATTTTGCTGCAGATGCAAGCAGTACCAACACACAAGATATGCCACCACTAACATCTGCCTCGAGCAGACTTACAGTCACAGCATTGTCAGGGTCAGAAGGGACCTCAGGGACGGTCCAGTTCCGAGGCCCTGACGTGGGCGGGGACACCTCACGCCGGAGCGGCTCGCTCGCAGCCACGTCCCGGCCTCCGGGGATGAGGCTGCCACCACCCCTCCAGGCAACCTGATCCAGTGTCTCACCGCTCTCGAGATGAAGAAGTTCTTCCTAACATCCAGTCTGAGTCCACACATTTCTTTTTCCATTCCCCCCAGTCCTGTCACTCCCTGACACCCTCAAAAGTCCCTCCCCAGCATGCTTGTAGCCCCCTTTAGGAAATAGAGGGCCACAAAGAGGTCACCTCACAGCCTTCTCCAGACTGCACAGCCCCACCTCCCTCAGCCTGTCCTCGTAGGAGAGCAGCTCCAGCCCTCTGCTCATCCTCGTGGCCCTTCTCCGGACACCGTCCGGCACTTCCAGATCCCTCCTCGAACGCGGGCTCAGGAACTGGACACATTACTGCAGGTGCGGTCCCAACAGAGCAGAGGGGGAGAATCGCCTCCCTCTCCTGCTGGCTACGCCTCTCTCGACGCGGGACGCGATTGGCTTCCTGGCCTGCAGGCGCACACCGGTGACTCACGTTAGGCTTCCCGTCCGCCCGCGCTCCCAAGTCCTTTTCTTCGGGGCTGCTCTCGGGCCGGTTGCTGCCCGGCCCAGCCTATATTGGTGCTTGGCATTGCCCTCTTGGTGTGGGATGCACTCCTTCTCTAAAACCTTCCTCTCCCTTCTCTGCAGTAAAACAAACATTTGGCCTTCAGATACAGGCTGAAACAGGATATGAGTATTGGGAAAGGTAAAGAGGCAGGCAAGGGCGGCTCATCCAAGACTATGACATGGCCTCGTGGCCATACCTGCTCTCCCATTAAAACCCTCAGAGGTAAGACCAGAGGCGTACCAGTATGGCAGGATGACTGCATTTAGGCCACTACTCTGATTTCCTTCCTAACATACAAAAAGCGCTACACTGTGCTTTCATTTCAGACACCAGAGCCCAATACGCAGTGGGCCACCCGAGCAACCCCACGGGAACGTGAGCCGGGTTACCTTTCCGGAGCTGAGTTCACATATCAGAAAAGAACAAAAAACCACTAGGAATCTAGCCCTGCCTTGCTCTCAGTAGAGGTATGAAATTACCCCACCCCCCACCCCCCCGCGCTTTTGTTTCGCCAAAAAAAACCAGAAAACAAAATCATAACAATGACACAGAGAGAGGAACTCTGCTTGCAATCAGAGTGAAAATAAATCAGCAGTGAAGGGATTAGCCTCAGATCAGACCGCCTGGAGCAGCCCGATCTGGAACGGCAGAGCACTGAGGGCTTGAGGTTTTTAAATTAGTTTTTAATAAACACACTCAATAGCTCAAATTGTGAGGAAGGACAAAAGCAGAGATCAAATCCATCAGGACTCTAGCTTATCAGTATAAGCCAGAGGACGTCTTCTTGTCCAAGTGAGATAAAGTGGCACAGGGATCCACATGCAGCTCGTCGGCATCTCTCCCAGAACGACCGGGCGCAGAGCCTGAAAACTCTCCCGGTTATCCAAACACAAACACAGGACCCTTTTCCTTTTACCTGTCCCTGAGGGAGATGAAAACTTCATGCTGACGATAAATGCAGGAATTTCAAGGGAGAACAGACCTAAATGCACAATCAAGCCTGAAGTAGCTCACATTACATAGGGGATTCAATGTTCAGGAGAAGAAATTCCTGGTCAACCAACTAGAAAAGCATCTTTCCACGTGCTGGGTTAGGAAGGGGAGTTGGGACACATTCAGGAGTTCTCTCTCCCCTAGACAGACAGCCTAGGATTATCAGAGCATCACAGTATCACTAAGGTTGGAAGAGACCTCCAAGACCGTCGAATCCAACCTGTAGCCACAGACCTCACGACTAGACCGTGGCACCGAGCGCCGCGTCCGGCCCGCCCTCGAAGGCCTCCCGGGACGGCGACTCCACCGCCGCCCCGGGCGGCCCATTCCGACGGCGAATCGCTCTCTCGGTGAAGAACTTTCCCCCTCACCTCGAGCCTAAACTTCCCCTGGTGCAGCTTAAGACTATGTCCTCTTGTTCTGGTGCTGGTTGCCTGCCTGGGAGAAGAGACCAACCCCCCTGGATACAACCTCCCTTCAGGTAGCTGTAGAGAGCAAGAAGGTCTCCCCTGAGCCTCCTCTTCTCCAGGCTGAGCAACCCCAACTCCCTCCGCCTCTCCTCACAGCGCTGTGCTCAAGGTCTCTCCCCAGCCTCGTTGCCCTTCTCTGGACACATTCAGGTATCTCAATGCCGCGCTCCAACTGAGGAGCCCAGAACTGGACTGCTCGGTACTCAGGGGGTGGTCTAACCAGTGCCGAGTACAGGGGCAGAATGACTTCCCTGCTCCCGCCGGACACGCTATTCCCGATGCAGACCGGGATGCCATCGGCCTTCTTGGCCGCCCGGGCACGCTGCAGGCTGACGCTCGCCTGGCTGTCAACCACTACCCCCAGGTAGTGGTTTGCAAAGAGGAAAAGATTCGGCGCTTTCAGTCACACAAATGTTGCAGTTTGCCCCTTTCAGGGAACGCGCTCTTGTGGCGAGCAGCTCACCGAGTGGCATCCTTAGCCAACCCCTTGAGGAGTAAAAGAGGATCTGCTGTGAACCAAATGCCATTGCACTAGCAGGTGCTGCCGGTGAGATAAAGCTCTGCCTCTTTGCAGAAAGAATTGCCAGATGCTTTTGCTCAGTCCCTAGAAGGCAGACCTTAACCGCGTGGCATCTAAAGAGATGATCACGGTAACATTAAACAACATGAGCCGCGTCTGCCTGGAGCAGAGTTCACTCGGTCTTCAGCTGACCACAGTCACAGATGATTATTATTCCCTCCAGTTGTGAGAACGATTTAAACTTTTACTGACCTTCTGTGGTTAATTCAGTCATTTCTCTCAACTTCTCCCTGCAGTCTACTTATTCAGTGAGACTCTTCCCAAAGAAAAAAAAAAACTTCTGCCCTAGGAAAACTGTGGGACAATAACCAAGGATACATTGTGGTCTGCGCATTGAGGACGGGCTATTTCTTTCCAACTACCGAGATAACATTCTTTGCTGAATCCTCCCTCCCCGCTTGCCTCTCCGCTTATCAAAGGGCTACTCCTTTTGCTTAAGGTCATCACGATGTCAGACGGCTGTGGGTGTAGGCAAGGGGGAACACAACTTGCTTTACAAAGGACAAAGACAGAGAAAACCATTACTTGCACAGTTACTGCTTGCCACTGCATGACTTCTTTTCACATTCCTGTGTTGCTGACACAGACAAGAGCTACCACGCAGAAATTCTCACGTTCCTTTATGGGAACCAAGAAGAAAGTTTCAGCGAGCTAAAACCCTTCCCGGAGTACCACGGGAACGCTATCTCTACGTTGTTCACTCCCATCACAGCTGTGCTGGTCCTCTGGTAGAGGAGGATCACCCTGGACGTTTACCAAACAATACCTCCGTGATTTCAGACGAGAAAACATGAAAGCTGCTTCTTGGCAAACAAGAGCAAGCCTTCGCAAAAGCTCCCACGGCACAAACAGCAAAGCTCCTCGCTCAGGTTGTTTTGGGGCAGACGAGCCGCACTACATGTTTCGACAACTCCGAGGCAAGCTGCAAAGAAAGCTCAGACCGTTATGCTTCAAATGACTATCACAGCACAAGGGAGGCTTACTCAAAATGCACTCTGTGCTCTGCACCAGACCGTACCCATGTCTTTTCTTAGCAGAGATCTTAAAATGAGCACAACCAGAGGAAGGGAGAGGAGCCTCGGGATGCAATTCAGGGAGGGCTGGAGGAAAGGCTGAGCTTTCCCAACAGCTGCTGCAGCTCTCCCCGGCGACTCCCTACAAACCCGACCCTTGGCTTGCCACGCAGCAGTTTTGTTTGGAGAGATGGCGAGAAGGCGTCTCCTGGCAGCAGATCCTCTCCCTACTTACAGTTCGGTGGTGTTGCTGGGGATTTCCTGGGGAACCTGGACAACCTTGCTCTCCTGGCAAATGAAGACCCTGCCCGTGCAGCGGCAGGCGTGGTGCCGGGATCCTGAGCAGCCCGCCAGCGAAACCAGCAACCAAGCGAGGAGTGCAGACATCCCTGCCGTCGCGTCTGTGCTCAGCTCTTTCATCTCAACGGGAGGAGTGCAGAGACCTCCCAGACTAACTCCCTGAGCGGATGATCCGCCCAGAGAGCCAGGGACAACCACGTGGCTTCGGGGAGCGACTTCCCAGCAAGTTGAAACTTGCTGACCTGAAGTTCATGGACCCAGAACCTCTGTGGCCTCAGAGCAGGGCTGGGGATGAACGACGCCGATTTGCCACGACTGAAGTATTTTGTATTTAGACTGGTGTCGCAATCCCAGGCCTCCGCTGACCTCACCAGGGTGCTTCTGCTGCGCTGCATATCTGCGCTGGGAAAAGGTCCTTCCCTCTCAGCTGTACTACTTCGCGTGCATTACTTAGTAAGACCAAGGGACAGCAAAGCATTTTGACTTTCCACCGCCCAGAGACTTCTGTCCCTGAAGGACAAGCACTACTGATGCGCCCCTACTTATGCTCCCCTTCACAGATCCCAGAGCCCCTGCTTCTGTGTTGCTCCTAGCAAAAAGAGATGTGTTATGCTTTTTAGAGAGTACTAACTCTCCTTGCTTGGTTAAAAACTGTACAGTCCCAAAGCCAGAGCTAAATAGCACATCTTCATTTCCTACCCTCATTATTCTTCACGCACTTGCTGAGTCATCACCTCTTTCCCTTGGCACCCTGATAAGAACCCAAACGCCACAATTCCTGTGGACCAAAACACCGATTTCATCATCTGGAAAACAAACCCAAACCCAGACATACAGACCGGCTATTTGTGACACAAAACAGGCACAAAACAACTTCAGAGAACATCATCCTAAGGCCTGGGTGTTGACTCCCATCTTTGAGTCCTCGTTTGTTTCATTCACTTCTGTGGACTGAGCTCGTCACAAATGGGGATCCGTAAGGAAGGGACTTTGCCATCCGTTTCCTGTCACAGCATTATGCTGCACCAGGCTATTAACTGGAACAAGGCTCGGTATACAAGGCACCTGAAATGGGAATGTTGAGATACAGAGGGGGAGGTTTTGGTGAATTTTTTGTGTTTGTTTGCAGGGTCTGGGGTGCTTTTTCTCCTTTTTTGGGGGGATGAGGAGGGATGGCCGGGAGGTATTTTTGTTCGTTTTGCCGTCTTTTAGATTTTGGTTTGGGCGTTTCATTTGGAGAGGGCCTCATGTTTGTTGGGTTCGCTCTTTCATTTCGGTTTTGCTTTAATGACAGAATCAGCCAGGTTGGAAGAAACCTCAGAGATAGAGTCCAGCCTATCACCCGCTCCTATCCAATAAACTAGACCACGGCACTAAGTACCGCATCCGGTCTTTTCCAGGGACGGTGACTCCACCGCCTCCCTGGGCAGCACATTCCGATGGCAACTCTCTCTCTCTGCGAGGACTTTCTTCCTACTATCCAGCCTGAACCTCCCCTGGCACAGCTTGAGACTGTGTCCCCTCGTTCTGGTGCCGGTTGCCTGGGAGAGGAGACCAACACTCACCGGGCTACAACCTCCCTCCAGGTAGTTGTAGACATGATTCAGGTCTCCCTGAGCCTCCTCTTCTGCAGGCTAAGCAACCCCAGCTCCCTCAGCCTCTCCTCACAGGGCTGTGCTCCAGACACCTCACCAGTTTCGTTGCCCTTCTCTGGACACCTTCCAGCAACTCAACATCTTTCCTAAACTGAGGGGCCCCGAACTGGACCCAGGACTCAAGGTGTGGCCTGACCGGTGCTGAGGACAGGGGCAGAATGACTTCTCTGCTCCCGCTGCCCACACTGTTCCCGATGCAGGCCGGGATGCCGTCGGCCTTCTCGGCCGCCTGGGCACACTGCTGGCTCGTGTTCATCCGGCTGTCAGTCGGCACCCCTAGGTCCCTTTCTGCCTGGCCGCTCTCCAGCCACTCTGTCCCCAGCCTATAATGCCGCTTGAGGTCGTTGTGGCCGAAGTGTAGAATCCTGCACTCAGCCTTATCAAATCTCATCCCATTGGCCTCTGCTCACCCACCCAGCCTGCCAAGGTCCCTCTGCAGAGCCCTCCTACCCTCCAAAGGATCGACACCTGCTCCTAACTTCGTATCATCTGCACACTTCCCGACGATGGGCCCAATCCCCTCGTCCGGATCCTCAATAAGGATATTTCAGCTGTTGGGTTGGTGCTTTTGTTTTGTTTCTCCTTTGAACTACAAACAGCTGTTTCAGACTCACAGAGCTTTTCGATCAAGTGCATTTTAAGTGCTGGAGCTGGATTACCATGGGTAATTCTGGTGAATTTGACTTCACATTGAAAACCTTTCTGAGCACTCTTCTAAAAAGCAGCTGTTAGGCTGGACGCTTTTCTGGGTGTTTCCGTTCGTTCGGTTGGTTTTTTTCTCTTCTTGCACGATTAAAAAGCATAGGCAAATGTAAGGAAACACGAGACAGCATCTCTCCTCTGATATGTGCCGGCTAAAAGATTTCACCATTCTCACCTTTAAAGAAAAAAGCCTCAAAATGCAGAGGTTTCTGAGAGGTGCTTTTAGGACTGTTTAAAGCTACTTCTTCAAGTTAGGCTTCCAAATGCAGAGGTTTCTGGAAGGAGGTGTGAGGCATTTTTAAAGCTAATTTGTAATATTACCTTGACAATTACCCTAACGTTACCCAACAGCGCCACCTATTTGTTACTTTTCCCCACTCATTCTGGCCTACTCGGGATAAGAACGCCGATATTTACGCACCCAAAAGGGGGGAAAATGATGACAGTCTTTCGAGAGTGTCAGGCTCGCAAAGAATCTTAGGAGCGCTCATTTAGCTGCATGTGTAAAACATATTGCCAGGATGTCTAAATCACAGAGTGGCTCAGGTCGGAGGGGAGCTCAGAGATCATCTACTCCAACACCCCCCTGCCATGGGCAGGGGCACCTCTCAGCTAGACTTGGTTGCCAAAGGCCTCATCCAGCCTGGACTTCAACACCCGCAGCAACAGGGTATCCACAACCATCTGGGCAGCCAGTGCCACAGTCTCAACGCTCAGGAACTCTTTCTTCGGCTACAGTCCGGCACTACTCTCCCTCAGCTACAAACAATTCCTCCTTGTCCTGTCTCTAGACACCCTCAGGAAAAGTCCCTCTCCAGTCTTCGTGGAGGATCTCTTCAGGTATCGGAAGGCAGCTGTAAGGTCCCCCCGGAGTCTTCTCCAGGCTGAACACCCCCAGCTCCTTCAGCCTATCCTCACGGCGGGGGTGCTCTAGCCCTCGGATCATCCTCGTTTCACAAAGCAGTTTACAGAAACCCAGACTCACAGAACGTCAGAGGTTGGAAGGGACCTCCAGGGATCATCAATTCAGTGATCGCCAGAGAAAAAATTAGTACTCGCACATTAGTGACTTTTCCCCTTACATATATACACACACATCTGTCTTACCCTCCATCTATCCATCCTTCTAATCTCATGTCTTTTGAAAAGCCTTAGACATGCAAGATCTTCTAAAATAAGTAGAACCTTTCATTTCCTTTGCACTCAATGAGATGCAAACCTCAGAAGGGCATCCGATGAACAAACAAATTCCCATTTCAACAAACAATTGCTGTAGGCTACTGCAGGATTACAACAAATGCCAGGAAGGCACTTCTTCTGAGGCTTTCCTGGTTTTGTCTTTACAATACCATGTCTCCAGTTTCTACAGCTGTGGACTGCAAAAAAAAAAAACCACACCAAAACCCAAAGCACACCAAACACAGAAAAGGAAAGAAGCACAAGGAACTACAGGGCAGAAGAACTTCTGGTTAGAGATGAATATAAGGCACAGAATCATAGAACAGCCTAGCATGGAAGACACCTCAGAAATCATCTAATCGAACCTCCCAGCCACGGGCAGGGACACTTCTCAAATCATAGAACCACAGAATCGTCAGGGTTGGAAGGGACCTCAAGGATCATCCAGTTCCAACCCCTCTGCCACGGGCAGGGACACCTCACGCTACAGCAGGTTGCTCACAGCCACAGCCAGCCTGGCTGCAAAAACCTCCGGGGATGAGGCTTCCACCACCTCCCTGGGCAACCTGTGCCAGTGTCTCACCACCCTCACGGGGAAGAACTTCTTCCTACCATCCAGTCTGAATGTACCCGTCTCTATTTTTCTTCCAAACAGACCCATCCAACCTGGCCTTGAACATCTTCAGGGAGAAGGCAACAATAACCTTTCTTAACAATCCATTCCAGAGTCCTTCCACTCTCATAGTAGAGAGTTTCTTCCTATGATGAAATTCACTCCAATTCTCCTTCAATTTAAATCCATTTCCCCTAGTCCTATTGGTGGATGCTCTCGAAAAGTCCCTCCCTAGCCTTTCTGTAAGATCCCTTCAGGTATGGGAAGGCATCTCTAAGGTCCCCCGGAATCTCGTCCCACCTGATCGACCCCAGCTCCCTCAGCCTATCCTCACAGCAGAGGTGTTCCAGCCCCCGGATCACCTTTGAGACCCTCTTTTGGACTTGTTCCAACAGTTTTCTGTCCCTCTTACAGAGGGGCCACCACAGCTGGCATGTCTTTTCATCCTGGAGTACCTCAGAATACACAGACAATTCTACAGACGCAATAGATTGCGCAATCTGATTACCTTTGGCTTTCATCTGTCAAAATGCGAGATTCGTTTCAGATGACAGTAATCAGAGAATCACAAAATTTCAGGGGCCGTAAGGGACCTCACAAGCTCATCCAGTCCAACGCCCCTGCCAGAGCAGGACCCCTAGGGCAGATTACCCAGGAACACATCCAGGCGAGTTCCGATTATCTCCAGAGAGAGTGACTCCACAACACCCCTGGGCAGCCTGTTCCAGGGCTCCGTCACCCTCTGAGGGAAAAAGGTTTCTCTCCTATTTATGTGAAACTTCCTACACCTCAACTTCCACCGTCGCCCCTTGTGCTGGCCTTGGGCACCGCCGAGACGAGCCCGGCTCCATCCTCTCGGGACTCACCCTGCAGATCTTTATACACACCGATGAGGTCACCTCCGGGTCCCCTGTTCTCCAGGCTACATAAATCTCTGGACTAAAAGCCACGTACAGGAGGGGAAAAGCTGCCGTGATGCTTTGTAGTCTCTTTTGGGAGGTTGCACTGACTTCATAAGCACCGGGCTGCAGCTACAACTACACCTGAAAACCTCAGGCCGCAGAGGATCCGCGAGCCTTGTTCTCGATAAATAAATACAATACAATACAATACACCAGGTTGGAAGAGACCTTCAAGATCATCGCGTCCAACCCATCAAACAATCCAACCCACCCAACAACTAGACCATACAGCCAAGCACCCCATCAAGTCTTCTCCTGAACACCTCCAGTGAAGGTGACTCCACCACCTCCACGGGTAGCCGATTCCAATGGGCAATCACTCTCTCCGTGTAGAACTTCTTCCTAACATCCAGCCTAAACCTGCCCTGGCGCAGCCTGAGACTGTGTCCTCTTGTTCTGGTGCTGGCTGCCTGGGAGAAGAGGCCAACCTCTGCCTGGCTACAACCTCCCTTCAGGTAGTTGTAGAGAGCAATAAGGTCACCCCTCAGTCTCCTCTTCTCCAGGCTAAGCAACCCCAGCTCCCTCAGCCTTTCCTCATAGGGCTTGTGTTCCAAACCCCTCACCAGCTTTGTTGCCCTTCTCTGGACACGTTCCAGCAAGTCAACATCCTTCCTAAACTGAGGGGCCCAGAACTGGACACAGTACTCAAGGTGCGGCCTAACCAGTGCAGTGTACAGGGGCACAATGACCTCCCTGCTCCTGCTGGCCACACTGTTCCTGATGCAAGCCAGGATGCCACTGGCCTTCTTGGCTGCCTGGGCACACTGCAGGCTCATGTTCAGCCTACAATCAACCAGTACCCCCAGGTCCCTCTCTGCCTGGCCGCTCTCCAGCCACTCTGACCCCAGCCTGTAGCGCTGCCTGGGGTTGTTGTGGCCAATGTGCAGAATCCGGCACTTGGATGTGTTAAATCTCATGCCCTTGGACTCTGCCCATCTGTCCAGCCTGTCGAGGTCCCTCTGCAAAGCCTCTCTGCCCTCCAGCAAATCAACTGCTGCCCCCAGCTTGGTGTCATCTGCAAATTTATTGATGATGGACTCAATGCCCTCATCCAGATCATCAATAAAGATGTTGAAGAGCATGGGGCCCAGCACTGATCCCTGGGGCACACCACTAGTGACAGGCCGCCAGCTGGATGTGGTGCCATTCACCATTGCTCTCTGGGCTCGGCCCTCCAGCCAGTTCCTAACCCAACGCAGTGTGCTCCTGTCCAAGCCACGGGCTGCCAGCTTGGCCAGGAGTTTGCTGTGGGGGACGGTGTCAAAGGCCTTGCTGAGGTCCAGGCAGACCACATCCACAGGCCTCCCCGCGTCCACCAGGCGGGTCACCTGATCATAGAAGGAGATCAGGTTGGTCAGGCAGGACCTGCCCCTCCTAAATCCATGCTGGCTAGGCCTGAGCCCCTGGTCATCCTGTAAGTGCTGTGTGATCGCACTCGAGATGACCCGTTCCATAATCTTGCCTGGCACTGAGGTCAGGCTGACAGGCCTATAATTCCCTGGCTCATCCAACCGGCCCTTCTTGTGCATGGGCACCACGTTGGCCAGCTTCCAGTCTTCTGGGACCTCTCCAGTGAGCCAGGACTGCTGAAAAATGATGGAAAGTGGCTTGGACAGCTCATCTGTCAGCAATCTCAGCACCCTAGGATGGATCCCATCCGGTCCCATGGCCTTGTGGGGGTCCAAGCGGCTCAGTAGATCTCTAACTTCCTCTTGGAGCAGTGGGAAACTATGCAGCTCTCTGGCTCCTTCTGCCAGCTCTGCAGGCCAGCTGTCTGGAAGACGTTCTGCCCTGCTAGTGAAGACTGAGGCAAAGAAGGTGTTAAGTACCTCTGCCTTTTCCTCATTCTTTGTTACAACGTTCCCCTCCGTGTCAACCAAGGAGTGGAGGTTGTCCTTGCCCTTCTTCTTGCTATTGATGTATTTATAGAAGGACTTTTTGTTGTCCTTCACAGCAGAGGCCAGTCTAAGTTCTAAATGGGCTTTTGCCTCCCTAATTTTCTTCCTGCACAACCTAGCAACATCCCTAAACATTCTGTAGGTTGCCTCCCCTTTCTTCCAAAGATGATACACCCTCTTTTTTTCCCTAAGTTCTATTAAAAGTTCA
Source organism: Picus viridis (assembly GCA_033816785.1). Lineage (NCBI taxonomy): Eukaryota > Metazoa > Chordata > Aves > Piciformes > Picidae > Picus > Picus viridis. The sequence goes on from CM066577.1 coordinate 8,669,233, forward strand.
TTGCCCATCCAGGCTGGCCGTCTGCCCCGGCGGCTCATCTTCCGGCACACCGGCACAGCCTGTTCTTGCGCCTTCAATAGTTCTTCCTTGAAGTAGGTCCAGTTCTCCTGGACCCCTTTGTTTTTAAGGGCTGATTCCCAAGGAACCTTCTGAATTAGTTCCTTGAGTAGCCTGAAGTCTGCCCTCCGGAAGTCCAGAGTGGAGGTCTTCTTGCTGCCCCTCTTGGCTTGGCTGCATACTGAAAACTCTATTATGTCGTGGTCACTGGTGCCTAAACACCCTCCGACCACCACATCACCCACCAGCCCTTCCCTGTTGGTGAAGAGGAGGTCAAGCATAGCCTTACCCCTGGTAGGCTCACGCAGCACCTGGGTCTTTGTGCCATCGCAGGGGTTTGCATTTTCTCTCGGTAGCTTGCCTGAGGCAAGGCAGGGGCCAAGCTCCTGCCTCAGCCGCGCTCTTACCGCCTTCGGAGCATCGTGCGCTTGAGGCAAGGACCTCTCTCACGGAGATGGCTGACTGCGATGCGCTGCCACCGAGATACGTACCGTTGACGGCGGAAATGCGAAGATGCTGCTGCTTTCAGACGCTCGTCGGGGCCTTATCTTTGCCTCCATTCACAAAAGAACTGTGCTCCAGCTGGCAAAGTGGTCTTGAGAGCGTAAACTGTTTTCTTGAATAGGAAACCAGAAATTTCCCACAAATTGAGGCGCCTCAGCAACAGACATGCAATTAAGCAAATTATCACAGAAACTCAACAGCGATATTCCAGACCATGCAATTAGATGGCTTCTGGGACAAACAGTTGATTCAGGGTTACATGGTCACCAAGAGAATCATTTTCAAGACAGTAGTAAAGGAGCCTGGTCGATAGGACTTGCCCTTAATATCAGCATTGGCCTCTAAAAGGAGCATGGGTCTGATTCTACAAGCACCGAGCCCGTGTCCCGGGCCGTACTCTTGTCTGGACTGATGAGGACACGGTGGGAAGTAAAATGAACCATCCCCTCCTCTCTCCCTCTTGCCTTCCCTAAACCTGCTCCAGATGCACTGAAATGACTCTACACCTTTCCTCCCTGGTGCAGGCACAGTCAGCCTAGGATCTGAATCCAACTGCTGGAGGCATGGGAACAGCTCTTTTTCATAAGGCAGGAATCTTACCAGCTGTTGGAGTGCCTCAACCTAGAGGCGAGGAAGTTCACAGCAGTTTCTGTGTTCCTCTCTTCTGAAACACATTCTGCTAGATAATTAGGTACATAGGAGTATAAAATGCTCTTTCTGCTGTCATTCCTCAACCTCAGAATCGTGGAATAATGGAAAAGACCTCTAGGAACATCAAGTTCAACCATTAACCCAACATCACCATGAACCTGCATACTGTTTAGTTACTCAGAATAGCGTTCAATTGCTGCGTGCCACTGTAACACCTTGCTTATTCATAAGCGTTCCATACAGAAGCGGGGGCAAAGACATTGCCTGTATGAACAGGTGACACACAAGCCACATCCAAACGAAGTTCATCTGTCACAGAGGCCTTCCGGTATCTGAGGGTGACCTACGAGAAGGCTGGGGAGGGACTTCTAAGGACATCAGGTAGCGATAGCACTAGGGGAATGGAATTAAGCTGGAGGTGGGGAGATTCAGGCTGGAGGTGAGGAGGAAGTTCTTCCCCGTGAGAGTGGTGAAGCCCTGGAATGGGTTATCCAGGGAGGTGACTGAGGCCCCGTCCCTGGAGGTGTTTAAGCCCAGGCTGGACGAGGCTCTGGCCGGCCTGATCTAGTGTGGGGTGTCCCTGCTCATGGCAGGGGGTTGGAACTACATGTTCCTTGTGGTCCCGGCCAACCCTGGCCGATACTATGATACCATGTCCAGCTTACAAGGTTCTCTCTGTGGGTTGATACCATGGCAGTGAGGACAGGGGATGCTGTTTCTCCTTGTGAACCCTCATCTGTTTACAAAAGCCCCCTGGACAAGAGACAACAGCTTCAAAGTAGAGAAGAGCACATTTAGACTGTGTGTTAGGAACAGGGCCTTTATCACGAGGGCAGTGGAGTGCTGCAACAGGTTGCCCAGCGAGGTGGTTGGGGCTCCATCCCTGGAGATATTCAGGGTGAGGCTTGCCAGGGCTCTGGGCAACCCGATCTAGTTGAGGATGTCCCTGCTGACTGCAGAGGGGTTGGACCGGATGACCTGCTGAGGTCCCTTCCAACCCAGACCGCTCCGTGGTTCTGTGATTCCGTGATCTATTGTCCCGACTACCCTGATATCATGCGGTAAAGACGTTTTCCGCCCAGAAAATCCTGCAGTGAGAGACACCTAGGAGAAAATAATTACAAAGGGAGTTTGACACACCACCGATTTAATTTTTGTGCACAACCAGCTTGGGTTTCAAACCAGCACCTCACTGGGGCCACCAGCCCATTTGCTGGCTGAAAAGACAATGATTTCTGTTTCTTTTCAGAAACAGTATTACTGAGTAGATTTCTTTAATTTCAGCTTCATCTTTTCCCATGAATGAGGATTATTTTTTACACACATCTGCATGGCCAGACTTTGCCTGTGCCCTCAGTGCGGAGAACATAAAACGTTACATTAGCCTAATAAAAGCGGTGGCTCATTGCGCTCTCAGTTCTTTAAGCCGGCTGCTGGCATGAAACCTCGACTCTGGAAAAAAGGAGTGAAATGGAGCCGGTACATTGCCCACCAGAGGGAGCGCATTCGCTCCGGAAAAGACGGCGACACACCAGCGTAAGGATTAGAAACGGTAAGGACTGAAGGACGCTCACAGAGATTTCCTGGGCCCGTCTCCCTTTTGACTTCCAAACCCGGCCAAGCCTTAGTTCCCTTATCGAATAGCACCTCTGCGGATCACACGGCAGCGCACCACGTGGTTTCGTGTTTCACGAAGCAATGACTGCCTCCTTCCTTCCCCTCCTATTCTCTACCTCCTGCTCCTTAAAAACCATTGCCCAGCGCTTCTCAGCGGTAAGCTTTTGCTTCTGGCACATTCATGGGTGCAGGGAAATCATAGATTCACAGAACGGTTGGATCACCTAGTTCCATTCCCCTGCCACGGGTAGGGACACCTCCCACTAGACCAGGTTGATCGAGGCCTCATCCAGTGCGGTCTTGACCACCTCCAGAGAGGAGGCATCCACAGCGTCCCTGGGCAACCTGTTCCAGTGTCTCACCACCCGCACTGGAAAGAGTTTCTTCCTAGTCTCCAGTCTCAATCGGGCCTCTCCCATCTTCAGTCCATTCCCTCTCGTCCTGTCACTACAAGCCCTTGCAAGGAGTCCCTTGCCAGCTTCCTTTTCGGCCCCTTTTGCTTGCTGGAAGTCTGCTCTATGGTCTCCTCAGTGCCTCCTTTCCTCCAGGGTGAGCAGCCCCAGCTCTCATAGCCTGTCTCCATAAGTACCTTTCTTCATTTCACTCCGTCTCACTGCTTTTGCGGCTTTGATTGCTGACAAGCTCCCACCCAGCCCTTTATCTAGGTGATTTTTCAGAGGGAATCTGAGGACACAGGCACCTCATGTATTTTTGGACCACAGATACCACATGCAAGAGACAACACTAAAGTCACAGACCAGTCTTTGCCACTCCATCTAGTACTGCTCCCCAGGTTCAGGTCCGTTCAGCCCCAATGGATAATAAAAGACACGGCCCATCTGCTAGGTTTCTATTGCGTGTCTGCACGAGCACAGTTATAGAAGCACTTTTCCTCTGCACTGTTCATGAGTGGGTTTGACTAGACCAAAATAATGCACAAGAGACACTGCAGCCTGCCTGGCATCGCACTTAGCATCATATATTCTTCCCCGACACCTTTCCCAGCCAGCACAGACTATCCGAAGGCCAGAGATGCGAGGCAAGAGAAACCTTGCCCAACCGACTCGTCCAGTAGACCTGCCTACGGACAAAAACCCACCGTACGTCGTTCCTATTAACACCGGAACCGCCTCAGTAAATCCGAAAGGGACAAATGCCAAGCCCCAGAGCTGGGGAGGACAAGTGCCCTGCAGCGGTACAGGATGGCCGCTGGCTGACCAGGGAGCAGCTTTGCCAGCAGATGGAGAGCAGCGATTCTTCCTCCTCACTCAGCACATCAAGAGAACTGCATCCAGTCTGGGATGCCCGGCGGAAGACAGGCGTGGGGGCATCTCGGGAAGGCTGCCGGGACGGTTGGGGCAGAAGCTCTTGCCTCGGGAGTTGAGGCTGCGAGACCAAGGCTCGTTCGGCCTGGGGAAGGGGTGTCCTGCGGGGACCTAACAGCAGTCCCCGGTGCCTGCGAGGAGGTGATCGAAAAGCGGACCCGGGCTCGCTGGAGCGGTGCGGTAGAAGAACGAGAGACAACAGGTGCAGGTTGAAAAAAGTGACAGTCAAACTGGCCACTAAGAAATGATCTTTCACCTTGAGGCCAGACAGGTAGTGGCACAGGTTGCTATTGAAGCTGGACCGTCTCCTTCCGTGGAGGTTGAGAAGAGCGGGCAATAATGCCCGGAGCGACCCAGTCTGGCCTCACAGCCCACCTCGTTTCGAGCAGGAGGTGAGACCGGAGACCTCCTGAGGTTCCTTTTGTACCTGAATTCATTTGTGATTCTACTTAAGGCTCAGAAAAATTTCTCCCAAGGATGTTTAAAATAGGGAGCAGCTATTCATGCTTTTTCTCCAGCCTACACCACCAGTCACTCTTGACCGTGGTTACAATCCACTACTCAGATATTAGTCCTTAATCCATAAATAAAGGAGAGATGTTCAGCAGCGTGAAAAAAACCCATCGACTGGCAATGCTTCCTTTACACCATCTCCAGATTCACGAGCCTGCCATCCAGGAAGCTCTGCAACTTCACGGCAAAGCTCACCCTCTGACTCGCTGAAATTCAACTCATTAACACTTTCAAGTACAATTCATTATGACATAAAAGGAATTCAATAAATTTCACCCTAACGGTGCATCCACAACACCACGTCATTACCGTCTCTTATCAAAACCAGCAGCGTGGCAGGGCACACGTGAGGAGTTTCGAGGAGTGAGCTGCAGAGCTATCTGCGAAGAGAAAACTCGCTTACTCCTCCAGTACTTAAGGCTTGCCCGTGCACAGTGCCGACAACCTACGGCTCGGCCAGAACAGCTACGCTGGCTGAAATTCGTTCAGATGAGCTGAACTTCCCAGCCACTGAAATACATTACAGAGGTCTGTAATGGAAACGTCTTTGCCCCATACCTTAGGTCAATCAACTTTCTACTCCTTATGTCTTCATTTTCAAGGTACTCTGACAATGTACAAACCTGAATATTCTCTTCTCTCGACCTCGTACAGCTTAGGAGAAACCTTGTCTGCATGAGAAAAGGAAAAGCTCAGGCCTGACTCATACTTGAAAGACATTAACACAACAACAACCACCAAAAAACCAGGCGAAATAAGAATGACCAATTAACATGTGTTAAGGCCTCTAAAGAAGATGCAAATGACTGACTAATCCCTGTAGCAGACTGAAGGAAAAGAGAGGGAAAAGACAATGAAAGCATTGTGCAATTAGAGGAGGGTATTACTATTGATTGAGGAAGAATAAAACTGTGGCTCAGTTACTATGCTAGAGTTACGGCGTGCGGTGCACTTCTTACCTTCATGACAGGTAGGCTAAATAAGCTTCCTGAGGTGATAATTAGGAGCCAAAGAGATACCCAGGCTTTTTTTCCTTTACCACTGTAGACTGAGAATTTGTATTGATTTAAAGCATCCCTAGAAGGGCATCCAAGGTTTTCCCTACTCCTGCAGAAGTTTTGGAAGCAAATTAAGAAAAGGAAAAAGCATTTCTTCAGTGCCTTCAGTAGCCGCTCTGGCGCAATATTAAAACCTCACTATCGATCCCAGCTCTGGCAGCCATTTTCTTCTTCCACTCTTCCCTGCTCTTCCCACTGGGACTCCACAGCTGCTGCTGCACAACATTATTTTCTACAAACAGAGCCACTGAAGGTAAGATTATTATTTCTGGAATGAGGTTCTCCCAGAATAAGTAAAAAAAAAAAAAAAAAAAAAAAAAAAAAAAAGGGGGAAAAAACCTAATTCAGAGTCTGGCCCTTTGTGTATAAAATAATGAAAAATGACACTTGCACTTAAACGTAAGGCAAATGAACGCCGGAAGGAAAGCTTGGCACGTCTAGGATTTTATGCAGCTGGAGTCCTGGCTCCAGCAGCAGCTTCTCATTCCTTCAGCAAGCTGGAATGGGTGCTATAAGACTCTCCAGTGACAGGGTCCTCCTCAGGATGGTTTTCCTTAAACACCGCTTTTTTGGGCCAAGAGGGAGGTTATTGCGTGGAAGACGACAGAGAGGAGCCTCTGTTTCTTGATCTGCCCTCAAATGCTCTCAGCACACAGGGAGCAGGTGAGTGACAGCTCTCTGCAAAAGGAAAAGAAGGTCCTGCCGTTGCTCTTAAGGCAAAGACAGAAACGGTTGGTAGCCTAATGAGATTCTGCAGATGATGAAAAGGAAGCTTCTCCATCTCACTCAGGTACTTGGCAGTCCTCATTACCATGTTATCAAAGCACCCAGCAATTCCAATGCTCATTTCTGACCCCATTTCTATAGCACAGAAAGACTTCCAGCATCAATTTACAGAGAACACCGGTTAAGCGTCAGGGAAACTAATGGCACATCCACAGCCCGGTATGGGTGGATCCAGCAGGGCGCAGAGCAGAGATCCCTCGAGGCGGTTCCCGGGCAGGCACGGACGTAGGCAAGTACATCCCGCGGTGAGGGGTGCGGGCCAGGGATCTGCGCTTTCGGGCCTCGCGTTGTAAATCACAGGCTCACAGGATGTCAGCTGGTGGAAGGGACCGCCAGAGATCGTTGAGTCCGACCCCCTGCCAGAGCAAGACCGTAGGGCTCTTGGCCTCCCCATGGCTTGTTCACAAGTACTTTTGGCATCTGCACGTTCAGATGTCACCTGCCAACGGAGAGGCGACGGGGAAGCCCGAGGAACTCACCGGCATCCATCGGGAGAAGCCCGGAGAGGGACAGAAATGTGCCGAGATTCCCCTTCGCAGCCCAATCGACGTCCCAGCTTCCCCTCATCTCCAAATCTCCGCCACACCTGACATTTACACAGCACTTGCTATGGAAAGGATTCAAACAAGCCACAGTTTAAGTCCAAACAGGTACAGAACTGCCCATATTGAAACCTGTCCAGTGTACAGGAGATCTCAAACGGCATAGGGAAAAAGAAGCGCTAACAGGTTTGCGGTAGCCTGCCCAACTGTGCCGCGGGGCAGATGACGGGCCCTCGACTCGGAGCAGCTCTTCCGGCTGCTGCCACCCTCGTCACGGCGCTGGGATACGGTTCACAGAATCCCAGCATAAGCCCAGCACGGTAGCGGTTGGAAGGGACCTCTGGGGATTGCTGCTGAAGCAGTCCGGACAAACGGCTCGCTTCCGGATCAGAGCGGCAACGGTGAGCCATCAAAGGGGCGGCAAAGCCCAGAGAACAGCGGTCCAGATGCACTGTTGGGCTCCAATATAAGCAGGTTTTATGGAGAGTTTTCCATTGCTTGCTCTCAAGTCCTAATTGCAAGGCATTATCTGGCCAAACAGTATCTGAAGTAGCAGGGAATAATGATTGCCTGCAGGAACCTTAGGTAGTGTAACACACAGGATGAGGAGCTATTCTCAGCTTCCTTATTACCCAGGTGCTGATTCGAGAAGTAGTTACAGCTGAGCCATTAAGCCACCGGTCGCTCTAATATATGGCAATTCCAATTCATTACTGGAGTGATTTTACCAAATGCTAGTGCTGATGCCGAGCTGAGGGAGAAGGACTGAATTTTGTACAGGGGAAAAAAATGACCGGAAAAGATTCCTGGAGGAAAAACCCCAGCAACCCCCAAACTCGTGTCGGGAAACGAAAACCTTTAGCCTCCGCGTGGTTGTGCAATGCTGCTCCGCTTGGCCTAGCAGCTGTGCCGCCGTTCGGTGATATCTGGACAGATTGGACAGCTGGGCGAAGGGGAACCTCGTGAAGTTCAATGAGGCTAGAGTTCTGCACCTGACGAACCACGGGGAAAAGATTAGGGGTTGACCTGCTGGAAACCGGCTCGGTGGAGACGAACACCGGAGTCCCGGCGGACGCCGAGTTATTCGTGGGACAGCGATGTGCCCTGGTGGCCAAGCGGGCTAATAGCAAGAAAAATGTGACCCACAGGTTGAGGGAGGGTCTCCATCCCTTCCACACTGGTGAGACCACATCTGGAATATTACATCCAGTTTTGGGCTCCCCAGTTCAAGAGAGACGGGGAGCTACACGAGACAGTCCAGTGGAGTGCTACAGGATGATTAGGAGAGTAGAACATCTCTCTTGCGAGGAAAGGCTGAGAGACCTGGAGCCGTTTAGTCTGGAGAAGAGATGGCCGAGAGTGGACCTGATCGATGCTTACAAGTATCTGAAAGATGGGTGTCAGGAGGAAGGGGCCAGTCTCTTTCCAGTGCCGCCCTGTGATAGGGCAAGGGGCAATGGATATTAGAACGCAGGAGAACTTCGACGTGAGGAAAAACTTTCCTGCTGTGAGGGTGACGGAGCCCTGGAGAGGCCGCCCAGAGAGGTTGTAGAGACTTTCAAAACCTGCCTGGACATCCTCCTGTACGGTCTGCTGCATGTGATACTGCTTTTGGCGAGGGGGTTGGACGAGATGATCTCCGGAGCTCCCTTCCAACCCTACCATTTCGTAATTCTGTGCCTACAAATAAAAAGAAAGGATAAATAACAATCAAAGCACCTCAGTGACTATAAATGTCTACAAAGTTTAGGGCGAACCAAAAACCTGGCACACATGTACCCTTCAGATAGGATTCGTGGCCAAATCTAAAGCTGGCATCGGCTGCAGAGCGCTAGAAAGTCATCCGGCTTCTGGGCAGAAGGCACGCCAGCTCCACCGGTAAAAAGTTCCCGAGGCTGCTCGGGGCCGATGTTCACACTTTCGCATCTTACCCGCACCCTGGCTTTCCTCGCTGACAGACCACAGCTGTTCGAGGGAGCGTTCTCCAACGCGTGTAGGAGAAGGTGATATTTCTGCCATGCGTGAGGGTGACAGCACCCAAGTTAGGCTCGGCATCTGCAAACAGGTTATGTTTCCGCCCTTTTCTTCTTCTTTGTCTCCAGCTGATCTATCAGAGGGCACTGAGGCACATTTCTGGCAGGAGGACAAGGTAGAGGAGTAAATACTTTTTGCTCCTGCTTAGTCTTCAGATCCCACGGTGAGATTAGAGTATCAGTTTCATTAACAAAATATAACACCAAGCCAAACACACACACGCCTCTCAGGTACAAAGCTCTGAATGCGCTGCATAACTGAATGAAATCCAACAAGTCCAGGTGTAGAGTCTTGCATCTGAAAAATAGGAACCCCATGGACCAGGAGAGATTGGGGATTGACCTGTTGGAGAGCAGTGAGGGGGAAAGGGATCTGGAAGACCCGACGGGCAGCGGGAGGCCAGCGAGCCAGCAATGTGTCCCTGTGGCCAAGAAGGCCAATGGCATCCTGGGGTGGATCAGAAGGGGGGGGGGGGAGTAAGTCGAGAGAGGTTCTTCTCTCCTCCTACTCTGCCCTGGTGAGGCCGTCTCTGGAATATTGTGGCCAGTTCCGACTCCCTCGTTTCCAGAGGAAGCTCGGGGACCTGCCTAAAACAGTCCAACACAGAGCTATAAAGATGCCGAAAGGAGTGGAACATCTCCCTGCTGAGAGAGCCGGGGCTCTTTAGTTTGGAGAGGAGGAGCCTGAGGGGAAACATCATCCGTGATGACACAGATGTGCAGGGCGGTGTCAGGAGAACGGAGCCGGGTTCTGCTCAATGACAGGCCAAGGGGCAGTGGTTGCAAGCTGGAGCAGAGGGTGCCATGGGAACGGAAGGAAAACCTTTTTGCGCTGCGGGGACGTAGGAGCCCCGGAACAGGCTGCCCAGAGAGTTGCAGCCTTCTCTGGAGACGTTCAAAACCCACCTGGAAGTGTTCCTCTGTGACTTACCCTTGCTGTTCCTGCTGTGGCAGGGGAGGTTGACTCAGTCTTTTGAAGTCCCTTCCAATCCCTAACACGTTGTGAATCTAAAAACCAACTTGAAATAACAGATCCCACAGTCCCAACTGTGCTTGGCTTCTCCGCTTAGCCTACTTCTGAAATCAGATGCCACCTTCGAAGGGAATTGACTCTGGCACAGCACAGGGCAGGGTCAAGCCTGATAAATTGAAAAGCTCAACCTTTCTCTGTAAGTGCTTCTTCCCAGGAAGAGGATGGGGAGAGGTTTGCAGGCAATGATTAGCTTCAGAAACATTAGTAGAGGAGATGGAAGGGAAATGATGACGCTGGGCCACATCCATGGATTCTCTAACATTAAGGATATCCCTTAGGAAGCATCTCCTGCTGCCTGCCCTATGATCCTGATGACAGTGACTGCTCTGTTGTGAAAGGAATCAGAGAAGGCAGCAAGGACAGATAATATGACTGCATTGGTTAACCTCAGATGCAGATGAACAGTAACCTATTGCAAAAACCAAATGGCTGTCGCCCGGGAGGTCTGAGAGAGCTCAAGTGCTGAGTAGTTGAGTTACTCGTGGCAATTTGTAAGCGTATTAACCACTTAAAGCGTGTTCCAGTCCACAGACCGGGTGTGATACCAACCCTTAACAAAAGGTCCTTGGGATGTCTCAAGCCTGTAATTATGATGGCAACGCTGGAGGAATTAGCAGAAGCTGTAATAAAAGGATGCATCTACAAAGCATGGGAAAATGCTAGAGCTGCAGGGAGCCACAAAGGGCAGCCCTGCCTCACAGACCCTAGCAGAACAGGGGATGTAGCTGATGCACCTGTACTTCAAAAAAGCCTTTGACAAAATCCTTCATCAAAGTCCTTCAGGGAAGACAAATAGCTGTGGGAAAAATGGGACAGCTCTGACCTGGACAGAAAATTATCTAGTACCCAAGGGTCACATTGAGGAGGCTGGGAAAAAAGGGGGCTGATTACGAAGAATTTCCTACAAGTCTACAACATAAGGAGTGGCACGGAAGTGGGAGACGGGGATCAACTTCTGTACCAAGTGTTACCAAGTTCCAAGAACTAAGAGGCATCAAATGAAGCCAGGAGACCTGTTTCTTGTTATCAGACCGATAACTTCTTACAGTAGATTGTGGCTGCAAGAGTGACCACTGATTGAGTGAATGATTGGATGATTACCTGGAGGAGAAATGATCTAGGGACGGTAAATGAACAAGCAGTGAGGGACTCCAGAGCTGTATGAAGTTGGAGGCTGAGAGCATATTAGGGGAAGCTATCGCATGACTTTGCCTGCTCTTCCTCTTCTTTAGGTGTCCATTTTGGACTGCTCCTGAACACAGAAGAACGGATCCTTGGTGTGAACACTGTCCCCAGGTTAGGCAAGTGAGACCAGACCAAGGTCAGTCCTGACTTGAGGAGGATTAGGTTTCTACAACGGTTGAGACCCTTCTACCGTGCTAATTGGAATACTTTGCTCATGTCATCTCCTAAGTTTTCTCCCTGACGTACTCACTGCCTGGTGTAGAAGTTGGATCGCTGATCTACGGCGGTTCCAGAAACGGGAGAAACTTTCCAGCAGTTAGTTCTTGAGTCATACATCTCCGCAGCCTCCGGATTCCCGTAAGGGGAGCGGTTCGTTACCAAGAGTCGAAATCGTTGCTTGCCAAGTCCATGGCTGATTCGATGCATTTGAATTGTTTCATGCATACCAAAATGACAACTCATGTTTCACTTTGGACACTTGCTGGAGAACATTGCTCAGCCAGGGGCTTCCACGGGCAAGAGCTGGCTTCCTTTGTTTAGAAGAATTGAGTCAAAGTCTTTTCTTTTTCCTCCTCTTCCGTTAGGCTTATCTACTTCTGAGCACCCCTAACTGAAAGGCCACTTCTCCTGGCGAGTGGAGTAAACAAATGAAGGGAAGATATTTCTCTGATCGTTCACTTCAACTCTGCTTGCAGAGGAAGGAAGAAAAACCACCTGAACAAAGTGGAACGAATGCCCCGCCTTAAACCATATCATTGGCGCACTACCACAAGCGTAGAAATCAGAGCAAACTTCAGCTATGAAACACATCATAAGAAGGACACAGAGCTGTTGGAGCGAGGCCAGAGGGCCAGAGATGACCCAAGGGCTGGACCACCTCCGCTATGAGGACAGGCTGAGGGAGCTGGGGTTGTTCAGCCCGGAGAAGAGAAGATTCCAGGGCAACCTTGTAGCTGCCTTCCAAAATATGAGGAGATCCTGTAGGAAGGCTGCAGAGGGACTATCCACAAGCGTGTCTAGCGACAGGACAAGTGGGAAAGGTTTGAGGCTGAGGGAGAGCAGGGTTAGACTGGAGCTTAGGAAGAAGTTCTTCGGTACAAGGGTGGGGAGACTCTGGAATGGGCTGCCCAGAGCAGTTGTGGACGACTCCTCCCTGGAGGTGTGCGAGGCCAGGTCGGATGAGACCTTAGGCAATCAAGTCTAGTTGAGATGTGTCCCTGCTCATAGCAGGGGGTGTTGGGATAGAAAATCTTTAGGGTCCCTTCCCACCTAAGCCATTCCACAATTACATGTGCCCCCTGCCCTGGGTTCTCTTACAGAAACACAATGCCGTGGGACATGGCACACTCTTTCGACAGATCTTTTTTATTTTTTGGGTTAGAGTGCTAGAGAAATTAATTTGCAAATTGTCTTCGCTTTGGAGGCTTTCACAAAATTTCTCTGCTCGGTGAAATATTGAGATAAAATGCAAAAAAAAGAAAGCCTTTTAAAAGAAGTATTTTTGGCAGAGCTACTTTGCCCTAAAAGCTATCAGCGGTCAGGCAAAAGAAAGATGTTAGGAACTGTGGAGTTCTCTGAAAGAAAAAGGCTCAGCAAGGAAAACGTTCAGAGGCAAATGCCTTGATTTGGCGCTTGTGATGTATTTTACCTTTGTGCTTTTTATCCTTTGATAACGATTCCCTGAATGTTAGCGGTGCCACAGAATAATGCGCCGATAGCAGTTTGCATAGCGCCAGCATGTAAATGACTACATTTCCCTATATAGCGCAGCGATTTCCTCCGAGTCTGGCTACGTACCTAACGTCCGTGCCGTTTGCCAAGCCCGAATGGGGACCAACTGCCGTGCCAGACTATGAGTTTCTTGTTCATCAATATCTACCCTGGCTTTCTCAGTTTGTTTTAACCTAATTTGTGCTTAGTCCATTGGTGGTCTATGAGATATTTCATCCATACACGGTGATGGTATTTTGCATATCTCACGATCATAGAATGGCTTAGGTTGAAGTGATCCCACTCAGAGTACTGCACCCAGTTCTGGAGGACCCAGCAAAAGAAGGACGTGAATCTGTTGGAGAGAGTCCAGAGGACGGCCACAAAAATGCCCAGAGGGTTAAAGCACCTCTCCTGTGAGGACAGGCTGAGGGATTTTGGGCTGTTCAGCCTGAGGAAGGAAGGCTGAGGCAGGACCTTATAGCGATCTTCCTGTACCTGAAGGGGGCCTACGGGAAAGCCGGGAGGGACCGTTTATAAAGGCCTTCGGTGACAGGATGAGAGACAATGGCTTTTAAGTAGAGCAGGGCAGATTTAGATTGGACATGGGGACATTCTTTACTATGAAGGTGGTGAGATGCTGGAATGGGTTGCCCAGAGAAGTTGTGGACATCTCATTCTTGGAAGGGTTGAAGACCAGGCCGGATGAGGCTTTGAGCAACCTGGTCCGGTGGGAGGTGCCCCTGCCCGTGGCAGGGTGGTCGGAACTAGATGACCTTTACAGTCCTTTGCAACTCAAGCCATTCTGTGATTGCATGATAATTAAGGAATGCGATCAACAAACCCCAGCACCTCTGACAGATGAGCAGAAAGAAAAGGAAGGATGGTGGCAAAGGGTTGATGTCCAGACCCCTCAAAATAAAGACATCATCAGAGGTAGCAGCTTCTCATGAATCCAGTGATTCTGTTTTGCAGTGGCAATGCTGTTTGCTGCTTGGCATTCCAGAGCTTACATAATTTATAGCCTATTATTTGATAAAGCACCGAAGCAGTTTGCTGTCTGTGGCACCATCAAACCTGTGTGCTAATTCACTGCTTGACCTTCTCTGCGTACATGTAAAATGGAAAAGAGGTGGTGCAGGGCTCTCTGCAGCGGGTCAAAAAATGGCTTAGGGTTCAGAGTTTGATTTGGATGAACCTAGCCACCAAACTAGTTTTACTTTATATATAGATTTGGGGGGAGGGGGAAGTAACTAACAGGCGGTGAGGCAATATTTTAAATGTCTGACACGTTCCTGTTCCGTCTGGCTTCTCGGGCAAATGATCTGGCATTAGGATATAAGTGGACACCTTATGTTTCCGTCCCGTGTTTGAATCACCTATGTAGCCAAATTAGTTCATCCCTGGGAACGGGAAGAGATACGCTACCAGGCAGCACACATATGGGAAGGACTCTGCTTTTGTATAGGATCATTTTGTACGGGATCAACCCCAGGAGAGGTTCAGGTTGGACGCTAGGAAGCGCTTCCTCACAGAAAGGGTAATTAGACACTGGAATGGACTGCCCGGGAGGGTGGTGGAGCTGCCATCCCTGGAGATGTTTAACGAAAGATTGGATGTGGCACTCGGTGACACGGTCTGGTCGATGCGGTACTGCTAGGTCACAGGCCGGACTTGACGATCACAGAGATCTATCCCAGCCTCAATACTTCTGTGCTAATTCTGCGATTTACAGAGGTATTTCAGCTTCCGGATGCTGAACATAAATAGCCTGCGTTCAGTTTCCAGAGAAGTTATAAATTGTGAGATGGCGGGGATCTTGCATATGACCCAGCAGTCACCAAAGCACCGTGAAAACCAGACAGAAATACCAATTCCAGAGAAAGTTTTGCTTTGTGCATTCCCTGCAATGGGGAGAACGGAGAGTACTGATAGAATGTGAGTAACAGAGGACAGTCGCGTTCCCCAGTAGCGGCAAGCCGCTCGGCATACCTCGCTGTAAGCAGGACGACACAATGTCACCGGTCTTCAACCAAGAACAACTGATTTTTAAGCACCAAGAGATTCCCACTGACTTCAAGACTGGGATTCAAGTCTGCAGGACTAGAATTCTATCTGCAGAGCTAGTACAAGAAAATACTAATCAATACCTACATTACTCTGCTAGTGCAGGGTCGCAGAGAGGAGCACACAAAAGCCGGCAGAGCTGTCACTTGTCCCTCCTGGGCTTCACCCCACAGTCTCTGTTCAACCGCCCTGAGTTGAAAGCACATTCCAACAGTCCTTTTCCTTTTTCATTTCAGTCTACTCTGGTAGGAGGGGGAAAAAATGAAAGTAGAATAATATACCGAGAGGCAAGGAAAATTTAAATAACTTGTTAGTGCCAAAGTCATCGAAAGGGTTATTTCATCAAAGACGCCTGGTAGGGGCACGAGATGGAGAGGTTGACGTTGTGACAGAATTTTCCGGATGCTCTTTTCCCTAGTTGCGACTTTTCTTTTCCCTTATGAGTCACTTCTATGCTTTAGAGAAACGGTTGTGAACCACAAATGCATGTTAACTGGAATTGATCAAGGACAAAATGAATAATTTACTTTCTGAGGAAGAGATCGTCTAGATTGCTACAGACTTCAGCGAAGATTTTCCCCCCCTCCCCGACGTTCCGGCCATCCTCTTTCAGCTGCATTTACGCGTAGCGAGAGTGCCGCTTTGTCTCCAAACTGGCAGGCCCCGGTAGAATCCCCCACCTTTTCTTTGTTCCATCACTTCTGATCTTAAAGAGCATGAATTATTCACAAAGAATTCCATATAAGTCTTCAAAACATTGTGGTTAAATAAAACTGAATATTTAATTCCCTCCCCCCCCTTCATTATCCACAATGAGGAATAATGATGTGAATTGCTGAGGATGATGAATCTCAAGCAGCTCTCCTCATATGGGTACAGCCCTCCTGCCTCGGTTTCTGTCAGACCTGTTCCCAAGTCTGACAGTTTGCATTGCTTTGGCACAACAACTTCTATTTTTATAATTGCTCTATTACATTTGTTTCTGTGATAGCAATATCAAAAGCTTTTGAGGAGTCAAAGCCAAAAAATAAAAGCCCCCAGAATACATTATTGAACAGGACGTGAGAATTCACAGATTAGATAGAGGAGACCTCAAAGATCGTGCAGCCCAAACCCTCGATCCAACACCGAAGGGTCGCCACTCAAACCACATCCCTAAGCACCAGGTCCACACGCTGCTTGACCACCTCCAGGGATGGCGACTCCACCGCCACCCTGCGCAGACCGTTCCAACGTTCGAGAACCCTGTCAGTGAAGAAATATTTCCCGATATCCAGCCTGAACATCCATCGGCATCTTGTAGCCATTTCCTCTGGTCCTGTCACTTGACACCGAGCAGAAGAGGCTGCTCCCTCTTCACTCCCCTTCAGGGATATGCAGAGTGATGAGCTCTCCCCTCGACCTCCTCCAGACTGAACGCCCCTCGGCTCCCTCAGCCCCTCCTCGTAGCCCGGGCGCTCCAGGCCCTTCACCGGCATTGTTGCCCTTCTCTGGACACGCTCCAGCTCCTCACTGTCCTTCCTGGAGTGAGGGGCCCAGAATTGAGCACAACACTGGAGATGTGGCCTCACAAGTGCTGAGCACAGGGAGACGATCACCTCCCTGTTCCTGTTGGCCGCTGCGTTTCTTCTACAAGCCAGGATTCCTTTGGCCTTCTCGGCCACCTGGGCACTGATGGCTCATATTCAGTCACCCAATACCCCCAGGTCCCTTTCCAAATTGCAGGTAAGTCACGAGTCCAGGCAATTACAGACAAGCTCCAAGTAAATAAACACGGGCCACTCAGCTGGACACACAAAATATACAGAAATACCGTTAAAGAAGTCAGTGCGAACTCTGCCTTTTTTACTGACCCTCTTTCAAAGTTCTCCTTTAAGATACACGTAAAATATGTACCAAACGTGCAATATAAACAAATACACCATTTCATTTAAAGCAAAACAAAACAAAAAAACACACCAAAGTTTGACATTCCTAAATATTTGGTTCCCACCATACTTAGCTTTTGTTTCTTTCCCTCCCATCCTTTTTGGTTTCAGGTACTTTGTTTCTTTCCCTCCTCCCCTGTTGGATTTTGCTTTTGTTCCTTTCCTTCCCCTTCTATTTGGTTTAGGCACTTTGCTTTTGTTCCTTTCCCTCCCCTCCTGTTTAGCTTTAGGTACTTTGTTCCTTTCCCTCGTCTCCTGTTTGGTTTAGGCACTTGGCTTTTGTCTCTTTCCTTCTCTTCCTGTTTGGTTTAGGTTTCTGTGTATCGTGCAGAATAATCAACCTGTCGCAGACTTGCTGCGTAACTTCCCAACCCCTCTGCATCTTATCTTCCATGTCCTCAAATGGGGATGAGAGTACTTGTCACTTACAGGGTTGGCACAAACCCCATTTTTTGTTGGTGTGACGCTCATTTACTGAGGCCCTGGGATCAGTGGATATTGCATTGCTCACACAATATAAAACTCGTAGTTGGGTATTAACTGAAACTTGTGGCTTTAAAGTTGAACAAAACAAAGTTCTTAAAGTATTTTTGGCCTTGTGTATCTCCCAAGCTTTGTCACTGTCCCTGGAATATCAATAGCACATTTTGAAAACACTGATTTAGACTTTCAGTCTTTACGCTTCAGACTTTTAGATTCACAGGTTGATAGAATGGCTTGGGTTGGAAGGGACCTGAAGAATCATCTAGTTCCAACCTTCCTGTCATGGGCAGGGACACCTTCCATTAGAACCGGTTGCTCAAGATCTCATCCAACCTGGCCTTGAACACCTCCACGACCTCCCTGGGCAGCCTGCTCCAGTGTCTCACCACGAGGAATTTCTTCCTAATCGTCCACTTAAATTTTCCCTACTCGGGCTTCAATCCATTCCCTCTCATGCTATCACCACAGGCCCTCGTGAAAAGTCCCTTCCTGGCTTCCTTGTATGCCTCCTTTCAAGTACTGGAAGACTGCTCTAAGGCATCCTTTCGGACCTTTGAGGCTGAAAAAGAGCAGTAGGTATGTGCACAGAAGAAACAAGGTCAAACACAGCCATTACCGTTTTCACAACATGAACCTACAGCAAAATTCCTCTGTGGGGCAAGCTCAGGCTCCTGATTTCTATCAAGCTTTAGCCCCATCTGAAAAACAAATGCCCTTCTCAGTCTGAATGTGGGCCCGTTTCAGTCTGGGCACATTTCGTGCAAAACTACAGAGGTCAGTATTCAGACGGCTACTCCAGCAGCTAAAGAATACCACAGCCCGCTCCAGCAGCCGAAGAATACCACGATCTAATCCAAACCGCTTACACTGGACGAGGCAGACGACAATCTCAGAATCATAGAACGGCTGGGCCAGAAGAGACCTCCGAGGTCATCCAGTCCAACCTCCCCACAGCCAGCAGGGACAATCCCCAACTGGATCAGGCTGCCCAGGGCCTTGTTGAGCCTCACTTTGAATAACTCCAGGGAAGGAACCTCAACCCTGTCCCTTGGCAACTTTTCATAATAAACACCTTGTTCCTCACACCCGATCCCAATTTGCTCTTCTCCAGTTTGAATCACCTTACAGAGGAAATCTCCAGTAAATGGTGGGCAAACGTGGCTTGGACCGGATTTCTGCAATACTTCTAAAGGTCTGAACCCAGGCTTCTTACATTCCAGTCCAGCATTCAGACTCCCTCCAATCAAAAAGATTTTATAATCCTATTCAAAATGTGGGATTTTCTTCAGTGGAAGGGAAAAGAGTGGGAAAACTTTCCCAGAACAGAAAACCAGTCTGTGACAGTCATACAACTCCAGGAAGTGATATTCACCGAGATGACTGCCTGTTTGGCTCTGAGTTGGGCTGTTGTCTGAGTGAACAGCATTTCCTAGAAAGATCGAGCATGCTTTTCGCAAAGGTACTAAAGGCTTATGGAATACCGAGCATAAATGACTCTCTCTGCCCCACAGATATTTCCACTGTTAGGAACCGAAGTCTTAAAATACAGAAAGGTGAGAGAATTGGAAGGATGCTCCGTGACACCAACCTGTGCATTGTAGGTGCAGTCTGTGCTGCATTTGCAGCACCTCTGAAGTAAGTCACTAAATAAAGAGCAACTTAGATTCGCCAACATTCGACCCTCTTGTTTTATGAGCCGACATGCGGTATCTGAAACGTGGTGGAGGCAGCCGAGTGAGATGCACAGCAAAGCAGAGAGGGTGGTTAGCACAGAGTGACTCAGACTATTGGCCAGGCTGAATCCCTAACAAAGTACATGGCATGAACACAAATTTAGGGAACACCAAGTCAATGTACAGAAGTACTGAGGCGTGGTAAAGGATAAAGAGCTGCGAGAGGGGAGTTAGGCAGTATGTTGGGAAGCAAAAAAGGAAATGCAAGATAAACACCATTGCCAAGCGCAATAATTGAAACATTAGACATCTAGCAGAAGCCTTGCATAAACACTGTCATCCCAAACAAATTAGGCCAGAGGAGGCCTATTGTGAACTCCCATGAAAATGCGCAACAAGAATGTGAACGTTCAGATGTGAAATCTAACTCATTTCTCTGCAGTTTTGGAGAGGACTCCTTACAAACCCAGGTTCCCAATGACAGGAGAATTTGCTGCGGGAGCAATGCTTTCCCTCCAGAAAGGTACCTCCAAATTCTGCCATTTGGGCCTCCCAAGCGATTAGACAAGTGGGAAGAAAAATCACACTTTGAGGAAAAAAAAAAAAAGAAAACCAAAAAAACCAGACAGGCAAACAAAAAACCCGGAACACACCCACACAAAACCATCCAAACAACCAAACAAAGCCCACAACGACCAAGCAACCACCAAAAATCCTAACTACCACCACAAACGTTCCAAGCAACGACCGCAAAAAATCCAAACCCACCCACCCCCCAACAAAAGCCAACAGCAGCAAACCCTAAAAAACATCCAAACATCGAACCAAACTCAACCTAACCACATAAGAATACAAACAAAGCCTACCAAAACCCCCAACCCACACACAAAACAATAGGTTTAAGCTACAGAAAATCCAGAAGGAGGAGACAGGGAAAGGTGCAAGGAGGTTGCAAAACAGAACCATCTGCAGTCTCCAACGCTGCAGCTACTTCAGGAGGAAAGGAGTAAGTAGTGCAAGCACAGACAAAGGATGTAGAGGGTTTTAACTGAAAGGAACATGTTTGAGGTGCAATTCCAGTAAAAGCAAGGACTCTCACAGCTGATGCACGGCCAAAGTCACTCACCTACCATTCAGCTGCCCTGTTTATAGCTATACTATTAAATGAATGACTGTTTTGATTCCAGCTGGATTGCGGTGCCAGATGCAGTATCATTAAAACAACAGTGATAAGCACTAACCTTAGACTGGCAAGTGTGACCAACTGCAGGTGATGGAAAATCAGTCTTCTGAGGCCAGCTGGCAGGAGCAGGCTCTGGCTGAAAGCTGCGAAAAAAATAAAATATGATCTGGTTTAGCGTTTGCATTGCCTTACAGATGCGTTGTATAAACCAAGGTTCAAAGAGCTCCTTGAAACGATGGGAAAAGGTAAATGACAACAGCATTGCTCTGTGTGAACGGACTGTGGACTCCGGGCAGCAGCAGAGACTTCAGGACTCCAGTCTCATAGAATCCTAGAATGGTTTGAGTTGGAAGTGACCTTAAAGATCATCTAGTTCCAACCACCCTGCCATGGGCAGGTGTGATGGGTTTAGGGCAGACCCCCTCCCCACCACAACCATCCTCTGCTACCAATAATGTGATGGGTTTAGGCAGCCCCCCTCCAAACCCTTCCCATCACGGGCAGAATGAAAACACCTAGACAAAACGGATTGCAAAAGTGATGGAAAGTTTAAGGAAAAGCGGTGAATCTTTACAGAAAGCCAAAAGCAGAGTGACAACAGAAATCCCAAAACAGTCCCAAGATAATCCCATCCCCCACCTGGGGGCACATCCAAGACCCCCGGGCTCCTTCTTCCCCCCCCACTGCTAGGCTAGTCTCAGCTGGCCAGATCTGAGACTGCCCATCCCCCCATGGCCTTGGGCCTAGCCAGGCCCATGGGCAGGAGACAACAACTCCCCCATTACCAGGCGACGGCGAGGAAGAAAGAGGAGGTGCTTAGACCTCGCATTAGATCTTATAGTGGTGCAGAGAATTATGGTAGAAATACCCAATTTCCTGTGTCCACCCACTGGGCTGGACCTCTGGACACAGGAAGCAGGGGGCACCCAGCCCAAACTGCAACAGCAGGGCCTCGTTTCGCTAGACCAGGTTGTTCAAGGCCTCATCCAGCCTGGTCTTAAACACTTCCGGGAATGAGAAGTCCACAGCCTCTCCGGGCAACCCATTCCAGTGCCTCACCACTCTCATAGTAAAGACCTTAGCTTAGTCTCTCTTAGCTACAGATTACAGCGAATGAACCCAGCAGCAACAAAACATAGAAAAAACACAGAATCACACAGAACCACGGAATGTTAGAGGTTGGAAGGGACCTCGAAAGATCATCCAGTCTAAACCCCCTGTCAGAGCAGGATCACTACAGTAGGTGATAGAGGAATGCAACCAGGCAGGTTTTGAATATCTTCAGAGAGAGGAAGACTCCACAACCTCTCTGGGCAGTCCATTCCAGTGTTTTGAACTTCAGCTTGGATGTAGGAACTACTGCAAAAGGATGTGAAAAATCCAGAGGAGCACCAAGACACAGCCAAATTGCGAGGCAGTGCCCCTGTACGCTTACTGTGTAGCAATACCTACTGCCGCTGCTTGCTTATGAGATGCTGGGATACGGTGGTGTGCCAAAAAGGCTGCATCCATAGAGCAGCCCAGGAGTAGGTTCAGACTGGATCTTAGGAAGAAGTTCTTGTGCATGGGGATGGTAGGACTCAGGAGTAGGTTGCCCATGCAGGCCGTAGATGCCTCCTCCCTGGGGATGTTTGATGCCAGGTTGGAAAAGGCCTCGAGCAGCTAGCTGAGTCTAGCCGAGAGGCTGTGCTGGGGAGGTTGGAGTGGATGACATCTGAGGTCCCTTCCAACCTGAGCTATTTTATATTTCCAAATATCAATCTTCATGGCAGCAATTAGGAAAAGGCAGAGAAAAACTCACCTAAGGATTTCTATGGGAGGGGGGGAAGGAAGCAGCACAGTAAGGGGAGCGTTACAACTGTCTGCTGCAGAAGAGTTTTGTGGAGGCACCAGGAACAGCATAGGAGCCGTTATTGCTACAGTTGTGGCACCTTTGCAAACAGATTTCTTCTCAAACAACCCATTTAGCTTTACGAGCCTACAGACCATTTGACACCTAAATAGTGTGGGAGTGCTCTCTGCTGATACTGCACATCCATCTTGCATGAAGGCAGCATCGTTCCGCAGCGTTCCTTTCACCGGTACTAAATCCCTGTTATAATGAAAAGCAATGTAGTCTTAGTAGGATTCCAGAGATTAAAAAAGGGGTTTTGTTATATTTATTGACACTTTATAATAAAATGTCTTCCAGCATTCATTGGCTCTGTGGCTGCCTCACTTTTAAGTTATAATTACAGAATTTTTTGGCTCTTTTTCGTTGCATTCATTTATTTATTTGGGGATTTGTTTCTTACTCGATGAATAACCCTGGGGACTGCATACATTTTGAAACAAATAAACTTCAGGCCTTTCACAGGATGATGCATTAAGGGAACCATTAATTAAATCACAAATGCACGTGGGGTCTCACGAGGAGGTATGGAAGGGGAGAAGGGGAACGGTGAAAGTACCTCGCTGTTTTATTTAGGTTAAAGAGGCTGCAAAACCTCACACTGATGGTGAAGTCAGTATGCATAACCAGACTTCAGTAAGTGCGAGCATAAATAATGCCACTTTGCTGCAACATCTTTGCAGTTTCTGAGGCAGAATTCAGCCCATTTCAGTGCTGCTATTGAGTTAGTTTATGCGCTACAGAATACGGAATTAACCGCGCTGGAAAAGGCCTTCGAGATCACAGAATCCAACCTATCACCCAACACCATCTAATCACCTAAACCACGGCACCCAGTGCCTCAACCAGGCTCTTTTTAAACACTTGCAGTGACGGTGACTCCACCACCTCCCTGGGCAGCACATTCCAATGGCCAGTCTCTCTTTCCGGGAAGAATTTCTTCCTGACATCCAGCCTAAACCTCCCCTGGTGCAGCTTGAGACTGTGTCCTCTTGTTCTGGTGCTGGTTGCCTGGGAGAAGAGACTGACCCCCACCTGGCTACAACCTCCCTCCCTTCAGGTAGCTGTAGATGGCAATAGGGTCTCCCCTGAGCCTTCTCTTCTCCAGGCTAATCAACCCTAGCTCCCTCAGCCTCTCCTCATAGGGCTGTGCTCCAGACCCCTCACCAGTTTCATTGCCCTTCTGTGGACACGTTCCAGTACCTCAACATCTCTCTTGAATTGAGGGGCCCAGAACTGGACACAGTCCTCAAGCTGTGGCCTAACCAGTGCTGAGTACAGGGGCTGAGTACAGAGGGCTACAGCCCTCTGGTTTTCTTTGTGGCCCTTTTCTGCCCCTGCTCTAGCAGTTTCTTGGCCCTCCATTGCTGGGAGCACCAGTTCTCCTCCTATCCTTTCAAGATCAGGAGTGCCAACAACATGACATGGAGAGGAAGCACCAACTGATTCGAAATGCTGAAGTACTCCACAACCAGCAGGGAAGGCAGCTTCACGGCCGTGCTTCCAGCCCCATTCTGACCATTTTGAAGCTGACTCACTAAATTAACAAGTATGACCCAGTCAAAACAGGACCTGTAGACGTGAATTTCTCAATGAGATCACGCCCGATACTAAAAAGTACATGTTCTGCTTTGCAAGACAAGGCACCATCGTGCCACAAAGCTCCTAGAAAAGGCCACAAGGGTGAAGATATAGACATGTGCAGAGTTGGGAGGGTGGAATATAATCAGCTAAATGAATCCCTGTTCCATGAAAGACACCAGTTCTCACCGGTGATAGCAGAAATAATCCCTTGCATTTAGTACCAACTCTGAGAACGCTCAACATCTTCTCAAAAGCTCTGTGAATTCCACCTCTTGCGCTGTAACTGCTTGTTCAGATCCTGCAGGCAGACAATTTGGAGCAGGACAGTAGTTTGCTTTACTGCCTCTTTTCTGAGCAATAGCTGAGGCTTTCTAGAACCAAATTGAAGATGGTTATCTCAAAGGAACTCTTAACTCTTACGCAGCAAATATCCCACCGTGGTCTGAAAGTCGTCATTTCAGGAATATTTGCTGCAGTTATTACTTTTGGAATGAACATCAACTTACGCCTCCTGTAAAGTCAGCGCAAGGTCTCCATCCCAGTTCACTGTCATCCAAAAAAGGAGCAGTTCTTGCCATGTTCTGGTGTCTGCCATGTAACTGGTGTTGACTACTTTTGTCTTCTATACTCTAATGTAAACACGACTCTAAAAAAAAAATTTATAGCCAAACATTGAAATTTTTAGCTTCCCTTAGTGACATTCAGTTTTTCTACTCCTAACTGCCCATATGCCCAGTGAGACCCATCATTCTCTACTGACAGATGCATTTTTAGAAAGGAACGAGAAACATCTTTCATATGCCACAGAAGAAGAGTTCCATCTCCACGATGATCACAGAATCATAATTTCAAGAAGGTTGGAAAAGACCTCAGAGATCATTCAGTCCAACCTAGATCATTCCGTCTCCAACAGGGAAGCGCTCAAGGAAACAGTCCCCATGTTAAATCACTGCCTTGGACTTAGGCTGGTCTAGAGGCAAACGAACATTAGATCTTGTTTTCCGAGGAAGCTTGGTGTGCTGCACAGAGGCTGACAATCTGAACCTGTGCAACATCATGTTGAGTCCATGCAGAGGGTCCAGAGGAGGACCACGAAAATATTCAGGGTGTTGGAACACCTCTGCTACGAGGACAAGCTAAGAGAGTTGGGGTTGTTCAGCCTGGAGAAGAGGAGGCTCCAGGGAGACCTATTAGTAGGCTTCCAGTACCTGCAAGGGGGCTACAAGAAGGATGGAAAGAGGCTGTTTACAAAACTCTGAGTGACAGGAGAAGGGGCAATGGCTTCAAACTAGAGAAGAGCAGATTTAGATCAGATATTTGGAACAAGTTCTTTACTACGATGGTGGTGAAACACTGGAACAAGTTGCCCAAGGAGGTGGCTGGGGTCCCATCTCTGGAGATATTTAGAGCGGGGCCCGACAGGGCTCTGGACAGCCTGATCTACTTGAAGATGCCCTTGCTCACCGTAGAGGGGATTGGACTAGATGACCTTTGAAGGTTCCTTCCAACCCAGACCATTCTATGATTCTATGTGCCCAGCTGGGTGACTTCTCCAGGTCAGTGGTGCAGAAAAAACATACTAGTCGAGATGTTCAGACTCAAGTCTGTGAAAGAAAGATTAGCAGTGTGTATCTTTAGAACTTCCCATTTTGCTTAACATATCCATTAGAGACAGGGTCCTTGATATTAATAGAATTCATAGAATACCAGGTTAGAAGGGACCTCAAGGGTCATCTAGTCCAACCTTTCAGGCTAAGAATACAGTTCAAATGAGAGGGGCCAGCACCCAGTGAGGATGGGCCTTGAAAATGTAGGGAAGTTGAAGGAATGTAAGCATGAATCGGGGTGGATGTGATGCGCGTTACCTGCTCCCTTAGCCAGAGCTCACTCTTTCCAACAGTGGGAATGCCCTGGGAGAAAAAACCATCACAGATCCTTGTTCTCTTTGTACATACTCTCTTTACCACACCAAAGACATTCCCCAGGGCTTAGTATTTGGGACAGTTTTCTTTAATATCTTCATCAATGACCTGGACCAGGGAATGGTAGAAGAGCTCGGGACTGAGGATCCATAGCCATCTAGTTTTCCAGCTATGCCTTCTTACTAGCCACCTGAGTAATATGGTACCTGAATTAGCTTCAAAAATTATGCCTTGTGAATTCCTCAGGGTACTTTATGAGCCTGGTGGAGTGTGAGAGCAAGAATGGGTCAGAGGAAGGAATCCAGAAGACCATGGTTAGGTGCTCTAAACTTATTTAGCTAAAGAGAAATAAAAAACAATTGCCTTGTCAGTCTTTATCTAAATGCATAAGGCTTTGCCTGCTAAAAGTGCTTGACAATTTCAAGTCTTTGGTAGGTGTCTTGCCTTTTATTATTCCCACATGTCATAATTCCAGAGATTGGTGCTTCAATGCGTGCCCAACATTTGCTAACAACACACAGACACAAACGTATCTATGAGAAGAGAAAGAAATAGCTTAGCACAAATGTAGACTTCTACAGTGCACTACTCCCAAAACTCCTTGCTTGCCTGCCAGGACCGGTGTTCAGTACAACCCTGATGATGGCAGAACAGGGAGGACAAGTTGGATTTCAGCGGTGGAATCAACTGCGTGTGCATGAGCAGCACAAGAGCCAGAGCTCGGTTCTGGCTGATCAAATGCCTAAGATCACTTTGTGGTTTAACCTGCAAGACAGGTGACAGACTTCATTAGCCTAGAAACATTAGCAAGGAGGAGCCACAGGAATGCTACCATTACCTTTGAAGTCTTGAAAAAATACACCGCCTATAGGAACTTGTTTAGAAGAAGAAACTCTTCTAGATGTAGTGAAAAAAGAACACAGCAATTCTAACCCTTATACCTGAGCAGGATCCTGACTCTGTAACAGTGATTTCTCTCAACAGCAGATGAGGCAGACAGCAAAACTGAGGTAACCACAGAAACATTTTGGTCGGAAAAGACCTCCAAGATCATCGAGAGCTCAACCATCATCTAATTCTACCAAAACTGGTGCTACAGCATCTGTCCTTGAAACTCCTCCGGAGACAGAGATTCAGCCACCTCCCTGGGGAGCCTGTCCCAGTCTTTGAGAACCTTCTCAGTGAAAAAGTTTCTTTCGCTGCAGGAAGAAACCATGATTGGACAAAATAGGATCTCACCAACCATATGTATTAGCTGTTGTTGGCTGCTGAACCCTGCCACAGCACTGAGTGTTTAAGAATAAGTCCATATACGCACTCTGTAATTGAATGTCAGGAAAAATGAAAATATATTGTTTTATTGCTACTGTTCATTGATTTATCGAAGTGATTTATTGTCATTGGACACGAGGACCAACAAATCATTTTGCTGACACCATCAGCTGCCTTAACTAGGTTGTCAGTTCACGACATTAAAGGTAATGGATGGTGATTATTTTACTGTAATGGGTTTAATCAGTGCTTTGAATGACTTAGCAGTCATGTCATGGTATAGCCAAGGCGTCATTCATCAAGGCGGCATTTTGTTTACCAACATCATCTATAATTCATTTGATTGTTGACAATCATCAACAAATACCTCTCAGGCTAAGTTTTATCAGAAATGAAAATCTGCACTGCAGCAGCATACTAACTAACCCCACGGTTTACAGCCAGAGGAGAAAGACTGGAAGTTGCTCGCTCCTTCTCTGCAAGCAGAGGAACTGTCAAGGCCGAAGAGGCACTGCCAGCCACGGGTATGTTCCCATGGGCTGCTTTGCAATCAAGCAGCAGGATTTACAGCTTTCTGAAATGCACAGCGCTTGCTCTGTTGCATGTGAATGCTCTGAGCAGCCCTTGAATTCAGCTTCGGGAAGAAATTTTGGCTTACTTCAGAAAAAAGAAGTGCAGCCAACCTGCTCTACATTCCCTGGAGGAATAACTGTAAGTATACCTTGTCTGATTTTCATCCCTTGGGTGGGGGTAAAGCCCACCCTTTTTGGTATTATGGTGATTATGGAGGACTCATAACAGTGTCTATTAACATCATGGAAATAATTATAGTAGTAGAAAACTTAGAGTCATAGAATCACAGAATAGTTTGGGTCAGGGAACCATAAAGATCGGCTACTTCCAACCCCCTGACACAGGCAGGGACACCTTCTACTACACCAGGTAGCTCAAGGCCCCTTCCAACCTGGCCTTGAACACCTCAAAGGAGGGGGCAATTATAGCAGCTCTCATTGGATGCCATCTGTGGCTACGTAATGAGTAGAGGAATCAACAGAAAAGCAGAAAGGAAGTATGTTTAGAAAGTGAATTAATCACAGAATCATAGAATCGCCAATTCTGGCAAATCTCTCCACGACAACCGAGTCCAACTGACCACCCAGGACCACCAGGTCACCATCAAACCACGTCCCTCAGCGCTACACCTCATTGGCTTTGAAACCCCTCCAGGGATGGGGACCTCACCACTGCCCAAGGTAACCTCCTCCAGGCCTTGACAAGCCTTTCGGGGAAGACATTGTTCTCCACGTCCAACCCAAACCTTGCGGTGGGATCATCATCAGATGGGCCTTTACATCATCGCTTGTATTATGCCTTTTATGGTTTAGAGACAAGATGCAAAATGCCAATGGCAAGAAAAATAATTCATACTAAGATGACAGGTTAACAGCCTCATTAACCACCGAGCCAAATTGTTAATAGAAATCCATGGAAGCTTTCTACAGCTCCGGTAGCCTTTGTAGCAGCGTTGACGGTGAATTTTTCTGACGCTTGCAGCACAGATCTCGACATTGGTGCAAGGACAAAGAACCACCTTAGATGTAACAACAGAAAAGTGTCAAAGTTCTGCATTTCAGACCTGAGGAAGACCTTGGCTGAGTAGAAGAAGAGCGGTGGCTGTTCTGGATACCTTCGTATAAAAGGAAATCAATTCAGAGTTTCACAAGAACTTCTTACATTTCAACCCCACATTTGATTATTGCATATAAATATGTAAAGGGACCTGCAGAAATGGAATTCAAAGGGAAAACACTTGAAAAGAATAGTCAGGGTAAAAACCCTCCTCTTTCCACCCCCTTACTCCACAGTCAATGTTTGGCCTACACATCCTAAAACTGTGAGAAATTAGTGCGTTTTGTGCATAGGTAGCCCAAATTTTCATGACACAGTAGCATATAAGGAAGAAAAGTTACCTTCAGGGTCAATAACAAAGACAAATCACGTTCCGGTCTGTAGGCTAAACTACAAGTAGCTACTGTTGGGTAAAAGAAAAAAGAAAAAGACAATGCAGGTCCTGGCAACCCTCAATAGCAACACAGGATGGGGGATGATGAAATTGAGAGCAGCCCTGCAGAAAGGGACTTGGGAGTGCTGGTGGGTGAGAAGCTGGACACGAACCAACAATAGGCACTTGCCACTGGTCCGGGCTGCATTCAAAGAAGTGTGGCCAGCAGGTCGAGAGGGGTGGTTCTGCAACTCTGCTCTGGGGAGACCTCACCTGAAGAACTCTGTCTGGTTCCAGAGCCTTCAACAGAGGATGGACATGGACCTGATGAAGTGGGTCCAGAAGAGGGCCACAAACACGAACAGGGGACTGGAGTATCTCTGCTACGAGGACAGGCTGAGGGAGTCGGGGTTGTTCAGCCTGGAGAAGAGAAGGTTCTGGGGAGAGATGTTTTTACACTTAGGGTGGGGAAACATTGGAACAAATTGCCCAGAGAGGTGGTAGATGTCTCATCACAGCAAACATTCACGGTCACGTTGCTTAGGGCTCTGAGCAACCTGTTCTAGATGCAGAAGTCCCTGCAGGATGGGGTTAGGCTAGGATGACTTCTCTGGGTCCGTTCCAACACTAACCCGTCATGGATTCCATCATTTGGTAGAAACCATGAACAGGCACACAAAGGGAACCACAGATACTACGTTTGGGTTTGAAATTAATGTCTATATAACGTGGCAAAGCTTAGACACCTGAGGGCAAAAGACAGCTATGCTTAGGCACTGTTTAAGTAGTGTCTGCAAAGGAAGCAACGACGCTACTAAGCTTCAATCTACCCATCTCTAGCATCATAGAATCAACCAGGTCAGAAAAGGCCTCAGAGATCATCAAGGACAACCTATTACCCAACACCTCACACCTCCTGACAACTAAACCATGGCACTAAGTGCCACATCCAATCCTTTTTTGAACACCCCCAGGGATGGTGACTCCACCGCCTCCCTGGGCAGCACATTCCAATGGCCAATCACTATTTCTGGGAAGAACGTTCTCCTCACCTCAAGCCTAAACTTCCCCTGGTGCAGCTTGAGACAGTGTTTTCTTGTTCTGGTGCTGGTTGCCTGGGAGAAGAGACCGACCCCCACCTTGTCTACAACCTATTTTCAGGTAGTTGTAGAGAGCAAGGTCTCCCCTGAGCCTCCTTCTGCTCCAGGCTAAACAACCCCAGCTCCCTCAGCCTCTCCTCACAGGTCTGTGCTCCAGACCCCTCCCCAGCTTTGTTGCCCTTCTCTGGATGCATTCAGGTGTCTCGACGTCCTTCTTAAACCGAGGCGTGGCCTAAACAGTGCTGAGTACAGGGGCAGAATGACTTCCCTGCTCCTGCCGGCACTGAAGACAGGGCAGCACTGACATCAGCTAGCAATGCATTAGCCACATACTGGAGCCCACACTGCTGTGTCTTCATTTATCCTCATGTTTCATCAAGTCTCCAGAGAGCAGTGGGGGAGGTGAAATCCCTCAGCACGGGATTGATTCGATTGCCTCACGGAGATAATTCACATGTCAATACTGCTAACCATTTCATTTTTTCTTGTGAGGGAAGAAGGATAACAAATCACTTCGG
The DNA here is from genome assembly GCA_033816785.1 of Picus viridis. Lineage (NCBI taxonomy): Eukaryota > Metazoa > Chordata > Aves > Piciformes > Picidae > Picus > Picus viridis. Next base: position 8,699,870 of record CM066577.1, read on the forward strand.
GAGCTATGCTCAAGCTTCTAGCAAACTATACAATTCAAGAACCAGAAACTACATTCAGCTGAAGAAAATGGGAAAGGGCATATTAGGAAGTCAAATCTGAGAATGAAAATACGGCCAAACAAAAGAGATCTTAGGGATCAATTTACAAAGAATAAGGATATTTTCTCCCCTCCTCCCCCAAAGGAATTTATCAATAGTAGTGTGCCTGCCGCTGAGTTTCCAGAAGAAACCATTGGTCAAAAGGATTGTGCTTTATTAGAGAACTGAAATCAATCGGTTCAGTGTTTGTCAGGACATACTTAGAAGTGGCATGTAATTTCTTCACAGGATTAAAATCAGAACCATGGCCTCAAACCAAATTGTAAACAGGGAAGGTGTAAGATCGGAAAAGAATAAGGAGCAATATTCCAGTCAGTCCTAACTGAAATCACACGTGGAATTACTCCTCACTTAGGCTTAGTAGGCAGCAGGTTGAGGGAGGTGATTCTCTCCCTCTATTCCACTCTGGTGAGACCCACCTGGAGTACTGGGTCCAGTTCTGGAGCCTCTATTACAGGAAGGATCTGGACGTGCTGGAGTGTGTCCAAAAAAGGGCCACAAGGACGATCAGAGGGCTGGAGCTCCTCTCTATGAGATCAGACAGAGAATTGGGGCTGTTCAGTCTGGAGAAGAGAAGGCTCCAGGGAGACCTAACTGTGGCCTCCCAGAATCTTAAGGGGGCTACAAGGAAGCTGGGGAGGGACTTTGCAGGGTGTCAGGGAGTGATTGACCTGGGCGGAATAGAGCAAAACTAGAAATGGGTAGATTCAGATTAGATGTTAGGAAGAAGTTCTTCACCATGAGGGTGGAGAGACACTGGAACAGGTTGCCCAGGGAGGTGGTAGAAGCCTCATCCCCAGAGACCAGTCTGGATGATGCTCTGAGCAACCTGATCTAGTGTGAGGTGTCCCTACCCATGGCAGTGAGGTTGGAACTAGGTGATCCCTGAGGTCCCTTCCAACCCTGACAATTCTATGATTCTACACATGCTTCAGTAGAGACACAGGGACTTTTGAGTTTGTCTTTAATGGCTTAATGGAAGCCTGTGGAAAGTTCAGACCAGCAAATCTGACTTTTTATGTCAAGTGAATTAATAAATAATGTAATAAAGAAAGGAGCAGCAGAGAGACGAATAAGTCTAACATAGAAAAGCCGAGACACAAAGTCACATCTCATGAGGGTATTCCAGCTCTCTGAAAGAGATGATAAATGGGGATGAGGCCGTTTCAATTGATCTTCTATACTTGGGTTTCCAATAAGGTTTTGTCAAGCTCTCTCATCAAAGGCTCTTAAGACAAATTAAACTGCAAGGAACTACAAGGAAGGTGCTTCACAGGATAAATGACTTATTAAAAGGTAGGATGCACAGCATAAGCATAAACATTCATTTTTCATCACAGAGGGAAGTTATATTCTGGCCCTGTATGTATCCTCTGCAGCATACTGAAAGCTGAGGAAAGGAAGAAACAGTGAGGTGACAAAAGTTTCTTCATGACTCAAAATTATTCAGGACATTCACAATGAAAACTGACTGGGACAAGTAGCAGAGCAGTGTCACAGTACTGAATCACAGAAATGTTCCTCTTGAAAAAGAGCCTCAGCACCACCGAGTCCAACCGAGACTCCTACAAGGTTCACCCCTAAACCGTATCCCCAAGCACCACATCCAAAACACTTTTAAACACATCCTGGCCTGGTGACTCCACCATCTCCCTGGGCAGCACAGTCCAATGCTTGACCACTCTTTCCATGAATTTTTTTTTCCTAATGTCCAGTCTAAACCTACTCAGTCACAGCCTGAGGCCATTCCCTCTTGTTCTATCACCGATTGCCTGTGAGAGGAGCCAATCAATCAATGTCAGATGAAATTTAAAGCATAGCAACCAGGGGAAAACCAGTTTAATTCATTAATTTACTCCAAATTCCCTCTCAACATTCAGAAAAGATCTTGGAGTCATATGGGTCGTTCTTTGAAAATACCAGTTGTCTGCTCAGGGGCAGCGAGCAAGGGAACCAGAACGGTGAGCATCATTACAGAGTGATGCAAAACAGCAGCAAAGGCATCAACGTGCCACTTCAAAAACGCATGGTGTTCTCATAACATCAATACTGCATGCCCTTCTAGACATCCCAGGTCTAAAAGTGTGGAATCATAGACCTGTTAGGATTTGGAGGGACCTCAGGGATCTCCTAGTTCCACCTAAATACGCTCAAGGAATTACAGGGCAGAGCAACTTCTGGTTACAGATGAATGTAAGGCATAGAATCATAGAACAGCTTAGCGTGGAAGAGACCTTAGAGATCGTCTAATCCAGCCTCCCAGCCATGGGCAGGGACACCTCACACTACAGCAGGTTGCTCACAGCCACATCCACCCTGGCCTTCAAAACCTCCAGGGATGAAGCTTCCACCACCTCCGTGGGCAACCTGTGCCAGTCTCTCACCACCCTCATGGGGAAGAGCTTCTTCCTCACATCCAATCTGAATCTACCCATTTCTAGTTTTGCTCCATTCCCCCAGTCCTATCACTCCCTGACACCCTGAAAAATCCCTCCCCAGCTTTATTCTAGGCCCCTTCAGATACTGGAAGGCCACAACAAGGTCTGAGGAGATTTCATAGTGGAACAGCAGAGGAAAACACATAAAGGCATGTAAAGGATGCAAAGAGCAATGCATTCTCCAAACCAAGAAAAATTAGAGCAAGGTTTAGGAACAAGTTCTTTGCCACGAGGGTGGGAGGACACTGAAACACGTTGCCCAGGGAGGTGATTGAGGCCTTATCCCTGGAGGTACTCAGGGTGGTGCTCAACAGGGCTGTAGGCAACCTGATCTAGTTGAGGATGCCCCTGCCTACTACTAGAGGGCCTTGGACTAGGTGACCTTTGGAGATCCCTTCCAACCCAGACCGTTCTCTGATTCTGTGAAGGTTTTCTGAACTCAGAAGCAACGATCAAGGAAAGATGATGGAATCGTGCAAAAATAAGGAATGTCATTGTAAGAGAGCAGGTTCTGGAGAACCAGTTCCTTGTTATGCCCCAGTTTGATTTGATAACTCTAAATTTCTGCATTATCATCATCAGGCATCAGTTTTAGAACCAGGAAAATAAGCAGGTTTATCTTTTTGACCACAGCCTACAACTTAAATGCCAAAATTCATTGCCCAGGAGACTGTGGGAGCCAGCTCTATAAAGAGGTCTAGAAAAAAACCCCACCAAAACGTCACCACGTAAACAACAGACAGATTAGTGAAAGGATTGACCTGCAGCTGCCATTAGGTATAACAATAAACAGAATAAATCTCCTTTTGCAGCCATTGGTGCCTTACACATGCAACAAGGATCTTAACCCTGTTGAGGAGACATGCCTGAAAATGGAATCATGAATTTGACTCTGCCCCTCTTTATCAGTATGTGTAATCTTGCACTCTTCACTTGTCTGCATCAATGTGAGGAAACCACGTAGGCCCAGCAGGACCCCCCCAGCAATGGCCATTACAGCGTACCACATCCTAACGTACACAGAGGGGCAGAAGCCCTCCAGTGATCCCAGTCCCTTGGGAAACCGATTTGAAAGAGGGCAATGATGGTGGTGGTGTTTTCCTTCCCAGAGAACCTCATCCATTCCAGTGCAGTGACAACTCCAACAGAATAAAGACAAATTGAGCTGGAAAAGCAGAAGATAGCCATAAGACAGCTGAAGGAAGCTCCACCTCCATCATTCATGGAAGTTGCTCTGTTTCCTCTTCTACCTGAATTTGGTGGCAGTGACTGCACCGAGCTGGCAGGCAGCTCTGCTTGGCTTAATAAGAACACAACTGGCAAAAACAAAAGAAAACCCATTCTCCCTCTGATTTTTATTGCCTGCAAAATATCATGAGAGTTTCAAACTCAGGCAATCAATGCAAAGGAGAATAGACCATAAAAGAAAGGATTATTGCCTCAGAAATAGCTCTACTTTGCCAACCTTTCAATAATGAGGCAAGAACTTTATGCATGGAAAATACCATAGTGATCAGCACGGTATAAAGACAGAAGAAACACACACATGATTGGATACCAGGAGGGGAAAAAAAAGGCAAGATTAGATTTCACAGTGTGGAAGAGAGGGCTAGGAAGAGGGCCCTGCCTCCTTTGCAAATAGAGCTCTTTAGCCTCCACACGCGAAGAGCTCAGGCTGGCTCTTTTCAAATCTGCTCTTACCTCCTCTATTCCGCACTCAGGAAATTAAATGCAACTAGGCAGAGAACGGCGCAAAAAGTCAGGCAGGGTGCAAATTGCATGCAAATGAGTCGTCATTTTCCTACCAGCACATCATCTCCCATTGGAAGAGGAAAACCTCCCTCTAATGCGTGCTGTTTGCACGCTGTTTAGAAGCCATTAAGACAAACTGAAAGACATGCCCTGCAAATTCTGTTTCCACCTGTTTCTGGCTGATGGCACACAGTTGAAGGCCTGCTTTTAAAAGATGCACACAGTTAACTTATCCTTTGGTATGAAGCAGAGAGAAATTCTGGGGTGGCCTTGATGATGACAGGCACGCTTGGTATGAAACGCATGCCAGATGCTTAGATTTCGAGGGACTGGGTTTTTTGGTCACTAAAAATATATTGTCTTCGTGTTGAACATTTTAGGATGTCTGTGCTACAATTCCTCTGAAAGTTATTTCAAGTGCATTGGTGCTAGCTAAGAATTATTTTTTTGTGCACTTTTAAATCATGACACACGTGTCAAAGCCATACCAAACTCGCCCAGACTACTGAGGTGAATTTTTTTATCTTATCTGCTTTAGAAATGCTTAAAGAGCAGGTATTTGATATCTCAAACTTCCAGTACAAGCAGAGACTGCTTAACATGAACAAAAAACCCCACCAAACCTAACCCCCATTCCCTCAAAGCAAAACCACAGCTAATCTTCAACGATAGCTGAAGCTCCAGCATCCTTAATATTGAAAGACAGTGCAAAAGAGTATTGGTCAGGTACTGCAAGGTGTCCAGTCTCAGCGGTATGCCATGAGGTGGCGCAAGAGACATCCATGCTTCGGGAGTTAATTTTCTTAAAACTAATGGTTTGGGTGTTTCTTTTTGAGGAATGAACCTTATGGGAGGCTGGAACAATAGAGGTTGGGGACTGCCCTGTTGGAGAGCAGTATAAGGGAAAGGAATCTGAAGGACCTAGTGGACAGAAGGATGCCCATGAGGCAGCAATGTGCCCCTGTGGCCAATAGAATCCTGGGGTGAATTAGAAGGCCTGTGATTAGGAGGTTCTCCCCCACCTCTGCTCTGCCCTGGTGAGGCTACATCTGGAATATTGTGTCCAGTTCCGGGCCCCTCAGTTCAAGAAGGGCCTCAGGGAACTGCCTGAAAGAGTCCAGCACAGAGCCACAAAGATGCTGAAGGGAGTGGAATATATACCTGCTGATGAAAGGGTGAGTTAACTAGGGCTCTTCATCTTGGAGCAGAGGAGCCTGAGGGGTGACCTCATTCATGTTGATAAAGATGTGCAGGGCAGTGTTGGGAGGATTGAACCAGGCTCTGCTCACTGATGTCCAATGATAGGACAAGGGGCAATGGGTGCAAGCTGGAGCAGGTGCCACAGGAACAGAGGGAAAAACATTTTCACTGTGAGGGTGCCAGAGCCCTGCAGCAGGCTGCCCAGGGAGGCTGTGGAGTCTCTTTCTCTGGAGACATTCATTCTGGATGTGTTCCTGTGTGATCTGCTCTGGGTGATCCTGCTCCGGCAGGGGGCGTGGACTGGATGATCTTCCCAGGCTCCTTGCAAACCCTAACACTTTGTGATTCTGTGAAAATAGTTATTGACATATCAACACTCACCGGGAACAGAAACACATGCTGAAAACAGCTAGCAGTGCAAGTCCCTTCAGAGGCTCTCCTCATGGTCTAACCCACCCCCCTCTTTTGTTTTTCTTTAGCAGGGATTCAGTGTCCGAACTCATTCGGATGCTGTAACAACTGAGGGGCACGAGGCTTTAATGGCCTGAAAAACCTGGGATGCAGAGCGTCTGGGCCACCGTTCTCCATCTGCACAACAGCAACGGCAGGAGGAGAATATTCTGCAGAGCAGTACATCTGAGTGAGCCAACCCAGGCGCCATGGAACAAAGTCACCTGGCAGCCAGCCTCACAGGATATTAATTAGAGTCCAAATTAGAAACAAACATGATAAACGTGCCACTCAGCTGTCTAAAATCCCCCTCTCTTTACCAGCAGGGGGTTTTGTCCTGTATTGTGGGGCACAAACAGAGCAGCACTCTCAAAATATCCTCGTTGCCTTTTGAATCTAACATGGATTCTGTTATGTTGATTTTGTTCATCTCTGAGCTGGAATTTAACGGTAGATTAGATCACTTTAGAGCTTTTGTTACTATGGTAACCTTGCACTGCTGTTATATTTCTTCACCTCCAATCTTGATTTTGAGGTGACTGGTTATATTTATTCCTGTCCTTTACAGGATCTCAGTGTAATGGAAAAAAATGTTTGGTAGAAGAAAAATGTTAACATAAGCTCCTATCATAAAGAAGGCAGTCAGGACTGGCTAACTTGTGCTGGAGATGAGGTGTGCTGCAGGTTAAATGCCATCACTTAGCTTTTTGGGCCTTGAAGTTCTACATGAAATGAAATGACAAGTGAGTAAAATGTGTGCTGGTCACCCTTGGATTGCCTCTCTGAATAAATTAGAAACAGCATGTCCCCAAGAAAAGTATTCTGAGGAGAGACCAGTGCCAGCTCCACAAAGAGATGTATCACCCAACTGAAAGATGCAGCAAACCAACCAAGCAGCAGCAAAAAGATCACAGAATCACAGAATATATCTGGTTGGAAGAGACCTCAAAGATTATCCAGTCCAACCTTCCAGCCAGCACTGAATGGTTTACACTGTACCATGTCCCTATGTGCCAGGTATACAGGCTGCTTAAACACCCCCAAGGATGGCGACTCCACCACTGCCCTGGGCAGATCATTCCAATGTCTGAGAACCTCTCTGTGAAGAAATATTTCCTGGCATCCAGCCTGAACCTCCCCTGGCCCAGCTTGGGAGGTTTTCCTCCCATTTCCCCAAGTCCTGTAGCTTGCCACCAAGGAGAGGAGGCTGGGCCCCTCTTTGCTCCAACCTTCCTTACAGAATCTCATCTCACTTCATGCTCTACAAAACCTTCTTGAGGCTGCAGCCCACAGTACTGAAATTTCTTGCACGTTAAGACTGTAAGAGCTGGACACGGTCCCCAGCCCCAGACAGCCCAGCTGCGGTCCCAGGTGTAGCTTGAGCGACCCAGGCAGAGGGCTGCACGACAGTACCTGGCTTTATTGGCCTTTCATAATGAGCACCTTGCACGAGCACTAAGCACCCACAAAAATACTGGTAGTATTGCTAGCCAGGCTTATTAAAAATCACATTACAAATCATTGCCTTGGAAGGAATCTCTTGAGGCCATATAGTCGAATCCTCCTGCCATAAGCAGCAACATCCCCAACTACAGCAGGCTGCTAAGAGTCCCATCGGGATTGGCCTGGAATGTCTCCAGGCATGAGGCATCTACAAGCTCTCTAGCCAGCCTACTCCAGTCTCTCACCACCCTTGTAGTAGAGATCTTCTTCCTAACGTCCAATCTAAGTCTACCCTGATCTGGTTTCAAACCATTGCCCCTTCTCCTAGTGCCACATCACCTGATACTTCCCCACTGGAGGCTTTAATGTTGATTATAATGTTGTTAAACCAAGCTAAAGTTTTAGGCAGGTGCTCATATGAGGTGGTTTAAGAGTAGGGGGGCTTAATGTTCTCAGTCTTCTGCTGAAAAAGGAGAAAGTATTCTCAGCTCAAGTAGCCCCCATGTAGATAGCCTCCTCCATAAAACTGCCCTTGGGAGGCAGGGCTTTCTCTCAGAAAACAAATGTTAGGGAAGTGTAAGGCTATTTCATTCTCAAACTAGGAGAAATACTGTGGCTATTGCCCTCCAGGCATTTAGAGCATGCTGGTTTTTTAAATTTTTTTTTTAAATTTTTTTTTTGGTTAATGGAAAATCTCCAGCAATATTTGGGTGATTTCCCATGTACAATCACAGAAAAATGCACGTTTCCCTATATGGCTTTTGTTTGGCACGTGTCTTTTGTCATCCGGGGAAAAATCAAGTCCAATTCTGACCACTCAGGAAGGGGTAAAATATATAGGTCACCACCAGAGCTAAGACTCTCAGTTTGGAAGCTGAACATTACCAACATAAATCCTTTCTCCCCAGCCAGACAAGTAGCTTCAGCTCTCCACCTCCATTCTCAAGGGAACAACCAGCACTGCTCCATCCCCCTGAGCTCCCGGCTGCATCCGAAAAGCGCAGGCAAAAACCTCTGTAGCAGCCGACGGGAAGGATTAATTGCTTCTTAATTAGGGACCACATTACGTTAGCCTAATTCTCCGAGTGACCACAGGGTGGCGATCGTGTTCCGTGCTAGCAAAATAATGTTTTGGGATTGGGGTTTTGGGGTTTTTTGTTAGATCACAAGGTCACTTTGCACCATAAAAAACCCAAAACAACCAAACAACCAAGCCCCCCAAAAACCCCAAACAAACCAAAAACCAACCCATCATGCTCATCCTCTCAGAGGAGATCCTTGTGATTCCTTCTCTTGCTGAAGAGCTGCACAATTCTTTGCGCCCCACCTACACCGGTTTTTCTTTCCTCGTAAGGGAGCATAGCCAGCAGGTTGAGGAAGGTGATTCTCCCCCTCTGTTCCACTATGGTGAGACCCCACATGGAGTACTGTGTCCTGTTCTGGAGTCCCTACTACAGGAAGGATCTGGAGGTGCTGGAACATGTCCAGAGAAGGGCCACGAAGATGATTAGAGGGCTGGAGCTTCTCTCCTATGAGGACAGACTGAGGGAGTTTGGGCTGTTCAGTCTGGAGAAGGCAAGGCTCCAAGGAGACCTAATTGTGGCCTTCCAGTATCTTAAGGAGGCTACAAGAAAGCTGAGATGGGACTTTTTAAGGTGTCAGAGAGTGGTAGAACTGGGGGGAATAGAGCAAAACTAGAAACGAGTGGATTTAGATTGGATATTCGGAAGAAGTTCTTCCCCATGAGGGTGGTGAGAGACAGGCACAGGTTGCCCAGGGAGATGGTAGAAGCCTCATCCCTGGAGGTTCTTAGGGCCAGGCTGGATGTGGCTGTGAGCAACCTGCTCTAGTGTGAGGTGTCCCTGCCCGTGGCAGAGAGGTTGGAATTGGATGATCCTTGAGGTCCCTTCCAACCCCGACAATTCTATGATTCTTTATCATGAATCTAAACCCTCCGCTCTTAGCTTATGTTGCCAGTTGGTCTTGCAACTCGTTTCTCCCACTCTGGCAAAGAGTCCAATGATAATGGTCTCATGATGTCATGTGGGCATTCATTTGGACCCAGCAATCCTTTTGAGGTTGGCAGATCACCTCTCGGAATGAGATCTGACTAAACAATAACTGGTAAACACTAAACTTCATGTCAGGAAGCATCACTCACTCCAGTGGCTCCCTAAAGCCTCATTTGTTTTCTCCTGGAGGCAATGAAAGTAGCTACTTAATATTTCACCATCTCTTTGATCATTTTTATAACATTTAGTTAGCAAAGAACATTAGCTGAAAGGTAAACTCTGCTTGTCCAAAAAAAAACCAACAAACCAACCCCCTGCCCCAACAACCCAAACCAGCCATTGGTATTGTTTTTTAAACTGCTCCTTCCACTGAGACTGATGGAGACATTCAGAGGAGAGGCATTTGTAGAGAAATCAGGAGCAGGTCCATGGGATCAAAAGAGTTCTGCATTAGTACAAACAGCCAAATAATGAAAACAAAAAATTATACAGAGCACAACTAACAGAGGTCATACTTGAGGGTAACACCACATCCTCAGGGATTAAATCACCTTCACAGAATTACAGAATGACAGGGTTTGGAAAGGACCTCTGAGGATCACCCAGTCCAACCCTCTGCCAGAGCAGGATCACCTAGGGCAGGTCACACAGAAACAGACCCAAGCAGAATTTAAATGTCTCCAGAGACTCCACAACCTCTCTGGGCAGCCTGCTCCAGGGCTGCAGCACCCTCACCATACAGAAGTTTCTCCTCATGCTGAGGTGGAACCTCCAGCATTCCTTCTTGTAGCTGCTGTTCCTTGTCCTATCACTGGGCACCACCAAAAAGTGACCATCACTTCATCTTGACACCCAACCCTCACATTTATACACACAAGATCCCCTCTCAGCCTTCTCCTCTCAAGATTAAACAGCCCCAGGGCTCTCAGTCTTTCCTCATAAGGGGTGTTCAAGTCCCTTAATCATCCTCTTTCCAGCAGATCCCCATCTCTCTTGAATTGGAAATCCCAAAACTGGACACAGTATTCCAGGTGTGATCTCACCAGGGCAGAACAGAGGGGCAGGAGAGCCTTCCTAGACCTTGATGCATCCCAGAATGCCATTGGCACTCTTGGCCACAAGGACACATTGCTGTCCCATGGAGAACTTACCGTCCACCAGGACTCCTACGTTGGTAATTTCTTGGTTACACGACAGCTTGTTTTGTCTGTATCTTATGTGATCATTCACCTGTGTGACTGTAAATGCTCTTAGATCAGACTGGCAAAACTCAAGCCCACTTCATACAGGACCAAGTCAGTACACAAGAGAGAGGAGGAGAGGAAGAGAGGAGAAGAGGAGGATCAGACTCTGCAATCTCTACTCTGTCTATATATTCTCCAGTTTGGTTGGAAAATAAAAGAAAAATTAGATTCTAGCAAGGCACATGGAAGTCTGAGTATAAAGTAGGCCAGGTTGATCTTGATGGACTGAGAGAACCTGCCTGGAATAAAGATGATTATGCTCTTCAGGGGAAAAAAAAAAAAAAAAGAAGAGAATGGGCAGCTTATTTAAGATACAAATATGTTGACATTTATTCAGTGCTTTACTTGGCAGCAGCAGGAGAAGTAGAGCACATCCTTCCTGTACTGCTCAACAGAGACCTCAACAGCAAACAGCAGAACTACTGGAAAAAATAGTGGCTTGATGTAGTATTGCTGGGCTGAAATCTTCAGCCACGGAATGAGGGTGCCTTGATTTTCATAGCCCTGAGCAGTCAGTCTGGCTTGAGGCACACACCTCTCACTAGAGTATGATCTATGATCACAGGTTGCAGTGGGTTGGAAGGGACCCACAAAGCTCATCTTGTCCAACCCCTCTGAAGTCAGCAGGGACACCTCCAACTAAATCAGGCTACACTAAGCCACATCCAGTCTGATCCTGAAGGTCTCCAAGGATGGGGCCTCAACGACATCCCTGGGCAGCCTGTTCCAGTATTTCACCACTCTCATTGTGCAGAACTTCCTCCTGATGCCCAACCTAAATCTCCCCTGCTCCAGTTTCAAACCATTGTCCCTCATCCTATCACTACAAGCCCTTCTGAACAGTCCCTCCCCAGGTTTCCTGTAGGTTTCCCCTCAGATACTGAAATGTAGCTCTAAGGTTTCCCAAGAGCCTTCTCCTCTCCAGGCTGAACAGCCACAATCCTCTCAGCCTGTCTTCATAGCAGAGATGCCCAGCCCTCTGATCATCTTTGTGGCCCTCCTCTGGACTTGCTCCAACATATCTATGTCTCTCTTGTACTGACGGCCCCAGAACTGCGCACAGTACTCCAGGTGAGGTCTTGCCTGAGCAGAGGGGCAAAATCACTTCTCTTCATCTGCTGGCCATGCTGCTTTTGGCCTGTAAGCACACACTGCTGGCTCCTGTCCGGCTTCTCATCCACCCCAAGCCCTTTTCTGCAGGGCTGCTCTCGGTCTCATTATTCCCCCCACGCCCCCAACCTCCACCCCAGCCTGGGCTGAAATCAAGGATTGCCCTTAGGTGCAGATCCTTGCACTTTGCCATATTGAACCTCAAGAGACTCTGCTCAGACCATCTCCAGCCTGTCCAGGTCCTGCTGGATGGCACCCACCCCATCCTTCACTCTTATCAGCCACACCACTGAGCTGGGTATCATCTGCAGACTTGCAGATGGTGCCTCAATCTCACTGTCTATAACATTGATGGAGACACTGAACATCACTGGTCCCAGTGCAGATCTTTGAGGGACATCATTTGTCAGATTGCCAACACATGCTGGCAGAACAAAACTCAGTTCACTTGGTGGACATACACAGTTTTGTCATAAAACTAGGCAAAAAAGTTCCATCCCTCCCTGATCTTTGCTTTGAAGCACTGGATTTACATTTCTAATCAGTGCTGACTGGCTCTCGGGGAAGACCTCTTACGGACCACCTAAAAGCTGGCTTCTATCCATACATGAATTAAACATTGCAATGGCGGGGGACATTTTCTCCCAAATGCCACGGTGTACAAAAGCCACAGCACAGCACCATATCACTATGTTCAAGGTGCAAACCAATCCTTCCGTTTTAGTTATCACCAGTATCATTCAGCAGATGAAGAGAGAGGGTTGCTGGCAAAGAGAAGAGAGGAGAAGAGAAAAATCTGTCACCTTGCTGTGTCTCCAGGAGAGCTCTGGCTCACAGGACTGTCCAGGAAGTAGAATCACCTAGAAGTAGGAAGCTTGCTAGATGTGGTAGCTGAATCAGCCAGTACACAGTCAGGGCTGGGAAAAAAAATCCTTCCAGGCATGGCAGCACAGGACAGAACTGGGGAAATATTAAGAAAGTTTGGGCTAAGGAACTGCAAACCAGTTGTTTGCAGAAGGCATTGATGCGCACACGGAGAACAGGCAGCGTGCCAGCCCTGGAAGGAGATTCAGTGAAGTAACTGAGACACAGAAACTCTTCTCTATTGTTCATTAAATTCAGCCTGCTGGTCTGAAAGAGGCTCAGACGCTCTTGAAGAGAAAGACGACCATTTGCAGACAGAGATCCTTAGGCACTTAGAATCGTAGAATCATTAAGTTTGGAAAAGACCTCTAAGATCATCAAGTCCAACCATCAACCCGATACCACCATGCCCGTCAAACCACGTCCAGAATGCCAGGTCTACACATTTTTGTAACCCTTCCAGGGATGGTGACTCCGCCACCTCCCTGGGCAGCCTATTCCAATGCCTGGGCACTCTTGCAGGAAAGAAAATGTTCCCAATACCCAATTTCAATTCTTCTCTCTTCCTCCTGTGCACAGACAACCATACCTGGCATTTTTTGACGTTGCAACCAATCTATCAGGTGTACCTCCCCCCTGGGTGTCTGTCAGCTGAGTTTCAGCTTGCTAGAGATGTCCAGAGATGGATACAGAAATCCTCCCACAGTGAGGAACTTGTGAACTGGGAGACAAATTCTGGGTAATAAGCTACTATTGGGAGAGGAAGCCTGGGCTCTACGATCAGACTCTCACAGCTCTCCTCTCTCAGCATCTGGTGAATCCTTTTGTGCAAATAGACCAGCAGAGCTCACTGGGCTGTGGTCACTCCTCCAGAGTAAGGGAGATGAAAATTGAGACTTCGACCTTATCTCCCCATTTAGCACAACCGGTGCAGAAGCATGAGTGTTGTGCTGCTTCTCCTCCTTCCCTTTGGGAGCAGAACAATCCTTCCTTAGCAGAAAGGTGCAGCAATGCTTTGGGCTTCACTGCGAAAGAGGCAGCCTGCCCTTGCACCTCAGCTACCTCCACAAAAGCCTAACAGTAATGGAGTTCCTGTGTATATTACCTGGAGATTGAAAAGATGAAATGTGCTTCTGGCTCATCTCATTCCGCTGTCTCCCTGTCAGAAATGATGGTGCCCTCTACTCTGGACTTGGCAGACGTATTGCCTCTATCACATTACCCCACGGCCCACGACAAACGCACTCGAGCCAGCAAAGCTGGTCTGGAGAGAGAGCTCTTAGCGTGGATGTCTATGGAAAAGTTTTGTTGTCAGCTACCGTGGCGGTTTTAGGCTATGCCTTCAAAATGTTGTTACAGATTTTGAGCAGAAAAGTAGAAAAATGTAAATCAACCACTACTGGGTATCAAAAGGAAAACTAAAGATAATTCTAAATGATTCCATTGGAGAGGTATCTACCATAAGATTGGATGTACCAAAACATTCTGGGGGCTTCTCTCTTCCTTGCTCTGGAGAGGATACTAACCCTGCTTCTACTTGACCTTGACTGCATTGTTTTGGTAAAGTCTAACAGCTACTTACTTTTTCTCTGCTCCTTTCTCCCTTTTGGATGTTGCTGGTGGGGTGGAGGAGGCGGCAGCAGGGCAGAGAGACAGCTCTTCTGCTCTCTGACCAGGGGGCTCCTGTGTTGTTTGTACCTGTAAATACTGTAACTACTGTAGGTTTTGTACATATTCATTGCATTCCATTGAAGACTGTAGTTTTGCTTGCAGATACAGCTTTCATTTGCTTCCAGCTGAGCTGGTCTGGCAAAGTTAATGTTGGGGGGAAAGCTCAACCCACCACAGCTCAGAAAAACAGATAGTGTTACCAGAGAGTGGTGTTGGTGTGAGATGAGTCCACTCTCCTTACAAGGCTTTAAATCAATCAGATCAATACATAAGAAAGCACCCGTCTTCTGTTGACTAGGCTTTTGGAAAGTACTAATTAGAGCAGGCTAATGGCAAGAGCCTTGTGCTGAAACCTCAAAATCCGGCAAAATTTTTTTAGAAGAGCTTGGCAGCTGAGGGCTACAACAAGAATCAGATTCACGTGAAAACTGGGAGGCCCCCTAAGAGGCCCACCAATATTTTCTGTCTGCAGACAAATGAAAAAATAACAACATTAATGAAAGGTTATAAGAGTCCTAAGTTTTTACACTGCTGAGTGTTTCAGGTAGCTAAATGCTGCAACTTTATGAGATGTGAGAGCAAAATCTGCAACTTTCCTAATTACTTTTTTTCCCCTGTAGCATTTTTCTACCTTCAAGCACCAACAACACAAAAGAAGCATCATCCATCTGGGAAAGAACAACCTCACATACCAGTATAGGCTGGGGACTGACCTGTTGGAGAGCAGTGAAGGGAGAAGAACCTGAGGGTCCTAATGGATGAGAGGTTGACCTGGAGCCAGCAATGTGCTCTTGTGGCCAGGAAGGCCAGTGCCATTCCGGGGTGAATTAGAAGGGCTGTGGTTAGTAGGTTGAGAGAGGTTCTCCTCCCCTCTACTCTGTCCTGGTGAGGCTGTATCTGGAATATTGTGTCCAGTTCTGGGCCCCTCAGCTCAAGGTGGACCTCAGGAAACTGCTTAAGAGAGTCCAGCACAGAGCCACAAAAATGATCAGGGGAATTGAACGTCTTCCTGAGGAAGAGAGACTGAGGGAGCTGGGGCTCATCGGCTTGGAGAAGAGGCCAAGGGGTGACCTCATTCAGGTTTATAAAGATGTGCAGGGTGAGTGCCAAGAGGATGGAACCAGACTCTGCTCGGTAATGCCCAATGCCAGCACAAAGGGCAATGGTGGAGGCTGAGACACAGGAAGTTCCATGGAACCAGGAGGAAAACTTTTTTCACTGTGAGGGTGACAGAGCCCTGGAACAGGCTGCCTAGGGGGGTTGTGGAGTCTTCCTGGATATATTCAAAGTCCTCCTGGGTGTATTCCTATGTGATCTGTTCTAGGAGATCCTGCTCTGGCAGGGGGTTGGGCTAGATGATCTTTTAAGGTTCCCTCCAGCGCCTAACATTCTGTGATACGTTCCTGGTCACAGATGAAACTGGGTCCCTCTGCTGACATGTTTTGTCCAGACAACTTTGGCTGCTTTCACATATTTTCTGGTTAGGTTTGGTTTTGTTTGTTTTTCCTCGCATTCTAGTTTAAAGAGAGATTAATTCCTTTGAGGAATTAAAAGATAATTATGCATAACTTGTCAGAACCTCACCTGTTGGAAATCAATGGTGGTTAGGATGACTCTAAGCTGGCCAAGTGAAAAACAAGATGCTTTACAGGGAAAGTTGAGTGGAAGCAACCTAACACACCTTTTGCTTAAACACATCTTTTCAGTAGGTAAGTTAAACTCTTCTTAACCTGTGTTTGCATCTGCTCCATAAACTTTCTGGATATTTAATCTGGTTTGGCTTTATTAATGCTTTTTACTGCTGTTTCAGCTTCGCACCTTATGTGTCTTAGTCAAGGACATTACATTTCTGCTCATGTTTTGCTCTTCAGTGTTTTATATCCTTGCAGGTGATTCAAAACAAGGGTGCTGTAGCAAGGAAAAGAGGATTTTTATAGCTGATAATATTTAAAGAGGCAGGTGATTAAAAACAATCTTAAAGACAATCTGAATGTGACAAGTTTGAATTTGAACTGTAAATGTCTGCTGAGCTGAGGATGCTTGCTCTGATCTGTATGTTGTTTGCAGTGAAAGATCACACTCAATGAATCTGGCACCAAAATAGGAAACATTTAACTCCAACACCAATTTAAGAATTAGGTTTCACAGAATGGTTTGGGTTGGAAGGGACCTTGCAGATCGTCTGGATCCAACCCCCTGTCATGGGTGGGGACACCTTGCACTAGACCAGGTTGCTCAAGGCCTCATCCAGCCTAGCCTTAAACACGCATCTAGGGCAGGGATATCCAGGGATAACCTCCCTGGGCAATCTGTTCCAGTGTCTCACCACCCTCATTGTAAACAATTTCTTCCTAATCTCCAGTCTATATCTCCCCTCTTCCATCTGCAATCCATTCCCTCTCATCCTATCACCGCAAGCCCTTGCAAGAAGTCCCTTTCTGGCTTTCCTGTAGGCCCGCTTCAGGTACAGGAAGTCCTAGAGCACTAGGGTCTCCCTGGAGCCTTCTCTTCTCCAGGCTGAACAGCCCCAACTTGGCACCACAGGGGAGGTGCTCCAGCTCTCTGGTCATCTTTGCTGTCCTCCCCTGGATCCAGCCCAACTGTCCTTCACGTGTTGGCTGCACCAGAACTGGACACAGTACTCATTAGAAGAGAGTAGAGGGGGAGAATCACCTCACTTGCCCTGGTGGTCACACTTTTTCTGCTACAGATTTACCAGGCTAGTGAGAGCTGGTTTAGTCTCTTCACACCCCACATTTCAGAAGTGAGGAGATTAAGGCTATTTCATGCTGCTTTGTTTCTGACAGCGTGAGTCCAGGAGCTGTGAAGCCCATCTGCAGTAAAACACTTAGCCACAGGCAATGTGGTCTTCCTGCTTTTTACATTGCTTAGATGCTCTCTGAGAGCAATAATAAGACTTGCTGCAAGAAGCTAAATGCCTGACCCTGCACTTGTGTTGCTGTGTTTTATACACCAGAAAAGTGTTAATTAGGTAGAGATCTTGTTGCTCCTAAAGGCTGAAGTATTAGACAGAGATATCCTACCTCTGAGACCAACTGTTGTCCCACAATAAACATTCACTGTGGGGCCACTGAAAAGAATGATCTACCCTTCTCAGGAGGCTGATTTGGGCCCTCACAACATACATATAGGTAGCCCTATGTAAGGAAACATTCTCTCCTACTGAGGTGTAAAAGTATCATACAAGCATTAAGGTTGGAAGAGACCTCTAAGACCAAGGCCAAACATCAACACAGTACTGCCGTGGTCACAAAACCATGCCCTGAAGTACCATGTCCATATGTTTTTTATCACTTCCAGGGATGGTGACTCCACAACTCCTTGGGCAGCCTGTTTCACAGTCTGACCCCTCATGCAAAATAGATTTTTTTCCTAATATCCAACCTAAACCTTCCCTGGTGCAACGCGGAGCCATTTCATCTTGTTCTATCACTTGGTACCAATCCCCACCTCAGCACAACCTCCCTTCAGGGAGTTGCAGAGATCAATGAGGCCTCTGTTCAGCCTCCTCTTCCCCAGGCTAAAGAACCCCAGTTCCCTCAGTTGCTCCTCACCAGATCCAACAGACCCTCCACCAGCTTTGCTGCCCTTCTCTGGACCAGCTCCAGAAACTCAATGTCTCTTTTACACATGACACCCACTAGTTTTCAGAACTAGTTCTGTGTTTTGGATGATTGAAAAGTACAGCATAAAAAACCATGAACCCCAAACAAGCCAAAACAGCAAAGCCACATACATGCCACATTTACTTCAGAAAGACAAATTCACCTTGCTCTCTGCCTTCCAGCCTGCACCTCCTCGTTAGCTTTCACTCATCATACATCAGACCAAGCTTTTTATACCCTTTTCTTGTTTGTTTGGTCTCTTGAAATGAGCAAACCAACGTATGCTGTTTACTCCTAGAGGAATGACCCACAGAGTGATTTAACAACTCATTCATCTTAATATCCGAGAGCAAAAAGGCAAAACAAAGCCACAGATATGTATGGTATAAAGACCTTGGAGTCCTAGCACACGGCAAGTTCTCCATGGGATAGCCATGTGCCCTTGAGGCCAAGAGGGTATCCTGGGGTTTATCAGGGAAAGTGTGTCCAGCAGGTCTAGGGAGGTTCTCTTGTCCCTTTACTCTGCCCCGGTAAGACCGCACCTGCAATACTATGTCCAGTTTAAGGCTCCCCAGTTCAAAAGAGACAGGAATCTGCTGGAGAGAATCCAACAGAGAGCCACGACAATGATTAGGAGATTTGGGCATCTCCCCTACGAAGAGAGACTGAGAGCCCTGGGGCTGTTTAGTCTTGAGAAGAGAAGGCTGAGAGGGGATCTGATTATTGTCTATAAATATGAGGGGTGGGTATCAAGTGGACCATGGCCAAGCTTTTTTCAATGGTGTGCAGTAACAAGACAAGGAACAACAGGTACAAGCTTGAACACAGAAGATTTCACCTCAAAATGAGGAGAAACTTCTTTACGGTGAGGCTGATGGAGCACTGGAACATGCTACCCAGAGAGGTTGTAGAGTCTCCTCCTCTGGACACATTCAGAACCTCTCTGGATGCTCTACTGCGTGGACTACCCTAAGTGATCCTGCTCTGGTAGGGGGGTTGGATTCGATCTCTGGAGGTCCCTCCCAACCTCTAACATACTGTGGTACTGTGAATGCTAACAAAAGCTTATCTGTTCTGTATCTTCAATCATATATTGTTGCATTTGTCTCCTTAACCTATATCATTTGAGATGACCTTTCAAAAACAACATCTGAAGCGTTAGAGGCTGTCCCAGTGTGACAGGTTTGTCACGATGCTTTCAACAGTCTCCAGCACCTACAGCGAGATGTCCGAAGCACAGCTGAAAGAAGCCCAGGTTCGTTTTCAAAAGCGACAAGACTTCGGTGTCGTTGTCTGTCCACGTTTCGTTGACATGGGTGAGTTTGATCTGTCTGAAGTCTGCACAAATGAAGCAAACCTCCACTCAGAATCGCATCTGCAGTTTGGACTTCAGTGAAGCCACCTGCAGAGAGTTGGGGAACGTTCAGCCTATTTGACAAGCTTGGCCTAAAACTGCTGCTGA
The DNA here is from genome assembly GCA_033816785.1 of Picus viridis. Taxonomy (NCBI): domain Eukaryota; kingdom Metazoa; phylum Chordata; class Aves; order Piciformes; family Picidae; genus Picus; species Picus viridis. The sequence continues at coordinate 8,719,241 of CM066577.1, forward strand.
AATTCAGAAGCCTGCATGTAAACTTCAGCAGCGTTCCCTCTTTTCCACCCTTCTCCTCGGCCAGTTTCTTTACTACTGAAAAATGCAATCTCATTCAAGAGACACTCGTGTTGCTGCTCTCACAACAAGCAATGCAGATGTCTCCCGAATTATCCACTTCAGAAGATCTTTTAGTAGTAGATGGTGAGCACTGGTTTGCTGAAAGTCTGATGTTCTTTTGGCTCAGATACTCTGGTGAAAGAGACTTTGGTGGCTCGGGGATCTCTGAGGTTCACTCAGTTTGGTGAGTCTTGGTAGGTTATGTGCAACAGAAAATGGAGGAGCTGACTGGTCCAGCAACCTAGGTCGTTTTTTTTTATATCCACTAAGTGCCAACCAATGTAGACCTTCCAGTACAGACCTAGCCCCATCAACCCCCGCCTGGGTACAAATAATGTTGGTAAGCGGTGCTCCTCATCCACCGATGCAAATGTGTTTCATTCAAACCGGCTGTTAGTGTCCATCTGCCAACCTATTTTGCACTGAGCAGGCTTGAGTGTCTTCTCATAATCAACTCTTCTCCTTCCAGAAAGTATCAAGAAGTTTCTAGATTGTCTTAGCTTCAGCTCTGCCATCAAGATACTATCCATGAACTTGCCTTCCATCTGATCAATCCATTTCCTCTCCTTTCCCTTCGGGTTTTTCCCTGCTTTCCTATAAAAGCATTTCCTTCTAGAACAGGGTGGAGAGATGAGTCCTGCTGTGACCCTGGAGGCGATGTGTTGTTTATGGGAAGTTATAGCATTAGGTTTGAAACTGGAGCAGGGTAGATTTCAGTTGGACATGAGGAGGATGTTCTGCACAGGGAAAGCAGCAAAATACTGGAACAGGGATATGGTTGAGGCCCTGTCCCTGGAAACATTCAAGATCAGACTGGATGTGGCCTTTGGGCAGCCTGATCAAGTTGGAGGTGTCCCTGCTGAGTGCAGGGGTGTTGGACAGGATGTCTTTCGGAAGTCCCTTCCAATCCAAACCGTTCTATGAAGGTGAAACCCAATCCTTCCATTCTAATTATCACCTGTACTGACTTTCAGCAAAGAGAGGGAGAAGGTTGCTGGCAAAAAGAAGAGAAAATCTATCTCTCCAGGAAAGCTCTGGCTTACAGGATGGTCCAGGAAGCAGAGGCACCCAGAAGTAGGAAGCTTGCTAGATGTGGTGGCTGAATCAGCCAGTACACAACAAGGGCTGGAAAAATCTTTCCAAGCATGCCAGCACAGGAAAGATCTGGGGAAATATACGAGACTCGATGTGGCCCTGGGCAGCCTGATTTAGTTGGAGGCGTTCCTTCTCACTGCAGGGGTATTGGACAAGAAGGCCTTTGAGGGTCCCTTCCAACCCAAAGCAATCTGTGAGTGTGTAGTACAAACATTAAGTGTGCCTTTACTCCTCCTCCGGATGCACTGTGCGGTGGTGGGAGCCGATGGGCACTTCTGCTCTGAGGCAGAACTCTTCCTGAGCCAGGGGGACTTTTATCCCAATAAGGGAAATATCACAGCAAGTGCGTGATACTATATTTCACAAGAGGGACTTTCAGACGTCAGAAGATTTCAGTGACTGTAACCTGTGCATGGCTGGATCGAAGAGCTAGCGCTATGGGGAATAAAAGATTGACATCCCCAAAAGAAGCATGTCTAGAATAAAGAGAAGTTACTTCATAGAGAGCAGACCTTCACAAATGCTTCATTAACACTAAAAACACACACTGGGGGCCGCCATGGCAGCCTAGGTGCACAAATGGCTGCTACAAAGAGAGTCATTTCTTTGCCTGCCTGCACCTTATCCCTAGGTGTGGCTATGTTCAGCTCTATAAAGACTTGCTGTCATCCTCAGTGCCTCCCTTACAAGAGACACAGCATTATTATTCCCACAAATGAATGAGAGTTACCTAGCTCAGGGAGTTACACAGTGTGGAGAGTCTTCATATGAATGTTTAGTCAGAAATATTCTCTTTACAGAGGCACAAGCTCCTGTGCTGTTGAAATCAATGTATCCTCTGTGAGTCCAAACAGTTGTTCAGAGGTTATGCCACAGCAACCCAGTGTTGACCCAGCTGATAGGTCTCTGATACATTTGGAATGTAGTCTAGAAGTATCTGAAAGGAGATTGTAATTGAGGTGGGTGGTGCTCTTTTCTGTGTCCAGGAGGTCTAGGCAGGTTCTCCTGCCCCTCTACTCAGCTCTTGTAAGACCACACATGGGAGACTGTGTCCAATTTTGGGCTCCCCAGTCTCCCCAGAGACAGGAATCTACTGGACAGAGTGTAATGGAAGGCTTTGAGGGTAATTAAGGGACTTGAATATCTCTCTTAGGAAGTCTCCTTCCCTGGAGACTTCCAAAACCCAGCTGGATGGGTTCCAGTGTGGCCTGCCCTAAGTGATTCTGCTTTGGCAGAGGGGTTTGACTCAATGATCTCTGGAAGTCTCTTCCAGCCCCTAACATTCTGTGATACTGTGATGTGATAGCACAAAAGGAAATGGCCTCAAGTTACACCAGGGGAGGGTTAGTTTGGAGATTAGGAATTTCATTGCTGCAAGAGTGGTCAGGGGTCAGTCCCAAGCCTGTACTAATCCATGGGGGTGTTCTTTCCCAGGATGAGTTCTTCTTTGTTACCACACCAAGACAGAAGACAGTGCTCCCAGAGAGTGAGTGTGAGACGAGGCAATGTACTACTAATAACATACCCTTTTTCATTTCCATTTCCTTTTCCAATTGAACAAAGCAACAAATCATATGACATCTTCCATTCTTACCACTCAGGGTGGATTGATCAGAACAACTACCATAAGAAAAACCTCCACTCTCTGGAACAGTAACACTATATTACACTGTGACAAGGAATTCATCACAGAATCACACAATACTAGGGGTTGGAAGGGACCTCCAGAGATTACCGAGTCCAACCCCCCCGCCAAAGCAGGATCACCTAAGGCAGGTTACAGAGGAACACATCCAAACAGGTACTGAAAGTCTCCAGTAAAGGAGAGTCTACAATCTCTCTGGGCAGCCTGCTCCAGTGCCCCAGCACCCTCACCACAATGAAATGGCAGAACTATAGGACTGGGTGCAAAATGCACTGTGTTATTTTGTACTAAGGCAAAAATATTTACTTACAGAGCATGTTCTCTTTCTTTTTGTTATTAAAGACGCTTAGCAATATCAAAGAGACGTGTGAAGGCAACGGCACTCTAAAGATACTCTGAAGTTGCAACAGGTTGCAAATTTGCAAATGTTTTTGCACTGCTGCTGGCAATGATTTGCTGATTTGTTGTCTCAAAGTCACAGCAAACACCCCTTGGAAGTGGAAATTTACTGCACCTCAGTTAGTCTCTTGAAAACATTGAAACAATAATTGCTTTGGCCCCATTTTTGACACCCTGTGAAAACCTAAAGCTGTTCAACTCGTAAACATTTATTACCTCAAAATACACCACTGGTAACTCCACTTTGATCTGCTCATAATTTGCATTCACTATTCCTGTGTCTCCACTGTCAGACTCAGTAATTCCTGTATGGGTTGATGGACATTACAAGAAAAGATTCAAGACTCTGAAGCTATCACATGGAACACAAGGACGCTGCTGTCCTATAAACAAAATGTTGCCACAGGATTCCATCCAGAATCACAGAATGTTAGGGGTTGGAAGGGACCTCCAGAGATCATCCAGTCCAACCCCTTGGCCAGAGCAGGATCACCTAGGGCAGGTCACACAGGAACACATCCAGGTGGGTTTTGATTGTCTCCAGAAAACGAGACTCCACAACCTCTCTGGGCAACCTGCTCCAGGGTTGCAGCATGCTCACCATAGAGAACGTTCTCCTCATGCTGAGGTGGAACCTCCTGTGTGCCAGCTTGTGCCCACTGTTCCTTGTCCTATCCACCAGGCACCAGTGAAAAGAACCTGACACCTTCATCCTGACATCCACCCCTCAGATATTTATAGACACTGATCAGATGCCCTCTCAGTCTTCTCTGATCAGACTAAACAGCCCCAGGACCCTCGGTCTCTCTTCACAGGGGAGATGTTCAAGTACCGCAGTCATCCTCAAAGTTTTGTTTTTCTTTTTTCCCCCTCCTTCAGTCCCTTGAAAGGTAAAAAGCAGATCACTACTTCAATTATCTTACAAGGGGAGAATTTCTCTAGCACTTGTCTTTGCTGTAGAGAAAGGCCAGGTAACAATTGCTTCAGCACCACTGCTTTGGTTCTTTCATAGAATGGACACCATTTCAGTGGTCATAAAGAAACATGTGTTGCAAAGGCATGGCACAGAAGTGCCTTAATCTCAAGGAATGGATATCCATGTGGAGTGCCAGATAAACAGGCATTCAGCGGCCCATCTACTGAACACAAAGCAGCAGCACTGAAAATCTCTGCTCTGTCCTGTCACTCAGACACCCTTCCTATGGACTGATGATACAGTAATTATTAGCCCTGATTACAGAGAACCATGAAAGAATCACAGAATTGCTTTGGTTGGAAAAGGTCTCTAACCTCATGAAATCCAACTGCTGACCTAGCACCTCCATGGCCATTCAACCATGTCCCCAAGTACCATGTACACACATTTTTTGAATACTGCCAGAGATGATGACTCCACCACCTCCCTGGGCAGCCTGTTCCAATGCCTGGCCACTCTTGCAGGAAAGAAGTGTTCTGTGAGCTCCAACCTAAACCTCCCCTAGCACAACTTGAGACTATTTCCTCTCAGTTTGTGACACTAGGGGGAAAGAGACTGACACACACATCACTCCAACCTCCTTTCTGATGTACAGAGCAATAAGGTCTCCTCTCAGCCTTCTCAAGACTGACCAACCTCAGGTGCTCCTCACCAGCTCTGTTCTCCAGCCCCTTCACCAATTTTGTTGCCCTCCTCTCGACACACTCCAGGACTTTCATGGCTTTCTTGTCATAGGAGGCCCAAGCCGGAACATAGTGTTCCAGGTGTGGCCTCATCACTGCTGAGTACAGAAGCAAACGTGTCAATAAAAAGATAATTTGGACCAAACATCTCAGTGTGAGCAGAACTGACAAATAAAGTTGCTGTGTTTCCTTACTGTTACTGCTTACGGTACAGATAAAACTGTAATTTCAACCACCTCATCAACCCAAATCTTTCATTAAAACAATTATCAGGACTTGGGTAGAAAATCCAGAAATGCTGTTTACATGCAGGACATCACTTAAATCCTCCTCTGCTTGTTTTGCCCAGCAAATGATCCCTGTTTACCTTCATTCCTAGTCTAGAGCATATGTTTTATACTCTTATTTAATTGCTGAAAGGCTGGTGTCCCAACTCCAGAGCAGCAATTCTCAAACCAGTTTGTGAAGACAGCAAATACCTCCTGGATTAAGCTTTTTTAAAATCAGCATTATATTTAATTGCTGAAATTATGAGAGAGTTTCATTATAACCAGCTGTGCAAGATCACCAAGCATTTAAAAGATAGTCCCAGATTCAAAATAAGTTTCCTTCCTTTGCTTCCTACATAAAGTACAGTAAAACAAGTAAAACAACCTTGAAGTGGTACTGCTATGAAGCCTTTTTCTCTTGCTGTAAAGTTGGATAGAGAACGGCTTAGGGTTGGATGTGACCTCAGACGTCATCTACTCCAACGCTCCTGCCACGGACAGGGACAGCTCTCAGCTATAACTGGTTGCCGAAGGCCTCATTCAATCTGGTCTTGAACATCTACAGGGACGAGGTATCCACAACCTATTCCAGAGTCTCACCACCCTTGTACTGAAGACCTTCATCCTCAGCTCCAGTCTAACCCTGCTCTCCCTCAGCTTCTAACCATTCCCCCTTGCCCTGTCCCCGGACACACTCGTAGTAAGTCCACGTAGCAACAAAGGACCATCACTGTAAGCCCAGAACCAGAGGTTTGTAGGAGACATGCAAGAGAAGAGCTGCTGAATCGAGTATGCTTTCAGATATTAACCACCTGCAGCCTGAATTTATCAGCTGAGGAGAATATAACAACTTCCAAATGCCTTCTTAGCCAAAATGAACGTATCCGTGCTCTCGTAGCCAGCCTGACTGTAGTACTCCTTTTTGTGAGGGTGAGCTCCCATTTAAATTATCAAGTTATTTCACAATTCGAAGCTTAGTGCCTAGAGCTACTTTCTGTGCTATAGAAAGCTACACTGTGATTTTCATGAAGAATAATACCTGTATTGTTTACAGAACGGGGCTGGAGACAGCTCTGCTCACTACCACCTGCAGGCATTGAAAATTAGAACAAGTACACTGCTTAATCATTTACCAGGGAAATGGAACAGCTACAATAACAGCAAGAAAAAAGGAGAAAGAAAAAAAAAAAAAAAAAAAAAAAGGAAAAAAACCCAAAACAAACAGAGGTTGTACCAGATGACAACATGGCCATGAATAATGCAATATGCTACAAGAGTGTCAAGCATCAGCTTGTTTGCTTTCCACGCCCCCCCCCCCCCCCCCCCCCCGACCAAGCTCTCAACAAGCAGTTTCATTTGCTAGGAGAGACCTTTACTCTTTCTGGCTACTCAGAGGCAGCTGAGAACATTTAGTGAGAGAAAAACCTCCTGCAAGTGGAAACTCAGCTTCTAAGAATTAAACAGAAACGAATTTTGATTAAAGCACTGTGCTCAATTGTGGCATTATTTGTATGTGACAGTCGCGGGTAGGAAGGTGATTGGTAATTCTTTGGCTTTGATTTAGTACCGTGGGTTGATTTGGTCAGGCAGCAAAGTACCTGAGAGACCACCAGGCTGCCTCATAACACACAGCTCTCCAGCTGGGCTCCTTTCACTCCCTGATTGGAAGCACTTAGAGTAAAGGCACATTTCAGTCTGCTTCACTGTGGACTGAAACAATAATGTTCAAGATCAGAGACTGGCTAAGTTTTGCTTCTGCTGGGTTTTTGGTGAAAGTAGACAAGCCTCAGGGTAGCACCAAAAAGAACCTCAAAAAGCCTGAGCAAACATGGTAAAGTAAGTATTTCTCGTTGGTTATCTCAATTGCATCCTTGCTAGCCATGTTGTTAACGAAGCAAAATGAATGCAACAGGAATTAAAATTAAGAGCGCACAAATGTACTCAGTTTACATGCACCACGGTCTGAAACAAAAGGCAACTGATGTACTGGCTTCCAGTATCTGAAAGCAGCCTACAAGAAAGCTGGAAAGGGATTTATTACAAGGGCTTATAGAGGTAGGATGAGAGGGAATAGACTGAAGTTAGAGGACAGCAGACTCAGATTTGGAAGAAATTCTTTCCAGTGAGGGCGGTGAGACACTAGAGCAGGTTGCCCAGGGAGGTTGTGGATGCCCCTCCCTGGACAGGTCGTATGAGACTTTGAGCAACCTGGGCATGTAGAAGGTGTCCCTGCACATGGCAGGGGGCTGGAACTGGATGGTCTTTAAAGTCCTCAAACCATTCTATGAATTTTAAGAAATACAACTAAAATGCCACAATGACATTAGCTACATTTCAAAAACTTAGAGAAACCTCTTTCAATTGGAAATCTCTGGAGAGATCTTAAGGCTACATTTCAGTATCTAAAGGCAACCTACAGTAAGGCTGGGGCGGGACTGTTTAGAATGATCTGCAGTGACAGGACAAGGAGCAATGGTTTGAAACTGGAGCAGGGGAGGTTAAGGTTGGACATCAGGAGGAAGTTCTGCACAATGAGAGTAGTGAGATACTGGAACAGGTTGCCCAGGGATGTGGTTGAGGCCAGGTCCCAGGAGACATTTGGGCCCCTGTGTAGCCCGATCTAGTTGGAGGTGCCCCAGCTGCGTGCAGGGGGATGGGCAAGACAACCTTTGGGGGTCTCTTCCAACCCCAAACAATCTGCGAATCTGAATCCGTGAATCTGAATCCGTGAATCTTCATATGAAAGGCCATATTTTTCTTACCAGATTAGCTTCTTTCAGGATACACAGTTCTTGCACAATAATTGTCTCCAGAATTTCAGTGGTGCCTGTAATGCCTAACATCCACGAACATGCTGTCACAAATATAAAGCACTACAGGGGGGGGACACGCAACTTATTTTTATAGTAATGTCATTTCGGCTCGGGAAGTTGTTCTTCATGTATTCTTGACTATGAACACACTCTGCCTGCCAAGCAGCAATCAACCACCTATTGCATTTGCCAGTATGCACCTCTCAGAGCTGCCTACAAGAGCATTTCGGGCTCAGACAACCATCAACATCATCAGTTCAAAGCGCTTCGCACAAATTTCACCCAGCGTGATCAAGAGCTTCTGGTAATGCACACTCCCAAGAGATTTCTGAAAAGGTAGCCAGTTTAGGAATGCTACTGGAAACAGGCAGAGAAGAGGTGAGCAAGCTGTCCTCAGAAGCCCCACTGACCCCTGCAGAAATGTCACCTGTCTCATCATTTCAGTTGCAGATTTGAAAGCTGAGATGCCAAACCTTGCTAGACCTCATTACTTATCTCTGCCTGACAAAGCTCTTCAGTATAAGGGTGATGGTACATTGAAATGGGCTACCCAGAGAGGCTGTGGATATCTTCTCCCTAGGGGTGTTCAATGCCAGACTGGATGAAGCCTTGAGCAGCTGAGTCTAGTGGAGATATGTCCCTGCCCACAGTGGGGAGGTTAGAGTAGATGATCTCTAAGGTCCCTTACAACCTAGGCCCTTTTATGATTCCATTCACAGAATCACAGAATGTTAGGGGCTAAAAGGGACCTTGACAGATCATCCAGTCCAACCTCCCTGCCAGAGCAGGGTCATCTATACCAGATCACACAGAAACACATCCAGGTGGGTTTTGAATATTTAGACTCCACAACACCCCTGGGCAGCCTGTTGCAGTGTTCTGCCATCCTCACAGTGAAAAAAAGTTTTCCTCCTGTTTTCATAGATTTTCCTCATGCCTCAGCTTCCACCATTGCCCCTTGTGCTGTCATTGGGCAGGACCAAGCAGAGCCTGGCTCCAGCCTCTTGGCATTCACCCTTCACATGAATGAGATCACCTCTCAGGCTCCTCTTCTCCAAGATGAAGACCCCAGCCCCCTCAGTCTCTCTTTGTAAGGAAGATGTTTCACTCCCTTAACCACCAGACTCTTTCAAGGAGTTCCCTGAGGTCCTTCTTAAACTGAGGGGCCCAGAACTGGACCAAATATTCCAGATGTGGCCTCACCAAAGCAGAGTACAGGGGAAGGAGAACCTCTCTCGACCTACTAACCACAGCCCTTCTAATCCACCCCAGAACAGCATTGGCCTTCTTGGCCAGAAGACCATGCTGCTGCTCAAAGCCTTGGATCCATGAGCTTTACTGCCTGTACCCATTCCAGGACAACTAGAGAAATCACCTCTGTTTCAGACATGATTGTTCTGGGGACCAGCCTTGTATTGTAAGAGGCTGATCTGGGTTTCAAGGACAAGTGCAAAAAGCTTATAAACTCCAGTGATCAATACTGTATTGACCAGCAGCCTTTTTGCAAGAAAACATTAGAGGGAATTATCTATCCCTGATTTTGTGTCACCCATGTTTATGTGCCACCCCAGATTACTCCAGGTAGGCGGCCTCTTAATTCCTAAGACAGAAGAAAACAGTGCAGAGTCTCTAACCAAAGCTCATGCAGATTCCTGGATAATGCTGTTCAAACCAGCATTCTGTCACTGACAGCAGTTGGCGCTCACCAACGGTGCACAGCCAGCAGCACCAGCAGCTTAGAATCATAGAACAAACAAGGTTGGAAAAGACCTCAGAGATCACCAAGACCAACCTATTACCTAACACTCAACACTTCTTGACAACTAAACCATGGCTCCAGGTGTCACATCCAATCCCTTTTTGAACACCTCCAGGGATGGGGACTCCACCACCCCCTGGGCAGCACATTCCAATGGCCAATTACTCTTTCTGGGAAGAACTTTCTCCTCATCTGGAGCCTAAACTTCCCCTGGCACAGCTTGAGACTGTGTCCTCCTGTTCTGTTGCTGCTTGCCTGGGAGAAGCGACCAACCACCACATGTCTACAACCTCCTTTCAGGTAGTTGTAGAGAGCAATAAGGTCTCCTCTGATTTTCCTTTTTGTTGGGTCGGATGGTTTGTGCTGGGAAACAAGGTTTTGTCCATTTGGTTTTGCCCTTCAAAAAAAAAAAACAACAAAAACACCACCAAAACCAAAACAAAACACCCCAAAACCAAACCAAAAACCTCTCTGCATTACTGACACATGCATTAGATTACAAAAAAAAAAAAAACAAAACAGGTTTTGAGACCTGTCTAAGCTTAAGTTGGTAAATAAACTCAGCCCAAGTTCAGAGTCAGGACCTGTGCCCAGCCACTAAGCTCCAGCATGTTGGGGGGAACATAAAGAAAGAACAGTCCAGCCAAATAATGTCCACTAAGAGTCCTTCTTATTTCCTATGAGGAAGTAAAAGCCTAAAGGGGTAAAAATAAATGAGGTTAGGATTAATAGCTTTTAAAATTCTTGCTAGTAATCATATCACCCTGAGCTAGACAAACTGCTCAAAAGAAGAAAGGGAAAAAAGACGACTACCTCAAACCCTAGGATTCCTGGTCTTTAGTAGCTGTGAATACTAATGCAAGAGCTTAAGGCAAATACATTAATCCCTCCTAGCTATGCAGAAATAGAATGTGATGTTCAGCCCTACTTTCCTCAATTCTATTGTAACTAAGCTTGTGGGGTTTCTCCCCCCCCCCAATCAGCTCACTTTCAGCCACAGCAAAAATTAATTTCATTTAACTAACAAAATACTATCCTAAACAGAACAGCCCCAAAAGTGGACATGAATTAGGCTGCATTCAAATCCTGGCTTCGAGGTAGATTGCATCTTTTCTACAGCGTAGAATGCAGATCTAATTCTTTTGTAATTGGTGTTCAAAGGCATAGAATCATAAAGTGGCTTGACTCGGAAGGGGCTTTAGAGATCATCTAGTTCCAACCCCTCTGCCGTGTGCAGGGACACCTTCTACCAGACCAGGTTGCTCAAAGCCTCATCCAGCCCCTCATCCAGCCTGGTCTTAAAAACTTCCTGGGAGGTGTCCACCAGCTCCCTGGGCAACCTGTTCCAGTGTCTCATCACTCTCCTAATAAACAGCTTTGTCCTGATGTCCAAAATAAATCTGCTCTGCCCTAGTTTTAAAGCATTTCTCCTTCTCCTAACACCACAGGCCCTTATTGTAAGTCCCTCCCTGGCTTTCCTGTAGCTCTGGTCAGGTACTGGAGGACCACTATAAGGTCTCCCTGGAGCGTTCTCTTCTCCAGGCTCAGCAGCCCCAAGTCCCTCAGCCTATCCTTATAGGAGAGGTGTTCTATCCCTCTGATGACTTTTATCCCCTCTTCTAGACCCTCTCCACCTGATCAATGTCATTCTTGTGCTGGGGACTCCAGAGCTGGATGCAGTACTCTAGGTGGGGGGGTCTCAAAGTCATCAGTGAGGTGCTGGGAGTTCAGCAATGAGGGCCCAAGCAAACCACAAGGCAGACTTTTCCTCTCGGTGGTGCTGGAAAATAATCTGGCACATGCATAGGTTCAGAAAATTATGGTCTAGCAGCAGTGTAAAGGGAAGTTTGAATACAAATCAGAAAAGTCTCATCATTTCATGCCTTCCTGCAGAAGAATCCATTTAACTGGCACTCTGATAAGCTTGATTTAACTGAAAATCACATGAATGGTTTTGAAGGGAACTCTGGAGATCACCTAGTCCAACCCCCTTGCTAGAGCAGGGTCACCTAGACTAAATCACACAGGAATGCGTTCAGGTGGATTTGGAACGTCTCCAGAAAAGATGACTCCACAGCCTCCCTGGGCAGCCACATCCAGTGCTCTTCTACCCTCAAGGTGAGGATTTTATTCTGTTTATGTGGAACATTCTGTATTTCAGTTTGTGTCACTGCCCCTTGTCCTGCCCCTGGATGCCACTCAGAAGGCTCTGGCTCCATCCTCCTGCCACTCATTCCTTAGATATTTATCAATTCATAAGATTCCCCTCTCAGTCTGGTCTTCTCCAGGCTAAGCAGCCCCAAGTCTCTCAACCTCTTTGCACAAGGTAGATGTTCCAGGCCCCTACCAGCATTTCAATGGCTCTTCACTGGCCTCTCTCCAGAAAAGACAGTGATGGGACTCATAGTGATAGGATGAGAGGGAATGTATTGGAGCTGGAGGAGGGCAGGTTTCAACTGGAGATGAGGAAGACATTCTATACAATGAGGGTGGTGAAACACAGGAACAGGGATGTGGTTGAGGCTCCATTTCTGGAAACATTCAAAGTCAGACTTGAAGTGGCCCTGAACAGCCTGATCTAGTTGGAGGTGTCCCAGATGAGCGCAGGGAGGTTAGATAAATGACCTTCCGTGGTCCCTTCCAACCCAATGCAGTCTGTGCACAGAGATGATCTCAGAGCTGCCTTCCCTATTTCTGCCCTCCCCAATCACCTTCCTCTGTGCTGTATTCCTTCCCCTCCCCAAGCTCTTGGGATGATGCTCGTCACCAACCAGTCCCTAGGTGGAAATTCTAAGTGCTCTCATCTATCACTCACTCCTTTGCTACTGCTTTGCTCTCGATAATTCCTTGACGTTCAGCTTCCCGAAGCTTGTGCAGACTGCTGTGACCACACATCTCACACCAATCACCTTGAAGCAATGCACATTTCTTGCACAAACACGGTTGCTACTGGATATCTCCAGCAAAGATTAAACATTTAAGGAGGAAGACATTAATTTAGCTGGTAAGGTCAGCGTGGTTGTCACAACAGCGTGGATCAAATGTAGCCCTCGGGTGAAAATATTCAAGTACATTTATTCAGTGCATTATGTTTTCCTCTGTGGGAGAAGTCTTGTTATTTATGCAATAGCATTGAGGCACATGTCCAACAAAGCTTCTAACATATTTTTCAAGATGAAGCTAAAAAAAAAAAAAACAAACCAAACGCAAAACCTCACTAAGTAATCTCCTTCAGAAATGAAAATGACCTTAATATCTTATCACTTTCCCAGGTGAACAGCAAATCATAAAGAGAACCTGATGGAACAAAATAAAAGAAAAGCAGCAGAACATTTATTCTCACTCAGATTTTTCCTACCAAACCTTGATGCCTTGCAAATGCTTAGACGCTGTCAAAACCTAGTCGTGATGATGATACATATAGGGGAGAAACGTTCCCATCCCCACCTAGATTACTGTGTCCAGCTCTGGGCCTCTCAACACAAGAAGGACATGGATCTGATGGAGAGGGTCCAGAGGAGGCCTCAAAGATGATCACAGGGCTGAAGCACCTCTGCTACAAGGACAGGTAGAGTTTTGTCTGTTTAGCCTGGAGAAGAAAAGGCCCTTGGGGAGATCTTACAGTGGCCTTACAGTACCTGGAGGGTGCCTGCAAGAAGGCTGCAAAGGGACTATTTAGAAGGGTGTGTGGTGATAGGAGAGGGAGCAATGGTTTGAAACTAGAGCAGGGTGGATTTAGATTGGACATTAGGAAGAAGTTCTTTATTATGAGGGTGGTAAGATGCTAGAACAGGTTGCCCAGGGAGATAGCGAAGGCCCCATCCCTGGAGATATTCAAGGTGAGTCTTGATGGGGCTCTGAGCTACCTGCTCTAACTGGGGACGACCCTGCTTACTGCAGGGGTTGGTTGACCTGCAGAGGTCCCTTCCAAACCAGTGCATTCTGTGATTGTGGATTTAGGGCCATCTACTCCAAGTCCTCCTAATGTCAGAACTTGACTGAAAAGTGCTTAAATGTGAAGAGACAATCTGTCTTACAGCTCTGGACCACCAGCTGGAGAAAATAAGTGCCAGAGCTGCAGAAACCAGTCCCTAAGTGGTCTAGGCTGTGTCCTGAGCCTGGCAGGTGTTTGGTACATGAGGATTTGAATTGAGTTCCTCTCATTTTGCACTACTGGTCTGGCCTAAGTCAATTCCCTGCTTGTGGCAAATAATTCACCAAATAAACCCCAACTTTGACTCGATGGAAACACTGATCTGTAGGTGGTGAAGGCAGCATCCCTTGTTTTCTTTTCTTTGGTATTGAATTAGTACCCAAGAGCTCCAGCTGGGATTAGGATTGGGTTGCTACTGTCCTTTCGTGCATTATTCAGTGCTATTTCAGTCTTGGCAGGATTTCCAATATACATATGTATGCATATGGAAAGAACCTGCAGTGAGGAATCCTTGCCTTGGAAATTTCCTTTTGGATATGGAACAAGGGTGTAAAACCAACTTCAAGTGTGTAAAATGGAACAAGCTTTCACAATAACGGCCTGGCGTTTGCTTAGAGAACTTCCTTTTTCTAATTCTTTTGGGTTTATCCTTGTCAGAGACAATTTCAAGTAGCAAAAGTTAGGATCCCTCAAACTACAAAGATCTTAAGGTGAAACATATATCAATATTGCTTTGCTGAGCCCATTTTCCCCTGTGAAAATAAACAGATAATGGTGCCTTGAACACTCCAAGTTTTCACTCCCAAAAGAAACTGACACACCACAGCCTCAGTGTTGACATCATTTGGCCTTATACAAGGCTGTAGTAATTTACTCACTTCAGTAATGGAACAACAAAAGCTTAGCCACTTTATGTGTTGCTTTGTTCTTTGTTTCTATGTTACTATTAGTAAAGAACTTGCAGCAGGCCGAGAGAGAGAGGAGGAAACAAAAAATACTAAAGAAACTGTCAAGCTTCTCCCTAGGAAGCTTCAGACATGACATCATTAGCCAGAATATTTTCAGGTCAAAAGCAGCTCATGTTCTCCCTGCCCCTAAAGTGTTATGCATCCTAAAAGCCCTGATGGACCCAAAGGCCACAAGGTGAGCTGCAGTGCTTCCTTACTCCCCTTCCTGCCCTCACCTTGGGATGTGAAGTAGAATTGGAAGACCAAAAAAAAAAAAAAAAAAAAGGTAAAAACTCCTGGCTTAAAGACAGTTCAAAAAGCCAGTGCTAGGAGAGAAGAAATAACAACAATAGCAATGAAAGTCTATGAACACAGACACAAGAGTAATGAACAAGGCAGTTGCTCACCACCCAGAACCAATGCCCAGCCTGTTTCCTTCCACCCACCTCTGGGCCAGCTCCCCAAGTTAGACATTGAGCATGACCTCTTGCGTTTGGGTCAGCTATCCTGGCTGCTCCTCCTCCTGCTTCTTGCCAAAATTAACTACTCCAGCTGAGCCCAGGACAAGGTGCTGTGCAAGAAGCAAAGCCCAATGCTGAGGCTGAGTACTGGGAGCGCTGGTACGAGAGTCAGGGGGCTGATCCTTACCACTAGCAGTATTGCACAAACTCTTTGTCAGAACACAGACATTAGGCTTGGATAGAGGCCAGCTGGATGATGACATTGCACCTTATTAAAATTTTAGAGTGATTCCAAGTGGAGAAGAGCCTTATTATTCAGCCTTCCATGATTAAGATCTGCTACCACTTCCCCACTGTTTGTATGCTTTAAAGAATGTATACAGTAAGCCCTGCATAATCAGAGCCAGATTACAGATCCCATGAGAAGAAAGGCAATAGCAGAGGAGGGAAGACATGTTTTTGCACATCTCTACCAGAGGCAGCCAGAGCATTTGCTCTTGCTCCACTTGGGCATGAGTTGTGGACTTTGCATGGGAACAGAACAGTCACAAGATCAGAGCTGTTGCTGCATCGGGACACTACTGTGTCTGGGAAGAAAAGTAAGAACAGCCATCAGCAGGTACCCCTGGAGAGCATCTGAGCTCTGTGAGCTCTACCACAGTAGAGACTTCTTGATGAGAAGCTCAACATGAGCCAGCAATAAGTGCTTGTGACCCAGAAAGCCAAGAGCATCCTGGGCTGCATCAAAGCAATGTGGACAGCAGGTCAAGGGAGGGGATTGTCCCTGGCTATTCCTGTCTTGTGAGACCTCACTTGGAGTACTGCGTCCAGCTTCCAGAGTCCCCAGCACAACAAGGACATGGAACTGCTAGAGTGAGTCCAGAGAAGGGCCTTCTAACTGGAAGAAGCTATATTTAGATAAGACATTAAGAAGAAATTCTTCCCCATGGGGCACTGGAACAGGTTTCCCAAAGAAGTTGCGGATGCCCCCTCCCTGGAGGTGTCCAAGGCCAGGCTAGATAAGGCCTTGAGCAACCTTGTCTAGTAGAGGGTACCCCTGTCCATAGCAAGGGGCTTGGAGTAGATGATCTTTAAGGTCCTTTTCAACCTAAACCATTCTGTGAAGCACAGCTCAGCTTCTGATCCAGAATAGCACAAAAGCCCTATAGGGAATTTTTGACCAAAATGTTCACTTTCTTCTTGCAGTTATCCTTCACCGTTATGCCTGACTTTTTCTGTCTCCCTATCTCTCCTCTTCTTTCTATTTCAAAGCCAGAAGATTATTTTCCCAAATATCGTATTCCCACTCTGTTCCCCAGGTACAGCATCATGAGAAGCTGCTTTCTCTGGCTTCCTCCCCTCTAGTAACCAACCAACCTGGGGTAGTTTTAGGCTGTACCTCTAAAATATTCCCTTTGTGTCCAGGAGGGTAAGGAGTGGGGCAGGGAGTGGGAAGCTATTAGCAGCTCCCCTGGCTTTTGGCCAGGGGGTTCTTGTGCTGTTTATCAATTGTAAATACCTGTAAGTATTGCAACTACTGCATATTTTGTACATACTCATTGCATTTCATTGTACATTGCAGTTTTGCTTATGCAAATACAGCTTCATTTGCTTCCAAACTGGGCTGGCAATTGAATGTTGGAGGGAATTTTTAACTCACCACACATCCCAATTAAGAACTTGCTGTCACAAGGCTTATTTGGTGTGGAAAGGTTGCAGCGACAGCCAGCATCACATTTACTTCTTGTGCTCCACTGGTGCAAGGGGCACAATGAATAAAGGAACCAGTTCATACAGGGACACACTGAGCTCAGGCAGGGGTGGGCCCCTTGTTACTGAAGCCCTGGCTGCTGGGTAGATTACAGGATTGTGCAAAAGGTCCAGGTTTGTTTGAACACCACTGTGTGCCACGGCAGAGCCACAGAACAGGTGGCCCATTTTATATTCCTTTACAGAGAGTTGGAAGGAAGAAGCTTTGTTCAGAAAATGCAGCTGAGGACGGCTTCTGGGAAGGTGAGCAGGAAAGCAAATCCTATTTCAGGCAGCAGTGCTATTTATCTGAACTAAGCAAAAGTCAAATCAGGTTTTCATAGTGAAGCAGGAGGAGGATACCCAAGAATCAATGGGCAGGGGATTAATCCTAATGGAAGTGGTGGATAAATCTCCATGCATCAGTGTCAGGCTCCAGACTATCGCAATCAGTAAGTCTGCACTAGCCCTGCCGTAATGCTGACTACTATTAGCCACAGTAAGGTAGCTGCACATTTTCAGAGCAGATGATACTTTCATCTCTTGCACATTTTCCAGTGGCACAGAAGCACTGCAATCTTGAAGGTGAACTGGGACTGCTCCACAGGGAGCTCTGCCACCACACCTTCACAGAGATGGACACTCAGCTCTCATATCACATTCCTTACGGTGTTCTATTTTCTCTTAGTGATGAGATGGTGTTTCATCTCTTCCTATGACTCGCTGCAGGCAGGGCTAGTGCCCTTCTACACATGCCCTAGTCCAGGTGAGGGTCTCGATTACCGAAAGTACAGGGAAGCTGGAGTTTTCTAAAGCTCAGATGTGTTTCTCAGTCCCCCTCAGCAAGAAAGAATCAGAGATATCAGTACTCTTCAGCACAAACTGAAACATGAGGGGGCTTGCATCTAGAAATTGTAGAAATGGGTCTTCCCAGGTAGAACTAAGCCATACCTGTTTATCTTAGCTAGCAACCTGACTCTGGAATGTACTGCAGAGGCCATGTGCTCTTTACAGAAGAGAAACAGAGCCTTGAGTCACTCCTACAACAGTGCAGAACACCACAAAATCACCTATAAAAGCCATCTTTCTCCAAGGGAGGAGAGCAGAGACAGACAGGTATAGGTTTATTTTTGAATGGGAAACAAGTGTAAAATGAGAAACAAACTCCTCAAAATCTGGCATGGCAATAGCAGAGTCACATCAAAGGAGTGAATAGCAACTAATTTGTTTTATTTATACCTTGATTATTTTCACATGCACTCAAAGAAGATACCTTTTAGGAATCAGTTGTTTGATGAGGAGATTTCATCAGAGGTATTAGGTCATGTTTGCTGTTCTGAGATACTATCATCAGAGCCATCATCCCTACATGAAAGCCTTGAGGAAGAGGGACAACGCTGGATGTAAAAAGAAGCGTAAGAGGGTTTTGCCAATCATAAGTTTAAGAATGCATGAGTTCTAGCCTTGCTTTTCCAGATCTCTTCTTAGGCATGAAAACTGAGGCCTGCAGATTTCAAGTGGCTGAAACACCCAGCCACAGGCAAGCAAAACCAGCAGAGATGCAGATTTTTAGATGTGAGCCCATTCCACGATCAAACACTGTGGGACTCAAATCATAAGCGCCTGCAATGAGAATGAGTCAGGAAGACAATTCAGAGAGTGCCTATTCCCATGAGCTATAGAGAGGTTTTGTTGGTTTGCTTGTTTGTTTGGGGTGTTTTTGAGAACCTCATTACAGGAAATAAAAGTTGCAACTTGCCACCTGATTACCGAAGGAGCAGAAGGAAGGGCATAGCTGCTCTCTGCTCAACGATCCGTGCGACCACAGCAATACCCACAGCAGGCAAACCCAGACTGGAGGGAGCTGAAACATCCAGCACAGCAAACATTTTCAAATGAAGGTATTTAGGGCTGAATCAAGGTGATCTGTGAAGCTTGTTCCAAAATCCTCTCTCTTGGGAAAAAGTACATTCAAATAAATGAATCAATTTTCCCATATCCATTACAGCTATAATTACAACACACTAAGCTAGAGAGACTTGGACCATGCTGAGTTTAGGGAGACTCAGAACTTGAAAATGGTGCTCAGTGCTCTTTATCACATTGCTGGAATGAGAAAGAATTCTTTGCTTCCATTTGTTTCTATACTAAATGCACAAAAAAGGTAACTTTTCCACAACTGTTGTCAAAAAGTGGGACACTATTTACAGAAACAAGAACTAACCCACCATGGCACCAAGCGTGCCCTGGCGCTAGGAGCAGCAAGAACTAACCCACCATGGCACCAAGCGTGCCCTGGCACTGGGAGCAGCAAGAACTAACCCACCATGGCACCAAGCGTGCCCTGGCACTGGGAGCAGCAAGAACTAACCCACCATGGCACCAAGCGTGCCCTGGCACTGGGAGCAGCAAGAACTAACCCACCATGGCACCAAGCATGCCCTGGCACTAGGAGCAGCAAGAACTGACTAAGGATGTTGTGGAGAGGTTGGTGCCGGTCTCTTCTCACAGGAAATTAGTGATAGAACAAAAGAGAATGGCCTCAAGTTGTCACTGAGTAGATTTAGGCTGCACATTAGGGAACAAAAATGTCACTACAAGAGTGGTCAAGCATTGGAATGTGCTGCCCGGGCAGGTGGTTGAGTCACCAACTCTGGATGTGGTGCTTGGGGCTATGGTTCAGGGGTGAACCTTGTAGAGTAGGGTTGATGGTTGGACTTGGTGATCCCGAGGGTCTCTTCCAACCTGGCTATTCTTGTGTGATTCTGTAACCCATCGTGGGACCAAGCGTGCCCTGGCACTAGGAACAAGAAAGTGCTTTCACTGCTGAAGAATTTTTTGCAGTAAGTTTTCAGCCTGGCTAGAGACTGCTCACCTCTTTTACATATGCAGAGGAAATTATACCCTGCAGCAGTCATCCTCCATCATCTCAGCACTTGCAAGGTACAATAAGGAGATTTGAGATTCATTAGCCCATGGATGCAAATAGAAGCTCAGGTAGAAAGATAGTGAGGAGCGGTGGTAACATGGAAAACTTGAGAGAAGGATCACAAGCAGTGGCACTACTTGAGCACAGAGGAACTGCCTTTGGAAAGAGTAAATCTCATCTGTGCAGGAGACAGACTTCCTTAAGGGGCTTTACAAGACTGTGAAGTAGAACCCTGCAGCATCAACACTTCTCTATTCTATCACAAGCTTCAACACTTTCTGCAGACTTCCAAGAGAAAACTGTATTTCTGTCTGCCTTAATGAATTGGCCATATGTCTACCATGCAGAAATCAAATAAAGCCCAGGCAAGCAGAGAAAAGTGGAGAGGGAGAAGCAAATGTAACAGGTGTCAATGGCATCTCTAAGTGCACTGCTGGAAGGGTCAGGCGCTGCACAGTGTGTACTGTGTCAGAGTCAGAAGAGAGACAAGAGAGGAGGCCGGTATTTCCCTGCTTCGGAAGAGATGAAAAGTCTAGCAACACTCGGCAATATCTTGCTGGCCAGAGCTGGGGAAACCAGAGATATCAGCACGCTCATGAGGTTCAGTAAGGCAAAGTGCAAGGTCCTGCACCTAGGTCAGAGAAATCCTTGGCACCAAAACAGGCTGGGAGATGATGAGATTGAGAGCAGCCTTGCAGAAAAGGATTTCGGGGTGCTAGTGGATGAGAAACTGGATGTGAGCCATCAGTGCACACTCACAGCCTGGGAGGCCAATAGCAACCTGGACTGCATCAAAAGAGTGGCCAACAAATACAGAGAGGTGATTCTGCCACTCCGCTCTGGTGAGACTTGACCTGCAGGGCTTTGTCCATGTTTGGAGCCCCCAACACAAGAGAGAGGGCCACCAAGATGATCAGAGGGCTGGAGCACTTCTGCTATGAAGACAGGCTGAGAGAGTTGGGGATGTCCAGCCTGGAGAAGAGAAAGCTCCAGGGAGACCTTAGAGCTGCATTTCAATATCCGAAGGGGACCTACAGGAAGGCTGGGGAGGGACTGCTTAGAAGGAATTGTGGGGATAGGACAAGGGGCAATGGTTTGAGGTTGTGTCAGGGCAAATTTAGGTTGGACACCAGGAAGAAGTTCTGTACAATGAGAGTGGTAAATCATTGGAACAGGTTACTCGGGGATGTGGTTGGAGCCCCATCCCTGGAGGCATTCAAGATCAGACTTGATATGGCCCCAAGCATCCTGATGTCATTGGAGGTGTCCCTCCTGAGTGCAGGGGCTTGGAAAAGATGACCTTTGAAGGTCCCTCCCAACCCAATGCTATCTGTGAAAGCATTCTGCAACAACTTTGTGGGTTTTTTGGGGTTTTTTGTTGTTTGCCCCCCACTCCAAATCACAAAACTGTCAGGATTGGAAGGGACCCCAAGGATCATCAAGTTCCAACTCCACTGCCATGGGCAGGGACACCTCACACTACAGCAGGCTGCTCAGAGTCACATCCAGCCTGGCCTTCAAAGCTTCCAGGGATGAGGCTTCCACCACCTCCCTGGGCATCCTGTTCCAGTGTCTCACCACCCTCATGGGGAAGAACTTCTTCCTAACATCCAATCTGAATCTCCCCACTTCTAGTTTTGCTCCATTCCCCCTAGTCCTATCGCTACTCAACATCCTTATAAGCCCCTCAGTAGCTTGCTTACAGGCCCCCTTAATGTACTGTATGGCCACAAACTTTGCTACTTCCAGGCAAATAAAGATTTAAAAAGGGACAATATGAACTGAAAAAATTATGAAGACACTGAAGAAACCCCAACTATGAGCCCCACAATTCTCCAGTGGTTCTGATTATGATGATCTGCATCTCTGAAGGATTACTTCACAAATGCATTATCAAGTAGTGCCGTTTTTGCCTGTTTATTTTGGAGCACAGCTCTTGTGTTCATAGAGTCTAACAGATAATGTGATCATCTGTGCTTCTTAGACCCTAGCTACAGAACACAGTGGGGAAATGAAAGCTGGGGTACTATAATTTATTTTTCATCCCTGCAAACATATTGCTATATGCTGCAAGAAAAGTAAAATTAGTCCTCCCTTCACAGCAGAACCATTCTGTAGGAGACAAGAGCAGAGATTTCACCCTTTATAAGGAGGTGTGAGCCTCCTGATAAAGGGAACATGAATTTTCACACTAAGATTTTTAAGTTCCTCCTGCATGCCTTTGTAGTTCTTGACATTTTGTTGATGACACAGCAAGGCTTTCACTTTCAGTAAATAAAATATAATCCTGAGCACTCAAAAATCTACAGTGCATCTCTGTTTTCTAAAGGTCCTAAGTGGCCCAAACCAAGAAGACAGAAAGGACCAGCACCTGTCTCTGATGCTTTCCTTTGTAACACTTAATTGCTTACAAAGAGGGCTGAAAACAGAGTTCCAGAGGTTTCTGCTCCCCCACCTGTAGTCACAGAGCAGTCGTCTTGGCTCCTGTTCTTCCTGCCAGAGCAATCAAAACCGATAGCAGCTGCCTTCAGAGCACAGCATGTTTCTGCTTCCCATGAAGCAGATCTGTGACACTGATACTTGTAGGGAGGGACTCTTAGGATAAGCTGATACCTGAGCAACCATGCGATACCACCTTTCTGGATGTTACTTCTCCCCAGGTAACAGAGCACACCTTCGATCTTCCCACTGTGGGATCTCCTTTCACTATGACTTAGGAATGCAAGCAGAAGACAGGGCAGATGATGCTAGTAGGCAGTCACATGCAGACATCTCCACACACAAGAGATCAGAGTGAGTGATGCAGAGAAACAGTGATCAAGACAGTTGACCTCAGATGTACTGGGGAAGACATCTGAAATACAAGCAAACCTCTTCTAGAGATGACAGATTGGGTGGCAGCCTGGATTGTAGGTTCTTTGCCACAAGGCAGAGACAGAACCAGATGTGAAAGGGTAGAGAAACAAAGACAATAAAACACAGGTCTGGCATGAGGAAGACACAAGGAGAGAAAAAGCAGTCCTCAAGAATACTGCAAAGAAAATAAATGGCAAAATGGACAGAAACCCAGAAAATTCAAGTGTAGATAGCTCTTGTTCAGGAGCATTAAGTCTGCAGGAACACTCAAAGTATTCCACAGCCAAGATGCAAACCAAGGGAGGGAATTCCCATATAGGCTTTAATGGTGGCTTACTATCCCTAGTGAGTAGGGCTGAACATTCAGAGTCAACCTCCTTTTGATGCTTTCTTAACTAAAAGAGCAATTGGAATTTACTATTGGTGCTTTTATCAGTATTTTCTTGGGCTGAGGATGGAGCACCTCAGCCACGATATCATAACTACATTAACACTTGCAAAACCAAGCATCATCATCATTTTGAAGCCACTGCTCATCACAGACTCAACCAGGCTAGAAAAGACCTCAGAAATCATCAAGGCCAACCTATTACCTAATACCTAACACCTCCTGACAACTAAACCATGGCTCCAAGTGCCACATCCAATCCCCTCTTGAACACCTCCAGGGATGGGGACTCCACCACCTCCCTGGGCAGCACATCCCAATAACCAATTACTCTTTCTGGGAAGACCTTTCTCTTCATCTCCAGCCTAAACTTCCTCTGGTACAGCTTGAGACTGTGTCCTCTTGTTCTGGTGCTGGTTGCCTGGGAGAAGAGGCCAAGCCCCACCTGGCTTTGTACAGCAGGAAAATGCTGTTAATAAAGATCATCAGCTATAGACACTTGTCAAGCAGAAAAATTGGTTATGCTGCTGAAACTGCACAGATGAAAACACTAGGAAGAACGAACGAAAAGGTTAGAAGCATTGCATATGCTTGGAAGTGAAACGTGACTTCAACAAGTATGAATAGTTCCATCTGCAGCCTGGCTTCTGACTTCTGCAAGATCATTCACTGATGCTTTTGCAAACAGAAAAATTGTTGTTGTTTGGTAGAAATCAGAGCATAGGACAGGTTACAAAACTGAAAATAGCTTTGGCACTTAATGAGATGACAAAAAAAAAAAGGGGGAATAGACTGTGACTGGCACGTTTGTGACCTAAAAGCCTGCGAGTATTTGTTAAGACCAAGAGAGGAGTCTTCTTTGCACACTACCATAGGAAAAAAATTAACATTCATTTCATTTAGCTCTCCATTCATGAAAACCAAAAGAAAGAATAATCAGGTGCAGAAGGGTGTGTGTGGCAGGGGGAAAAGGAGCGATTTATCTACAAGGTGTCATGGAAACTTTTGCATGCTTGATTCAGCCCAGTTTCCGTTGTCTGCAACGTGCATTCTTCTTCAATGGGTCAAACTGATTAGGAAAATCAAGACAGGTATATGGAGATGAGGGGATAGGAGTATCTCTCTTATCAAGAGAGGCTGAGAGACCTAGGATTGTGTAGCCTGGAGAAGAGCAGGCTGAGAGGGGATCTCAAGGAAATGGACCATTTTCCTTACAAGGAGAGACTGAGAGAGATGGGGCTCTTTAGTTTGGAGAAGAGGAAACTGAGGGATGACCTCATTCATGTTTATAAAGGTGTAAAGAGGGAGTGCCAAGTGGATGGCCTCATGCACTTCTCAGTGATGCCCAGTGATAGGAGAAGGGGCAATGGGGTGGAAGCTGGGACATAGGAAGTTCCATGGAAACATGAGGAAATTTTTTTCCTTCCTCTCTCTGGAGAGATTCAAAACCAGCCTGGATGTGTTCCTGTGTGATCTGCTCTAGGTGATGCTGCTCTGGAGGGGGGTTGGACTGGATAATCTTTTGATGACCCCTCCAGCCCCTAACATTCTACGATCTTCTCTGTGCTGATCAATATCTAAAGGGCAAGTATCAAGATGTGTCCAAACTCTCTACCATAGTGCCCAGAGAGGAATAACACAAACTAGAATAGAGGAGGTTCCATCTGAACACAGTGGAAGAATTCCCTGAGGGTGACAGAGCCCTGCAGGAGGCTGCCCAGAGAGGTTGTGGTGTCTCCTTCTCTGAAGATTTAAAAAACCTGCCTGGACACATTCCTGTGCAACCTCCTCTAGGTGATCCTGCTTTAGCAGGAGGGGTTAGGCTAGAGGACGTCCCCAACTCCCTTCCAACCCCTACCGTTCTGAGAATCTCTGATTACACAAGAATCTATTTGTTGCCAGAATGCCTCAGTTTTTTTAAATTTGATATAATCTTTTCAAATTTCTCCCCCCACCCCATGCAGAGGAATCCAAGAAAATGAAGGTGCTTAACAGGATAACAAGATCGAGTGGCAGCAAGGGAGAAGAGAGCATATGTTCATTTATTTATAACAACATTATGAAATGTTCAACATATTTAAATCAGTGAGGCACACAGTCACCATATCATTTAATTAGCATGTATGGTCGGTGCTTGGAATGTCTCCCTGCTGAAGAAAGGCTGAGGGAGCTGGGGCTCTTGAGCTTGGAGCAGAGAAGCCTGAGGGGTGATCTCATTCATGTTGATAAAGAAGGCAGAGCCAGGCTCTGCTTTGTCCAATGACAGAACAAGGGGCAGTGGGTGCAAGCTGGAGCAGAGGAGGTTCCACAGAAACAGAAGTAGAAACTTCACTGTGTGAGCAAGAGAACCTACAGAGAGTGGAGCAGGCTGCCCAGAGAGGTTGTCGAGTCTCCTTCTCTGGAGATGTGCCAACCCCTCCTGCATGCATTCCTGTGTGAGCTGCCCTAGGTGACACTGCTCTGTCTGCAGGGTTGGACTGGATGACCTCCAGAGGTCCCTTCCAACCCCTGACGTTCTGTGATTCTAATGCACACTGTCTCTTACAGGCAATTTTAAACAGCGTGCTTAGAGCAGCAAACTGACCAGGAGATGGCCCCACAGTGAATTTGATGCAACTTCAAATTCACTCAAGTGAACAGGTCGATGTTAAAAAACAATCCAAGCCCTGTTTCTCACCCCTGCAAAGTGCATTAGGCAGATCTTTCTGCATTTGTTGTTGCAGCACTCCAAACGATTTTAAAATTCATTAGGAAATAGACTGAGCAGATACTCAGATAAGCACCGATCTATTTCACAGAACAGTAGGGGTTGGAAGGCAGCTCTGGGGATCATCTAGCCCAACCCGCCTGCTAAAGCAAGTTTCCCTGGTTTCCTTAAACTTTAGAACCAGAATAGCTAACCCTGGTCAAAAGCCCATCTTCTCACCTTGTTGTGTTGCTGAAAACCTGGTTTTCCCCACAAAACCAAAACTCAGTCTTAGGGGATAACCCAGCAATCATTGATGAAACCGATGAAAACCACCGACAAACCCACTGGATTTGGTTTCATGCCCTCCTCTGGGATGACCTCAGACTGGTACAGTCAAGCCTGGCCCTTCATTTCCACCACAATCAACTGGAAAGAATCAAAATACCCCAACCCCATTTCACAGCTTTTATCAACATGTTCCTCCCTTTACAACTACTTTCCTGGGAAGCAGACTGTACATCTGCCATCACCAGTGAAAATAAATGGATGCTCTTTCCTAGCTGGGGTGGCACATGCCACCATTCTTCAAGCTTTGTGCACGTGCAGGACCACTTCTTAAATGTGTGAATCATCATCAGTGCCCAGAAAAGCATAGTGCTATGCTAATGTGCTGTATGAAAATAGGAGACATGCTATGAAATGTAGTCACTTGATCACAGGATGTTAGGGGTTGGAAGGGACCTCCAGAGATCAAGCCCAATCCCCCTGGCCAGAGCAGGGCCACAGAATCCAGCACAGGTCACACAGGAACACATGCAGATGGGTCTGGAAAATCTCCAGAGAAGGAGATTCCACCACCTCTCTGAGGAGCCTGTTCCAGTGCTCTGTGACCCTCACAGTGAAGAGGTTCTTCCTCATGTTGAGGTGGAACCTCCTCTGCTGCAGTTTACATCCACTGCCCCCTGCCCTATTGTTCTGTTGCGGTTTGGGTTTTTTGGTTGATTGTTGTGTGGGTGTGGGAGCATGTCTCTGTGGTTTGGGTTTTCTGTTGTTTTGGGTGTTGTTTTGTTTTCATAAAGTAGAAGATTAAAAACCAAAAATAAAAATCGATGAAACAACATAATTTGACTAGAATCATTTGTGTCACTCTTTACACCCTGACTCCATCAAGCCCCTTCCTACGCTTCCTAATATGACTTAAAACCAATTTACTGTGCAAGGATATTACATGGCTTATTCTGAATATTAATGAGGTACATCACTGTAGCACATTACAGACCCAGACAGAGCAGGCAGGAGGGAAAAAGTTAATCTGGAGAAGTCTGAAAGCAGCAATATGACTTCTTAGATTTGAGAGGAGCAAATTCATCTATTTATTGGCTTTCATCATGCCATCTCTGCTTTACAGATTAATTTTGCACAGGCTGGATGGGTACAAATGTCCTTAAGAAGCTATAAACCATGACAAGCAAGTTAGGAGAGTCAAGATTGCACCAGATATACTGGCAGGGTGGCACAGAGAGAACATCCTTCTGAGAGGTGCCAATGGAACGGGTCAAGTCAGAGCAGAGTGAGATATTTGGTTTTGACTGGGTGCTGACAGTCAATAAAAGGTTCATGTTAAATGAGCACATTACTCTTAAGATAGAAATCCTCTAATATTCTTAAGTGGTATTCAAACACAAAAATGATGACTTCTTTTACTCCCTCTCACACACATCTTGACCAAGCCAGATAAGATCAGAAGATACCTCTGCTTCAAAGACAGTCTGAGGGAGCTGGGGTTGTTCAGACTGGAAAACAGCAGGCTCCGGGAAGACCTAATAGCAACCTTCCAGTATCTGAAGGGGGCCTACAAGAATGGAGAGTAATGAGAGGATGAGGTGAAATGGCTTCAAGCTAGAGAAGAGCAGATTGAGATTGGATGTGTGGAACAAGTTCTGCACCATGAGGGTGGTGAGCACTGGAACAGGTTGCCCAGGGAGGTGGTTGAGGCCCCATCCCTGGAAATATTCAAGGTGAGGCTTAAGAGGGCTCTGGGCATCTTGATCTAGTTGAGGATGTCCCTGCTGACTGCAGAAGGTGTTGGACTAGATGATCCTAGGGAGGGACTAGAGGTCCCTTCCAACCCAGCCAATTCTATGATTCTATGATATGAACAACCTGTTTTAGCCACACTGGGAAAAAGCCAGGCAATGTTTTAACTAACTCTGGGGGAAAAGTGGCATTGAAACCTCCACAATCTGTTTACTCCTGACTCTCCATGCTCCACAGGGTAGCTGTGTGCCTCCATTGAAGCCACTGCCTGTTTGACAATCGGAAACAAAGGTTCTCTCGCAGGCTTTCATGCTAACTCCACCTCGACTTCCATATATCGAAGCAGAGGTAATTAAGATTAATTAAAGGCAGAATTCCTACAATTAAGATACACTTTAGACAGGCAATAACACGATGCTTATTGAAACAAGAACGAACAGTGCATCAATAATTCTGACTTGAACCATTCATTTTCATTCAAGAAAAAAATAATCAGATAATGCTACCTCTGCTGTACTCACTGGAGGCACGAGCAATGCCCTGCTGGCTAGACAAAACTCTTCCTGAAAGAGGACTGTGCTTCAGCCCTGTCAAAAGGAATGTTCTATTTCATTTATAAATGAGATGGCAATATTAATCAAAATATTAATAACCTTCTATTAATAATATGAAAAGTGCCAAAACTTATCCAAAGGTTCGCTGTACGGTTAGAACACATTTCCCATGGGATGTACAGTAATTGGACAACTACAGCAATTTAACTATAGTTGTAGCCAGGTGGGGGTTGGTCTCTTCTCCCAGGCAACCAGCACCAGAACAAGAGGACACAGTCTCAAGCTGTAGCAGGGGAAGTTTAGGCTCGAGGTTAGGAGAAAGTTCTTCCCAGGAAGAGTAATTTGCCATTGCAATGTGCTGCCCAGGGGGTGGTGGAGTCACCATCCCTGGAGATATTCAAAAAAGGACTGGATGTGGCACTTGAAGCCATGGTTTAGTACTCATGAGGTCTTGGATGACAGGCTGGACTTGATGATCTTTGAGGTCTTTTCCAACCTTACTGATTCTATGATTTTATGCAAACCAGGAGGTTTATAACAGAAAGAGAATACCCTGGGAACAAAGTGGAAATACAGTGAAAATATTTTCAGATAAATACTGTAAGAGGAATGCCCAAGTTGGTGTCTGTGTTGGTCTTGATGATCTCAAAGACCTCTTCCACCCCCAGCATTTCTGTGAAATGAAAGAAAGAAACAAGTTACGACTGTGTTACCTGCTCCCTCCCATACTTATACGGCTTTTCTGGTGAAAAGGCTGGAAAGCAGAGTATGAGGAAACAGCCATATTTTCATGCACAATGTTGCAAGCATATTGAAGGAATATAAACTGAAATCTAACACATGGAATTTGAGCAACAGAAATCCTTTTGCATAGTCACTGTAGGCTTCCCCAGAGCTGGCCATTCTGGAAACCAAACTTCCCAGAGGAATTGCTAGAAGAGTCATAATTTATTTGGAGTGAACAATCCAATTAGAGGAAATGAATTTTAGAAGAAGCAATCCTAAATAGCCAGTGAGAAGACGCTGTTATTCCCTTAGAAATGAAGAATTGTTCACAAGTCTGCATTGCGCTGTGCCATGTTTATGAGACGAGGGACCTCCAAAGGTCATCCAGACCAACCAACTGCAATCAGCAGGGACATCCTCAACCAGATCAGGTTGATATTCCTGGAGATATTCAAGCTTCACCTTGAATATCTCCAGAAATGGGGCCACAACCACCTCCCTGGGCAACCTGTTGCAGTGTTTCAGCACCTTCATAGTAAAGAACTTGTTCCTAACATCCAATCTAAATCTGCTCTTCTCTAGTTTGAAGCCATTGCCCCTTGTTCTATCACTGCAGGCCTTTGCAAACAGTCTCCCTTCATCCTTCCTGTAGGCCCCCTTCAGGTACCAGAAGGCTGCTATTAGGACTCCCGAAACCTCCTCTCATCCAGTCTGAAAAACCCCAGCTCGCTCAGCATGTCCTGATAGCAGAGCTGCTCCAACCTCCTGATCATTTTCATGGCCCTCCTCTGGACCCACTCAGGTCCATGTCCTTGCTATATTGAGGGCTCCAGACCTGGATGCAGTACTCCAGGCGAGGTCTCACCAGAGCAGAGTCCAGTGGCAGAAACACCTCTCTGGATCTGCTGGCAACGCATCTTTTGATGCGGAAGAGGAACATGCAAGCACAAGAGGACTAAAAGGAATCATATGGTTAAACTACAGAATTCCAAACTGGCAAACTGCCAGATCAAAAATCATCTTGTTGCAGTTGACTTTGAATGTTCCACAGACACCCAACTCAAAAGGGAAACCTGACTTCATTATGTTTAACTGATAATGTTCCAAACCATTTTCCCCTGGTACTACAGGGGGTAATAAAAAAAATAATCATCACACATCTTCAGAAGCTTGAAAGGGATTTTTGAAGAAAGATGAAGACACAGAATGAAAAGACATTTGAGAGATGAAATTACTGTTTAAAGATGTCAAGAAGTGAATGCATGTAAAGTGAGTTTCTCTCAGTTTCTTTATGAAGCAGCCAGTAGGATCAGCTTCACATTTCCCTCCTTTGATTCTTTGAAGCGTGGCTTGTTTTGTTTCCCCCTGTGATACGTGTGTTCATTTTAGGGTTCATTGAAAATTCACAAACCTCAAAATGGCACTGGTTTTGGCTTGCATACTCTTACAAAGAAAATATTTCCTGAGCAGTTCAGACAGCCACAGACGGGATTCACAAGACGCACTTAGTTTACATTCAGTCACAGAATCATAGAACCAACCAGGATGAAAAAGACCTCAGAGGTCATGAAAGCCAACCTATTAGCTAACACCTAACACCTCCTGACAACTAAACCATGGCTCCAAGCGCCACATCCAATCCTTTTTTGAACACCTCCAGGGATGGTGACTCCACCACCTCCCTGGGCAGCACATTCTGATGGCCAACTACTCTTTCTGGGAAGAACTTTCTCCTCACCTCCAGCCTAAACCTCCCCTGGTACAGCTTGAGACTGTGTCCTCTTGTTCTGGTGCTGGTTGCATGGGAGAAGAGACCATCCCCCCCACCTGTGTACAACCTCCTTTCAGGTAGTTGTAGAGAGCAATGAGGTGTCCCCTGAGCCTCCTCTTCTCCAGGCTAAACAATCCCCAGCTCCCTCAACCTCTCCTCATAGGGCTGTGCTCCAAACCTCTCACCAACCTCATTGCCCTTCTCTGGACAGGTTCCATCATCTCAATGTCCTTCTTAAATTAAGGATCCCAGAACTGGACACAATACTCAAGGTGTAGCCTAACCGGTGCTGAGTACAGGGGCAGAATGACCGTCATTCACATATGAACAGCTGCAGACATCCCTTTTATTCAACTCACTGCCACAGCCATCACCCAGCTTCCTATGGTTATGTTTTCTCCAAATACCAGGTGGCAATGAAGGAGTTTGTGCCTCGTATTTGCATTGCTTGAAAAGCATTTGCTCTCACATATTTGTTCAAGTGAAGAGATTTATATAGTATTTAAACAGATTAGGCTTATATATAACTATCAAGACCCAGTCAATACTAAGATCTGGGACATGGATAAATATTCAGGGCTTGATCCCAGCAGACTGTTATCCTACATGCGATTACTGCAATCCTGCACATTCTCTGTAGCATCTGAGCAGAAGGAGCCTAAAATTACAGAAATAACCTGCACTACCTTGGCCTGAGCTGGGGGTGAGGGAGCCCTGAGACATCATTCACAGTCCTAGTCTTCTAATGAGCTCTCTGGCATCCAGCCTGTGACAAGACTTCAGTGCACACCCTATTCCTGCAGGCCAGTGTTCCTAAACAAGTCCTAGGTGCTAATGCAGCAGCAACACAGAGTAATACACTCAGGGATGAGGGAGAAGAGAAATGTCATGAGGTCAAATACAGCTGATTGGCTATTTCCATTACCATGTCTACTGCAGGGCTGCAGGGGACTACTTTGTAAGACTTGGAAATACATTTATTCCAGACAATGAAGTTCTCTTAATTCATAGGGTCCCTGAATCACATTTAATAGCTCTGGACATGAGTGCAAATGGATGTCTGCTGTTGCAGATTGTGTTTTATGCATTATTCTTTTCTTTCTGTCTCACTCCAACTCCACAGCTTTCCATGACTGATATTTTTGCAGAGCTGCAGGACAAAGCCCCATCTGGGTCTCCTTGTGCACCAGCACATGGAGCCCATTTATTGAGAGGGGTTTGGCATTTAGGCTTTTCCCATTGGCACTAATATGCACCACGTCAGGCTCCGTCAGGCTGTGTTCCATCACATGACTTGATGGGACTTGACATGGCCTGACATAGCACAGTGTATGTGTCTCTTTGCATCAGAGACTAAGAGAAATGCAGCTTAAGAAAGGCTAAGAACATACAAAACACAAGGGCTTTATCTCTGCCTCTGATCGGAGGCAGGCAGCCTGTGTTGGGTTTCTGGCACATGGTGTTAATTGTGAGATTTTTCCCCACCTTGCTGTTTGTAGCCTTGTGTAACCCCATGGACCAGTATAGGTTGGGGACTGACCTGCTGGAGATCAGTGAAGGGGAAAAGGACCTGGGGGTCCTAGTGGATGGGAGGCTGACACCTCTCCAAACTGAACAGCCCCAGTTCTCTCAGCCTATCTCCATAGGAGAGGAGCTCCAATTTTGTCTCCACTCGTGTAGCCTACCCAGAATTCTAGCTCGAGGAACAGAACTGACCCAGTCCCTTTCTGCATTTACATTTTGGAGAGGTGCTGCCTTACAAGATCAGGTTCAGATGGAAGGAAGAGTACCAAGGAGTGAAAAATATGTCAGGGGAGGAAGGCACATCAACACCATAATAACCTCAAGAGCACCTGGGTTCGCTGGCCCTGCCAGCATACACGCAGGCAATTACAGCAACACTGATCTTGCTACCACATAAAAAGCCTCCAACACATGCAACTAACTTTTCAGGTCCTGGAAAAGACTTCTCACATTCCTCATTTGACTGGTTTGATAAAGGGCTCAGTTGTGTTCCATCACTTTCAATCATGTCCCTCTAATTGCTGTATGTTTCCCTAAGACACTGAGGACAAGTGGGAAATGGTCCATCAAGCCTGTCCCAGAACCATAGAATGGTAGGTGTTGGAAGGGAGGTCACCTACTCCAGCACCCCAGGTTCACCTAGATCAGGCTGCACAGGAATGTATCCAGGTGGGTATTGAAAGTCTACAGAAAAGGAGACTCCACACCTCTCTGGGCAGCCTGCTCCAGGGCTCTGGCACACTCAAAGTAAAGTAGTTCTTCCTTATGTTGAAGTGAAACCTGGTGCATTCAAGTTTGTGCCTGTTGCCCCTTGTCCTATCACTGGCCACCACTAAGAGCCCAGTCCCATCCTCAGAACTTCCACCCTTTGGATCTTTATAAGCATCGATAACATCCCCACTCAGTCGGCTCTTTCCCAGACTAAAGAGCAGACTGTTTCTCAGTCTTTCCTCATCAGACACACTCCAGTTCCCTCAGTCTTTGTGACCCTTCATTGTACTCTCTCTAGTAGCTTCCTGTCCTTGACCTGGGGAATCCAGAACTGGATGCAACACTCCAGGTGTTGGCTCACCAAGGCAGAGTAGAGAAGGAGAACCTCCATCAACCTGCTAGACACACTCTTATCATACCCCAGAATACCACTGGCCACAAGGGCACATTGCTAGCTCGTGGTGAACTTGTTGCCCACCAGCACTCCCAGGTCCTTCTCTGCAGAGCTGCTTGCACCCCTTGGCTCAGCTGCTGCCTCCTCTGGGCAACAGTGGCAATTTGGAGCCCTACAGACAGCACATTTATAACAGCTGCAGGTCACTCTCTGAAGGATAGTACAGGCCTTCAGTAGTTCAGAGAGTCTCATTTGGGTTTCCACATGCCCACAGGAGGCATACCCCTGATGGAGTTTGCCAGCACAATGTTTATACATGAGAATTCTTTGCCATTTGAGTGTTTATGCTAAGAGGTGCAGTGAAGAAACAAAGAGATCAAAGCTCATTGAGCTGATTGCTTGTTGGATTGAAGTATGGATCACCTAGAAAATCACAGGCAGGTGGAAAACCTTGGCAGGTACAAGACTCCAGCCCTTTCAAAGCCTGCTAGCATCTTTTCAAAAGGAAAGGACTGAAAAAACCTCTAGGACTACAGAGAGCCTTCCTTCTTAGCTGCATCAAAAGCTGCCCCACAGGTTTTCAGCATATGGCTATGACTTTTTATTTTACAGAGCATTCAAAGAGGAGAATAAGACTCTGGTTCTCAACTTCACCATGGACAGAACTCAACTCTTTCAGTAATGTTTTTAATATGTAAATAGCGTGGCCAAAGAAAATGTTACTTAGGGTAAGCACCTGTTCTCTTACAGCAACTTCCTCCTTGCTTAAGCAAACACCTTTGCCAGCCAGTATTCAAGAGCTGGTTGGAAAGGGCCAAAGGTGAATTTTGGCATCAGCAATGATTTATTCACACAAACCAGTTTAAATGCAAGCAATACGTCCCTGTCACCCAGACAGCTGACAAAACGTCAGTCGCCTTTATCAATTGTTTCAGTACTTCCTGTCAGCTGCCATCAATCTTTGAAATAAACACTATAAATAACACTGCATAGGGAAGTGGCTGCCACACAGAGCAGATATTAAGCACATTTCACCTATTAAGCAATTTGGAGCCAGTGGTTATTTTGACCAGAAGCCTACATTCTAAGTAAATCCAGAGCTTCAACCAGAGAGGAGGCAAAGCAATGCAAGTGGTGATAAACATGCACAGATCTTTTGGGTTTTTTAATACACCCAGCAGCTAAAGAGTCCTTGGCCACCACATTCTCACTATCTGGTGGGCTATCCACAGCAGTGTGCTCCTGAAACCTGCCCTGTGGCCATACATTAGAGCAATATCTCAGTCTTGTGTTGGGCAGCACAAGCAGGGAGAGGTGAACACGAAGTACAAGCACAGAAAGCAGTGCAGCCAAAGGGTCAGCTCAGCTTGGTCTGCACCGCCACAGAGACAGGGTGGGAAAACCCACCAGGCTCCAGGCACTACTCAGACAGTGGCCTCATCCCACATGCAGACACCCACAGCACACTTACCAACTGCTTGCCCCTTCAACTCAGATATCCTCCAATTTCCAGAACCTCCCAGCACACTGAGGACACCTGCTCCATTCCTTATATAATCACAGGTAGGGCCAGAGCCAAGTCTGGGGGACCACCCCTTAAAGGCAGAGGAACTATTTCCCACATGGCCAGCCAGCTTTGTTTGTGCATTGAGGCAGCAAGGCAGAAAAGTGCTCTAAGCATGGCAGATCAGCAAGATCAGAATTACTGGTG
This sequence comes from Picus viridis, assembly GCA_033816785.1. Taxonomy (NCBI): domain Eukaryota; kingdom Metazoa; phylum Chordata; class Aves; order Piciformes; family Picidae; genus Picus; species Picus viridis. The sequence goes on from CM066577.1 coordinate 8,754,360, forward strand.
GGCCAAAACAAACAAACAAACTCAAAAGTTTGTTTTTAAAACATGGAAGTATGATGCGAACAACAGGTGGGGCCACTGCTCTCAGGAACATAAGCAAGAAGATGATGAGGGACTTTTTAGGCTGTCAGGTAGTGATAGGACTAGGAGGAATGGAACAAAACTAGAAGCGGGTAAATTCAGATTGGATGTTAGGAAGAAGTTCTTCCCTATGAGGGTGGTGAGACACTGGCACAGGTTGCCCAGGGAGGTGGTGGAAGCCTCATCCCTGGAGGTTTTGAAGGCCAGGCTGGATATGGCTGTGAGCAACCTGCTCTAGTGTGAGGTGTGCCTGCCCATGGCAGGGGGGTTGGAGCAAGATGATCTTTCAGATCCCTTCCAATCCAAAGCATTCTATACATGCACAGGCTAGTCAGACCTGACTCGATCTTCCCCATTTCTAAAGCATAGAAAAGCCCATGGCAGAAGGGCTGGAACTAGCGATCTCTAAGGTCCCTTCCAACCTAAGCCATTCTATGAATCAATGAGCTAGTGACTCACAAGCAAAGCACAGCAGTCTTGTCACCAAGCCAAAGACCAGGTCTCCTCCATAGTGCACAAGTGCAGTCCTGGTATCCCTGGTTTGTAGGGACACAATGGGACACAGTCATCTCCTGCACTTTGTGCTCACTTTCCTATCCAGTATATGGAAAGAGCATGTAATACAGCCAGACCTGGACACTGGAAAGTATTTCCAGACCAGTTTAAGTGGGCACTGCTTCTTGATTTCTATCACACTCACTTTTAGTCTTTATTACACCTGCATTCACAAGCAATAAAAGTCTCTTTTGGTCAGTAGCCTTCAAACCTTCCCTCTCCTGTCCATAGGTGCAGGAGTGCAGTCACCTTCAAGAGTGTTTAGTGGATTTCTCTTCTGAGTCACTCAAGGAACCATAATGCACTTAACCCTGCTGGGGTTAAGATGTGAGCACCGAGTATTATTCATCCTTCTTAACATCCTAATCGACCCCCAGAAAATTACTGCTCCTTTCACTTCTTGCAGCCTCCAGCTGCAACTGGGCACTTGTGCAGTGCCACTTTGAAATCTGGGGCCACTGACATTTAAATAGCTCTCAAAGTGTTACAGCCACAGCCTGAAAAGACAAAGGGTGAAAGGAAGCTTCTAAAACCAGTATGGTTTGGTAATCCTTGTAATATTAGGTTGGATATTGAGACCATTTCATCACAGGGTTTCTGCACTGCAACATCAGTCCCCTCAATATCAATAGATCCTTGTTATGCTCTGCAGGATAGTTTTGTTATTTAGCCTGGGGACTGTGCAATGACATCTGCAAGGATTTTAAAAGACAAATGGCACCTCAGCCAATAAATAGATACTTTCTGGCAAGGTGGAAACAGAATGTGCGTGGGGCTTGAAATGAGGAAAAGGGTGGCAAGGTACACAGAGAGTTTGCTCTCTGCAGCTGGATTTGCAGTCTACCCCTGTACCTTGTTCTGGAAAGGAGATGCTACCCTACCATTAATACTTGGGGGTCTCCTCATGCTGACTACATGAGGGTGGAAAGATGGCAGATGAGGCAGGAAAAGAAAAGCAGGTGGATTTTTTTTTTAACCTGTGGCAAGAGTTGTCTAAAAAGCCCTTGTAAAAAGTCCCTCCCCAGCTTTCTTGCAGGCCCCTCTCATGTGCCAGAAGGCTGCTGTAAGGACTCCTGCAGCGCTACGCAAGGTCAGGATAAGGGACAACATTGCACGATCAGAAAGGACGCTGCTAACATGAGAACAGAAAGTGTGAAGCTGAAAATGTGCAGCACGGCTCCAACATGCAACAGTAACTGCAATGGAAGCTAGGAGGAGGATCAGCAGAGCACAGGGTTTGATTTAGAATTGGAAAGATGTGGAAGACAATCCCTGCGAAACCAGGGAGCCTTCCAGAAGCACAGATTACTCAGCAAATGCCTGAACTCAAGCGTGTCTTGGCATGCATGCAGTCCCTAGAGGGGCTACAATTGCTCTTAGGCATTATACCACCTGGATTATCTGGACATAACCAATCTGGTCCACTTGGCAGTTTCTAGCCTCCATGAAACTCAACACCTACGCCAAAGACTGAAATATTCAAACATGAACCTCAGAGCTTTTTATGACAACCCAGTTTCCATCCTGCTCTTGGTGCAGCTGATGGGATTAGCCCAGAAAGGCTACAACACATAGCAACACAGAAACACACTTACTGTTGTGTCCTTCCACTCCTGGAGCGTCTGACTTTGATACGCAGAGACATCCATCAGGCAGAACTGGCACTATGTTGCCCTTGCTGGAGCTGTGTTTGGCATCATTTTGGCAGGATTCCTTTGGCTCATCTAAGTGGAAATTTGGAGAGGAGACACTTAAAATGTGTGGCTGCTTGCAGGAAAAAACCTTTCTTTTTTTAATTATTATTTATATCTACTGCCTTTAAAAATCAGAGTGAAACCCTCGGCACCACGGAAAAATAACGGCTGAACGCTTACTGATATCGCCAAAGTTTCCTCCCAATAATTTTTCCCCCAGATGTTTCACCTCCATACTTGCCAGCCTCATTCCCTGCACCTTTTGCAGCTTTAGCCACACAACAGAGGAGGGCTTGCCACACTGTGTTTGATAGAGACTTCCCTCAATGTCCTGATCATGACTCATCATTCAGCACCCCAGTATCTATTTGCTAATGGCAAATGAAGTTGTCTGACATATCACACCACAACATTTTTGTCAGGTCACAATTTGCTGCTGGAAATGCTAATTGGAAGCACAGCCTCTGCCTGGGTTTGTCTCTAGACAGACTAGCAGACAACAGAAAATTGAGCAGGGGACTGTCTCACCTCTCCATGCTTGGTACAACTCCTCTTTCTTCCTTTTAAAACCCTTCTCCCACTTGCTGGCTCCTTGCCAGCACTCCCTTCTAACTTTTATCCTACAGTCCCAATGCAAATTGTTTCTGTGTTTTGGAAGAATGGTTTGATGAAAACATTTGGCTGCCCAGGTGCTACAGCATCTCAAGAGTCCTCTAAGAAAGGCAATTGGCCACATCCAGAGCTCCAGACCAGAGTGGAAGCCAGGTGTTATACACAGCTGGCACTTGCAGCTGCTAGAGCAGCAGCAGGGAGAGCAGGGGTTTCCAGGCGTGCACCTCAAAGCCAATCACCACAAAATTTCTAAGTGTGTAATATTAGACTTCTGCCTTTTTAAAGCATCACAGTTCCGATACCATCAGGCTGGGTGTCCAGTCCATCTCTTGTTCAAAGATTGACTGGGGTCTCGCATCAGCGCTTCCTTTGTACAAGGATTTGAATTATCAGTGAGATTCAGGGAGGGCTGAGGTCAGTAGGTAGAGAGGTTCTCTTACTCCTCTAACTCTGCCCTGGTGAGGCTGCATCTGAAATACTGTGTCCAGTTCTGGGCTCCTCAGTTCAAGAAGGAGAGTCCAGCACAGATCCACAAAGATGCTGGTGGGAATGAACATCTTCCTTACAAGGCCAGGCTGAGGAGCTGGGGCTCTTTAGATCGGAGCAAAGGAGTGTGAAGAGTGACCTCATTCATACTTATAAAGATCTGAAGAGCAGGGTCAGGAGGATAGAGCCAGGCTCTGCTCAGAGATGTCCAGTGACAGGACAAAGGGCAATGGGTGCAAGCTGGAGCAGAGGAGGTTCCGTGTGAACAGAAGGAAAAAAAAAAAAAAAAATCCACTGTGAGGGTGCCAGAGCCCTGGAGCAGCTGCCCAGACAGGTGCAGCCTTCGCCAGAGACATTCAAAACCCACCTGCATGCATTCCTGTGTGGCCTGCCCTAGGTGATCTACCCCTGGCAGAGGAGTTGGACTGAATGATTTCTCGAGGTCCCTTCCAACCCCTAACATTCTGTGATCCCAGAAAGAAACCTGAAGCTTCTGATACCAAATGTAATTCAAACCACATGCTCAACCTCAGTCAAGACCATCACATGACCTCTTTCCAGTTATGTTGCATGGGTTTGGATGTCATAGAAAATTCAAATGCTTTCCCAATGTATGGTGCCAGGAAGGTTGAGATGCTTGTAACTGCAAGGGATAACTCAGAGTTTGGAACTGGCAAATACTTTTAATGGGAGTTGAAAGAAAAAAAATATTTTTAATTTATTATATTAGGGTTTTGGTGTTTTTTTGTGATCATAGTTTCTCTTTCCCCATGCTGGTAACAGAATTCCCTAAAATTAAGGGCTTCATCCAGTAACTCATTGAATCCTTGTATATTTACCAGGCAAGATGTATTCCTCCCTTATTAGCCATACCATTTAAAAAAATGCATAAAAATTTTAATTCTTACTGCTTTTAATTGGTCAGGTCGACACCAGTTCTAGTATAGGAGCACTTTTATTCCAATTTAAAGTTTTATCTCCTACATTACTTTTCATTAAGGTGTTAAATGAAAAGAAAGCATTATTTAGGAATAAAAGAGAGAGCCAGCAAAGCAAGCAGGCAGTGACTGTCACTGTTTTTAAATGCACCTCAGGGAGACTGTTCCCATGGACTCAGCTGTTGCAGCAATTACCAGGGGAGGAGGAAAAAAAAGGGATCTGGAAAATTCCACACAAGGCTTAATATATATCTGCTGGACCTAATAACAGATTTAATAGGAAAGACTGAAAAATAAAAAACAACATTTACAACAAGACAAAATCCATTCTCACCTTCCAGACAGAACATTGGGTGCTTAAAGGAAAGGGAAAATAAGTACCTGACATGAAGAGGGTTATAGGATAGGACAGCTTTAATCTGTTATTTTATTTCTTCTAGAAATGTTTCATTTACACTTGTAAATAAAAATATTAATGGTTTTGCTCAGAGACTAGGGCCAGAGGAAAGCTAACGTGCAGCAACAGAGAGTCTTGGACCGTTCCCGGAATGGAAACAAGGCAATAACCACCTGAAATCACTCCAGCCAGACGTGATACTGCATTCCAAGCTGAAGAAAACTGTCTGCACATCATTAAATATGCATATTAGTCAGTTAAACGAAGGTTGGGAATAAGACCTAGAGCTAGACAGGACGTGGAAAGCCGGGGCGCAGGCAGGTGTCACTGTGCTGATTGTGCTTTGGCACCGTGTCAAGCTCTATTAAAAATTAAATGAAATTAAAGACAGGTCCCCACGTGGCCCCGGCAGGATCGCCGCAGTGACACCTGGCCGAACATGCACGTGCCCGAAGGCACGGCGGCCAAAGAGCTCCTGGTGCGGCACTGAGGACGGGATGTTAACTTTCAGATGCTGGTAGGTAGGGCATGTGTCACACACTGTGTACAGCAGGCAGAGGAGAGTGTATCCAACCTGAATTTCCAGTCCTCAGAGTTAACCACTTCTTTGCTCAGATAAATATGAGGAGCTGCACTCCAGCCATCACCGCCTCTTGACTGGGCTAGTTCATAAGCTACCCAAAAGATCTCGTTTATATCTCCCTCCCTTCTGTCCCAGAATCATCCAATTTCCAGCGTGGTACAAGGCAAACTTGTCAAAGGTAGCAGCATTTAAGGGCTGAAGTCATAGTACCACAGAACGGCTCAGGTTCAAAGGGACCTCAGAGATCATCCTCTCCAACTACCCCCTGCCACAGGCAAGGACATTGCTCAACTAGACTTGGCTGCTCAAGGCCTCATCCAACCTATCCTTAAACACCTCCAGGAAGAGGACATCCACAACCTCCTTGGGCAGCCTATTCCAGAGTCTCACCATCTTTATTATGAAAATCATCTTCCTAGGCACCAGTCTAACCCTGCTCTCCCTCACCTTCAAACCATTCCCCCTTGTCCTGTCTCTAGACACCCTTATGAAAAGTCCCTCTGCAGCCTTCCTGTAGGATCCCTTCAGGTATTGGAAGGCAGCTCTAAGGTCCCACTGGAGTCTTCTCCATACTGAACACCCCCACCTCCCTCAGCCTATGCTCATAACAAAGATGATCCAGCCCATGGATCACTAAAGGAGGCGCATCAAAGCCCTACTGGCTGCAGCCTTTGTCAATGAGAGAACATGCAGCATCAGCCTGACAGCCAGGTCACAGCCTGCAAACACCCCCTGATGATGTCCTCCTTTGCAGCAGACATTAATGTGGCAGGAGAGCAAACTGGCACTATTGCTGCATAAGATGTGTTTGGCCAGGCAAAAAATATTGGTCACGCAAACTACCATGACTTGACAACTTCAAGGCTAGTAAAATCAACAAAAAACAGAAATAAAGGTGCTTGTCTCCGCTCTTCTCACTAGCTTGCACCAATAGAAAGATACCTTTGTTTTGGTATCAGTGGGCTCTATGAGTTGTTTAAGGACTTTTCTCTCTCAGTTGTTGATTTGTGAGGCACTGAACACACACACACACGTCTACAAACTCATTGTGGCTCCTTACCCAAAAGAATTTTAGAACTCCCACCAATTACCACTTATCCAATTAGAATCATAGAATTGTTAGGGGAGCAAGGGACCTCAAGGATCATCTAGCTCCAACCCCCCTGCCATGGGCAGGGACACCTCACACTAGTGCAGGTTGCTCACAGCTACATCCAGGCTGGCCATCAACACCTCCAGGGATGAGGCTTCCACCACCTCCCTGGGCAACCTGTGCCAGGGTCTCACCACCCTCACGGGGAAGAACTTCTTCCTAATATATAAGTATTTATCATGACAACTTCTCCCTAGTCCATGTCTGGAATCCTATGCTCAGAAATAGGAAGTTGTAGCCCTGACTTTATTTATTTATTCACAGAGGTTAAGTTTTAAACATGAACATCTTGCGACAGAGGCTACATTTGAATATTGTCTAATGCTGCCTACAGAGTCAGCAGATAAAAATAAGCCTTGCAATTCATATTTCACCTATCCTACTAAGAGGTTGTGACCTATTCAATATCAAAGACAGGGCACAAGGACTTGTACAGCACAACTGGGGCTGTTTCTATGGTAGCTGTGTCTAACCTTGTACATTAGAGAGCAGTCACTGCGTAAATTAGCTGAAATAAACAGAACTTGTCTCTTTGCAAAGCTAATATGCAGTTTATGCAGGTTTTACAGCCACAACCCCACAGAATGAGCAGGATATCTGCTGGGAAATGATACTTTTAGTGTACCCATGTAGTAACTGTTGTCACCCAGCCTTTTGAATAGTGCATTGTTAGAGCAGTGCTTTGTTAATTGTCACAAAACCAGGTAAACAATGAAAATGGCCCCGAGATTTTTGAGAAATCATTCAGATTACTATTTCACTATAAATTCTCACTCTCCCCCCCGTTGTATGGGATTGTGTTCACCTTGTAACAGGCACATGCAAAAAGGGGTATTATAAAATGATAGGCAGAGCATCACAAAGCCAAGAAGTCTCCAAACCTACTGAGGTCAAGTCTTCAGTGTAAAATCACAGAATTGGTTTGGTTGGAAGAGACCTGTGAGATCAAGTCCAACCGTCAATCTGACAGCGTCATGGCCATTAGGCCATGTGCTGAAGTGCCATATCCACATTCTTTTCAAACACCCCCAAGGATGGTGACTCCACCACCTCCCTGGGCAGCCTATTTCGAACCTGACTGCTCTTTCCATAAAGACATTTTTCCTAATCTCCAACCTAAACCTCCCCTGGCACAATTTCAGGCCATTTCCTCTTGTTCTATCATTTGTTACTAGGGAGAGGAGACCAACTTCCACCTTGCTCCAGCTTCTTTTCAGGGAGTTGCAGAGAGCAACGAGGTCTCCCCTCAGCCTCCTCTTCTCCAGGCTAAACAACCCCAGTTATCTCAGCTGCTCCTCACCAGCCCTGCTCTCCAGACCCTTCACATGCTTATTTGCCCTTCTATGGATCTGTCCCTGTCCCTCAAAGTCCTTGTAATCAGGGCAACCTCATAACCTCTGCATGAGGATACGCATAATCTAACAAGCCTTCCAACCCCTATCATTCTGTGATTCTATGTTGAAATACTTCTTCTTAGAGGGGGCTGAGTTGCACACTACAGAGAAAAGTTGTCTTCGAAGGCAGTTAAGGTAAGTTATAGGGGCTCTCAGTTGCATTTAACCCCAGGATCTAGTGGTGACTTGACTGAGAAGGTGAAAAGCAGATGAGCAGAAGGTAGCTTATGTTTATTAAGCAGGTAAGTAGCAGGTGCAAATGCTCCCAGACTGCCCTCTTGCTTTATAGGAAGACTTGTTCAAAGCTGCCTTCTCTAACCCAAGTGAGAGCTCACTTCTGGTTTCATCTTACAACTACCTCAAAGAAGGGTGTAGCGAGGTGGGTGTTGGTCTCTTCTCCCATGTTACTAGTGATAGGATGAGAGGAAATGACCTCAAGTTATGCCAGGGGAGATTTAGATTGGAAATTAGGAAAACTCTCTTCACGGAAAAGGTGATCAGGGATTGGAACAGGCTGCCCAGGGAAGTGATATAGTCACCATCCCTGGAGGTGTTCAAAAAAACGTGTAGAGACAGCACTTCAGGACATGGTTTAGTGGCCATGGTGGTGTTGGGTTGATGGTTGGACTGGACAATTTCAATACTACAGTTTTATGATTGTTAGCAAAAGAGCTTTAGCCCATCCCCAACAATCCTATCCTCAGTACAAGACCTAAAGCATACTGAAAAGAATGCCTCATCTGTATGAATTAAATAGGGGCAGGGATGATAAAGTGCCTCAGTACCCCGAATTCTTGATTCTGTTCTGCATCTTCACTACTGCAAAGAGCCTCAGAGCCATCCAGCTCTCAGAGCAGTTCACTTCCTGTGCCGGCATTAGAAGTTAAATTACGGAGGGAGCAGATGACAATGCACGAGAAAACAAATCCTCTCACTGGGTGCCAATCTTGAGTCTTTGCCTGGCAAAATGAATTCACAAGTGTGGAGTACTGAAAAGGTACCATCTGAAATCTGCCAGCAGGCCTTTACTGCTGGAATCTTAATGGAGTCTTTTTTTTTTTCCCTTGCATTTTTGTAAGTTCTTCAAGGATTTATTCTCTCAATTACCAATCAAAAGAACTCATAAAGGTAAAGGCAGTGGACCATGAAGGATTAGAGCTGTCTGCTAAGAAAGACGCACAGCTGGCAGGCCCTACGCATTAAACAATCCCATTTGACACCACATGCCCGGCCCAAGTGATGGCTGACAAACTAAGCTGTTTGTCATGAACTAGTTTGGTTATTTTCTTTTAAAAAGAACAGGAAATACTAACCATCCCACATACCTCCCATCCTCAGAAAACCCCCATACACTCCAGATATTAGTTAAGACTAAACCACATCCCAAAGTGCCAGGTCTACACAGTTATTGTTTAACACCTCCAGGGATGGTGACTCCACCACCGCCCTGGGCAGCCTGTTCCAGTCCCTGACCACTCTTGCAGCAAAGAAACGTTTCCTAATCTCCAACCTAAACCTCGCCTGGTGCAATTTGAGGCCACTTCCTCTCCTTCTATCACCTGATATGGGGAAGAAGAGATTGATCCCCACATCACTACATCCTCCCTTCAGGAGATCTTTGGTTCTTCTTTAGCTGTGCCAGGCATAGAGCTGTAAGGAATCTGATACCAGCCTCATTTCATATGTGCTTCAGAAAGGTGGCAAAGCAAACCTTTCCTTGGGAGTTTCAGTCGTAAACCAAGAGGGAGGGTGGCTCTCCTAAATGCAGCACTGGATGGAGACTAGGGAGACTTTGTTGCCACTTCATTTCCCTATCCCTAGAATCTCAGAATGGTTTGGTGTGTAAGGGACCTCCAAAAGTAAAGAAATTTCTCCTCATGTTGAGGTGAAACCTTCTCTGTTCAAGTTTGCATCCATTGTTCTTTGTCTTATTACTGTGCACCACCAAAATGAGCTTGGCCCCCTCCACTTGACACCCACCACTCAAATATTTATAGCCATTGATCAGATCCCTTCTCAGCCTTCTCGAGACTAAACAGTCCCAGGGCTCTCAGTCTCTCTTCATAGGGGAGCTGCTCAAGTCCCCTAATCATCCTTATGGTGCTCCATTGGACACTCTCCAGCATGTCTCTGTCTCTCTTGAACTGGGGAGCCCAAAACTGGACACAGCATTGCAGATGTGGTCTCACAAGGGCAGAGCAGAGGGGAAGAAGAACCTCCCTAGTCCTGCTGGCCACACTTTTCTTGATGCACCCCAGGATACGATTTGCCCTCTTGGCCACAAGGGCACATTGCTGTCCCATGGCAAACCCCACTAGGACTCCAAGGTCTTTCTCTATGGAGTCGCTTTCCAGCAAAGCGGCCCCTAATCCGTGCTGTTAGTTACGTTCTTTGAAAGAGCTGGTTTGTCAAATTGTGTTTAGAGAAAAGGAGTGCTTTAACTTTTTCAACACATTAAGGAGGATTCTGAAGTAATATAATTAAGATAATGGAATCTTATTTTCTTTCCCTGAAAAGAAATAGGAAGAAACTAGCATGTTTTTTATTTAATTATTTTTTCTGCCATCTTTTACCCCCTCTTGTATTATTTGGAACATTGTTACCGGTGATATGGCAGACAACATATTGCCGTATTAGCAAGGTCACTCAGTCACAAAATCCCATTAGTGGTGAAAATGACAAAACAGAGTAGTGAGCTGTATAGTGACAAATAAGGTAAGTTCTCACCTTGTGTATAGAAGGTCTCAGGCTCAAATGTACACAGTGCAGAACCAGAAGAAAATGCATCTGGCAGCTCACATCCACTCTGCATGACTTGGGGAGAGACATCCTCAGCTTTCTTAGCCAGACAAGGAAGACTTGAAGAACTCAGTAGCTTCCATCAATGCTATTGCATATTGAGCAAAAGATCCCTCTTTCAATGCCTGCATGTGATACCACAGAATCACAGAACATCAGAGGTTGGAAGGGACCTCCAGAGATCATCCAATCCAACCCCCTGCCAAAAGCAGGATCACCCAGAGTAGTCTGCACAGGAATGCATCCAGGTGGGTTTTGAATGTCTCCAGAGAAGGAGACTCCACAACCTCTCTGGGCAGCCTGTTCCAGTGCTCCATCAACCTCACTGCAAAGAAGATTCTCATGTTGAGGTGAAACCTTCTCTGTTCAAGTTTGTATCCATTGTTCCTTGTTTTATTACTTACTACTTGACACCCACCCCTCAGATATTGATAGCCATTGATCAGATCCCCTCCCAGTCTTCTCTTCTCAAGACTAACCAGTACAGTCACAGAATTCATAGCAGGGAGCACAGAAAGCAAGACATCCGTAATTCAGTTCCAGCAGATAGTAGACAAAAGCTCAGCTATCCAAGCGGATAGAATCACACAGAATCTCAGAATGACAGAACAGTTGAAAGGGACCTCTGGAGAACATTTCATCCAAGCCCCAGACCAAGCACATCCTGGGCTGCAACCAAAGAAAGCATGGCCTGCAGATCCGGAGAGATGATTCTGCCGCTCTGCTCTGCTGAGACTTCACGTGAAGTACCATGTCCAGCTCTGGGGCCCTCAACACAAGAAGGACATGAGTCTTGTGCATAGCAATATGGCTCGAGCATTTACCAGTGGCACATGGCAGCATCCTCCTGCAGTGGCTCACCTGCTTGCCTCAGGGAAGAGGGGTGGAAGACCCATCAAGCCCTGCTGCTGACCAGTGCCCCAAGGGGCCTGCGTTACTCAGCATCTCCAGCTGAAGTTGCAGCGTGGAGTGAGCAGCTTCAGCCAGGTTCATGTTTGTAATCGAACAGCACAAAACAAATAGCACACACTGGGAAGAGCAGACTGGTAACAACTCAACAAGAAAGCACAATGCAGATTAAACTCCTGCAGCCCAGCCCTCTTTATCACAACGTGCAAGTTCCACTAACTAAGGAACTCGTTAGAAAACCAAAGCATTTGATGAGTGTCTTGATTAGAGCCAGATGGAAAAACCAAGCTCTCTTTCCTCAATTCCTTGTCATACCTCTAGTCTTCACATACTGGAATCCTAGAATTGTCAGGGTTGGAAGGGACCTCAAGGATCATCCAGTTCCAACCCCCCTGCCATGGCCAGGGACACCTCACACTAGATCAGGTTGCTTGAAGCCACATCCAGCCTGGCCTTAAAAGCTTCTAGGAATGAGGCTTCCACCATGTCCCTGGGCAATCTGTTCCAGTGTCTCACCACCCTCAGGTCAAGGAATTTCTCAGCAATACACATGCAACTGTGTTTTCACAGTTTAAACACTTATTTTGAACAATTAGCCTCTTTTAATCTCTGCTGAAAATCTTCAGAATTCGAGTTTAGAAAAATATTGTTAGATGAATCCTCCTTTTGTTCGAAAATAGGTTTCTGAGAAACGTGTCTGAATTACAGCCGTCACTCAGCTAATCATTAATATTTACTAGTGTAGAAGAAAGTTGAAATAAAACCAGTATTGCTGCAAAATGTGATTCCCCCAGCTTGGAAAGCACTTTGGTACCCTCAACTCCTACAGACTCCATCTGAAGTCTGCTGCAGAGAGACTGTTCATCAAAACTAACTGACCAAACCTACCCACCTCTAGGATTCTTCTCTATCAGGTCCAAGACTTTAAATTCCTATACAAATTTTCACTCCAGGACCTCACTGAATTTTACTTTCAAAGAAATTAAGCTCACTGTGGTCCCATGAGCTCTCCATTTAGCACAGAAAGAAACCACGTGACATGGACATTTAAGAGATGCACTCCGCAACCTTTCTGTTCCCTTTAGATTCAGTCAGAACCTAAAAGGTTCAGCACTTGCTTTTTCCTTCATAAATTTTATTGATTACATGCTCTATGCAGGAGCAGTCCACTGCAAAACTGGGCAGCTCTCTACTTGCCAGAGTCACTGGATACAATCTCTCTGCAGGCATAACCACAGAGAGCAGGGTGTGCTGAACAGTGGTGTAGGTGCAGGCTACATGATGTCACCTACTGAGTGTTATATCAGGGTGTGAGGCAATGTCTTGCAAGAGCCATTCAGATGAATCTTTCAGTCTTATCCAGCTACAGGGAAACCTGCAGAGACTGGAGGATCTTGAAGGTCTTTTCCAACCTCAGTGATTCTGTGTCATTTGGTGATTTACAGGAGTAGCCAGAGGAAAGCTGGTGTCTGAGGAAGGCTGGAAGTAGAATATAAAACCTCTGGCTCCCCTATACCTCATCACCCCAGCTGTTCTTGCCTGGCATGGCTGTTTACAGAGGCTGCATGTGGTTGCAGGTACCACACCAAATTTAATGAGCCACAGAAAATTCATTCCCTTCATTAAGGCTCTACTGAAGCTTTGAAGCACCATTATCCATCCCACATGCAGGCTCTGTCGGCAAGGCTGGCCTTTCTCTGAGAGAGGAAATATTTCCATCTCAAAGACATATGCTGCTTATGAACTGTCCTGAAGACTTTAGATATTTTTAAGCTCTCATTTCAGGGAAATTGACACAGAAATATTAACAGCCTTGTAAATTAATCAGCCGTTGTGCATCGTCTCTAATGAAAGCATTTCAGAGGCTCTTAGTGAGCACCTCTGCAACCCAAGGAGGGGCTGATTTGCATTAGGTACCTTCTTATTGCCTAGAAAAATGGGATCATGAACATTCCAGGCACTGCCCTTTAGGCTCTTAAATTATTTACACTGAAAAATAGTTCAAGTTTAAAGTAAAGATTTAATGCAGTAGAGAGAGAGGATTTTTTAAGGAACAAGAATGAAGTCTTAATTCTGGTTCCACCAGTTTTGCCCTTTGCAATTCCTTTGCAGAGGAAAATTAAAGACAAACCCCTTCACAAAGCCTGGTAACTTTCCCCCTCAGAGCTATTTATAGACTCATAGATTCACAGACTTGTTTCAATTGCAAACAACCTCTAAGGTCATTCAGTCCAACCATGGCCATTAAACCATGCCACCAAGTGCCCTGTCCAGATGTTTCTTGAACACCCTCAGGGATGGCAGCAACACCACCTCCCCAGAGACCCTGTTGCAATCAATTCTTTAGAGTGAGGGTGGTGAGACACTGGAACAGGTTGCCCAGGAAGGTTGTGGATGCCCCCTCCCTGGAGGTGTTCAAGGCCAGGTTGGATGAGGCCTTGGGTGACCTGATGTCCCTGTCTGTGGCAGGGGGGCTGGAACTAAATGATCTTTAAGGTCCTTTCCAACTCAAACCATTATATGAATCCATAAATCTTATACTGCATGTAAGGAATGATTTTCTCTGAGTTCTAGGTGACACCAGGATCACACAATAAACACAATACCAGCTCCACATGGAGATTCAGGACCAGCAGGTGCTTGGAGAAACGTCCACTCCCAGGACAGAGTGAGCAGGTTTGCTGAGGGCAGCAGTCTCCTGTTTACTCAGATACCTAATGCCATAGACAAAGGAGATGTGGGACTCCGAAGGCAGCTAAAGCAGCTCATCATCTTGTGAAAAATCTAACCTCCTGATTTGATCTGACTGCTCAGAGCAGAGGTCCTGGCTTCCTGCTGCTTCCCTTTTAGCTCAGGATGCATCAGTGATACACACCAGAATAAATGTACTGGTAATGGGACTTTGGTGAGTCACCGGTGGGGCAGATTTCCACCTTCCTAAGCAAAACGCACAGAAGAGGCAGGCAGATTAAGTTCAAAACCACCCCACCTAATTGACACAAAGTGTAATAATTCTTCCCTGCGTTACAATTTCAGGCTGCTACCATTTCTGGCTGAACTTGTTAAGACAACGTTGAAGATAAAGGAGCTTTTGGAAGAAATGTCCAATTAGCTTCCCTCCCTGATTTTTTATTTGTCCTGGAATTAGATTTTATTGCAATTGTATTTACAAAACTCATGCTGTAGGACATCTTTGCTCCACAGTCTGTCATTGCTAATGAGCAAAGGACACAGAATGCTGTTAGATTTCTTTCCTCTTCTTATCACTTCTTAAGGTGAACTGTGATTTCTTTCAAGAGCTTTGCTTGCAGAAAAGGAAGGATTTTGGGAAAGGTGGAGACAAAAATATTAATTGCATTTTCCCACTTTACTGACAGTTCCAATAGCAGCAAGTGTTATTGCAAAAGAGGAAAAAAGCCTCCCACCATCAACTGCAAGATCACATCAGCCCTGAAATCAGTTCAACCTTTGCTGTTCCTGCCACCTTCCTTCCCCGGTAAAGTTGTGGGAGGGTGCAAAGGGATCCTCTCCAATCAAGAAGGAAACGGAGAAAACTACAATCGCCAGGCAAATTAAGTGGAGCAGTAAAGGCAATTCCTGTGGGAGAGGAATCTTTCAGATCCTGGAAGGGAGGTGAGGGCAGTAATTGGATACTAGAAGGGAAATAATATTTTCCCCTTTTTCTACACAGGAGATGAACCTTCCTCCAAAATGTCTGATCTCAAGACAAAGGTTGCACTATTAGATGCTGAAGTCATGCCTTTGAAATAATGGATAAGACAAGCCCATATAATATTTGCTATCTAGAATAGAATATTGATTTTGTTTTTTTTTTTCCCCCCTCTCTTTCTCCTACCAGCCTCTCAAAGTCTGAGTTAAAACAGACTGTGTGGCAACTTCAGGTCACTGTAATTCTCTTTAATGCCTCTCCTTGTCAAAAGTCATGATATCAAAGCTGCCCTTTTGTTCCCCTTAATTCTATCCATGCAGTCCCTGTCGCTGAGCTTCCCTAACTCCCCATACAAAGATGAAGAATAACTGAGAGACTTGGACTCGGACCTATCTATAATCAAGAGAACTGAAAGAGATCTCTTCGCACAGCTCCAGCCCTACAGCCAGCCTGACTTTACCTGGGAGATGGAGGGCTGTGATACAAATGAAATCCAGGCTCTGCAGCACAAACCATGGCAAGAGCTAAAAGTAATGTGTCAGATTCCATCCAGCTTCCTCACACAATGCAATAATTCCAAGGATAGCCTGAACTCTCACCACTTCCTGCATAAGTAAGTGTTGCAGGCTAAGGGAAATCAAGAGTTAATTGGTATAACTACAAAGCAAAGTCCTCCAGAGGCTAGAGAGTCCCAGGGAGATGGGCAGTTCATCCTGGGATATTGTCATCTGTTATTCTATTCCATTTTCCTGTATTTCTCTGTTTATGGCAGCGTACAGCCAAACCTCTCTCTCTCTCCTCTCTGTCTCAGGATGTGCGTGCCATTATCTTTTGTTGGGGAGAGGCTTTTACAGAATAGAGAATTAACCAGGTTGGAAAAGGCCTTCGAGGTCATCGAGTCCAACCTACCACCCAACACCATCTCATTAACTAAACCATGGCACTAAGTGCCTCATCCAGTCTCACCTCCAGTGATGGGGACTCCCTGGGCAGCACATTCCAATGGCCAATATCTCTTTCTGAGAAGAACCTTCTCCTCACCTCCAGCCTAAACCACCCCTGGCACAGCTTGAGACTCTGTGCGCTTGTTCTGGTGCTGCTTGCCTGGGAGAAGAGACCAAGCCCCACCTGGTTACAACCTCCCTTCAGGCAGTTGTACACAGCAAGAAGGTCTGCCCTCCTCTTCCCCAGGCTAAACACCCCCAGCTCCCTCAGCCTCTCCTCACAGGGCTGTGCTCCTGCCCTTGTCTGGCAGTGAATTTCCAGCTACGCCACTGGGCCTGGTGAAGCCTGCGACAGGCCTGGGTCTAGGGGGAGCAGCTTGGCTGTGCTTGGGCCTAAGTTTCTGGAAGGTTTTGCCCTGATAGGCCCAGGTGAAGAAATGAGCCTAATTTGCGAAGGTCTCCCTTTCACCTAAACATCTTTTGTATACATTTGCAAATAGAATTCCCATCTAAGCTTCCAGCCGAGTGTGGAGTGTTGTTAGTTTCCTCCTTGGGAAGCAGAACGCCTGCAAATACCCAAGGCTGAGTTTCTGGGGCACGTACCCAGAAAAGCCTCAGACTGGGAATGAGATGAGTAACTCCGCTTTCACTCCTAGTTTTGCAGGGCTTTGTGAAATAAAAGGTGTTCTGCCTCCGTCACCCAAGAGCCATAATCTGCCAGGCTTGCTGTGTGCTTGCTCTGTTGGGCTTTGCAAAGCAATAGCCTTAACAGTTTTCCTCAAACATGCAGCCAGCTGAAGGGAAATCATTGCCTCCACCCATGGCTGAAGTACCTACTGTGGGTACTTCAACTTGGTCTCCTTCTCAATCCAAGTGGATTTTGAAGTTTCCGCTCCCTCACGAGTGCATTTATCTTGCTGTCATGAGGTGAAAGCAGCCCTTTCTCCCCACAGTCACCACGTACTGATGCAAAGGTGGAACATAATTCAGGATTTGGGAGAGGACCAGAGCTAAGCTTCGGTCATGGTTAGAAAGACACAAGCAGATGAACAAACCTCTGCCGAATGACAAGATGCCAACGTTATGCAAGCCTTTGACACTAAATAGTGCCTGCAGAAGAACTTAAAGTTGGAGTCAAACTGTCAGGCAATCCAGGCTTCAGCATCAAAATTAAGGCTTTTATCATTACAATGTTAAAAATAAAACCATTTTCCAGCAGGAGTACCATAGAAATGACCAGCTGTAAAACACTTGAGAGTGCTGGCTGCTGTAGCCTTCACAGCTGACCTGACTGAAATGACTGGCCCATCACTCCCCTCATTCCCAAGGACTCAGAAATGCTGGAAAGCCTTGGATCATGCAGAGCTGTTTTCTAACCCCTAACTGGCAACAGACCCAAAAAAAAGAGTCAGGGAATTTTTTTCTGGTGACAAAAAAGAATAAGTGGGTCTGTCTTACAGTCTGTAGCAGTTGTTGCAGCATCATGGAATGCACTGGGTTGGAAAAATGACCCTCAGGATTATCAAGTCCAACCATTGACCCTTCTCTACACAAAGTTCACGCCTAAACCATATCCCCAAGCACCACGTCTAAATGACCCTTGAACATCACCAGGGTTGGTGACTCAATCATCGCACAGCACAGCACATTCCAACACCTAACCACTCTATGAAAAAATATCTTCCTAATGTCATGTCTAAACCTCCCTTTTGCAGCTTAAGGCCATTCCCCCTTCTTCTATCACTAATTACCTGTGAGCAGAGACCAGCACCAACCTCTCCACAACCAACCTCTCCACAACATCCTTTCAGGTAGTTGTAGAGAGTGATGAGGTCTTTCCTCAGTCTGCTCTTAGAAGCCTCATAGAATTGTAGAATGTACTGGGTTAGAAGGGACCTCTAGAGACTATCTAGTCCAACCACCCTGTAAATAAGCAGAGACATCCCCAACTAGATCATGTTTTCAGGCACCATTAAAAGACTTAAGTGACTTCTGTATCTTCCATTGTGTTGGAATCCAGAAACAATTTGGGAAGCCAACAAATCTCTTCTTGGTTAGAGCTCTTAAAATATGTGAGCACAAACATTTCTTCTGGTAAACATGGAAAGTGCTTAATTTACTGCAAGCTAAACCATTTGTTCAAAAAGCCTAGTTTGTTTTCAAAACAAGAGCTCCCGGCCTAAGGAGCTAGACAAAAGAAAAAGGTGTGTTCACAACTAACAAGGGTCATTGAGCACTGGAACAGGTTGCTGGAGAGGTGGGGAGACCCCGTCCCTGGAGATATCCAATGTGAGCATCAACAGGGCTCTGGGCAACCTGATTTAGTTGAGGACGTCCCTGCTCACTACAAGGGTTTGGACCGGATGACCTTTAGAGGTCCTTTCCAATCTGGGTGATTCTATGATTTCTGATCAACCATGTTGCAATTGGTTGCTGAAATATTCCATTAAATACAAGTATTTCCAGATGTATCCATTTATGAGGAAAACCTAGGACCTGGCAGAAACCCACCTCTCTAAACATGCTTCCTATTTTTGGATTTATTTGTAATCCTGCACTTCTCCTTTTTCTTTTTACCCCCAGAACCTTCCATCCCTTTCCCCATACTCCTCCCTCTCAGGGAAAACGCAGGGTGACAGGAGAGATTTCCTGGCAGCAGAAGGAATGAAAGGTTCATTTCAAAGTTGATCTGTCCTTTTTTCGTGTGTGTGGTTTTGTTAAGTATATACCACATTTCTGAAATCCAGCTAGGAAAACCTAGAAAAGTCTTCCAATTATAATCCTTGATATTTCCCCTGAAGCTAAACCAAAGCCCCTTTGAACTAGAAAAGTGTCTTTCAAAACTGAAGAAGGGCAAGACCTGAACTTTTCTACCTGTAGTCTTCTAGTCCAAGATTAAAGTTGGTTGGTTTTCTCTTTTTTTCAACTCCCCTCTTCCTCAAGGAAGTATATACTCTGATTTTTAACACAACTATTTTTAGTTAATCCAGGTTTCCTTTTTATCCTCTGTAGCCAAATCCTGCACCAGTCGTTTGAGCATTTTTAACGTTACATCTACATCAAAAGTCACAGTTTCCCCAGCGGATATTTGCCTGCTATGCAGAGGAGGTAAATAAGATTTTGCAGTGCTTCTCGTCAAAAATCCCATTGTCACAGGCATGTTTATTGATTGATATTTTTTTTCCCCCAAGTAGGTAAGTTATGGATTAATCTTAGCTCACATTCAAAATGGTTTCCATTTAGGAAGTCACTGCTTTCTAAGGTGCAGATGGATTTAGCATCTGCGTGTATTCATCTGGTCCTCTCTCAGACAGCTCTATGGTGGGGTTGCAGGGTGATTTCAGGAAGGAGAGCGTTCATCCTTCTTAGGTGGGAGTTAATAGGCTGCTCCCCAGCACCCCAGGTGCTATGCACAGCAAGCCCTAAAGCTTGAGCCTGCGTATACGCTGGTTAGCATAACTACTGTAATGCAGGTGATTTGGAAAACTTATGGGGAGCAGAAATGTGAGTCTTCTAGCATGAAGTATCACAACAAGGTGCAGCAAGGGTTTAACGCACAGAAAGGGAACCATTCCAATTTTTCTAATAGGCTTTCACACCCCTGTGAGGAAAAGCAGTTCAGCTTCTTATATCTTTTAAAAGTAGCACGCTCTACATAAAACCTAGTGCCTTGCTGGTTGATCTATGGTTTTAAACATAATATTACACCCAGAGATTGAACCGAAAAGGTAATAAAGATACTGTCTTCCGGGACCAGGACAGTAATGAAACTTCCATTTTCATAACTCACCAGCCCCAAGTATAGCTTAGCAAATTTATGCTCACGGAACGTTTAACAAGTAAAGCAAAGAAAACACATTCAACGGAAACAATGTTCAGTATTTTAATTTGAGGACTATGTGAGGACAAGCAACCATGCATTTTTGCTTAATTGCTTCTCACTTGTTCCCGTTTTTAACACCTCTCCAGCAAATTAGAGAAGAATCTTCAAATGTGTTACTGGAGTTGTGTCAAAGATCGTACATCACCTGCTACGCACGCTCCGGCAAAAGTCCAGAAGACAAACTGGACATGACTGAGGGGGAGAGCTTATGGAAGGAAGTCTCATGGTGGATTGCCAAAGCTAAGAATAGCAATTCCTACTGCAGATGCAAAGACCTACATCGAGACATGTTCCTTACTGTATCCAGGAGAAGCTAGAGAGTTAACTGGTCAGTCACAGAACCAGAGTCATTCAGGCTGGAAAAGACTCTTGATGATCCCAAGTCCAATCGCTGACTCCACTCTACAAAGTTCACCTCTAAACCATATTCCCACATCTAAATGACCTTTAAACACATCCAGGGGTGGTGACTCAACCACCTCCCTGGGCAGCCCATGCCAATGCCTGACAACTCTTCCTGGGAAAAAATTCTTCCTAATGTCCAGTCTAAACCTCCCCTAGCGCAGTTTGAGGCCATTCCCTCTCGATCTGTCGCTGATGTAAAAGAATAAAGCTTTACTTTTGAATGCATCCAGGTGGATTTTGAATGCCTCCAGAGGAGGTGGCTCCACAACCTCTATGGGCAAGATACTCCAGGGCTCCAGCACCCTCACCATAAAGAATTTTCTCCTCATGTTGAGGTAGAACCTCCTGCATTCCAGCTTGTACCCATTGTTCCTTGTCCTATCATTTGGCACCACCAAAGTCAGCCTGGCACCTTCATCCTGACACCCACCCCTCAGATACTTATGGACATTGATAAGATCTCCTGTCAGCCTTCTCTTCTCCAGACTGCTCCTGTGCTCTGTGACCTTCACTGCAAAGTGTCTCCTCAAGAACATTACTTGGCTCCCAGGACTGCCCAACCAGAAGAATCCCCACATTTCTCCCTCAAAGCCCTCCCTCATAGGTTGGACTTGATGACCTCCAGCCTGGTTGGTTCTGTGATTCCGTAAGAGCCTTTGCACCACAGATTGACACTGCTTTTGCAGTGGTCACCCCAGGAGGCCTGAGGATGTTTCCTGTTTTCCTTTTTCTGGACATAGTGAAAATGATGAGGAACAGCTCAAACATTTTATGGTCACCACAAAAAAGAGAGACAAGAGCCTCACTCAGAACTTACATTTGTAGGCATAGAAAAAATGAGCATTGCCTATTAGTTTGGCACTGAGAAGCCACTTAGCAGGCAGTGTCTCAGTAAGAGGCAAGCCTAGTGGCAGACTCCAAGCTGGCAGTTGTAAGGTATACACTTCAAAAGAGCATGTATTTTAGTAAGTACAAATTAAAACACCAGAAATGGCTTTACACAGAGGAAAAAAAATAATAATAAAGTAAATCAGTTCCAGTGTGACAGACAAAAAAAGCAGACAGCATTCAGGAGCACAGCTCTTTAAGCT
Organism: Picus viridis; assembly: GCA_033816785.1. NCBI lineage: Eukaryota > Metazoa > Chordata > Aves > Piciformes > Picidae > Picus > Picus viridis. The sequence continues at coordinate 8,775,951 of CM066577.1, forward strand.
GGCATTGATTGACTGATTCATTAGATGTATAGAAGAATTATCAGGAGTGTGAAGGCTCCTATCCAGATGAATAGACCCTCTCAACACAGCTTCAGAGAACACCTCAAAAGCAACCATCAAATGAAAGGTATCCCATCACAAGTAAACCCAATCATGCCAGCTCCACACCCTTTCAATTGTCACTTCCCTCCTGCCTCACTAATTTCATGGGTTGTCGGCGGGGAGAAAGATTGAGCTCTGTGATGTGCCTTGAGTTGATGATGTATCCTGACTCAGACTCTGTTTTATTCTATCATGGTTTGAGCTCTTCCAGCTCAGGATAGAAGGTATTTTGGGGGTTGAAATTCACCCCAACATAAAATTGCCAGAGCAGCTTAGCTGGAAAGCAAATGAAGCTGTAGCTTCACAACTACAGCACAACTACAATCTAGAAATATGGAATGCGATGAATACGTAACAAAATATTTTAAAACATTTTAGCCTGCAGAGGAGGCTCAGGGGAGACCTTATTGCTCTCTACAACTACCTGAAAGGAGATTGTAGCCAGGTGGGGGTTGGTCTCTTCTCCCAGGCAACCAGCATCAGAACAAGAGGACACAGACTCAAGCTGTGCAAGGGGGGGTTTAGGCTGGATGTTAGGAAGAAGTTCTTCCCAGAAAGAGTAATGGGCCATTGGAATGTGCTGCCCAGGGAGGTGGTGGAGCCACCATCACTGGAGTGTTTAGGAAGAGACTGGATGAGGCACTTGGTGCCATGGTTTAGTTGATCAGATGGTGTTGGGTGATAGGTTGGACTTGATGATGTCAAAGGTCTTTTCCAACCTGGTTAATTCTGTTCTATCCTATTTTAAAGTCTTCCAGCAGAGACATTGACCATGAGCTGTGATTACACAGCTAAGACTAACAACTTAAAGCAAGGAGAATGGTAGTACCAAGAGGTGGATAGTTATTTGTATGTGCTAATGCATGCACTGCTCCTGAAGCAGCCTGAAATTGCCTGAGCTTATAACATTGTAGGGATTTTTTTCCTTACCAACCCAGGCAAAGCTTCCACTGGATGAATGAATTCCACCAGGAATGTCATTTGACTTTGAAAGAGCAAGTGTGAACGTTGAACATCTGCCCAGCAATGCGTCTCAATGTGAAGTCAACTCTGATAATGCTGTTGAATGAAACCTATCCCAGAATTACTTGGTTGTGCTGTGGCTTTCCTTATGAAACCCTGCAATGACTGAACTGATAAGGTTGTATCTGAAACCTCATGACTATTATGCAGTGTAACTCTCCAGCAGGGAGACTTGGCAAGGTAACACATTGACATCTTCATGAACTTAGCACTTCACATCAAGGAGAGGATGCGAGCTTGTCAACTTGACAATCAGAGTGCAATCTCCATCAAATTAGCCCTTAGAAATCATTACAATAGGACTGGAAGCTCTTCGCAGTCATATAAATAGGATCCATTAGATTTGGCTGCTACGAAAAAAAAAAAAAAAAAAAAAAGAAGTCAAAGGCTACTAATCATATCCTCTCACCCAAATGAATATTGTCACATTTCCTTACTAGTACTTAGAGGGCGTTGGTGAATATTTTCGCCATCTGTTTTGGTTCATGTGTGCATCATTTGGATTCTTTCTTAATTGAAGGACAGCTTCAGTAAAGGCAAAATGAGAGAACTCCTTTCAGGCTTGCCAGGTATTTTTCTTAAGTTACAACTACATGTCACACGAGGACCCAATCCTTAAGAAACGCCCTCACCTCATTATATTAAGCAGAGACTCATCTTTGATTCCTTGCAATGGAAGGATTTTATTTTAAAACTGGAAGCACTTTGAATTCTAAATGGAAATGATCAGAAGCATTCAAAAATATTTGACAAGGTTTTGAAGATGAACAGAAACACTGAGCGCTTCCTCCTACTCACATGGTCTGTGTGGCAACATAAGTGATTGAAGATAAACCAAGAGCAAGAATTTGGTATTAAAAATAAATAAATCAATCAATCAGAGCCTACTTGCAGTCTCACAGTTCTTTATATTGAATCACAGAATTTCAGGGGCTCAAAGGGACCTTGAAAGATCATCTAGTCCAACCCTCTCGCCAGAGCAGGATCACCTGCATCAGATTACACAGGAACTGATACACTTAACCTATTCATACAATTATAGAATGCTAGGGGTTGGAAGGGACCTTCAGAGATCAGATTACCCAATCAAAGCAGGAACACCTAAGGCAGGTCACATAGGAACACACCCAGATGGGTTTTGAAGACCTCCAGAGAAGACAACTCCACTCTGGGCAGCCTGCTCCTGGGCTGCAGCACCCTTGCAATAAAAAAGTTCTTTCTTCTGTTGAGGTGGAATTTCCTGTGATTGAGTTTATGCCCATTGTCCTCCATCCCATCACTGGGTATCACTGAAAAGAGCCTGGCTCCGTCCTCCTGACAGCCACCCTGCTGATATCTATAGACATCGGTCAGGTCCTCTCTCAGCCTTTTCTTCTCCAGCTTAACAGCCTCAAGTCTCTCAGCCTTTTCTTTTAAGAGAGATGCTCCACTCCCTTATCATCTTTGTAGCCCTCCGTTGAACTCCCTCCAGCAGTTCCATGTCCCCGTGGAGCCCAGAACTGGACACAATATGCCAGACGTGAACTACACTTTAGCTCAGGTAGAGGAGAGGAAATTTTATGCCACTGCCATGATCCCTATCTCAGAAAAATCTCAGGGAAGATATGAAAGCTTAGGCATTGAGAAGATGCACCCCACAGGCAGAAACTATCTGCCAGATATTTCCTGCACCATCACCTCCTGCTAATGCCAGGGAGACCTTAATTCCAGTACTTCACATTGTGAAAGTACCACACAAGGAGACAGAAACGTTTTGGTATTTAGCACTGCCCAAATTTTGTAGGATTTTATAGATTCCTATTGATACCAGCAATCTAAGCCAAACTTTTGTTTGCATAACAGGTATGGTTTCCTAGATGTGAGCTATGAATACACAGCAGCATATGGACTAACTGCAATTACAAAACTGCACCAGAACTATTTCTGTGCACAATGCAGCAGCAGGAAAAAAAAAAAAAAAAAGAAGTGTGCCAGGCTCCAAAATAAGGTGGCGGCGTTCATGCAAAATACAAACCTTGACAGCATTTTGGGCCACCCGAGACAGTTCCCAAAGGTTTCAGGTGAAAACCAGGAATTCGACATCAAACACTGAGCCATCCTTTCATCTAATTACTTCCTCTCATTTTATTAGCTCTCTGCTGACTGAGTTGCATAAGCCATTCCCCTGCATGAGAAGGATCTGTAGCCATGGAAATACTACTTTTTCCTTTTTTTCCTCCCCTCTCTGAAAGCATACTTGCTCACTTTGTGAAAAATGTATAATCCTCCCTGGCAAAGCAGTGCAGATATTGGATGTCTGAAGTAGTGAGCCCCGGGTAGAGCTTTTACACCACAGCCCACAGAGGAGTGCGTGGCAATGGCACCTGCTCCCTTCATGTGAGGAAGAACCTACATCAGGGTCTTTGTCTTAAACTTAGGTGCCTGTGGTGGGTTGAAATTTGCCAGACCAGCTCAGCTGGAAGCAAATGAAAGCTGTATTTACAAGCAAAACTACAGTCTACAGTGAAATGCAACAAATACGTACAAAATACACAGTAGTCACAATATCTACAGGTGTATACAATTAATGAGCAGCACGAGGACCCCCCCAGCCAAATACCAGGGGCGCTAATAGCTTCTCCATTCCTGCCTCCCCCCGCCTCGCCTCCCTGTACACAAAAGGGACAAGAGAGAGCAGAGAAGTTAGAACTTATCCAAAACAATGCAGCCAAGGTCAGGCAGAAGCCAGTATATCTCACAGTCCAAGGAAGCGAGAAGAGAAAGAGATTGTTTTGGTACAACTAGTTGAAGTCCCTTTTCTCTCCTTTTTACACCCAATAGAGATTCATTTACATTCTACTACTTTCTGTTTGACCTCTGTGAAAATTTTTTGAAGGCATAACCTAAAACTACCACAGTGCTGATTATGAACTACTGGAGCAGTTTTCCCCCTCTCTCCATTTTACCAGTAAAGGGAAGAGCTAATAATGCTCCCTTTTATTTCAACTGTTTTCAAGCAGCAGCAACACACACAGGACATTTGATAGTCTTACTGTGTTGGTAGGTTGAGCCTGGCAAAGGATCTCACAATATGAGTGATGTGGCAATAAAGTTTCAAGCTCCCATGAGAGCTGGTTCTGCACTCGAAATTAGATGCAAGACTCTTCACACCACCCAGGGGAAAAAAATAAAACAACACAACAGTGACATTTCCTCAGACTGGAGCCAAAAGATCCACATGCATCCTGCAGAAGATTATTTTTTTCCTTCCACTAATCACAATCGGCTGCACTCGTTTGTGGGTATTGGGACATTCACTGCAGGTGAAACCACGATTCTGAAGATCACAGGATGGCTCAGGTTGGAAGGGACCTCAGATATCGCCTACTCCAACCTCCTCACCATGGGCAGGGACACCTCTCAACTACACTTGGCTGCTCAGGACCTCATCCAGCCTGGCCTTGAATATCCCCAGAACAGAGGCATCCACAACCTCCCTGGGCAGCCTATTCCATAGTCTCACCACCCTTGTACTAAACAACTTCCTAAGATCCAGTTCAAATCTACTCTCTCTCAGCTTCAAACCATTCCCCCTTGTCCCCTCTCTAGACACCCTTATGAAAAGTCCCAGTACCTGAAGGGAGCCTCCAGGAAGGCAGGCAGCTCTAAAATCCCCCAACCCAGAGTCTTCTCCAGGCTCAACAACCCCAGGTCCCTCAGCCTATCCTCATAGCAGACCAGCTCCATCTTTGTGGCCTCCTCTAGACTCACACCAACAGCTCTGTGTATTTCTTATTTTGGGGACTCCAGAACTGGATGCAGATTCAAGGTGGGGTCTCACAGGATTGCTGATCAATCTTGTAGGTTCTATATACCCATGACCATTTCTATTTTGTTTCCATCACTGCAGGTCACCCCACAAATTCAGTGATGAATTTACAGAAGGAGGCATCTGTGCATTATCAAAGTTTACTTGATTTTTAATGGAAAAACACATTAAAATAATTCTTGTCTGTCATGATTGCATTGCAGTGAAGTGCCACATCAGGTTAAGCTCAGCTAACTTCAAGAGGCCACTGAAAGGAGGCAGCTTTCCACCTTTCATGTGTAATTGCTAAATTCTGGGCTTGTGGCAAGCTCCATGGAAGCAACAACTTATTATTTAAGCAAGCGCTGCAGTAGACCAGGAGTCAAACTGAGATCCTGGTTCTTAATTACCCCGCAGCTTCAAGGGTGACAGCAGGAGAACCTGTCAGTTTCAAACCATTTCCGTCACACACGTGAGTGAGAAAACAAGGATGAATATCTACTTGCTTCTTACTTCTGCTCAAATACTTGTGTGAGAATGGAAATGAGGACTTATAGTTTACCACTTTCCCAGTCAGATGCTCAGAGTTTTTGGTGGCCAGCCTCTGACAGGGGTTTCAACAGCCACTCCTAACCTGTGGGGAGCTCTGTTGAACCAATTGCCATCTACAACTACCTGAAGGGAGGCTGTAACCGGGTAGGGGTTGGTCTCTTCTCCCAGACAACCTGTGACGGAACAAGAGGACACAGTCTCAAGCAGCACCAGGGGAGGTTTAGGCTGGATGTTAGGAAGAAATTCTTCCTAGAAAGAGAGATTGGCCATTGGAATGTGCTGCCCAGGGAGGTGGTGGAGCCACCATCAGTGGAAGTGTTTAAAAAGAGACTGCTATTCTGTATTCTGTATGAAGTGCAAACCAAGTCCCTTCCTGCACTTACAGACAGTTTTGTTTTGTTTTTTTCCCCCGGCTTGAAAGTCACTCTTGAGGAGAAGGGATATTGCGCACTCACGTCTTGCCACATCAGAGAGTCAGCCTACATCCAAGATGGGTGTCTAGGTCTCAGTTTATACACATCCAATACAGAGAACAAGTGAGATACTGTGACTTTGGTCAGGTCCATGATTTCCCTGGATCTGTGTCCTGCAGTGATGGGGAAGGAAGTGATTGTCTTCCTACACTCAGCTCATATCTTGACTACTGGTTTTGGTCCCCTCATTACACAAAGGACATTCAGGTCCTTTAGGACAAAAGGGAAAGGAACACAAACTGGAGCAGGCTGTCCAGAGAAGTTGTGGAGTCTTCTTCTACAGAGACATTCAAAACCCACCTGGATGTGTTCCCATGTAATGTGCTGTAGGTGATCCTGCTTTGATAGGAGGGTTGAACTGGATGATCTCCAGAGGTCCCTTCCAAACCCTACCAGTCTGTGATTCTATGACTCTCTGAAGACAGAGCTGAATGTGATGCTGTAGGTAGTACTTCTGTAAACCACTCCTGCCCCTTACAAGGCCTTTAGCCTTAAATGCAGGTAATTGTTTCCCCAAAAGCATTTTTTCCTGCATTCTTTGTCCTACTATGCATCTGACTCTTTTGTGATAAGCACTACACAGTTCTAATTGTGCTGGATTTTATTCCCTTGCTCTTATTCTGAACTTCCCTTAATTTCTCTTCTTGTCTCTGATTGGATCAGCTGTAATTGTTATATTGATTTTTATGTTTTCCCATCTACGATTTATCAGCACTGTCTTTTCTATCTGCTACTGCTCTTGACTGCAGGAACAGTCTGAACAAATCAGAATTAGGTCTGGCCACAGCTGAGCCATGGAAACCTGCTGAGCCATCATAGCTAGAACCCTGGATCCCAGCAACTGTCATAAATAAAAGCCATTTCGACGAGTACCTCATGCCACTTCTGACTGTGAGCATATGGCAGTGTACTCTGTATGGCCTGCAAAACAAGAACTACTTTAGGCACCTATTTGAATGTTAATACAAGGAACTTTTCTCTGATGTTACACAAAAACATTAGAGCTCCCAGCCTATGAAGAGCACAATTGCTAAATTTCACTTCAAAGCTTCACTGAATCTTCCTCCTCCTGTCTGTGAGCTTGAAAAGCCAGACTCAGTGTGGAGGAGAATTTATTTTCCTTCAGGAAAGCAGACAACATGGTGAGCTCTTGCCTGTGTCTCTACAGGGCCGAGTGAAGTGCAGGAATCTTTGTCCCCTTTCTGAGGCAAGTTTATGCCAGAAAACAAATCGTAGCCAAATCATGTGCAGAATGAGCAATGCAAAGAGAATAAATTTAATGTATCTGGGAAGTTTTGAAGTTGGAAGCAAGCTATGGGGAAGCAAGCAGAAAGCAGGAGCAGTGGAGGGGAGGGAACGGATGGAAGCTTGAGGAGGGCAGATTCGGACTGGTGATTAGAGAAGTTCTTGACAGTGAGGATAGTGAAACACTGAAACAAGTTGCCCAAGGAGGTTGTGGATGCCCCCTCCCTGGAGGCGTTGAGGGCCAGGTTGGCTGACGCCTTCAGCAACCTGGGCTATAGCGTGAGGTGTCTCTGCCTGTGGCAGTGGGGCTGGAACTACATGATCTTGAAGGTTTCTTGCAACCCCAAACCATTCTGTAAATCTATGAAACTACAAATCTTCCGAGTGAGACTTGGAGCACAGGAAAAAGAGGAACACTTGCAATCATCTGCTGGCAGCTTCCTGCAGTCCTAGGCAATAAAGCTTAACAATAAACTCTTAAACACATCAATTCCTATCTAAATACAAGTTACAGGAGTTCTGCTCTCTGTACCAGAGGAAATCTCTCATAAATGCTCTGCCTCCTTTCTAATATGACAATGCTGTTGTGCCAACCCTGTCATTTCTGCTCAAAGAGCTTTTCTCTTCTCCTCCTCCTTTTTTGGAGTCTTATCACGCAAACCCGTAGATAACAGCCATATCCTCTCTCAGCTTTTGTTTTTTCCTCACTTGAAGAGGCTGCACCTTCCATTTTTCTTTCCTAAGACAGGCTGCCAAGACCATTGCACTCTTCTCACTCATTCCATCATACATGAATTTTGGAGAGAATATACCACAGAGATCCAAACAGTATTTCAGCTAAATTCACAGTGGAGCCTTACACACAGCATGGAATCACAACCCTCAAACAAGACCATAACAACTTATGACCCCAATGAGCTCTTTTGCAACTACATCTGTAGCTGACTCTAACGTACAACCTGGCTTCTCCTCTGCTCCCAGCTCGAGCACCAGCTAGTGCCTGAAATTCTTGTTCATGGTCCCAAAGCGCATAACTTTGTGTTTTGTACTGGAATGTTTCATCACATTTATATCATTCCTGCTCTCAAGGTCATCTAACTATTTCTATATAATATGGTAATTCACATTTTTATTGTTAATATGTCCCACTTTTATGCCACCAGAGGGGAAAAAAGAAAGCCATTAATTCAGCCCTGCTTTTGGTCCTGAGGTCATTAGATGGAAATATTAAATCAGATTATTCCCTAATCCAATAACTGTACTTCACTAGACCTGTTCAAACAGTTTCCCTCACAACATAGTCTTTTGCTAGCTTCCTCTGGGCCACTTTCCACCATCCCTTTAGAATTCTTATACATCAATCTCCATCTTAACTAAATGACTATCATTTTAACTAATATTTTCCCATCTGGCACAACAGTAGATGTTTTACAGAAGCCTAAACACTGCTTCCACATGGACTTTTTTTGGTCTCCTTGGCTTTTCCACGCTTTAGAAATGGGGAAGATGGAGTCAGGTCTGAATAGCCTGCAATTATATACTCATAGGATGGTTTAGGTTGCAAGGGACCTGCAAGATCATCTAGTTCCAACCCTGCTGGCCATGGGCAGGGACACCTTCCACTAGCCCAGGTTGCTCAAGGCCTCATCCAGCTTGGCCTTGAACACCTCCAGGGAGGGGACATCCGCAACCTCCCTGGGCAACCTGTTCCAGTGTCTCACCACCCTCACTGTCAAGAACTTCCTCCTAATCTCCAGTCTAAGTCTGCCCTCCTCAAGCTTCAATCCACTCCCTTTTGTTCTATCACTACAAGCCCTTGTAAAAAGTCCCTTGCTGGCTTTCTTGTAGGCCCACTTCAAAGAACTGGCAGGCTGCTCTAAGGTCCCCCCAGATTCTTTTCTTCTCCAGGCTGAACAGCCCCAGTTCTCCCAGCCTGTCCCCATAGGGGAGGTTCTCCAGCCTTCTGATCATCTGTGTGTCCTATTCAGGATTCCTGAAAATTGCCTGTTTAGCACAAATGCAGCAAGGGAAGTCCCAGGTGCTACACTGGTAGCAATTCCTTCACTGCTTTCTTGCAGCCTCCTAAGAAGCTCAAACCCCTGTTCTCCCCCATTTCAAGTTTGCAGGAGCTATTAGAGATGATAAAGTAATTTAAAAGCCTTTTACGAAGCTGATGCTGCTTCTGTTATTTTTCCCCCTTCTTATTTTCATTTTCTCAGTGCTGGGATTTGCCCTTTGTACTGCTTTCCTATGGTATTCTCCAAATCCAGGGAGATTTTCCTATTAGACCTGATGAGCGGTTCCCTTCCCTTTGGCAATAAAAACCACACCTGCCCACGAGTCAGACATAACTGTTGCATTTCTTGGCCTTTCAGTTAACGGTGGGATTCACACTCATTTTGGCTTTCTGATCAAAACTTATATTGGGAGATTACTGTGGATGCTAAAGGTGGAAATAATGGGTTTGGTGTGTGCAAGTACATCAGAACAGGCCCTTGCTGCACACTGCCCATGAAGGGAACTACACCTTGAGGGCTGATTGCCATTCCTCAAAACATTTAGGGTTTATGGAGTGTTGTTTTGTGCTTCTACCACACTCCCATCTTTGAGTCAGGCTTGTTGGTATTCCTTATGGCAACTCACATTCTCTTATGTCAGAGCATGACATGAAAGACCTTAAAAATTATAGTATTAACTTTTTTTTTTTTTTAATCAAGTTAGCCTAGCAGCTCTTTTAGAGCCATTTGCACTCCAGTCTTTGGAGTCTGGTGCCAATCTCATGTTATATACATCCCTGAGGACACAACTGACACTTTGCCAGTGGATATTAACTGATGAACCAGAGAAATATCTACCTGTTCCAAATCCCCATCTCTCTTGGCTAAGATGACTCAAAATAGTACAAAGTCTTTGAACACATCCCAGCTACACTGTCACAGAATCACAGAATGTTAGGGGTTGGAAGGGACCTCAAAAGATCACCCTGTCTAACCCCCCTGCCAGAGCAGGATCACCCAGGGCAGGTTATCCAGGAAAACATCCAGGCAGGTTTTGAATATCTCTAGGGAAGGAGACTCCACAACCTCTCTAGGCAGCCTGCTCCAGGGCTCTGACACCCTCACAGTGAAAAAGTTTTCTCCTATATTCCTGTGGAACCTCCTCTGCTCCATCTTGTACCAATTGTCCCCTGTCCTATCACTGAACATCACTGACCAGAGTCTGTCCTCCTGACCCTGCCCTTTGCATCTTCATAAACAGGAATGAGGTCACCCCTCAGGCTCTTCTGCTCCAAGCTAGAGACCCAGGTCCCTCAGCCTTTCCTCATAAGTAGATGTTCCACTCCATCATATTTGAGGCTCTGTGCTGGACTCTTTCACTCCATCCCCAACCAAAATTTAGTCCAAGCTTCAATAAGATGTGTTTTGAAGGTTGGGAGAGCCTGAGAAGTTTCTAAGGTCCTTTATTCCTCTCTTTGTTTCACGGATGATAAAATTGCTACCATAATATAGGCTCTAACACAAGCAACAGAGAAAGCTGAGGTGGTGAACTTAATCCCAACACCAGTGCCTTTTTCATTTCCTCCTTTATTAAAAAGGTCAGCTGTAATTAAGGTGCTTACTTATTTAAACATCTATAGATAAGGATAAGCGATCTCAGAGAACAGTGCCATGAATACTTAGATAAACTAGATGTTTCCCAAATGGCTGAGTTAATTAAATTCCTCCTGAGACACTTCTGTAGAACCAATTGAAGCAGCCATGGATTTGCTAATGATTATCCTTCGGAGGGAAGGGGGGTGCCAGAGAGAGCAGGGGAAAGGAGGGTGCACCTAAGAAGCTGCAAAGGTAGACAAGAGGATGTTATAGACTACACAATTTTAGGATCTGCAGGATCAGTGAAATAAACAGTCAGAGAATCTGTAAGAAGATGAGAAACAGGCAGCAAGGACTCATTAGGAAAAAACGATGTAACAACAACCCAGTTTTATCTCCGGCAGGGTCAAAGGCTTGTATTTAGTGAGCAGTTGCAGTAGATCCTGTATACCTTGACTTTAGCAGTGTTTCTGACCTTATCTTCTATAACACCCTCATAAGCAACCCAAAAAATCAAGAAACATTCCAAATATAACTAGGGAATAGAAAGCAAGACATCCCCAACACCCTACAATCTCAGGATAGGAGTTTGGAATGCAGCCCCATGCAGTACACTCCTCCACGGACATTTATCCTTTTACCGTGCTCTTTGTGACCCATATCATTAAATACAGGATCATACAACCGTAGTCACACATTGGCTGGGGTTGGAAGGGACCTTAAAGACCATTCAGTTCCAAACCCCCTGCCATAAGCAGGGGCACCTCCTACTGGATGGACCAAGCTGCTCCAAGCCTCATCCAGCCTGGTCTTCAACACTTCCAGGGATGAAGTGTCCACAGCTTTTCTGGACAACCTGGTCCAGTGTCTCACCACTCTCACGGTAAAGAACTCCTTTCTGAAGTCCAATCTAAATCTGCCCTGCTCTAGTTTCAAACCATTGCCCCTTGTCCTTATAAAAAGCCCCTCCCCACCTCTCTTGTACCCCTATTCAGGTTGCTATGAAGGCTACTATGAGGTCTCCCTGGAGCCTTCTCTTCTCCATGCTGAACAGACCCAACTCCCTCAGCCTGTCCTCATAACAGAGGTGCTCCAGCCCTCTGATCATCTTTGTGGCCCTCCTCTTGACCCACATCCTCTGGCTTTGTTTTGAAATGGCAAGTCTGCTAGAGTAAGAGATAAATGCAAAGTTTTACATTTAGGTTGGTGCAAGAGGCTCCAGAGCTAGAGAACGCAGTGAGGGCCAGCCAGTGTCCTCCCAGAACAGTTAGGAGGTTGTGAAGGCAGATAAGGCAAACAAGGCTTGGAAGGGCTATGCTTCTGTCCCAAAGGCAGTTGTTGTCCCAAGAGACAAAAAGACTGATTAAGTCACCATTCCCTTCTCCTGAGGGCTTTCATGGTCTCTGTGGGAGCAACGTCTTCAGTTGTGGCCAGCATGCTCCTCAGTAGAAGTGGAGCACTCCACAAGAAGTGGGGAGTGACAAAAAGATCTCACTTCGCTGCGAAAATTGAGGATAGTTTGGTTTAGGGAAAACGCTAAGATGAGGAATCTAGCAGCACTCAGCTATGCAAAAGAGCACTGTAAAAAGCCCTTAACCCTGTCAAAGGTAGACAATAAAAAAGCTAATGAACTTCACATACAGCAAGGGTAGATATTAGGGAGAGCTTTCAGCAGTAAAGGTAGTTAATTATGGGATTTGTAGGAATTCTGCCTCTGAAGATTTTTAGTAACAGACTCAGTAGCAGTCCACTTAAAACTCCAATTTTTAGTAACAGATTCAGCAGCAGCCCATTAAAAACTCCAATTTACCCACTGAAGGTAGAAAACACTTTTTTTTTTTCTTCCTTGCACTTCTTAACTCAGACTCAGCAGCCATGAGGTTCCCCATCTCTGCAATTCCTCTTTCCTGACTGAAGTTTTATCCTGCTTTGATAGCTTCTTCCCACAGCAATCCACACCAGCATTCCCACCCTCACATTTCTATTGTGGGCCCTTCAACAGATTTTAGCACTGATTTTTAGCCATGGGTAGAGACACCTCCCCGTAGACCAGGCTGATCAAGACCTCAGCCAACCCGGTCTTGAGCACCTCCATGGAGGGAGAATCCATGACTCCCTGGACAACCTGTTCCAGTGTCTCACCACCCTCACTGTCCTAATCTCCAGTATCAATCTGCCCTCTTCAAACATCAAATCCACTACATCTTGTCCTGTGACTATAAGTCCCTGTAGAGTGTCCTTCCCTGGCTTTCTTATGAGCCTCTTTCAGGTTCTGGAAGGCTGCTACAAGGTCCTTCATCATGTTTTAGCACATCTTTCCTTCTGTTTTGTTAACCCCTTTGCCTTAGCTCTGCTTCGTCTTTCATCCCCATTCAAGCTGTATATACTTCTGTCATCTAGTTGGTAAGGGGTGATTCAGTCTCTGGAACATGTTGGACCAAGTAGAAGGTTCATTCCCCCTGCAGGCATAGCTGGATGCATCATCTCCTCGCCTTTCTGGCAGGACAGTCATGAATGCATATTCCTCTGGGAAAACCAAGCCACACATGGAACCTCTGAACTGTCAGCAGTCCACTGAAATTTCCCCACAGTGTGGGACAGAAGAATTACTCTGAGCAACCCTGATTCATCCTGGCTGGTAAGGATACAGACCACCTGTCTTCCTGTCACTACTTTGTATATCATTTAGTTTCTAATAGGTCTTTAAGTTCATTGAGTCCAACCATAAATCTAACACTGCCAGGTCCACCACTAAACACAGAGGTTCTGGAGCAGGACTCCTCACTGCAAGAAAGACTGAGTTGCTGGAGTGGGTCCAGAGAATGGCAACGTAGCTGGTGAAGGGCCTGGAGAGCAAGTCCGGTGAGGAGTGGATGAGGGAACTGAGGTTTTTTTAGTCTGAAGAAGGCTGAGGGGAGACCTTATTGCTCTCTACAACTCCCTGAAATGAGGCTGGAGTGAGGAGGGGGGTTGGTCTCATCTCCCAAGTAACTGTTGATTGAACAAGAAGAAATGGCCTCAAATTGCACCAGGGGAGGTTTAGATTGGATATTAGGAAACATTTCTCTGCAGGAAGAGTGGTCAGAGATTGCAACAGGCTGCCCAGGGAGGTGGTTGAGTCCCCATCCCTGGAGGTGTTCAAGAAACAGGTGGACATAGCACTTTGGGACAGCCACAGTGGTGCCGAGTTGATGGTTAGACTCAATGATCTTCGAGGTCTTTTCCAATCAAAACAATTGCACAACCTCTCTTTAAGGACTGCTGAAATCACAGAAGAAATCCCTGCAACATTAAATGAAGGGCCTTTCACTCTCGTCCCCCTCCTCCTCAGGCTATCCTTGTTCAAGCATATTATGAAACCATGACTCAAAGTTACTCTGCACATGTTGTGAAGGGGGTAGGATCCCTTCCAATTCATTCCTTTCAGGAGTGTATCCCAGGGTAGCATGACAACATCCCATACTTCCCTCAGGAAAAGAATGCACTGGCTCCTGCTGTAATGCATGTAGACTTCAATTCTAGTAGTGGTAACACTCCATCCCATGTTATCACAACTCTTCAAAGCCACAGCAAAACCGCAGCTGAATCGGAATTCCAAATTGAAAAGCCAGAAAGTGGTTTTAATCTCCTGAAATGCCAAAAAAAGAAAAGCAAACCAAAAAGCCCAGGGAGTTAAATATAATTTTTGATATCTGACTACCTACTCTCTCTCCAATAGCTGCTGTCACCAGCTAGAAAATTATTAATCAATCACAGTTTTATTCAAATTCGTATTTTGACCAACATCTAAGCAAGCCTGTGAAATGCATCACCAAGAAGCCATCTGTGCATTTTCTGTGCACCATACTATTTATATTTCATGAAACCAAGCAGCTGGGTTATTGTGATTTTTTTCCCCTGAGCCTTTAAAATTGGCTTTCAAGACCCAAAGCCACTGAAGTTGTAGAACAGAGACCACAAAATGTCTACTTCTGTTTGCCTAGAAGGGCGATGATGAAAAACACCCAACAAACCAAACTTACAGAATGTGGAGAGAAATTCTTTGTCTGGCAACACATCTCCACAAACTCAGACTCTATAGAATGGTTTAGGTTGGAAAGAACCTTAAAGATAATCCAGTTCCAAACCCCACCCCAACATCATGGGCAAGGACACCTCCTACTAGACCAAGTTGCTCAAGACCTCATGCAATCTGGCCTTCAACACCTCCAGGGAGGGAAGAGCCACAACCTCCCTGGGCAACCTGTTCCAGTGTCTCACCACCCTCACTGGAAAGAATTTCCTCCTAATCTCCAGTCTAAATCTGCCCTCCTCAAGCTTCAATCCATTGCCCCCCATCCTATCACTACAATTCCCTGTAAAAAGTCCCTTCCTGGCTTTCTTGTAGGCCCCTTCAAGCCCTGGAAGGCTGTTCTAAGGTCTTTGTGGAGAGCCAGGCTGAGCAGCCCCAACTCTCCCAGCCTGTCCCCCCCAGGGGAAGTTCTCCAGCCCTCTAATCATCTTCATGGCCCAACTCTAGACCTGCTCCAGCGGCTCCACATCCCTCTTATTTTTGGGACCCCAGAACTGGATGCAGTGCCACAGGCGGGCTCTCAGCAGAGCAGAGGGGCAGCACCCCCTCCCTATCCTGCTGCTCTCCCTGCATTGGTTGCAGCCCAGCACACAGCTGCCTTCTGGGCTGCCAGAGAGCATTGCTGGCTCATGGGGGGTTTGTCATAAGACAAGTACTCTTCCCCCTGACTCCTCCTCCTCTCTGCCCACTCTATGCCCAGTCTGGATTTGTGTTTGGGATTGCCCCAACCCAGGTGCAGAACCCTGCACCGAGCATTGTTGAACTTCATGAGGGTCCACCTCTCAAGCCTGTCCAACTCCTTGGGGATGGTTCCTTTCCCTCCAGTGTGTCAAGCAGACCACACAGCTCGGTGTCATGCACAAACTTGCTGAGGGTGCCTCAGTGCCACTGCCCATGTTGCTGACAAAGATGAAAAAGAATTTCCAGGCTTATTATAACCCTCCAGCCTAAATGCCCAAATTCTCTCCTTCCTTTAGCAATGGTATGATACCAAAGGTGGGAAGGCAAGCCTGGACTCCTGATAAAGAAAGCAAAGAGAATATGTAACAATAATTATTTTCTCATTCCACATGAGTGAAAAGCTTAGGCTAATACCAAGCCTGTATAGCATGGACAAGTAAGGTCCAGAGAACAAAATGACGGGCTCATAGAATCATAGGGGTTGGAAGGAACCTCTGGAGATCATCAAGTCCAACCACCCTGACAAAGCAGGATCCTTTCACTCTGTGTCTCCAAGCTAACTGCGAGTAGTATAAGGGAGTTTAACATGGTTCTGGTGCCTCAAAGTCAAATGTTGCACTCACTGGAGCAGAGGGAAACTTCACCCTGTCTCTCTGTAATTTTGAGAGTAATTCTAGCTGGATTTGGTTGTGCCAGGTGTAGCCTGAGGTGTAGTTTAAAACAGAGATAGCAACGCTGGAAACACACAAGTAAGCTGGAACTCCCCAGGGCAGGGCTCAGGTAAACTCTTGACACCAAGGTAATTTACTAACCCTGGACTTAACACCCAGACAAATTTTCTAGAACTACTTCATCATTTAGTTAGTCTCAATGATGCCTGCAACAGGAGCAATACCCAGGGGCTGCACAATAATACTTCATCACGATTATTATCTGCTTGTTTTAATTAAGGGCTGTTATTTTTCCCCTAGAGGAAGAAAGTTTTTAACATTAAACCATTTAATTTGAAGTGAATGGGCCTCTAAAAGAGATATCATTTGCTCTGATTTGATTTGCCCTGCACAGAAGATCTCTATTCATGAACTATTAATGTGACTTAGCCCAACCAGATACATTTCATTTGTGTCCTACTTCAAATCTTTAGGCTCTCCCATCTGTCAGAAACGTTGGAGCTGCTGAATGATAAAGCCTTGTTGCTATGGCAGTTAGTTCCATTACCTAGGTGACAGTGCTGGCATGATGTCACCGCTAAAGTGAACTAACTCCTGAAATATTTTTAGCATCTGTTGCAGATGGAGCACAGTAAAAGCACGGTTTATCAATGACCCGAAATACCCACGGGTGAACGAAGGAAAGTCCAGCTTGACCACCATTTGCATCACCTGGAGAAGTGCAGGTGGAGAGCAGGCAACAAAAGTGGACCTTCCACATTCAGCCATGCTGCCAGAAAATGAAAAGGAAGAATACAAACCCCACAAACAAACAAACAAAAAACCCCAAGCAAACACAAAACCCAAACAAATAACCCCAAACCACCACCCATAAACCAACCACAAAACCAAACAACAGAAAAAAACCCAAAACAAGCAACCAGTGCCACAACAAAAAACACCCCAAAACAAACAAACAGAGAGTAAAATTTAAAGAGGAAAAAAAAAAAAAAGAAACCCCGAAGCTTTATTTGGGCAACATCTGGACAGACTGCACCACCCTGCTCTCAACACATTGCCTCTCCTAATTCACTTGAGCAAAACGAAGGCACCCACTGCAGATGTGTACATTTGCGTATTTCAAGCTCTGGCATTAATTGTCATGCAATATTCAGTCAGACTCTGCACTCCCAGTCAGGTGTCAGAGGCCCATTGTACCAGGAAATAAGCAGGAAAATGAAATAAATGTAAGAAGGACATGGACCTGGTGGAGAGAGGGCCAGAGGAGAGCCACCAAGATAATCAGAGGGCTGGAGTACCTCTCCTATGAAGACATGCAGGGAGAGTTTTGGGTCTGCTCAGCCTGGAGCAGAGAAAGCTCCAGGAAGATCATCTATCAGCCTCCCAGTACCTGAAAGGGACTACAAAAAAGCTGGGGAGAGATGAAGGCAAGCAGCAACAGGACAAGGTGCAATGGTTTGAAGCCAGAGCAGAGTAGTTTTAAGTTGGATATTAGGAAGAAGTTTTTTACTATGAGGGTGGTGGAACACTGAAACAGGTTGCCCAGGGAGGTGGTGGAGACCCCATCCCTAAACACATTCAAGGCCAGTTTTTAAGGGGTTCTGATCAACCTTGTCTGTCTGGGAATGTCCCTGCTTATTGCAGAGGGATTGGACTAGATGACTTCTAGAGATGCTTTCCAGCCCAGTGTGTTCTGTGATTCTATGAATGTTGATGGCCTCTGCCCTTCCACAGCTTTTAGACTTGCAGAGTCTTCCAAGTGACAGTGAAGCAGGAAACAGTTACTGCTGTTTTCCTGGTTAACTGCAGTCTATAAAAGCTTTTATCTTCCAGCCACACCACCCTGCAACTGAAACCCACAGGTAGCAAACTTCATGGAATGGTTTGGCAATAATTAAGCGGCCAAAGATGGTAACAACTTTTACGTTTGGGTCTATCCTCCCTTGGCTTTGCCTCATATTTCTAGAGCATGCTGGAATGAGCTAGTACTAGGTGTATAAACAGCAATGAGATGACACCTGCTTTGACCAGGAAATCTGCCTCAAACATGGCAGAATTTTCCTCTACTTCTTTGTCAGATTAGAGCCTATGTTTTGGAAAGCAGCCAGGGATGCAGTAGTCACAGGAATATCCACAGCTGTATTAATGCAGATGGACTTCATTAATCTTTACCTGGTCACACTGATCAACAGAATTGCTATTTTCATTGTCACACACAATAGGGCTTTGCTTCTCCCTGCCAGGCTAGGCTATAAGCAACTAAATACAACCAGACTAAGAATTAGCATCAAATAACCAGGGAGAATAACTCCTTTCCTTTATTATTTGATGAAGAACTGCTGCCAAAATGAATAAACAATTGGTTTGTTCAATATTTAGTGTTATGAGGCTATGCTTACAGCAAATGATCCTTGATCCATAAATCATTGACTAACCATTATTTATTCACACTCACCACGGCACTAAGTGCCTCATCCAGTCTCTTTTCGAACACCTCCAGTGATGGCGACTCCACCGCCTCCCTGGGCAGCACATTCCAATGGACAATCTCTCCCCTGGGAACAACTTTCTCCTCACCTCCAGCCTAAACCTCCCCTGGTGCAGCTTGAGACTGTGTCCTCTTGTTCTGGTGCTGCTTGCCTGGGAGAAGAGACCAACCCCCACCTGGCTACAACCTCCCTTCAATGTAGTTGTAGAGAGCAATGAGGTCTCCTCTGAGCCTCCTCTTCTTCAGACTTAACAACCCCAGCTCCCTCAGCCTCTCCTCACAGGGCTGTGCTCCAAACCCCTCCCCAGCTTTGTTGTCCTTCACTGGACACCTTCCAGCAACTCAACATCTTTCCTAAACTGAGGAGCCCAGAAGTGGACACAGGACTCAAGGTGTGGCCTAAGCAGTGCTGAGTACAGGGCCAGATGACTTCTGTGCTCCTGCTGGCCACACTGTTCCTGATCCAGGCTAGGATGCCAATATCCTTACAGGCAGATCCTTAGAGACAGCCTAACTCAAACTCTGCAGTTATTAGCTTAGCACAGGAAAAAGCCTCCCCAGAAGCTGTTGGCTGGGTTGTAGAATTGCTTTATTTCTTCTGAGCTTATGTTCATGTTGGAGAGAGACCACAAGAAACGTGCTGGGATAAATTTCATGGGAGCTTTTCCTGATTTTTCAAAAGATATCCAATTAGCTCATTCATTCTTCCTTGGAAGAGAACATCTCAAAAAGCGATACAGTGCAAACATTATGTCATCTAGTATCAACAGAGAGGGAAAAAAAGAGGAGAATGTTTGCAACACCAACAGAAATGTCTTCAAACCCACACTTCATGTTACCCTTGGTAACCAGTAAGACATGATGCTGTGCTGTAACATGTTGGTATTTAAGGCTCTTAAAAAAACTACAGCTCTGGCTATTTAGGACAGACAATCACAGAACTCTTTAGGTAGGAAAAGACCTTTAGGATCATGGAGTCCAACCATTATCCAACTCCACCAAGTCTGCTGCTAAAACACATCCTTCAGCACCACAGCTCTGCATCTTTGAAACACTCCCAGGGATGAGGATTCAGCCACCCCCCGGGGAGCCTGCTCCAGTCTTTGAGAATGCTTGCAGTCACGAATTTTCTTCTAATGTCCAACCTAAGCCTCCCCTGGTGCAACTTGAGACCATTTCCTCTCATCCTATTGCTAGCTCCTAGGCAGAACAGACTGACCCCCAGCCACCCCAACCTCCTTTCAGGTAGTTGTAGAGAGCAATGAGGTCTCTCCTCAGCCACAGTTTCTCCAGGCTAAACAAGCCCAGTTCCCTCAACTGCTCCTCACCAGCCCTGCTCTCCAGACACACATTTATGCACGTGCACAAAAACCCAAGAATTGCATTCTTGCCATCAGGGCTCACAACTTCCCCTACGGCTATTTTATTTCTTACTTAACTGTGGAAGATTTCCCTTTAGTTGATAGATCTAAAGGTCTGTTTATGACAAACACCTAGAAACACACAGATGTCTTATATAGAGTGCAAACTGTTGTGCTAAATCTCACAATCCCCCCTCCCCCCTTTTTACCTAAGAAGAAAAGATTAAATATGTCAGCCAATAATTATCCAGTTCTTAGGAAGTGTTCCCCGCCACAATGTCTGTAGTTTTGGTCTGTGTGCATTGCTTTCCTAGGGACTCAGCAGTGCTGGCAGTGATGTCAGGTGTGACAGCCATTCAGAGTTTACAGAATTGTTTGAACTGGAAAAGACCTCCAAGATCATTGAGTCCAGCTATCAATCCAACAGCAGCATAGCCATTAAACCATATCCCGAAGTGCAATTACCACAGGTTTCTTGAACACCTCCAGGGATGGCGACTCCATCACCTCCCTGGGCAACCTGTTCCAAAGCCTGACCACTGTTGCAGCAAAGAAATGTTTCCTGGTATCCAACCCAAACCTTCCCTGGTATCATTTCTGTCACTTATTACTAGGGAGAACAGACTGACCTCCACTTTACTTCAACCTCTTCTCAGGAGTTGTGGAGAGCAGCAGTCTCTTGCATCTTCTCCAGACTAAATACCCCCAGTTCCCTCAGCTGCTCCTCACCAGACCTGTTCTCCAGGGCCTTTACCATCTTCACTGCCCTTTTCTGGACGTGGTCTAGTACCTCTATGTCCTTCTTGGAGTGAGGGACCCAAGGCTGAACACAGTATCCTAGGTACAACCTCAGCAGTGCCAAGTACAGGCCACACTACTGACAATTGCCAGGATGCTGCTGGCATTTTTGGCCACCTAGGCACACTGCTGGCTCGTGTTCAGCCAGCACCCCCATGTCCTTTTTTGCCAGGCGGCTTTCAGGCCACTGTGTCCCAAGGCTGGAGCATCCATGGGGTGGTTGCAACCCACAAGCAGGACCCGGCACTGGGCCTTGTTAAACCTTATACAGCTGCCCATTGATGCAGCCTGTCCAGATCCCTTTGCAGAGCCTTCCTGCTGATTGCTCCAGAGGGGACTCAGAAACTTGCCTCTTTCTCAAAGGCTACATCTCCTGGAAGTTTTGCTTATGAAAATATTCTGCTTCAACAGGGCAGAAAAAATAAATAAAAAAAGCAGGGTGTTCTGATATAGCAAAGGGAAAATCCTCTTTTCCCTTCCCCACCCTATGCTAGAGCCCAGGAAGTGGCGTGCTGATAAAAGTAGGAGTGCTTTTGAAGGGAAAGGAAGGGCTCATTTTTACCTTAACCAAACCAACAGCCAGCTCTCCCTCCCTCTGCTTCCTCCTCTTTTATCAATTGTAGTCTTCCTGCATAGCACAAATTGTTGTATATTTGCTTGTGCTTCCCCACCGCCCAACGGTCACAGCACATATAAAGGGATGAAAGGAAGAGACTGCATTTTCTTTTCTAGCCATAATCTTCCACGAATCTCAAGTATTCCTGCTACTAAGATGTGCCTTGGCTTCCAAGCACTTCACTCAGCACCACCCATACACATCCAAGGACAAAAGCATCTCTTTTGTTACTCAGAAGTGGTCTCCTACAGCCCTCGAGTTGCTGAGGGAGGTTGGCTACACGGGAGATAAGTTTTTGTGCCGAGAAACATATCCCATCGTGCCAGCTTTGTTATTCCTGCCTTTATGAAAAGAGACAAAGAAGGGGCAAGGCAGAGATTACCAACTACGCCTAAAAATAACGGAAACCTCGTTCAACATATTAATGTGTGTCTTGAAAACCCAGCACTGCTGCACAGCACTCACAAGTATTCTCCCCAACTCTCTCACCTACACCACTTGCAAGACTCTTCAATAATGCAAGTCCCAACTACAGCACACACAGAACTGAAAAAAACCCCAACCAACCACCACAAAAACCCAAATCTATTCCTGACTACAGTCAGCCTCATTCACATCACCTTCTTTCTTTTTTTTTTTCTTTGTACAGCACAAAGCAGTCTAAAAGACTTTCAGTAGACTCACTGAATTTTGTTCTGGATGAGCTGTGTTTTCATGAACCACTTCCCAAGACCACTAAGAGTGGCAGAAAGACAAGAGGGACTCAAGGTTATGCTTCTTCAAGTGCCGGGCGTAGCGCTCTCTTTTCTGCACATGCACCAACATGTGCAAGGAAGTCATCTGCTTGACCTTCTCTTGGGAAAGAGGAGATCTTCCTGCTGGTATTACAAGTGGGAAAAGGGAAGCTTGACTACGGGCAAAAGGGACCCGGGGGTCCCGGTGGATGGAAGGATGACCACGAGCCAGCAATGAGCTCTTGTGGCCATGAAGGCCAATGCCATTCTGGGGTGGATTAGAAGAGGTTCTGCTCCCCCTCTACTCTGCACTGGTGAGGCTGCATCTCGAGTATTATGTCCAGTTCTGGACCTCTCAGTTCAAGAAAGACAGTGAGCTGCTTGCGAGAGTCCACTGCAGAGCCGTACGATTAAGGGAATAGAACATCACCTGTATGAGGAGAGACTGGTGGCTCTTTAGCTTGGAGGAGAGGAGGCCGAGGGGTGACCTCAATGTCCGTAAATGTGTAAAGGGTGAGTCCCAAGAGGATGGAGCCAGGCTCTGCTGGGTGATGCTCGGCTCTGCCTGGTGATGCCCAGTGACAGGACAAGGGGCAATGGTGGAAGCTGAGGCATAGGAAGTTTCATGTAAACGTGAGGGCAAATTCTTTCACTGTGAGGGTGACAGAACACTTGAGCAGGCTGCCCAGAGATGCTGTGGAGTCTCCTTCTCTGGACATATTAAAAACCTGTCTGGATGTGTTCCTGTGCAATCTGCCCTAGGTGATCCTGCTTTGAAAGGGGGGAGTGGACTACATGATCTTTCCAGGTCCCTTCCAACCCCTAACAATCTGTGAATAAATAAAGTGTGAGGGAAAGGGGCCTGAGTAAGTTTTGCTGGAATAATTGAGCCCTGCTCATTAGTTGATGCTCAAACATCAGAGCAATCAATGGCTTAGCAACAGACTAAACACAGCAACTGTAGTTTTTGCCTGTGACTCATTTGTTACAGTTTGGGTCTATAGCTTTTGTGGTTCTCCAGAAATACCCAGCTTAAGTTGTCTGATTGATCTTTAAACAAACACGAGGGGAAAAGGGCCACTAATGCAATTTCACCATCGTTGTTTTCAAAGCCATTGAGGTGTAAACCCTTTGTGTTAAGCAAACGAGGTGTGAACAGCTCGTCTGGCAACCTCTCTGTAAGGAAAATATTTCAGCAGGTAAATTCAGCTAACCTGTGTAGAATTAGAACATTAAGAAAAACCCAAACACCTCCCAAAACCAACCAAACAAGTCATATCACGAGACTTATATAGTCCATGAAATAATACTGATACACTAAATTTCTTTGCTGTATTAGGTCTCTACATGCATACAAATGTACAGTACTGGACATGTTGACAATATTATATATACACTTCATGGTTCTCCTTAAATTACCATGTAAGTTACTCAGCTCATTCTACAAGAGATAATATAAAAATAGATGAAAACAAACAACAAACCACACACACAAAACCACACAAAATGAAACCAAACCAATCAACCAACCAACCAACAAAAAAAAACAACCCAAAAACCCCAAACCCAAGTAAACAAAACCAAACCCTGCATCTGAAATTTTGTGCTTAATTGTGAAGTCCACAGTAAGTCTCCAGGCTGTGAGAGGTGGGACTGTTCAGCCTGGAGAAAAGGTGGCTCTTGGAATACCTTACAGCAGACTTCCAGTACCTGGAGGGGCCTACAAGAAAGCCAACAAGGGACTTTTACAAGGGCTTGTAGTGATTGGATGAGAGGGAATGGATTGAATCTTGAGGAGGGCAGATTGAGACTGGAGATTAGGAAGAAGTTCTTTCCAGTGAGGGTGGTGAGGCACTGGAAAAGGTTTCCCAGGGAGGTCATGGATGTCCTCTTCATGGAGGTGTTTAAGGCCAGGTTGGATGAGGCATTGAGCAACCTGGGCTAGTGGGAGGTGTCTCCACCCAGGGCAGGGGGTTGGAACTAGACAGTCTCTGAGGTCCCTTCCAACCTAAACCATTCTATACAATGCAATACAATACACCAGGTTGAAAGAGACCTTCAAGATCATTGTGCCCAACCCATTATGAATTACTGTTACATGTATGAATCCAAAATTGACTATGCTTTCTGACTATCGTTGGAATAATTCCTTGCTCATCACTTTTAATGCATCATTAATTTGCTGCTCTGCACAAGAAATCATTTATTAACAAAAACTCCTGAAATCCACTCAGTACATAATTGTCAGTGACAAAGATTTTTTTTTCCCTGTCATTTAATTTTATTTCAGTTAGTCTATAAAATTCAGTGTCCTTGAAAAACAAGATACATAAAATGGTTGATTCACCACTTACAAGCCATTACATTGGCTTGGAAGGGACCCTCAAAGGTCATCTTGTTCATCCTTCCTTATCTCAGCAGGGACACCTCCAACTAGATCAGGCTGCACAGGGACGCATCAAGACGGATCCTGAAGGTCTCCAGGGATGGGGCCTCAACCACATCCCTGGGCAACCTGTTGTACTATTTCACCCCCCTCACTGTGCAGAACTACTTCCCGATGTACAACCTAAATCTCCTCTGCTCCAGTCTCAAACGATTGCCCCTCCTCCTGTCACCACAGGCCCTTCTAAACAGTTCCTCCTCAGCCTTCCTATAGGTCCCCTTCAGATATTGAAATCTGAGAGTGAACCGGGTTGGAAAAGACCTCAGAGATCAAGTCCATCCTATTACCTAATACCTAACACCTCCTGACAACTAAACCATGACTCCAAGTGCCACATCCAAGCCTTCTTTGAACACCTCCAGGGATGGGGACTCCACCACCTCCCTGGGCAGCACATTCCAATGGCCAATTACTCTTTCTGGGAAGAGCTTTCTCCTCACCTCAAGCCTAAACTTCCCCTGGTGCAGCTTGAGAAGGCAGAAGATCTCCCTGGAGCCTTCTATGAATCTATGCATTTATGAACAAAGGTTACCTCCTTTGGGATTTTAAGATCTGGACTTCTGGGGGGAAAAGCTTGGTCACATTTTTTTGGTTTGGGGTGCATGTATGTAATTTTCTGTTCATTTGTTTTAAACATCCTAACAAAGTCTGTAAGTGGTGATGAGGGAAAAAAATAGTAAACCAACACATTATAACTAATCAGAATTAGAAAATCAGGTAACAAATGACAACTGAAGACAACTTACAAGACAGCACAGTAGCTATGAAAAATGTGGAATGGCCAGAAAATTGTACAGCAATAGGTTAAGCCTATTCCAGATCATAACAATGAAATAGGCTTAATCATAAAGATTAAGCCTATTCCAGATCAGCAATGACCAGGAAAATTCTAAATGATAGAAGGGAAAAAGAAAGAGACAAAATTATCTCCAAACAAAACACTTAGGTAACACCTAAGGGTGAGACACTGGAACAAGTGAGGGTGGTGAGACACTGGAACAGGGAGGTTGT
The DNA here is from genome assembly GCA_033816785.1 of Picus viridis. Taxonomy (NCBI): domain Eukaryota; kingdom Metazoa; phylum Chordata; class Aves; order Piciformes; family Picidae; genus Picus; species Picus viridis. Next base: position 8,801,604 of record CM066577.1, read on the forward strand.
GGATGCCCTCTCCTTGGAGGTGTTCAAGGCCAGATTGGATGAGCAGCTTGGTCTAGTAGGAGGTGTCCCTGCCCATCCCTGTGTTTAGGATGAGGTTGGATAAGACTTTGACCTTGTCTGATAGAGGTGTCCCTGTCTATGGCAGTAGGGATGGAAGTAGATGATCTTTAGGGTTCCTTGCAACTCGAGCCTTTCCACAATTCCATAATACTCCAGATACTGGAGTTTCTTCAGGCTGCACATCCTTTTCCTGACATCTGCTGATCCCATTAGCCCTTTTTGCACTTGCTCAACGTTATGAGCGTACGATTAAAGGTGATCTTGTGAGGACCGGATGGAGCCATAACTCATGCACCAATTGCATCCTAGAGATGTCTAAATATAAGAGACAAGCTTTTAACTAGATTACTGAACAGCCTGCACAGGAAGAGACTCTCTCTCTCTCGTCTAGCAAGGTATCATTGCCTGATGAGTGACACGAGAACAGTGCACAGGGTAAGCGACTTCCATGTGAAGTTACTGATTAGTGCAGATGTTGTGAAGGCAAAAAGCTATCAGAATTTTGCAGGAAGAGCTTTGTCATTACTTAATGTAATGTGCAATTTAGTCTCTAAGTGACAAAATGATTAGTAGATGACTGTGCCGAGTTCTCTGCCTTTCTTTCTCATGCACCAAAGCACTATGAACAGGAGTGTCATCTGGGATCCTTTTCTCCTCAGCTATACTTCTGTCTTGTCTCACATCAAAAGATGACCGGAAATCTCCTGTCATCCAACCAACATAGGCTGGGCAGTGAGTAGTTTGAGAGCAGCCCTGAAGAAAAGGACTTGGGGGTGCTGGTGGATGAGAAGCTCAACATGAGCCAGCAGTGAGCACTTGCCAACCAGAAAGCCAGACAGAACCTGGGCTGCAGCAAGAGAAGCATGGCCAGCAGGTGGAGGGAGGGGATTCTCCCACTCCACTCTGGTGAGACCCCCACCTGGAGTACTGTGTCCAGTTCTGGAGCCCCTATTACAGGAAGGATCTGGAGGTGCTGGAACATGTCCAGAGAAGGGCCATGAGGATGATCAGAAGGCTTGAGATCCTCTCCTATGAGGACAGGCGGAAAGAGTTGGAGCTGTTCAATCTGAAGAGACAAAGGCTCTGAGGAGACCTTATTGTGGCCTTCCAGTATCTGAAGGGGGCTACAAGAAAGCTGGGGAGGGACTTTTAGGGTGTCAGGGAGTGATAGGACTAGGGGGAATGGAGCAAAACTAGAAGTGAGTAGATACAGATTGGGTGTTAGGAAGCAGCTCTTCCCCACGAGGGTGAGACACTGGCACAGGTTGCCCAGGGAAGTGGTGGAAGCCTCATGCCTGGAGGATTATAAGGCCAGGCTGGAGGTGGCTCTGAGCAACCTGCTGTAGTGTGAGGTGTCCATGCCCATGGCAGGGGGGTTGGAACTGGATGATCCTTGAGGTCCCTTCCAACCCTAATAAGTCTATGATTCTGTAATCTTCTAACACGAGAGTGAGAGGTTTGGATGTCACTTCTGTTCAAACATTGCACAGTGCAGGAGAAACAGAGCTGTTAATGATGGAGACAGCACAGCACAGTGGGGCAAAATGAAAAGAACACGTACAGGTCAGCTGGGAGTCTGGAGATCTCTTACAGAGATAGGTCACCAAGAAAGAGTGGAGCAGAACCTTACCCTAACTGCATACTCTTAATAAAATTGTGTAGCATAGGCATAAAAGAATTCCTAGGTGTTATTTTTGTTCGGCTTGGTTAAGGATAAAGGTTAACATGCAAGTCCATATTGCATCAAAGGGAGACTGCAGAGAAGGCAAAGCTTACCAAATGGAAACCTCACTTAAAACGGGTGAAGATGTTTCAGGAAAACGTGGAGACAGGCGCAGGGAAGTGCTGAGGTCAGGTGCATGAGGTCTAACAAGGGCAAGTGCCTGGTCCTGCACTTGGATCACAGCAACGCTGTGACTGCTCCAGGCTAGAATGGCTAGAAAGCTGTCAGGCAGAAAAGGACCTGAGGATGTTCTTTGCCAGCCAGATGGACATCAGCCAGTGTGAGCCCAGGAGGCCAAGAAGGCCAACAGCATCCTGGCCTGGCTCAGTAATAGCATGGCCAGCAGGACCAGGGAAGTGATTCTCCCTAGTTTCAAGTGTGACAGAGCAAGAGGAAATGGCCTGAAATTGTGCCAGGGGAGGTTTAGATCAGATACTTGGGAAAACTTCTACTAAAAGAGTGGTCAGGCATTGGAACAGGCTGCCCTGGGAGGTTACTGTCCCTGGAGGTGTTCAAAATGTATGTAGGCATGGCACTTTGAGACTTAGTTTTATGGCCGTGGTGGTTTTATGTAGAAGGTTGAACTCAATGGTCTTAGAGGTCTTTCGCAACTGTAACAATTCTGTTTCTGTGAACGTGTTCTCCAAGTGCTGTCTTCTAGCTGTTAAAAAATGCCTAAAATAAATAACTAAACAACAAAACCAAACCACCAAGGACAAAAGAAAACCCCCCAAAAACCCCACAAGAACCAAACAACAATGGAAAAAAACCCAACAACAACAAGACGACACAAGAAAAGAAATAGGTTCTCTCTCCTGGAACTCAAAGGTTTTGTTGGCAACGAGATCAGCTCCATGCAGGCAGACAGCCTCTAATCCTACTTCAAAACAGGCTGCAAATCCCCAAGGTAAACATCATCCCTTTTGCTGTGGCCATCATGCTGGTTGTTAGACTCAGTTGCTGAAACTTGTGAGCTAAATGATGAGCAAGCTAGGCCTGCACTGGAGGCATCTGCACTGTGCATATGCTAACCCAAGACAGAGCATCTGTCACGGAGGGAAGGAAGCATTAGAGTTCTGAGCAATGAGTTATCAGGACAACTATTGGCTAAAGGACAAAAAGTTATGCGGCACCAGCTTGTGCCATGGTATTAAGCTTGAAAGGGGCAGATAAACTGTCAAGTTACATAAATATCCAAAGGTAGTAATACTAAAAATCTCCTTTTACTTTTTTTTTCCTGACAAGAAATAAAAGGGACACTCTGTTCATACAGTTGGAGTGAGAGATGTTTGCATCTACAACACCCCTCCAAGGGGACAGTTTCCCCTAAGACACACACAGGACTTCATTGCTGCCCTACACTCTCTGATCCCAAGTGGCCACTTGGGCTCTCTGTGGTTAATGCGTCCCTTTGGAAAAGCAAGCTGCTTTGTGCCAGCGAAACTCTGCAGGTGGGCTTTCAAAACACAGAGACAGATTTCACTGTCCAATCAGATCAGAACTTCCCAAAAGCTGTGATAGTCTGCTGTACAGTACAGGCTGGAACCTCTTTCTCTGAAGACATTCAAAACCCATCTGGATGCATTCCTGTGTGACCTGCTCTAGGTGATCCTGCTCTGGCAGGGAGGTGGAACTGGATAATCTCTCGAAGTCCCTTTCAACCCCTAACATCCTGTAATTCTCTGCCATATTAATCTGACTGTGTGTTAGGTCAGACCTGCCTGTTGCTGTTGCCATTATGCACTTGTGGCTTCCTTCTGTGAAGAGAATTGGCTTCCACCATCACAGATCAGAACATGGTTTCTGTTGGAAAAGACCCTTAAGATCATAGAGTTCAACCATCGACTTAACACCACCATGGTCAGCAAAATATGCCCAAACCAGCCATGTCCACATATTCCTTGAATACCTTCATGGACAGTGACTCCACCACCTCCCTGGGCAGCCTGTTCCAATGCCTGACCACTCCTGCAGCAAAGAAATTTTGCCTGATCTCCAAACTAAACCTTCCCTGGTGAAACTTGAAGCCAATTCCTCTCATTCTATCGCTTGATACTGGTGAAAAGAGATTGACCCCCACCTCACACCAGCCTCCTTTCAGGGAGCTGCAGAGAGCAATGAGGTCTCCCCTCAGCCTCTTTTACTCCAGGCTAAACAATCCCAGCTCCCTCAGCTGCTCCTCACCAGCTCTGTTCTCCAGACCCTTCACCAGCTCTGTTGCTCTTCTCCGGAGCTGTCCAGCAACTCGATGTCTTTCTTGCAATGAGGAGCCTAAAACTGAACACTGTATTCTAGGTACAACCTCACCAGTGCTGAGTACAAGGCACAATAACCTCCTTACTCCTCCTGGCTATGCTTATCCTACCATTCTGTCAGCCAGCCCCACAAACCCAGAAACAAACACAGGCATCAACCTAAACAGCCTAATTCTTAGGTGTGCTAAAAAACATCCAGCTCTCAGAGGCACCATAAAGAAAAAAATCACCACTCTTTCTAGGTGCCTGACTATCTGGATATGAGTATTTGGGGCTTAATTATCTGTCAAAAAACCACCACAGACTGGCAGTGTTATTGTCCCAGCTATATTTAAGAAATCTCTTTCTTGTCTTTCAGGCGATTAGCTCTCTTCTGCAAATCCAGGTTCAGCTGGCCCCTGAAGAGTCATTTCTGTATCAGATAATTTGTTTTCTGTGTGTGATAATGTACAATACACACAGTCACCAATAAACCACATCCCCTGACAACGTGACCTGTGTAACAGCTACATTCATGGGTTTCACACATGAAAAAGCTGCTGGCTGTTTTCAGTGGGGATGTAGACTCAGGTTGCTCGCAGGCAGAGAATTCACATGCAAACATGAACAAAACATTTCTCAGTTTACAGAATCACTGAATATATCTGGCTGGAAGAGACCTCCAAGATCATCCAGTCCAACCTTCCACCTAGCACTGGAGGGTCAACACTAAATCATGTCCCCAAGTGTCAGGTCCACACACAGCTTGAACACCCCCAGAGTGAGTCTGCCCTGGGCAGACCATTCCAATGTTTAAGAACCCTTTCAGTGAAGAAACATTTCCTGATATCCAGCCTGAACCTCCCCTGGTGCAGCTTGCATGCATTTCCTCTGGTCCTGTTGTTTGTCATCGAGGAGAAGAGGCTGCCCCCTCCTCTCTCCAACCTCCCTTCAGATAGTTGTAGAGAGAAATAAGGTCTCCCCTCAGCCTCCTCTTCCCTACGTTTGCTTAGATTCAGCTATCACTAGGAACTTCTCTTCCTGTCCTAATTGATGGTGTGGGACTTCAGACAGAGGAAGAAAAGCCTCTTTGTGATCTGTGTGTAGAAGGTACAGGGGGAAAAAACCCAGCAGAAATAATTGTCAGCAAGCTTAACTGGAGGATAAACTCCAAGTGAATGGAAATTCCAGGCACTGCCCATAATAGTCATTTGGTCACAATCTGGAGTTTTATTATGGCTCTAATCTCTTAAAAATAAAGCCGTTTACCAGCAACACATCAAAAAGGTATTATCAGAAAGAATCAGATAGAACTACTCCAGCTCCTAGAGTGTATGCAGCCCCTACCCCTCTTAAAGGCTGAGATTTATGAGACAGAAACATCGCTCCAGGCAGGTTTCAAGAATAGGTAGAGGAGGTGGAGATTACAGAGAGGAGGGCGTTTTGTTGTGGTTAAAGGTTAGAAAGCTACATTTCCACAGTGCTCTTCAAGAGCTGCAAAATTAACTTAGATATTTCAGGAAAGGACAAGTACAAAATCATCAGTGCCATAGAGACAAGGGGTGTGGGGGGAAAAACAACCCAGCTTTTTTTTTCCCCCCTCCCAGGAAAACTCCTGTCAAAACGGAAAATGGGTGATTTATGGAGAGGTATCAGAAACAAAGTTTCTCGGCAGAGACTTCAATTTAGAAGCAGACTGTGCGAAAGGGAGAGAGCATGAGGCGTAGGAAATTTAACATTCTTCCCAGGCACATGCTGTGACAGTACGATTCTCACCTCCTAAAGCCTGTGAATCAAAGGTTTTGAAGATTCAAGCATTTCTCTCCTGGCAGTGGGTGGCCTAGTCCCTAAATCCAGCTGCCTTTCTGTATGAGAGGCAGCTGAAATCATCTCCATGTACTCTGGATTTATGTTATTATGCAGATTCTATCAGACATACAGGCTCCTGAGAGTTTTCTCCTCATCTAATTTCTTCCTTCTCCAAGCTAGGTACAAGTCCCACCACAAAACACTAAAGCCATACCACCCCCAAAGCCAGCCAAGTTATTAGATGATTATAAATAGCCATTTTCTTTCTTTTTTTCCCTCCTCCGGCTTTCATCTCCTCCAGACTTTTTGCACTGCTGACTTGGAGCTCAGCTCTTTTCAGAGAAACAGAAGTGGAGGGCTAAGTCAGTCCAAATACCTACTTGATTATTTGACTTAAAAGATGTTTTCACATACTTCAAAGCAAAAGCACGCAGCAATGGATAGATCTTACAGGTCCTAGAGGTCCTGTCCAAATTAAGCACAGGGCAGCAGGGGTAACACAGCCAACATCAGCCCTCGGGAGCGTACCTGGCTCCAAATATGGCTTTCCCCATCTCCGACCTGCTGCAGGGTGCAGCCCAAGATGCTCAGATGAAATCACAGATTACATCAAAGACTCCAAACAACGAATTTTATTTTTTATTTAGTCCTCAATAACCTCCTAGCACTCATTTCTAGATCTGTCCTAGAAAGAACAGACAAATCAAGTTAAAGGCAAAGCTGTCAAGAGTCAATACCAGAATATACAGGAGGTCTCCCAGATGCTAGTGTGGCTGGGACAGCAGTTTCTGCCCTCAACACTGACCTGTGAAAAAGTTTCTTCTAGCATCCAACCTAAAACTACTCCGGTGCAACATGAGGCCATTTCTTCTTGTTCTATCACTTGATACTAGGGAAAAGAGACCAACCCCTACCTGGTTCAATTCAATGACCTTTCAGGGGTTGTAACTCCCTTGTGGTGTCTTAAATTCTCCTCAGTGATGTCAAGATGTCTCATGTCAGAAGATTTATATCCCTGTCGTTACTTTTCTCTCCTGAAACACTGCTGGTATGTGCTCCATACATGACCCTTTTCCATACATGACTTTTCGCTTGCATGACTTAGATTTCACAGATTTCCCTCCTCTTTTTGTAGTCAAGACAGTAAGCAAAGCTGCATCAAAAATGTTGATAAGAAGTTCTGGGTACACTGTCCTAATGTTTCCTCACTTTCATCTTGCCCTTTTCAGCAAAGGGTCCAGTTATACCATACAAGAGACTCTTTATAACACTCAATTTTCTCACAGCTTCACAGATTGCACTGGGTTGGAAGGAACCCTCAAAGGTCATCTTGTCCAACCCCCCTGCACTCAGCAGGGACACCTCCAACTAGGCTGCACAGGGCCACATCCACTCTGATCTTGAATGTCTCCAGGTATGGGGCCTCAACCACATCCCTGGACCTGTTCCAGTATTTCACCACACTCATAGTAAAGAGCTTCCTCCTGATGTCCAACCTAAATCTCATCACATACCTTGGCAGACCCTCCACTTCCACAGCAACTCCTCATCTCTGGTCAGTTTTCCTAGCCCAGCTTTGATCACTACTACACCTTTCACTGCTCTGGAAGGTCCTGTCATTTCCATAAATAGAAGAGTCTCTGCACCAAAAAGCTACTGCAGAAGCATTTGTGGGTTTAAAATCATCTTTATCATTTTCTTAATAGCAGGAGGGAATCAGAGCACAGGCTCCCCGTGTTTCCTGCTAACGTCCACCTCTCAACACAGCCCTTCTGCAGCAATTTAGTGGAAATAGCTTATTACTTAGTGATAGCTGGGATTAGTCACGTTAGCTTTGCTGCAGGGATGGTCTAAAATGGGTATGGTATGAGGGCTGGATCTCCATCTGCATCTATATGCATGAGATTTAAAGAAGAATGTCTAAATAAGGATTTAGGGGACTAATTGTGGATACTTACTTTCTAAAATGATAGCATTAAAAACCTGCCATTTCACTTTGCAATTAGCAGGAAGCATTCCAGCAATTCTCCAAGTACAACTTACCCTTCTCCTTTCAAATATCTTTAAACCTCAAATGAGCCCAGCACCTAAAGATCCTAATTTAGCCACCAAGGGGGTGGGGAAAAGTTCTCATCTGGGTGGAGGAGCAGCTGGAAGCCAAGCATTAAGAGAGCTTCATTTAAGATGTTGAAGTGGGATCTGAGCTTTTTCAGGATCAGACATTTAGTGGCAAAATCTATAAGCATTCAGTTCAGCCAGAATTATTGTCTCTGTTGGGAAGGACACATTTGTTTTACTAGATAAAGCAGCAATCATTTAGCTGTTTTCTCTCACAGCAAGGAATCCCATGTCCTCTGAATTTATGAGAGCATGGTCAAATCCTGCATGCTTTATCTTCCCTCTAGATTTGCTGGATGAAGGAAAGGGGTGAGGTTTGCAACAGGCCAGACTAGCTGAAAAGCTAGTGCCAAGCTTGCAGATTTAAAGTTTAAATAGATAGATAAATAAAGAAATAAATGCATACAAAGCTCTTCTGGAAGGCTCTGTTAATTCAGCAGGAGTAACTGAAGCCTGAAGACTGAAAAATAACCTAAGTAAAGCCTCTGTTGTAAAAACTGTTTCTACTCACCTGATGCTATTAGTGCTGTACTTTAATCTTTACTGCTGAGATCCTAAGTGTGCTGAGGAGCTTAGTTAGGGAAACTCATTCAGCAACTGTGAACGTGCCATTTCTATATTACACACATAGCAAGTAAATATTGCTTTATTGGCATAGAAAGTTCTTAAATACTGAGTTGTTCACAGAATCTTAGAGGTTGGAAGGGACCTCCAGAGAACATCAAGTCCAATACTCCTGCCAAAAGCAGGATCACCCAGAGCAGGTCACCCAGGAATGCATCCAGGCAGGTTTTGAAAGTCTCCAGAGAAGGAGACTCCACAATCTCTCTGGGCAGCCTGCTCCAGGGCTCCAGCACCCTCACTGTAAAGAAGTTTCTCCTCATGTTGAGGTGGAACCTTCAGTGTTCAAGCTTGTACCTGTTGTTCTTTGTCTTATTACTGTGCACCACCGAAAAAAGACTGGTCCCACCCACTTGACACCCACCCCTCAGATTTTGATAGACATTGATCAGATCCCCTCTCAGTCTCCTCAAGACTAAACAGCCCCAGCACTCTCAGTCTCTCTTCGTAGGGGAGATGCTCAAGTCCCCTAAACATCCTTGTGGCTCTCCATTGAACTCTCTCCAGCAGATCCCTGTCTCTCTTCAATTGGGGAGCCAAAAACTGGGCACAATACTCCAGATGCAGTCTCACCAGAGTGGAGGGGAAAAAGAACCTCCCTGGACCCATCACACACACTTCCCTTGATGCATACAATCAACCCTCTTGGCCACAGCGGCGCGTTGCTCTTCCACAGACAACTTGCTGTCCATCAGCACTCTAAGGCCTTTCTCCGTGGAGCTACTCTCCAGCAGGGCAACCCCTATCCTTCACCCAGCTCTGCAGCTTGTCCAGACCTCGTTGGAAGGCAGCTCAGCCTAACGAGGTGTTGGCCACCTCCCCCAGTTTTGTATTGTCATCAGCAAACTTGTTAAGGGTACGCTCTATCCCCTCATTAATGAAGATATTGAGCAAAACTGGGCCCAGTACCGATCCCTGGGGAACACCGCTACCCTCAGGCCTCCAAGATGACTCTGTGTCACCGATCAACCCCATGTGTCTTTAACTCAAATTTATCTGCTACCCCGTGGGGAGATTAAGGAGGCATAGCTCATGCAGTTGATGAAAAAGTATTATTTCCTCCATGCTGGTTTTGGAACAACAAGGGTTTCTGTTCTTAGAACCACTGCAAATAATGAGCAGAATTCACTGCTGAAAAAGTCTCATCACACATTTTGTAGCAGCAAACTGTAATCACACTGAACACCAGGTCTGCCCATACATAATACCTGCCAGCCTCATTTTTGCCAAGACACCACCTGCCTGATTAGGTAACACGGTTTGACTTCTTTAGGCTGGTACATAATCCTTGAGGAACCGAACTGCCAACCCTTACTATCTTACAGAGTTTCAGATGCTATTTACTGTTGCCTCTTAGGGCCAGAAGCCTAAGAATATTATACACACACCCCCACACATCCAAACACAGCTTTTAATTACGTTCCTAGCCCCAGAGATTATGGATCAGCCGGGATCCTAAAATACCAAAACCAACCCAAGATGACTGGAATCTTAGGATCTTCTCACATGTTGCTCCTGAGTTTTGAGGAGGGGGGAGGAGAAGACTTCTGATTTGGAAATATTTCTGCTAGGCAAAGTTTACCACCTTGCAGCTTATGCAACAGCTCTGACTCATTCGCCTCAACCCATCTGCCAGGACGCCTCCTGCTCTCGGCTGGTAGCCACAGCCATGCAGCAAGCAGGAGGGCTGCAGGTCTATTTTGCCTCTTATCACCTACAGGATGGCCTGTCTGGGAGAGGGAAGATGCACCACAGAGGCAGAAGCTGCACATTTCACCTGGAAGCAGCAGGCACACGTGAAAAGGCAAGGAGGAGCTGGAAGGTGCCAAGGAAAGACGGATCACAGCAAGCCTTTGTGGAAGGCATACACTGGAACGCCAGCCCTGCCTCTTCAACGTGTTCACAGGCAGCAGCAGCTCAGATGAATTCAGAGCTCCAGGGCTGGAAACACAGCCTACTAAAGCCACATGTGGTGCTGGGCCAGCTGCAGTGTAGATAACATCACAGCCAGTATCTTGGCTTGCTCAAGCTGCTATTTCCTAGCATAGTAAAATCGTGGAAAAATTGGCCTTTATTTTGCATTTATTGAAATGGAATTTAAAAGAATTTACTTTCACACCATATTTTTTTTTTCCTGGCAGCAGAACATATTTTGGAGTTTCTTCCTTATTTTTTAGAAAAATGTTTTTAATTTTTTAAGATAGAGCCTTTAACAAGTTAGCAGTTTTGAAGAGAAGAATGTTAACCACTTGAATAAATACAAGCCATGAAAGAAGGCAAGAGATAATTTCTTATCTGTGGGAGGTGCTGACTGCCCAACTGTTTGCTTAAATATTCTATTTAAAGGATTCTTAAAAATACTGTTCCCTCATACCATTAAGCATCTCCATTACCCTAGCCATCAAAATAATGTTCACAGTGAATGCAGGGCAGTAGATACAGTCTCACTCGATTCATTACAAGAGACAAGATAAACAAACCACAAAAATACTGAAAATCATGAATGGTTGCGCAGCACTTTTGATGCAGACTATGAATGGCCAGAAAAGCTAGGATAATCACAGAAATACTCAGGTTGGAAAAGACCCTGAGGATCACCAAATCCAACCAACAACCCTAGTCTACAAGGTTCACTCCTAAACCATAGCCCCAAGCACCACATCCAAACCACCTTTAAACACATCCAGGGTTGGGGACTCAATCACCTCCCTGGGCAGCACATTCCAATGCCTGACCGCTATTGTTGGAAAAAAAAAATACTTCCTAATGTCCAGTCTAAACCTACCCAGTCATAGCTTGAGGCCATTCCCTCTTGTTCTATCACTAATTATCTGTGAGAAGAGATCAGCAGCAGCCTCTCTACAACATCCTCTCAGGTAGTTGTAGAGAGCAATGAGGTCTCCCCTCAGCATCCTCTTTTCCAAAGTAACCATCCTCAGCTCTTTCAGACACTCTTCATCAGATTTATTCTCCAGGCCCTTCACAGCTTCATTGCCCTCCTCTGCACCCCATATCTCCACCATTATGGACCACTCTAACTACTGCCTGAATCAAAAGTAAACTCAGTTCTTCATTTCTTGAGCATCCCTGAAATAATAAGCAATTACCAACAACCTCAGTCTAAGATTATTTGTCCTCAAGTTCTAAGCTGGGGGAAAGAAAAAAAAAAAAAAAAGGCATCTCAAAATACAACAAAGGTAGGGATACCATGAAGGTGCTGGAAAACTGGGATGGGTTGCCAGGGAGGTGGTTGAGGCCCCATCCCTGGAGATATTCAAGGTGAGGCTTGACAGGCCTCTGCGCAATCTGATCTAGTAGAGGATGCCCCTGCTGACTGCAGAGAAGGTGGGATTAGAGGACCTTTGGAGGTCCCTTCCAACCCAAACCATTCTATGGCTCTGTGATAATACATCTGCCTTTATAAACAAATCTCACTGATGAGCAAAAGACATCCATGCTAATGCTGCCAAAGGCAAAACTGTGACCTTAGACAAAGGCATCAATCTCCTCTATGTCTCTCTAGCCCCAGTGGGAGCATTGTATTTGTCAATATTTACCAATATTTCTCATAGATCAATTGCTACTGCTGCTGCTTTATGCTTTCTCCCCTACGAGGTCAAAATTGACCTTCCCAATCAAAATCAGGAAAAGAACCCAACATTTGTTTCCCAGTCAGCTCAAAGTCACTGTGAAGGACTGACCTATCTGCACACACAACCACGTGGAAAGGAGCCTCAAGCTCTAAGGTCAATACAGCTTTGAAATGATGTCCTTGAAACACCCAGGACCTGCTCTGTGCTTTTTTGGATGTTCACATGTGTGTGAGGATCACAGCTGTAGCTCAGTGGTGACACTGAGAAAGGTGAGCTGCCCTACAGCTCCTGGGTGCACAGCACATCCTCAGACTGGGATGTTGGTGCTGGAGGTCAGCAGGGTACCTCTGTACCACATGGTCTCAGGATGCTATCCTCTCCCTCTATGCACCTTGGTAACTCAGCCCTGATTTATCTTGTAAGCAATTCAGTACTGCTGTCTATGAAAGGCTGGAGATGCCAAGGGCTCTGCTATGGAACATGTGATGGGAGCTCCACCAGAACCACCCAGTCCCTGTGGGACAGCCTGGGGCAGGGCTAGAGGCGGAGCAAAGCCTAGGATTAGCACATTTTATCATCATCTCAAAGTGAGCAGGGTGGTCCCAGCCCCCATCCAAGCCCTCTGCCAAGGGCTGTGTCTTGGGAAACTCTCCACTTCACAAAAGGGAGCAACCTGGCGCACACTCCTATGAGCTGCATAGCTGCAGGAGCCAAGATGGTCCAGCCATCACCTTCAGATGCCTGTCCAAACCTTGGTAGCACCACTGTACAACACTGACAGTGAATGCCTCAACATCTACTGCAGCACCACTTGCAGTTCAGATGCCCTTCCAGCAAGCACAACCATTCCCTCCGCACCTATTAAAAACAGCTCTGGTCAGGGAGCACAGATAAATGATTGCTCTTTACAACTACCTGAAAGGAGGTTGTAGCGTGGTGGGGGTTGGTGTCTTCTCTCTAGTATCAAGTGATAGCACAAATGGAAATGGCCACACATAGTACCAGAGGAGGATTAGGTTGCAGACCAGGAAAAATTCCTTTTCTGCAAGGGTGGTCAGGCGTTGGAAGAGGCTGCCCAGGAAGGTTGTGGAATCACTGTCCCTGGAGCTACTAAAATAAAGCACTTGCGGATATGGTTTAAGGGCCATGGTGGTGTTGGGTTGATAGTTGGATGGTGCTCTCAGAGGGCTTTTCCAACTGAAACAATCCTGTGATTGCATGTACATAAACCTACACCAGCTAATTCATTCTGTTAATTCCAGGAAAGGCAGATAATCTCTCTGCCCTTTATCTCTGTTCACAGTTTGGTTTCAATGCAAGGCAGTCAAATCGGGCCACAGCCACTGCATACTTCTATGAGAATTTGTTGCTACTGATGCCTTGCAAGCGTCACCATCCTGGTTCACAGGTGCTGTGAAAAGCAAGGTCTTCATTCTCATCCACTCAAAAAGCTAACATGCCTCGAGTGTAAGTTTACCCCCGATGCAAATGTGAACTCAGAAACTATCAAGTCTAACAATTTTGGTCAAAATCATCAAAACTGTATGTACAGGAAAAAAAAAAAACCCACAAACAAACAACCAATAAACCAACATAAAACCCCTCACAAAGCCCCAAACCCTAAATGTAGGATTTTAATAAGTTTCAGGCAGGATGAGTTGTGTTTGTTTTCAGATGTGACAGCAAAATATATAACCTGATAGCTGTTTACAAATATAGGCAAAAGCTATAAATCTCTCTCATTTGTCAGTTCCACTGCAGTCCTGCTGCTCTTCTCAAATATTTGGCAGGATTATAATTCTCTGCCTTATTTCCTTATCTGACCATTAAGGCAACTAATTTATTTGTTTGTAATTTAATTACCTTTAGCTGCTTGGCATCCTTGGATGCTGTCTGAATACTCCATCTCCAGTTGTCTTCATTCGAATGATTGCTCTTTACATAGATTGCTGGCACGGAAATCGTTGCTTAACTTGTAGCGCCTGCAGGCAGAGCTATTCTTTTACTTCAATGCATTGTGTGGCCAAGGGGATGAACCCCAAGGCTTTGATCTTCGGTCCCTAGTGCTCACATTCAGTAGCTGTTATTTTCTCACTGATGCTAATGAAGCCGCTCTGCTCTTTTGTTCCATTGATTCCTGCTCCAATTCCACCACCAGGTACTATTTGCAAAGCAGAGTTCCCCTGATCCTTGCAAGTGCACTTTTAACTCCTTTATTTCTATTTTAAAATCCTGCCAGGTTACTGCTGGGAGATTCAAGGTGAGGAAGAACCTACTTTTCCCCTTTTCTTTCTTTGGTGCCACTAATGCTAGCACAGGTTTCACAGCTGAATTCTGTGGAGTCTAGATTTCACCTATACCCAGGTTAGAACCATAGAACTGTCAGGGTTGGAAGAGACCTCAAGGATCATCTAGTTCCAACCTCCCTGCCATGGGCAGAGACACTTTACACTAGATCAGGGTGCTCAGAACCACATCCAGCCTGGCTTAAAAAAACTTCCAGAGATGAGGCTTCCACCACCTCCCCAGGCAACCTGTTCCAAAGTCTCACTATCTGCAATATAAATGTATGCAGTCATAGAATCACAGAAACATACAGGTTGGAAAAGACCCTGAGGATCACCAAGTCCAACCAACAACCCTAGTCTACAAGGTTCACCCTTAACCCATAGCCTAAGTACCACATCCAAATGACTTTAAACACATCCAGGCTTGGTGACTCCACCACCTCCCTGGGCAGCACATTCCAGTGCCAGACCACTCTTGATGTGAAAAAAATGCATCCTAATGTCCAGTCTAAACCTACCCGGTCATAGCCTGAGGCCATTCCTTCTTGTTCTATCACTAATTACCTGTGAGAAGAGACCAGCACCAGCCTTTCCACAAAGTCCTTTCAGGTAGTTGTGGAGAGCAATGAGGTCTCCCCTCAGTCTCCTCTTTTCCAAACTAACTAGCCCCAGCTCATTCAGTTGCTCCTCATAGGATTTATTCTCCAAAATCTCCAAAGCCCTCACAGGAACCCACCACAGCGCTGGAGAGCAGGTTAGGCTGCCCCAAAACAAGCCACTCTCCAAGCCATCCCAGCTCCTGGGTGCTCTCCTGTCACACACTTCCCTCATGCAGCAACTGCAGAGTACAGGCATAATTTCTCTTGTTTAGCATTCTCCCTGCATCACCTTTCTTACATCTCTTCTTCTGCTGCAATATCTCTAAAAGCATAATAACCTAAAAAGTGGCATTTGGATAACAGGCATTTCACATGGAGTGAGAGCATGCTAGGGGTTGGAAGGGACCTCTGGAAATCATCCAGTCCAGCCTCACCTGGACTCCTTGCCTTCAATTTAGCCATGTGTTATTTGTGTCTTACAGAAAAAGAAAACGTGGGGAACGCTTCTTTCCTCTATGTTTTTAAATTATTAATCCTAAAAATAGAACAACAACAACAAAATAACCCACCCCAGATAAATTTACTTCTTAGATAACAGCTGCCAGAACTTGCTGCAAACAGACTGGAATTTCTTCTGCAAAGACGAAATTCAAATCTGCGAAAGATTTCATTTGGCACCAAGGCAAAAAAAATAATTACTATTTATTTCAAATGCACATTTGCAAAGTTTTCATCTAAGTTTTGCCTTGGTGGTATAAACCCCCAAATAACAGTAATTATTTTCTCATTTGATGGGCTGTTGTAAGGCCAAACTACAATTGCCAGGTGATATCTTTGGATAATACAAAATTCCCTGGAGGGGGTCAAGGCCAGGTTGGATGAGGCCTTGAGCAATCTGGTCAAGGGGAAGGTGTCCCTGCCTATGCAGGAGGGTTGGAACTAGATGATCTTTAAGGTCCCTTGCAACCTGAACTATTTTATGAATCTTTGAAAACGCAGTCCAGTTATCTGGTGACCCTTAGAAAACCTACACATGCAACTCTCCCCACTTTTGACTGCTTCTTTTCCCTAATTTCTTTCTCAGCCGATTTCATTCTCACAGACTGTGGCACTTTGTAGTAATTTTGCTTCTGTGACCGGTTTAGGCTGTGCCTTTAAGAAAGGGACACTTTCTGAACACTCTGGGCGAATGTTTTGATATTAGAATGAAAACAATGATATGCTAATTCAATTTTATTGGTGGGACCCGGTTGTAGTTTTTTTGTTTAGTCTTTCAGTCGGGGGAGTCAGTCTGCAGTCGCCTTCTTCTTCCCCCTGTGCTGTGAGCTGGCTCGTTTCTCTCTACGATTCTTGCTAACCAGATAAGAGAAAACTAACTTTTGCATCCGCTTTGAGCTTTAACAAGTTTTCACCCTTTTAATTACCTTCCTTTCTCTCTCTCTCTAACCCTTTTGGGAAAAAGGGGAGGTAGGGAGGGAGAAGGGGGGGACAGGCCGAACCCCCTGGCCGCAGGGGGGGTTGGGGAAAGGTTTCCTGTTGCTGTATACTTCTGTATATACTGTAAATATTGTATATTTTTGTACATATTCATTGCATTCCATATCTGCTTGTAAAATACAGCTTTCATCTGCTTCTCTGGCTGAGTTAGCTGTGGAATTCTTTTGTGTGGGGGGGGAACCTTCCTACTCCACCACAGCTTCAAAACCAGACACTGCCCATTCTCTGAAGTAGCATCAGATGGCATTTCCCAACCGGAAGAGATTTCAAGGGTGAGAGAAAGCTGGCTGAGCATGTGAAAGGTGTTAAGTTTGTCTCACCATTGCCCCATGAAGACAGCTGCTTATCTACAAAGCCACAAGCTCTGTGACTGTACCAACTGACAACCAGATGAAGCCACAGGGTGCATGTTCAAGAGTGTCATAATGCAAGCCAGGGCTTACTGTGAGAGCTGGAGACAGAGAGGACCCTCATAGATGACTGATGCAGCAGTTTAGAGCCAAAAGAGCACGCAACAACTGTGGGACTGGGGGTGACACCAGTCAACCATGCTAAAACCATGGCAGCTGAGTGAGGAACTGTGACCATGTGTGGGTTGGAAAAGCTATAAAACCTTAAAGGTGAGAGGAAAGTTTGAGGCTTCCCCACCAATTGAGGCCTTCAGAACCTGTAAGATGTCACTTGGATCTGCGGTGGTCACTCTCTCTTTTCTTTTGCTGTCTCTTGCTTTTTCCTCCTTTTCTGTGTTTCTAATTTTCCCCCCTTGCACATGTAAGCAAACTAAAATTCAAGAGCTTTTCTCAACCAGCTACCTGGCTCCTTCTCAGTTTCATTCAAGGGATCCGTAAGAGAGCCATCTCTTCCACGGAAGCAGATCGAGACAGCATGTAGAGAGATTGTGGGACACAGGATTCAAGTTGAGCCTGGCCAGACCTTCTAGCAGTATGAAGGAATACTGTCAGCTATTCTGGGTTGGGTTTAATTTCTCTTTTGAAGACTTTAGCAGAAATCACACAGCGATTTCTCAGTGTGAGCTTTCAGAAGCTATGTGTTACCCATGAAGAGTGAAGCAAAGTGAATTTGAGATGCCCACAGAGCTTTAGGTAAGCATAGTGTGAAAGCTTGAATTCTGATGAAGGAGGTCAGTAGTGGCAGGGATCTGCCAGCTCTGCTGACCCTGTTCCCCCTGCACACAACTTCCACGCCAACCCTGCTGAGCACGCATGCCCTTCCCCAAGATGAGATTGTAAGGACCAGAATAATTCATACTGCAAACATTGCTCTGCTTTGTAGAGATGGCAGTGGAGGTAGAGTCATTGGCTGGAAAATACCCTTAAGATGGTGTTTAACCATTATCTAATTCTATCAAGCTTGATGCTAAGCCCTGCCCCTGAACACCAACATGTCTGTATCTATGAAAAATCTCCAGGGATGGGGACTCAGCCACCTCTCTGAGTTCCAGTGCTCGAGAACTCTTTCAGGGAAGAAGTTTCTTCTGATGTCCAAACTGAACCTCCTTTGGTGCAATTTGAGGCCATTTCCTCCCATCCTATCACTTGTTACTAGGGAGAAGAGACCAACCCCCCACCGGCTCCAACCTCATTTCAGGTAGTCAGAGTGTAAAACTGTCTCCCCTCAGCCTCCTTTTCCACAGACTGAACCCCAGGTCCCTCAGCTGCTCCTCAGAAGATCTGATTCAGAGCAGGAAGAAGATTGTGCACATTTCTTCGGTGGTGCGTTTCCTCACTCAGCGGTGCTTGTGTAAATATGGGGAAGCTAGGAACCGGAGCTAAGTGTCTACAGGAACAGCAGCTGGTACCAAGATCTTATTGCAGGCAGAAAGAATAAAAATCAGCAGGTAGGTGAGAGCAGGAAAGCCTACAGCTGCAGAGTGCAGGAGGAACCTGAGCTCACAACAGGGATGTTATTCTCCGGCAACAGAGAAATCGTAAATTGAAGCTGCATCCTGAATTGGTGGCTGGCTGATACCTACATCATCCTACCACAGGTATATTCTACTTTTGTTGCTCACACAATGCTTTTGTGCAGTAAATCTTCCACTCCGAGGAGTGCTACAACAGGCAGAACAATCTCCACAAGATGTATTGTGTTTGTGTCTTAAGAAGCCTCCAAAACCTTGCCACATAAGCGCCCAGCAACCAACCAACCTAAGCCAACACCACCCACTCCTGCAACTTACAAGTAGTTGAGGTCTCAGAAGTGAGTAAATGCCAGAATTGACTCCCTTAGAGCAATGTTAATGTAGTCTCCTTTAATTATAGATTCATAGAATGTTTGGGGTTGGAAGGGACCTTAAAGATCACCTAGTTCCATCCCCACTGCCACAGCCAGGGACATCTCCTACTAGACCAAGTTGCTCAGGGTCCCATCCAACTCGGCTTCAGAACACTTTCAGGCTTGGAGCCTCCACAGCTTCTCTTGGCAATACATTCTAGTGCCTCACCACTCTCAAAGGAAATAGTTTCCTTCCTAATGTCTAACCTAAATCCAGTTTCCATGTTCCTAAATGCAGGAGAACAATCATGGACACCTTTTAGCAAAATACTGAAAATTATGACACACACCTGGCACCTGGTTTTGGTTTGTTAAAACCCACACAATGGCATCCAACCTTTTTACTATCTACTACATGCTAGACATTGTACACCCCTGCTTCAGAAGATGCTTATTTGTGAGCCTTGCCTTTCAACACTGGAAACAAAGCTACCAGTTTAGACTGAAAATAAATCCCAGGAGGCACGCTCAGATTTGCTTGGCTCTGTAAGCAGACCCCCAGCCAGCTAATTCACCCTGATGGCAACTAAGCAGCACTTCTGCTGTGCTCCAAGTATTTGTTTTGTTTTTCTTGCTGATACCAGCAGAAGCAGGGACAGAAGCTGTCCTAAAAGACACAGCCTGCAGTCATTGGAACTCTCAGCTTGACCTTCAAGCAGAGGTGCTCAGTGGAGCAGGTTCATGTCTCTCTTGTGTTGAGAGCTCCAGAGCTGGACAAAGTACTCCAGGTGAGGCGTCACCAGAGCAGAGGGGCAGAATCCCCTCTCTCCGTCTGCTGGCCAGGCTGCTTTTGATGCAGCCCAGGCTGTCGTTGGCCTTCTGGGCTGCAAGTGCCCATTGCTGGCTCATGTCCAGCTTCTCACCCACCAGCACCCCCAAGCGCTTTTCTGCAGGACTGCTCTATATCGCAGACTCCTACAACCTGGATTGATAAGCATTGTTCCGACCCAGGTGCAGGACCTTGCACTTGGCTCTGTTGAACCTCACGATGTTCCCCTGGTCCCACTTCTCTAGGTCCTTCTGGATGGCAACCCATCTCTCTGGCATACGGACCACAACACTCGGCTTGCTGAAAGTGCCCTCAATCACACCCTCTGTATCGCTGATGAAGACATTGAACAGCACTGGTCCCAGTACAGACCCCTGCAGATTTCCACACCCCACACTCCTTCCCACCACCCCCCCCCCCCCCCCCCAGCTCAGTTATTGGTAGAGCTTTGTGCTTATATATAATCAGAATCTGAGAACTAAAAAGTACTCCAAACTTCACCTCCAAGACACACTTCAAAGCAGACACCTGGCTACTACAACCCCAGCTTCTGTCAGCAGGTTTTATGTTCTCTTTCTGTCCATCAATATCTTAATACACCAAGAGGATAGCCCTACATATTGCACAGAGATTGGATTTTCTTCTGGATTAGACCATACCAACTAATGTCCATTTGTTTTGGACAGGAAGAATCTGTGGCTGCAAGATGCTCCAAGTTCAGTGCTTCAGTATTTTTTCTCTGAAACTTAGAAAAGCAGACGGGCACTAATCTGTACTTAGGAATCTAAGAGCACTGCAGTGTCTTCCCAGGGTACATTTAAGCAGGTAATATGAGCGAGTGCTAATTTTGCATAAGCACTGGTAATGTTTATTAAAGGTAGAGGCAATATAGTAACAATTAGGAAAAGTTCAGCAGCTAGCTAATAATAGGCAAAATAATTGCCTTTGGCTCTTCAGCTGTCTTTACAAATGCTTAATGTTTAAAATAGCCAAATTAGATCAGCCCAATTAAAGAGGTTTCTTCTTCCCACATACTGTTTTGTCCTTAAATATTTAGATCCTACAGACAGATCAAATATTGAGATTTACAAAGTACAACCTTACTACACCTTCCCCTTTACTTCTGCACTGCTGCAATATGTTGTTGAGGGCTACCTAGTGGCAAAAGCATCTCCAGTTCAAGGGGAGACCAGGACATGCAGTCCTTGTTGTACTGAAGACACAGAAGTATTTCTTGACCTAGATCTTGACTTGTGGCTTCTGCAGCACAGGAATGCCATCAGCTCTGATGGCACCTCCCTATGTTACATACTCCTGTTCTGCACACTTCAGGCCTGGTTAGCTCCATTTCTTACCCATACTATGAGGAACTGCAGCTCAAGACAACAAAAGGACCGAGACAGTGCACTGGTGAGCATGAAGGATTAGCCCAAACAAAACATTGTCTGCTCCAACTGCTATCATCCCTACTAATGTTCTAGTGGCTTTGGCAGTAACACAGCCTCCAACTCAGCTCTCAACTACTGACTTTAGGAAGGACTGAAGTCACAGAACCACAGAAAACATCCAGTGGGAAGAGACCTCCAAGATCATCCAGTCCAACCTTTGACCCAGCACTGAAGGGTCAACACTAAACCACGTCCCTACGTGCCAAGTCCACACTGCTCTAACACCTCCAGGGATGGTGACTACACTGCTGCCCTGGGCAGACCCTTCCAACATTTGGGAACCCTCTCTGTGAAGAAATAGTACCTAGCAACATCCCCTCAGTTTCCTGTTTCTGCTCAGTAAGGAACTGCCCAGAGGGAGCTTCTGATGGTTACAGGACCTTTAAGCAAAACTCTGTCCTCCAGAAGAAACACCCTCTGTGTCCTTGCTGCCTCTTTCTCATATTTCAGCTCATTATCCAGCACTTCCACAGAGAGACACTGGAGAATCACGTCTCCTTCAAGGCATATTGAGTTGAAATCTGCTGTAATTTACCCACACCATGGGAACAGCAATTTCTCACTACTGCTGCTTTCAAAAATTAAGTGAATTACAAGAAATACTAATGCTACCAAGAGCCGCTCTTCTCCCTTCCCCCCTACCCAGAGCCCCGAGAGCTGCTTTCCTTTAGAGTCCTTCCCACAGGCTCCCACGTCATGGAGATTAGCAGACAATGCAGAATTGTCTGAGAACATGTTGGCAGGAAGCAGTTAGTGTCAAATTAGCCAAGTTAACGTGATAGATGGGGATAAACCGAACGCTTGGGGTACTGTGTGCTTGAACTATGTGCTGCTGTGTGTCTCATGGCAACTCGAGCTCCTAAAACCCCTAACTGGGTGATTTCCCCCACATAACAACACTCCTAAAGATGCCTCCACCTCTTGTCAGATGGTTCCTTCTCCTCTTCAGGAGCTATATAACATATGGGGTTTATGCTGCTAAGATCCTTTGTAAATCATGCTTGCAATACCTGGGGGTTATACTTAGCCACAGACACGTCTTCAGCTGGTGTCAATTGTTGTAACTGCCTTGACATCAGAGCCAAAATTATTTACAGCTGCTGAGCAGCACACCTGCTGTGCTCAGCACTTGCAACGGTAGGCAAAGCAGCCTGTTTGCTTTGGGTTTGTTTAGGATTACTTTTAAGCAAAGCTCAGCCTCAAAAAAATGAAGACCAAGAGTTTCTTCACTCAAATCCAGCCCTGTCTGCTTAAACTCTCAAAGAGTAGATCCCAGGATATGAAATGGTTAGTCTTGACCCTCTACAGCTCCCCACTCTGGCTGCCCTTTCCCTTCTATGGTACACACCTGAAGAAACACCTCTGACAACAACATGAACATAAACTTACAGAAATACAGATTTTTTTAAAAAGCCATTCACCATTTGTCTCACTCTCTAAAAAATCAGGATAACAACCAACTACAACACTGCTGAACCATCTCACCAGCTTCCCTATGCAGTCAGGAGAGGGAACGCCGAAAAAACACCTTCACACCATAATTCAATCCACCTAACAAAGGAAAGTTCAACCAACTCTTACCTCCTAAAATGGATGGAAATTCCTCCAGGTTTTCTTTTCCCTTGGAAGAAGTTTAGTACAAGCTGGAAGGCCTCAGCTGAGGAGAGTGATGCAGCACAGGGATGAATGTCCTTCACAGCAGAGCAGCGGGCAGGAATGGCCAAGATGGAAGATAATTACCCAATTATGCCTTGCCCCTCCCAGAATTCAACGCTTCTTCTCCACTGCAAAATATGCTACAGGTGTCTTTAATTGGTCATAATGACACCATGCAATGCTTCAGACTTGGGGGAGAACGGTTGAGCCAGCAGTGTGCCCAGGTGGCTAAGAAGGCAAATGACATCCTGGCCAGCATCAGGGATAGTGTGGCTAGCAGGAGCAGGGAGGTCATTCTGCCCTTGTACTCAGCACTGGTTAGGCCACACCTTAAGTACTGTGTCCCCTCAATTTAGGAAAGATGTTGAGTTGCTGGAAGGTGTCCAGAGAAGGGCAACAAAGCTGGGGAGGGGTTTGGAGCACAGCCCTGTGAGGAGAAGCTGAGGGAGCTGGGGTTGCTTAGGCTGGAGAAGAGAAGGCTCAGGGCAGACCTTATTGCTGTGTACAACTACCTGAAGGGAGGTTGTAGCCGGGTGGGGGTTGGTCTCTTCTCCCAGGCAACCAGCACCAGAACAAGAGGACACAGCCTCAAGCTGTGCCAGGGAAGTTTTAGGCTGGATGTTAGGAAGAAATTCTTCATAGAAAGAGTGATTGGCCATTGGAATGTGCTGCCCAGGGAGGTGGTGGAGCCACCATCACTGGAGTGTTTAGGAAGAGACTGGATGAGGCACTTGGTGCCATGGTTTAGTTGATCAGATGGTGTTGGGTGATAGGTTGGACTTGATGATGTCGAAGGTCTTTTCCAACCTGGTTAATTCTGTTCTATCCTATTTTAAAGTCTTCCAGCAGAGACATTGGGGTGTTGGTTGGCAGCCCACTGACCATGAACCAGCAGTGTGCTCAACTGGCCAAGAAGGCCAGCAGCATCTTGGTTTGTATAAAGAACAGCGCAATCAGAAGGACCAGGGAAGTGACCTGTGCTCAGCACTGGTAAGGCCCTCACTCCAAGACAGACACTGAGGTGATGGAGTGGGTCCAGAGGAAGCCAGGAAGCTAATGGGTGGGATGGAGACCCTCTGCTATGAGAACAGCCTGAGAAAGCTGGGGGTTATTCAGTCTGAAGAAAAGAAGGTTTGGGGAGACCTAATAACAGCCTTCCAGTATCAGAAGTGGCTTACAAGAAGGCTGCAGAGTAACTGTTTACAAAGCCCTGCAGTGACAGAACAAAGGGCAATGGTTTGAAATGAGAAAAGAGCAGATTTAGATTGGATGTTAGGAACAAGTTCTGCACCGTGAGGGTGGTTGACCACTGCAACAGGCTGCCCAGGGAGGTGGGTTTGGCCCCATCCCTGGTGATACTCAAAGTCAGGCTCGACAGGGCTCTGGGCAGTCTGGTCTAGTGGAGGATGTCCCTGCTTACTGCAGGGGAGCTGGATTAGATGACCTTTGGAGGTCCCTTGCAACCCAAACCATTCTATGATACTCCATAAAACTCCCCACAGAGGCTCACATGAGTTTTATAATGAGGCAACACAACAAAGAGCCATCAAAAAGAAAAGAAAGCACAAAGTAAAACATCTTGCAGCAGGCTGCTATCAGTACAACTCCTTTCGACATTCCCTACCTGCAGGAAGCAGTAGACCTCACAGAGTTAAAACTTATTTTTTCAGTCATTCTTTTCACCCATCCCACACACTAGAACTTATCTGACATGAAAAGAGATGGATAGGTATAAATAGAGTACATGAAGTACAGTATTAATTTTAGTACAGACAAATTATGTTAGAGACTGTCAACATTTAGTCTGGCACAACTGCTCCACAGCTACAACACTGAGGATGAAGGGGGAGGGCGCAAACATCACCCCCCAACCCCCTTCCCCAAAGGACAACCTAAATGAGGGAGTCAGGATGGGCTCATCTGCCTCCTGCAAATGGGTCATAGAATCACAGAATGATAGGTTGGAAGGGATCTCCAGAGAACATCAAGTCCAACCCCCCTGCCAAAAGCAAGATCACCTAAGGCAGGTCACCCAGGAGTGCATCCAGGCAGGTTTTGAAAGTCTCCAGAGGAGACTCCACAATCTCTCTGGGCAGCCTGCTTCAGGGCTCCAGCACCCTCACTGTAAAGAAGTTTCTCCTCATGTTGAGGTACAACCTTCTATGTTCAAGTGTGTATCCATTGTTCCTCAACTTATTACTGTGCACCACCAAAAAGAGCTTGGCCCCCTCCACTTGACACCCCCCCCCCCGATATTTATCGACATTGATCAGATCCCCTCCCAGTTTTCTCCAGACTAAACAGCCCCAGGGCTCTCAGCCTCTCTTCACAGGGGAGATGCTCAAGTCCCCTGATCAACACTCACAATTTAATTCTGTGTGAACCTCATTCCAGGCTTTGGGGAACCTCAGCTGAAAGATGGTATTTCTGCAAGTGCTTATGCAACATTTCAGAGTGACTTGGAGGGTTGTGCACCTGCAGCTTTGTGGAGCTCTTCATGGGGGTGTAACGGCTTGCCTGGGAGATGCCCATACTGCAGTACCCACCAAGGGTGGCATCTCCTTCCCATGCAAGCTTGC
The DNA here is from genome assembly GCA_033816785.1 of Picus viridis. Lineage (NCBI taxonomy): Eukaryota > Metazoa > Chordata > Aves > Piciformes > Picidae > Picus > Picus viridis. Next base: position 8,826,893 of record CM066577.1, read on the forward strand.
TTGCAGGAGATCTGTGCAACTCAGGGGCTTCTTAGGTTTGTTTCTCTTTTAACAAGTCCAAGAGCTTAACAATTTCTTTTGTTTAAAGGAGAGAAATCAAAACAAGAGCCCAAACCCCCAATTTCCTATTTATTTTTAGTGCCACTTATCGTACATCCTGCTAAGCCAACAATCATCCCAGTGTGAGCTGACTGGAAGCTGCAGCAGGTAGCTGCCTGGCTTGCTAGCAGGGATCAGACTGGATGAAAGAGAAACAAGAATAGGTTTATTATGTGGAGCAAACCTGACAGTAGTATCTTAGTTGTGTCCCCACCCCCAATTTAAAGACCTTCATTTTCCTATGGCGAGTCCCTCCAGTTCAGGATAGAAAAAAGTAGTGAACCCCTAGAAAGGGAACAAACCTCTCTCTCCTAGGCTCTGCTATGAAGATTACACAAGTCCAAATAATGCTGTGAAACCATGTCTGGCTACCAGGAGTAGCCTTCTCTTCCTTGTCTCTGCTTGTTGCAGAAACCTTTCAGTATTACCTGAGGGGAGCAGCAGGAGCAGCTTCTCCCATACAGGGACAGGAATGGGATTTTGCAGCGAAGACCCCGTCCCCCGCAGAAATGCTTCCAGCTTTGACTCAACATCTGCCTGCTGACTCACCAGCTGCTGCTTGCTAACTTCAAAACCGACACTCAGGGCAATGGCTTGGGTTTAGTACTCAATCCTTAAACACTGCTTTTGCTTTTACAGACACCTGCCTGATGGAAAACGCACAATTCATCACCTGTGATGAATCATCATTGAAAGTCTGAGGTCAGTCCCCCATTCAAAGATTTGGCATGTTTTCTTAGTTTAGAGTGAGACAGATTTTACCTCTTTTACCTCTTCCAAAAGGGGTAAAAGAAACTGCTCACACAAAGGGTTGGATGGAAAGTTTAAACAAAAATGCTATTCATAGACACATAAAACAGTACAAAGCACATAAAACACACAAAATCCATAACCTGGGTTTAACACAGAACCCCATGAAGCCAAAGCTTCACATAAACCTCCCTTTAAACCAGGCAAACAAACCCTATGCCTTCATGCTTGTTCGCTCCACCCCTAAACCTCTCTACCCTCCATACCATGCCATTGTGACAGAGCTAAAATTCAGCTTGGCAGCTCCAGACCCCAATTAGGCTACTCCTGGCCCAACTGGCAGCATTGCCAAGGCCAAGCCCAGGCCTGTGCATCCTCCTGCAAGGACAGAGGGAGGGAAAAAGGGAAGAAAACTGACTCTGCATCCAGTTTTATGCATGACTTACGGGAATCAAATACACTTTTCAGTCCACCTCCTGGACACACTGAACTTCCTGGAGATTTGTAACTCCATGGGTCTCAAAGGCACTTAGCCTCAAAACCATCACACACACACACTTATATAGAATCACAGAATCAACCAGGTTGGAAAAGACCTCAGAGATCACCAAGTTCAGCCTATTACCTATTACCTAACACCTCATGCCTAACTAAACCATGGCTTCAAGTACCACATCCAATCCTGTTTTGAACACCTCCAGGGACAGTGACTCCACCACCTTCCTGGGCAGCACATTCCAATTCTTTCTGGGAAGAACTTTCTCCTCAGCTTGAGCCTAAATACATATGCAAAAGAAAGAAACAGGGAAAAAGAAATAATTACCTCAAAGCAGCATTTATTTTCAAAATGGTATTTCCAGGTTTTCCCAATGAAAGCAATACTGGATTATTATAAGCTTTGGCTGCTGTGGGAAGAAAAACAACAAACAACTGTATTGGCAAGCCTCTGTGGTCTAAACGAGGATTCAGACCAGGTATCTGTCAGCAAAAGTAATGCACTTGCAAATGCCTAACCCCCAAATCAAATGAGAGAGGTGTTCTTTAGACATAGGACTTCAGAGTAATTCAGATTTCACATTTAAATTCCATCTTCTCTTTTGCCTACAGCTTTCCAGCAAGAAATCCCACATTTCCAAGGAAATTCTCTTCTCAGCATATTTTAAGGCCAAATGTACTGTCCCGTTTTGCTTCACTAACCTATTAAAGACTGTAATCAGCTGTGAAAAAAGAAACAGGAGAAGGGCAGAAAACAATTTCCTACAGCTGAGGGCATCATTTCTTTCAAGGAGCATGTTTTTGAGGCTACATCAAATCATAGAACTATTAGGGTTGGAAGGGACCTCAGGGATCATCTAGTTCCAATGGCCCCTGCCTCAAAATCTTAGTACACACAGGCTAGCTGAGGCTGGGATTACTTTTTCTTTGAAACTCCTACTCCATAATACTAATACTAAGTTATGCAGACTCTAAGAACCCCAGCTCCCTCAATTTCACTAAGAAAAGAAAGTTATTTGTTAACAGAATAAGATTAAATGCTGGTGAGCCACTGTGCAATCTCTTTGTGTTCCACAGGGCTCCAGAAGTTCTCCTGTAGGTTTATGTCAGACCATAATGTTATTGTAGTCAACCCTGCCACGCTGTAAACAGCACTAGATTTAACTGTAGGACAATATATTGCACTGCAGCTGTAATAAAGTGCATATCTGAGCTGTTTTCTAGTAAAAAAGAAAAATCCCAACACCTCCACCAGCCACCAAAGATAAAATCATTTTCTGCTATTACAGAGTTTCAACTCAATATATTGCTTCCACCTTGAGAAGTCACTTGCTGTGCAGTGCAACTTTACCTTTTCCCTAGCAGCAGAGATGATTTAAGACATTCCTGCTCTTCTCTCCATCCCTCTCCTCTGGCCTTTAGGATGCCTTCTGCTGTGCCACGACAAGCAGGGTTAGAGGAGATCCCTGCCATTGGACTCAAGGAGAAAAGAAAAGCCCCAAAATCCAAACACCATCACTTTTTAATCCAGAGCTGTGAAGCTATTCCCAGGACAGCACAGACACAGAAGCACAGACTCAGGCATTAAGGAGGAAGACAGAACCCCCACTTCCTGACAGGAAAAGCCATCACACAACACTCTTCCACATTCAGCCTGTACTCCCTTCTGCCCATCCATCCATCCATCCATCCATCCATCCATCCATCCATCCATCCATCCATCCATCCCAGACTGCTAACAAGTAGTTGTTTTAACACAATGCAATAATCTATTCACAGGAAAACTGCACATTTGTCCTTGTTTTGATCATCAGGGAGGAACATCTGTATTTCAGCTGGGGCTCTGGAGTGCACAGCTCAGGCTTCATAGAGATAGCTTTTAAAGGAACCATCCTTTCCCACAGTCTTTATGGTCTCTACTACACAGTAACCCATCACAAGCACAAAACAAGAGTAATAAGGCAGGTAAAGCATGAAGAAATCCTGGACAAATGCAGCAATATCTCACAAAACTGAGCTCCTTAAGGCTGGAGCAGCAGAAAGCTACAACCATACATTGTTGTTTGAGCAAGTACACAGTCTCCAGACACACAATTAAATCTTTTTGCTGTGAATTAGCACCTTGGGACCAAGCAGAACAAAAGAAACTACAACTTTGAAGGTGAACTTACAAATCACATTAATTCCTGCAGTAGCACAAAGCAGAGTTAGAATCATAGAATATTATGGTTGGAAAAGACCTCTAAGACCACTGAGTCCAACCATCAATCTAACACCACCGTGGACACTAAACCACATCCCGAAGTACCTCCAGGGGTGGTGGTGACTCCACCACCTCCCTAGGCAAGCTTATTTCTTGCAGTCTTCTAAGCAAGCTACCAGACAGCAAGTCCAGGACACCAAAGAAGTGCTTTGCACTTTTTGTGACAGGAGAGCTAGTCATGACTTTGCTCCTAACTCAAAGGCAGCAGCCATGAGAAGCTACTTGTCTGGAGAAAAGAGCAGAAGAGATGTTTTGTGTCCTGGGAACCAGCTTCTTGCTGATTTAACAAACCCAGAGATGAATCCTGGGAGGGCCATCAGGCAGGTGGTCGTTATGAACACGATCTCCAGTTTTACTAGCAATTGGTTAATGGAATTAGGTTCATTAGAACCTTGCACTTCAGTTTGCCTGGTTTGATATCCCTCTGCCTATGGAAAAGCTACAGCCTTCCCTACCAGGAGCTGTGCACAGGACTACAGAGATCCAGGCGGGAATTCCAGCCCTTAGTGATGACACCAGTCACCTCTCAGTGCAAAGGGAAGAAGGTGGGTGAAAGGGAGGTGTGAGAAGCTGTTCCAAAGAATCTCCTCATCCTGTCAACGGAATAAGATCCAGAACTTGCACTGAAAACAAAATGCAGGAGCAAGATAATCCGCCAAGACCTTCCACCTTTATATCTCACTTTGATGTTAAGATTGAGACAGAGATAAATGTCCTGTCTCTCTCTTCCTCCACTCAGGAGGCAAAGTCTGCCTTCAGAAACCTCAGATTAAGCCCCTAGTTGACCAGCTTCCTGAACAGCATCACCAATGGCATCTACCTACACATCCTGCAAGTCTAACAATGGAATTATCAAGAGCAAAGGGACACTTCTCATCACCAAGGCCTACACTGGGACCATGGCACATGACCCAGCAAGCCAACAGCAAGATTCACTGCATCTGTCAAATGACTGTAGCAGGACCTGCTTCTCACAGCTCCAGTCACAGTGTGACATCTAATGTCAAAAAACATCTGAAACTCTTAATTAGTCACTAGAGCCAGTCTGACTTGAGGCACGTGTCAAGCTGTAGGCAAAAAAATAAAATAAATAAATAGAAAGGAAAGAAAGCTGAGCCTGCTGGGATGCTCAAGATGATACTAGATTCAACACTGGCTTGGTGGAAGCTGCAGATACTTTATGCATTAATTGACCTGCTTTTGAAGTGGAATAAAATGCATGACTATCACAGCCCTGATGTTGGGATAAAATCCTTAATCCACATCTACCTCTTGCAGACAATGAGAATGAACACTTTAAGTTCAATGACTGTATAGTTGCTTGAGGCACCCTTGTGCTCACACACTGCTTAGAAAATAGTCCAGCCATGGTGGCAAGTCCTCATTGCCAGGAGAAAAAGCCCAGAGCCCTGTCTTTTGGTGAGCAAAGTACGGAGAGATGTGAGCAAAACCCTTTCACGGAGGCAGCAGCAAGCAGAGTGTTTGAGAGCAAGGGAAATCAGTGCCACAGAGATGATTCAAGGGCCGAAGCACTTCTGCTATGAGGATAGGCTGAGAGAGCTGGGGTTGTTCAGCCTGGAGAAGAGAAGTCACTGGGGGGACCTTAGAGCTGCTTTCCAATACCTGAAGAGTTCCTACAGGAAGGCTGGAGAGGGACTTCCCATAAGGGTGTCTAGCAACAGGGCAAGGGGGAATAGTTTGAAGCTGAGGGAGAGGAGGGTTAGACTGGATCTTAGGAAGAAGTTCTTTAGTAGGAGAGTGGTGAGACACTGGAACAGGCTGCCCAGGGAGGCTTTGGATGCCTCCTCCTGGGGGTGTTCAAGGCCAGGCTGGATGAAGCTTTGAGCAGCTGCATCTAGGTGAGAGGTGTCCCTGCCCATGGCAGGGGCTTGGAGTAGATGATCTTTGAGGTCCCTTGAAACCTAAACCATTCTGTGATTCTATGACCTGAATTCCCTGAACACCAAAGCAGTTTCTCACTGGAGACCACAGTGTTGGGCAAGGGAAGTACGGAGCCTTCAGCAGCTTGGTCAGAGCAGGCAGTTACAAAAGCACCTGTGGCTTTCTGCTGAGCACAGGCACAGACATACTGCATTGCTTCTATGGCATGGCTTACCCTCTACAAGGACAACGAGAGTGGGCAACAGCTCTCTCCCCCTCTCCAGCTCACAGCAGTGGGTCAAACACTCATTTGACACACATGGCTTGGTCTGCAGGCCAGCACAAACTGGTCTCCAAAATGCACCACATGGTTTCATTTAAAGCAGGTTGCAAGGGCAGCCCAGTAGAGAGAAAGACTGCAACATAACTAAAGCACTCTGTTAATTTTAATTAAGCTCATCACGCTGGCAAACCTGCTGGATCTGGGCAAACATTTATCACTGGGATTCCTGTGGGTTTCGTTCCATTCCCAAGCAAAAAAATCACCCAAATTGCAAACCAGCAAGTGGCAGAAGGACCCTGGTGAAATTCTCCTTGAGTTCCCCCTGTTTGCAATGAGCTCAGCAAGAACTCATCTTAGCACTGAGTATCAGATATTGTCTCCACTTGGTCATCCAGAGCATCAAGGCAACAAATTGCCAGTACAGTGCAGTCCTCTGCTGCAGGGCTGGCTTTCAAAGAGATGGCATGTGAACTGCAAACGAGGGACATGAAGGATGTGGAGACAGGAGCTCCAGACAGGATTAGTTTTGCAGTGAATAACTGCAAGGCTAGCCTTTTAAAAACCTCTTTCCGACTCTGTACCTATCATGTTGCTGTAGAAATTACAAAGATAAGGAGCACTTTCTCACGCACCCATTCATGACACAAAACCAAGGGGAAATACAAAAACTCGACAGGAAACGTAGGCCACGTTTCAAAATCTTAATGGGAGTATGCAGAGTGTACTGCATCTCTTGCCATAAGCTTGCCTTTCAGCAAAAGTAATCAGACCCAGATTTCAAGGATTACTTTTCATTTCAGCTCTTTGGTGTCAGATCTGAGACATCCTGGTCCTGTTACTTGTACCCACAAATAGCCTTCAGCATGACCACAAGAGTCAAGAACTGCTCACTGAAGTGAAACCTTTGATGGGAGACCTTGTAGCAGCCTTGCAGTACCTGAAGCGGTCTACAAGAAAGCTGGAAAGTGACTTTTTACAAGGGCCTGTATTGATAGGACAAGGAACAATGGTTTGAAACTAGAGCGGTGTAGATTTACATTGGACATTAGGAAGCAGTTCTTATGAGGGTGGTGAGATGCTGGAACAGGTTGCCCAGGGAGGTGGTGGAGGTCCCATCCCTGGAGACACTCAAGGTGAGGCTTGATGTGACTCTGAACAACCTGATCTAGTTGGGGATGTCCCTGCTGACTGCAGGGGATTTGGTCTAGATAAAGCTTAGAGCTCCCTTCCAACCCAGTGGATTCTATGATTCGATTTCTCAAGGCAGCACCTGAAAATTGTAGTAGCCAGAGAAAGTGCTCTGGAAAATTTCCCTCATGTAGAAATGTAGCTGCTTTGACAAAACCCCTGCAGTTAGTCTGTTTTGTACGCAGCAAAGCGTTGTGGTAGATAAAGGTGGCAGAAAGTCACCTTCCTTCTCTACTACCTCCTTCAATATGGATGCAATCAATCAGTAGCACAAAGAAGAAGAGCCTTTGGGTTATGCTGGGCGATGTGTATTGGAAGGGCTTGCTGGGACAGGGCAGGTCACCTGCTTGGCTAGCGAGAGGCATGCACCAGCGCTGTTTCACCCAGAGTCTTGGTTTCACCCAGTCAGCGCTTGAGCTCTGTCACTAGCAGTTTTGGCTGGGGTCAGCTACCTGGTACCTGGTCTGCTGGAGACACTGTTCCCAGACAGATCTCAAAAGCCTTTGTCCAAGAGAGGGGAGAGGTGAGATGAGTTGACTCACTGAAGTGTGAGGCCTCCTGTTTTCAGGATGGGTACAAGCTGCTACTGGGGAGATTTGGACTGGATGCCAGAAAATGATCTTTCACCATTTGAACTATTAGACGCCGGAATGAACTCCCAAAGGCGACGATGGACTGCCCTACCTTAGACAGGTTGAAGGCCTAGCTTGAGAGGGTGCTGGGCCATCCCATTTAAACTATATTCTTACCCTGAAAAGTTGAGCTTGATGATCCTTGAGGTCCTTTCCACCCTGGTATTTTATGAATCTATGAAACAGGTGACTGCTGCAGATACACCTGCAATCTCCAGTGACAAGACCAGCAGAGACACAATAATTCTCCTCTGGTGGTATGAATGAAGGGGGATCATAGAATCTGGGCAAACCACTGCAAGCACATCTTCATTTATTTATTTTTAACATTTACATGTGAAGTGGGATTGGACACGAGAAGCAATTCACACAGGAGTTTCAGAGTAAAAGTTTAATTTCATCCCCTAAGGGAGAGCACTGATTGCTCAGACTGAAAATCCATGGGCCCAGCTACAGACCAGCTCAACATCCAGAGGCATCACTCCAACATCTCTCAATTTCTTTCTGACTTCTCTTGCTCTTTCCTATTTTTGCCTTCATGAATCTCAGTTTCACACGTTTTGCTTCTCAATTTTATAGCCTGTAGTTGAAGAGGTATTGCACAATGAAGGAGTATGTTTAGGACAAGGAATTCTCAAAAGTCTATTACGGGAAGCAACATTCAGAAATCAGAATATACTGTGTGTTCACCTCAATTCCCTGGTATAAAAAGGTGTAGAAGGAAGATGAAGCCATTCCACTTGGCAAAATATGAGCCCTTTTATTTCCACCTTTTACATATTCTTCAGGGAAGATTATAATGACCTGAGTTTTACTGGAAAAGGAGTTTTCTAGAAGATTAAATTCACAGAATGTATCTGGTTGGAAGAGACCTCCAAGATCATCCAGTTCAACCTTTGATCCAGCACTGAAGGGTCAACACTATCCCAAAACCAAATCCAGGCTGGGTGAGGAGTGGCTCCAGAGCAGTCTGTCTGTCTGTGACTTTGGGATGTCATTTGATGACAAACTCCCCATGAGCCAGTAATGGTCCCTGGCAGTCCAGAAGGCAGCTGTGTGCTGGGCTGCATCCATATCAGGGAGAGCAGAAGGACAGGGAGGGGATTCTGCCCCTCTGATATGCTGAACCCCCACCTGCTGCACCATGTCCAGCTCTGGTTTCCCCAGCATAAGAGGGTCATGAAACTCCTGATGTGGGTTTAGAGGAGGTCATGAAGTTTATCAGATGGTTGGAGAACCTCCCCTCTGGGGAGAGTCTGAGAGAGTTGGGGCTGTTCAGCCTGGATAAGACTCCTGGGAGACCTTAGAGCAGTCTTTCAGTTCTCAAAGAAGCCTACAAGAAAGCCAGGAAGGGACTTTTTTACAAGGACCTGTAGTGATATGACAACAGAAAACAGATTGAAACATGAGGAGGGCAGATTTAGAGTGGAGATTAGGAAGAAATTCTTTCCAGTGAAGGCACTGAGACACTGGAACAGGTTGCCCAGAGAGGTTGTGGATGCCCCCTCCCTGGAGATGTCCAAGGCCAGGTTGGATGAGGCCTTGAACAACTTGGTTTAATGGGAGGTGTCCTTGCCCATGGTGGGGGTTTGATCTAGATGATATTTTGGTCCCAACCCAAACCATTGTATGAACCTATGAATAGAGAGTGATGTTGTTACTCTGAGCTACCATTCATGTTGTTGAGGAGTTGTATCTGTCACAGGCTGCCACAACAAACCATCAGTTTCCATCAGAACAGAAACACCTGGTGCTGCAGCAGCACAGGATCCAAATGGATTGCATCGCTCTGTTCCAACATTTTTCTTCTTCTCTGGGGATTCAGAGCACAGTTTGTCTTCCTTTAATTTTTATGAGTGCCTTGGGGCTTTTATCTCACTTGGCATAGTGAGGTATAGCCAGACTTCAGCTATGATTCCATACCCTATGTTTTTAGAGAAAACAATGCAGAAAGAAAAATAGCTCTTGATGAAGGACTCCCTTTCTGCCAGAATAGCACATCAGCTGGAGTTGCCTGGACCCCGTGCTCAGGGGCTCAGCTCTATCTCTCTTTCCTCTCTGGGAGCTGGCTAGAAAATCTGTGATGACTTCCTCAGGGCCATGAATTACATATGACTGTGCCTGGCAGAAATGTTTTGCGTGTGTGTCTCAGATTTCCCATATTCATCAACTAGAACAAAGTAGGAGCTGAGTGAGATTCTAGGTAGCTGAAAGAAATTCCAACATGTGGGACTTTTAGAGCCACTGATACAGGACTCTAAGACCTCTGTATTCCCATTCTCTGCAATTTATCTCTATAGATTCCTGCTCCTCATTTTTCAGAACAGAAAGTCTTCCTTGCATTCCCTCAGGGTTCAGTACTGGCCAAGTGCCACTTCCTGCACCTGGGTCACAACTCGTCTGGGGTAAGCTACAGACTTGGGGATGTGTGGTTGGAAAGCTGTGACTCTGAGAGGGACCTGGGGATATCAGTTGAGAGTCAACTGAACATGAGCCAGCAGTGTGTTCAGGTGGCCAAGAAAGCCAAAGTTATCTTCAAAACTTTAGTATAAGGAGCTCATTTCAGTTGCTAGATTTGACACCAAGAAGATGAGACTGGCCGCCTCCTAGGTCCAACTTGCCTTCAGGGGGAGTGATGAGGTTTCTCCCCTCAGCCTCCTCCAGACTGTCCTCATACCCCATGTGCTCCAGGCCCTTCTCCAGCCTCATTGCCCTTTACTGGACACACTCCAGCCCCTCAATGTCCTTCCTGGAGTGAGTAGCCCAGAACTGAACACAATGCTAAAGGTGTGGCCTCACCAATGCTGAGCACAGGGGAATGATCACCTCCCTGTCCCTGCTGGCCCCCATGTTTCTAACACAAGCCAGGATGCTGTGCTCCACACCCCTCCCCAGCTTTGTTGCCCTTCTCTGGACACATTCCAGCAACTCAACATCTTTCCTAAAATGAGGGGCCCAGCACTGGACATAGGACTCAAGGTGTGGCCTAACCAGTGCTGAGTACAAGGGCAGAATGTCCTCCCTGCTCCTGCTGGGCACACTATTCCTGATACAGGCCAGAATGCCATTGGCCTTCTTGGCCACCTGGGCACACTGCTGGCTCATGTTCGGCCTACTCTCTACCAGTACCCCCAGGTCCCTTTCTGCCTGGCTGCTCTCCAGCCACTCTGACTCCAGCCTGTAGCACTGTCTGGGGTTGCTGTGGCCAATGTGTAGAACCTGGCACTTAGATGTATTCAATCTCATGCCCTTGGACTCTGCCCGTCTGTCCAGCCTGGCAAGGTCCCTCTGCAGAACTCTCCTACCCTCCAACAGATCAACACCTGCCCCCAGCTGGTGTCATCTGCAAATTTACTGATGATGGACTCATTGCCCTCGTCCAGATCATCAATAAAGATATTGAACAGGACGGGGCCCAGCACTGATCCCTGGGGACACCACTGGTGCCTGGCTGCCAGCTGGATGTGGCACCATTCACCACCACTCTCTGGGCTCAGCCCTCCAGCCAGTTCCTAACCCAGTGCAGAGTGCACTTGTCAAAGCCATGGGCTGACAGCTTGGCCAGGAGTTTGCTATGGGGGACGGTGTGAAAGGCCTTCCTGAAGTCCATGTAGACTCCATCCACAGCCTGCCCAGCATCTACCAGGTGGGTCACCTGATCATAGAAGGAGATCAGGTCCTTTCCCTCCAACATGTCATCCACACCACACAGCTTGCTGGTATCAGCAAACTTGCTGAGTGTGCTTCAGTCCCACTGTCCACATTGCTGACAAAGATGTTGAACAGCACTGGTCACAGTACCAGCACCAGAGGGACACCACTGGTTTCCATTTAGACATTGAGCCATTGACTGCATCTCTCAGACTGCAGCTATCCAGACAATTGTTTATCCAGTTCCTCCATGATGTTGACTAACTTGCTGCACATTGATGTGCCTGAAAGCCTTATGTGTAAGGACTTGAATGCAGTGAATCCAGTTCAAATTAACATATCCTTTCAAAACTTAAAAACTACACCTTCCACATGCCTTTGCATCACAGGATTTAAAATTGCACATAGGGGTTTAAGGAGCTACCTTCTAAATATTCAGCTGAAATAGTTGGTTCTGAACAAAGAGACAGAAATTTTTTTTTGGTGGGCCTGTACTGAGATGAAAACAGAGTCTCATATTATGTAAGCATCATTTCAAAGCACTCTCAACATATCTGTTATACCAGGCTGTTCTATGCTATAAGAAGAAACACTTGCTGTTATTGCTCCTTGCTTTTCCTACAAAGGGATATACAAGAGTTTGGAGATATTATTTCTGGAATAGAACAGAGAAAACTGCAGCCTAGAAGATACTTCAAGCAATGGATAACAGGCTGGCAGGTCATTCTGCACTGCCTCCACTTCTGGTGTGCCAGAAGGACACACAACTGTTGGAGCAAGTGCAGAGGAGGGCCACAAAGATGATCCAAGGGCTAGAGAACCTCTGCTATAGGGATAGGCTGTGGGAGCTGGGGTTGTTCAGCCTGGAGAAGAGAAGGCTCTGAGGACCTTAGAGCTGCATTCCAATTCCTGAAGGGATCTTACAGGAAGGTTGCAGAGGGACTTCCCATAAGGGCGTCTAGCAACAGTGCAAGGGGGAATGGTTTGAAGCTGAGGAAGTGTAGGTTTAGACTGGGTCTTAAGAAGTAGTTCAAGGCCAGGTTGGATGAAGCCTTGAGCAGCTGAGTCTAGTTGAGAGGTGTCCCTGCCCATGGCAGGAGTCTTAGAGTCGATGATCTCTGAGGTCCCTTCCAACCTAAGCCATTCTACAATTCTTTGACCTGAGGTCTGTGAACACCAAAGCAGTTTCTCCCTGGAGACCACAGTGCTAGACAAGGGAAGGGTAGAGCATTCAGCAGCTTGGTCAAAGTGGGCAGGTGCAAAACAAAGTTGAGATGCCAAGGCTTGGTAGTCCTTATTTTTATTATGTCTTTGTGAGGAAGTTCTTCAGTTCTTCACCAAGGATGGTGAGTCTCTGGAATAGGCTGCCCAAAGAGGTTGTGGATGCATCCTCCCTAAAGGTGTTCAAAGCCAGGTTGGATGAGGCCTTGAGCAGCTGAGCATAGCTGAAAGACATCTCTGCCCATGGGAGGGAGGTTGGAGTAAATGATCTCTGAGGTCCCTTCCTACCTAAGCCCTTCTATGATTCTATGCTATAAATGGAAGTATGCATTCTAGATACCAGTGGATATTTTATATCTGCTGACTTCTTTGCCCCTTTACAGCAAGCTAAAGACATGATGCAGTAAAAAATTACAAAGGGAAAAAAAAAGCCAAAAAACCCCAAACCTCACACCTACCAGATAATGCAAGAGCTGCCCAGCTGTTAGTGCTGCAGCAGCAGTCATAGCTCAGGGTTAGTTGTCACATTGGAAATACTTCACTGTTAATTACTTGGGCATTAAGATCAGTTTATCATCTCTCCATTATATAGCATGAAACTCAGTGGCAGCTGGGCACTTGCTGTTGCTGTTTTGCAGCTGTGGCATAGCATTTATTAAATAGTTTGTTCTTAGGGCTTGCAGCAAATTATATTGCTCCTTTGACCTTTCTTACTTGTCCCTTTTAGCCACCTAAGAGCAAAATTGACCTTCGCTGTGTTTTTCATGCAAAGGTCACTGGAGCTCGTTTTGTCCCCTCCCTCAGCTTACCTGATGACAGATTGCAAGCAGAAAAGTTCTTAGGATGATGCTTTCTCTTGTTGTGAGCAAAGCCTGGGGACTTGTCTGTGGGATAACATCCTTGACTTAAAAAATCCTTGCACTTGATGCAGAATTACAGTGGAATGACCTTGACAGGAAGGTGAACTGCTGCTCTTACCACAACAGTGAAGAAACCCAGTTAAAAGGCATGATGCTAACCAGTGTGTGGTCCTCACTGCAGAATCTCACCGCTTACTACACCAAGTTGCTCAAGGCTCTGTTCAACCCAGACTTTAAACACTTCCAGGCTTGCAGGCCCCACAACCTCTCTGGACAATCCTTCCAGTGCCTCAGCACCCTCACAGGAAAGAATTTCTTCCCAATCACAGAATCATAGAATGGCTCACATTGGAAAGGACCTCAGAGATCATCTGCTCCAACTTCCCTGCCATGGGCAGGGACACCTCTCAACTAGAACTGGCTGCTTAAGCCCTCATTGAACCTGGCCTTGAACACTCCCAGGGAGGGGGCATATACAGCCACCATGAGCAACCTATTCCAGCGTCTCACCACCCTCATACTGAAGAATTCTAGCATAACTTGCCCAGGGAGGCTGTGGATCCCTAGAAGTATTCAAGGCCAGGTTGGGTGAGGCCTCAAGCAACCAAGTCTAGTTGAGAGGCAGGGGATTTGGAGCAGGTGATCTCTGGGGTTCCTTCCAACCTAAGTGGTTCTCTGATTCTATGTTTACATCACTAAGTTGTAAAGGCACAGTGGCAGGTAGCCACACACAGTCACTGGGACAGCTATTAACCACGTATATGATGTCTTGAATGACAACATTATTATTCCTTCTCTGGATTTTGATTATGAAATGGCCCCTGATCAGCCTTGTAAATACTGTTATACTGGTTTTGATGAGATTGTGTACATGGGGGGATAAAACTGCTCTGATGGACAAGAAAAGTAAGAAATGAAAACAGCGGAGCTTTTAGCTTAGTTTTCTTTTCTGTTGTTTTGGTTTTGGGTTTTTTTTTTTTTCCTCTTCTTTTTCTCTAAGTGAAATCCCCCATGGAAATGCATGCAGGAAAGGTCCTGGCAAGTCTAAGGTGTATAAATAAATTCATAAAAGAAATTAACAAAAAAAAAGGAGAGAATTTAAAAGCTTGTGCTTCCCAGCTGCTCAAAGAAATGCAACTCTCATGATTCTTACATAACAGATTATAGAAGACAGCCCCTCCCTAGCAGACAGTGTTTGTATTTAATATGGCTGCCATGTAAAATGGTGGGGAGGGGTTAATTTTCCCTAGAGATTGCAGTCAAATAAAAAATAAAAGGAAAAAAAAAAAAAAAAAAAAAAAAGTTAAAAAAAAAAGTCAAAATCACACCAATTCTTTGCAGAGTGTAGCAGGAAAGGAAGAATAAAGCAGTGAAATCAAATAGCCTGCATCTCAATTCTGACCCTTATGTAGAATAACAAGAATTCACTTCTTTTACCAGCTGGAAAAGATTGAGGGAGCTGCATCTTAGTTAAACCCCTCTCACCTCATGGCTTTAATGACCAGTGTCTGTTGGATGGTGAATACCAGACAGGCCTGCTTGGAAAGGTTCTACCAACCCAACACTAATGTGTTCTTTTGCTAGGGAAATAATCTCCTTAAGAGCTGTATGGCTGCTAATGAGGTAACAAAAATAATTCATAGAATGGTTTAGGTTGGAAAGGACCTTGAAGACCATTCAGTTCCAACCCCCATGCCATGGGCAAGATCAACATCCCCTAGACCAGATTGCTCAAGGCCTCATTCAACGTGGCCATGAACACCTCCAGGGAAGGGGCAGCCACAGCCTCCCTGGGCAATCTGTTCCAGTGTCTCACCACCCTCACTGTCAACAATATCTTCCTAATCTGCAGTCTAAATCTGACCCCTTCAAGCTTAACTTAAAAAAAATAAAATTAGGAATTGAAATGCCAAAGCCTGATGAGTTCCTCTGGATGCTGCTCTCACACCCACCATTTTTGCCCCCGATTTCCCTCAGATATGTTCTGCACTCAGACCCTGCCCTGGGATGCACAGGAGGTCCCTGACAAGACAAGGATGCAGGCAGCAAGAGCACAGTGAGAGGTAGGCAGCAAAATCTGCCCCTCCAGGTTTTCCTCCTTGCTTTCCAGTCTTGCAGCATCCGACCTTGTGTGCTGCTTTCCCCCATCACGCCCTCACGTCTTGCCCTCCGGCTAGGCAGCGTCTCCCAGTCACTGGACTGTGAAATAGCTCTTTTTTCATTTGTGTCTGCTTGAGGAGCTGTAATGCAGGCACAAAGAAGGAGGTGAGAGGTTGTGCCAGCACTGGCTAGAGCTGTGCTTCTCTCCCAGCTGTGCTGGTGGACACGTTTCCCAGCAGCGATGCAGAGGGGGAGAAGGAACAGGGCATGGCCAGCCCCACTCAGCCCTTGAAAGAGCAAAGCTGCACGCTCCTGCCTCTGCCTGCCCAGCCCAGCAACAGGCGTGCAGATGCTGCTGGGTGCAGTCACTCTCTCATGCTGCCCTCAGTGTTACTATCGAGCAGAAGGAGTCCCCATAACCTGGTGAGGATGAGGATGATGCTTCAAACATGGGCTCAAGCCTCCTGTTCTCTCTCATCCCATTTATTTTATCCCCCTGGGCAGCTAAGGGCAGGGGAAGGAAGGGCCTTTCCCACTGCTGCTCACCTTGTGCTCTCTCCTTCTCTTGGGAGATGGACTGTGTTGGCCACACACCCCAACATGATGGGCACAACTGTTTCAAGAGACTGACTTACCCCTGGAAATGGTGTCACCTTCAGGACCAGGGAAGGTGGAAGAAGAGTTCAACTTCTTTAATATGAGGGTGCTGGAACCTTGAACCTTCCATTGCCAGGCTGAGTTACACGGCCAGGGGAGCAGAGGCAACCCCACTCCCAGCCCCACATAAAAACCTGCTCCCAGGAGGATGTTAATGACATCTTGGATGGGAGAGCATAGCTGGTTGCAGTGGGCAGAAGACAGAATTAATGACCTTTTCTTGCCTAATTAGTTGAAGGTTTGAGCATCTGATTTTGACAGAGTAGAAAAAACTTGAAGCTTCTGCTCAGTATCTGATGCTGAACAAAGACCTCATGTCTGCAGGGATTTTAGTCCAGCACTTTTGATGAGCCCTCTATTCCCCCCCCAATAAGGAGCTATCTTTGCTCTTGTAGAAACCATTCTGCTAAGAACTTTGAGGAAACCTTTGATAACTCTTCCCTTGCTTAAAAACGGCCCCTTTGGTTGACAGGGTGATATCAGGACTTCAAATTGGAGCTGGGACTTCAAATTGGAGCTGGGTGAAATGTTCAGATCAAAAAGGATGAATTTATCTGAACAGTAATCTATATCTGCTATGTCAGACACTGTGCTGCAGCGTGTCCTGCTGTGTGCAGTGTGCCACTTAGAAAGCAATGATAAACCTTTCCTGATAGTGCCTAGCACAAAGTGTTTACCAGAATATAGATTGCTGTGAGATGTAGTTAAAAGTTGCTCAAAAATAAGAGATCAGGAGGCTGACCATTTGTGAGGAGGTCAGTGATGGTTTGGGCCTTTTTTTTCCTTTCTTTTTCTTCCCCCAGCAGCATCTAAGTGCAATAAAATATCAGAGTGAGAAAGAATTGCTATAGCAACAAAGTATGTTCTCCTAATTGAGGCTGTGTGCAACAGCCAACTGCCACGAGAACTTTAAGGGGAAGGAATAAAATCCATCACCCAAGCAGGAAAAGGAAAAGCATTAAAAATTAAGATTTTATTGCTCCATGATTTATGTTTACTTCATGTCTCCAGATGATCTAGGGTAATATTCAGTACTTCCCTGCTCCTATCAACTGCTTCACACAAAAATCTTCAGGAGCTCAGAAAAACAATGGTGTGAACGAACTATGAATAAAATCATAGAATTGTATTGGTTGGAAAACCCTCCAAGACCAACCATCTCTAGCCCAACCATCAACCCAACACCACCATGGCCATTAAACCAAAGTGCCATAACTACACGTTTTTTGAACACCTCCAGGGTTGGTGACTTCACCACCTCCCTGGGCAGCCTGTTCCAATGCCTGACCACTCTTGCAGGAAACAATTTTTTCCTAATATCTAACTGAACCCTTCCCTGGTGTAACTTGAGTCTCTCTCTTCTCATTCTACCACTTGATACTAGAGAGACGAGACCAACTCCCACCTCACTCCACCCTCCTTTTAGGTAGCTGTAGAATGTAATGATATCTCCCCTTAGCCTCCTTCAGGCTCACCAACTGCAGCTACCTCAGCTATTTCTCACAAGATCTGCTCTCCAGACTCTTCACCAGCTTTGTTGCCCATTTCTGGACATGATACACATTTGCATCCCACAGCAGTATTATTACTGCAAATATAAGAAATTATCAGATTACAGCAGCACTGGAGACCATAGGTAAGACAGGAGTTAAGACTGACATGTTGTCAACACTCAGCAAGAGGCCACCCTTCCTGTAAAGGCTTATAACAATAAAGAAACAAAACCCAAAATTCAGAGTGAGGTGGGGAAACTGCCCCAGGGAGGGAGCAACAAGTTCAGGATCACTCAGCAAGCCAATAGTAATATCTGAACCAGCATGCAGGTCTGCAGTACTCCTCTCACTGCCCACCAGCTATTAAAGCTGTCCAGGAAGCTAATCACAATGTTCTCAGCACTATGGTTGACACCTATCTTAGGGTGAGCTATGTGTACATTGGTGTCCGAGTTCATCATGGTTGTTAAGCTATCCTAGGTCACTGCTGCATCCACGCTCCATCACTGAACTCTAACCAGCCTTCATCCTTGCCAGGGCACCAAGACCACCTTTTCCTGCCCTTCCCTCTCCTCCATGACTCAAACTGTGGGACCAACCACACTAGGGAAAACGAGGTCTGCAAAACTGGGAAGATTTTGCCTTCCATAATCATTACACAGGACATCTGGAGAAAAGAAAAAGGGAAGGTAAGCTAAGGAATCTATTTTCAAGTCACAACTAGTTTTCTCCTCTGCTTCTGGCATGAGGAATCACAGAGTGGTAGGGGTTTTAAGGGACCTCGGGAGATGATTTCATCCAACCCCCTGCTAGAAGCAGGTTCACCTAGAGCAGGTTGAACAGGAACACATCCAGGTGTGTTTTGAAAGTCTCCAGAGAAGGAAACTATACAACCTCTCTGGACAGCCTTTTTCAGTGCCCTGCCACATTCCAAGTAAAGAAGTTTCTGATTAATTTCAAGTGAAATGTCCTGTGTTCTAGTTAGTACCTCTTGTCCCTTGTCCTGTCACTGGGCACCCCTGAAGAGAGCCCAACTTCAACCCCTTGATCTCCATCCTTTAGATATTTATAAGCATTGAAAAGAGGCCCTCTCAAGCTGCTCTTCTCCAGGCTAAACAGCCCCAGGTCTCCCAGCCGCTCCTTGTAAGAAAGATGCTTCAGTCCCATTAGCATCTTTGTGGTCCTCTGTTGGACTCTCTCCAGTAGTTTCAGTGGCAGAGTCCTTTGTGTCAGTGCTATCTGGTGCTGGCTCTGCACAGGTCCCCAAATTATAATCTGTCTTGAGGGAAATTATTCCTTCTGCTGATGAACAAACTGCAACACTGGCAAAGGAGGGGAAAGAAGCAGCAAGAAGTAAAGAGTTGGGTTCTAGCACCCTGGTTGAGCCTTTGGATACTCAAGACAGGAAAGAGCAGAAGTATGTAGTGAAGGAGGAAAGTGAAAAGGCTCTTTTTAAGGATTCTGTCCCCACAGAGAGAATATTTTTGGCATCTTTTCAATGAAGCTCATTACATGACATCCTATTTATAACTTGCAGGTCTCCATAACAAGCAAGCTCTCCAGAGATAGAAAGACAACTGTGATTTGAACAGAGCTGTGTATCAGCTCCATGTTCCTCCTTCAGCCATGAAGGAACAAAAACTTAGCAGCATGGCTCAAGCAGCAAGGGAGATTCTGTAGCAAATAAAAAGGAAGCAGTTCAAGTTTCCATGCATGTAGGAAAGGTATTTGATTTTAAACTTAGAGAGAAAAGTAGTTGAGGCTTACATCCTCCTAGACTAAGAAGCAAGCCTCTCTCATTTCACTATACAGTTTCTGCTGATCCAGTCCCATGAGGCCACAGCTTGAATGCTGGGTTCATTTCTGGGCTCCACAGTATAGGAAAGTCACTGAGGTGCTGGAGGATGTCCAGAGAAAAGCAGCGAGGCTGGTGAAGGGTTTGGAGGGCATGGTGTATAAGGGGCAGCTCAGGGAGCTGGGGTTGTTCAGTCTGGAGAAGAGAAGGCTGAGGAGGGATCTTATTGCGCTCTACAGCTACCTGAAAGTAGGTTGGAGTGAGGTTGGTGTTGGTCTCTTCTCCCAGGTAACTAGTGGTGTGATGAGAGGAAATAGGCTTAAGCTGTGCTGGAGGAGGTTTAGGTTGGACATTAGGAAAAATCTTTTTACTGAGGGAGTGGTCAGGCACTGGAACAGGCTGCCCAGGGAGGTGATGGAGTCACTAGTGTTGTAGGTGTTCAAGAAGGCATAGATGTAGTGCTTCAGGATACAGTTTAGTGGTTGGACTCAATGATCTTGGGGATATTTTCCACCCTGAAGGATTCTCTGGTTCTCTAACAGCCCTAAATAAGTTACTGCATCAGATAATACACAAGGGAGGAAAAAAGAGCGAGTGACTAACCCACAACCAAGGATAGAAGTGATTACAGAATTAGATGAAAACACTTCAGATGTTTATCATCTGTGAAGCAGACAAATGAAAAAGCAATACCACTGGAGTTTCCTAGTCAGCAGAGGTCAGCTTAGGTTAAAGTCATGCCAATGAGAATCAGCCCATGTAGACCAGACAGCAGCTCCTTGGGTGGGAAAGGGCAGAGAGAGGAGGCAGATGTGCGCTCTTCCCATGACTGCTCTCCTAAAACCCAAGGCATGAACTGATGCATAATTTTTTGTGTGTGTGTGTGATGGTCTGAGAGGAAACTGCTAACCTTCTCATCTGGAAATCTCAGAGACAAGGGCAGTGAGGTGGGCACACCTGTCTTGGCTACACTTCAGTCACTTTCACAGGCTGCAGCAAGAGAGTGGCACACTGAAGTGGATAAGGGAGCCTAACTCCTTCACACACAGGGGAGAGAACAAGGTGCAGAGGATCAAGAGCTGCCATCTCCTGTTCACAATGCTGACTGGTGACCAGAGTCGTGCTCTGTTTTCATTTTTCTCTGAGCCCATGAAGAGTTTTATCACTTCCTCTTCTGTAGCCCATCTATTATGACCTCCTGCTTTTCTGGGTTGAAAATTCTCTTCTTAAAAAGGGAATTGCCCCACTGAGTTGTCTAAAAGGGGGATTCAAGTGCTCTCACTGGATAGAAGGTTTCCCCAGAGCTCTCCTGCAGGCACTGTTGAAACTTGTGGTGCTCTTGCAGGGTCACAGGATGTTAGGGGTTGGAAGGGGCCTCCGGAGATCACCGAGTCCAACACCCCTGCCAGAGCATGATCGTGTGATCGTATAAACATATAGTCTAGTGCGGGTCACACAGGAACACATCCAGATGAGTCTGGAAAGTCTCCAGAGAAGGAGACCCCACAACCTCTCTGGGGAGCCTGTTCTGGAGCTCCATGACCCTTACAGTAAAGAAGTTCTTCCTTATGTTGAGGAGGAACATCCTGTGCTGTAGTTTATATCCATTGCTCCCTGTCCCCACATAGCTTCCTGCTGGTTCCCAGCATCCTGTTTTAGCATCATGATGAAACACCTTTCTTTACTTAGGAAGTCAAATGTGGCCTTTGAGCTCCAGTTTAGGGGCCAGACAAGTAAGACACAGGTGGTCCAGTAATAACTTTTTGGGTTCAAGCTACTACACAAGAAAAGGAGTTCTGAAAGAGTCTCTTGCATGTGTGCACTTAGCCTAAACTGACGAATGCAGATCCAGGAAAAAAAAAAACAACAACTGCGTAATTGCTGTGTTCCCCCTTGAAAACATAACAGAAGTTTCCAGTTCCAGCTCAAAACTCTTCTTAATCCTAGAAGACCCAGCTTGCATAAATGAGTATAAAAAAAAAAAAAAGATTACTTACAGTCTGGGTAGAAGAAAAGCTCTAGAGAAAAGAGCAAGGGGCCTGGCGAGGTGAGGAAGTGACTCTCCGTGCCTTTCACCAACTTTTTCCTGTTGCCATAGGCTACAAAGATATTGGCTAGGTGCCACCAGAACCTGGCATAGAGAGCAAGGGTTTGTAGTATTCAATATCTCGATTACGGAGTCCCCATTCCCAGAAGCAGCTTACTGACCCTTGCCTCACCTTTCAGTGGAGTACAGCTCATGTGCATCACACCAGCACAATCCTGTCCCAGACATTCAGGGAGTTGATATACGGCTTAGTCATCACCAATCAGTATGCAGCTGGCTCAGCACAGGATAACTCTTCAGCTGTCTCCCACTTAAGAGTTTCCCTCACTAGGGAACCTAGAATCATGGAACAGAATCATGGAGTCATTAAGATAGGAAAAGCCCTTCATGATCAGCAAATCAACTGCCAACCCAACACTGCCATGGCCACTAAACCATGTCCCAGAGTGCCAGGTCTACAGGTTATTCGAACACCTCCAGGGATGGTGACTCTACCACCACCCTGGACAGCCAGTTCCAATGCCTGACTACCCTTGCAGGAAAGAAACTTTTCCTAATATCCAGTCTAAGCCTTCCCTGGCGCAATTTGAGGCTATTTCCTCTCATCATATCACCTGATACTAGGGAGAAGACACCAACCCCCACATACTGATGGAACAGTTCAGCTCTTTGAAAGGGTTGCTATTCAGATGCTGTACAGGTGTTAGGACTTGCTGGGAAGAACTTTTATTGTCCAAGTGTGATAAAAGTGTGATTAAATAAATTACAGGGATTCCTGATGCTATCAGTGACACAATTCCATCATTGACATTCCACCCCACCTAGAGTACTGAATTCATCTCTGGAGCTCCCAACACAAGAACAACGTGAGTCTCTTGGAGAGGGTCCAGAAGAGGGTCACAAAGATGACCAGAGGGCTGGAGCACCTATCCTATGAGGATAGGATAAGAGAGCTGGGGTTGTTCAGCCCAGAGAAAAGAAGGCCCTGGGGAGACCTGTTATAAGTTGAGAACTATGTCCTAACGGTAGAGATAGTTCCTCCAGAGTACCAGAGGGTACAAGGAGCCAAACAGTCCAACCCCAGTGGGTGGACACAGGAAATTACGTTATTCCATCCCACAATATTGCATCTTCTATACAAAATGGTTGCATGGTTGGTTCTTGCCCCTTTTTCTTCCTCTCTTACCTCAGCACATTGGCTGTTGTCTCTTGGTTGGTAATGCAGGGGAGGTTTTTGCCTTCAGCAGCCCGGCTAATTTGTGCTGTGCAGTTCTGGTCTAGGTTGGGGAAGGCAGGGAGGCATGGTGGGGGTGGGGTGGTCACTGAGGCCTGGGTTTTGGCCTGGTTGGGAGGAAGGTTGTGGAGGTTTGGGTGAAACAAAACAAACAAAAAGGAGAACTGGGCCAAGGCTGAATATGACTTTGTGTATTTGGTATTGTATATATTTGTGAACAGCATTTCCATTTAATTCTGTGAGAGAGCTTTTATTTTATTCCTTTGGGGCTTAAAATACCTTTCTGTCCGCTCAACCCAAGACCCATTATAGAGACCTTCCAATATCTGACAAGGGCCTACAGGAAAGCTGGGGAGGTAATTCCTGTAAGGGTCTGTGGGGACAGGACAAGGAGCAATGTTTTGCAACTGGAGCAGGGCAGAGTTAAACTGGACATTAGGAAGAATTCTTTCCTGTGAGGGTGGTGAGACACTGGAACAGGTTGCCCAGGAGGCTGTGGATGTCCCCTCCCTGGAGGTGTTCAAGGCCAGGTTGGATGAGGCCTTGAGCATCCTGGTCCCTACCCATAGCAGGCGGTTGGAGTAAACGATCTGTGAGGTCCCTTGCAACCTGAGCCATTCCATGATTAAATAAATGGGGAAAGATGTAGATAGAGAATTACCAACCTGGTCAAGTGTGACCTGCCCCTGCCCTGTGACAGGGAAGTTGGAACTAGATGATCGCTAAGATCCCTTCCAACTCAAGCCAGTCTGTGATGATGATGATTAATTGGAGTTTCTGCTCCACAAGCCTTCTGCTATTACTAGTGGGCAGAGAAGTTTTACTGTCTGATTTTCCTACACATAAAGCAACTCTTTGAACCGAGGAGCTGTTCTGCTGTATTTGCTTTAACACGATGGCATATGAGAAAAACAAAAGCTGAGGATTCAAACAGAAGAGTTATAAAACAAAGCCATAAAAAGTGTCTCTTCCAGTTAGTTCATTTGCAGATGATCTCATTTGTATTGTGGGCACAGATTTACCCTGTTCAGATCAAATTTCTAGGAATAGAAGGGGGAAAAAAAAAACCACACACACAAACCACCTAAAACCTGTTACTGTGATAAACACCCACAATTATAGCACTTGATTTTCTCTTCCATAATTTAGCATAGCTTCAGCTGGTAAACCATCTTTTCTCAGGAAAGGAAAGTCTAAACCCAGACTTTTTGCACAACAATTTGCAAGCTATCGTGCTGTGTTCTTCTGACTCACCCGTGTCACTCAGCGGTGCCCAAAGGAGACCCTGACAGTCATAGAATAATAGAACCATTTGGGTTTGAAGGTAATCTACTCCAACCCCACCACAGCCAGCAGGGGCATCTTTACCTAGAGCAGGATGCTCAGAGCCCCAGACAACCTGACCAGCAGGTATTAGGTATCAGGTACAGCACCTGATAACAACCTTCCAGTACCTGAAGGGGGCCTACAAGAATGATGGACAGAACTGTTTACAAAGGCCTGTGGTGATAGAACAAGGGGCAATGCCTTCAAACTAGAGAAGAACAGATTTAGACTGGATGTTAGCAAGAAGTTCTTTACCATGAGGGGAGTGAAACACTGGAAGAGGTTGCCCAAGGAGGTGGTTGGGGCCCCACCTCCATGAAGATACTCAAGGTGAGGCTTGACAGAGCTCTGGGCCACCTGATCTAGTTGAGGACCATGGAATCATAGGATGGATGGTCTGGGTTAGAAGGGATCTCTGAAGATCACCCAGTCTAACCCCCTCTGCAATAAGCAGGGGCAGCCTCGTCTAGTTGAGGATGCCCCTGCTTACTGCAGAGGGGATTGGACTAGATGATCTTTAGAGGTCCCTTCCAACTAAGACAATTGATTCTGTGATTCTCCTATTTACTGTTTATTGCATACAGGGATGCTTTTTTTACAAAGGTGCTTTTTAAAGGATGTATAAACCTCTAACACTTGAAACCAACATGACAGCTTGTGATTAAAAGTCTCCACAGCATAACCATAAAGATACAAATCTGCATCATAAAATCACAATCAGAATACAGCACAGGAAGATCACTGCAAAGCTACTAATGCTTTAGGGAATATACTTCAGATGTCCACAACACCTATTGGTATTCAGTTTCTTACAGGATCACACAATGAGTTCTTAGGGGTGACACACTTCACAGCAGCCAGAAGTGATACTGAAATTTACCTCACTCCAAATCTGTGTAGTTTAAGTTTCAATTCAAGGGTGTCTGTGCTGCTTTCACCACCCTTTTTCATCAAAACCCTTGCACATCCAAGGTTTCAAAAAGACCATGCAACTCAGAATAAAATGGGCCTGACTTAACGGAAGATCTGAATGTCAGCTCAAAATGATAGAATCACAGACTGCTGTGAGTTGGAAGGGACTTCTAAAGGTCATCCAGTCCAACCTCCTCTGCATAAGCAGACATCCTCACCTAGATCAGGTTGTCCAGAGGCCTGTCAAGCCTCACCTTGTGTATCTCCAGGCATGCAGCACCAACCACCTCCCTGGGCAACCTCTTCCAGCTTTCCAGCACCCTCACGGTGCAAAACTTGTTCCTAACATCCAATCTAAATCTGCTCATCTCTAGCTTGAAGCCATTGCCCCTTGTCCTATCATTACAGGCCTTTGGAAACAGTCTCTCTCCATCCTTCCTGTAGGCCCCCTTCAGGTAATGGAAGGTCATTATTAGGTCTTGTACCTTCTTATTATTTCAGTTACCTGTTTTAATATTATTTATATTTAAGGCGTCTAAAAAATAGAACAAAGCATGACTGTGTCCTTTTGATGTTCACAGAGAGTCTAAAACAATAATCAGGAGGCTTTACAACTGAAATAAAAAAGGAATATTCATAGATTTATACCCTCCAAATGACTGCCATTATGCTTCTGTAGCCTAATATCAGCCAAGTTAGACAATATTTGGACTCCATGATTTTAAAGGTCTTTTCCAACTGAAATGATTCAATTCTATCCTGCAGTGACTGCAGGAAACCTCAAGAATTCCTGCATTGCTTCAAAGCCTTCTGCTTTTAGCATTGCTTAACCCTAATAAATTGCAATACTTAAAAAATAAAAACAAAACTGATCATTAATTACTGGATTTAATTGGGTCTTTATGCTTCTGCTCCCTAGTCGGCCCAGAACATCCAAAGACACGGTCCCTTTTGACCATGAGATGCAGAGAACAGAGCAGGAAGTCTTGTCAGCAGAGCAATTTCCACATACTCTTGCTGGTGACAGATGTGCACCATTCAGGAGCCAGCTGTGTGAATTGTCAACATTGCTCTGCCTGCCGGAGGTCCTGACCTAATGAGTGCAGAACCCGTTAAATCTTCACTAGATTTGCAGAGAACTAAGGCACAGATACATGCAACAGGATTTCCACAGACTATCAGAGAACCATAGAATGGATTGAGTTGGAAGGGACCTTAAAGACCATCTAGTTCCATCCAGGAGAGGTTATACTTCTTTCCAAACCTATCGCTGAAGAAATATTCATCTCATCAGGAGTTATGTGCATCATAACTCAGAGATAAATCCTGGTTTACCTTTGATTGCAAGAGCCAGGGATTGCTGCAGTCCTGACCCAAAAGGAAGAGACCATCTCTTAGAGGAGCACGAGATCTATACTGGCAGCTTCTCTTGAGGGGAGCCCTTAGATGACTGGTGGTACAATTCAACCCTTGTTGCTGTACAAGTAGCCCTGTAGACATCTGATCATAGAATCACAGACTCACAGCTTGATAGGGGTTGGATGGGACCTTGAAAGATCATTCAGTTCAAGCCCCCTGTCAGAGCAGGATCACCTAAGGCAAGTCACACAGGAACACAGCCAGGTCGGTTTTGAAAGTCTCCAGAGAAGGAGACTCCACAACCTGTCTGGGCAGCCTACTCCAGGGCTCCAGCACCCTCAGTGACAAAGTTTTCCCTTCTGTTCTCATGGAACCTCCTCTGCTCCAGCTTGCACCCATTGCCCCTTGTTCTACCATTGGACATCACTGAGCAGAGCCTGGTTGCATTCTCCTGACACTGTCTTGAATATCTTTGTCAACATGAATGAGGTCACCCTCAGGCTCCTCTTCTGCAAGCTGAAGAGCCCCAGCTCCCTCAGTCTCTTCTCACAGGGAGATGTTGCACTGCCTTCAGCATCTTTGTGGGTCTGCACTGGACTCTTTCAAACAGTTCCCTGAGGTCCTTCTTGAAATAAGGGGCTCAGAACTGGACACAATATTCCAGATGTGGCCTCATCAGGGCAGAGTTTACACAGCTATTGTTTAATTTAATCTAAACAGAGATTCCTCAGGCAGCACAGAAGAGATATTTAAGCATAAGCTTTTACCTTCCCACAATGACTAAAAAAAGAATAACCCAAAAGAAAAACCACATCTGAAGTCTTAACTATCCAAAGAAGCACTTCCCTTTATTGCCTCTAGTGGAGTTCCACTTTGGCCTGCTTCTCACCTCAATAAAGAAAACAGTTCAGGTTTTCATTAGTTTGCAAACATAAGGACTCATTAGAGAAGCAGCTGCTTGTGCTGATCTCACTTTATTTGTACTTGCTGCCTGATGCCCCCTTCCCTTGCCCCAGTTCCTCTGCCCTCACTCAGCGCCCTCCACCATATAACCTTATCTCCCCAAAACAGACAGCTCCCTCCAGATGCTGTGCCAATGCCGCTGCTGCGGGAATAAACTGCCAAGTGGGGAAGGAATAAAGGTTCAGTTACTGAACACAGAAAGAAATGCTTCTTCCAGACACTAACTACATCACCTTTACCACCCTTAGGTGAAAAAACACTAAGTAGTTTCTGAACTTCCCTCCATCTGGAAGTGCAATTATGCTAGCTAATCTTAAAATGCCTTTTAAAATGCCTTTGGCAGCAGTCATCTTTTTTTCTCTCCTCTTTATTCCTTTTTCCCCCTTTTTAAAAAACATTATCCTTAAAACTTTTCTAATGGTAAGTACACATGTGGTGAGAAATAATAGTCCTCTGTGTACCAAGCCACATACACATTTTGTCCAATTCATTTTCACAGTGTTTTTCTCTCTTTCTGAGGTTATTATCGCGGAAGAAATGGAAAGCTGGGCTATTGTATCACAGCTTCAATGCAACAGTGAAATGTACTTTTCTTATTAAAAAGAAATAAAGCCACATCACAAAACAACCAAAACCAACATCACAAAAGTGTGCAGGATGCTAATGGTGATCAAAAGAGATTCTGCCTCTCAAAACCTAGCCTAATCCCAGCTCAGGATTTACTGCTCTGCTCTCAAGTCACAGCCTGTGCAGCCCTCCCCGGCTTCAGCCAGCCCCTGCTGTGGACTTCTGCTGATGCCACACAGGAAGGAGTCAGAACTTGCATAAATCAAGAACTTCAGGTTTGAAGTCAGATGAGAGCTGTGGGGCTAAGACAAGCAAAGAGGCTGAGAGAGCTGGAAGCACTGGTAAAAGAACCTTACGGCTTGAGACAACGCAGTTGATGTGCTGCTCTTTGTCCTCTAATTTCTCCTTGATTTAACTATTATCAGGCAGGGACAGATTGGTGAATTGGAGGAAAGAGGCAGCCCAGGTGGCCAAGAAGGACAAGAGCATCTTGGCCTGGTTAGGGGATGGTGTGGCCAGCAGCAGGGAAGTGGTCGTGTCCCTGTACTCAGCACTCCT
This sequence comes from Picus viridis, assembly GCA_033816785.1. Taxonomy (NCBI): domain Eukaryota; kingdom Metazoa; phylum Chordata; class Aves; order Piciformes; family Picidae; genus Picus; species Picus viridis. The sequence goes on from CM066577.1 coordinate 8,855,227, forward strand.
CAATCTTAAAGCTGCTCCCTCTCATCCTATCATCACAAACCTTTGCGGAAAGCCCCTTCCTGAGTTTCTTTCAGGCCCCTTTCAGGTACTGGAAGGCTGCTGTACTGTCTCCCTGGAGCTCCCTTTTCTCCAGACTGAACAATCCCAATTCTCTCAGCCTCAGGGTAGATGAGGCTCCCTCTGGAGCAGCCCTCTAATTATCTTCAGGGCCATTCTCTGGACATGCTCCACTGCATAGCATTTCATCCTTCTCTTTTAATCTTATCTTATCTTTTCATTAACTTGTTTTACAGTGCCTGATTGATGAGAAATACTAACACAGCCATGCATGAACAACTGCCCCTGCAATGATCCTGGATTAACTCAGAGGATCTGTTGAGTTATCTACAACCCATTGCCTGGGGGAGATTAACACCTACCACCTTCTGCATGAACATCCCTCCATGGCAAAATGGAATCTTGTTTCCAGGGAGAAATATTATTTCAAATTCAGCAAGTGTTGCTTCAAGCAAAGGTCACCATTAGTTCTGGATGTGCTAATGCACTGTACATACAGTAGTTCTATATCAACATTATGTTTCAAAAGATGAGTCCATTATACTCATCCCACCTAGGACTTTTAGCAGACATTCAAAGCATCTTTTCAGTAGCCTGCAGTAGCCCCCATATCTTTTAACAAAATGCCCAGAGGATTTAATCTTGGGATTTTCAAGGTACTTTCATTTTATGATTTTACCTTCAGCCTCTCTAGGGTATTTAAAATGTAAAATTTTGAACCCCAAAGTGTATTTGTTTCAATGACTGAAAAATTGAAGGTCAGGTAATGCTGGACAGCCAGAGCCACCAAATGACTAAAGTAAGTTAGCTCCAGACTGTGGCAGGTGGCTGCACACTGCTGCTTGAACAACAGAAATCTCTGCAATGCACAAAGGAAAATGATTACTCCTCACTGATTAAGGTTAGGATAAAGCAGGATCTGCATGAGGACTCTCCTGCAGCTAACTGGCAGTCACAATACACCATTTATCAGCTGGGAGTTGTGGAGATTGAAAGCAGTGAAGCAATTTATAAGGATTTCCTTCTGCTGAGCACGTTTGGACTGAAAAAAACCACCAGGTAACAGGAATTCAAGCTTAATATTTCAAAGCCCTTGAGTGCCTGATTAGATTGTCTGTACATAACCTCTTACTAAACTAAACTGATGGTGCTTTGTCCACATAAAAATAGCACTAAGAAGGTCATGGAATGGCTTAGGTTGGAAGGGACCTTGAACACCCCCAAAGAGGAGGCATCCACAACCTTCCTGGGCAACCTATTCCAGAGTCTCACCACCCTGGTACTGAAGAACTTCTTCGTCAGCTCCAATCTAACCCTGCTCTCCCTCAGCTTCAAACCATTCCCCCTTGTCCTGTCTCTAGACACCTTTGGGAAAACCACCTCTGTAGCCCTCCTGTAGGATCCCTTCAGCTATTGGAAGGCAGCCCTAAGGTCCTCCCAGAGTCTTCTCTCCTCTAGTCTGAACAACCCCATCTCCCTCAGCCTATCCTCATAGCAGAGGTGTTCCAGCCCTGTATCTGGAAAAAACAAGACTCTATGAGAACCCTGAAGTGCAAGCAAGGAAAAAGATAATATATTTTAACAGACAAACCAGATAAGGACAAAAAAAGAGTAGATTTTAAAGCAGACTAAAAATTAATATTGGCACAAAATTTTGATCCTAGTTGTAAATTTTCTGAGTGGGTTGCATTCGATGGGCAAATGACTAATTCCATGCTTCTCACTCTGGAGTCTTTAGGCCAAATGCTGCTCTCAGTTACCCAAATATAAATCTCAAGTAAATCTATTGATATTACCATCGAGTTATAGCAGCTTCCCTGAGAGTAGAAGATGATGCCTTGTTTACAAAATTAAGCTCTGAAAGGTACATCTGTGCATGCATTTTGATTTGCCAATAAAACAATCTCACGGAGCCATATTTATGTAAAGGAGAGCTTTATAGTCATGAATTTGTTAAAGATTATCCAGCATTTTACAAGAAGATGCTCAAAAAAATTATGATATGGAATATAAATAAAAGGAATAAATTCACAGAAGTTTTGTATTTTACCAAGTCTTTGTGCTCTGTGTGCATTTATCTGACTGCTCCCCCGGGAAGAAAACATATCTACGACCCAGTCGTGTTTGAGTGCCGTAAAACTATCAAAGCATTTCACCTAAAACAGCTGAGGGAAGAAGAGAGACAGCATTGCTGATTCAAAAGTAGCAATCAGGGAGTTAGAAGAAACTGGTGAAATTGAGAGCAGACCAGCAGGAAAGGGCTTGGAGGTGCTGGTTGGATGAGGAGCTGGACAGGAGCCAGCAAAAGGCACTTGCAGCCCAGAAGGCCAATGGCAGTCTGGGCTGTATGAAAAGATGCTTGGCCAGGAGGTTGAGAGAGGTGATTCTGCCACTCTGCTCTGGTGAGACCTCACCTGCAGTGCTGTGTCCAGCTCTGGGGCCCCAGCACAAGAGTCATAGACCTGCTGGAGAGAGTCCAAAGAAGGGTCACAAAAATGATCAGAAGGCTGGAGAACTTCTCCTATGAAGATAGAATGAACAAACTGGAACTGTTCAACCTAGAGAGGAGAAGGAGAAGGCTCCAGGGAGACCTTAGAGCTGCATTTCAATATCTGAAAGGGACTTACAGGAAGGCTGGGGAGGGACTGTTCAGAAAGGCTTGTGGTGATAGGACGAGGGGCAATTGTTTGAAACTGGAGCAGAGCAGATTTAGGTTGGACATCAGGAGGAAGTTCTGCACAATGAGAGTGGTGAAATATTGGAACAGCTTGCCCAAGGATATGGTTGAGGTCCCATCCCTAGAGACATTCAAGATCAGCCCTCATGTGTCCTTGGGCAGCCTGCTCTAGTTGGAGGTGTCTCTGCTGAGTGCAGTGGGGTTGGACAACATGACCTTTGAGGGTCCCTTCCAACCCAATGTGAAACCATGAGATGAGGCAAAGACTAGACTGAGAGTGTGAGATGTAGGCAAGAAGAGAAATAAGCCCTTCAGTAGCACATGAGGGGCTTCTTAGGAAATGTAACATTGTGCAAGGATAGGGGGACTAGGAAAAGATGTCTACACTGACTGCCAGATCAAGACCCACACAGATTAAGTGAGAACTATTGTCTCAAGCAGAACTCATTTATACCTTGAGGCACACCAGCACCTGGAGTCTTATATGGCTTCCTGTAGTTTGTTTCCCATTCACCAAAGGCAGAACAATTTACAAAAGACCACTGCTCCTTTCCTCTGCATGGAAAATATCAGCACTGCAGGTGAGGTCTTTGGGGAGTGCATTCCAGCAAATAAAAATCCCATCAGTCTTTTGATATGAGGATCACCTGCAGGCTTTCGCCAATTTTTATGTTAAAACCAATTCCCTTTAAAGAAAACCTTGAAGGATGGATGAAGGAATTCATTTTTTTCAACTGGGCATTGAAGAAAAATGGTGAAGGAAGAAAAGTAATCCATTTTTCTCTAAGAAACAAGACACCAATTCCACAACCAAGATATCTACAAATTATCATCTATTACCTTAAAAGTGAAAATATTGCTAACCTACCTTGGTAATGCTGTAATACCTGCAGTACTGTGTCCAGTTCTGAAACCCCTATTACAAGAAGGATGTGAACATGCTGAAACGTGTCCAGAGAAGGGCCATGAGATTGATCACGGGGCTGGAGCACCTCTACTATGAGGGCAGGCTAAGGGAGTTGGAGTTGCTCAACTTGGAGAGCAGAAGGCTGCAGGGAGACCTTATTGTGGCCTTCCAGTGTGTTAAGGGAGCCTACAAGAAAGCTGGGGAGGGACTTTTTAGGGTGTCTGGTAGTGATAGGAGTGGGGGGATTGGATCCAATCTGGTGCAGTCTGTGAATCTGTGGTCTAGTCAGTCAGTATTTCCTCACACCTGGGTCCCAGCTAGCTTTGGAGACTGACGTTTGAGCACCTCGGGAATGTGTGAGCTGACACTCTGTATTTCTTGAGGTGGTTCCACCTCCTCCTTGATTTAATAGCAAACACATTCTTGGGCTGCTCTGTCTAAAGAAGCCATCAATGGAGATCACACAGGTAACTTGAATTTTATGCACCAAACACCCATATGACTTGGTGTCTGCCAAACTGCCCAATATTTTTTGTTGATTTGCCAGATGAACTTTCCAAGAGAAGCACAGTGTGATCTGAATTGTTCTAATAGAGGTGGATAGCAGTCAGACTAGAGTCTGCTCTTCGTTTACTAAACAACAAACACAATCCTTCCACACCTCCTCACAATGTTCCCTCAGTTCCCTCCTAGCATCTTTCCTCAGAACATCATTCTGCACTGAATACAACCAAGTGGAACTCATATAGGGAAAGCCAGGATTTTATCTTTGCCTGGAGAAAGATGAATGCATGAGCTATAGATAGAAAGAAAAGAATGATCAGATGCCTACTAAAACGGGAAAACATACAGAAGATACCATCTCAGAGCTTAGAGACTAACTCAGTGCAGTAGATCCCTGATCTTCCAATTTCTGTAACGTGAATCATCCCAAACAGTGCTTCTATAATTGCATTCCAGGGAAAACGGACACAAGGAAGGAGTACTTCACAATGGGAGTGGTAAAATACTGTAAGAGGTTACCCAGGGATGTGGTTGAGGCCCCATCCCTGGAGACATTCAAGCTCAGATTCCATGTGGCCTTGGGCAGCCTGACCTACTTGGAGGTGTCCCTGCCGACTGCAGGGGGTTGGACAAGATGTGCTTTAAGGGTCCCTTCCCACTCAGTGCAATCTGTGAATCTGTGAAAATTCTTCAGTGAGGCTTTTAACATCAGAATTGGAAATGGAAAATCTGTAAGAACAACAACAAAACCCAACCAATCAACCTAGGGAACTGTAGTTCTCCTTCAAGAGGGAATAAAAGCTCCTTCTGATTCTGAATGGGACAGAGTTTTGCATTTTCAGATGCCTATGAAAGAAGTAATTAAGTCATCTTTATAGCATGCTTTTGAAGAAAAAAGGAAAAGATATAAATAACTTCTCAATCCTGTGTCTCCGATGAGGAGCTGCACAGTGTATTGAGGCACAAGGAGATTTTCAGGCTGCACTTCAGCGCTTCTCCCGCAGCATAGTGCTGTCTTTACTGAGAACCGATCAGCTGCAAACAAATGGCATGCAACACTCCTGCACAAAAGGTGAAACCCCTGATCCTCAGACTGTGAAGTTTGCTTCCAGCAGACACCCCAGAGCAGAAGATACTTTCGCCACATCATTGCACCGTGAGACAAGCAGATGTGTGTCTGTGGCAAGAAGCTTCTATGGATATCAGGCTCCCAGGTGCTTCACAGTGGTTATAGAGCTAACATGGAGATATTCAAAGCCTGTCAGAATGCATTCCTTTGTGATCTGATGCAGGTGATCCTGCTCTGGCAGGGGGGTTGGACTACATGATCTTTCAAGGTCCCTTCCAGCCCCTAACATTCTGTGATTCTGTGATCACAGAGATGTGCCATGAAAAGCTTCTGTCATCGAACTGCAGTGCTTGCACCCATTCAGCCTCCCATGCTGTTATAGCAGGAGTCAGCTAGATGGTGGTCATGGGATGGCAGTTGATACGCAAAGTTTGCATGGGGGTTGTGCTCCCAGCCACTTCCTCCCCCACCCCAACATCCCATACAACAGAAGCAAGTTGCCACAAATGAGAAACCAGGAGCAGGATAAAGGAGGGCAGTGAAAGGAAACTGAGTCTCAGATACTATAAAGCACAGATCCTTACAAAGGGGTGTTTAGTCTGGAGCAGAGGAGGCTGAGAGGAGACCTCATTGCTCTCTACAACTCCCTGAAAGGAGGTTGGAGTGAGGCAGGGGTTGGTCTCGTCTTCATAGTAACTACAATAAGATGAGAGGAAATGGCCTCAAATTACACCAGGGGAGGTTTAGGTTGGATATTAGGAAAAATTTCTTTGCTGCAAGAGTGGACAGGGATTGGAACAGGCTGCCCAGGGAGGTGGTGGAATCACCATCTCTGGAGGTGTTTGAAAACAAATAATGTACAAACATAGCACTTGGGGACCTGGTTTAATAGCCATGGTGGTGTTGAGTTGATGGTTGGACTCACAGATCTTAGAGGTCTTTTCCAGCTGAAAATTCTGTAACACTGGCAATGGCTTTTGAAAGTTGGGATGCAAGTATGAAGCTGGGGCTGGTTTCATTCCGTAGGAGTCAGCTCATTCACTCCTACCCAGACTACAGTACTGACAGCTTAGGAAGGAACCATGTGGTTGGAGACCTAACACTTGGAATTTGCTTTCCCACTGATAACATCCTTAGCTGTAAGCTTCATAGAATCATAGAATTGTCAGAGTTGGAGGGACTGCATCTAGTTCCAACCCCTTGCCATGGGACCCCTCACACTACAGCAGGTTGCTCACAGCCACATCCAGCTGACCTTAAAAACCTCCAGGGATGAGGCTTCTACCACCTCCCTGGGCAACCCACTCCAGTGTCTCACCACCCTCATGGGAAAGAACTCCTGAATCTACCCACTTTAGTTTTGCTTCACCCCCCCATTGTCCTATCACTACCCGACACCCTAAAAAGTCCCTCCCCAGCTTTCTTGCAGGCCTCTTAAGGTACTGGAAAACCACAATTAGGTGTCCTCAGAGCCTTCTCTTCTCCAGACTGAACAACCCCAACTCTCTCAGTCTGTCCCCATAGCAGAGCAGCTCCAGCCCTCTGATCACCTTCGTGGCCTTTCTCTGGACATCTTCCATCACATCCAGATCCTTCCTGTAATAGGGGCTCCAGAACTGGACACAGTACTCCATGTGGGATCTCACCAGAGTGGAGTAGAGAGAGCGAATCACCTCCCTCAAACTGCTGGCTATGCTTCTCTTGATGCAGCCCAGGATACAGTTGGCCTTCTGGGCTGCAAGTGCACACTGACAGCTCATATTGAGCTTCTCACCACCAGTACCCCTAAGTCCTTTTCTTCAGTGTTTCTCTAAGCCAGTCACTGCCCAGCCTATATCAGTGCTTGGGATTGCCTCTTCACCATAATGTGATGGAGTGTGCCTTTGTGGGCTTTTGAGGCTAGAATTAATTGGTAGCTTTCAGCTGTTTGTGAAACGGTCTGGTTTGGTGGATTAATTGCACGCTGCAGCTGTAAGGACGCGCTGCGTAACTGCCGGCAACTACACAGAAATCAAAGTTCCCAGGGATGGTAGACAAAGGCACGTTTTGGTGTGGACATACAGCTCAGGGATCCAGTGAGTGGCAGAATACTTTTGAATTCTTACATCTGAGGATCTGGTTCGGTCCCTCGGGCTGAAAGTTTGTGTGCAAATTTGCTTTCAAAATGCCTAGCCCATATATATGCACAAGTATGGTGCTCTGAAAACCCCTAGATCATTTTTCATTTGTCTTACGCTGAAATGCCCAGAGGCATAGCTCCATAAAAATGATAAACCTTAAACAAAAGCACCTTTTGAGTTGCAGGAAAACAAAATATTCTGAAAGCCACAGTTTATGTTATTTATTGTGATGTTTACTTAGCAAGAGAGGCTGATGAGTTAATTCTCAGTGGAGGTGCTGAATTAATTCATTGGGCTTCTGTTTGCTGAAGAAAGGCTCCTTTCCCGCTGATTTTATTGTACTACAGACCAGACTCAGAGTACCTGCTATACTCCTATACAAGATGCAAATAATAATATCCTCAGACCAGTTACTGCTGTCCTGCTGACCTGTAGTTCTCTCCAAGGAAGCACTTCTAAGACTTTGAGCACAATAAAAAGCCAGCATGCCTCTTGAAAGGAAGGGAACAGGAAAGGCACTGAAAAGGCACCCTGCACTCTCCAGATCAAAGACAACAGCCAAAAGAAGAGAGAGGTTTAGAAAGTGGATGATAGTGGAACTAAATACATTTGATATGGAAAATGAATATGCAAATAGCCTAAAGCTGGGAATATTCCAACTCTATAGAGAAAATAAAAACACAACTGAGTACATTTGGGATAGACATTATGGCCAATCTTCAAGACTAGATTCACCTCACAACTTCATTATGAGCAGAAATCAAGCCCTGGAAACCTCCTTACTTGACCATTTTGATCAGCACGCTGCACGGCCATGAAGCACCAGAGTATGGTTTTTCTCTCTAGGTGTGCTAGATCCCCTTCTCAGTCTTCTCCTCTCCAGACCAAAAGGCCCCAGGTTTCTCAGCCTTTCCTCATCAGGCAGTGCTCCAGTTCCTTAATCATCCTGGCAGCCCTCTGTTGGACTCTCTCTTAGTGCACCTCAGGATCTCATTGGCCTTCTTGGCCACAAAGGCCAGTCCCAGGCACAAATCTAAACTGGGCACAGAGTGGGTTGAGAGTACAGTGCACACAAAAAGGTGCACTGAGAGACCAACACAGAAGCAAATCATCTGAGTACACTTTTCAGATCTGTTTCTGTTGAGTCCAGTGCCTGAAGGAATGTTGCCTCTTCCTCTTCGAGCTGAGCTCTCCTAGCCCTGTCTCAGTCTGCTCTCTCTCTTGACTTCCTGACTGCTTTCTGCCCCTGAAGCTCACTCAGCAGCATCAAGCCTGTGACCTAGCTTTTATGTTTGCACTAAGTCACTAAAAAGCCCACTGGGACATAAAGATTCATCTGGTGCCAAAGGTTACCAGGTTAAGTAATAATTACTGTAGTGTACAGCAGCTTCTCCTTCACCTCTCATCGCCTACACCATGTTATATTCTGTATTGTTTAGCCTAAAGAAATGGCAGAAAGCACACCCACAAGGTTCAGCCATATTCACATCTCATCAGTATCACACAGAGCAGTAATCACATGCAAAATAAGTCTCATCTTTACTCAAAGTTGTGCAAATGACTTGAACCAAGTCCCTATACAAGGCTGCCATTTATGAAAACTAATGCATAAAGGCATCAGCTGTGAAAAGATCTCTAAGTACTGTTATTATCTGAAGGAGAAGGTGAAATCTTGTCTTGCTATGTCAGGGAGAAGCAGCAGCTAGGAGAGATGCTTTACAGATCTGTAACCAACATCCATCCAGAGCAGGAGGGCAGGATGGCTAAAATCTGACTCACCAAGCTAGCATCCTCCAGAGCCTGAGGTCAGGTTACTGAAGTAGCAGCAGATACATTAGCAAAGATCCTAGCTCTTCATGGCCCGGCAGCAGGCCTCCTGGGCAGGGCTGGCAGCAACAGTCTTCTTTGAAAGCCTGTAGAAAAGTGGAAAAGAAAGGGAGAGACAGTCAAAGGTTCCAAGAGCTTCCTTTCTGCCTATTAACCTCGGCATCTTTGAATTTAGACTCAGCAGGGCACAGGTAATTACAGCAAATGGCCTTTTCATTTCTTCTGCTGGGTACACTGAAGGTTTGCTCAGAGAGCCACAAGGACAGGCTCGATTGAGCCTTGGCCTCAGGAGCAAAAGGACTCAAGGAAGTGATGGTATCCAGTTAACATACACACACACCCCCCAAATGTTAAACATTCCCTGATTATTTTGAGTGAGGCATTGTGTGAAGATAACCATTGACACACCTGCTCTCAGATCCACAACATGACAAGAGAGGAACTGAGATGTTCAGCCTAGAGAAGTGAGGTCTGGGGGAAGCTAATTGCTGTATTCAGCTGCCTTAAGGGGATTGTAGATAAGAGAGCCAGACTTCTCAGTATCTCCCACTGAAAGGACGAAAGACAATTGACTACCTTGACAGCAAGTTAAGTTGGTGCAGAGGAAAAAAAAAAAAAACCCCAAAACAACCATTTTGCACTTGGAAGCAGGTCCACTACTGGAGCAAGTGCCAAGAGAGGCTGGGGCCATCTCTGTTTTTAGAGATTTTCAAAGAGCTTAACTTCTGCTCCAATGTGGGGCTCAAGAAGTCAAACCAAAAGTCAAGACAGTTTATGCAAGAAGGCTGTAGACATATGTCCTGTTTCAGGTGCCTCTGACATTTGTCTCCTACCCTTCCCTGCTGTTCTCCACTACACTTCTAGGTGTCATGGATGCATCAGTGCAACTGCAACACAGCCATTCCTCAACACAGCTCCCTGAGATAAGCATTTCGCAAGGCTTAGTTCATTTTTTGTTTCAGCCTAGACTGAAAGGGTAGCACAAAGTTAGGCAAAACACATTTCTAATACCCTGGTGGAGAGAGTACACAGACCTGACCTGCAGGACATAAATACAGGTCTAGGAGAAAAATCGATTCCGGCAGAGGGACAATGCCACCGTGTATATTTTGTTATTGTTCTTTCCAGCTGGCAATAAACAGGAATCACAACAGGCATCTTTTTGGATAGACACCGCAGAAGCTTACTTCACAGACAGCAAGACAAGAACCAGCAAATTTAAGTCCCTCTATACCCCTCCTCATGCATTAGCTGCAGTGCAGCACAGCCTCAATATGAAGATGCCCTGATTTGCAGGTGCCTATGCCTGGAGTAGCAAGCAAGAACCAGAGGTAAATGTTGGTGCATGAGCAAGACAGGAGGCCGAAGGAGCATGCACTAGCACGTTGAAGCCTGCCCAGTGGTACGCTGGCTGCCAGCAGCAGTGGAACACTGAAAAAGATTTCTAGGCTAGGGCAAGTTAGGTAAAGGCCAACAGGATCCTTTCAAGCCACCTCAGTAGTCAGTGTTTGCAACAAAACTATCATAGAGTTGCTCCGGTTGGGAAAGACCACTTAAGACCACTGAGTCTTTTGATCTAACAGGCCATTAAACCATGTCCTGAAGTACCAGGTCTACACATTTGTTGAGCACCTGCAGGGATGGTGACTCCACCACCTCCCTGGGCAGCCTGTTCCAATGCCTGACTACTCCTGCAGCAAAGAATTTTTTCCTAACATCTAACTGAAACCTTCCCTGGTGTAACTTGAGGTCATCTCCTCTTGTTGTATCACTCAGTGCTAGGGAGAACAGACCAACACCCACCTCACTCCACCCTCCTTTCAGAGAATTGTAGAGAGAAAGAAAAGATCATAGAGTAGAATAGAATAGAAGAATAGAATAGAATAGAATAGAATAGAATAGAATAGAATAGAATAGAATAGAATAGAATAGACCAGACCAGACCAAACCAGAGCAGACCAGGTTGGAAGAGACCTACGAGATCATCATATCCAACCTATCATCCAACACCACCTAATCAACTAAACCATGCAACCAAGCACCCTATCAAGTCTTCTCCTGAACACCTCCAATAATGGTGACTCCACCACCTCCCTGATCCTGATGGGGAGAAAGTCCTGGTCAAGAATATAAGTAAAAGGGCGAGGAGCTAAAAGCAAAACCATTCAGCTTCTGTACAGTGAAACAATAAGTAACAACTTAACTCCATTAAAAAGTCGTGCAAATAAACACAATGCTCCAAAGTGCCTAAAAAACTCAGTGCATAGTTACTCAGGGCTGCTTTAATAATTCACTTGAATCAGTTTCAGAGTAACTTCCAACAGAAAAAGATAACAAAAGACTGTGATAAAAAAAGCTAAAATAAAACACCAGACCCAAAACCCAGAACACCACTGAGTGTGCTGTGAACTCTGGTTCCTGTGGAGTCTTTAATGTTTTGGAACATGATATACAGCAGCCAGTATTTCATGAAGGTTTTTTTCCCCCCATCCTTCTGTTTTATTTAACATGTGTTCCTGTCCAACTGAATCTTTGTCAAAGTAAGCCTCAAGAATTTTGTGAGTAAAAAGCACTCGTGGTAGCAAAAGAAAAGGTGAGTGTGGAGTAGGGCAGTTGGTATATGGAGCATACAGCATGGCCAGGCCACAACCAGTCTGCCGGGCATTCATGCCTGCCGAGACTGGGCCCTGAAATGGGGACTTCCAAACCACACAGTAGGACTATAACTCTGTAAAGTACTATGGAAAACATTTTGACTGAACTGATTTTTCAGGCTGAAGTTTTGCTTAAACCTATTCCCTGAGGAGTAGACAGGAGGACAGAGCCAGGCTCTGTTTGGTGATGTCCAATGATAGGACAAGGGGAAATGGGTGCAAGCTGGAGCAGGGAAGGTTCCATAGGAACAGAAAGAGAAACTTTTTCACTGTGAGGGTGCCAGAGCCCTGGAGCAGGCTGCTCAGAGAGGTTGTGGAGTCTCCTTCCCTAGAGATATTCAAAACCTGCCTGGATGTGTTCCTCTGTGACCTGCCCTGGGTTATCCTGCTCTGGCAGGGAAGTTGGACTCAATGATCTTTTGAGGTTACTTCCAACCCCTAACATTCTGTGATCTGTAAATGAAAGTGATCAGTGGCGAAAGGAATCATTTCTGCACCCTAACAGAAGCCTGAATCAGCCCTGGCTGCCTTTATTTTTCATGCTATTACTTCTCTGGCAGTGTGGAGCCCTGCAGCACAAGTGGAGAGGCAGGATCTGCACTTGGAGAAGATGCACAAATTAGCAAACATTAAGCCTGTCACAGACCACTCACTCCCCTTCCCCAAGCTGTTATGGATCAGCAGTTTCCTAGTGCATACCCATCCACTCAGTAGCAACTGCCACAGTATCCATTTTCCAGTGGGAAGATGAAAGATGGAGGTAGGTGAAGCATTATGGCAGCAGGATTGCCTTCCTGGCACCTACGCAGACAGCTGGCTTTGGCTCAGATCCTAATGCTTTACATCAGCATCAATCTCCAGCTTTTGAAAGATAAGCTCTTTCAAGCATAGGTGCAAAAAAAAACCCAAAACCCAACACAACAACACATGTTCTTAATAAATCCTCGCCACAGAAAAGCCTACAAGCTACCAAGTTTGCTTTAGGGTAGTTTTTGTTTAAACTGCTCATAAACACTGCCCCTAGAAGGGGATGGACCGATGGCTCTACCACGTTTCAGACAAACCACTTCAAGTGTGATATGGTCACAGTAACATATCCAGAGATTGCATTGGGTTGGAAGGGACTCTCAGAGATCATCTTGTCCAACCTCCCTGCACTCAGCAGCGACAGCTCCAACTAGAGCAGGCTGCCCAGGAAAACATCCAGGCTTGAATGTCTCCAGGGACAGGGCTTCAACCACATCCCTGGGCTACCTGTTCCAGTATTTCACCACTCTCATTGTGCAGAATTCACTCCTGATGTCCAACCTTAATCTCCCTGGCTCCACTTTCAAACCGTTGCCCCTCATCCTATCACCCAAAGCCTTTCTGACCAGTCCCTCCCCAGCCTTCCTGTAGGTCCCCTTCAGATACCAAAATGTAGCTCTAAGGTTTCCCTAGAGCAGAGCAGAAGAGCAAAATCCTCTCTCTCATCCTGCTGGCCACACTGCTTTTGATGCAGCCCAGGATATGGTTGGTCCTATGACAATAAAACATTCTGGCAAAGGGTATTTATAGATTACCTGCTGCACAGGTTTGTAGAATAGAGAAAAGCGGGCTCACTGTTTGTAGGACATCAGATCATTGCTGCAAGTCAGTGCAGTGAATTTGGTTTGGTATTTTAAAAGTCCTCCTAAAGATTTTGCAAATGGTTCCAAAGTATATTTCAGTACTTTTTAATACAATCATAACAGTTCAAAACCATCATTTTACACTGTTAATTGCACTCTATTTCTGTGCAGTGAATTTAGAAAATACATCTTAAACCAGACATAATGCTGCCAGAGAACTACTGCATCAGCGGATAAAAGTACAGTGAAACAAAAGCTGTGAGCACATCAATCCAGTCAGGTATGAGCATTGCCATAGTGGCTCTAGTGGAAGGTGGGGAAATGGGGCAGTAACAAAGAGAAATCACACAAAGCATCACTAACCCCATAAAAGGCAGGGGGAAAATATAAGATTGCAAGTGTGATATTAACTCTAAATTAATCATGTTCTATGTTTTATGTTAAATGGTAGTTCTGCAGCCAGAGGAGGTGTCTCTTCATTCAAGTCAGGGAAAGTTCTGACTGCATACTAGGGCACACCAGAGCAGTGTTTCCACCTGGAAGTGGATGTTCATGACAGTATCATTCACATATTGCACTGGGTTGTAAGGGACCCTCAAAGGTCATCTTGTCCAACCCCCTTGCAGTCAGCAGGGACACCTCCAACTACATCAGGATGCCCAAGGGCACATCTTGAATGTCTCTAGGGATGGGGCCTCAACCACATCCCTGGGCAACCTGTTCCAGTTTTTGCCACTCTCATTGTGCAGAACTTCCTCCTGATGTCCAACCTAAATCTGCTCTGCTCCAATTTCAAACACTTGTCCCTTGTCCTATTCTCACAGGCCCTTCTAAACAGTTGGTCCCCAGCCCCCCTGCAGGTCCCCTTCAGATATTGAAATGTAGCTTTAAGGTCTCTCTGGAGCCTTCTCTTCTCCTGGCTGAACAGCACTAATTCTCTAAGCCTGTAGGAGAGATCCTCCAATCCTCTGATCATCTTTGTGGCCCTTCCCTGGACCTCCTCCAGCAGGTTCATGACTCTGTGTTAAGGGCTCCAGAGCTGGACGCAGCACTGCAGGTGAGGTCTCACCAGAGCAGAGCAGAGTGGCAGAATCACCTCTCTCAACCTCCTGGCCAAGCATCTTTCGATACAGCCCAGACTGCCATTGGCCTTCTGAGCTGCAAGTGCTCATTGCTGGCTCAGGTCCAGCTTCTCATCCACCAGTACCCCCAAGCCCTTTCTGTAGGGCTGCTCTCAATTTTCATCTCAGGGTTTTTGTGTTGAAAATGTCCTCATAGCTGTTATTGTGAAAATCTTGACCTCATCAACCCTCTTAAAAGCTTTTGTTCACTTTCCCTCACTACCCATGTGCTTATTCTTAAGAAAAGCTACTTAGAGTTTTGCACCTCAAGTCCCAGAGATGGGCTTCTGATTGAGCCTGCATCCACCAGTTTGACAGGGGACATTTCATCTTGTGCTCCTCTGCTTAGATTTCTGCACTACTGGTGCAGTGGAGAGGAAGACAACAGAATGAGATCCAAAAGTCAGCAGTAACAGAACAGATTGGCACATGTTGATGTTCAGGACACAGGCAACAGTTTTGGAATGGGAGCTTTGAAACTGACAACTGAGAAGAGGACGAAAACAGAATAGCAGAGGAGAGGTGTGACAAGTTGTTCAGTGGCCATCAAGAAACAGACTGGGAAAGTGATGGAAAAGAGCAATGAGCAGGATAGCTGGAAGCAAATGAGTGGCAAACAAATAGAAATGAGGAAAAAGAGAAAGCCCAGGTGAGAGGGCTTTGCTGGGTAGGACTGAAAACAAAGGCACAGGCACACTTGCAGTGATTTTCCCCATGGGCTTCCTACAGCAAAAATAGTTCTCTAAGGAGTGATGTGCAAGTTGTGAACTGAGAGACACAGGACTAGAGGAAACATAGGACTGACTTGTGCACTGCAGCTATAATTCAGCTATTAGTGACGTAGGTGAGACTGCATGGCCAGGAGGCTGGAGCACATGTGCAATGCACACAGCCTCTTGGTGGCAGCTGCTTCCTGGCATTGGTGTCTGAGCTAGAAAGGGCTGTCTTCCCTCTCTGGCCAGATGCTTGTCAGATGAATTCCTATTGAAAGCACTTGCATTTTTGAAACTTCTATGGTTTTTAGATGCTGGAGGTGGATTATAAAGATGGAAGGACTGGTTAGAGTGCTTTGAGGTGTGGGAAGAAGGAAGTTGCTAAGAGAAGAGACTAATTTGAGCTCCTAAATGTCTCATTACTTGCTCATGCATATTCCTAGTCTAAGGCTGAGAAAGAAATCCCTGCATAGCCAGCCCTGACAGCAACTTCAGACCTGGATTCCACACTATTTCTTTCCTCCTCAGTGAGGAGGCAGGAGACCATGCAAAATTTTTAGGCTATGACTTTGTTCCTTCAGCTGTGACTTGAGCTGTATGCATTTGCAAAGGATGCTCCAGCATGTGCTCACAATTTTGGTTGTGGATGCACAGGAATAAGCAGGTTCTTTTATGCCCCTTGTCCTCTCATGACAAATGAGCACAGCTAAAAACTGCCAGAGCCTTGAGTGCAATCATTTAGTACTTAGGCAGCATATCTGAAAGAAGATGGTAAATAGGGAAAGAGAAAAGACATCATTTGCTCCAAAGAAAGAGCATTCCTCATTTCACCCCTGCCTTTCCCTCAGCCATCTGCTTCCTGGAGCAAGTGAGTGAAAAATCATGATCCAGAGGTAATGGCTGGCTAAGAGAGGCTCCTAGGTCCACTGCAGCTATGCTATAGTTCAACCCCAGCTCTTGCTCATCATTGACAGTCAAAACCTCATCTTTGTAATCTATATCCTGGCTGTGGAATTCTCTGCTCTAATTATTCTGCATGGGTCCCTCCTCACAGCCGGGAACAGGCTTTCTAAAAAGCTGCAACCACTGGAACAGGGAAGATATATGGAGCCAGTCAACAGTAGTTGTGCTTTGCAGAAGTTGAAAGAAGAATCAAGACTTCCAAATTGTAGGAAGGAAGTTTCCTTCTGCTTTGAGGGTTACTCACTTCCGGTGCACTAAAGTCGAAGGATTAAGTAACTTTCCCCAAATATAGAGTGTATCACATCCAATCTCACACGCAGACACACACGCTGCTGCCTTCCTAAGTGAAGCATCCGAGGAGGAAAATGAGATTACAAATTTAGGAGTATAATGAGATCAAGTTAAATTCACACTATTTTCCCTCCTAGGCAAAAAAAACCCCACAACTCAAACAAAACCCCAAACTATCTCATTAGAAAAGATTAATTCCTTGTTGTTGTTGCTGCAGTTTCTGATCTCATTATACCTTTTGTCACAAGACTGATTTATCACAATTTCAACACTTAATGCTATACATGTTGTGAAATGTTATGCTTTTACACAGTAACTTCACTCGACTACTTTTCCAGCATTACAAAAAGCCACAAAATGTTAGGGGTTGGAAGTGACCTCAAAAGATCATCCAGTCCAACCCGCCTGCCAGAGCAGGATCACCTAGGGCAGGTCACACAGGAACACAGACAGGTGGGTTTTGAATGTCTCCAGAGAAGGAGACTCCACAACCTCTCTGGGCAGCCTGCTCCAGGGCTCTGCCATCCTCACAGTGAAAAAGATTTTCCTTCTGTTCTTGTGGAACCTCCTTTTCTCCAGCTTGCACCCATTGCTTCTTGTGCTGGCATTGGACATCCCTGAGCAGAGCCTGGCTCTGTCCTCCTGACACTGCCCTGCACATCTTTATCAATATGAATGAGGCCTCCCCTCAGGCTCCTCTTCTCCAAGCTAAAGAGCCCCAGCTCCCTCAGCCTTTCCTCAACAGGGAGACGTTCCACTGCCTTCAGCATCTTTGTGGCTCTGCACTGGACTCTCTCAAGCAGTTCCCTGAGGTCCCTCTTAAACTCAGAGGCCTAGAACTGGACAAAATATTCCAGATGCAGCCTCACCAGGGCAGATTAGAGGACAGGAGAACCTCTCTCCACCTGTTCACCACAGCCCTTCTAATCCACCCCAGGATGCCACTGGCCTTCTTGGCCAGAATGGCACATTTCTGGCTCATGGTCATCCATCTGTCCCCCAGGTCCCTTTCCCTTATCTTCCACAGGTCAGTTCCCAAACTCTACTTGTCCATGGGGTTGTTCTTTCCCAGATGCAAGACTCTGCACTTGGCCTTGTTGCATTTTATTCAGTTTCTCCCCACCCAGCTCTCCAGCCTGTCCAGGTCTCACTGAATAGCAGCACAGCCTTCAGGTGTGGCAGTCACTGCTCCCAGTTTGGTGTCATCAGCAAAGTTGCTGACAGTGTTCTCTGTGACCTCAGCCAGGTTGTTGATGAATGCATTGAACAGTCCTGGTCCCAGTACCAACCCCTGAGGAACCCCACTAGCTACAGACCTCCAAATAGACGCTGAACCATTGACCACAGCTCTCTGACTTCTTTCCTTCAACCAGTTCACATCCAGACCACACTTCCTTAGTCTAAATGCAAGGATGCTGTGGCAGACAGTGCCAAATGCTTTCCTGAGATCAAAATAAACCATGTCCACTGCTCTACTATCATCTATCCACCTGGTTATATCCTCACAGAAGGCTACCAGGCTGGTTAAACATGACTTCCCCTTGGTAAAAGCATGCTGACTTGCTTCTATGTCTTTATGAGTTGGTATCCACTCACTGATGCCACAGCACTCAGCACAGCTATAAATACAAAGCCCAGCCAATGAGCCACACATGATTGAAAAGGTCAAAGCAGAGCACTCCATTTCTGCAATTTAGAGAACACCACTCACAAGGCATCCAAACTTTGATGCCTTATTGATGTGACAGTGAAAAGAATGAAAATAGAAGGCACTGCAAAATGATCATATTATTACCAGAAATCACTGGGAGATTGAGGGATTGCAAAGCTCTCTTCAACATTATTATCTTTACAGCCTGCTTTAAATTCATGTTGTTCTTTAGGTATTGCACCTCTTCTGCTAAGTTTCTGTCTCACCAGAAAAAGAATTCTCTGCTCACTTGCCGGTTTTTAAATACAAATATTTAAGAATCTCTTAAAGAACACTCAGAAACAGTTTTTTGACTCATGGTCCTGTTTTAGCTAACTGGTAGAGAAATTTGGACAGTTTAAAAACATTAAAATCACAAAAAATAAATCAAGCTAGGGATGATTATTGCTGACTCCTTCTCCTCAGCAAGAGGACTACTCACAACCAGGAGTACTGTTTCCAGTTCTGGAGCCTCTGTTACAGGAAGGATCTGGAGTGCTGGAACATGTCCAGAGAAGGGCCATGAGGCTGATCAGAGGTCTGGAGCTGCTCTGCTATGAGGACAGACTGAGAGAGTTGGGGCTGTTCAGTCTGGAGAAGAGAAGGCTCTGAGGAGACCTAATTGTGGCCCTCCAGTATCTGAAGGGGGCCTACAAGAAAGCTGGGGAGGGACTTTTTAGGGTGTCAGGGAGTGACAGGACTGGGGGGAATGGAAAACAGAGAGAAACTGGTAGATTCAGATTGGATGTTAGGAAAAATTCTCCACCATGAGGGCAGTGAGACACTGGCACAGGTTGCCCAGGGAGGTGGTAGAAGCCTCATCCCTGGAGGTTTTTAAGGCCAGGCTGGATGTGGCTCTGGGCAACCTGCTGTAGTGTGAGGTGTCTCTGTCCATGGCAGGGGGGTTGGAACTGGATGATCTTTAAATGTCCCTTCCAACCCTGACAATTTTATGATTCTATAGAAGAATGAGGGCCTTGCTCTCAAAGCCAGTGGAAAGGATCTGTGCCACCAGATCGGGTCACGCACAGGACTCTGGCTGGGAGCGCAGGATGTTCTGCAATGCAGCCACCGGCCTATTGCCCCTGCAGATGTCCGTGACTGCATGACAAAATTAATAGATCGCATTGGGTTTGAAGGGACCTTCAAAAGTCATCTTGTGCAGCCCCTCTGCACTCAGCAGGGACATCTCCAACTAGATCAGGCTAAGGACACATCAAGGCTGATTTTGAATGTCTCCAGGGATGGAGCCATCCACCACCTCTTCAGACAGCCTGTTCCAGCATTTCACTACTCTCACTGTCTCCCTGGAGCCTTCTCTGAATAGCCCCAGTTCTTTTAGCCTGTCTTCCCAGGAGAGGTTCTACAGCCCTCTGAACATCTTTGTGGTCCTCCTCTGGACCTGCTCCAGCAGGTCCATGTCCTTCTTGTGTTGGGGACCTCAGAACTGGTCACAGTACTCTAGGTGAGTATTAGCAAGTAATTTGTCAGGTGGGAGATTGGGGGGGGGGGAGGGGGGGGGGGCAGGGGGAGTGTGTGTAGTGTGTAGAGTGGTGTGGAAACAACCAAAATAAAAAACACAACCTCCAAAAACCAACCAACACAAACAAAGAATTGAAGAAAAAAAATAATTCACCAAAACCCAACAAACCAAACCCAACTCCAACAGCAACTTTTATCTTTGTCAGCAGAGGTTACCCAGGAGAGAGCGCGAGGTAGAAGAGATCTGCCTCCCGCAGCCACCCACTCTGAGCTGGTGCCTTGGCACCACGCTGGCAAGGCTCTGGACCCTCTGGCAGAGCAGGTGGCCGTGGGCTGCATGCTCCTACTCCCAACAGCTTTGCTGGTGCTGGGTGGGGAGCATAGCAAGCGAGCTCCACCTGAACAAACCGAACCCCTTTCGGTTTTGGGATGATGGCAGGAGGGGTGGAGGAGAATGCCTTATGGAAGTTTGATTTGAATTTTGTAACATATGGAAATTGTTCTGCAAAGGAGAGTGAGAAATATTTAGAAACAGTTGGAAAGGCTGTCATTGGAATTTATCCTGGCTGTGTCTAAACGTGGAAAAGGACAACAGAAACCAATGCTAGCTGCAGAGAAATGGAAAGAGAGGAGTGACTCTGCAGCAAGCAGAAGGCTTATTTCTTTTTAAGTATAAACAATCTGGTAAGGAGGAAGAAAGACAGGACTGCAAAAATAAGGCAAGTGAAAAAAAATTAATGAGGGTAAAAAAGAATAAATAATAATTAAAAACCTCTTCAGTGGTTGGCAGAGATCCTCCCCCCCCCCGCTGTTGTACAGCAGTCTCCAAATATAACTTTAAGAGAGAAACCAGACAGAATGTTTCTGCTCTGAAATATCACAGTAAAGAAGGGTATAAAAAGGTGTACTGATGGAAGAGGGTAACCTTTAACTATGCACACACCTTTTGGACAGTTTCCTCAGGAGGCTGATCTTTTTAAACTCCTTAAGCAGTGAATGCTAGTCAGAGAATCATCAAGGTTGGAAGTGACCTCTAAAGGCCATCTAGTCCAACCTCCCCTGGAGTGAGCAGGGACATCATCCACTTGATCAGGTCACCCAGAGCCTTGTCAAGCCTCTCCTTGTATATCTTCAAGAATGGGGCCTCAACCACTTCTCTGGGCAACCTGTCCCAGTGCTCTACCACCTTCATTGAAAAGAATATTTTCCTAACATCCAATCTAACTTTCCTCTTATTTCAGATCATTACCCCCTCATCCTATCACTACAGGCCTTTGGAAACAGTCCCTCTGCAGCCTTCTTGCAAGTCCCCTTCAGGTACTGAAGGTTGCTATTAGGTCTCCCTGGAGCTTTCTCTTCTCCAGGCTGAACAACCCCAATTCTTTCAGCCCTCAAGCTGCCCACAGGGCAATTCAATACCCCTAAATGCAGGTGACATGAATACCTTATTTGCAGTAAGGATGAATCACAGCCCATATTTTAGTTTAGATATTAAGAAAAATGTCTTTACTGAAACTTCTTCACTGACAGGCATTGGAACTAGCTGCCCAAGGAGGTGATGGAGTCACAGTCCCTGAGGGTGTTCAAGAAATGTGTGGCCATGGCACTCTGGGAGATGGTTTAACAGCCATGGTGGTATTGGATTGATGGTTGGACTCAGTGATTTTAGAGGTCTTTTCCAAATGAAATGATTCTATGATTTTCTTCAAGCTTTGACTGTTTGGAAGCCTGGACTAAATTACAGATGGAACAAACACCACTGCCTTCAGGGCAAGTTAAGGAAATGGGAGTGAGTGACACAGTATCCTTGGTTTGATCCTTCTCCTTTTTCACCGTTCTTAAAGTGCAGCACTGGGCATTAAAGCCCTACTTTCCCACTCTTCTCTGTGTTTGTTTTGGTGGGGGTTTTTTGTTTGATTTGGCTTGTTTTTTTATTGTTGGGTTTCCCCCCTCCCCACAGCTCTGTAATGTTTCTTTTCAGTCCAGTACCAGAAGCAGTCACAAGCAAAGGGAGCTCCCAGGCTGCAACTTGCAGAAGTGCAGAGCACACCCCTGCTTAGTTCAAAAATTTCCTTCCCGCTGCTGCTTTTTACTGGTGGAGAGGTTCCAGCCATAGGGAGCAAGCCTTTATCCAGAAAAATAACTCACAGTTGCAGCTCAAGTTTTATGCAGTAAGTTTTGAGTATCAAGGTGGAAATTTTATTCCCAGGGAACTTGTAAAAAGGCCAAAAGGGGCAAAACATAGAGTGAAAGCAGCCTAATAAAATATTTGAAATTCCCAGATTAGCAATGACTATAATCAAGAGTAAGGACAGAAATGGAGTATGTAATTGCTTCTAATTCAAACACCATAACATTTACCTGCTTTTTTCTAGATACCAGGTAGGCAATGGCACAGAGATTTTCAAATGAGTTTATCTATGAACAATGGTTTGAGTGGACTCACAGAAAAAAAACCAAAGCAACAAAACCACAAAACCAAACCCCGAACATTACAAGATGTTGAACATCTTTCCTGCTTTCATAGACCGCATTGGGTTGGAAGGGAACCTCAAAAGTCATCTTGTCCAACCCCCGCACTCAGCAGGAACACATCCAGCTAGATCAAGCTGCCCAGGCAAACACCCAGTCTGATCTTGAATGTCTCCTGGGCCCCAAAACACATCCCTGGGCAGCCTGTTGCAGTATTTCACCACTCTCATTGTGCAGAACTTCATAGTGCTGCCCAACTTCAGCACACTTACTATAGGAACACAATGACAAAGAAAGCTGTCATCATTGTACTGTGTGCCTGCCTCACTCTCCAGGGCAGCACCTGAGCACCACAGCTTTTACATGGACTTGATGATCTTAGAGGTCTTTTCCAGCCTTAATTGTTCTCTGATTCCATGCAAAGCATAAGGAGACAATAAACCTGCAGAACCTCATTGCAACCCTGGGGATTCCCAAAGCTGGATGAACCTCAGAAGTACCATCTGGGAGAGCTGCATATCTTCAAAACCTTTTTGTTTTAATTTTATTTTATTTTTAGCCAGGGTCACTGTGAGTAGTTCACTGGATTTTGTTTCTCCTCTTCAGTTCCCTACTCCATAGATCATGGAATCATTTACATTGGAAAAGACCTTCAAGATCATAGAGTATGGGCTCTGGGCAACCTGATCTAGTTTAGGATTCTCCTGCTTACTGCAGAGGGGGTTGGACTAGATGACCTTTGGCGGTCCCTTCCAACCCAGACCATTTTGTGATTCTGTATCAGGTTTCTGATTGAATAGCATCAAATCACCACAAAGACTGAGTTACTTGATATGGTGCTCAAGGTGGTGGTGTGGTAGTGGCCCTGGTTGAGTTAGAGAATGGAAGGACTTCATCTCGAATGTCTTTTCCAACCATAGTGGTTCTGTGATTCCAGCCCTACCCCATGTGTACCGCAGCAGCTCCAACTCAGTCCTCCTTTTCTGCTGAGTACTGAATTATTCTCCCAGCACTGCCATCCCTCACAGATGTCTTTGTTTAACTTGACTATTCCTTAGTGCCTGCCAGCACGTTCCCTAGCTAAATTCCTACTAAACACATCACTTCTCTAAGCCTCATCAGCTGTTGCTCTAAATGCATCCCCTCAAAAGAAAAACACTCTCTGCTTGCTTTTAATAGGTGTATCAATAAAAGGAGGATTAAAGCCCAGCACTCCTAGACTCTGGTGAACAAACCTCTTCCTGCCTCAGTTTATTCAGCCATAAAATGTCTGGAATATTTACTACAGTATCTCAAAAGGATAAGGAGCTTAATGTTATTAATTCAATACTACTGATTCTGGCTGGCAACAGGGAATATATAAACATTTCCTTGCAAAGTCTCTATCTATTGGTAAAATTGATGGTTTGCAGTCATTATATTTGCAAGGGTAATACCTTGGTCCCATGGAGCAGAAAGCCAAGATTGCATTTTTATTTGCTAGTTATTCCTTTTTAAGTAAATCTGTGGCTTTTTTGCTTTTTGCTCCTATAGAGCAGCATTATTAATAAATACTTCCTATTAGTAAAGCTTACTGACAGCAACTCAGTTGGCTTGGTTGTAAGTCAATTTATTGGGTTCTAAAACAGTTTATTAAATATATTGTTAGGTAAACATTTATGCAATGAATAGACTATGGAATAAATGTATTCATTTATGCAATCTATGTAAGCAATATGTTTATTACATGAATTGATTTAGAAACCCTTTGTCTCAAGTAATTTCTCTGGATGCATGTAATAAATATATTTACAGAATCACACAGCTGTCAGGGTTGGAAAGGACTCCAAGGATCATCCAGTTCCAATCCCCCTGCCCTGGACAGGGACACCTCACACTAAATCAGGTTGCCTGGAGTCACAACCAGCCTGGCCTTCAAAACCTCCAGGGATGAGGCTTCCTCCACCTCCCTGGGCAACCTGTTCCAATGTCTCACCAACCTCATGGAGAAGAGCTTCTGCTTCTTTATGAAATTAATATCATAAATGCATTTATGACATAAATTGATTTGCAACCCCATTGTTTTAAATAATATCTCTGGATATATGTAATAAATATATTTAATAAATATATTTTTCTATACTATTTATTATATAGATATATCTGTAATCCTATATTTATTAATTAGATAAATTGATTTGCATAATCACTGTAAAGAATTTCTCTGGATGTATGCAATAAATATCTTTATGCAATTCATATAATAAATACACTGACCAAAAAGTGATTTACATCTCCATTGCTTTAAAGAATTTCTCTAGATTGATGTAATAAATCTCTCTGTGCAATTTATGAACTAAAGATATTTATTTCATGATTTTATATAAATAATTTCTCTGGAGCTACATAGTCTCCTTTATTCGTTTATTTCAATGAAAAATAAAAATGTATGGGGCAGAATGGCTTGGATTGGCAAGGACCACAACCATCATGATGACTGCTTTGGAAAGGCTTTAATGAGGAAGCAGAAAACCCAAACAGAGAGAAGAATCAGTACCCAGAATATTACAGCAAGGAAGTCGTGAGGTACTGCTTCTAAAATTACAGACCTGAAATTGTTCTTTAAAATAAAGAAGTAATCATAAAAAGCTTCCAATTTTGCAGGCTGTATTTTCTGTGAGGCTGAGAAGTGAGTGTGTCTGCTGTCTCTCTCAAGGCAAGAGGGCTGCATTTATCTGTACTCTAAATTGCCTGTAAGAATTATTCTGATCTGTACCTGGGATGCCTGTCAGCCCTTTCCAGGACTAATTGGACTGAAGGATGGGATGACCTAGTTTTGTTTTTTTCTTCTCCTTCCCCACCCCCCATGCATATACCACTGAGTTTTGAGATTTCTAAAGGCTTCAGCCTTTTGAGAGTTCTGTTCTGTTGACACAACTTCATTGTGTCTAACTGCCAGCAGAGGGAGGACATGCAGTAGGAAGGACAGAAATGCAACACATCATCTCTCAGCCACACTACTGACAGAAATATGCTGTGGTTTCAACCATTTATATTCTAGGACAGGGTACACTCACTGTCAATTTCCCAGCCTACAAGTAATCTAATTAATTGTGGGGGTTCTTCCCCCCCCACCCTTCCTTCCCTGTCCTTTTCCCCCTTCTCTTCCTTTCTGCCTTTCATTCCATGCACGCTGAACCTTTATGAGACATATAAATAGTGCAAGAATTACACAGAGGGCTTTATTATAGGGCTAGAAATCATTTCACTGGCATTAATGGGAAAGTCTGTCTTCTGGAGAGCTCCCCTTTCTAGATGCCATTTCCTGTTCTCAAGGTCCCCTAACACGGTGAACCAGAGCAAGATGGGAATTGCTTCAGCTCCCATGTGCTTCGGAGACAAGCGTGTAGGAGATGAGTTGCCGAAGGGCTACATTCTTATTTTAAATACCAGCAGCTACTCTTCAGTAATAATAGTAGAGATATTCAAGGTGAGGCTCGACAGGGCTCCGGGCAGCCTGATCTAGTTGAGGATGCCCCTTGCTGACTGCAGTGGGGGTTGGACTAGATGATCTTTGGAGGTCCCTTCCAAGCTAGACCGTGCTATAATGCTATATACACCAGCTCCTCTTTTGTTTAACTATTTGCTAAGCTTACTAGCACACATTTGCACACACAGAATGTTTAGGGATGTTGCTAGGTTGTGCAGGAAGAAAATTAGGGAGGCAAAAGCCCATTTAGAACTTAGACTGGCCTCTGCTGTGAAGGATAACAAAAAGTCCTTCTATAAATACATCAATAGCAAGAAGAAGGGCAAGGACAACCTCCACTCCTTGGTTGACACGGAGGGGAACGTTGTAACAAAGAATGAGGAAAAGGCAGAGGGACTTAACACCTTCTTTGCCTCAGTCTTCACTAGCAGGGCAGAACGTCTTCCAGACAGCTGGCCTGCAGAGCTGGCAGAAGGAGCCAGAGAGCTGCATAGTTTACCACTGCTCCAAGAGGAAGTTAGAGATCTACTGAGCCGCTTGGACCCCCACAAGGCCATGGGACCGGATGGGATCCATCCTAGGGTGCTGAGATTGCTGACAGATGAGCTGTCCAAGCCACTTTCCATCATTTTTCAGCAGTCCTGGCTCACTGGAGAGGTCCCAGAAGACTGGAAGCTGGCCAACGTGGTGCCCATCCACAAGAAGGGCCGGTTGGATGAGCCAGGGAATTATAGGCCTGTCAGCCTGACCTCAGTGCCAGGCAAGATTATGGAACGGGTCATCTCGAGTGCGATCACACAGCACTTACAGGATGACCAGGGGCTCAGGCCTAGCCAGCATGGATTTAGGAGGGGCAGGTCCTGCCTGACCAACCTGATCTCCTTCTATGATCAGGTGACCCGCCTGGTGGATGTGGGGAGGCCTGTGGATGTGGTCTGCCTGGACCTCAGCAAGGCCTTTGACACCGTTCCCCACAGCAAACTCCTGGCCAAGCTGGCAGCCCGTGGCTTGGACAGGAGCACACTGCGTTGGGTTAGGAACTGGCTGGAGGGCCGAGCCCAGAGAGTGGTGGTGAATGGCACCACATCCAGCTGGCGGCCTGTCACTAGTGGTGTGCCCCAGGGATCAGTACTGGGCCCCATGCTCTTCAACATCTTTATTGATGATCTGGATGAGGGCATTGAGTCCATCATCAATAAATTTGCAGATGACACCAAGCTGGGGGCAGCAGTTGATTTGCTGGAGGGCAGAGAGGCTTTGCAGAGGGACCTCGACAGGCTGGACAGATGGGCAGAGTCCAATGGCATGAGATTTAACACATCCAAGTGCCGGATTCTGCACATTGGCCACAACAACCCCAGGCAGCGCTACAGGCTGGGGTCAGAGTGGCTGGAGAGTGGCCAGGCAGAGAGGGACCTGGGGGTACTGGTTGATTGTAGGCTGAACATGAGCCTGCAGTGTGCCCAGGCAGCCAAGAAGGCTAATGGCATCCTGGCTTGCATCAGGAACAGTGTGGCCAGCAGGAGCAGGGAGGTCATTGTGCCCCTGTACACTGCACTGGTTAGGCCGCACCTTGAGTACTGTGTCCAGTTCTGGGCCCCTCAGTTTAGGAAGGATGTTGACTTGCTGGAACGTGTCCAGAGAAGGGCAACAAAGCTGGTGAGGGGTTTGGAACACAAGCCCTATGAGGAAAGGCTGAGGGAGCTGGGGTTGCTTAGCCTGGAGAAGAGGAGACTGAGGGGTGACCTTATTGCTCTCTACAACTACCTGAAGGGAGGTTGTAGCCAGGCAGAGGTTGGTCTCTTCTCCCAGGCATCCAGCACCAGAACAAGAGGACACAGTCTCAGGCTGCGCCAGGGCAGGTTTAGGCTGGATGTTAGGAAGAAGTTCTACACGGAGAGAGTGATTGCCCATTGGAATCGGCTACCCGTGGAGGTGGTGGAGTCACCTTCACAGGAGGTGTTCAGGAGAAGACTTGATGGGGTGCTTGGCTGTATGGTCTAGTTGTTGGGTGGGTTGGATTGTTTGATGGGTTGGACGCGATGATCTTGAAGGTCTCTTCCAACCTGGTGTATTGTATTGTATTGTATTGTATTGTATTAACATGCAGTTATGTTAATCAGAGATGACCACGTTTCCTCCTGAAGCCACCCTTCCCTTCCCACCATGTCTCTGCAGACACAATGCACACAGAGCCATCTAACACTGGATTTAAGTGAAACGCTTTCTCATTCCCTCCTTAGGCATAAAACCTGTCAGCTGTAACTGAGACAAAGGGCAGACAGCTCTTGCTGCTGCCTCATTGCCTCCTAGCTTCTGGCACTGGGAGGTTTGGATTGCTAGATCAGGTGTTTGCTCCTCTGTGTGGATCCTCACACTCCAGGTGAGCACACAATTGTGCCTGACAAGTTAAATGCTGTCTGCTCAGCATCCCCATCTGCCTCTACCACCTGGAGCATGGTACCACGTCCCAGCGTCCCCTTTAAATAAGGGGCTGGGGGTGTATAGGTAGAGCCAAAGGGTAGAGCTCCCAGGCATAACTTCCTTTCTTATTGCTCATATCCCTAAAGCACTCTGCCCTTCAGGTCACTCAGCTCTGCCTTGCTGCAGCACGTTGCACACAGAGATGATCGCGGACCTGATAGCAAGTGACGGCAGTGCTAAATCATTTGACACTTCCAGCTGTCCACAGGTGCCCATGAATCATCTGCTGTTTGCAGAATTTCTCTTCCAGGGCTGAATTAAACCAAGATACAGAGGGGTGAATGACGGCCAAAACATTAGATGCTCACTGTGTCAAACACCCTCATTGATCTGACGCTCACCACAACAGGGATAAATCCCGAGTGAGGTCTGTCAGCCATCAGAGCTTTGGCTGAGTCTCCTGACCTCAGCTTCTGCTGCTGCAGGATTGGCTTCTCTGAAACAGAAACGGGGACAAATCCCTCTTCTCTCACGTGTCTCCCTTGGTTAAAAGGGACATCAGAAGCTCTAAGAGCAGATTCAGAAAGCAGAGAAAGTCTTGAATGGCGCTGCAAAGAGGGAAAGAGAGGCAGCAGTTCAAATAGCAGCATAGTGCAAGGGAGAGAAAGCTCTATGGTGGTATGCAGAGGAGCAAAGGAGCTCAAGATTTAATAGTTGTATCACATGAGAGGTTTTATGATAAATAAAGCTTGCTGCCATCAAAGGCTGTTGGAACCATGCAGGCACTGCTTTCAGAGGGGATTGGCAGAAGGAAATGTTATCCATAACATCAGAGAAGGGCTGTTACTGAGGCATAGCAACAGCAGCAACCACCTGAGCACTCAGTCAAGGGAAAAATGAGCCATAATAGATTCAGGACAGAACAAGAGGCTTGCTGACAAGGCCATAGAAGAGAAATGCCAGCTGGCCACCATCCTGTTAAATGACAAACAGATATGAAAGGTGTCCTGAGGTTTCTGTTCTCTATCCTGGCAGTGCTGAATATCACAAGGCATGGGGTTGTCCTGCACCTTCCTTCCCAAAGTGCTAAGGCTATGCTAACCGGGGAACAGGCAACTGAACTGTCTTCAGCACCCCGCACCCCACTCCCCGCCCCCGGAAAGGCCTGGCTTGGTGACTAGTTTTCTTGCTCTTGGACACTTGCAAAATCAGGGCACTTCCCCATGCAGAGCTAAAATTTGCCACCACACACCTGCATAAAGCCTTCCAAGGTAGGACTCCCACAGATTAATTCATAGAATAGCTTGAGTTGGAAGGAATCTTAATGATCACGTAGGTTTAACCCCCCTGCCATGGACAGAAGCACTTCCTGCTAGACCAGATTTATCATAACCTCATCCAGCCTGATCTTAAACACTTTCAAGACCAAGGCATTCATAACCTCTGGGCAATCTGTTTCAGTGTCTCACCAGCTTCATAGTGAAGAACTTATTCCTAGCGCTCAATCTGAATCTACCCTGCTCCAGTTTAAAACCATTGCCCCCTGCCCCATCACCACATACTCTGTAAACAATCCCTCTCCAGCTTTCCTGGAGACCACCTTCATGTACTGGAAGACTGCTAGAAGGTCTTCCCAGAACCTCCTCTTCTGCAGGCTGAACAGCCCCAACTCCTTGAGCCAGTCCTTGCAGGAGAGGTGTTCCAGCCCTCTGATCATCTTTGTAGCCCTCCCCTGGATCCTCTTCAACAGATCCACATGCTTCTTGTGTTGAGGGCTCTAAAGCTAGACACAGTACTCCAGACACTTCAGGTATCTTTACCCACATGGTATGTGATAACCCATGCTCAACCTCAGCAGTATGGTTAGGCCAGCACAGAGCCTAGTACAAGTCTGAGCTTTGTTTCTTGCTGTGCCTCTGATCTTATGGAAACCTATGCAGAGGATGATATAGAAACAGTGCAAAGGACCAATAAAAATTCAGGCAGCAGCAATGTGTGCCTCACCTTCCAAAAAAACAAGCAGTGCAAGCAAACTACCACCTGTCTTTGGAGAAAGGATGCAGGAGCTCCCCTGTTTTAAAACTACATTCATCTGACAACTGCAACTCAGTGCACAGCAGTAGGCAATAAACTTCAAGGACCAGGCTGGTGCTGTTAGGATGGTGCAGCTGGCTAAGCAATTTTTACCTGCATGTAAATTCTGTTGATGTAACCAGAGCTTTCCCCAGCGATTTCTCTAGGATATTAACTTCATTGTGTCAGAAGGACTTGCCTTCACATGATACATAGCCAAAATTACTCCAGAAACTCCTTGCAGTGACAAGTTGCAAAGAGAAGAGATGTGTACACAGCTTTTGCACTTCAAACACTTCCCATGCAGATGTGTTTGTCGAATATAAATTGTCTCCTAAAATGTTTATTCATTCAAGAAGCTAAACTCCATGTCATAGGTTTAAGGAGTGGACAGATATTCTTTACCTATCCCCAAAGGAGTAAAATACAATCCTCCCCACAGAAGCGGAAAGAATTGACTGTGAGGGTGGAGGATCACTGGAACAGGTTGCCCAGGGAGGTGGTTGAGGTCCCCTGCCTGGAGATATTCAAGATAAGGATCAACAGGGCTCTGGGCAGCCTGATCTAGTTGGGGATGTCCCTGCTGTTTGTGGGGAGGTTGGACTGGATGAGCTTTGGAGGTCCCTTCCAGCCCAGACTATTCTATGATTGATCCTATGATTTGGAAGTTTAAATGAGAGTACTATTCACAGCTATACATAACAACAGAAAAACATACAGAAGACCCCAACATTTCATATTCAGCCTTGGCCCAGCTCCACAGCCTGGGCTTCTCCAAAACCTCACTAGGCCATCACCTTCCAAACCTACCCCCAAAACAGGCCTCAAAGCACCCCTCTCCCCATACCTCCCTCCCCAGGCCCAAATGATGCAGTAAAAATCAGCTCTGCCAAGGCTGAAGCCAGGCAGCAAACCTCCCACACAACAGATAAGGTCCAGCTGGGAACAGAAAGAGAGAGAAAAGGTCCAAACCTGACTATGCAGTCAGGTTATATAGAAGATAAAGATACAATATTATGGGATGGAATTGCATAATTACCAGTGCCACCCCCTTGGGACAGATGGACTGTCCAATCCCCAGAAGGAGCTCTCTACGGTTAGAGAGCTATTCCTTAACCCACAACACTCTGCTACATAAACTACCATCTAACCAGTAGGTTTGTACTGGCCCATTGCCTATGGTAGCTCACACGAACTTTGGTACTCATAAAGGCAGCCCCAATGGAGTGGCTTGGATTTATCACCGTGTGCCTCCATAGCTTATGCTTGAATAAGTCATTGGTCACGGCACAGTGGAGCTAGCACCACTGTATTTTCGTCCAGCAATGAGGCCCGAGGGCATTTTCTACCACCACAATAATAACAGAAGTTTTCAGGCACTCCTGCTCGCCGACAGCTACTGGGCATGCTCTGGTGGCTACACAGCTCCCAAATCAAAGCTGGCAGGGAGCTCCTGGGTTTTGAGTTCAGGTGGTGCCAGCAGGTAGACCTGTCTGCATGGAGATTTGTGCTCCAGAAAACCAAGGCCATGGACTTCAGCAAAATCACTGCAGCACAGCAAAGGGAAAATAAGGCCCATGCTATGCTACAAAGGGCTTGTGCAAGATTGTGGGTGCATTTAATTCAACATGGCAAGGACTATTTACCCAGATTATTTATTGGTGGTGGTTTTTGTCATTTTTGGGGGCTTTTTTATAAGGCTGTGCCTTGTTTTCCCTCAAAAAGTCATGCTTCTGACTCTCGTTTGTGACTTGCCAGAGGCAAACAAAGCATAGCAAGTACACAGAAAGCAAAGAGCTAGCAGGATAATTCGTTTTAAACTTACGCCGCTAGTGGCATTCGCTGCTTGCATCAGCTGCTACAAATGGGGCAGGCACTGGGAAATGGTTTCCCAAGAAGCAAGTCAGATGGTATATTTAGAAAGCACTGATTCAGTTGGAGAAGCGTGCAGCCAGTGAATAAAAACATTAGCTATGAGAATCAGCACATTTCACAGCACCACCAGACTGCAGAGAAGGCCCTAGCCTGAGTTAATGTGCTTCTTGTTACCCATTCCCATCACTGGGATGGAAACACAGTGTAGTTAGAAAAATCCCTCTCCTGGAAACAGCACTTAATAAAGGCAGGGGGGACACACACACCAACCAACCAAATCCTGAAAGTAACTCCCCATTTTGAAATACCATTCTCTACTTCACTTTGCCCAAATTATTTGTAAACAGCTACAAATACCAAAAAATCGAGCTCAAATCTATAGATTTGATTGTTTCTACTCACAGTAGCCAAGAAAGCAGTCCTCAAGAGCCACAGAAGGAAGAGGAGCAGGGTGAGGAAAAATACCAGGCACAAGCTCTAACAGAAGACTCCCTTCTCCCCCAGCTTCTCCTTTTAAACTGATTGTGATACTCCTGGGCTGAGCCACACCTTAGGCAACTCCAGCCAGCTGTGCTGGCTGACTCAGAGCTGCTGATGGCCTGCAACCCACAGCTGGCCTGGGAGTTGGCCCATTGACACCAGGGCACTAATGTCTCTGCAGCTCCGCTTCTGAGCTGCAAGTGTCCATTGCTGGCTCATGTCTAGCTTCTCATCCACCAGCACACCCAAGTCCTTTTCTGCAGGGCTGCTCTCAAGCTCATCATCCCCCATCCCAGACTGATTTTGAGAGTTGCCCTGACCTAGGTGCAGGACCCTGCACTGTGCTTTATTGAACCTCATGAGATTCTCCTCAGCTCACCTTTGCAGCCTGTCCAGGTCAGCCTGGATGCATCCATCCCATCCTTCAGTCTTATCAACCACACCACTCAGCTCATAGAGCCCCTGGTGCTGGCTGAGGTTTGTGAAAGCATGATCAAGGACAAAGGGAGCATGCTGTTGTTTGACTACCCTGGTATTTATGACCATCTTCACGCTCAGCAGAGATCAACTCACTTTCTGCCACAGGACTGAATGGTCCCTCCAACTGTTGCACAGGGTGAGTTCATCCCTTTGTTTTGCTCTACTATCAAACAGCTCCTGGGTAATGCTGCCACAACTGCAGCTGGTTTTAAGAATTCAGTGCTTACATCCATCATCACCCACCTGCTCTTCAGTATTTCCCTGATTTCATCATCTTCCCATAAGGGATCTGCACATGAGTCACATGCTTGTGGGCACAAGAGTTGCTTCCAGATACTTCACATGAAATGCAAGCAGACATTTTCACATCAGCCAAGCCAGGTTCTTCAAAATGGGAAGCAACAACCATTTGCTCCATTCTTTGCCCAAAGCCTGTCTTTTATACATAGATAAACAGAATGATGTGGTTTAAAAGTTTCTCTCTTCTGCTTGAAAACTGACAGATTTCTGATGGAAGCTTTGGATGTAGAAAGCTCTCAGGAAAGCAGAGGCATTAAAAATAAATGTTTAGATGCTTCATGAAGCTTATAACATGCTGAACCTGCAGAATAAATGATTAATACCAAAGGTTGGATCTGCCACAATAGCATCCACCCAGAAGCTAGGAAGTGTCTAAGAAATGGGAGCGCAAACCACAGAGGCTGAAAGAAAGATGACTGCCAACTATGGCTGCAAGCCTGGTAAGAAAAATACTGCAATGCTTGACTAAAATTGATCAAAGAGAGCAAAGGGATGATCAATTCAAATGAGTTTTAGGGGGCTTCCTCCCCTGAGAGCCTGCAACAAGAACAGAAGGACCAGAGGACTTTGCAGAATGACCAGTCTGGTGTGTATTTCCTCATGTTACACATCTGTATTTCTATGAAAATCAAAGAAGTTCTAGTTGCCAACACTTCCCTTTTTAATAGAATGTACTACTTGACATTTCACAGTCATAGAATCCTAGAATGGCTTTGGTGAGAAACACCCGCTTTCTGTCACAGAAAAAAAACCATGAAGCTGTAGTAAAGATAAGTAATCCTGCTCTCAGGTGCCACAACTGCATATAATATCACAGGATTATTTTCAGAAGTCCCAGATACAGACTTTAGCAAAGCCTTCTGGGGCTTACTGGTCTGCAGAAGTGAGAGAGATAGGATCCTTTTCTCAGATTCACCACCTTTTGGCTTAATCCTAGAGTGGAAGTTGCATGAAAAGTAAGAGCATTTTCAACTTCAGTGGCATCAAGGAATCACAGAATCCTAGAATGGCTCAGTTTGGAAGGGACCTCAGAGATCATCCACTCTAACCTCCCTGCCATGGGCTGGGACACCTCTCAATTAAACTTGGTTGCTCAAGGCCTCATGCAACCTGGCCTTGAACACCCCCATACAGGAGGCATCCACAACCTCCCTGGGCACCCTATTCCAGAGTGTCACCATTCTCCTACTGAAGAACTTCTTCCTCAGCACCAGTCTAACCCTGCTCTGCCTCAGCTTCAAACCATTCCCCCTTGTCCTGTCTCTAGACACCATCAGGTAAAGTCCCTCTGCTGTCTTCCTATGGGATCCCTTCAGGTATTGTATGGCAGCTCTAAGGTACCCCCAGAGTCTTCTCCAGGCTGAACAAGCCCAGTTCCCTCAGCCTATCCTCATCTAGTCCACCCCCACCCCACTAAAACATGTTCTCCTGGAGCAGGTTGCATGGGAAAATGCATAGGTGGGTTTTGAAAGTCTCCAGGGAAGGAGACTTTACAGCCCCTCTGAGCAGCCTGCTCCAGGGCTCCAGCACCCTTGAAGCTCACAGAATGTTAGGGGTTGGAAAGGACCATGAAAGATCATCACATCCAAAGGATCTCTAAGAGAAAAATGAAAGGACTGGAAAATTTGTCTGATGAGAAAGAGCTGAGAGCCCCGGGGCTGGTTATACTGAAGAACAGAAGACTGAGAGGGGATCTGATCAGTCTTTACAAGAATCTGAAGGGGGACTGTCAGAAGCTGGGGCCAGGCTCCTTTCACTGGTGACCCATGATAGGGTGAGGGACGCTGGACACAAACAGGAGCAGAGGAAGTTCCACCTCAATACAAGGAGACATTTCTTTACTGTGAGGGTGCCCAGAGATCTTGTGGAGTCTCCTTCTCTAGAGAGTTTCAAAAGCCACCTGGATGTGTTCCTGCTTTGGCAGGGTGGTTGGACTTGGTGATGTCCAAAGGTCAACTCCAGCCCCTCCAACATGTGATTCTACGATGTCATGCTGACTGTGTAAGAGCTGGAATTTCATGTCCATATACTAACTAGCTATCCACAGAGGTGTATCACAGGTTTGAGAGTGTCCAACAGTGTGAAGATCTTCCGCAAATCAAGTGTACATGACATCAATACTACCATCATAAGCAAAGGTCTTTCAAAGGTCTCACAAAGCTGCTCACATTTTGTGACCCCTTTGGCATCAGAGAGCATCACCATGAGGCTGCAGAGGACACACATTGAACCACCCTACCCACAATCCATGCTGTACCTTCAAACTTCGTGTTTGCTGTGCCAACAGCACTGCTCCACATCTGTATGAGCACATCCAGGTACACGCTTACATTCAGGTTTCAGTCATAAACCATTCTACCTTTGCCATCCTCAGGGCCATTTGTAAGCTATATATCATGCTTGGTGAAAGCCTCTGAACTTAGCAACACCCAGTTTATTGTCCAAGGCTGTCACCTAAATATAACAGAACACAAACTAATCATTTTTACTACTATCATGAGGCTGAAGAAGGGAGGGGAGGATGAAGCTGATGGGCATGCTAACTTTCAGTAAAGAACCTGCAGCACTATTTCAGAATGTTCTTCAGAAGAGGCAGCAAAGAGAAGCCTCTGGCATTATGAATTGCTTTGTAGGCTTCAAAGGGATGAGTGTCTACTTGAGATTTTTCATAGACCACTTTAGATACGTGCATGAAGCCCAGACAAGAAGGTAGAACTCCTCAGTTCGGGATCTTACCAAGGCATAAAATTAAACAAATGCCATCCTTTCTCACTGGAAATGGGTGGAGAGCTCCATGATATTACAGGGGCTGAAAATATAGCAACTGATGGAGAAGCATTTTGGTTGTGAAAGACCATTAAGATCATCAAGTCCAACCATTCTCTAGCTCTACCAAGTCTGATGCCAAACCACGTCCCTCAGCCCCACAGCTCTATTCCTGTAAACACCTCCAGGGATGGGGATGTACCACTTTGTTGAATGTTCCAATCTTTGAGAACAATTTCAGTGATGAAGTTTCTTCTAATATCCAAGCTAAACTTCCTCTGCTGCAACTTGAGACCATTCAGGGAAAAGCTCTTTACAATGGGGCATGACTGAGCAATGGAACAGGTTGCCCAGAGAGGTGGTTGGGGCCCCATCCCTGAAGATATTCAAGGTGAAGCTCAACGAGGCTCTGGGCAACCTGATGCAGTTGAGGATATCCTTGCTCACTGAAAGGGGGTGGTTAGATGACCTTCAGTGATCCCTTCCAACCTAGATGAATCTATGATTCTATTCTACAGTTCTATGATTCCCTCTCATTCTATCCTTTGTACTAGGGAGGAGAAACCAACCACCACCTGGTTACAACCTCTTTTTAGGTAGTTCTAGATAGTGATGAAGTGTCCCCTCAGCCTCCTCTTCTCCAGACTGAACACTCCCAGCTCCCTCAGCCCCTCCTTGTAGGCCACGTGCTGCAGGCCCTTCGCCAGCTTTGTTGCCCTTCTCTAGACATGTTCCAGAACATCAATGTCCTTCCTGTAGTGAGGGGCCCAAAAGTGAATACAGTACTCAAGGTGTGGCCTCACCAGTGCTGAGCACAGGGGCAAGGTTAATTTGCACCATGTGTAGATGTTGGTCCATTGTCAGTAAATGCTGTTTCCTCACACTTACATTAACAACCCTGTTAGGAACACAGGAACAAATACAAAAGCAGGTATAATGATTAATTTGATTAAACCCTCTGCATTAATTTACACCTTCAAGTACTACAGTATGGCCTATAAAAGGAGAAGGTGGTTGTTGTTTTGGGTTATTTTTAAAGCCATTAAATTGCCAGTAACTATTGAGCAAATTAAAAACTCTGCCAATGATTCACCATTTCATTACAATTAAAAACTAATGGTATGCCTAAATAAACAATGGCAGAGTTTTATTCACGCTAGCGGGGAAAAAAAGGGTTGAGCAGCTTATGACAGAGACCCTCTTGTCCTTTCAAGAATGGGGAGGGCTCTACCACATGATAGGTTTTTCTTTTGCCAACAGCAATGTTTACTCTGCAGCACTAAATACAAAGATCAAAATGATAGTTGCAGCAAAGAAACTGGAGCAAGTGGCATTAACAAAAATCACAGAGGCCAGCCATCTTGAGCACCACAGGGAAAGCCAGTTTTGCACAGTTGGTGTTTGGAGGCACATATGTGACACAATTAGTATAACAAAATAAGTTTCTCCTTGCTGAAGCATTTACTACAAATTGAGTCATTAATCTCATTTATAAAACAAGCTCAGTGGCTAGCATGCTGCAATTGGCCAAGGAGATTTCTTCTCATTAGTGAGGGAATAGCTCAATCTTGTTCACTTTAAGTATGGGTAACTAAGTCAATATAAATTCTTGCAGGGTCTTGGGCCTGAAGTACTCTTGCTATATTTATATGAGTAATTTAAAGTTCCAGCATCCTGCTATTGCTGTGGGCTAGCACCTGCCAAGACTACAGCATGGTCATGGCAGCAGGCATATTGCAGACATCATTTTAAAGCAGGCTGAAATCTCAGAGGGAGTGAGAACTAAGTCTGTTCATAGAATGGCTTAGGTTGGAAGGCATCTTAGAGACCAACTACTCTGACCCCATGCCATGGGCAGGGATGCCTCTCAACTGTGCTTGGTTGCCTAAGGCCTCATTCAATCTCAGTTTGAACTCCTGGAGGAAGGAGATATCCACAAGCTCCCTGGGCCAACTATTCCAGAGTCTCACCACCCTTGTACTGAAGAACTTCTTCCTAAGCTCCAGTCTATCCCTGCTCTTCCTCAGCTTCAAACCATTCCCCCTTGTCCTGTCTCTAGGCCCCCTCAGGAAAAGCCCCTCTGCAGCCTTCCTGTAGGATCCCTTCAGGTATTGGAAGACAGTTCTAAGGTCCTTCCCCCGTGAGTCTTCTCCAGACTGAACAACCCCAGTTCCCTCAGCCCATGCTCATAGCAGAGGTGCTTCAACCCTTGGATCACCTTTGTGGCCCTCTTCTGGAGTCACTTCAACATCTGTGTCCTTCTTATGATGGGGACACCAGAACTGGAGGCAGGATTGGAGGTGGGGTCTCAGCAGAGCAGTCAGGAGGCAGAATCCCCACTCTTGCCCTACCGGCCACACTCTTTCTGATGCAGCTCAGGATAAAATTTGCCTTCTGGGCTGTATGAGCACACTGCTGGCTCATTGAAAGACTTCATCTTCTAAAAGGGGATGCAACTACACTGAGGCTCCTAAATGAAAACAGTGATTCAGAAAATCCCTCTTGAATTGCTGCCAAAATCTGAAGCTGCCTATGCTCACAAGATGTCTACCTACTCAACAGTTTTAAGTGTTGGTACCCACACAGAACTTCCCCCACTGAGCTACTTGGCAGATGCCTTCTGCCTCATCCTGGTCATATTTCAGCTAATAGGTCTTTTTTCAACCTAAGCTCTTTGTGGCATTGCATCTAGACTCTTTTTACCACATATAATCTTGTAAGTTTTGCATGGTCATGGCCAGTCCATCATAGGTAAAGGGCTGCTCCCAGTCCTGAAGGAAGAGCCTGTGGTTTCCAGTGGCAAATCCAGCTCAGTCACTACTCACATGGACAGGTTTGAGTCTCAGGCTTTGATAGGTAATCTGTTCTAACTCTGAAGTCACTGCTTTCCCCTCCTTCAGCAGGAACTTTCTATTGGTAGACCAAATATTGGATGAACAGAGAGTGACCAATACTTGAACTTCAGGTTACCAAGGACATGACGAGTCCCTTGACTGACTTCTAGCAAAACTCCTTTTCTCTGGTAAGGGCTTCTCCACATAGAGAAAAGTCATGCAAGGAGTCACCTGTATTCCTGGTAGGTCTTTTCCTTAAAGTACTTAACTTGAAAGCTTTCCTCCTCTGCATACATAACCACTGGGATGACTCATGCCATGTTTCCTTCAGTTGTATTTCCTAATGTAATACAGTGCCCCTGAAGCCAGCAGACATGGAGAACAACCCTGTGCAAACCTACAGCCCATGCAGGGAAGATCAGAAAGACTACACACCCCTCCTCTCCTCACAGCAGACACTGTTTTGACTGCCTTTAACTTAAACCACATGCTTTTAACTTAAAAAACATCTCCTCTTAGGACTTTCAGTCCCCATCCAAGGGCTGTCCCAACAGCAGAGGCACTGCTAGGCCAGGTGTGGATTTGGTACAGTGCAAGCTTCTTTCACTTTGAGAATGCAATAAGCTCCAACGTGCCATGGGTTCTTTGAGTCCCAGCTCCCCTTTCCTTCCTAGGCTTCAGAGGGACTTTACCTGAGGGTGTCTGGAGACAGGACAAGGGAGAATAATTTGAAGCTGAGGAAGAGTAGGTTTAGACTGGATCTTAGGAAGAAGTTCTTCAGTATGAGGGTGGTGAGAATCTGGAATAGGGTGCCCAGGGAGGTTGTGGATGCCTCCTGTATGGGGGTGTTCAAGGCCAGGTTGCATGAGGCCTTGAGCAACCAAGTTTAATTGAGAGGTGTCCCAGCCCATGGCAG